>CM065806.1:63324469-65724469 GCA_033398695.1 Orobanche coerulescens
TTTGCCGTATGCTCGTATTTGGTATGTCGTGACTTTGGACAGGAATTGCTGAAATTAGCTAAGTATGGAATTGTTACGTACGTTAACAAGGTGAGCTTACGTACGTAATATTGGCATGGTTACGTACGTTAAGGCTAAGGTATTACATACGTAACGAAGGCATCAGACATGACCGAGTCCAGGCCGGCAGGCGGGACCCGGTGTCGGCAACTTTCGGCGGAGGATGTTGACAGGTGAGTCAACATACGTGTTACGTACGTTATACAGGACGTGTTACGTACGTAACACGACCATTGTACTGTAGCAAGTCAACTGGTATATTACGTACGTTATATGGCATGGGTTACGTACGTAAGGAAGTTCATGTTTTGAGGCAGTAGGGTCTGGGATGGCATTACGTACGCTAACCAGGACAAGATAGCGTACGTAAGAGGTGTTACGTACGTTAACTTGGGAATGTTACGTACGTAACGAGCGGGGAGTTTATATAAGGATTGGCCGTCATTTCATTTCACTTCAGCTTTTCACTTCGTTTTTCTCACCTTCAACCCTTATAGATGGGTTCTTAATCCTTCTAAGTCGATCATGAGCTTAAAAACATGGAATTGGAGATCGGGATATGTAGATATTGATGATTCTTGAAGTTATTCATGGTTCTTGGATTATAGTTCAATTGTTCCTCTTCTTGATTCATCCATACAAGGTAATTTTCGTATTCCTTTGATAGTTGGTAGTTCTTGAAGGATGATTACATGTGAGGAACATGTTGGACAATCATGTTATAATATTATATATTGATTATGATTGTGGGATCATAGAGTTCTTGATGTTCTTGAGGCCCGATGATGACTATGATGATTTGATAATTCGTTTAACCGATTTAAGATGGTATTCTAAATCATAGTGATGATAGTGGTTCATTTAGATGAGATGAATCTTGATATGAGGTTGAATTCCGGATTGAATATGTTATGATCATTGTTACCAAGTTGGTTCGATTATTGATATGATTATTGTTCTAGGTTGATTAACCAATAGGTATAATCATTTTCCCGCGGTGAAAGGTCGTAGATTCCGTCCAGTCGGGGCTGAAGAGCTCGTAGACGAGGGCGATGAGTTCGGTGTTGGTTTTGTCATGTTGGTATTCAGGCAAGTGGTTACTTGTTCGGTTGTAATGTTTTGATGAGTAATTCCATTTACATTTCATAAGTATTTTATGTTGTATTGCATATTGACGAATGTTCAGTGATGTTCTAAAAGGATTAGAATGCACAGTTGATGATTGTTGAGATACTTGGACAATCTTGGGAAGATTGTAGTATTCGGATATTGTCGATGTCATTTTTGGATATTCTTGGTCTGTGGTATGCATTTCGGAAGGATGTCCGGATAGAGTTATGTTTTATGGCAATCGTACATAGAAGATTGTGTACGGGAAAGTATTCGGTATTGAGGTATTATTTGGTATTATCGTGATATTGGGATTTTGATGAGAATTGTTGGATTACCGGAAGTGGTAAGGTTATCGTTGAGGTTATTATTCTCATGATGTATGGCATGTGAATATTTATGTTTATGTACTTGCGGTTATTTGTCGGGCATTATTGCTGACCCCATTGTGGGACTTGTTTTTCAGGTATTGAGGACTTTGATGGTAGCGGTCGTGAGGCAAGGATTCCGGACGATACTGGCTATGGCATATTGTTGGGGAATCATGTATTTTGTTTGTGTATATCATTATTGATGTATATGTATCTTGGACTATATTTTTATCCGCTGTGTGAGTTCTTTCAAATAGCTTTCGGCTTTATGCCAACTGAGTTTGATTTCGAAAACCGATTCCCTTAACCGAGTTTTTGGCCTTGATCGTTTTGACGGTAGTTGGTGTTTTCAAATGATTTTGTGAGTTTTGATATAAAATACTACCGTCATCGGCCTTCTTATCGTTCTTGTAATTGGTTTTTAGCCTGGTGGGTTCCGGCGCGGGGCCCACGGCGTGTAATACTCCCGTAAGGTTTTTGGGGTGTTACAGAACTCTTGGAAAGGAGATCCTGACTCACCTGACAGAATCCCTGAGATCCAGGGATTGAGAGCCCATACCTTGCAATCCCGGAAATCCAGGGATGGGAAATCGTAGCCTGAATCCCTGGATATCCGGGATCTTCTCTAAAAATCAGGGAAGATCTTAGAGAATAGGCACCTCTCCCTTCTATAAAAGGGAGAGGGGGGGGGGGGGGGTGGTTTCATTGAAGGAGAGAGATTCTTAGATTACAGCATACTTTAGAGAGAGAAAAAGACAATACTTCATACATTTTGGGTTTTCTTAGCCAAAATCATAATATTAACCCGGTTCTTGGTGACCGATCAGCTCGGTTACATCAGGTGCGATGGGAAATAGGGTTCTTGGTTGATTCTACTAAATTCCAAGACGTTTTGGAAGATTCTTGTTGATTATATCATCATCCAATCCATGTTCTTCGCCGAATCAAGGTATATTTCTTGATTTTTCCTTCAAGTTGACTTTTTGGAGAATTGTCTTTGATTTCGATTCTAGTCCGTTTTTGATACATCGGTTGGTGTAGTATGATGTTATTAGTCGTGTTCTATGGGTTGTATATCCATAATTCAAGTTTGTTCAACTCGATTAGTGATTCGACTGTTCTTGGGAGTTATCGAACATTGATTGTTCGATTAAATGTACCAATGAGTTTCCCTTCGATAATTGTTGGGATTTCCGTTGTTTTTGGCTTTGATTCTCGTTGTAATCATGTTTTATTGTTCCTTACGGAGGATTATAGGTGCTCGATGATTCCAATGTTGAATTCCGTTGGTGATTGATGATTCGTGTGGTGTTATTCTCGTAGTAATTGCGGTGTTATCGCATTCTTGATAGTGTTTGGCAGTTCGGGGCTGTTCGACCGCATTCCATCCGTCGTCTTGTTTCGAACGTGGTTCCTAGGCAAGTAACTTGTTTATACGCTTCTCGTTTTGTGGATATGATGATCGGTGGTCGTCTTGGTGTGTTTGTTTGGTTATTTGCAAATGAATTTTCAAAAGAATTGTTTTGGCCTCGTTAAAGGCTCTCTTTCAAAATGCGTGTGTATTTTGTGAATGGTGTGTTTTGGGAATTGATTATGATTTGATTATTTTGAACGTTGAAGGCTTTGATGATACCCCTGTAGTTTAAAGTTATGGAAGCGTGTATTCCGTGTTTAATCTTGTCATTGTGTTTTGAAGAGTTTGATAACGGTGTCGAGTTAGTGGCCATCTCTAGTAAGTATTCTTGATGAACTTACATTCTTAGCATATTAGTATTGCATGAGTAACGTGTGTGTGTGTGTATGCTCACTATGGGTTAGATCCGACGGGGTCTCGGTAGGGGTCCAAGGAGGGGTGGATCCGCGAGCTTGCTTTTAACCACTATGGGTTAGATCCGATGGGTCTCGGTAGGGGTCCACGGAGGGGTGGATCCACGGTTAATTGTGGTGTATTTCACAAATGTAATTTGATTATGGCATTTCCGGAAATGAGTGCTTTTGAACGGTTTTCATGATTGCATTCATCGACTAAGTGTGTAAGAGGTAAGTTGTTCGTTTAGCCTACTTGGCTAGGATGGCACTAGAGTATTTTGTTGTGTGTGTTAAATCCTTTTATTGTGGAGTTTTGATGTTGGAAGATGAACCTTGTTGTCGTTCTCGTGTACTGTGAGTTGATGAGATTTGGGGCTAAAATCCCAACGTTTTGTAAAGGTCATTTTACGGAAAGTAAACCTTTGGTGCGGTGACCCCTTTCGTCTTTTGGGTTTTGAAAAGTAGGATTTGATAATCCTAAATTGTTTTCTATTAAAACTCTCGATGACATTTTAAACTGTTTTATAAATTATTTCCATTGATTTGTGATCTTTCGGTTTTGGAATGTTTTCTCAAACTCTTGCCTCGGGAAGTACTTTTCATTTCGTTTGGATCTTTGAGGATTCCTGGTTATTGTTATTCGTGGAATGTAAATTGTATGACTCGTATTTTTGCACTTGTACTTGCACTAGCAAAACAGTGGAGTTTCGCTAACCCCCGAGTATTCGGGGGGTGGATGTCTGTATTGCATTTAGGTTTTGGAGCATAGCACTGGGTCGGCACAAAGGATGATGAAAGATGAACAATACTAATCACACGAGGACCCGTTGATGTCGTATTGGATTAGTTGTATTTTATTTTCCGCTGCAGTATTCTTACCCCATTGTACGGGAGTGTGTTGTATTCGACCCCTGCGTGGGCATGTGTTGTGATTGAGTTGCATGTATTTATTGAAAGACCAAATCGGTCTACTGAGTTAGCTTAGCCTTAAAGGCATTGTCGGGATGTTTAATGTTGTTACCAGCCTGGTAGGTCCTTGAGGAAAGGTTCTACGACGTGTAATATCCCTGAGCGGATTGGGGGTGTTACATTTTCCACCATGCGTTGGTCCGATGGGATCATCATGGGGATCTATACTGAGGGCACTGGGTCGTTAGATTACCCTGTATTATGTTGATGGAATCGTGAGGATTCGCGTCGTTGGATTCTAGTGACGGAAGTCCATTTTGTATGTTTTATGATGCATTGTTGGTTTATATATTATAATACTTGTACTAGCATCGTTTTGCTAACCCCTTCGGGGTGGACATTTGTTTTGATGTTCAGGTAGCTGAGGAGCGGGGAAGCAACCACAGTACCGACATGACGATGAAGTGGCTCAGTGATGTGAATTATGCTATTTTGTTTTATGGTTATTTTCCAGTACTCGAGTACGCATATGTGTTGATGATATGTTTGGGATGTTTTGTAATATTGGACTCATTTGAATTGTCGATCGGGTTTTGAATTTCCTTTACATTAATGACACTTTAGTATTATTTCCATATTTCTCAATTTAGCCTTGTAAATTCTTATACAAAGGATTTACGGCGCTGTAATTATTCCGAATATATCGGGGTGTTACAGTAAACCCTTGGACTCAACAAAACGTGTTATCTCAGGCCATTTGGGGTTGCACGTGAATGTGATGAATAGTTCCGGATATCCTATACTCTTGCATATAGCCATAGTGTCTTGGAAGTTCTGGACCATATATCGAGGACCTCCGACAAAAGAAGACGACAAAACAAAGCATTTACCTACGTTTCCTGTTGGGTCAATTGGATCAATATCACCTGTTCGAATAGCATCATCAAGTGACTTATACTTATCAGACCTCAATAATGGTTGGTTCCTCATTATAAAAGCAAGCCTCTGTGCTTCCATCATCATATAACCATCTACTATAAACTGTTGGAATAACTTTCTACTGAGTAATATTGTCTGAGCCTCACCAATACGATCAAAAATTCTAAAAGCCAAAAACTCCTTAATTGTAAGTGTGTGCCTGACACCTTTAGACTTATCCGAGTGAAAAATCTCTGGATGGTATCCATCCTCACCATATTGGAAGGTAACTTGGATGCAATTCTAAAATTATTTGGAAATCACCATTTTTTGTTCCAATACAATATCGCGGGGATCCATATTATTGAGAAACAAAATTATTTTGAATATATTAAACTACTTATGGAATATATATTTATCATGGATAAATAATAGTGATATCCCAACATACCAACAATTAATGCAGCGACTTCTGAACATGTAGGTAGATTATACATGCGTCCATCGCGTGACCTCCTTCCCATGAGACATAACTTTACATCCATATCGGCTCTCTCCTTGAATCGTTCAGCAGCCATTCGAAAATTTTGGAAAATTGGATTTTCGACATCTATCATATTCTTTAGATCATCCACAATTGATGGATCAATCGCAGCAGGACTTTTTGATCTAAAAAATAAAATAAAAAAATATAATGAGAATCAACAATATATATATAGAATATTTTTAAAAACTATACATAAGTAGTGAAATTAATATGGATCCAAGAGAATAAATACCGGACAACATCGATTCTGTCTTGAGTTTCATCCTCGCCACAATACATATATAGCTGTGAAAACTTTGGCGAATTGCCTTCTTTAGGTAACAAACTACCGAGTAGATGATAGTTATTTCCTCCAAGCCTATATGTAAACAGACCATGCCCATTGTTGACTGTTTTATCTTGGATCCCACCCATCGAAGTAAAAGCGTACATATTATAAGCACGTATGTTCTCAATGTAATTACGACTCTTAATATGCCTATTTTGTAAAAGATCACGTAGTAGCCGTGGAGGTTGTTTCAGAAGAGGAAGTTGTATTTTACCACGACTACAACACAAACCAAATTCCGGACTCAATGGGATTTTTTTTAGCCTCTCATCAAACCACATAAGCGCACCGCAAAATCCACACGCATATGTAGGATCACCCATATCTTCGTAAGTTGCTCCATGAAAGTGTATAAATGTCAATTATTATAAGATGTTTGAATAGTAATATTAGTGTATGTTGAATTTAGTGGTAATGAGCATTACCTACTGACGATATCCCATTATTTCTCTGCGCAGTAATATTCTTCTTTTCATGTAGTTTTTTCATAGATCTCTTTCGTGATTCCTTAAGTATGTCAACACGTGATGGATCTTCACTCACAACTCTTATCATATTAAGAGTATATTTATCTAGCAATTGCTGTATATGTTCTTCCGCAAGAGGCATGCACTCTTCAACATACGCAGGTACCTTTATTCCTATATAAAGTGAAAAATATATATAACTGATGATGAATTATAGTTTTTTTTTTTAAATTTTATCCGGATTTAATGTAATACAAATGTTCTATATTAGTGAATATTTATATAACACGATTACACTTACTGTATCCTCTAGGATCTTCATGATACATAAAGTAATCAAACGGATGTGACTTGAGATTTCTTCTCATTGATAGTGTGAATCTCCAGTTAATTCTGTTGAATTTTCATACTACTTTGTAATCTTCATCCATATTCCCTACATATGTAAGATGATAAAATATCAAGTATACATATTTTAATGTGAGAAACAACATATTTAACTACTTATGTCTTCAATTATAAATATCTTACTGGAGTAAAGTGCCTTGTTGGACGTAGTAGCTTCGGTAGAAATGTGCCTTCTGAGTTGATTTAGAATGTCAGGCTCAACAGTTAAGTGTTTGTCAGGTCTAACTGATGTAAATCTCCGAGGAATATAATAGGAAATTGGTGGAGTCAATAACGCATTGCCATGAACTGTAATAAAAACATGAATTGAACATTACCTACAGTCAATATAAGTTGGTATCATATAAATTATAATATGAAATATATAAAAGTATTTACCATCAGCAACACAGCTAAACGGAGATGAACTTGGGGTGAGCCTATTGCTTTGTGTATACACCTGTTTCGCACTACCGATATTTGGTGTAATTGTCTCCGCACGATCACAATGTACCGGTGACAAAACTAATAAAAATATCATAATTATCTATTAACGACACATTAGTGAAGTTGCAATAACAAAACAATTAATAAACAAATAATAATTATTATCTATTAACGACACATTATTTGAAGAATAATGTAGAATTTGTAACAATTGAAGATTGATAACTCGTACTTTGATATAATCCATCATTATTATTATTCGAGCCCGCAGTGTATCCATGATTCACTTTATTTTTAAATGAAGAAAAAGAAAAAGAAATTATAACTATTTATATAAATATTTAATATGTAATAAATTTATTTATATACTAAAAATGTTACCATTAGTTGTATCATTAAACGGTAATTCGCCACTCAGATTGTTGGAAACTCTACTCCTTTTTCCAGTAGAACTCGGTCCCTCGTTATACAATGGAGCGCGATTCCTTGATTGCAAAGACTTACGACGTCCTGTATCCATTAAATAACTACATAAAAATAAAAAAATAATCATTAGAGTCTAGTAAGTATATAAATAAATCTACATGAGATGACATATTCATAAAAATGCACTAATCCGCAAATGTTCATTATCTGTCCGTACAAATTCGCATTAAATCATCTTATACACATTTTATATTTTTCGTATACAAATTTCATATTGTAAAATAAATTAATAATATCCAGCAAGAAGAAGAAGATATTGCGCATGATTAGGGGTCCACAACATTTACCTAAGTCAGGAGAAAAAAAATTAAACACGTAAAAGCAAACACAAAAAATAACTTAAAATAGCAACTAGACATAATTAATTAGACGTGAAAGAGGACTTTAATATCAGATACTACAAACCCAAAATATGTGGTATAATACCACCGCCCCATTTTTTTAATATCAGATAAACCTTCTCAAATCCCACCGACACAACATTAAATCCCACCCACCGCCTGATTTTTCCACTTTATCCATTTCCTCATGTGCTCCGAAAAACCCTACTTTTATAACATCTAACACCCACTCCCCGCCGCCACTTCCACACTCATCTCCTCACTTCTACTTTCTCTTGCAACCGCCCGAATTTCTCTCTAACATTATCCACATATGCGCTTCTCCCTTCCTCCTTACAACCCGCAGCGTTTTTATCCCCAAATCTTCCCACCCCCATCATGGTTGCTAGACACTGATCACTCGTTGCTAGACACCTTCATCACGATTGCTTCTCCCTTATTCGAATTTTCATTTCAATTCGGTGATAAGGGCTTACTGTTGATGTTTTGATTTTTACGCGTCGTTCGTCAACGATGGCAAGATATGTCTTTTTCTTTCATCTTCTAAGTTTTATTTCTCGATATAATGTATTATCTGACTTAATCTTCAACCACTAATAAGTTTTGTTTATTTCTGGATCCAGGTCTGGTGACTGTGTAGAAGATTTGAGTATGAAGACGACGAAAAACACAAATCATTCCGCTAAAAACTGAATTCAAGCTTATTGAGGTAGATCTATGTGTTTCTATTTCTAGATCTATGTGTTTTAGTTCTGTAATCTTACTTTTCTCAACCTAATATACTATCTGCTTAATAATCTTTTATTTATAAAATTTTTATTCATGACTCCACCAGATCTGGGGCAAATAATGATGAAAATTGGAGTTTTAATTTAAGAGGAATGGTATAATTAAGTTTACACCTTAAATATTTGATAAAATACATTCACAAATATGTGTTTTCCTTTTTGAAAGAGTATATTATATGAATTTAATAAATCCACGATGATAATTAATATGGTTGTGATTTTGAATTTTTCATGGTAATTATGATCTGAAGTCTGTAGTCATTTGATTGAGTGTGATACTTTTTCATGTGTATTTGTTATCTGCTCAATGCTGGTATATTTCGAATTTGTGGTTGTGATCCTTTTGCTTTTTCAATAGTAAATTAATTTTGCTGAATAAAAGCTCTTTTTTTGCAACATTAAAAAATGTATCACATGTGAATATTGGAAACTTTGATATATTAATATGTGACTGGACACTTTGATATATTAATAACTTTGATTGAAATGGCCCGTATAAATACACACAGTATATCATGCACGCAGAGGAGACAAATATCTATTGAAATGATCCACATAATGAAATAAATGTATACTAATAGCAAAAGTGTGAGTGTGTCAAATTATGAATTACCTATTACATCTATGTTATATATATATATATATTGAGTTGTATTTTATTGCTACATACATTACTGCACATATGTGTGTATTCTATTCCAATCTTTCTATTTTTGATTCCATGTGCATCAAAGGTATAAAAAGATTCAAACAATAAGATTACAACAAATAATCATAACATACATACATTTGATACCAAATATTGTTTGAATCTGGTGTGGTTGCTGTAACACCCTCAATCCGCTCAGGGATATTACACGCCGTAGAACCTTTCCTCAAGGATCTACCAGGCTGGTAACAACATATAACAACTCAATCATGCCTTTAAGGCTAAAATGACTCAGTAGACCGATTTGGTCTTTCAATAAATACATACAACTCAAATACAACTCATGCCCACGCAGGGGTCAAAACACAACCACACCCGTACAATGGGAAAATATAGTAGCGGAAAATAAAGTACAACTGAACCAATAACAATGTACGGTTCCTCATGTGATTAGTATCGATCATCTTTCATCATTCTTCGTGCCGACCCTGTGTTATGCTCCAAAACCTGAATGCAAAAATAGACATCCACCCCCCGAATACTCGGGGGTTAGCAAAACTCCACTGTTTTGCTAGTGCAAATACGAGCCATATAATTCACATTTCACGAATAACAATAACCAGGAATCCTTAAAAATCCAAACGTGACGAAAAGTACTTCCCAAGGCAAGAGTTTGGTAAAACATTCTAAAACCGAAAGGTCACAAATCAAGGGAAAACAATTTATAAAACAGTTTGAATTGCCATCGAGAGTTTTAATAGAAAACAATTTAGGATTACCGAATCCTTCGCTTTCCAAAAATCAACAGGATCACAGCCCAAAGGTTTTGTTTTCACAAATAAAACCAACCATAATACACAAGGTTAAAAACCCACGTCATGCGTCCTCGACGGACATAAAATACACACGCACCCGTGAAGTTTCACTCGTGAATCCAGGTCGAAGCCAATGGAATTCCCTCCGTGGCCCCGTCGAACCCTACCGAGGTGAGCAAACATATTCACAAAACATAAGCAACCACACTCGTGAATCCAGGTCGAAGCCAATGGAATTCCCTCCGTGATCCCATCGGACCCTCCCGAGGTGAGCGAAAAAAACAATCACAAAATATACACACGTAGCGGTGAAGTTTCACTCGTGAACCCAGGTCGAAGCCAATGGAATTCCTTCCGTGGTCCCGTCGAACCCTCCCGAGGTGAGCAAACACATTCACAAAACACGGTACTCACATCGCCTAGGACCGGGTCGAAGCCACAAATCCCACTCCGTGATCCCGTCGGACCCACCCGAGCTGGCTAGCGAAATACTCAATTCAAACAAACAAACAAACACACTAAGACGATCACCAATCATCATATCCACAAAACAAGAATAGTATGGACAAGGTACTTGCCTCGAATAAGAACAACACGGAGAATCGACCGAAGTAGGTTGGCCCGAACCGACTACGAACCCGCCGACTCCACCGATCACCAACTCGCATTCATAAACTACGAAGGACAATAACAACAATGAAATGAATTCCCTAACACGACTTAAAGCCGTTGAATTCAAAGAACGAATGACGAAAGTTCAAGCGTTTCCCCCAAAATGGCCAAGAACACGATTCGTTCCGTCAAAACTCGAAAACAGAATTCCAAGTTGAAATATGGATATACAATCCATAGAATATGTTTAACAACATCATTTAACCATAATCGATCCATCGAAAACGGATGAAAAACGAGATCGAGGACAAATCCCCCAAAAAGTCAATTCGAAGGAAATCAAGAAATATACTTCGATTCGACGAAGAACAATGGATTAAATGATGTTAAACACAAGAATACTACCAAGATTAATCATACCCATCATGAATTAATCAACAACACGGAACGAATCGGACAAAAATGCAAAAACCCCCAAATTCACAAAATTAGGGTTCTAAGAAAGATTACCTTGATTCGCTGGATCAAAGGGTGATATAAGATGATTTATTGATGTTATGAACTCGAGAACTTCGTGGATTTGTTGGCAAACAACATGGCTTCGCCACCCTCGAATCGCCATCCGCGGATAGAAGAGGAAGGAAGTGAGAAATGAATGAAAATGTGACTGCTCTGTCACATTTATACTGGGCCGGAACTAGCGTGCGCTATCGGCCGGTATCGGCCGAGTACCCTCGGCCAGGGCCCGCACGACCCGGCACCACCGACCAAACTCCGCGACCCGACTCCCGCTAGCGTGCGCTACGGCCGAAGCCGCGCGCTTAGCCGACTGGCCCAAAGAACCTCTGGACTAAAAGCTCACCTGTAACGACGCTAGTCACCGACAACAGGCGCTACCCTCGCCGGTTAGCGTGCGCTACGACCGGCGATGGCGTGCGCTACCGCCAATCCCGACCGAGTCCGTAACCTCGTAACCCCACCGCCTGCACTCCGATAGCGTGCGTTAGGGCCCGATAGCGTGCGCTACACTGCCGGTTAGCGCGCGCAGCCTTCCGGCCGAAGCGTGCGCTTACGCCGGTTCTGCCGCACTGTCCGGCCGGTGCCCGCAATCGTCCGGCCGATCCCGCAACCGTCCGGCCAAGCACGACCACTGTGGCTCGACGACCCGATTTCCGAAAACGTACGGAACGAACACGACGAAAAGTTCGCGGACAACATCAGCAACCCGAAATGAAAACATAATACCATAATTAATCATACGCGACCCAGAAACAGGTCGAGACAACAATTACAGATACGGATACCCGTAACTTTCAAGAAATTACAAAATGGCCCAAAACGCCCGGAAATCACGATACGTGATCGAATAACCAAACCGAAGTTCACAACACGTCTAACAAAGTTAAACGGACTTACGAAACTCAAAGCAGCTTTGAACGAAATTCGCAAGAATCGAACTCAAGTGCGGAAAAGTCGCTAAAAAGCACGGAACTCAACAAAACGACACTGAAACAAACTCGGATGTCAAAAAGTGTAGAATTAATCATTCTCAGAATGACGAAACGGTCATGAGCGAGTCGTCAAAACGGACTCCGACCGAAAAAAGAAATTTACCGAAAATCGAAAATTGCGGATATTACATTCTACCCTCCATAAAAGAAGTTTCGTCCCGAAACTTAAAACAAGTAGGGAGAAGCAATATCCCGCCAGGAAAAATCAACGAGATACGCATGAGATGCGCAACTAATGCCCACCGGTGAAACGTTACAAACAACGCAACGGAATATACGGTGTGAAAACATGCTCCACGACGACCAACACAACGTCGCTGTTAGGAATATAATAAAACCAACAAATGACAAGCGTCATCAAATAGATAATATAGTCAAGTCAATTATCCGAACAATCACACAACACAACGAACGAAAATGAATATGATTGACCGACCCAACGGTACATCAATCAAAACGCGAGCCAATCGCTGAACAAATACGGAATTCCACCGCCCAAGGGTTGGAAGATCGAAAACGAGACTAATTTCCCGAACTTAAGGGAATTACGAAGGAGCCTGAACGCTCAACGATCACTAAACGAGAACAAAAACCGAACAAACAAACGATCGAGACAACAAAAATCGAACAATCATGTCCGAAACACGAAGGATAATAAAATTCAAACAACAATTCCCAGGATGATCTGGTGAGAAGAACAAGACAAGCATTCCCATAAGATCCACAGGAAAGGAAATAGCGATTGAAAAGTAACAACGACAAACGAGTTATTCCGAAACAATACCACCCTCGTTCGATCAACAAAAGCAAGGGATAGGGAAAGTTCAGAAAATGTTAACGAGCATAAACGAGTTGACAGAGTCGAAAACACAGGAGTTCCAAATCCGATCCACTTCGAATAAAAGAACTAATAGAACCAGATGATGTCACTCCCGAACAAGGTTCACAAGAATCGAACTGAACCCGAAAAAGTCACATCGATAACCAGCTCGACCCACAACAAGATCACATCTCGTTCGGACGATGAAACTGAAATACAGAACAAGTTCATAAAGTATCAACGAACATGAGCGAATCGACAGACTGGAGAAGGAGAAAATACAGAAGTCAAAATAGTACGGGCATTACCTCCGACCTTGTCCACGAAATTCACAAAAATGGGAGCAAAGTAACAAGACATTAAATAACCGACACATAACGGAACCATCACCGATGCACACGGTCATACCAAACCAAGCTCTAACAGCTCGCACATACGCGACAACGCAAAAATCACCACGAGGCGACAACATTCAACACCAACATCCCGCCTCTCACAGGGGGCTAACACAACAAATGTGTGGGAAGCGACTCAACGCTCACACCGCCAATTCGATCATACTCGGGAGTAAACATCAAAATGACAATGCGAACATCATACATACATACCCAGCCCTCAAACGGGAATGGATACGTTTTAAAAACGAAACCCTCATTTTGAAAATAATTTTAGAAGAACACCGGTTGATCTTGAGTATCACCTTTAAAAAAAAGTACAAACGTGAAACATCGTTATCGAGACTTTGGAGAACCATTTCGCATTTGATAAAAATGAGGACACTTTCTCTTAGTGAAAACTTTCATAATATTCGACCCTCGGGTCTAAATAAAAGTGTTTCTAAAACATTGAAAATATCTCAAAGCATTTTGGTCCTCAAAGTAGAAATTTTTTGAAATATATTGTGGCACCTTGGATGTACCACAAGAAAATAACTCACTTGAAAAGTATGTCTTGAAATTTATTTTTCTAAGATACTCAAGGTTTTCAAAAATCCAATAGGCCAGAATGCCCAAAACTCACACATATCGACGTTCACTAAAACAACTCCTAGTACACGCATCAAAACATTTAAAATCAAGACAATACATGTTTTTAAACGGAAATAAACGATAAAATACCACATTCAGAACAAAACCACTGACCCCATTCGAGGCCTCTAAGGACCCTCCCGCACTGGCTAGTGAACAAGTCGAACGTGTATAAGCACAAAGCCTCCACAAGAGAACTTGTAAAACGAGCAAATCGATTAAAAAATCATCAGCAACGGACAAAAACAACAATAAAAAGACATCACAAGCGACGACACTCCTCGTATAAATCAAATACGAGAGTCGACTAAATACATATCGTGAAATCAAAATCCACAGAAGGATTTCATCACTTAACAAATAATCATAAAAATAGCTCGTGTCACACGAGGCACAACTCAAAGAAGGGAGACTTACTTCCACAGGTCGCACGAAGATGATGATCGCCCCACGATACTAATCACGACCAACAAACTCAAACGAAGTGTCGCGACACGACTCAGTCAGATAAAATCCGACGAAACAAGACTCAAACAACACGACTTGACCCGACAGCCTAGGTTTCCTCAACCTAAGCTCTGATACCATTTATGTAACACCCCCAATCCGCTCAGGGATATTACACGCCGTAGAACCTTTCCTCAAGGATCTACCAGACTGGTAACAACATATAACAACTCAATCATGCCTTTAAGGCTAAAATGACTCAGTAGACCGATTTAGTCTTTCAATAAATACATACAACTCAAATATAACTCATTCCCACGCAGGGGTCAAAACACAACCACACCCGTACAACGGGAAAAATATAGCAGCGGAAAATAAAGTACAACTGAACCAATAACAATGTACGGTTCCTCATGTGATTAGTATCGATCATCTTTCATCATTCTTCGTGCCGACCCTGTGTTATGCTCCAAAACCTGAATGCAAAAATAGACATCCACCCCCCGAATACTCGGGGGTTAGCAAAACTCTACTGTTTTGCTAGTGCAAGTACAAAGTGCAAATACGAGCCATACAATTCACATTTCACGAATAACAATAACCAGGAATCCTTAAAAATCTAAACGTGACGAAAAGTACTTCCCAAGGCAAGAGTTTGGTAAAATATTCTAAAACCGAAAGGTCACAAATCAAGGGAAAACAATTTATAAAACAGTTTGAATTGCCATCGAGAGTTTTAATAGGAAACAATTTAGGATTATCGAATCTTTCGCTTTCCAAAAATCATTAGGGTCACAGCCCAAAGGTTTTTTTTTCACAAATAAAACCAACCATAATACACAAGGTTAAAAACCCACGTCATGCGTCCTCGACGGACATAAAATACACACGCACCCGTGAAGTTTCACTCGTGAATCCAGGTCGAAGCCAATGCAAGTCGCTCCGTGGCCCCATCGAACCCTCCCGAGGTGAGCAAACACATTCACAAAACATAAGCAACCGCACTCGTGAATCCAGGTTGAAGCCAATGGAATTCCCTCCGTGATCCCATCGGACCCTCCCGAGGTGAGCGAAAAAAACAATCACAAAATATACACACGTAGCGATGAAGTTTCACTCGTGAACCCAGGTCGAAGCCATTGGAAATCCCTCCGTGGTCCCGTCGAACCCTCCCGAGGTGAGCAAACACATTCACAAAACACAGTACTCACATCGCCTAGGACCGGGTCGAAGCCACAAATCCCACTCCGTGATCCCGTCGGACCCACCCGAGCTGGCTAGCGAAATACTCAAGCACCACACATCGCCTAGGACCGGGATGAAGCCACGAATCCCACTCCGTGATCCCGTCGGACCCACCCGAGCTGTCTAGCGAATCAATCATGCACAAATAACATATCACACCAAGGATATCCAAACAATTCACCCAGAGGCATCAAACACTTAGCAAAACACCACGTCAAACCACAATGCACCGAAATGAAACAATATACATCCACACGCAACACCAAGTGCATCATGAACAAAACATATCCACAGGAGTCACATACTCGTTCATGAAACACACCAATCAAAAAACACACGCGGTTTTGAAAGAGGGCCTTTAACAAGGCTAACCAAATCTTTTGAAAACTCCATTCAAACAAACAAACAAACACACTAAGACAATCACCAATCATCATATCCACAAAACAAGAATAGTATGGAAAAGGTACTTGCCTCGAATAAGAACAACGCGGAGAATCGACCGAAGTAGGTTGGCCCAAACCGACTACGAACCCGCCGACTCCACCGATCACCAACTCGCATTCATAAACTACGAAGGACAATAACAACAATGAAATGAATTCCCTAACACGACTTAAAGCCGTTGAATTCAAAGAACGAATGACGAAAGTTCAAGCGTTTCCCCCAAAACGGCCAAGAACACGATTCGTTCCGTCAAAACCCGAAAACGGAATTCCAAGTTGAAATATGGATATACAATCCATAGAATATATTTAACAACATCATTTAACCATAATCGATCCATCGAAAATGGATGAAAAACGAGATCGAGGACAAATCCCCCAAAAAGTCAATTCGAAGGAAATCAAGAAATATACTTCGATTCGACGAAGAACAATGGATTAAATAATGTTAAACACAAGAATACTACCAAGATTAATCATAACCATCATGAATTAATCAACAACACGGAACGAATCGGACAAAAATGCAAACCCCCCAAATTCACGAAATTAGGGTTCTAAGAAAGATTACCTTGATTCGCTGGATCAAAGGGTGATATAGGATGATTTATTGATGTTATGAACTCAAGAACTTCGTGGATTTGTTGTCAAACAACATGGCTTCGCCAACCTCGAATCGCCATCCGCGGATAGAAGAGGAAGGAAGTGAGAAATGAATGAAAATGTGATTGCTCTGTCACATTTATACTGGGCCGGAACTAGCGTGCGCTAGCCTTCCCGGACTAGCGTGCGCTATCGGCCGGTATCGGCCGAGTACCCTCAGCTAGGTCCCGCACGACCCGGCACCACCGACCAAACCTGCCGACCAAACTTGCCGACCCGACTCCCGCTAGCGTGCGCTACGGCCGAAAGCCTGCGCGCGCTAGCCGACATGTCCAGTAACCTCTGGACTAAAAAGCTCGCCCAGGTAACGTACGCTAGTCGGCCGACAGCGTGCGCTACCCCTGCCGGTTAGCGTGCACTACGGCCAAGCGATGGCGTGCGCTACCCGCCGATCTGGCCGAGTCGAGAACCTCGTAACCCCACCGCCTGGACCCGATGGCGTGCGTTAGGCGGCCGATAGCGTGCGCTACACTGCCGGTTAGCGCGCGGCTTTCCGGCCGTGGCGTGCGCTATGCCGGTTCTGTCGCACTGTCCGGCCGGTGCCGCAATCGTCCGGCGATCCTGCAACCGTCCGGCGATTACCACCACGAGGGCTCGGCGACCCGATTTCAGAAACGCACGGAGCGAACACGACGAAAATTACGCGGACAACAACAAGGATTCGAAATGAAAACCTAATACCATAATTAATCATACGCGACCAAGAAACGGGTCGAGACAACAATTACAGATACGGATACCCGTAACTTTCAAGAAATTACAAAATGGCCCAAAACGCCCGGAAATCACGATACGTGATCGAATAACCAAACCAAAGTTCACAACACGTCTAACAAAGTTAAACGGACTTACGGGAAACTCGAAACAGCAGTTTCGAACGAGATTCGCAAGAATCGAACTCAAGTGCGGAAAAGTCGCTAAAAAGCACGGAACTCAACAAAACGATACCGAAACGAACTCTGATGTCAAAAATTGTAGAATTAATCATTCTCAGAATGACGAAACGGTCATGAGCGAGTCGTCAAAACGGACTCCGACCGAAAAAAGAAATTTACCGAAAATCGAAAATTGCGGATATTACAGTTGCTACATACATTATTGCACATATGTGTATAATTATTCTTGTTGCATTTTGATTGAAATGCCATGGCCATGATGTTATACTTAAAATGATCCATCTATGTTGGTTTTTAGTTTCAGTTATATATGTTGCTTGAGAAGGAACTACGATTTATGTGTTTTATCATTTTCAGATACTAACTAAATTCGTTTACTACCAATTGCGAGGTTAATCTGGAGATACATGAAGATTTCATCCACAGTCATTCAAAAGACCCCAAGATGTGCATCAAAGGTATAAAAAGATTCAAATAATAATTTTACAACAAATAATTATAACATACATACATTTTATACCAAATTTGGTAATAGACTGGCATCCACAAATATATTGTTGATCCACACTACAACTTGAAGAAGATGAGAATCTCTGAGTTTTGGTGATGTTAAGACACCTAAAAATCGCCCACCAATCGCCCAAGGAGGAGAGGAAGAAGGAAAATGGTGAAATGTGTTTGTTCTCCACAACAAACGCAGATATAAGAAAAATATGTACTGTGTGCCGCGGCGCAGGGCAAAAATATCTGCCCAGGTGCTCGGCAGTGTGCCGCAGCCCGACTAGCAGGAGCCGCGCCCCCCGGTATAGATGGGTCAGCCACAATTACCAAAATGTGTGTGCTGCGGCGCACACCACTTGGGTCCAAAAATGACGAAAAACGACCCGGAAAGAGAATAAAAGCAACATGATTCAATATTTGGGAATAATAACATGAAATGGAAGTGCGGAAACCCCAAACCGGTGGTTCCAAGTAATGATTACAAGGGTTCGCCCCATAATAGCACGATTTAAACAAGGAGGAGATTTGAAATGACATGAACTCTAATGTCAACATCGACTAATGAATCAATTACAACAATCAAGATAATATTCTTGTCTTGATTTCCAATCAAGGTTGAAAAAATGAACAATATCTATACACGACTCAGAGTTACTCCGACCGGTGAACACGAATGAATGAATGTGGATGATGAATGATAATTAATATGTGAAAATTACTGAGTGACAATTACTGAATGATAATGACTGGATTCAACCGGGTATTACATACACCCCCCTTAAAAGAGTTTCGTCCCCGAAACTAAGGGTCAAACAACTCGGGATAACTCTCCCCCATACTATCCTCGGTTTCCCAAGTAGCCTCTTTGACTCCGTGTCTCGACCATTGAATCTTAACCAAAGGAATCGCCTTGCTTCTGAGCTGTTTGATTCGCTCCTCATACGTATGATCGTCCGCTATCTCGACCTCATCAAACCGAAGTATGTGACTAGGGTCGGCAATATATTTACGCAACTGAGAGACATGAAACACGTTATGAATTCGGCTCAATGCCGGAGGTAAAGCCAATTGATAAGCCAGACTGCCTACTCGATCCAAAATCTCAAACGGTCCAATAAATCTCAAACTCAACTTTCTACATTTCCCGAAACGGAAGATACCTCGACTCGGGGAAACCTTGACCAACACGTGGTCACCTATCTCGAACTCTAATGGTCGACAATGATTATCTGCGTATGATTTCTGTCGACTCTGAGCGGTCAACAAACGAATCCTGATCAAAGCTACCTTCTCACAGGTGGCTATAAGCATATCGGGCTCGGTGCCAATTGATTCTGATAAGTCATCCCAACACAAAGGAGATCGACAACGACAACCGTACAAGGCCTCGTAAGGTGCCATCTTAATCCAAGCATGCCAACTATTGTTGTACGTGAACTCGATCAACGGTAGTTGGGCTTCCCAATCGTCTTTCCAATCGACAACACATGCTCTCAACATGTCCTCCAATGTCTGAATAGTTCTCTCTGATTGTCCATCGGACTGAGGGTGAAAAGTTGTGCTGAGATTAAGCTGAGTTCCCATGGCACGATGAACTGATTTCCAAAAATATGACACGAATCGCCCGTCACGATCAGAAATGATACTCTTAGGAGTACCGTACAATCTGACTATCTCTTTGATGAATAACTGGGCAAGTCTCTCGGGACCCCACATATCGTTAATCTCAAGGAAGTGAGTTGACTTAGTTAGACAATCCACGATTACCCAAATTGTATTCATGCCGCGATGACTCATCAGCAAACTCGTGATGAAGTCCATTAAATTATCCTCCTACTTCTACTTTGGAATATGGAGCGTTTTCAGCATACCCGACGGTCGCTGATGTTCTATCTTAACTTGCTGACAGGCTAAACATCTCGAAACAAATTCCGCAACTTCTCGCTTCATATTACTCCACCAGTAATTTTGTTTCAAGTCTTTGTGCATCTTGCTAGACCCCGGATGAATGGAATAAGAGGTAGCATGAGCTTCTCTCAAAATTGAGTTTTTCAACTCGTCGTTCGCCGGTACGCATAACCGATTCTTAAATCGCAAAAGTCCATCCTCGTGGACCACAAATCCAGGGGTTTTCCCCTGAGTCACATCATCTCGAATATATAACAAAAATGGGTCCGAACCCTGATTCTCCCTGATCGCCTCCTCAAGTGGTGATGAAATATCTAACGTACAAAGTTTCCCTTGTACTCATTCTAACCAGACCTCGATCTCAGGTCTCAGAAATTCCTGTTGAAGTTCCTTATGAACTGTTAATCTAGCAAGCATGTGCTCCTGAACAGACTTATGACTCAAGGCATCGGCGACAATGTTTACCTTGCCCGGGTGGTAAAGTATCTCAATATCATAATCTTTGATTAGTTCCAACCACCGCCTCTGTCGCATATTTAAATCCTTCTCAGTAAATATATACTTAAAACTCTTATGATCGGTGAATATCTGACTCGTAACGCCATAAAGATAATGACACTAAATCTTCAATTCGAACACCACGGCTGCTAGCTCTAGGTCGTGGGTCGGATAATTAACCTCGTAAGGTCACAATTGCTATGAAGCATAAGCAATAACTTTCCCATTCTGCATTAGTACACATCCGAGACCCTGTCCGGACGCATCACTATAAACCACAAATCCTTCCGTCCCTTGCAGTAAAGAAAGGACAGGTGCTGAAATTAACCGGCTCTTGAGTTCCTCAAAACTCTGTTGACACGCATCGGACCACGTGTATTTCTTATCCTTCCGTAAAAGGTTCGTCATGGGTTGAGCAATTTTAGAAAATCCTTCCATAAATCACCGATAATAACCAGCTAATCCGAGGAAACTTCGGATTTCCTTAACATTCTTCGGAGGTTGCCAATCCCGGATCGCCTCCGTCTTCTGAGGGTCGACACGAACTCCATCTGATGAAATTACATATCCGAGAAATGTCACTTCGGACATCCAGAACTCACATTTGAAAAAATTTCCATAAAGTTGCTCTCGTCTCAACACGTTGAGCACCTGATGAAGGTGAAACTTGTGCTCCTCTCGGTCACGAGAATAAATTAAAATGTCATCAATGAAGACAACCACAAGGTGATCCAAATAGTCGATGAAAACGTGATTCATTAACTCCATGAATACCGCAGGTGCATTGGTTAACCCAAACGGCATTACCACAAACTCATAATGACCATAGTGTGTTCGGAATGCCGTTCTTGCGATATCCGACTCTTGAATTCGTAACTGATGATATCCAGATCTTAAGTCGATCTTGGAAAATACTGAAGCTCCCTGAAGTTGATCCAAAAGACCATCGATACGGGGTAGAGGCTATTTATTCTTGATCATCACCCGGTTCAATTCTCGGTAATCAATACACAAGGGAAACGAACCATCCTTCTTCTTGACAAATAACACTGGTGCTCCCCACGGGGACGCACTCGGTCGGATATAGCCTTTCTTGGTCAAATCCTCCAATTGCTTCTTCAGTTCCTGCATTTCGGTCGGGGCCATCCGATACGGTGCCTTCGATATTGGGGACGTACCAGGCTCCAACTCTATTGTGAATTCCACATCTCTGTGGAGGTAAACCCAGTAACTCGTCTGGAAATACGTCGGCATATTCTCTCACTACCGGAATATCTGACAATGACACTGATGATTTCTAGGTCTTGGTCATATAGCACTAATAACCGACACACCCTTGATTGAGTAATTTCACTGCTTTCATCAAGTTGATGACTCTCCCGGAACAACTCGGATTACCTCCCTGAAATACACATTCCATCCCATCGTCTGAAATGATAGTGACCATACGCTTACGGACACTAATGACGGCATCGTGACGATCCATCCAACCAATACCCAAGATGATGTCATCTCTTGGTAAATCTACCACGATTAGGTCTGATAACCAATCATGGCCATGAAGCTGAATCGGACAATCCTTAATCTCACGATCTCCGATAATTCTTCTACCATCAGGTAGACCAATGACATAAGGCTCACAACTAGCAGTACTACCCGGAAGTAGTCTAACCAAACATGACTCGGAAATGAATGAATGTAATGCACCAGTATCAAAGAGGGTACACACAGGATGAGATAGAATTTCGAGTGTACCTGAGATCATCCGGGCCTCCGGATCGTCGGCCGTTTTCATCTCATAAGTTCGGGGCTTGGCGGCCCCTGAACCGGATACTCCCATCTAGTAGATTTTGACTCCGCCTTTGTTTGCTCCACTCGTCTTGAACGAAGTGGACTGAGTGGCCTGATTATGGACAGCTGACTGCTTCGGGGCCTGAGATGACGCCGGAGTAGGTTTGGAGTCCCTTCGGCAAAAATGGCCCTTATGCCCAGCAATCCCACAGTTATGGCAAGTGATACTCTGTCTCGGACACTTGGTGCTGAAATGACCCTGCTCTTCGTAGTTGAAACAAATGACGGCCGAACTGGATGCTCGGGACTGAGATTGCACGGGTCTAGGCGCCATAGGAGGTCGCTTAGAGAAAGTAGAGCCCACACGAGGCTTCTTGAAGGTTGCCTGACTGCCTTCAGACTGATTACGATTCTTTGACTTATTCCTAGCAGATGAAGGTTGTTGCTTAGCAATCTCCTTAATAGTAAGCTCATACGTAAGAGCTTTCTCGATGAATTCGGCCAGGGTGGTGCAATTGTGATTAAGAAACTGCATCCGCATGCGAGGCTTCAATATCTTACTGAAATATTTGATTTTGTCTGCCTCAGAGTGAATAATAGATGAGGCGAAAGGAAGGAGTTCCTGAAATTTCTCGGCGATGGCGAGAACATCATCGTCCGCTGAGGTGTCGGGAGTGAGTAATTCTGATAACTTGGCCTCTCTGAGTGGGGCCAGATAATATCTCTCCATCATGAGAGCCTTGAATTTATCCCAAGTACATGATCCATCGGTGGGCTTCAACGATAACCACCATGAATGAGCACTCTTACCTAGATAGTAAGCCGCAACTGAAACTTTGTGCCCTTCGGGACACTCTACCATAGCAAACAACTTTTCGAAATGCTCAAGCAAGTGAACAATATCCGCCGGCTCAGATGAACCCTCAAAAGTAGGTGGCCTTTGGCGAGAGATGTCGCCAATAATACTGCTTAGACCCCTCTCTTACCCCAGAGGTGGCGGCGGAGGAGCCTGCTGATTCTGGGCAGTTGAGTTCTGTATCGTCTCTATGAGGCGTGCCATCCGTGTCATCTGGGCCATCATGCCCTGTATAAAAACGAGTGGATCAACCCAAACACCTTCTGATTTAGCTGTGTCCCGAGTACGACTCCCTGACAGTGAATGATCATTTCCAGGAGAATGAGTGGCGGCATCGCTGCTCGATGAATTAGCATTATTCCTCGCATTCGCACGTGTATTCACACGAGTTCTCGGGATTCGGCCCACACCGCGGCCTCTTCCCCCACGTCCTCTTCCTGCTCTCTCCATACTGAAGTAGGAAAGTTACATGATAATTATAGAATCGCATGAATACCGCATTATGATTACGTATGAAATGATAAAAATGAGCGTACACGCTCTACACAATGATTACATGAATGATCAACTGACGTGACATGATTATCCGATGAAATTATTGAAATGGTTATCTTGATCAAGTTAATAAGATTAATGATACGATCTTCAAGATCAACAACTGAGTAACGAAATTAACTGAGTGATTAATGAGTTAACATGATCGACATGATCAAAATGAAACTGATGATTGAGGACTGTTGACTGTTGAATGATGAATGAGTGATTCTTATTGCCAGAAATTATACCATGGCATCAGAAATCTTACTGTTCTTTGGTCTGAGGGGCTCGGCTCTTGCACAGGTCACACGTGGCGTGAAAGTCCAATGATACTAGTCTAACGAACGATGATTTCAATGAGACATGACTCGGAAGGTAGTATTCAAAACCACGTTCCGATACCAACTTTGTAACACCCCAAACTAGGTGGATATTACAGTGTCGTGGACCCCCATCTAGGACCCACCAGGCGAATGAAAATTAATGACTTAAATAATAGAATTGTAGTACCAAACCACATTATATCATCAATTACTCCGATGAGGAGTTTCATTACAACACACCCACGATCATGCAGAATACGTGTATGTTTTATATGAAGATAAATATACAACACTGAATAAAATGAGTATTCAAATGGAAGTCTGCAGCGGAAATAAAATAAAGGAAACACGAATGACTGAAAAAAGACTGGGCCCCCTACTAGTATCACTGGGACTCCTCGCCGTCCATGTTCTCTTCCCGTGCTTTAGACTTGCCATGACCAGAAAACAACATTCCCCAACGGGGTCAGTTACACAGAACAACAATCCTCAAGAGTTGAATAAACACAATCAGGATATTTCTTAATTATGAAATGAAGCTGAAGGGAGGTATCATAGTACGCCCGTAATGGTATGTGCAAGTGCACAAGACGAGTGTCCGGACACACCCGTCCTTGTACCTAATTAGTCTCACGGAGGTATGTTACCGTGTGCATAGTCCAATGTGTCGGTGAACCCAACACATGACCATAATGCGCCCGACTAAAAATTCCACACATCCCCACCCGACCGCGCAATATGAAGCCAGAAGGTCATATGAACAAGAATGACCATGAAGAATATTAATGAATAACAATTCGACAAAGTCAAGGATGACTCACTGAGATGAATTAATAGTGAAATGAATGATAGATCAATGAAATGATTGGAACCGTCGTTCCTCGTGAATGAAGTGATTAATTGACAATGACAAGTCCCGATACGGTTAATACAATATGAATAAGTTATGATAATGAATGAACAACAACAAAAGGAATGAATATCCCTTTAACCGAGTAAGAATCAAATTACCTTAACACTGATGATGATACGTCCTCTCTCGAACAACGTCCTAAGGGAAACTACCGGTCGCTCGAACAACCTTAAATAACACAATTATCAACAACTCGCTTAATATAAGAATTAATAGCGATCATAGCCAATTCAAGATGTCGATACAATAAATCCAAACTTATTGAGGCATTTCGACAAACACCTTGAAAACAATCTCCCATCCTAAATAACTAATCCTATTTTTATCGAAAGACAACTTCTATTGAATGATCCAATCCACCAAAACACCATCAATATAATCTATAATCCAATAGGAATACTCAAATCGAGTTTAGGATAACATTAAATCGAAAATCCCAATTCCAAGTCAACCTTCAAAGTGTTCTTGAGAAAAACTTCCAACAATCCGATGATAAATAAAAAAACTCGTAATCATACATATATCCATCACAAATCATGATTATACCATCCAAAACATCATGCCCCATCTCAAAATCGAATTCAAGGGTTGAAGAAGTTACCTTAGATTAGGATGAAGAATCCACAAATATGTTGTTGATCCACACTACAACTTGAAGAAGATGAGAATCTCTGAGTTTTGATGATGTTAAAACACCTAAAAATCGCCCACCAATTGCCCAAGGAGGAGAGGAAGAAGGAAAATGGTGAAATGTGTTTGTTCTCCACAACAAACGCATATATAAGAAAAATATGTACTGTGTGCCACGGAACGGGCTGAGTGTGCCGCGGCACAGGGCAAAAAATCTACCCAGGTGCTCGGCAGTGTGCCTCGGCCCGGCCGGCAGGAGCCGCGGCCACCGGTACAGATGGGTCAGCCACAATTAGCAAAATGTCTGTGCCGCGGCACACACTCCCTTGTGCCGCGGCGCACACCACTTGGGTCCAAAAATGACAAAAAACGACCCGGAAAGAGAATAAAAGCAACATGATTCAATATTTGGGAATAATAACACGAAATGGAAGTGCGGAAACCCCAAAACGGTGGTTCCAAGTAATGATTACAAGGGTTCGCCCAATAATAGCACGATTTGAACAAGGAGGAGATTTGAAATGACATGAACTCAAATGTCAACATCGACTAATGAATCAATTACAACAATCAAGATAATATTCTTGTCTCGATTTCCAAGCAAGGTTGAAAAAATGAACAATATCGATACACGACTCAGAGTTACTCCGATCGGTGAACACGAATGAATGAATGTGGATGATGAATGATTATTAATAAGTGAAAATTACTGAGTGACAATTACTGAATGATAATGACTGGATTACAACCGGGCATTACAACCATTGCTTTGTCTCGATATTTTTTTAATGTCGTCCACCTCAACATATCTACACCCTGTCAGATCCTCAGTTTTATGCAGCGATCAACATTGCGGATCTTGTCCACCTCGCTCCTAACTTGGTCTCAAACATATGGTAGGTGTTGGTTAATATGACGATCGCTTGTGGGGTAGGCTCATCCTGATGGGTAGATGTAAATATTTTAGTGATACACTGATCGCGGACCATTTAGGGATAGTATTCGGCTTACATGGCAGTCTTGAACTCGTCCCAAGTAGCAATTCGGTCCCTAAGCCCAATGTCCTCCCACCAATCCACAACTACCTTGTCGAGGAGATAATGTGCACTTTTCTCTCCTCCAGACAAGTGATAGCATCACATTCCGGATAATATGGAAAATCCAACTCTCCCAACCCAAAGAATTAGAAGAACCATACAAATTTTGGGTGCATTTTGATCACCTGCTGGAGCCACTTACTAGCCTCTAAATCAGCAGCAGAGGTGGGTTCTACTGTCTACCCTGAACAACCTGAACTAACAGAGTCACTATCGATTGGAGAATGGTGGAAACTCAATATCGGTGTTATTACCTGTCGACTGATCCTAACTGACTGAAGGGTCTGTTAGGAATATGCCCTCGAATGCCACTCAGAAGATGTATGAGAGAGGGTATTGTACTAGTTATTATATTAACTCTTATCAAAAGGCAATGGTTTGTTTCTTTATTTACTAGAAGTCACTAACATTCTTGACTTGTAAATTTATATAGAAAAACTAGTCCATGTATTTGAAAGAAAATATTCCACTTCTTATTAGATAAGGGGATCAGCACTGGTAAAGTTTATGGCTCAAATACTTAATCATTCGCAAGTCGATGAAAGTTGACTAAGCTGTTGTTACCCAAAATATTATCCGGAGATAGATATTGCTGGAATGGATGAGTAACAAACAAAATGCGAGAGCACATCCGTGGTGAAGTAAATAACACAAGATTTTCCGGGGTTGTTAGTCCCAGGATTGAATGCTCTCGTGAGATGTTATTAATACGAATACGTTGGAGTACAAATATTAATGTAAGAGTGCAATTACAATGAGTGTAAAAGACCCTAGTTATCTAGCTCTTGAGTGCTGCTCTATGAGTTCTTGAACTGCAGGGAGTTCTTGTTCACATCTCTGCCGACCGTCTTTGGGTTAAGAGGTTCCGAGAGAGAGAGAGAGAGAGAAAGATGTCTGAAGTTTATAGCGTAGCTAAGAGAGAGAGAAGCCAACGCCAAGACAAAGAGCGAGAGAGAGTCTGAATTTCTGAACCTTTCTCCAGTTGCTGGAGGTTCTCTATTTATAGGACTGGGAGATGCTGGGCGATCGCCTCTACTGTATTATAATAAGCGGGCAATCATCTTTAGCACATGGGTTGGTATCCTTAAAGTCCGCGGCTGCTGCTGGCAGACAGCTATGTGAACCAGTGAGAATACGCCATGTGCCTTATGTCTTGGGAGGTCCACTTTGGACCTTTCGGCCGGTCTGTCGGTAGGTGAGGTTTGTCCTTTCCGTTTGATAGCTGTTGATGGACTAGAGTCAAAGATCCATGTTCTGCGGTGCCATTCCCGGATCTGCACATGGGTCTCTATTCCGAGTTTCGGCCTTCGCACACTTGGCGGATGTTGGCCTTACGTGGCATGAGGCGGTCATGCATGATCGGGCACCTGGGACGATCGCTAGTTGTCGGGAGATGATCGAATTGGCAGTGGATCGCTCGATGCTGGGTCCTATTCAGGGTACTTCGATCGGCAGTCTCCCTTGGTCTATTTGACTCTGGTTCGGTCGCCCGGTCTTTGTGCCGATCGCCTGTTGAGGTGTATAAATCGCGACACAACAATTGCCCCCCAGCTTGCTCCGATGTTGAAGACATTGGGTGAGGTGGTTCCACTAGCGATCGTTTAGGATAAAGATGGGCGATCCGTTGAGCGGACTTTGGTCTCGGACTTGGGCGACCTGATCGTTTGGTGAGCTATCTTCGGTCTTGTTCTTGTGATCTTTAATTTTGCAGATCCCTCGTGGAAAGCCAATTGTTTTGACCTTGAGGAACCGTGCATGGTCGTGGAGTTCGATGGACCGACCTCCATGACCATGTCTTGTGCGCGAGGGACATTCCACCTGTAGGTTTGTCTCGCGACTCACTTTATTATGAGGGTCCTCCGTTAGGCTGCGCCCGCCTCATATTTAAACGAAGGGCGAGCGGACTTGGTCTGGAGGAGTCCTTGCACGGGGCGTCGTCGGATTAATCGACTCCACATCCGCGGCTTGTTAGCACTTTTCTACCTCGGATCGTCATGTTAGATGGCAATCCTCGACGGTATACGTTGTGATGGGGGTAGGGACGCGTCGCATTGTCCGGATCCACCATGTTAGATGATGAACCTTTGAGGGCTGGCGAGCGTGTCCATAGATTTGTTTGGGGGTCCTTTGTCTATGCCCGCCTCATATTTAAATGAAGGGTGAGCGATCACAGCCCAAAGGAACCTTGCATGGATGAAGCAGTCGGTTCCATCGACTTCCAGGACCATGGCTACATTCTTCTACCTTGGATCATCAAGTTAGATGTTGATCCTCGACGGTATACGTTCTGCTTAGGGAGGTGATCTCGTGCCTTGGTCCATCATGTTAGATGATGAACTGTAGATGGCGAGCGAGTCCTCCATTTTTGGAGATGTTACTTGGGCAGTAGCCTTTCGTTTTTGACATGGCAGAAACTGGGGAAAGGCCTCCGAAGTTTCCACCTCTTGATTGAAGCATAAATATTTGGCCTCCAGGTTTGATCGGAACGATCGACTCGTATGAATCCTCTGGCTCGCCGTGTTTGATTCTGACGATCGGATTGGGAGACTGGCGACCGTCGTTCTGACGCCGATCATGGCACTTGGTCCTTTCCGCCCGGCGCTCCAGCTAAGTTATTAGACTGTCCAGCTTGCCCTCCTCGAACAATCTTCAGAGTTGTTTGAGGAGGTCGCGGCATTGATCCGTGTTGTGGCCGGGACTTTTGTGGTAAGAACAAAATTTGTTGCGGTCGAGATGACCGTGGTCCCTTACCTCCTTCGGCTTGCTTAACCACTCGCCCTCCTGGATGGCATAGAAAATATGAGCCGGAGATAGATTGCGGTTGTGGTAGAGATGGGCTTCCACATCCTCGAAGGTCCTGAAATAACCGGGTGGCTTGGCGACCGCCTTGTTAGACTTGGCGATTGCCGTCTCTGGCCCCTCGCCTTGGTGAAGGGTGAGCAACCTTCGCCTGGCCAAAAAGTCTGCGGCCTTGGCGCGGAAGATTGCGTAGGTCGGGGGGATGTCCTTCGTAAGGTACCTGAACATGGGCGAAATACCATTGAATCCCCCTAGGAATGAGTAGAGGGCGATCTCGTCTCTTACGGGCTCGCCGTTGAGGATTATCTCATCCACCCGGTCAATGTAGTCTTCGTCGGACTCCTCTCCCCCCTGCCTGATTTTCATCATGCGGTGGGGACCTTCTGGTCGAGCGACCTTGGCGGCGAAGTACGATGAGAAGTCGCTCGCCAGTTGTTCAAAGGAACTGATTGATCGCGGTGGCAACGAGATCTACCACCTATGGGCCAGGTCGCCCAGTGTAAATGGGAACATTCATCACCTGGTCGCGTCTGATACCCCGCATCCAACCATGTAGATCCGGAACTTGCTCAGGTGAGTCTCGGGGTCCGATCTCCCATCGTACAAAGGTGTTTGAGGAGGAGTGATCCTTGGCTGCACGGGGGCAAGTTCGATCTGGACTGCGAGCGGCTCGCTCGGCCCAGCGATCTTTCTCTTGGCGCCTGCCCCAGTTTCTAGGAGCGCCTTCATGCCATCAAGCTGGCGTTGCATTGCGGCCATCGCCGTAGTTTGGTCTCTCGTGGTTTGGCTCTCGGATTGGGATCCAAGGCGATCGTGTACCGATCTCTTGACTCCGCGGTAGGCGATGAGGTCGTCGTCGCCGATCTCAGTTCTTCGGCGAAGAGGAGCTAGATAGTTGTCCTGCCTTCTGGGAGTTGGATAAGCTGAACTCCTGGTGACGGATTCGGGATCCGTCGTCTCATGGCTAGGGCCAGAATGACCCGGTCGCCATGATGGGTCACTTCCTAGGCGGCTGAAAACGGAACCGTCCCACCTCGTGAGTGCTTCTGCTCGTGAATCGGGGCTTCCTGACGATCGCTTGAAAAGTAACCCCTTGAGCTTCCGTTTGCCCGCACGGCGGATGGCTGATGGGGTAATTGCGGGCGCATCGAATGCTCTCCGTCTCTACCTTAGGATGGCCATAGCCTCCTCGATCTGTTCCGCAGTTTGGAACTGGTCGAGCGAAAGGCTGGGGCTGTCCCTCAGGTGCGGGATCGAGAGTCTCGCGTCACTGCGGCTACCCTCTGCCGTAGGATGGGGCTCAGATTGAGCCGGAATAAGGCGTCCGGCGGATCGGAGAGTGGATCTCTTCGATGTGGTGGTAGTCGTCATGAATCTGAAGGTTTTTCTTTGAAGAATAGTGAGTGTTTCTTCAAGTATATGCCCCGGAGAATAGTGAGTGTTCTTCGAGACGTTCGGAATAAAAATGAAGGTTAAGATCCCCCTCCTTCTAGCGCCAATTGTTGTTACCCAAAATATTATCCAGAGATAGATATTGTTGGAATAGATGAGTAACAAACAAAATGCGAGAGCACATCCGTGGTGAAGTAAATAACACAAGATTTGTCGGGGTTGTTAGTCCCGGGATTGAATGCTCTCGCGAGATGTTATTAATACGAATACGTTAGAGTATAAATATTAATGTAAGAGTGCAATTATAATGAGTGTAAAAGACCCTAGTTATCTACCTCTTGAGTGCTGCTTTGTGAGTTCTTGAACTCCAGGGAGTTCTTGTTCTCGTCTCTACCGACCGTCTTTGGGTTAAGAGGTTCCGAGAGAGAGAGAGATAGAAAGATGTCCGAAGTTTATAGCGTAGCCAAGAGAGAGAAGCGAACGCTAAGACAGAGAGCGAGAGAGAGTCTGAATTTCTGAACCTTTCTCCAGTTGCTGGAGGTTCTCTATTTATAGGACTGGGAGACACTGGGCGATCGCCTCTGCTGTATTATAGTAAGCATGCGATCGTCTTTAGCACATGGGTTGGTATCCTTAAAGTCCGCGGCTGCTGCTGGCAGACAACTGTGTGAACCAGTGAGAATACGCCATGTGCCTTATGTCTTGTGAGGTCCACTTTGGACCTTTCGGCCGGTCTGTCGGTAGGTGAGGTTTGTCCTTGCCGTTTGACAGCTGTTGATGGACTAGAGTCAAAGATCCATGTTCTGCGGTGCCATTCCCGGATTTGCACATGGGTCTCTATTCCGAGTTTCGGCCTTCGCACACTTGGCGGATGTTGGCCTTACGTGGCATGAGGCGGTCGTGCATGATCGGGCACCTGGGACGATCGCTAGTTGCCGGGAGATGATCGCCTTGGCAGTGGATCGCTCGATGCTGGGTCCTGTTCTGGGTCCTTCGATCGGCAGTCTGCCTTAGTCTATTTAACTCTGGTTCGGTCGCCTGGTCTTTGTGACGATCGCCTGTTGAGGTGTATAAATCTCGACACAACAATTGCCCCCCAGCTTGCGCCGATGTTGAAGACATGGGGTGAGGTGGTTCCACTAGCGATCGTTTAGGATAAAGATGGGCGATCCGTTGAGCGGACTTTGGTCTCGGACTTGGGCGACCTGATCGTTTGGCGAGCTATCTTCGGTCTTGTTCTTGTGATCTTTAATTTTGCAGATCCCTCGTGGAAAGCCAATTGTTTTGACCTTGAGGAACCATGCATGGTCGTGGAGTTCGATGGACCGACCTCCATGACCATGTCTTGTGCGCGAGGGACATTCCACCTGTAGGTTTGTCTCGCGACTCACTTTATTGTGAGGGTCCTCCGTTAGGATGCGCCTCATATTTAAACGAAGGGCGAGCGGTCTTGGTTTGGAGGAGTCCTTGCACGGGGCGTCGTCGGATTAATCGACTCCACATCCGCGGCTTGTTAGCACTTTTCTACCTCGGATCGTCATGTTAGATGGCAATCCTCGACGGTATACGTTGTGATGGGGGTAGGGACACGTCGCATTGTCCGGATCCACCATGTTAGATGATGAACCTTTGAGGGCTCGCGAGCGTGTCCATAGATTTGTTTGGAGGTCCTTTGTCTATGCCCGCCTCATATTTAAATGAAGGGCGAGCGATCACAGCCCAAAGGAACCTTGCATGGATGAAGCAGTCGGTTCCATCGACTTCCAGGACCATGGCTGCATTCTTCTACCTTGGATCATCAAGTTAGATGGCGATCCTCGACGGTATATGTTCTGCTGAGGGAGGTGATCTCGTGCCTTGGTCCATCATGTTAGATGATAAACTGTAGATGGAAAGCGAGTCCTCCATTTTTGGAGATGTTACTTGGGCAGTAGCCTTTCGTTTTTGACATGGCAGAAACTGGGGAAAGGCCTCCGAAGTTTCTACCTCTTGATTGAAGCATAAATATTTGGCCTCCAGGTTTGATCGGAACGATCGACTCGTATGAATCCTCTGGCTCGCCTTGTTTGATTCTGACGATCGGATTGGGAGACTGGCGACCGTCGTTCTGACGCCGATCATGGCACTTGGTCCTTTCCCCGGCGCTCCAGCTAAGTTATTAGACTGTCCAGCTTGCCCTCCTCGAACAATCTTCAGAGTTGTTTGAGGAGGTTGCGGCATTGATCGGTGTTGTGGCCGGGACTTTTGTGGTAAGAACAAAATTTGTTGCGGTCGAGATGACCGTGGTCCCTTACCTCCTTCGACTTGCTTAACCACTCGCGCTCCTGGATGGCATAGAAAATATGAGCCGGAGATAGATTGCGGTTGTGGTAGAGATGGGCTTCCACATCCTCGAAGGTCCTGAAATCACCGGGTGGCTTGGCGACCGCCTTGTTAGACTTGGCGATCGCCGTCTCTGGCCCCTCGCCTTGGTGAAGGGTGAGCAACCTTCGCCTGGCCAAAAAGTCTGCGGCCTTGGCGCGGAAGATTGCGTAGGTCGGGGGGATGTCCTTCGTAAGGTACCTGAACATGGGCGAAAGACCATTGAATCCCCCTAGGAATGAGTAGAGGGCGATCTCGTCTCTTACGGGCTCGCCGTTGAGGATTATCTCATCCACCCGGTCAATGTAGTGTTCGTCGGACTCCTCTCCCCCTGCCTGATTTTCATCATGCGGTGGGGACCTTCTGGTCGAGCGACCTTGGCGGCGAAGTACGATGAGAAGTCGCTCGCCAGTTGTTCAAAGGAACTGATTGATCGCGGTGGCAACGAGATCTACCACCTATGGGCCAGGTCGCCCAATGTAAATGGGAACATTCATCACCTGGTCACGTCTGATACCCCGCATCCAACCATGTAGATCCGGAACTTGCTCAGATGAGTCTCGGGGTCCGATCTCCCATCGTACAAAGGTGTTTGAGGAGGAGTGATCCTTGGCTGCACGGGGGCGAGTTCGATCTGGACTGCGAGCGGCTCGCTCGGCCCAGCGATCTTTCTCTTGGCGCCTGCCCCAGTTTCTAGGAGCGCCTTCATGCCATCAAGCTGGCGTTGCATTGCGGCCATCACCGTAGCTTGGTCGCTCGTGGTTTGGCTCTCGGAGCGGGATCCAAGGCGATCGTGTACCGATCTCCTGACTCCGCAGTAGTCGATGAGGTCGTCGCCGCCGATCTCGGTTCTTCGGCGAAGAGGAGCCAGATGGCTGTCCTGCCTTCTAGGAGTTGGATAAGCTCAACTCTTGGTGACGGATTCGGGATCCGTCGTCTCATGGCTAGGGCCAGAATGACCCGGTCGCCATGATGGGTCGCTTCCTAGGCGGCTGAAAACGGAACCGTCCCACCTCGTGAGTGCTTCTGCTCGTGAATCGGGGCTTCCTGACGATCGCTTGAAAAGTAACCCCTTGAGCTTCTGTTTGCCCGCGCGGCGGATGGCTGATGGGGTAATTGCGGGCGCATCGAATGCTCTCCGTCGCTCCCTTAGGATGGCCATATCCTCCTCGATCTGTTCCGCAGTTTGGAACTGGTCGAGCGAAAGGCTGGGGCTGTCCCTCAGGTGTGGGATCGAGAGTCTCGCGTTGCTGCGGCTACCCTCTGCCGTAGGATGGGGCTCAGATTGAGCCGGAATAAGGCTTCCGGCGGATCGGAGAGTGGATCTCTTCGATGTGGTGGTAGACGTCATGAATCTGAAGGTTTTTCTTTGAAGAATAGTGAGTGTTTCTTCAAGTATATGCCCCGGAGAATAGTGAGTGTTCTTCGAGACGTTCGGAATAAAAATGAAGGTTAAGATCCTCCTCCTTCTAGCGCCAATTGTTGTTAACCAAAATATTATCCAGAGATAGATATTGTTGGAATAGATGAGTAACAAACAAAATGCGAGAGCACATCCGTGGTGAAGTAAATAACACAAGATTTGTCGGGGTTGTTAGTCCCGGGCTTGAATGCTCTCGCGAGATGTTATTAATACGAATACGTTAGAGTATAAATATTAATGTAAGAGTGCAATTATAATGAGTGTAAAAGACACATGTTATCTAGCTCTTGAGTGCTGCTTTGTGAGTTCTTGAACTCCAGGGAGTTCTTGTTCTCGTATCTACCGACCGTCTTTGGGTTTAGAGGTTCCGAGAGAGAGAGATAGAAAGATGTCCGAAGTTTATAGCGTAGCCAAGAGAGAGAAGCGAACGCTAAGACAGAGAGCGAGAGAGAGTCTGAATTTCTGAACCTTTCTCCAGTTGCTGGAGGTTCTCTATTTATAGGACTGGGAGACACTGGGCGATCGCCTCTGCTGTATTATAATAAGCGTGCGATCGTCTTTAGCACATGGGTTGGTCTCCTTAAAGTCCGCGGCTGCTGCTGGAAGCCAGCTGTGCGAACCAATGAGAAGACGCCATGTGCCTTATGTTGCTGTCTTGGGAGGTCCACTTTGGACCTTTCGGCCGGTCTGTCGGTAGGTGAGGTTTGTCCTTGCCGTTTGACAGCTGTTGATGGGCTGGAGTCAAAGATCCATATTCTGCGGCGCCATTCGCGGATCTGCACATGGGTCTCTATTCCGAGTTTCGGCCTTCGCAGACTTGGAGGATGTTGGCCTTACGTGGCATGAGGCGGTCGTCCATGATCGAGCACCTGGGATGATCGCTAGTTGCCGGGAGACGATCGCCTTGGCAGTCGATCGCTCGGCGCTGGGTCTTGTTCTGGGTCCTTCGATCGGCAGTCTGCCTTGGTCTATTTGACTCTGGTTCGGTCGCCCGGTCTTTGTGCCGATCGCCTGTTGAGGTGTATAAATCTCGACACAACATGGGCGTTAATGTAACACCCCCAATATTTTCGGGAATATTATAGTGTCGTAAACCCTCCCGTGAGGATCTACCAGGCTAAATACAATTAAACATCAGACCGAGATGGTCAAATTGAAACGAAAAGGAACTCCACAATACAACTGACCCCAAGCATTCCAGAATTTCAACATGACCGATACAATTCACTACATCATAACATAATAAGATCTTGAAAGAACCCGACAATCGAAACAGAGCAGTTCACTCCTCGACAACTGACTAGGATGCATCCTTACACAATATCTAGTATTGCGGCGGCCCATCATTCTCGCGTTGATCCTGAACTGCTCTGAAGTACCTGAACCTGGATACAACAACACGTAACCACCCCAAAGGGAGTCGTGAGAAAAGTAGTATAATCACAAGAAATATAGCTTACCATCAATTACCGACATTCATTTAATTTAACTAATGACACAAGATACTCTCCTCAAATATCTGAATCGATCATAAAAGGGATTACTGTACTCATCTAAAGGAAAATAGATTGATCGTTTGGACTACACACCCAAGTCACTCCCAGTATAATCCATTCCGTAATCCTAACTCTGAACCGTATTACAACGATACCACAATCCTCACAATGATACCAAAATCCTCAAAGCATTATCACAACTCAATATACAATACACCATTTCCGGCCAACTCAAATATCTATGGAAAACCCATCCAACGATCCAGCGCCCTCAGCATAGATCCCCATGATGATCCCGTCGGACCAACGCATAGTGGACATCCGATCCAGTGCCCTCAGCATAGATCACGTGATCTCACAGGATGAACACAACATACACAAACACAACTATGTATACACATATGCAAAATCGATATGTCCATCAACATGAACTTAAAAGTAATCGATAACGAATATCATGACAATTCAACGAAAATAATCTCTTGTTTAACAATATGAACCAATAGTATACATGATCAAAATAATCAACAATGACAATTTCAAAATACGATACTTGCTTCAAAAATGGCGATAAGAATTGCTACTACGAATAGGCTTCAATCCGCTCGGAGAATTCTCACTCGATCAACTCCCCGAAATCCGAAACTTCAACGAACAATAACACCGGTATAACTAACGGTTCCGGATAATCATTTTAATCATCAAACGGATCATTAAAAGACATGTTATACCCTATCATGGTGAGTGAACTAAATCTGTCCCAATTCGTTCGGTTGAATCAAAACTATGCTACTCGTCCGAACGACAATCTTATCGAATACTATTCAAGTTTAAACGCATATTTCGGTCGCATACTTCGATTATGACATGAAATTCATTTTAGAAGGATTCTAGTCATATTCTTCCGTAACAAGGTATCGAAACACTTCTACGAATCATCATAAGAACTAAATCACTAGGTTCCTTTTGATTATCATCTCCTTGTAGGAATTAACTCTAAGATTAATCCATTAACTTCTCCAACGAAATGCGCGATCAATAATTTCTAAAGATTTAGATAATCTATGAAGACCAGTTGTAATAGGGTTTAAAATCTCATAATGCTATATGAAGAGTCTAATAACTAATGGGTTCGATCAACATGTTTAACAACAAAGGAGAACCGAAGCATAACTGAACTTACTCTCCTAAAATCATGATGTTCGACTACTCACGAATATAACTGACTTGATAGTCTCAAAAACATGTTCAAAACATCCCTAAGAATACGTAATCAAGTTAGTGAAGAATCACCTACCTCAAAATAGTGAAGAACAAGGAGAAACTTGAAGAAACTCAACACCGATAGCTTGGACACCAATCCCCAATGGTCTATGATCTTCAAACTCGAGCTAGGATGATGATATAAGAGGTATATGGTGTTGAACAATATCCAGAACACGAAAATCAGCCAAAGGAAAGATGAGAAATGAAATGGGGTCGATGTCTATAAATAGAATTCTAAACCATTACGTATGTTACCCAAAGTCCACTACGTACGTAATAGTATTAGCGTACGCTATACTCGAACATTAGCATACGTTAACTTCTGGCCAGAGCTTACTGACCTATTTCTGGTATTGGCTTACGTACGTTATCATACAGGCCTGACGTACGTAATATCTAGGACATTAGCGTACGTTAAAAATCCCTCTTAGCGTACGTTAAGTCTGTTTACTTGCTTAGCTGGAAAGACGTCCAGGTTCACGCGAGCATCACACGAATCTTCCCTGGCCCCCACCCGCCGACCCCTGTCGGATCTCGAGTTGACTGAGCTTACGTACGTTAAGCTCAACAGCTAATGTACGTAATATTGCATTCTTAGCGTACGCTAAGATCATCATCTAGCGTACGTTACCACATGCAGATTTATGCATGCATGCATGGAAAATACAAAGATGTAGGGAAACGAATACGGGAAACCAATCATCAGTAATACGTCATAAATTCGAATCTTACAAGATCGAATACAGGATAATTACACATTAAATATTCGGGCATTACATACTACCCCTCTAAAAAGAAGTTTCGGCCCGAAACTTCAAATTGAAACAATTCTGGGTATCTCGACTTCATACTATCTTTAGTCTCCCAAGTTGCTTCTTCGACTATATGTCAAGACCACTGAACCTTAACCAAAGAGATCAGTTTATTCCTCAATTGCTTGACTCGACTCTCGAGTACCTTGATTGGCTTTTCTTCGAACGAGCCATCATTAGCCACTTCAATCTCGCCAAAATCGATGATATGACTGGGATCCGGTACATATTTCCGCAATGAGCCATCATTAGCCACTTCAATCTCGCCAAAATCGATGATATGACTGGGATCCGGTACATATTTCCGCAATTGGGATACGTGGAATACATTATGAACATGGCTCAATGATGGCGGTAAGGCCAACCTGTACGCCAACTCCCCAACTCTTTAAAGGATCTCGAATGGTCCGATATATCTCGAACTTTGATTTTCTTTCCTCCCAAAATGGAAAATTTCCCGGGTAGGAGAAACCTTCAATAGTACATGGTCCCCAATCTCGAACTCCAACGGGCGACGGCGCACATCTGCATAAGACTTCTGTCGACTCTGGGCAGTTAACAGCCTTTCACGAATCAGAGCTACCTTCTCTTGAGTCTGAACTATTATGTAACACCCCCTAACCTAGCAGCTGAACCGCAAAGGGGTCCGTGCTACTAAGTTGGGGAGTATTACGCTTTTAAACTTGAAAACCAATAAGAAGTAGATTTGGTAATACGAGTACTCAGGGAAATAATGTAAACCAGTATTATTTATTCAAAACATTACATAACCTTAGATTTAATACATAACAAAACCATAACAGAGTGATCTTATTAAAAACAAAACATAGTCTTCCAGCATAGGGGCGAAATAGCTGGGAATGGCATATGGACAAGTCTCCGGCTGTCAACACTGAAGAAGATAGTCAACTCCTAGACATAAGCATCATCACCTGTATCATAAGAATCTAATGAGCTAATGACTCAGTAAGATGAGACTTCTGTAATAGCAAAGTATCACGTAGCATATTTATCAATGAATAACTACTATATATATATAGTCATGTTCTTGTAAAATCCTTTCTTCGGGTACCCTTGAAGTGTGGTACTCGACTGATAGTGATAGGCCATGGTTTTCGGAACCTGTTCATTTAATTGGACAATAAAAGATGTATACGGGGGTTCCCATACTGGTTTTTCAACCAATGGTATTAGCCGTATTCAACCTTTTTCATTCAGTGTGGGTTTCCTTGACCGACTTTCAGCCGCAAGTATTTGCCACCATGTGTTGGGTCCGCCGGTCCCCCGCGTCCCGTGCCTACCCGCCATCAATCAAGTACCATACTTCCTTTTCTTAAACATTCTTTTACATACACATGTCATGCATGATCATTCAATAACAGTCACATATGAAAATATCAATCAATATATGATCCTTATGATACAGCAAGGAAAAGCATCATCTTACCTCAAGTCCTGTGCCTGTTGATGTGAAAAGATCAGTTTCTATAGATGGATGTGCTAAAATCCTTGAAGAAAATCTGAAACCTCTTTGGGGACTTTTGTCAATCACCTTTGAAAAGCTGCCGATTTGAGCTATACATTTGATTGGGATTTTTGTGGCTTTTATAATTTTGGAAGGAAAATATGTTTGGGCGTTTTAAAGTAGAGTTTCATAGCTTCAAAATGATATATTATATGTACAAAACCACGTCAGGAACATATATAAATAAGGGCTCAAAGTCGGTTGAAAATCAACCTTACCCGACAGTGGAACCCTTATCCGGACGGTGGCGAGAAGCTTGTCGGTCGTGACCGACCTTATCCGACAAATGGGCGGCCTTATCCGGACGGTGGCGAGAAGCTTCGGTCGTGGCCGACCTTATCCGGACAATTTGGGACGGCCTTATCCGGATAGTGGTCGAGAAGCTTCATCGGTCGTGGATCGACCTTATCCGGACAGTGGGATGACCTTATCCGGATAGTGGCCTAGAAGCTTCTATCGGCCATGACCGTGATTGTCGATCGGCGTGTCCGAGGTGACCGGCAAATGTCCGTCAACTTGGCTCGGCCGGTTCGACCCCTTCCGATGTCCAAATTCGATTTTCCGACATGTTCGGACTAAATGCGAGTTAAATCTTCGATATGCTCGGAACCAATTTTCGATAATATTAAAATAATAATTTAATATTATTTTTGCGATATAAGTGTTACGAAATGAAAATTTTATCGTATCAATTAAATGAAAATTTTCGAAATCACTTTCATAAATTATAAAATAATCCTTATAATTTATTTTGAAATCTTTGCTTTTTAAATCTTTCATTTTATGTTGGAAACATTTCGATCCAAGTATTGGACAACTTGTAATTATTGAAATCCATGACCATTAGCAAAATAAATAGCACTTAATTAAGTCTCTGAATTTTCTAGGGTATTACAATTATTATTTTATAATCATTTAGCACATCGATCTCCTTCTTGGAACCAGGCTCCTCACCGCAACAAAACATCTCACAATGACCTTTTATCATGTTAGAGGAGCTAAATAACATGTCGTATAAAACGTAATGCAAAGGGACATAGCATGACTATTCATGCTCATGAAATGTCTACTTGTATGCCATGCTTTCAAAATGCATATTATATAAATGCATTTAGGTATTAAATGGTTATTGGCTTAGGGGATAACCGGGCATTCTGATCCTCCCCTCCTTATAAAATTTCGTCCTCGAAATTGACATACCAAAACGATTCTGGATATTTTCTTTGCATTTCCTCCTCTCTTTCCCATGTAGCCTCTTCAACGGCATGATTCCTCCACAAAATCTTTACCAAATGAATTTCCTTGTTCCTTAGTTTCTTTATTTTCTTATCAAGAACACTGTAGGCTTCTCTTCATAGGACAAGTCTGGGGATAATTCCAACGGCTCATAATTTAACACATGTGAGGGGTTGGAAATGTACCTCTTTAACATGGACACATGGAATACGTTGTGTACACCAGATAGCGAAGGAGGTAAGGCTATTCTATAAGCTCTGTCACCAACTCTCTCAAGGATTTCAAATGGGCCAACATATCTCGGGCTAAGTTTTCCTTTCTTCCCAAATCTCATTATGCTTTTCATCGGGGATACCCTCAAGAAGACAAAGTCTCCAACTGCGAATTCCAAATCTCTTCTTCGATTATCTGCATAACTCTTCTGTATACTTTGTGCAATTTTCATTCGTTCTCTTATCTTTTCTACCGCCATAGCAGTCTGTTGTATCATTTCTGGGCCCAGTAGACTTCTTTCTCCAACTTCATCCCAGTGTACGGGAGATCTGTAACACCCCAAACTAGGCGGATATTACAGTGCCGTAGATCCCCAACTAGGACCCACCAGGCAAATGAAAATGAATGAATTACACAAGATAAATGTAGTACCGAACTACATTACAACCATAATTACTCCGATGAGGAGTTTAATTACAACACCAGGACAATACCGAATACTAGTGCATTTTATATGAAGATAAAATACACAACACTGAATGAAACGGAGTATTCAAATGAAAGTCTGCAGCGGAAAATAAAGGACAATAACATGAATAACTGAAAGATTGGGGCCCCCTACTAGTATCACTAGGACTCCTCGACATCAACATGCTATTCCCGTGCGTTTGCCTTGCCATGACCTGAAAAACAAAATCCCAAAACTGGGTCAGTTAAACAGAACAACAATCCTCAAGGGTTGAAAATACACAAACATGATTTAACTGAAGTTATGAAATATCCTTAGTTATGAATTACGCTGAAGAAGAGTATCATAGTATGCCCGTAGTGTTCTGTGCAAGTGTACAAGACGAATGTCCGGACACACCTGTCCTTGTACCTAATTAGTCTCACGGAGGTAATCTGTTACCGTGTGCACAGTCCAATGTATCACTCCCAATACATGGCCATAACGTGCCCGACTAAAAATTCCACACATCCGCACCCTGCCACGCAATATGAACCCAGAAGGTCATGTGAACGAGAATGACCGTAATGAATATCAAAGAATAAATAATAATCTGACAAAGTTAAGAATGACTCACCGAGATGAGAGTAATAATGAAGTGATGGATAGTTTTAATGGAATGGTTGGAACTGTCGTTCCCGTTAATGAAGTGATTGTTCAACAATTACAAGTCTCAATATGATTAATACAATGATGAATGAGTTATGATTATGAATGATCAACAACAAAAGGTATGAATATCCTTTTAACCGAGTAAGAATTAACTTACTCAACACCGGCGACAATTATCCTTCCACGAACAACGTCCTAATTGAGATATCGGTCGCTCGAACAACCTTAAATAATACAATATCCAACAATCCGTTCAATATACGAATCAAACACGAATATAACGAACTCAAAACGTCGATACGATAAAACTAAGTCCATTGAGGCATTAAAACAAACACGTTGCGTCCAAACTCCGATTGTTTACAATCAAACTTCAATATACCAATATCAAATCGCCAAGAAGTGTTTCAAACCAACAAAACACTTCCAATACGATCAATAATCCGATATGAATATCCAAAAACGTGATTATAACAACAATTAGTCGAAAATTCCCAATTCCAACTCGATATTCAAAGTGTTCTTGAATAATCCCTCAATAATCCAATGAATCCTTATACAAACTCATAATCATATACATATCCCTTCATATAACATGATTATAACGTCCAAACATCATATCTCAACACAAAATCGAAGTCCAAGTGTTGAAGGAATTACCTCTTGAAGATCCAAGTGTTTTAATCGAAGAACACGCGTTAAATTGATTATCCGGCTTCCCAAATGATTGAAGGTGATGAAAAATACACACTCAAATGATAATTGATGAAGAAATCTCTCCCTCAAGCTATTCTCTCTCGGTTGCGGTGAAGAAGATGGAAAAAATGGTGAAATGCTCAAAACCAATTTATAGGGGTTGACTCTGCGGCCAGGACTCGGCCGTGTCCGCTGACACGGTCGCGGCGTGGTGGCAGCGAGGACTCGACCGTGTCTGCATGACACGGTCGCGGCGCGAAGGGGCCTACCGATAGTGACCCATCCGCGGCGCTCGGCATTGACTCGACCGTGTCCCGGAACACGGTCGGGCCTCTCAGCGATCGGTCGGCTTATCCGGAAGGTTCGACTCGGCCGTGCCGAGCGACACGGTCGGGTCTGAGGCGAACACCCGACATCTTCCGGACGAGTACGGCACGGGCCGTGTCGGACGGCACGGCGAGTTCGTTCGGCGATGATCGCCAATCTTGAAAAATGAGCGGTTGAGCTAAAACGACCATAACTCTCTCGTCAGGACTCGATTGACTCACCGTTTGAACCATTGGAAAGCTAACTCGATGCTCTATAATATTGCAAGATTTAGAATTTTTGGAGTTACCAAAAATTAATGGTGATCTAACAAAGTCGAACTCATATGAGGAAAGTTGAAACAATGAACAATAACGATACACAACTCGAAGTTTTTCCGAGCGGTGAACAAGGTGAATGAATATGATTGATGAATGATTATAAATGAGTGAAAATCCCGAGTGACAATCACCGAATGAAATTCTTGAATGATAATGACTGAATTACAATGGGTATTACATACACCCCCTTAAAAGAGTTTCGTCCTCGAAACTAAGGGTCAAACAACTCGGGATAACTCTCGCATATTCTTCTCGGTTTCCCAAGTGGCCTCTTCAACTCCGTGTCTAGACCACTGAATCTTGACCAAAGGGATCGTCTTATTCTTCAAGCTGTTTGATTCGCCGCTCCAACACTCGCACGGGGCGCTCCTCGTACGAATGCTCATCCGCGATCTCGATTTCGTCGGCCGAAGTATGTGACTCGGGTCGGCAACAAACTTCCATGGCGAGAGACATGAAACACATTATGAATTCGGCTCAACGCCGGAGGTAACGCCAATCGATAAGCTAACTCGCCTACTCGATCCAAAATTTCAAACGGTCGATGAATCTCGGACTCAACTTCCCCGTTTTCCGAAATGGAAAATACCTCGACTCGGGGATACCTTGACCAAAACATGGTCACCGTCTCGAACTCTAGTGGTCGGCGACGATTATACGCATATGATTTACGTCGACTGAAAGTGTCAACATACGACTCTTGATCAAAGCTACCTTCTCCCGGCTATAAGCATATCGGGCTCGGTGCCGATTGATTCTGACAAGTCATCCCAACACAAAGGAGATCGACAACGACGACCGTACAAGGCCTCGTAAGGTGCCATCTTAATGGAGACATGACAACTATTATTATACGTGAACTCGATCAGTGGTAGTTGGGCTTCCCAATCGTCCTTCCAATCGAGGACGCAAGCCCTCAACATGTCCTCTAATGTCTGAATAGTTCTCTCTGATTGTCCGTCGGACTGAGGGTGAAAGGCAGTACTGAGATTAAGCTGAGTTCCCATAGCACGATGGTCGATTTCCAAAATGAGACACAAATCGACCGTCACGATCAGAAACGATACTCTTAGGGGCACCGTGAAGTCTCACTATCTCCTTGATGAACAACTGGGCCAGTCTCTTGGGACTCCACATATCCTTGATTTCAAGGAAATGAGCTGATTTAGTTAAGCGGTCCACAATCACCCAGATCGTATTCATGCCACGACGACTCGTCGGCAAACTCGTAATGAAATCCATGGAAATGTCTTCCCACTTCCACTGGAATAGGGAGAGGTTTGACATACCCTTGATCGCCGATGTTCAATCTTGACTTGTTGGCAAGTTAAGCATCTCGAAACAAATTCGCGACTTCTCGCTTCATATTACTCCACCGGTAATTTTGTTTCAAGTCCTTGTACATCTTCTTTGGACCCGGATGAACAGAATAAGGGGTAGCATGATCTTCTCTCAAAATAGAGTTTTTCAACTCGTCATTCGCAGTACACACATCCGATTCTTAAATCTCAAAAGTCCATCCTCGTGGATCACGAATCCAGGGGCTTTCCCTGAGCCACATCCTCAAGAATGCGCAACAATCTTTGAGTCGAACCACGATTCTCCCTGATTGCATCCTCAAGAGATGATGAAATCTCTAACATACAAAGCTGTCCCTGAATTCGCTGAAGCCAGACCTCGATCTCGGGTCTAAGGAATTCCTGTTGGAGCTCCTTCTGAATTGTGAAACGAGCAAGCATCTGCTCCTGAACGGACTTACGACTCAAGGCGTCGGCGACAATGCTCGCCTTGCCCGGGTGGTAAAGGATTTCGATATCATAATCTTTGAGTAGTTCCAACCACCGTCTCTGTCGCATATTTAACTCCTTGTGAGTAAATATATACTTCAACTCTTGTGATTGGTGAAGATCTGACAGGTGATGCCATAAAGGTAACGACGCCAAATTTCCAATGCGAAAACCACGGTTGCTAGTTCCGTCCGTGGGTTGGATAATTAACCAGCTAATCCGAGGAAACATCGGATTTAATTAATATCTTTCGGAGGTTGCCAATCTCGGATAGTCTCCGACTTCTGAGGGTCGACACGAACTCTGTCAGATGAAATTACATGTCCGAGAAAGTCACTTCGGATCTCCAGAACTCATATTTGGAAAACTTTCCATAAAGTTGCTCTCGTCTCAACACGTCGAGAACCTGATGAAGATGAACCTCGTATTCCTCTCGGCTACGAGAATAAATCAAAATGTCTTCGATGAAGACAACAACAAACTGATCCCAAAAAAATCGATGAAAACCCGATTCATTACCCCCATGAATACCACAGGTGTAATAGTTAGCCCGAACGGCATAACTACGAACTCATAATGACCATAGCGTGTATGAAACGCTGTCCTCGCCATATCTGACTCTCGAATCCAATCTGGTGATATCCGGATCTTAAGTCGATCTGGAAAATCGAGGCTCACGAAGTTGATCTAAAAGATCATCAATACGGGGTAAAGGATACTACTCTTGATCATCACCTGCTCAACTCACGGTAATCGATACACAAGCGAAAAGAACTATCATTCTTCTTGACAACAAAGATCGGCCTTTGCTCCCACGAGGGCGTACTCGATTGAATATAACCTTTCTCGAACAATTCCTCAAGTTGATTCTTCAACTCTCGCATTACAGTCGGGGCCATCCGATACGGTGCCTTCGATAAAGGGGCGTCGGCTCAACTCACTCCTGAATTCCCTACTCTATGTGAAGGCAACTAGATAACAAATGCGGAAATACATCGTCAATCGATGACAATGATACCACGAATGATTGAACATTTCGATTGCCCTAGAATGGTCAATCAATAAAAAGAGATACCAATAATGATTGAACAACTCGATTGCCTTAGAAAGGCCAATCGATGAAGATGATACAATGAATGTTTGAATAACTCGATTGCCTTTGAAAGGACAATCGATGAAAATAATACAATGAATGATTGAATGACTCGATTGTCTTAGAAAAGCCAATCGATGGAAATGATACAATGAATGATTGAATAGTTCGAATGCGGAATTTCTGCTTTCGTCATAATAATACTTCTTACGGAACAATGGGGGTTACTTCCTGAGACACACATTCGACAACCAACGACGGAAAGATAGCGACCAAACGCTAACAAATGCGAGGATAGTATTAAGGCGGTTAAACCAACTAATACCGAAATTACATCGTCCTAAGATAAATTCACCACGATTAGGTCCACCAACCAATCGCGGTTACTAAGCTTACTTAGGTATGATTAGAAAATTCTTCCATCGTCGGGTAGACCGATGGTATGAGGTCCACAAGCAATAAGACTATCCCGAAATAAGTCTATTCAAGCATGATTCGAAAATGAATGAATGCGGTGTACCAGCATCAAAAGGTACACACAAGTTGAAATAAAATTACGAGTATACACAAATCATTCGGACCACGGATCGTCGATCCTCCTCATCATATGAATGCAGGACTTGCGGTCCCGAACCAGACGCTCCGTCGATAAATACGAGCTCCAACTCTATTTGCTTCCATTGTCTTAAGCAGCGATGACAAAGCGATCGATTACGAAATCTTGGTTGCTTGGGGCTGAGATGCCGCCGGAGCCGACTTGGAGTCCTTTCGGCAAAAACGGGCCTTATGCCCAAAATTCCCACAATTATAGCACGTGATAGACGGTTTCAGACACTCAGTGCTGAAATGACCCGGCGTTCCACAATTGAAACAGGTGATGGCCGAACTGGCCGCTCGGGAATGAGATCCCGCACGATTATGCGCCGTAGAAGATCGCTTAGAAACGATAGGTCTCACACGAGGCTTCTTGAAGGTTGACTGACCGCCTTCGGATTGATTACGCTTCGTTGATTTCTTGCTGACAAATGAAGGTTGTTGTTCAGCACTTTCCTTAGCAGCTGGCTCATACGGGAGAGTTCTCTCGATTAATCCGGTCAGAGTGGCGCAATGATGATTGAGCAACTGCACATGGGTCATCATGGCCTGCATAAAAGTGAGTGGATCAACCCGAACATCTTCTGATCGAGCCGAGTCCTGGGCACGATTTCTCGGCAGCGAGTGATTATTTCTCGGGTTTCGGTTCGCACCGCGGCCTCTCCCCGTGTATCCCCTGATAGCTCTCTCCATACTGAAGTAGGAAGGTCGCAAAATGATTATATTTCCCGCATGATTAGCACGTTATGATTATGTCATGGGCTGATGAAAATGAGTATACATGCTCTAACTTAGTGATTATATGAATGATTTACTGAAGTTACATGATTATCTGATAAAATTCTTAAAATGATTATCTTGAATAACTTAACAAGATTGATAATATGATCATCAGTTGACAACTTAGTAATGAAATGAATTGAGTAATTAATGAGTTAACATGATCGTCACGATCATTAGCGAGTATTGAAATGAATTAAGTGATTAATGAGTTAATATGATCGTCACGATCATTAGCGAGTATTGAAATGAATTAAGTGATTAATGAGTTAATATGATCGTCACGATCATTAGCGAGTATTGAAATGAATTAAGTGATTAATGAGTTAATACGATCGTCCTGATCATTAACTGAGTATTGAAATGAATTAAGTGATTAATGAGTTAATATGATCGTCCTGATCATTAACTAAGTATTGAAATGAATTAGGTGATTAATGAGTTAATATGATCGTCCTGATCATAATGAATGATGATGTTTGAGGATTGTTAAATGATGAATGATGAATGAATGACTATTGCCAGAAATTATACCATGGCGTTAGAAATCTTACAGTTCTTCCGGTCTGATTGGCTCGGCATTTGCACAGGTCACACGTGACGCGAAAGTCCAATGATACTAGTCTGATGACGATGATTTCAAATAAGACATGACTCGGAAGGTAGTATTCAAAACCACGCTCCGATACCAACTCTGTAACACCCCAAACTAGGCGGATATTACAGTGCCGTAGATCCCCAACTGGGACCCACCAGGCAAATGAAAATGAATGAATTACACAAGATAAATGTAGTACCGAACTACATTACAACCATAATTACTCCGATGAGGAGTTTAATTACAACACCAGGACAATACCGAATACTAGTGCATTTTATATGAAGATAAAATACACAACACTGAATGAAACGGAGTATTCAAATGAAAGTCTGCAGCGGAAAATAAAGGACAATAACATGAATAACTGAAAGATCGGGGCCCCCTACTAGTATCACTAGGACTCCTCGACATCAACATGCTATTCCGTGCGTTTGCCTTGCCATGACACGAAAAACAAAATCCCGGTAAAGTCGATTAAACAGAACAACAATCCTCAAGGGTTGAAAATACACAAACATGATTTAACTGAAGTTATGAAATATCCTTAGTTATGAATTACGCTGAAGAAGAGTATCATAGTACGCCCGTAGTGTTCTGTGCAAGTGTACAAGACGAATGTCCGGACACACCCGTCCTTGTACCTAATTAGTCTCACGGAGGTAATCTGTTACCATGTGCACAGTCCAATGTATCACTCCCAATACATGGCCATAACGTGCCCGACTAAAAATTCCACACATCCGCACCCGACCACGCAATATGAACCCAGAAGGTCATATGAACGAGAATGACCGTAATGAATATCAAAGAATAAATAATAATCTGACAAAGTTAAGAATGACTCACCGAGATGAGAGTAATAATGAAGTGATGGATAGTTTTAATGGAATGGTTGGAACTGTCGTTCCCGTTAATGAAGTGATTGTTCAACAATTACAAGTCTCAATATGATTAATACAATGATGAATGAGTTATGATTATGAATGATCAACAACAAAAGGTATGAATATCCTTTTAACCGAGTAAGAATTAACTTACTCAACACCGGCGACAATTATCCTTCCACGAACAACGTCCTAATTGAGATATCGGTCGCTCGAACAACCTTAAATAATACAATATCCAACAATCCGTTCAATATACGAATCAAACACGAATATAACGAACTCAAAACGTCGATACGATAAAACTAAGTCCATTGAGGCATTAAAACAAACACGTTGCGTCCAAACTCCGATTGTTTACAATCAAACTTCAATATACCAATATCAAATCCCCAAGAAGTGTCTCAAACCAACAAAACACTTCCAATACGATCAATAATCCGATATGAATATCCAAAAACGTGATTATAACAACAATTAGTCGAAAATTCCCAATTCCAACTCGATATTCAAAGTGTTCTTGAATAATCCCTCAATAATCCAATGAATCCTTATACAAACTCATAATCATATAAATATCCCTTCATATAACATGATTATAACGTCCAAAACATCATATCTCAACACAAAATCGAAGTCCAAAGTGTTGAAGGAATTACCTCTTGAAGATCCAAGTGTTTTAATCCGAAGAACACGCGTTAAATTGATTATCCGGCTTCCCAAATGATTGAAGGTGATGAAAAAATACACACTCAAATGATAATTGATGAAGAAATCTCTCCCTCAAGCTATTCTCTCTCGGTTGCAGGTGAAGAAGATGGAAAAAATGAGCTGAAATGCTCAAAAAACCAATTTATAGGGGTTGACTCGCGGCGGACTCGACCGTGTCCGCCGACACGGTCGGCGCGCGCTGGGCCAGCGAGGACTCGACCGTGTCCTGCATGACACGGTCGCGGCGCGAAGGGGCCTACCGATAGTGACCCGTCCGCGGCGCTCGGCATTGACTCGACCGTGTCCCGGAACACGGTCGGGCCTCTCGGCAGTCGATTCTGGCTTATCCGGAAGGGTTCGACTCGGCCGTGCCAGACGACACGGTCGGGTCCTGAGGCAGACACTTCGGCATCTTCCGGACGAGTACGGCACGGGCCGTGTCGGACGGCACGGCCGAGTTCGTTCGGCAGTGATCGGCCAATACTGAAAAATGAGCGGTTGAGCTAAAACGACCATAACTCTCTCGTCCGGACTCCGATTGACTCACCGTTTGAACCATTGGAAAGCTAACTCGATGCTCTATAATATTGCAAAGATTTAGAATTTTTGGAGTTACCAAAAATTAATGGTGATCTAACAAAGTCGAACTCATATGAGGAAAGTTGAAACAATGAACAATAACGATACACAACTCGACGTTTTTCCGAACGGTGAACAAGGTGAATGAATATGATTGATGAATGATTATAAATGAGTGAAAATCCACTGAGTGACAATCACCGAATGAAATTACTGAATGATAATGACTGAATTACAACCGGGTATTACAAGATCTACATTTTCTCCCATATAGTGCTTCATAAGGTGCCATCCCAATTGTAGATTGGTAACTGTTGTTGTAGGTGAACTCCACCAATGGAAGCTTTGTATCCCAATTGCCCTTGAAATCTAGTATGCATGCTCTCAACATATCTTCGAGTATTTGAATAACTCTTTCTGACTGCCCATCACTTTGTGGATGAAATGCGGTGCTGAAAGCAAGCTTCGTACCCATTGCATTATGTAAACTTTTCCAAAATGTAGATGTGAATTTAGGGTCCCTGTCAGATACTATAGATATTGGCACCCCATGTAGCCGGACTATCTCTTTAATATATTCCTGAGCGTATCGATCCATATTATATGTGGATTTTACTGGCAAGAAATGAGCAGACTTGGTCAATCTATCAACAATCACCCATATGGAATTATACCCACTTTGAGTCCTTGGTAGCCCAAGCACAAAATCCATTGTAATGTGTTCCCATTTCCATTAGGAATTAGTAAAGGCTTCAATAATCCCGCTGGTCTCGATGTTCGCTTTGATCTGTGACAAGTTAGACATTCTGCGGCGAATTTTGCGATATCTTTCTTCATGTTAGGCCACCAATAATGTTGTTGCAAGTCTTTATACATTTTTGTGCTACGGATGTATTGAATAAGGACTGGAATGAGCTTCCTTAATTTCCCCTATGATGGTTGTGTCACCGGCACACAGTCTCCCTTTATATCGTAATATTTTGTCACCAGAGACTGTGAAGTTTGGTAATTTGCCTTCATCAACTTTTTCCCTTAATTTGCCAATGTACTGATCCGCCTTCTGGGTTTCTTTGATTATATCTTGAAGTGCAGGTTTCAATATGAGTGCTGATAATGAACAAATCTTTCTTTTGGGCACAATTTCCAGTTCTAACTTTTGCAAGTCTAATAATAATGGCTTCTGTGTGATTAGAAAGGAAGACATAGACTTTCTACTTAATGCATCTGCAACCACATTTGCCTTACCAGGATGATAGTTGATCTCGCAATCATAGTCTTTCACCAATTCCAACCATCTTCGCTGCCGCATATTCAGCTCCTTCTGTGTGAAAAAGTACTTCAAACTTTTGTGGTCTGTATTTCGCACTTTTCGCCATATAGGTAATGTCTCCAAATTTTTAGTGCAAAGACAACAACAACCAATTCTAGATCATGTGTTGGATAATTCTTCTCATATTCTTTTAATTGCCTAGAGGCATAGGCTATTACCTTTCCATGTTGCATTAATACAGCACCCAAACCATTCTTAGAAGCATCAGTGTAAACTACAAAGCCACCTGTTCCCATAGGAGTGGCAAGGACAAGAGCCGTAGTTAATCTACGCTTCAATTCCTGGAAACTCCCCTCGCAAGCATCAGTCCAAATAAACTTTGTATTCTTCCTTGTTAACAATGTTAATGGGGTTGCAATCTTCGAGAATCCTTGTACGAATCGTCGGTAGTAGCCGGCTAGTCCTAAGAAACTTCGAACCTCTGATACATTCGTTGGTGTTGGCCAGTTACTCACCGCTTCTATCTTGTTTGGGTCAACTGAAATGCCATCCTTGGATACTACATGCCCTAAAAATACCACTTGTTCTATCCAGAATTCACATTTCTTGAATTTAGCATATAACCGTTTTTCTTTGAGAATTTGAAGCACAATTCTGAGGTGTTCTTTATGCTCATCTGTATCATGTGAATAGATAAGGATGTCATCAATAAACACCACCACAAATTTATCAAGGAACTCTTTGAATATCCGGTTCATCAGATCCATAAATGCTGCTGGAGCATTTGTCAAACCAAAAGGCATCACTAAAAATTCATAGTGACCATATCGCGTTCTAAATGCTGTCTTTTGGATATCTTCTTCTTTGACCTTCAGTTGATGATATCCGGAACGTAAATCAATCTTTGAGAATACCGATGCTCCTTGCAACTGATCAAATAAATCATCTATCCTTGGAAGAGGATATTTGTTCTTGATGGTCACCTTATTCAGTTCCCTATAGTCAATGCATAATCGCAATGAGCCATCTTTCTTTTTTACAAATAAGACAGGGGCTCCCCAAGGTGAACAACTAGGATGAATGAATCCCTTATCAAGTAATTCTTGTAGCTGGGTTTTTAATTCTTTCAATTCTGTTGGTGCCATTCTGTATGGGGCTTTAGAAATAGGGGTAGTCCCTGGCATTACATCGATTGCAAACTCAATTTCCCGATCTGGGGGCAACCACAGTAGATCATCCGAAACACCTCAGAAATTCTCTAACCACCTCTACATCTTCAGCTTCAATTTCATTTCAAGGGAGGTGTCCAAAACATTAGCCAAATAGCAAGATACCCCTTATTTAACATCTTCCTAGCTTTCAAGGTGCTTATAATTGGCAAAGAGCACGAATATGAATTACCTTTAAAAATAAACCCTCCTCCATTTCTTGGTTGAAAGGCCACAATCTTCTTATTACAATCAACATTTGCACAATATTTAGATAGCCATCCATACCAAGGATAACATCAAAATTAGATATTGGTAGGACAACAAGGTCGGCGAGAGTATCCTCCCGCCAATTCGAATCTGCAGTGCCCTCAACATTTGGTCGAATCCATATTTTCTCCAAACGGAGCAGCCACATTATAACCAACTTTCAAGAGTTACGGTTTAATGCCCGATTTTCTCATAAATGCATATGATGCAAATGAATGTGTAGATCCCGGGTCTATCAATGTAAGTGCAGAATTCCCGAGATCAGAATGGTACCTGAGACTACGGAAGCATCTGCATCAGCTTCTTCTCGAGTCATTGCAAAGACCATCCCTTGAACTTTATTCTCTGTGTTTGGGCAATCTCTCGCCATATGTCCGGGCTTCTTGCATCTGAAACAATTATTGGACCCAACAAAACATTCCCCAAAGTGATTTTTCCCACATTTAGTACACTTGGGCTTCTCAGTTGTATTTGGAGAATCTCTCGCTGTAGGATGCTTCTGATTGACTTTGCCTGGTTTTTGCTCCGATTTCTTCCAATGTGCTGAATTTTTTGAAGCAAATGCTTGCCTCTTCTGCTGATAAGACCTTTGTATCTCCTTTTTGTCAGCTTCTGCGAGCAACGCTTTGTCAATATTTCTCTGAACTCAGTTGATGTAGACATCCTCACATCTCTTCTAATTTCAGGTCGAAGGCCTCTTAGGAAATGATCCACCTTCTCAGCATTATCCCTAGCAATGTAGGGAACATACCTACAGCCTTCTTCAAATTTCCGAATATATTCGCATACAGTCATATCCACTTGTTTCAACTCCAAAAACTCTTTGACCTTGAGAGACCGTGTGTCCCTGGTGAAGTATTTATCATAGAATATTACTTTAAATCTCTCCCACGTCAACCCTTCCAAGTTGACTGCAAGTTTGGCTCCTTCCCACCAAGTTCTGGCATCCTTTTTGAGTTGAAAGATCGCACAAAGTATCTTCTCAGCATCGTCGATGTGCATGTAGTCAAATATAACATCAAGTGATTTGACCCATTCTTCCGCAACCATAGGATCAGCCCCACCATGAAAATCAGGAGGTTCCATTTTCCTAAATTTTTCATACACTGCTGGTCCATTATTGTTTCTTGGTGGAGGTTGTCGGTTTTGTTCTTCGTTTCTTTGTTGCATGTTCAGCAGTTGTTGCATTTGTTCACCATACATCCTTGTCTGTTGTTGCATCAGCTCAGCCAAATTCTCAAGAAGGTTATGGTTTGGATTTGGATCATCTCTTGCCTTTCTTTTGGGTGCCATCACATCCGTTGTACTGCCCAATCTTACCCATTCATAAGCCAATAACGATCACATAACGATGATGATGACAACTAATATGTTGCAATTTATTAAACATAATACTTAATAGATAAAAGTTGACCATATCCTTCAGTCGAGAATGCCCATATGCCATCTTCTGTCTGCAGGAACGATTTAAACCTTCGCTCTGATACCACAACTGTAACACCCCCTAACCTAGCAGCTGAACCGCAAAGGGGTCCGTGCTACTAAGTTGGGGAGTATTACGCTTTTAAACTTGAAAACCAATAAGAAGTAGATTTGGTAATGCGAGTACTCAGGGAAATAATGCAAACCAGTATTATTTATTCAAAACATTACATAACCTTAGATTTAATACATAACAAAACCATAACAGAGTGATCTTATTAAAAACAAAACATAGTCTTCCAGCATAGGGGCGAAATAGCTGGGAATGGCATATGGACAAGTCTCCGGCTGTCAACACTGAAGAAGATAGTCAACTCCTAGACATAAGCATCATCACCTGTATCATAAGAATCTAATGAGCTAATGACTCAGTAAGATGAGACTTCTGTAATAGCAAAGTATCACGTAGCATATTTATCAATGAATAACTACTATATATATATATAGTCATGTTCTTGTAAAATCCTTTCTTCGGGTACCCTTGAAGTGTGGTACTCGACTGATAGTGATAGGCCATGGTTTTCGGAACCTGTTCATATAATTGGCCAATAAAAGATGTATACGGGGGTTCCCATACTGGTTTTTCAACCAATGGTATTAGCCGTATTCAACCTTTTTCATTCAGTGTGGGTTTCCTTGACCGACTTTCAGCCGCAAGTATTTGCCACCATGTGTTGGGTCCGCCGGTCCCCCGCGTCCCGTGCCTACCCGCCATCAATCAAGTACCATACTTCCTTTTCTTAAACATTCTTTTACATACACATGTCATGCATGATCATTCAATAACAGTCACATATGAAAATATCAATCAATATATGATCCTTATGATACAGCAAGGAAAAGCATCATCTTACCTCAAGTCCTGTGCCTGTTGATGTGAAAAGATCAGTTTCTATAGATGGATGTGCTAAAATCCTTAAAGAAAATCTGAAACCTCTTTGGGGACTTTTGTCAATCACCTTTGAAAACTATCGATTTGAGCTATCTGTTTGATCGGGATTTTTGTGGCTTTTATAATTTTTGGAAGGAAAATATGTTTCGGGCGTTTTAAAGTAGAGTTTCACAGCTTGAAAATGATATATTATATGTACTAAACCACGTCCGGGAACATATATAAATAAGGGCTCAAAGTCGGTTGAAAATCAACCTTACCCGGACAGCTGGAACCCTTATCCGGACAAATGCCGAGAAGCTTCGTCGGTCGTGACCGACCTTATCCGACAATTTGGCCGACCTTTATCCTGGACAGTGGCCGAGAAGCTTCGCCGGTCGTGACCGACCTTATCCGACAAATGACACTTTATCCGGATAGTGGTCGAGAAGCTTCGTCGGTCGTGACGGACCTTATCCGGACAAATGACTTTATCCGGATAGTGCCCTAGAAGCTTCGTCGGCCATGACCGGCGATTGTCACGGCGTGTCCGGTGACCGCAAATGTCCGTCAACTTGGCTCACCTGTTCGACCCCTTCCCGATGTCCAAATTCGATTTTACGACTGCCTGCACTTCCCGAGTTAAATCTTCGATATGCTCAGAACCAATTTTCGATAATATTAAAATAATAATTTAATATTATTTTTGCGATATAAGTGTTCGAAATGAAAATTTTATCGTATCAATTCGTGAAAATTTTGAAATCACTTTCATAAATTCTAAAATAATCCTTATAATTTATTTTGAAATCTTTGCTTTTTAAATCTTTCATTTTATGTTGGAAACATATCGATCCAAGTATTGGACAACTTGTAATTATTGAAATCCATGACCATTAGCAAAATAAATAGCACTTAATTAAGTCTCTGAATTTTCTAGGGTATTACAATTATTATTTTATAATCATTTAGCACATCGATCTCCTTACTGAGAAACTGAGCTCCTCACTGCAACAAAACATCTCACAATGACCTTTTATCATGTTAGAGGAGCTAAATAACATGTCGTATAAAACGTAATGCAAAGGGACATAGCAGTTATTCATGCTCATGAAATGTCTACTTGTATGCCATGCTTTCAAAATGCATATTATATAAATGCATTTAGGTATTAAATGGTTATTGGCTTAGGGGATAACCGGGCGTTACATATTAACTCTGGTTCCATCCCGATCAAGTGAGAAGAGTCATCCTAACACAGGGGTGATCTGCATCTCCTTCCATACAATGCTTCAAATGGTGCCATCTTAATGGAAGCATGCCAGCTATTGTTGTAGGTGAATTCAATCAACGGCAAATGAACCTCCCAACCGGTTGACCAATCTAAGGCCCAAGCTCTTAGCATATCTTCTACTATATGTATAGTCCTTTTGGACTGACCGTCCGTCTGAGGATGATAGGTCGTGCTAAAGTTCAGCTCGGTTCCTAAGGTCTTGTGAACTGCCTTCCAAAAATGCAATACGAAGCGACCATCTCGATCCGAAATAAAGGTCTTCGGTGTACCCTGCAATCGGACTATTTCAGCAATAAACACTCGTGCCAGCCTCTCGGGTCCCCAAGTGTCTTTAATACCCAGGAAATGAGCCTACTTGGTTAGTCGATCAACTATAACCCAAATCATGTTCATTCCCATCTTGGTCTTTGGCATATTGGTGATGAAGTCCATTGATATATCCTCCCACTTCCACTCAGGAATCGAAAGTGGATTTAACATCCCGGCAGGCCGCTGATGTTCAATCTTACCTTCTGACAGGTAAGACATTTCGAAACATATTCTGCTACGTCCTCCTTCATATTCCCACACCAGAAATTTTGTTTTAGGTCCTTATACATCTTACTAGTGCCCGGGTGAATAGAATAGGGCGCAATGTGAGCTTCCTTCAAGATTGCTGTCGTAAAACATCATCATCGGTGATGCAAATTAGACTCTGAAATCTCAGAACTCCATCGTCCTATATCACGAATCCTGGGGCCTTAACTTTGTTTACTTCATCACATAATCGAATAATCAGAGAATCATCCAACTGTTTAGATTTGATTTCTTCGACCAACGATGAAGTTAGTTCCATCACACAGTTGCCCTTGGACTCCTTGTGACCATATATCGATTCCTTCATGAATCAGTTCTTGTTGAATGCTGGTTTGGGATGTAAGCGCTTCCAACACTCGAAGAGAAACAGGTTTGTGGCTCATTGCATCATCTACCACGTTTGCTTTGCCTGGATGATAGAGAATTTCCAAATCATAATCCTTGATCAATTCCAGCCATCTTTTCTGCCTCATGTTTAATTCCTTCTGACTGAAAATATATTTGAGGGTCTTATGATCTTTTAAGATCTGACAATGAGTGTCGTACAAATAATGTCGCCAAATCTTCAAGGCGAAGACTACAACTGCTAACTCCAAATAATGAGTCGGGTAATTTGCTTCGTATGGTTTCAACTGTCGAGAGGCATAGGCAATCACCCTATCCTTTTGCATCAACACACATCCTAGACCCTGATTTTAAGCATCGCCGTATACCATGAATCCATCAGTTCCATATGGTAACGCTAGTATAGGCTCTATCGTCAGTCTTCTCTTAAGTTCATCAAAACTAGTCTGGCATTTCTCATTCCACACGAATTTCTGAGTCTTCGGTTACAGCTGAGTAAGTGGACGAGCAATTTTGGAAAATACTTCTACAAAACGGCGATAATATCCAGCAAGTCCTAAGAAACTTCGGACTTCTTTCACGTTATTAGGAGATTCCCATTCCAAGATTGCTTCGACTTTCTTCGGGTCTACCTGAACTCCCTCAGCTGATATCACTTGTCCAAGGAAGGTTACTTCCTTAATCCAGAACTCGCATTTTGAAAGTTCCGTATAAAGCTGTTCATCCCTAAAAGTACTCAAAATGATATGCAAATGCTCTGCATGCTCCTCTGGGTCTTTCGAATAGATTAAGATGTCATCAATGAAAACGACCACGAATTTATCCAAGTACTCTAGGAATACCCGATTCATCAATTGCATAAACAATGTAGGAGCGTTGGTAAGTCCGAATGGCATCACCACGAATTCATAATGCCCGTACCGGGATCTGAAAGCAGATTTCGGTATATCCGATTCCTTAATTCTCAATTGATGGTATCTTGATCTCAAGTCGATCTTCGAGAATACCCTTGCCCCCTGTAGTTGGTCAAACAAGTCGTCGATCCGAGGTATTGGATACTTGTTCTTGATCGTCACCTTGTTTAGCTCCCTGTAATCGATACACAATAAGAGGGATCCATCTTTCTTCCGGACAAATAGAACGGGTGCTCCCCAAGGAGAAACACTAGGTTGAATGTAACCTTTCTGCAGTAATTCCTCAAGCTTCTTCTTTAGTTCGTACATCTCGGTTAGTGCTATATGGTATGGTGCTCTGAAAATAGGTGCGGCTCCCGGATCTAGTTCGATATTGAACTCTACTTCTCTCTATGGAGGTAATCCAGGTAGTTCATCAGGGAATACGTCTGAGAATTCGTTCACAATTGGAATAGATGAGATTTCTACTCCTTCTTCTTTCTTCATGGAATAACACCCCAATCCGTGACAACCCTACTTCAGTAATTTCACTGCTTTCATGGCTTTGATCAATTTTCCTGAGCTTCCTGATCTCCATCGTTTGAATAAATGTTCAGATCCATCATCAACAATGATAGAAATGACTCTATTTCGGTAATTCAAAATAGCCCCATAACGATTGAGCCAATCGTCTTTGAGAATTAGATCGTCACCATGGATGTTGACCACAGTTAAATGGTGTTTCAGAAAGGAGAAATCGAACTTTGTTGGACATGGTTCGCTCTATGTTAAATTACACTGATTTACCTATTTACCTGTGGGGGTATGCCTTACTAACCGCTGCCTGTATCCTTAATAGATGTCCTTCCAAATCCGTTCCTATCACTCCACATGAGATGTGGAATGGTAAGAAACCAAGCCTGAATCACATAAGGATTTGGGGATATCCAGCCTATGTCAAGAAGGCTAAGGTGGACAAACTGGAAGCGAGGTCCATCAAAGGACGTTTCATTGGATACCCAGAGAACTCGATGGGTTATCTATTCTACATGCCAGAAGACCATAGGGTCGTTGTGGCATACAAAGTGCACTTCCTTGAGGATGAATTCATTCAGGAAGGTTGCTCGGGTAGAAATATCTCTTTGGAAGAGCATAATGAAGGTCCTAAGGAGACATCTGATCAGGGATAAGGAACCGAACCTATTGTAACACAACCTCCACTTCGAAGGTCTGATAAGGTGTGTAAGCTGCAATGAGCCATTTATAGGCTGAAGCAAGCTTCTCGGAGTTGGAACCTTTGATTTGACGAAGCAGTCAAGGACTTTGACTTCGTACGAAATGAGGAGGAACCGTGTGTTTACAAAAAGGTCAGTGGGAGCAACATTGCGTTCTTAGTACTATATGTAGATGATATTCTACTTATAGGAAATAACGTAGCAATGCTCAGCACTGTGAAAGCTTGGCTTTCTAAAACGTTCTCTATGAAAGACTTGGGAGAAGCTTCCTATATTATAGGGATCCGTCTTTACAGAGATAGACCGCGAAGAATGATAGGACTTTCCCAAGCCCTCTATATAGATAAAATCCTGAGAAGATTGAAGATGGATGAATCTAAAAGAGGGTTCCTTCCCATGCGACATGGAATTCATCTCACCACGAAAATGTGTCCTTAAAGTGAGGAATACAAGAGAGATGAGTAAGGTACCCTATGCCTCGACAGTGGGTAGCCTCATGTACGCTATATTGTGAACGAGACCGGACTTAGCCTATGCTGTGAGTATGGTAAGACGATTTCAAGCAAACCTGGGTAGGGAACACTGGACTACCGTAAAGAACATTTTTAAGTACTTAAGAAGAACTAGAGATTTGGTTCTTACTTACGGTGGTGGAGAACTGAGGGTGATTGGATTCACCGATTATGATTTTCAAGGAGACAATGACGACTCTAAGTCGACATCTGGGTATTTTTGGGTGATTAATCGGTCATCTAGGCTAGCTGGCGGAGGCCTATGAAGGCAAGTTAAGATACTATTGATACTATAAACTACTTTATACCTATATCAATGTTTCAAATTTCCTAACTACGTGGGCGACTAGGCGGATGTCTAGGCGGTTATACTTTTTTTTTTGTTCTAATAGTACTATAAATTCCTAAATTGAGATATTATGGATATTATGGACTCCTTGATATCTATATAAATATTTCAAATTTAATATATAATTGATTATATATCTGTTTAAATGATTAAATTTTAATTATTTTTAATTATTTTACATATATATAATTTTTTATATATAAAAATGATTAAAATAGTAATAAAAAATAAATTCGCCTAGTCCGATTAATCCCCGATTAATCTCCGAATAATCCTCTGGGCGCTAGGCGTTAGCAATCTGAACGCCTAGCGCCTAGCGTTTTTTAGAACCATGTCCAATACCCATGTTCTTCAGATGTCTTTCTAAGACGGCCTGAGATAATGGCTTAGTCAGCGGGTCAGAGACATTGTCTTCTGAGTCTACTCTTTGCAATGAAACATATCCTTTTTTTTTCACCATCTCTCAAACGATGTGGTATTTTGTCTCTAAATGCTTGGTGTTGTGGTAAGCCCTAGGCTCCTTGGCTTGGGCGACAGCTCCATCATTATCACAGAATAGTGATATAGGCAGCTCCGCATTAGGCACCACTTGAAGTTCTTGCATAAACTTCTGCATCCAAAATGCTTCTTTGCTAGCCTCTGAGGTAGCTAGATACTCTGCTTGGCAGGTGGAATCTCCAGTAGCAGTTTCCTTGGAGCTTCTCCAAGATACTGCTTTTCTTCATTCCGAGAATGATTAATTCTGCACTTTTTGTCATCCGTGCTCGTTTCGGTGTCGTTTTGTTGAGTTCCGTGCTTTTTAGCGGTTTTTCTGCACTTGAGTTCGATTCTTGCGAATCTCGTCCGAAACTGTTGTTTCGACTTTCTCGTAAGTTCATTTAATGTTATTATTCATGTTGCGAGCTTTGGCTTGGTGTTTCGATCACGTATCGTGATTTTCGGGCGTTTGGGCCATTTTCATAATTTCCCAAAGTTTGGGGTAATTACTTTCCGTTGTCGAATTTCGAGCCTTCGGGTGGTCGGAATCGTGTGTTCTCTTAGTGCTCGGATTCGTCTTTGCGAGTACTTCGTAACCGTATCTTCGATTCGTACTCAGGTTCGGGTTTCGGGGTCGTTCGGGCCATCGGAGTTGGTCCCGGCCGAGTCATGGCCGGGCATGCTGGGGCCAGGCCAGCCCTGGCCGAGGAACGTGCGGTAGTGATCGGCAGTTACGTACATAAGTCCGGTTACGTACGTAAGGCCCTGGCCGGTAACGTACGTAACGCTTCCGGCATTTCCAGGCAGTGAGTTCGGCCATGGCCGGTTACGTACGTAAGCCATGGCCGGTTACGTACGTAACCCGGCCGGCAGTCAGCCTATTTAAGGCCTGGCAGCGTTTTTCTTCAGCCATTTCTCACTCATGTTCGTCCCTTCCGCGGCTGGAGATTAGTTCATCATGGAGAGATGTTGTTGGACAATAAATCCATGAAGTCTTGGAGTTCAAATCATCAATCATCCATCCTATAACATCCTCCGATCTACCGAATCAGGTCAGATTTCCTAGAAATCTAGTTTTGGGGAATTTGGGTGTTTTGGTTGTTTTCGTCCGATTAATCCGATTTAACTTAGGATTATGATGTATTGATGATTATTTAGATGTTTTATATCTTTTCCCTTGTTATTCCATGGTTGGATCGTATCGATTCGTTGTTTTGGTCGAGTTCTTGATCGACGCCTTGAAGGTGTCCGGTAGAATGTCATAGAGGGGTTTTCGGGCGTTCTACGATTATCATTCCTCGTATGATTGTTGATTTATGGATTATATGATTTTAGGGTCGAGTTTCTTGCGAAGAAACCAAGTTGAACCCTTCCGTTCGTTGTCGTTTTCCTTTTCGAAAACATCGGGCGTTTCGAAGCTTTCTGGTTGAGCCGTGTTCGTCGGGATACTTGCGTGCCGATTTTGAGGCAAGTACCTTGTCCATATGATTCTTGTTTTGTGGATATGATAATTGGTGATCGTCTAAATGTGTTTGTGTGGTCGTTTGAATTGAACTTTCAAAAGATTCGGTTTAGCCTTGTTAAAGGCTTGCTTTCAAAATGCGTGTGTTTTGTGAATGGCGTGGTTTGTGAATAACTATGTGAATTCTATGTATATGCTTGGTGTTAATGTTGCACTTGGTATTATGTGTGGACGTATATTATTTCACTTCGGTGCGTTGTGGATTGACGTGGTGTTTTGCTAAGTGTTTGATGCCTCTGGGCGAATTGTTTGAATATCCTTGATGTGATATGTTATTTGTGTGAATGTGTGGATATGGTTGAAGGTCTACGGTGACACACGGCACATGATCATGTGGTCAGGATGCAACAAGTGATTGATCCAACCGTGAGAGCCTGAGATAATCTACGGTGGCACATGGCATGCGATCATGTGGCCAGGATGCAACAAGCGATTGATCCAACCGTGAGATGTGTGTGATTTGTTTCGCTAGCCGCCTGGGAGGGTCCTTCGAGGCCTCGGGTGGGATGTCTGTGGTAGCGTCCCGGTCCTAGGCGATGCGCGTGCGTGATTACGTTTCGTTGATTTTATGTCCGTTGAGGACACGTGATGTTGGGCTCTGGCCCTGTGAATTGTTGTCGGTTTTCTATTTGCGAAAATAAAACCTTTGGGCCGTGACCCTGTTGATTTTGGAAAGAGAAAGATTTGATAATCCTAATTTGTTTTCTATTAAAACTCCCGAGGGTATTTTAAACCATTTTGCAAACCATTCTCGTTATTTGTGATCTTTCGGATTTGGAAAGTTTTACTCAAATTCTTGCCTCGGGAAGTATTCGTTTCATGGTATTTTAATCTTTAAGGATTCCTGGTTATTGTTATTCGTGGAACTAGAATTATATGGCTCGTATTTTTGCACTTGTACTTGCACTAGCAAAACAGTGAAGTTTTGCTAACCCCCGAGTATTCGGGGGGTAGATGTCTATTTTTGCATTCAGGTTTTGGAGCATAGCACAGGGTCGGCACGAGGGATGATGAAAGATGAACGATACTAATCACACGAGGATCCGTTGATGTCGTATTGGTCTAGTTGTATTTTCTTTTCCGCTGCAGTATCTTTTCCCCGTTGTACGGGAGTTTATTGTATTTTGACCCCTGCGTGGGTAAGTATTTGGAATTGAGTTGTATGTTATTATTGAAAGACCAAATCGGTCTACTGAGTCATTTTAGCCTTTAAGCCAATGTTTAGATGTTTGATTTTAGTTATCAGCCTGGTAGATCCTCGAGGGGAGGGTCTACGACGTGTAATATCCTTGAGTGGATTGGGGGTGTTACATAAATGGTATCAGAGCTTAGGTTGTGGAAACCTAGGCTGTCGGGTCAAGTCGTGTTGTTTGAGTCTTGTTTCGTCGGATTTTATCTGACTGAGTCGTGTCGCGACGCGTCGTCTGAGTTTGTTGGTCGTGATTGGTATCGTGGGGCGATCATCATCTTCGTGCGACCTGTGGATGTAAGTCTCCCTTCTTTGTGTTGTGCCTCGTGTGACACGAGCTATTTTTATGATTAATTGTTAAGTGACGAAATCCTCTTTTAAATTTTGATTTCGTGATATGTTGTTACTTGACTCTCATACTTCGTTCATATGAGGAGTAGTGTTGCTGGATTGTGCATGTTGAACTGTATTTCTTTTATCCGCTGCGTGAGTCCTTTTGTAATGACTTTCGGTATTTTACCGACTGAGTTTTATTTCGAAAATCGATTCCCTTAACCGAGTTTTTGGCATTATGGCCTTGATCATTTTGGCGAAATTCTTATGACGGTATTTAGTATTTTTGTAAATGGCTTTTGTGAGTTTTTGAAATATTACCGTCATCAACCCTTTTGACGTTTTTGTAAATGATTTTTAGCCTGGTGGGTTCTGGCGTGGGGCCCACGGCGTTATAATGTTCCGTGTAATTACCTGAAATTTTTGGGCATTCTAGCCCATTGAATTATCTTTGAAAACCTTGAGTATCTTAGAAAATAAATTTCGAGACGTACTTTTAAAATGAATTATTTTCTTGTGGTACATCCGAGGTGCCACAATATGTTACAAAATTCTTCTTCCTCGAGGACCCAAAATGTTTTGAGATATTTTCAATGTTTTATAAACACTTTTACTTAGACCCGAGGGTCGAATAGTGTGAAAGTTTTTCACTAAGAGAAGGTGTCCTCATTTTTGTTCAAACGCAAGATGATTTTCAAAGTCTCGAAAATGATGTTTGTCAACTTTTGTAAAATGATACTCAAGATCAACCGGTGTTTTTCTAAATTATTTTCAAGAGGTGGTTTTCATTTTTTTTAAAACCTATCAATTCCCGTTTACGTTTGGGAATGTATGTATGATGTTTGCATTGTCGTTATGGTGTTTGCTCCCGAGTATGATCGAATTGGTGGCATGAACGTCGAGGCGTTGCCACGCATTTGTTGTACTAGCCCTCTGTGAGAGGTGTGAACTGGTATTTACTGTTTGTCGCCTCGTGGTGACTTGCGTGTTGTCGCACGGGTGTGAGCTGTTGAAGCTTGGGTTGGTACATTCGTGTATATGTGTGATTGTTCCATGATGTTTTGTGATTATGTGCTGGTTATCGTTCGGGCCGTTGAGGTTGCTGAACGATACCGTCACTGCTATGATTTTAAAATGCGTGTTGCTTTACGATGGAAATCATTGTATGTGGTATGTGTTATGATTTTTCCGTTGTGCTGAGTGATTACTTATTCAGTATGCCGAGGGGCCAAGGTCGTGGTCGTGGCAATCAGATGCGTGATCGGGATCATGCTGCCGGTGATGGTATTAGTATTGGTGTTGTTACTATTTTGCAGCAGGTAGCCACTCAGATGACTCAGTTGACTCAGGCAGTTCAGCGTGTTACAGATGTGACCCAGAACACTGGTGCAAATCAGTGGCTTCGAGAAGTGGTTCGTATGAATCCCCCTCGTTTCGCTGGTGCTGCAGATGCATTAGGATGGGATGGTTGGCTCTTCCAGTTGGAAAAGATATTCGAGGTAGTTGATTGTCCGGAAGAACGTAAGGTACCGGTCGCTCAGTATCTTCTCGACAAAGATGCCGCTAGCTGGTGGGAGGCTGTTAAGCCTCGAGATCGTGTTGTCACGTGGGCAGAATTCCAGAGATTCATGAGAGATGAGTTTTGTCCGGAGCCGATCAGAAATCAGAGGATTAATGAAATCTTTTCGGCGAAACCGCAAGATGTACCGCTGTCTCAAGTTAAACTATGTGCAGGATCAAGTAAGGACGGAGGAGGATAAGATCTGTCATTTTAGTAGACGGATGAAGCCATAGATTCGTCAATACATGGCAGGTCTCACTTGTACTTCCTTGAGAGATTATCAGAATCGGGCGTTAGCCTATGAGCTATCCAGATCATCGACTGAGAATATGTCTAACTCTAAGAAACAGAAAACCGTTGGGGACTTTTCAGGAAATCAGGGGAATGGGCCCCCTGAGGCTGGGGCTTCGTATCGTCATCCCAAGAGGGTTCCTCGCTCGCGTGGTCAGAGGAGTAGTACCCCTACAGTGAGTAACACGAGCAGCTCGAAGACGTGTTATAACTGTAGTCGAGCGGGCCATACCGCGAAGAACTGTCGTTCACCGTTAGTGAGCTGTTTCGAGTGTGGCCAGGTGGGTCACCAAGCCGTGCATTGTGAGACGGTAGCCGAGAGATTTGGGGATCGAGGTGGCGTCTCTGCTCCGAGCGGACATGGATATGCCTAGTGTAGTCTTAAGAATTTCGGCATAGTCCGAATTGTTTGCGATTGTTCCTTGTGAATCGTTTTGTGTTTAATTTCTGTTTTCTCGACTGTGCATGTTTCCTTGTAATAGGTGCTTTGTGTTTCGTGATTGTTCGGATAATTGAATTGATTGTACTATCTGTTTGATGACGCTTGTCACTTGTTAATTTTATTATGTCTCTACCGGTGGCGTTGTGTTAGTCGTCGTGGAGCGTGTTTTCACGCCGTATATTCCTTTGCGTTGCTTGTAACGTTTCGCGAATGGGCGTAAGTTACACATTTCTTGTGTACCTCGTTGAGTTTTCCTGGCGGGATATTGCTTCTCCCGACTTGTTTTAAGTTTCGGGACGAAACTTCTTTTAAGGTGGGTAGAATGTAATACCCGTAATTTCGATTTCCGGTAATTTCTTTTTTTTCGGAGAAAGTCCGTTTTGACGACTCGCTCATGACCGTTTCGTCATTCCGAGAATGATTAATTCTGCACTTTTTGTCATCCGAGCTCGTTTCGGTGTCGTTTTGTTGAGTTCCGTACTTTTTAGCGGTTTTTCCGCACTTGAGTTCGATTCTTGCGAATCTCGTCCGAAACTGTTGTTTCGACTTTCTCGTAAGTTCATTTAATGTTATTATTCATGTTGCGAGCTTTGGCTTGGTGTTTCGATCACGTATCGTGATTTTCGGGCGTTTGGGCCATTTTCGTAATTTCCCAAAGTTTGGGGTAATTACTTTCCGTTGTCGAATTTCGAGCCTTCGGGAGGTCGGAATCGAGTGTTCTCTTAGTGCTCGGATTCGTCTTTGCGAGTACTTCGTAACCGTATCTTCGATTCGTATTCAGGTTCGGGTTTCGGGGTCGTTCGGGCCGTCGGAGTTGGTCCCGGCCGAGTCATGGCCGGCATCTGCCGGGCCAGCGACCGCCGAGTAACGTGCGGTAGTGATCGGCAGTTACGTACGTAAGGCCGGTTACGTACGTAAAGACCTGGCCGGTAACGTACGTAACGCTTCCGGCATTTCCAGGCAGTGAGTTCGGCCATGGCCGGTTACATACGTAAGCCATGGCCGGTTACGTACGTAACCCGGCCGACAGTCAGCCTATTTAAGGCCTCGCAGCGTTTTTCTTCAGCCATTTCTCACTCATGTTCGTCCCTTCCGCGGCTGGAGATTAGTTCATCATGGAGAGAAGTTGTTGGACAATAAATACATGAAGTCTTGGAGTTCAAATCATCAATCATCCATCCTATAACATCATCCGATCTATCGAATCACGTCAGATTTCCTAGAAATCTAGTTTTGGGGAATTTGGGTGTTTTGGTTGTTTTCATCCGATTAATCCGATTTAACTTAGGATTATGATGTATTGATGATTATTTAGATGTTTTATATCTTTTCCCTTGTTATTCCATGGTTGGATCGTATCGATTCGTTGTTTTGGTCGAGTTCTTGATCGACGCCTTGAAGGTGTCCGATAGAATGTCATAGTGGGGTTTTCGGGTGTTCTACGATTATCCTTCCTCGTATTATTGTTGATTTATGGATTATATGATTTTAGGTTCGAGTTTCTTGCGAAGAAACCAAGTTGAACCCTTCCGTTCGTTGTCGTTTTCCTTTTCGAAAACATCAGGCGTTTCGAAGCTTTCCGGTTGAGCCGTGTTCGTCGGGATACTTGCGTGCCGATTTTGAGGCAAGTACCTTGTCCATATGATTCTTGTTTTGTGGATATGATAATTGGTGATCGTCTAAATGTGTTTGTGTGGTCGTTTGAATTGAACTTTCAAAAGATTCGGTTTAGCCTTGTTAAAGGCTTGCTTTCAAAATGCGTGTGTTTTGTGAATGGCGTGGTTTGTGAATAACTATGTGAATTCTATGTATATGCTTGGTGTTAATGTTGCACTTGGTATTGTGTGTGGACGTATATTATTTCATTTCGGTGCGTTGTGGATTGACGTGGTGTTTTGCTAAGTGTTTGATGCCTCTGGGCGAATTGTTTGAATATCCTTGATGTGATATGTTATTTGTGTGAATGTGTGGATATGGTTCAAGGTCTACGGTGACACATGGCACATGATCATGTGGTCAGGATGCAACAAGTGATTGATCCAACCGTGAGAGCCTGAGATAATCTACGGTGGCACATGGCATGCGATCATGTGGCCAGGATGCAACAAGCGATTGATCCAACCGTGAGATTTGTGTGATTTGTTTCGCTAGCCAGCTCGGGAGGGTCCTTCGAGGCCTCGGATGGGATGTCTGTGGTAGCGTCCCGGTCCTAGGCGATGCGCGTGCGTGATTACGTTTCGTTGATTTTATGTCCGTTGAGGACACGTGATGTTGGGCTCTGGCCCTGTGAATTGTTGTCGGTTTTCTATTTGCGAAAATAAAACCTTTGGGCTGTGACCCTGTTGATTTTGGAAAGAGAAGGATTTGATAATCCTAATTTGTTTTCTATTAAAACTCCCGAGGGTATTTTAAACCATTTTGCAAACCATCCTCGTTATTTGTGATCTTTCGGATTTGGAAAGTTTTACTCAAATTCTTGCCTCGGGAAGTATTCATTTCGTGGTATTTTAATCTTTAAGGATTCCTGGTTATTGTTATTCGTGGAACTTGAATTATATGGCTCGTATTTTTGCACTTGTGCTTGCACTAGCAAAACAGTGGAGTTTTGCTAACCCCCGAGTATTCGGGGGGTGGATGTCTATTTTTGCATTCAGGTTTTGGAGCATAGCACAGGGTCGGCACGAAGGATGATGAAAGATGAACGATACTAATCACACGAGGATCCGTTGATGTCGTATTGGTCTAGTTGTATTTTCTTTTCCGCTGCAGTATCTTTTCCCCGTTGTACGGGAGTTTATTGTATTTTGACCCCTGCGTGGGTAAGTATTTGGAATTGAGTTGTATGTTATTATTGAAAGACCAAATCGGTCTACTGAGTCATTTTAGCCTTTAAGGCGATGTTTAGATGTTTGATTTTAGTTATCAGCCTGGTAGATCCTCGAGGGGAGGGTCTACGACGTGTAATATCCCTGAGTGGATTGGGGGTGTTACACTTATATATTAATCTAAGTCTTTTAGATAATAATCACATTATGTTTAAGTTGATTTACACTAAAATCACGACGGAATTTAGCGACGCATACATTTCATCACTAGCTGTCGATGGAATTGCGACGAAAATGGGCAAAAATGAAAAAGAAGACCGATATATAGCAACGTATTACGGATAGACTGGCAGCAGAATTTTGTTTAAATTTTAAAATTTATGTGTTGCTAGGCCGTAGCTAACTTGGAGCCAAGAGTTAGCAAGATAATTTGCCGATAAAATAGCGACGATTTTCTATCAACATTTTAGCCGTGGCTATTGTCCGTAGCTATATTGTGGCTTTCAATATAGTAATGGGTAGTAGCCGTCGCATGTTTTTAATGTAATATTTCGATCGCTGTATTCAGAAAAAATAAGAAGGCGATGTCATTTAGCGATGGAAGATGGTTATCGTTAAATTAAAAGAAAAAACAAATGACTGCGACAGAATTATCTGTTGTTCCTTAACTTAAAAGACAAGAAAAACAAAAATAGCGAACCTCACTTTTTTTTTTGGTTAAGAACTAGATTAAACCAAACAAAACAACGACAAATATAAATCTCTCTATTTATTTACTATTTAAGAAACATTTGGCCACCACATGAGTGTAAAAACTCATGTGGGGTGGAGGTCAGGGGTTCTATCCCTCTTGCCTCCATTTCAAAAATCTTTCCCGGGGCATATACGCTCTAATCAAGCTTTTGACAGGACCTCATACTGAATATCATCCGTGTGGGTTCGATTCGGGGGGAGGACTTCATGTTCTCTTTACCTGGTAGGATCTGGTTGTACGTCAGCAGAACCCGACAAGACACTAATCAGTTCGTGCACATCCCGCGATTTAATTTGGTGGCAGTAATGAGAAAGCGGAGCTATTACCCTCACATATAGTTAGGTGTAAGCCTAGAAACCGAGTTATCAAAAAAAAAAAATTTAATGGTGTAATCTGTCCATCGCTATTGGTTGACTTAAAGACCGAAGTCATTCTTACTTAAAGGGCGACGGATCAGCGACAGACATAGTTCTTTGCTATTCTTTTGTCTAAGAACATAGACGACCGGCGTATTGACATAGACACCAACCAAAACACCCAGCCCAAAATCGACCTTCGGTGATAAACTGAGCTCCTCTCCATATGTCAATGAATCGACCCACTCTAACTACCTAACATGAACTATCCCATATCATATTAATACTTATAAAATATCGTAAAATTTCGGCAGAGTTTCCCTTAAAATAGTACCTATCTCACCAACTTGTAACAATAGTAATACAAATTCAATATCACTATCACATAGAGATATCATGTCTCATCCAGAATCAAACTCATGTCTTCCATATGACATCATATCCCAAAAATTAAAATATCAGTGGCCATCAAGTCTCTACTTGTCCCACACAATTATTTATATATTTTAACAAGTTCACTACTTAAAAAAACTTATTAGTTACATAACCACACCAAAATTATGTAAAACATCAAACCACACCATCACCCCACGCTCAGGCATATATATTTTTCTAACTCAATGACATAACATATATTTATAAAATAAAGTTTAGAGAAAGTAACAGGTCATCATCCATATACATCAACCCTCAGCAACAGTGGAACTTCAAATCATGCAGCAATGAAAATCTCTCAAGCATTAAGGTTACTGTTGGGAAAACAAGAACCCTGTATCGAAACAGCCGGGATATTCAATCCCTGTATCGAATTATGTTGATAAGAGGTTTTGACATATATGCCAATCCTCAATACAGTAAAGGAAACTGTATCGAAGTGTTGAGGCATCAACCTGTATCGAAGACCTGTATCGAAATCCTATCTCGAATCCAGCATATAGTGGAACCCTTCAGTACAGCAAAGAAGTCTTATAAAGACCAAATATGGAAACTGTCTTGAATCACCTATACAGTGACCTTCCATACAGCTCTCAACAGGACAAAGAAGGAATCTTCAGAAGTCAAGTCCCATTGAATGAATAAGTATTTAAATACTCAAGGATAAAGTATTTAAATACTATCAGTCAACAGATCTTCAAATCCCGCTAAATCCGGATCATGCTTTTAATCCCGTTGGAATGGAATCTTGCTCAAAGGATACATCTCAACGGATATATATTTCAGAGACTATATATATCTCATGAAGGCATTGAAGATCAGTTACCAAAACCGAAATCAATCAAAGCTATCAAGATATTCATCAGAGCAAAATATATCTCCAAGCTTACTGCAACTCATATCAAAGAGATATACAGTGCTCATCATCTTGAACAACACTTCATCAGCTAGAAGCTCATAAAGTCAAAGTTGTTGTTCATACTCTGTTCTATACTTTGAACAAACCCAGGTCAGCCCTGTGTGGATTGAGGAAGACGAAGCTTCAGAACTCTGTGTGAAGAAGCCAGTCAAGCTTTAGATCAAAACAATCTGTGTGTGTAATACCCGGTTGTAATTCAGTAATTATCATTCAGTATTTATCATTCAGTAATTGATACTCAGTAATTTCACTCATTATTGATCATTTGTCACTCATATTCAGTCATGGTATTCATCATTCAGAGTAATTGTATCGTGTATCAATCGTCAGTCATCACTAATCTGATTGGAGTTTCGTGCCGTGTTTATCATCATTGTCATTTTCGTTGCGAGCTGTGCGTGAGGAGTAGCGCACGCTACGTACTCCTTTTGGCGTACGCTAATTGGGTATAGGTAGCGCACGCTACCACTCAGCTTTAGCGCACGCTAAGGTTACCCTGGCTGCAGTCCAGAAGGTACTGGACTGCAGGTGAGTTATAAGTAGTGCACGCTACGAATGGTAAGTAGCGCGCGCTAGTGGGTTGTAGTAGCGCACGCTAATATGTGGTGTAGCGCGCGCTAAGGACAGATCAGGTTGAGTCCAGTGGCTCCGGATCGCACCGATTAATTCATAGCGCACGCTATGTGTTGTTTTTAGCGTACGCAATCGATATTATAGCGCACGCTAAACAATGGTTGTAGTGCACGCTATCGAGGTCAGATCAGAGGACAGGCAGTTTCTGGATTCCAGTACTGGGCATCAAATTATTCGTTAGCGCACGCTAACTATGAGCATTAACGCACGCTAATGATATGGACGTAGCGCACGCTACAAAAAGGTACGTAGCGCGCGCTACCGTGTTCGGACAGTGGGTACTGGACTACCCAAATTACCCGTTAGCGCACGCTATGCATAAGGGCTAGCGCACGCTAACCTGGATTGACTATATATTGGACAGTTTAGTCAGATTTCGTCATTTGTCATCTATTTCTCATTCTCTCGTCGGTTCTTGGCGATTTGGGCGATTTAGAGAGTATTCTTCAAGGTGTAATCATCAATCATCATCTTCAAGTCTTTGAGTTGGATTAATCATCACTTCATCATCTCCAAAACATCGAATCAAAGGTATTAACCTCTTGGATCTAGAATTTCGGATTTTTGGGTTTTTCCTTCCGATTTCTTCGTAAGCTTGGATTATCATTGGAATATGTTAGATATGGATTATCTACCTTGGATAAATATATTCCTATGGATTTAATGGTTATTTTCGGAATTATTTCAAGAACCCTTGGGGTTGACTTCGGTTAATTGGGGATTTTCCGATTGATGTTGTTGTAATCTTGAATTATGGATTCCCAATGGATTATTGATATCATTGAAGTGTTTTGTTAGTTCGAAATACTCAATTTGGTGTTGGGTTCGACATATTCGGGATTGGATATTTTCGAAGTTGTGTGGTTGGTTATGTATTCGTTGGAATGCCCTATGAGTTTGATTATCGTTGTTTCAACCTTTGGGTTAGTCGTGTTTTGTTGCTTGATACGTGTATTGAACGATTGTTGGTAATTATTGTTATTCAAGGTTGTTCGAGCGACCGATATCTTGGTTAGGACGTTGTTCGTGGACGGACATTCTTCATCGTTGTTGAGTAAGTTAATTCTTACTCGGTTAAAAGGATACTCATTCCTTTTGTTGTTGGTTGCTCATAATCATAATTCATTCATCATAATATTAATCATTTTGAGACTTGTTATTGTCTAATAATCATTTCATTCACGAGGAACGACGGTTCCAAATCATTTCATTGAGTTATCAATCATGTCACTATTACTTTCATATCGGTGAGTCATCTTGGCCTTGTCTAATTATTAGTCATTGATATTCATCATGGTCATTATCGTTCATGTGACCTTCCGGGTTCATATTGCGTGGCCGGGTGTGGCTGTGTGGAATTTTTAGTCGGGCACACGATGGTCATGTATTGGGTTCACCGATGCATTGGACCGTGCACACGGTAACGCTTACCTCCGTGAGACTAATTAGGTACAAGGACGGGTGTGTCCGGTCATTTGTCTTGTACACTTGCACAGAACATTACGGGCGTACTATGATACTCCTCTTCAGCGTAATTCAGAATTAAGAATATTTCGTAACTTCAGTTAATTCATGATTGTGTAATTTCAACTCTTGAGGATTGTTGTTACGTAAATCGACCCGTTGGGGGATTTTGTTTTCAGGTCACGGCAAGGCAAAGGCACGGGAAGAGCATGTTGACGGCGATGAGTCCCAGTGATACTAGTAGGGGGCCCCAGTCATTCCGTCTTTTCAGTCATCTTCAGTCATTTTAATTATTCCGTCATTTGTATTTTCCGCTGCAAATTCCGTTTGAGATGTTTATTTATTCAGGGTGGTGTATTTTATCTTCATATAAAATATACTAGTATTGATATTGTCTGGTGTGTTGTACTTAAACTCCTCATCGGAGTAATTGGTAATATAATGTGGTTGGTACTACAATTATATTATTTAATTCTTCATTTTCATTTGCACGGTGGGTCCTCGGGGATTCACGGACCGTAATATCCGCCTAGTTTGGGGTGTTACGAGTTGGTATCGGAGCGTGGTTTTGAATACTACCCTCCAAGTCATGTCTCGTTTGAAATCATCGTCATCGGACTAGTATCATTGGACTTTCGCGTCACGTGTGACTGTGCAAATGCCGAGCCAATCGGACCAAGAAGCGTAAGATTTCTAATGCCATGGTATAATTTACGCAATAATCATTCATTCATAATTCATCGATTAACAATCCTCAATCATCATTGTCATTTTGACCAGACGGTCGAGTTAACTCATTAATCAGTCAATTCATTTCATTGTTCAGTTGTTGATCAGGAAGATCGAATCATTAATCTTGTTAACTCATTCAAGATAATCATTTCAATAATTTCATCAGATAATCATGTCACCTCAGTTGATCATTCATGTAATCACTGTGTTAGAGCGCGTATGCTCATTTTTATCATCTCATGTCATAATCATAACGTATTATTCATGCGGTGAATATAATCATCATCTGACTTTCCTACTTCAGTATGGAGAGGGCAAGAAGATGACGTGGAGGACGAGGCCGTGGAGCGGGCCGAATCCCGAGAACTCGTGTGAATACACGTGCAAACGCGAGGAATAATGCTAATTCATCGAGCAGCGACGCCGCCACTCATTCACCTGGACACGATCAGTCGCTATCGGGGAGTCGTACCCGGGGCACGGCTCAGTCAGAGGGTGTCCGGGTTGACCCACTCGCTTTTATGCAGGGCATGATGGCCCAAATGACCCAGATGGCTCAGTTGATGGAGACGATGCATAACTCCGTCAATCCAAATCAGCAGGCTCCTCTGCCGCCACCTCAGAGGCAAGAGAGGAATGTGAGTAATATCATCGGCGATATCTCTCGCCAGAGGCCACCTACTTTTGAGGGCTCGTCTGAGCCGGCAGATATCATTCATTGGCTCGAGCATTTCGAGAAGTTGTTTGCTATGGTAGAGTGTCCCGAGGGACACAAAGTTTCTGTTGCGGCTTACTACCTGGGTAAGAGCGCACATTCTTGGTGGTTGTCGTTGAAGCCCACCGAAGGATCTTGTACTTGGGATCAGTTCAAGACTCTCATGATGGAGAGGTATTATCCGGCCCCACTCGGAGAGGCCAAGTCCGAATTGCTCACCTGACCCCTCAACAGACGAGGATGTTCTCGCCATTGCCGAGAAATTTGAGGAACTTCTTCCTTTCGCCTCATCCATCATTCATTCGAGGCGGATAAGATCAAGTATTTCAAAGAAGAGGTGAAACCCCGTATGAGACTTGATACTTAATCATAATTGCACCACGTTGGCCGAATTCATTGAGAAGCCCTCACCTACGAGCTTCTTGCTAAGGAAATTGCTAAACAAAGCAACCTTCGTCGCTAGCAAGAAATCGAAGAATCGTAATCGATCAAGGCGGTCGACAACCTTCAAGAAACCCCGTGCGGGCTCCGCTTTTACGAGCGACCTCGTGTCGTCTAAACCCGCAGAATCACGGTCTCGGCGGCCGGTTCGGCCATCACTGTTATAGCGTGGGGAACTTGGTCACCTCGGTACCAAGTGTCCGAGACAGACTATCACATGTCATAATTGTGGGATTCTTGGGCATAAGGCCCGTTTTGCCGTAGGGACTCCAAACCTACTCGACGTCATCTCGGGCACCTAAGCGGTCGGCGTTGAGAATCGAGCCACTCAATCGGCGTCGTTTAAAACGACAGGAGGCGACTAAAGGTGGAGCTTTTAGCCATCGACGGAGCGTCGGTCACGGACTAGCAAGCCCCGGATTTATGAGATGAAGAAGACCGATGATCCAGAGGCCCGAATGATCTCAGGTACACTCGATATTCTATCTCAACCTGTGTGTACCCTTTTTGATACTGGTGCATCACATTCATTCATTTCCGAGTCATGTTTGAGTAGGTCTGGGTAGTGCTACTAGTTGTGAGCCTTATGTTATTGGCCTACCTGATGGTAGACGAATTATCGGTAATCGGGAGATTCAGAATTGTCCGATCCAGTTTCATGGTCGTGTATGGCCAGCGGACCTAATCGTGGTAGATTTGCCGAGGGACGACATCATTTTGGGTATTGATTGGATGGATCGTCATGATGCCATCATTAGTGTCCGTAAGCGTATGGTCACTATCATTTCAGACGAAGGGGTTGAATGTGTGTTTCAGGGAGGTAATCCCGGCTGTTCTGGTAAGGTCATTAATTTGATGAAAGCAGTGAGGTTACTCAATCAGGGGTGTGTTGGTTATTGGTGCTATATGATCAAAACCTAGAAATCATCAGTAATGTTGATGGATATTCCGGTAGTGAGGGAATATGCCGATGTTTTTCTAGACGAGTTACCTGGTTTGCCTCCACAGAGGGATGTGGAATTCACGATTGAGTTGGAGCCTGGTACGTCCCCGATATCGAAGGCACCGTACCGGATGGCCCCGACTGAAATGCAGGAATTAAAGAACCAACTCGAGGAGTTGTTCGAGAAAGGTTATATCCGACCGAGTGCGTCCCCGTGGGGAGCACCAGTGTTGTTTGTCAAGAAGAAGGATGGTTCATTCCGCTTATGTATTGATTATCGGGAGTTGAACAGGGTGACGATCAAGAATAAGTATCCTTTACCCCGTATTGATGATCTCTTAGATCAACTTCAGGGAGCTTCAGTATTTTCCAAGATCGACTTAAGGTCTGGATATCATCAGTTGCGGATCCGAGAATCGGACATCGCGAGGACGGCGTTTCGAACACGCTATGGTCAATATGAGTTTGTGGTTATGCCGTTCGGATTGACTAATGCACCTGCGGTATTCATGGAGTTAATGAATCGGGTTTTCATCGACTTTTTGGATCAGTTTGTTGTTGTCTTCATCGATGACATTTTGATTTATTCTCGTGACCGGGAGGAACACGAGTTTCACCTTCATCAAGTACTCGACGTGTTGAGACGAGAACAACTTTATGGGAAGTTCCCCAAATGTGAGTTCTGGATGTCCGAAGTGACTTTTCTCAAACATGTAATTTCATCAGACGGAGTTCGTGTTGACCCTCAGAAGACGGAGGCTATTCGAGATTGGCTACCTCCGAAGAGCGTTAAGGAAATCCGAAGTTTCCTCGGATTAGCGGGTTATTATCGGCGATTTGTGGAGGGATTTTCTAAAATCGCTCAACCCTTGACGAACTTATTGCGGAAGGATAAGAAATACACGTGGTCCGACGCGTGTCAACGGAGTTTTGAGGAACTCAAGAGCCGGTTAATGTCAGCACCTGTACTTTCTTTGCCGCAGGGGACGGAAGGATTTGTGGTCTATAGTGATGCGTCCGGACAGGGTCTCGGATGTGTGCTCATGCAGAACGGGAAGGTTATTGCCTATGCTTCACGACAATTGAGACCTTACGAGGTTAATTATCCGACACACGACCTGAAGCTAGCAGCCGTGGTGTTCGCTTTGAAGATTTGGCGTCATTACCTTTATGGCGTCACCTGTCAGATATTCACCGATCATAAGAGTTTAAAGTATATATTTACTTAGAAGGAGTTAGATATGCGTCAGAGACGGTGGTTGGAATTAATCAAAGATTATGATATCGTGATCCTCTACCACCCGGGCAAGGCGAACGTTGTCGCCGACGCCTTGAGTCGTAAGTCCGTTCAGGAGCAGATGCTTGCCCGTTTAACAGTTCAGAAGGAGCTTCAGCAGGAATTCCTTAGATCCGAGATCGAGGTCTGGCTTCAGCGAGTTCAGGGGCAGCTTTGTATGTTAGATATTTCATCGTCACTCGAGGAGGCAATCCGAGAGAATCAGGGTTCGGACCCATCATTGTTGCGCATCCGAGAGGATGTGGCTCAGGGGAAAGCCCCTGGATTTGTGGTCCACGAGGATGGAATTTTGAGGTTTAAGAATCGGTTGTGCGTACCGGCGAATGTCGAGTTAAAAAACTCGATTTTGAAAGAAGCTCATGCTACCCCTTATTTTGTTCATCCGGGGTCTAGCAAGATGTACAAGGACTTGAAACAAAATTACTGGTGGAGTAATATGAAGCGAGAAGTCGCAGAATTTGTTTCGAGATGCTTAACTCACAACAAGTTAAGATTGAACATCGGCGGCCGTGGTATCTCAAACCTCTTCCTATTCCCGAATGGAAGTGGGAAGACATTTCTATGGATTTCATCACGAGTTTGCCGACGAGTCGTCGTGGCATGAATACGATCTGGGTGATCGTGGACCGCTTAACTAAATCAGCTCATTTCCTTGAGATCAAGGAGACATGGGGTCCCGAGAGACTTGCTCAACTGTTCATCAAAGAGATAGTCAGACTGCACGGTACTCCTAAAAGTATCGTTTCCGATCGTGACGGACGATTTGTGTCTCATTTTTGGAAATCAGTTCATCGAGCTATGGGGACCCAGCTTAATCTCAGTACCGCTTTTCATCCTCAGTCCGACGGACAATCAGAGAGGACCATTCAGACATTAGAGGACATGTTGAGGGCATGCGTCCTCGATTGGAAAGACGATTGGGAAGCCCAACTACCATTGATCGAGTTCACGTATAATAATAGTTGGCATGCTTCGATCAAGATGGCACCTTACGAGGCCTTGTATGGTCGTCGTTATCGATCTCCGTTGTGTTGGGACGACTTATCAGAATCATTGGGCACCGAGCCCGATATGCTTATAGCCGCCCGTGAGAAGGTAGCTTTGATCAGAAGTCGTTTGTTGACAGCTCAGAGTCGACAGAAATCATATGCAGATAACCGTCGTCGACCATTAGAGTTCGAGGCTGGTGACCATGTGTTGGTTAAGGTATCCCCGAGTCGTGGTATCTTCCGTTTTGGGAAGAGGGGAAAGTTGAGTCCGAGATTCATTGGACCGTTTGAGATTTTGGATCGAGTGGGCGAGTTAGCTTATCGATTGGCTTTACCTCCGGCATTGAGCCGAATTCATAATGTGTTTCATGTCTCTCAGCTGCGGAAGTATGTTGCCGACCCGAGTCACATACTTCAGTTCGACGAAATCGAGATCGCCGACGATCATTCATATGAGGAGCGTCCTATGCGAGTTTTAGAGCAGCGAATCAAGCAGTTTAGGTATAAGACGAATCCTTTGTTTAAAATTAACAGGTCTAGACACGGAGTCGAAGAGGCTACTTGGGAAACCGAGGATAGTATGGGAGAGTTATCCCGAGTTGTTTGACCCTTAGTTTCGGGACGAAACTCTTTTAAGGGGGTGTATGTAATACCGGTTGTAATTGATAATTATCATTCAGTATTTATCATTCAGTAATTGATACTCAGTAATTTCACTCATTATTGATCATTTGTCACTCATATTCAGTCATGGTATTCATCATTCAGAGTAATTGTATCGTGTATCAATCGTCAGTCATCACTAATCTGATTGGAGTTTCGTGCCGTGTTTATCATCATTGTCATTTTCGTTGCGAGCTGTGCGTGAGGAGTAGCGCACGCTACGTACTCCTTTTAGCGTACGCTAATTGGGTATAGGTAGCGCACGCTACCACTCAGCTTTAGCGCACGCTAAGGTTACCCTGGCTGCAGTCCAGAAGGTACTGGACTGCAGGTGAGTTATAAGTAGCGCACGCTACGAATGGTAAGTAGCGCGCGCTAGTGGGTTGTAGTAGCGCACGCTAATATGTGGTGTAGCGCGCGCTAAGGACAGATCAGGTTGAGTCCAGTGGCTACTGGACTGCACTGGATTAATTCATAGCGCACGCTATGTGTTGTTTTTAGCGTACGCAATCGATATTATAGCGCACGCTAAACAATGGTTGTAGCGCACGCTATCGAGGTCAGATCAGAGGACAGGCAGTTTCTGGATTCCAGTACTGGGCATCAAATTATTCGTTAGCGCACGCTAACTATGAGCATTAACGCACGCTAATGATATGGCCGTAGCGCACGCTACAAAAAGGTACGTAGCGCGTGCTACCGTGTTCGGACAGTGGGTACTGGACTACCCAAATTACCCGTTAGCGCACGCTATGCATAAGGGCTAGCGCACGCTAACCTGGATTGACTATATATTGGACAGTTTAGTCAGATTTCGTCATTTGTCATCTATTTCTCATTCTCTCGTTGGTTCTTGGCGATTTAGGCGATTTAGAGAGTATTCTTCAAGGTGTAATCATCAATCATCATCTTGAAGTCTTTGAGTTGGATTAATCATCACTTCATCATCTCCAAAACATCGAATCAAAGGTATTAACCTCTTGGATCTAGAATTTCGGATTTTTGGGTTTTTCCTTCCGATTTCTTCGTGTAAGCTTGGATTATCATTGGAATATGTTAGATATGGATTATCTACCTTGGATAAATATATTCCTATGGATTTAATGGTTATTTTCGGAATTATTTCAAGAACCCTTGGGGTTGACTTCGGTTAATTGGGGATTTTCCGATTGATGTTGTTGTAATCTTGAATTATGGATTCCTAATGGATTATTGATATCATTGAAGTGTTTTGTTAGTTCGAAATACTCAATTTGGTGTTGGGTTCGACATATTCGGGATTGGATATTTTCGAAGTTGTGTGGTTGGTTATGTATTCGTTGGAATGCCCTATGAGTTTGATTATCGTTGTTTCAACCTTTGGGTTAGTCGTGTTTTGTTGCTTGATACGTGTATTGAACGATTGTTGGTAATTATTGTTATTCAAGGTTGTTCGAGCGACCGATATCTTGGTTAGGACGTTGTTCGTGGACGGACATTCTTCATCGTTGTTGAGTAAGTTAATTCTTACTCGGTTAAAAGGATACTCATTCCTTTTGTTGTTGGTTGCTCATAATCATAATTCATTCATCATAATATTAATCATTTTGAGACTTGTGATTGTCGAATAATCATTTCATTCACGAGAAACGACGGTTCCAAATCATTTCATTGAGTTATCAATCACGTCACTATTACTTTCATATCGGTGAGTCATCTTGGTCTTGTCTAATTATTAGTCATTGATATTCATCATGGTCATTCGTTCATGTGACCTTAGGGTTCATATTGCGTGGCGGGTGTGCCGTGTGGATTTTTTAGTCGGTCACTCGATGGTGATGTATTGGGTTCACCGATGCATTGGACCGCACACGGTAACGCTTACCTCCGTGAGACTAATTAGGTACAAGGACGGGTGTGTCCGGGTCATTCGTCTTGTACACTTGCCTGAGAACATTACGGTCGTACTATGATACTCCTCTTGGCGTAATTGAATTAAGAATATTTCGTAACTTGATTAATTCATGATTGTGTAATTTCAACTCTTGAGGATTGTTGTTACGTATGGCGACCGTTGGGGATTTTGTTTTCAGTCACGGCAAGGCAAAGGCACGGGAAGAGCATGTTGACGGCGACGAGTCGAGTGATACTAGTAGGGGCCCCAGTCATTCCGTCTGTTCGATCATCTTGATCATTTTAATTATTCCGTCATTTGTATTTTCCGCTGCAAATTCCGTTTGAGATGTTTATTTATTCAGGGTGGTGTATTTTATCTTCATATAAAATATACTAGTATTCGGTATTGTCCTGGTGTGTTGTACTTAATCTCCTCATCGGAGTAATTGGTAATATAATGTGGTTCGGTACTACAATTATATTATTTAATTCATCATTTTCATTTGCCTGGTGGGTCCCAGTCGGGGATTCACGGCACTGTAATATCCGCCTAGTTTGGGGTGTTACAGTGTGAACGGTTGAAGCTAAGATCTTTATATTTATCTGTGTGAACAATATATTGATTGTATACTGTTATAATTACGTAGTTGTGTACGTAGTAATTATAATAAACATTTTACTCTTGTGTGGAGGACCAGTGGACGTAGAGGGGTTTACCTCGAACCACTTTAAATACTGTGTTATTTACCTTCAGTTTTTACTGCTTTAATTACTGTGATTATTTAAGTATACACTGCACACCGAGTTGCTATATCCACAACAACTTACTGTATCTAAGACTTCCGCTACGCACTTAGATTTAAAATCAGTACAGCTTGTTGTTTAAACTACTTCCCAAGCTGTATCCAGTATACTTAGTGGCCAACAAGTGGTCTCGGAGCAGTTGATTCTAAAAAGAATCAGTCGTATTTTTAACCGAATCAGATCCAAAATCACTTACTCCTTAAAACAGTCTCTTTCATTTCTTTACTCTCACATGGATACATCAATGATCAACAAAGTGCCTATGTTCTCTATTAACGAATTTGATGATTGGAGAATTAGGATGGAGGCTCATCTTGCAGCAATGCACGAAGAGATTATTTTTGTGATACAGGATGGCCCTATGAAGATCATGAAGGTAAACACGGCTGCAAGGATTGAAGGCCAAGCCCATGCTGAGATGCTCGAGAAGGAACGCGAGCAATGGACCACAGATGAAAGAAAGCGAGCCAATCTCGACAATGTAGCTAAGAACGCGTTATTTGTCACCCTTGACAATGGCACGTTCTCAAAGGTAAAGAGCTGCAAAATAGCTAAAGAAATCTGGGATAAACTCAAGTTGATTTGTGAGGGAACTGAGCTCTCAAAAGAAAACAAGATTTGAAAACTTACTCAGCAATTTGAATCTTTCGAAATGAAACCAACTGAGACACTTGAGGAACTTGACCTCAGATTCACTGGAATTGTTGGTGAACTTGAAGCGTTGGGCAAAATTTATACCCAAAAGGAGAAGAATTTAAAAATTTTCAGATCTCTCCCAGCCCGATGGGACATTAAGACCACAGCTATGCGTGTGTCTTGCAATCTTAATGAAATAACTACTTTTGATCTCTTCCCTGACCTAAAAGCTTTTAAGTATGATATTCACAGAAGAGAGAAAGCTGAAGAATCTCCTTCAAAGGTCACAGCACTAGCCGTTGTATCGAGTCGTCGACACAGCATGCCTAGCTCGTCGAAGCCTAGTCACAAGAATGCTGACAATGACGACGACATCCTGTCTCAAGATGAAATGGCGCTTCTCATGCACAAATTCAAAAAGTTCATCAAGCAGACTCCCTACAGGCCCAAACCTGTCCAAAAGGTAAGTACCGAAACTTCATCCGGTAATTCTAACCTGTGCTATAATTGCAGGAAACTAGGGCATTATGCAAATAAATGTCCTCATCCCAAAGTTCAAAGGTTGCCGGAGGCCGAGCAACAAGAGAGAGATGAAAGAAGACGTGCTTGGAAAAACAAGCTCAAGGCCCTGATTGGAGAATCAGAAGCCTCCCCCACACCATCCAAATCAGAAGAATGTCTTCAGGTGGTCACTGAAAGTGATTCATCTGATGATGAGTTCGATGATAAAACATATATGTGCTTTATGGCCAAAGACATTCCTGAAGGTGAAGATAGCGATGATGAGGTAAGTTCAACCTCAGCTATTCCATCAAATGCATCTCATACTTTTGAAAACATGATGAATGAATTTAAAAACATTCAAAAGGCCCATGAGACATTGAAAAACGAGAATATACAGCTCAAACTGTCTAACCTAGAGCTGAAAGATGAAAATGACTTGTTGAAGATAAATTATGAAAATATGTCTCTTGACTATGAAACCAGCAAAGGCGATTTTGAAAAACTCATGGAGAGCAATCATCAACTTGCTCATGAACTAAGTGAGATTAAAACTTACAACGAGAGCAAGACAAATGATTTGGTTCTACTTCAAGCCAAAGTCACAACTCTCGAAAAAGGAGAAATTGAACATGAGACCACTCTAAAATCGTTCGAGAAATCATCCAAAGAATGGAAGAAATTCTGAGAACTGGGCAACATGCTCATGATAAAAGTGGCTTAGGATAAAGCTCATGTTTAAAGAAAGGGAAAACTAGTACAGTGTTTGTCCAGAGTGTGGAACACATTCCAGTATCGAAAGATACCCCTAGTCCTGTGGTGGAACCTGCTGCACCGCGAAAACCGAAGACTGCCATTCCACCCCCGCAATCCTATTCCAGACAAAGAAATCATAAGCCGTTCCAACCTGTGAGGCGCACTCAACAGCATGCTCCCCGAGCATATCAACAGCGCCAACAGCCGTTCACAAGGAAGGTTCTATCCAACTACCAAAGGCCCGCACGGAAGTACTATCAATACAGCACGCCGAGGTATTGGATACAGGAGCCCCGTTATCCCTCGAGACAGCAGATGCCCGCTCAGTATCAACAACAGCATTGGGAATCCAACTGGAGACCCAGAAGGCAAGCTGTTAGGCCAAAGAAAATGGCTCCACCTACAAGACGGCACTCGTACTGGAATTAATAATAATAACCCAGAAATTTTCATGCATAATAATTATCATGGTTATAGCGACTACGGATATACCCCTCATAGATATCGCAACATTGTACCGAGTATGACCTACAGTAAACCAATTGCTGCTAGGAAAACTTGGGTACCTAGAGGAACTAACATACATGGACCCAAAAATTAAAGGGGACCTAAATCTACTTAATTTCTTTGCTACAGGACATTATAGAGGAGGATACCTGGTACTTCGATAATGGATGCTCTCGATACATGACCGGAGATAGAAGCAAGCTGTCATATTTTGTAGAAGGTCGCGGTCCAAAAGTTCATTTCGGTGATAAATCGAAAGGAAGAACAAGAGGGAAAGGAAACCTACTTGTCGGAAAATTCAAAGTCACCGATGTTGCATATGTTGTAGGCTTACAGTACAATCTACTTAGCATTAGCCAGTTTTGTGATAAACAGTTCTCAGTTAGATCGCTGTAGGGTCAAGAACATCCAGACCAAGGAAGTTGTGCTTACAGGAAGCAGATCAAGTAACATGTATATTGCTGACTGGAAGCCTATGAGCTCCTCAATTCCATGCTTTGTTGCCAAAGGCACTGCAGATCTTAGCTGGTTATGGCACAAGAGGATGTCTCACGTCAACTTCAAGACAATCAACAATCTCTCAAGACAGGGAATGGTTAGAGGATTCCCAAACGTGTCATTCAAGAAGGACAGCGTCTGCGGACCGTGTCATAAAGGCAAGCAAATCAAGTCAACCCTGAAGAGCAAATCCTACCTTTCAACCCAAAGAGTGTTGGAAATGCTACATATGGATCTCTACGGTCCTGTAGACCCAGTAAGTTTGGGAGGTAAGAAATACTGCATGGTTGTTGTTGATGATTACTCCAGGTATGCTTGGACAATTTTCCTTAGCAAGAAGAAGGATACAACATCAAAGCTGCCCGAGCTCCTGAGAAAGTTACAAAATGAAAAGGCATTAAGTATCGTGTCCATTCGTTCCGACAGAGGTACAGAATTTACTAACCGCTTTATAGAGCAATACTATTCAGAAAATGGGATACAACATGAATACTCAGTTCACTACTAGGAAAATAGGATTCAACATCACCCAATTTACATCGGTTTTTAAGAAAAACGATGTAAAAAAAAAGACGGTGGTGTAATTGTAATTTTTTTAAACGTTAACATCGGTTCTTTTAAGAACCGATGTGAATTTCAGTTTTTTAACATCGGTTTTGTAAAAACCGATGTGAATATCAGTAGTTTAACATCAGTTTTTTAGAAACCGATGTGAATATCAGATATTCACATCGGTTTTTTGCGAAACCGATGTGAATAGAAGTATTTTAACATCGGTTTTAATATGTAACCGATGTGGAACGTCTATATTTTTTTTCAACCCTACGCTGCTCCTTTCATTTGTCTTCAACACTCAACGAACCTTCCCCTTTCATCTTTCTTCTCCAAACTTGTCCAAGAAAACGATAATTTGTTCCTTCATCATCCCTAATCTCTATCGCTCTACATCATCCATCATCCCCGTCTCATCAATCCCTCAAAGGTGAAACCTCCGGAAGCCAAATTCTTATGCCTTCTAATTTCTCAACCGACTTGATTAGTGTATCTTGAGATTTCGATTGTGTTATTCGCTAAAAGGTAGATGAATGAATCGTATGATGCTAACCGCTACGTTTAGATGATGTTTAATGTTCATTTTTTCATGTTCTTTTACTTATTCGGATTAACATCTCTTCATTTTATATCATCACATTTGATTGATATTTTTAGTAGTGATACTCGCCTTTTGTTTTTGAGTTCATTACATATTTCGATTTAATCAATTAAGATTAGTTTCTTTAGAGATTTTCATTGTGTCCCCTAAGTTTTGTTGATACGCCTTTAGAGATTTTCATTCTTTTAGTAGTGATACTCGCGTTTTGCTTCAAGTTTTGTGTAAACTCATAGATTTCCTTTACGATTTATTGTGTTATGTTTTTGTGATTCAGGAGGAATACATACAATCATTTCATGAGTTTTGAAGTTCGATTATTCGATTATTTGAAGGCGGGACTGCAGAGTCACGAGTCGTTGTATTCTTGTGTTTAGATTTGAACAAAGTTCGATTTCTTGTATTTTTGTGTTCGATTTGTACAAAGTTCCTATTTCGATTCTATATTTCATTTTGCGATTATTCTACATTTTGAAAGTGGAAACAAAACATAAAGTTTGCGATTACTCTACACAAAACATAAAGGTTGGTTAGGTTGTATCTTTCTTTGCTAAACTTTTATAACCATATTTGTTGAGTTTTAAATATGTTATCTTCGCTCCCGACTTAACCGGCGTCACCAACCCATTTTGGACTGTTTTTTAACCCGTTTCTAGTCCGAGAAGGGGAAAACTTATAAAAGTGTAAATCATGTTTTTACCTTTAAAAGTAGTGCTCGCGCACGTCGTAACTCTTAAAAACGAAGAAGTTATGGTCTATCAAAAGATATGCTGAAAATATATATTTTTACACTATTGATAGCTTTTAGTTTATGCTGAAAATTAACTTCAAAGTCATTTTTGACGCCTTAACATCGGAATTAACTGAAACGGACGAAATAAAAGTTGTAATGTTTTATATATACATATTAGTAAAGTCGGATACTTTTCAAAATGTTTTATACTTGTTTAGTCGCTAAAAGTGTATATTACGACTATTGATAGTCAACATCAACAAAACTATATTTTACCAACTAAATCTTTATACAAACATGTACGGGCGATATAACATTTTATAAAATGCATACATAACATATCATTGTTGTGCAACCCAGTGTCAAAACAAACATAATACCATAATAGTTACATTATTGCGGAATCTTACTAGTTACATTCTTGTTAGATGTTACTTTCGTTTTGAATATCTTCTCGTCATTTGTTTTTGAAACTATTTTGTTTGTCCAAATTGATCTAACAGTCTTAAAATGGATCGAGTTTGGATGAAAGCTAGTCGAATAAGTGTTGAATATGAGAATGGAGTTGAACAATTTCTAGAATTTGCACAAAAAAATCGACCAGAACCCGATCAAAAGTATTATTGTCCTTGTATCAATTGTGTGAATGGAAGAAGACATGAAGTTGGCAAGATTCGAGAACATCTTCTTTGTGATGGAATTAACAAGAATTATAAAATATGGACATGGCATGGTGAATTGATGGACTTTTCAAGTGAGCACTCGAAAGACACTCATGACATTGATGTGGATACATATGATCGAGTTGAAGACATGATTCGTGATGTTGGACAAGAATCTTTTCAACGAGCACATGTGTATGATACATTGAAAAGTGATTCAGAGATACCTTTGTGGCCGGGATGTAAACTCTTTACACGGTTGTCGTGATGTTAAAACCGGTTAATCAAGGCTAGAAATGGATGGAGTGATAAAAGCTTTACCGAATTGCTTGAACTGTTGACGGAGATGCTTCCAGAAAATAACACATTACCGAATCGTAATTATGAGGCAAAGAAGATATTGTGTCCGATGGGAATGGAGTACAAGAAAATACACGCATGCCCCAATGATTGCATATTATATAGAAAAGAGTTTGAAACATTGCATAAGTGTCCCACATGCGGGGTATCGAGGTACAAATCCAAGTCTAATGATTTTAGTGGTGATAGCACAAAACGAGGTTCCCCTGCGAAGGTGTTATGGTATCTTCCAATAATTCCAAGGTTTAGGCGATTGTTTGCTAATGCAGATGATGCGAAGAACCTCATATGGCATGCGGATGGGAGAAAATGTGATGGACAGCTTCGCCATCCGGCTGATTCTTTACTGATGGAAGAAAATTGATAACTTGTTTCAGTTTTGGGAATGAGCCAAGAAATCTTAGACTCGGACTTGCTACGGATGGGATGAATCCATTTGGTAACATGAGTTGTAAGCATAGTTCATGGCGGTTATGCTTGTGATTTACAATCTACCTGATTGGTTGTGCATGAAACGGAAATATGTTATGTTATCTATGATGATTTCAGGCCCAAGACAACCAGGAAATGACATAGATGTTTATCTAAGTCCTTTGATTGAAGACTTGACAATGTTATGGAAGGAAGGGATAAACGTGTTTGATGGGTATCGTCAACAAAGTTTCAAGTTGCGTGCATTGTTATTTTGCACCATTAACGACTTTCCAAAGATATGGAAATGTGAGTGGGTATGGTGTTAAGGGGCATCACGCATGTCCTATATGTGAAGAAAACACAAGTTACATACAACTAAAGCATGGGCAAAAGACTGCTTACACTCGACATCGAAGGTTTCTTGAACGTTATCACCCTTATCGTAGATTAAAAAAAGCTTTTAATGGATCTCAGGAGGATGGAACTGCACCTACACCCTTGACGGGTAAACCGGTTTATGATCGGGTTAATAACATCAATACTATATTTGGGAAGACCAAGAAGAAGGCTATTGAGAAAAATATCTGGAAGAAGAGGTCGATATTCTTTGATCTACCATACTGGTCCCATCTAGATGTTAGGCATTGTATTGATGTTATGCATGTGGAGAAGAATGTGTGTGATAGTGTAATTGGTACACTTTTGAACATTAAAGGCAAGACGAAAGATAATGTGAAGGCTCGACAAGATTTGCTTGAGATGGGTATACGACCAGAGCTACATCCACAATTAGTAGGTAAACGTACCTATTTGCCTCCAGCATGTCACACTTTATCAAAAAAAGAGAGAACAAGTTTTTGCCAGTGTCTACGGGGCATGAAAGTGCCGCAGGGATATTCTTCCAATATCAAGAGTCTTGTGTCATTGCAAGATCTGAAGTTAGTTGGATTGAAATCTCATGATTGTCATGTATTAATGCAACAACTCCTGGCGGTGGCCATACGTGGCATCTTACCTAAAAGGTAAGACATGCCATAACTCGCTTGTGCTATTTCTTTAATGCCGTATGCAGCAAAGTGGTTGACCCTATGAAGTTGGATGAGTGGGAAAAAGAGGCTTCCGTTATCTTATGTCAATTAGAGATGTATTTTCCTCCTTCATTTTTTGACATCATGGTTCACTTAATTGTTCATTTAGTAAGGGAAATTAGAGTATGTGGTCCCGTTTATTTAAGGTGGATGTATCCTGTTGAGCGGTACATGAAGATCTTAAAAGGGTATACCAAAAATCCACATCATCCGGAAGCATCTATTGTCGAGAGATACATTGCCGAAGAAGCTATTGAGTTTTGTACAGATTACTTGTCAAAGATAAAAGCTGTAGGGCTACCGAAGCCTCGTCATGATGGGAGACATGAAGGTAAGGGAACTCGCGGTGTGAAATTCCAAACTAAGAGTCGAGACGAAGTGTTTCAAGCGCATTTGTATATATTAAATAACACTGACGAGGTCCTCCCTTACTTGACTGCTCACAAAAATCTTCTAAAGATGAATTATCCTCGCATGAACGAAAAATGGTTGTTGAACGAGCATAACAAAACTTTCTTAAAGTGGTTTAAAGAAAAAATTAGTCTTGATAATAGTGCTTCCGATACATTAAAATGGTTGGCACACGGGCCTAAGTTTGATGTCATTACTTGGAGTGGATATGATATCAATAATTGCTCCTTCTACACAAAGTCACAGGATGACAAGAGTCTTGTTCAAAGCAGTGGGGTCACTCTTGAGCCGAGTTCATGCACTTTTCTAGTTCTAAAGATAAAAATCCTGTTATGGCATCCGTAACTTACTTTGGAGTCGTTGAAGATATTTGGGAGGTTGATTATGTCATATTTCGAGTGCCTGTTTTTAAGTGTAAGTGGGTTGATAATAACACGTTTGCGAATTGATGAGTTGGGATTTACATTGGTAGACCTTCGCAAGGTAGCTTGTATGACGAGCCTTTCATCATGGCATGTCAAGCAAAGCAGTGTTTTAAATCAACGATCCATGTGATGAAAGATGGTCGGTGGTGCTTCAAGGTAGAAGCATGGATGTTACTCATGAAAATGAAGGCTCAACACTTGAAAATTATGAGGCATTTGCACGCATGCCTTCTATGATGGAAGAAAATGAAGTGGATGATGTACATGCTACTCGTCATGATCATGATGAAGGCATATGGGAGAACGTTCTTATATAAACTAGGCTTTTACCTTTGGATTTTTATTTTGTTATTTTCTAATATTTAATATGTGTAATGTTAAACGTGATTTGATTTACAATCTTGGGAATGAATGTTTAATATGTGTAATATGTGAATGAATGAATGATGGATGTTTTTTTGTAAATTAATTATTTATTTGATTACCTTGTCGATTATCTCCTTCCCGAGATTTTTCAATCTTTAGAGAAAGTTGTAGTTTTAGATGATGATATCGTTGTTCAAAGAGATATGTCACTGTGGAAACTTGACATGGGGGAAAGTGAATGGGGCCATGCGGTCATGTGCGTGAAGTTGTTTCACTGAAAACTTACCCGCCAAGTAGCGGCTTCGATGAAAATTCTTGTTCTTGGACTGGAATAAATATTATTGATCTATCTAGGTGGAGGATGCATAATGTTACCGAAACATATCAGCGCTTGGTGCATGAGGTGAGTGGAGACATTTTCACACTTGGATATGCTCCAATTTTATTTTTGTTGATTAATTCTCTAAACTCTGGTTTTTAAGTACGAATAAAATATATGATTTATATTGAATCGCAAAGTTGAGAAGAGACAACCGAGTATTCCACTGGGCTCAGGCACCAATTGGAATTCTAAGGATTATATTATATGCCCTAGAATTCTATTTACCTTGCCGACGACAGACAATATAGCCAAAGATACCGAATGAAAAAGCCATATTAGAATTATGACAAAGATTGGGAAAAGTCTTGAAAAGGGATTGGGGAAATGAAAAGGTGGAAGCATGAAAGAATAGAGATGGAGAATAAATGAAAAGCAGGAGAAAATGTGAGACGAAACACATAAAACAAAGATTCATGGCAAGTTGCTCGATTTAGGAAGCATATTTCGAATATAATGCCCTTCAAGACATTTTTAGGGGGATCTTCTTGAATGTTAAAATTTACTGTGCATATCATGGTTCGGGATGTTAAGAGTGTGCTAGAGACAAGTCGGAAGAATTGAGATTTCTTCTAACTCTCAAGAAATGTTACTCCAAATGATTGCATTGGTTTGATTTTGATTGTTTGCTTCATAGATTTGAGTGGTCATTTTATGCAATGTCCAGATAACTAACAAAATCCTCTCTTTTAAACAAGTTATCTGGTCTTAAAATTGAACTTCTCTTGTTTGTAGTCTTAATGGAGTCTTGAAATCCTTAATATGCATTACCTGAAACCTTATCCAAATTTGACAATATCATATCCGTATGCATAAGATACTGTGGTATGGCAAAATTTTCACTTTCTTGAAATGTCGTTGTGCTTACGAATGTTGTTTAAGACTGTGTTTGCTGTTTCTTTGTTGATTTCTGCATTAAATCTTCCCCTTTTGTCCATTCTCTCTGTCCATCAACTTTTAGTGTTGTTTGTGGTAGAAGTCTATTGTCTTGTGCTCTGTATAATTGTTATTGAATGAAGTCATGGCACATGGTGTTTTCATCTGTTCATTTATATTGATATATATTTGAAAGAGATTACTTTAGACTTTACAGTTGTTTGTTGTTCTATTTATTGTTTATCACCCCCATCTGCATTTGTAACAGGAGGTATCGCCTATCACAAGGTTCCCGCCTCATGAGGTTGCGAGTTATTCAACCTTGAAATACTGATTAAAAATTGTCAGTTTTTGATATATCTAGTAATCATACATGGTGCACAGTAAAGAAAAGGGCTAGTTTTATTAGTAGATTTGGTTATTCGAAATAATGTTGTTTATTATCCCATGTAAACCACACTCAAATTATTTGTTGTGATGTGATTATTCTGTTATCTTGTTTTGGATTCAGAAATCTTATCTTGGAAGCCAAAGACTGCATAATCAAACATTGGAAATGCGGTGGTTCCGTGCCTTGGTTCAGCATCTGCATGTTCATAAAGTTATATTGGAGTCAAGTTGTGAGTATTTGCAGGCCTTATTTCAATCGGGAATGCAAGAAAGGTATTTAGATTAGATTGTAGTGGGTTTAGTATACATATTGTAACAAGTTTGTTCTTTAGATTATACTTGAGATACATTTAATATCGAATGAGCTTCTCATAGAGATCATTATGTGAGTGGAAAACCTACACTTGTTTTTATTATCTCAATAATAATTTCGCTTCGCTTACAACTACTATAATTTACCGTATTTATAATGAATTTGGATGTCTTAGTAATCGAACCGTGCTCCAGGATATTTACAAAATAACTCATGAGGTTAGCCTAATTTCTTATCCCAAAAAAAAATGGAAGAAAGAAAAAAATCTATATAAATTATAAAGCCCCTGTTTTCGTATCAATATCAATATAATTGTTAATTGCTATGCTTCTTCTTATGATCTTCTTATTAACTTATTACTAAATGACACATGTCTACTCCACCGAGATCTCGTTCCACTTCTCCACAGAGACTATATCGAGAAAAACTAGACAATCGACACGATGTAGAGATATGACAAAAACACGAGTGGATGGAAAAAAATTACCGCTTGACCTCGATAAGGTCACGGGAAAAACCAAAAGAGCTCATAAAGTGAAGTTAAGCACGTATTTGGGAAAACTTGCTCGAGATAATGTTTCTATTTTGCACCCTAGATGGTTAGAAGTACGAGAATCGGATAAGAATATGATTTGGCAGGGATGTTTTGGTATGTTCAAAACCTTATCCACTTAACTTCATGTTTGGACATTTTAAGATATTTTACCGTATTATTATTATTGCCTAATTCTTTAATTTTCATTGTTATTGTTAGTCCAACTTTGATATTAGCAATAACGAACAATTGAAAGATAAGATATTGCAATCAGTGGGCTTAAAGTGGAGACAGTTTAAATCAGAATTGACACGTGACTGGGTATATGGTGCATACAAGGACATGTCTCCTTGTGAAAAATACAATATCTCGGAGACTGATTGGGACGAATTCAAAAAGATTAGACTAGATCCTTCTTGGGAGGTAAATCTGAGTTTTATTGTCTACTGCAATACTTGTGTATTGTTATTCTTGTGTTAGTGATTCTCTTCATAATCACAGGTAAAAAGGAAAAAAGCACAGGACATCCAAAAACTGAACACGGCTCCCCATACGATGTCTCGTGGAGGTTATGATTGGCTTGAAGAGAAGATCATGGAAAGTAAACTAAAGCAACGGCAAGAGGAAGCCAAACAATCTGGTGTTGATACAATTGTTGATCCTCCATCTCCTCCGACACGCCACCAAAAATATAAGTTGGGTCGAATTAAGAAATCGGGTGAGATGACATCTGATGCAGCACGCGAGATCGCTAAGAGAATTGTAAGTTATTAATTTTGTTCTGCTTTTCCTATATGTACATAATAAAACTCTCTTTGTTTAAGCTAAAATGCACCAAACAAACACCCCTGCATAAAATCCTCTTCCGTTGAATTTCCGCAAAAAAATTAACGGCGTTCATTTTTCGTTAATAAAATATAAAAATATTAAAAAAAATATTTAAATTCAGAAATGATTTAAAAAATCTGAAATTATTTTTGAATTTCAAATTTGATCTAAAAAATCAGAAAATTAACTGAATATTTTAAATTATTCAGAAATTCATAAAATATATGTGACAAAATATATTTTGAATTTCTTTAATTTTTTTTTTGAAGGAATTCCTTAAAAATTAGCATGAAATAATTACATTTTTTAAAGTCAAAAAATTATATAATTTTAGGTTAGTGTATTATTTTAGGTACTCAGGCACTCGTTTTTTCTATTTTCTCTTAATGATGAGTTATTTGATTACATGCAGATGGCTGAAGATTATTACAAGTACAATAATGTTATCATCAAAAAAATAAAAAACTTAAATCACAATAACTCATTCGTTCAATAACTAGAAAGCTCTAAATGCTTAAAGACCATTTCACTGTTTGACTTGTTGTTATTAATTTTTATTTAAATATATGATTGTTTTAGAAGTTATTCAAATGCTCTATCTTTATTTGTTGTAGGATGAGTTTGAGGAGCAGTGCTCACAGGGTTCCTTTGTTAACGAGGGTCGCAAGGATATATTAGCAGCTGCAGTTGGGCGACCAGAGCACCCGGGTCGTGTTCGTGGTGTTGGATTCGGTGTGGGCATTCGAGAGTACTTTGGAGGTCGTTCTCGTGGGTCGGCAACATCATCAGTAAGTCCAGAATTTTTGAAGCGCCTAAAACAAGAGATTACACACGAAGTCACACAAAACTTAATGAAGCAGTTCGGCCCCGCTTTGGAATCATTGAATCAATCTCAACATACTCCAGTACATAATGACACACCTCCTCTACGTGTCAAAGACAAAGGGAGTTGTATTGTCGCTGCAAACCCCTTAGGGAGGAGAAAACGTGGACAAGGTCGATCGAGTTGAGTTGTATATCGATGAGCATCCTCCTCGTCCAGTAGCCCTTGGGAGAGTTATTGAGGGGGCCAACCTTACACGGTGTGCCTCTATCCGGTGATTTAGCTAGAGTGATGGTTGAAGATGTTCGAGACCATGATGCTCGATCCGGTTCCCACGTCGGAGGTAAGTTTATTGGGGCAAGCCGTAGGTGGTTTTATTGCATGGCCAAGGCGTCTAATCAAATCTGCTTTTAGCACGTATTTCTTCCTTTTGTCTTTATTAGAAAAAGTATACATTTTATTAAATAGAAATAGAATAACTAATAATAGTCGGATATAAGGGGTATACATTTCTCTTCATCTATGAGTTGAGCTTGTTGAGCTTTCATTGACAAAGATTTCACTACAGTTCTTCTATCAAAATCCCTTTGTCTTTGCCTGTGGTTGTTGAATTGTTGTTGGTGTTGTTGTTGGTTCTTTGATGACAACGTCACGTACCTCTAATCGTTCGTTTGTATCGTGAATCTATTATGAAATATATGTAGATATTTAAATGTGGTCCCTCATTTTTTTGTGATTAATATTATGTAGTTATTATTATATTCTTGTTCTAAAACATTGTTTCTCTTGCTCGTTTTTCATTCTGATTTCCTCGCCGTTGTCTTCAATCGTTCGCCAGGATTTTCTGCTTGTCGCTTCCAAAATTACGTATAATTTGGTGTTCGACTAATTAAAAAAATGCAGTACATGCAAAAAGAAACTCGACTAATCAAGGTTGTAGCTTCTGTTCCTATAAAAATTTCAACACAACCTTATACATGCATACGTTCGTGACATCTTTTAAAAGTTCGGCCTAAAATTTGCGGGCGATCGTTGTACATGTAAATACAACTAAATCGTCGTTTATTATATGTGTGAATCATATGAAATATTTGTAAAGATTTATATGTATTTATCTAGAGGCCTCTTCGGAGTATTCATTCCTATGGTGTTTGTTATTCCTTTTTCCCGAAAAGATCCGCTGGTTTTGTGCCTCCACTGATTTCATGCTTTGGCCTTGTGATTTCTCATCCCATTTAAAGAGTTCTATTGTTTTATATCCGATGTCCTTACTTTTATATTATTTCATATTTTTAAGGATATTGTGCAACCAAAAAAGAAGCGAGTTCAACCGGTTGATGATTGAGAATCCGTACAAGATCCAATTTTGGAATTGCTTAAAATTTCCCCATCCCTTTATAAGAATCCTTTGCGGTGCCGTTGGGTGATTTCTTTGGCGTAGTTGATACCGAGGTGCCATTGTACATATGCCACACCGATGTTTTAGAAATCTTTCACGGAATGATTGCTTAGCATCTCGGTTATGCAACTTTGGATCACGTAAGTAAATTTTATAACTAATTTTTAATAATATGAGTTTATGTTAGTGTTATGTCCGAGATTTTGTTAAATCGTTCTTACGTGAAACGAGCTTTATCATGATGATAGTGTTAATTGAGATTCAATGTTGTTGATGATTATTACATACATTAAACACTTTTGCTAAAGTCGGTGAACAAATTGTGATTTTATAGTGTCAATCGGTTATACAACTCGATAATAATCGCATTTAATTTATAGTTATCAAAAGTTAAACTTCTTTTATTGGATATTAGGTACCTAAAATCATTAATCGTAGACACGATGAATGATAATTTGTATGGATTCCTTGAGCCTCGATCCATACAAAGTATGGGTAATAAGAAGTCGAAGCCACATCGTACATTCTACGACATATCCAGGATTCAAAAAAACAGATTTTTCTAGGAGCTTATCACCACGAGTAAGTACAACGACCTAACAGTTAGCGTCAGATTTTAAACAATGCAACACTTTTGGTTAAATAAGAAATTTTATAACTTGTTTATCAAAATTAGCTTGTTTCTTTTCAAAATGCAGGCGACATTGGCAACTCTTGGTAATTTTACCTAAGCAAGGGACTGCCGTGTGGTTTTGTTCATTACATCGTAAGCCCGATCAGGATATCAAATTCATAGTGCAGAGGTAAGCCAGATTAATGACCAGCAGCTCCTTTTGTGTTATTATGCTGAAATTTTCAGCAATGATTAGTCATGTTTGAAAAATCATATAAAATCGATAGTAGCTCGTATTGATTCATGGATGGACTTTCTGGAAAGCCTAATGAGTATACTTCAGTTGTTATGTTTTAAGTTTGTGCTCATTTAGAGGTTAAATGGGTCAAAAGCGCGACTTAGTGCAGCAAGGTCTGATTTTGAAATGTGCAGCAAACCGAACTTTAAAAATTCATACCGGATAGACCGTAGCTCCGTTGGGAGCGTGCCATACCTTTTCGGAAAGGGAAAATAGCCTACTTTCATGGAAAATTAGCCTCATGACCTGCTTATGTAGTTAAGTCAGTCAAAATGATGCATTTGCAGGCTGCTGCAGAAAATCAGCAAACACCTTGTTTAGTGTTTTGATGATTATGACATGATATGATGTTTTTGCAAGTCCCGGGGTGATTATATGCTACGATAGCTTATGTTCTCAGCCTATATGATTATAATTCATGTTATGAAAGTGTAGAACCAAGTGACAAAACATGGACCCATGATGAATATACAAGAGATGGGTGCCGAATATCATCTTCATATTCATCACTTGTCACTAGCATATCCATTTCAGTGATTTTAGCATACCTTGATTTAGTTGACTGTCTTATAATCCTGTGACTTCTTGTACTATTCATAACACAATTATGTTTTCCTTACTTCTAGTATTGTGACCTCATTGAGAGTGTTGGATGGTGCGCACACGAGTAAATCCAAGCAGGTCATTCAATGGATTTATCCCAAAGTAAGTAAAATTTCAATCCCAAAACTTACGTATAATTTTGTGTGATTTTATCTTGCTTGACAAATATTCTTTTACCGATTGCAATTTTTAATATTTCTTTTTTAGTGTAATAAACAAAATGGTGGTTGGGAGTGTGGATATTATGTCATGAATCGGATGCGGACCATAGTTCAGCCGGGATTGCAGAAATGGATGGAGGTAATTTTATCAAGTCAAATTAATCATATTTTTTTTGTTTTTGTCTTGAAAAGTATTTTCATAAATTATATGAGATATTTAGTGATACTCAAGCGCTTCTGAAGAGAGCATTAAAGAAATTGAACGCAATGGGCGAAATATTTTCTTACCAAATTTGTTTAGATTTTTCTATGACATACAAACGGTTGGTTCTTGTTATTCTCGAATCGGTAAGTTCATGAAGTTAAAAGTTTTCGGGACTTTTATAAGGATGTGTATTTTTATTTTGTAGTTAGTTGATAATGCTTGTTGTAAACCGTTGAGATAGTTACAAAATTCTTTGCTTCATAGTTCATAATACATTTGTTACTTAAAAATTATGTTTGGTTGGTTGTTGTTTGAGATGTTGTTTGGTTGGTTTTCGTTTGAGATGTTTGGTTGTTTTCGTTTCTGATCAGAAAAAATTATTGGTGTAGGTTGGGCCAATTTTTTTATACAGAATTGACCGGGCAATCGGGAACCGATGTGAACTAAGTATTATTATTAACATCGGTTGAAACCGATGTTAATTCACATCGGTTATAAACCGATGTGAAATTTGTGTTATTAACATCGGTTGAAACCGATGTAAATTCACATCGGTTATAAACCGATGTGAAATGAGTGTTATTAACATCGGTTAAAACCGATGTAAATTCACATCGGTTTATAAACCGATGTGAATTAAGTGCTATTAACATCGGTTAAAACCGATGTGAATTAGAATATTTCACATCGGTTAAAACCGATGTAAATTCACATCGGTTAAAAAACCGATGTAAAAAAACGACATCGGTAGATACGACATCGGTTTTATAACCGATGTGAAACAACTAAAAAAACCGATGTCGTATCCTGTTTTCATAGTAGTGGTTGCCTATACACCTCAACAAAATGGTGTTGCCGAGCGAAAGAATAGGATGTTGAAAGAAGCAACAAGGACAATGATCGCCGCAAGCAAGTTTCCACAGCGTTTCTGGGGTGAAGCAACCAATACAGCATGCTACACTCAAAACCGCTGTATCGTCAACAAACACCACAACAAAACAGCATATGAGGTATGGAACAACAAAACTCCGTTAGTTTCATATTTTCACATTTTTGGATGCATGTGTTATGTGTTGAATAATGGAAAGGACCAACTTAGATCCTTTGATGAGAAATCAGATGAAGGAATATTTGTAGGATACTCCTCCGTCAGCAAAGCTTACAGAATCTTTAACAAAAGGAAGCTGACGATCGAGGAATCAGTTCATGTAGTCTTCGAAGAACCTCATCATGACCCTACAGGAGTAGAAGATGTTACCCAAAACATCCAACAACTCTCTATCTTGGATCCTCCAACTCCCATAGAACCTGTCGGTGATTTAGAAATCAACCCCGCAGCTGTAAGAATCGACGTGGATGAAGCCGACGCTATACAAGATGAAGCTGTATCCACATAAACTCTCGATACAGTACGGGACCCTGAATTAGAACCCGACCGAAGCTGTGCACTATCACTGTATTCTTAGCCCAGTCCGAACCTGTTTCGATAATAGACGCTCTTAATAATTCTCATTGGATAACATTTATGGAAGAAGAGCTTAACGGTTTCGACAGAAACAATGTATGGTATCTTGTACCCAGACCTACACATCAATTGGTTATAGGAACCAAATGGGTATTTCGAAACAAAAAGGATCGAAATGGACTTATTATAAGGAATAAATCCAAACTAGTCGCACAAGGCTATAGTCAGGAAGAAGGCATAAACTATGATGAAACCTTCGCCCCTGTAGCGAGACTAGAAGCCATTAGGATATTTTTAGCCTTTGCCGCCCATAAGAGCTTTATTGTATACCAAATGGACGTCAAGATTGCATTCCTGAATGGAGACCTTGCCTAAGAAGTTTATGTTGAACAACCACCAGGGTTTGCCAACACAGACGGTATCGTCCTAGTATACAGGCTAAGGAAAGCGATGTATGGACTTAAACAAGCCCCTAGAGCCTGGTATGAGACCTTGTCCCAGTATCTAACCGACAATGGTGTTGTGTCGAGAATTATACTCTCCGACCGGCGATCGCCTTGGAGATCGGGCGACCTAGCCATTGCCGAGCAAATGAGGCGTAACCGCGACTGAGCGGCCTAGCCTTAGCCCGACAGTCAAGATAAATCGGCCAACCGAAGGTCCCAGGACAAGTCCCGGTGCCGAGCGATCGACATCTAAGACGATCGTCTCTCGGTACTTGGCGATCGACTCGTGGCGACCGACTAGCGGACGATCATCTCTCGGCACCTGGCGACCGACCATTGGCGACCGACCGATGCCGACCCTCAGTGACTGGCCGATGCCGACCCTCAGTGACTGGCCGATGCCGACCTCTGGTGACCAGCTAGAGACAACCGCCTCATGACACTCGAAGCCGATAGTCATCCAGTTGGCAAAGGCCGAGCCTCAGGACTGAACCCACGTGTAGAGCCGAGACAAGATCCGCATATCACGGATCGTTGACCACAGCCTGTCAGCATCCGTCCACCATCCGACAGGCCCGCCGAAAGGTGTCAGTAGGACCGCATGTGACAGTGACTCCGGACGCGTGCTGGCTCCTCATTGGACCGCACAGCTGGCTGCCAGCAGCTACCTTGGACTTTAGGCCGACAGCCCGTGTGACTTAAGGATGATCGCCCCATTATAATATTGGCCGGCAGATGATCGCCCCATTATTATAATGGTCGGAAGGCGATCGCCCGCCAGAAGACAAGGCTCCTCAGCCTCTATAAATACAAGACAGCCTACACTTGTCAAAGGACCGGAATTCTTGAGAACACACGGAAATACTTTAATTCCCACGAGATTTCACACAGCACTTGGCTATCTCCTACTCTTGGCAACAACTATCTTTTGGTTCCTTCTTCTCTCGGCCTCTCTCATTCCGAAGACGATCGGCAGGGACGAAGAACACCGAGCTTCGCTCAAGAGCTGGATTAACAGAGTCTTTTTACACTCATTGTACTTAGATTCTCACATTAATTCTTGTATCCACGAATATTTCTATTAATAACATCTCGCGAGAGCATTCAAGCCCGGGCCTAACAAACCCGGCAAATCTTGTGTTTATTCATATTCTCTCGGATGTGCTCCCGCAAATTTTGTTTGTTGTCCGTCCATTCCAGCAGTATTTAATCTTCGGATAAATATTTTGGGCAACAACAATTGGCGCTAGAAGGAGGGCAACTAACCCTCAAATTTTTATTCTTACCGTCCCGAAGAACACTCACTGTTCTCTGTGCATATACTTGAAGTGACACTCACTGCGCTTCAAAGAAATCTTTCAGAAATCATGTCTTCCGCCTCCACGTCGAAGAAAGCCGCCGGCCAACCCGCCAGATGCCTCGTTCTGTCTCAGTCCGAGCCGCAGCCGATGGCGGAGGGTAGCCGCCGCGGTCCGAGACGCTCGATCCCGCCCCTGACGGGCGGCCCAAGCCTCTCGCTCGATCAGTTCCGAACCAAGGAACAGATCGATGAGGCCATGGCCGTCCTACAGGAGCGACAGAGTGCTCTCGACGTGCCTCCCGCTATCACCCCCTCGGCCATCCGCCGGAAGTCCAAGCGGAAGCTCAAGGCGTTACTGGCCGAGCGATCGCCAAGAGGCTCTCGTCCGCAAAAAGAGGCGCTCGCCAGCCGGGGCACCTCTGTTTTCGATCGCCTGGGCAGTGACCCGTCTTGGCGACCGGGGCAGTCCGGCCCCAGCTACGAGACGACAGAGTTTGAGTCCGTCACCAGGAGCTCGGCCTACCCGACTCCCAGAAGGCAGCCCAGCCGTCTGGCTCCCCCTCGCCAAATAGCCGAGGTCGGCAGCAGCGGAGTACGGAGATCGGTGCACGATCGCCTCGGCTCCTGCTCCCAAAGCCGATCCACAAGCGACCGAGCCACGGCGATGGCCGCGATGCAACGTCAGCTCGACGACATGAAGGCGCTCCTGGAATCCAGGGGAGGCGCCAAGAAGACGGTCGCCGAGCCGAGCGAGCCGCTCGAGGTCAACATCGAGCTCGCCCCCGTGCAGCACAAGATCGCTCCCCCGCAAACACCTTTGTACGAGGGGAGATCGGACCCCGAAATACACCTGAGCAAGTTCAACATCTACATGACCGGGTGTGGGGCATCAGACGCGACCAGGTGCAGAATGTTCCCCATGACGCTGGACGACCTCGCCTACAGGTGGTACACCTCATTGCCACCTCGGTCCATCAGCTCCTTTAACCAACTGGCGAACGTTTTCACTGCGTACTTCGCCACCAAGGTCGCCCGGTCATAAGGTCCCCTTCGCATGATGCAAACCAGGCAGGGAAAAGAAGAGTCCGACTCGGACTACATCGACCGAGTAGACGTGATCATCCTCAACGGCGAACCCGTAAGCGATGAGGTCGCCCTCTACGCGGTCCTAGGAGAATTTCATGGTCTTTCGCCGATGTTCAGGCATCTCACGAAGGACCAACCCGCGACCTACGCGATCTTCCGAGCTAAGTCCGTAGACTTCCTGGCCAGGCAAAGGATTCTTCTCAACCTCTGAATAGCGCGATCGGCGCCCGAACGATGATCTCCCGCCCGATCGCTAGTATCAACCTATGATTAACGCGATCGGCAGCCGAGCGACGATCACCAGTCTTCCAGCCCGATCGCCGATCATCAAGCTACATCACCAAAACTGGAGGACTCGATCGCCATCTACATTTCACGATCTAACATGACGGACTAAGACATTAGATCGCCTCCACCGCACATCATAAAGCCATGGTCCTGGTAGTCGATGGAACCGGCTGCTTCGGCCATGCAAGGTCCCTTCGGGCCAAGATCGCCCGCCCTTCGTTTAAGTACGAGGCCGGCGTAGTCTGAGGGCCCTCCAAAATTAATCAGTGGACACGATCGCCCGCCCTCAAAGGATCATCATCTAACATGGTGAACCCGGACAATGCGACGTGCCACAACCCCCGTCTCAACGTACACCGTCGAGGTTCGCCATCTTCATGGTGGGCCGAGGTGGAAGCAGAGCTAAACAAGCCGCGGGCATGGAGTTGAATCATCCGACTCTGCCCCGCGCAAGGACTCCTCTAGACCAAGACCGCACGCCCTTCGTTTAAATACGAGGCGAGGCGCAGCCTAACAGAGGACCCTCACAATAAAATGAGTCACGAGACACTCAATGTCTTCGCGCACAAGACACGGTCATGGAGTCGGTCCATCGAACTCCGCGAATGTGCACGATTCCTCAAACAACGAAACAATCAAGTTTCTACGAGGGATCGGCCAATGTTGTTTTTTGCAGGTACAAGACCGAAAGATAGCTAGCCAATCGACCAGATAGCCCAAGTCCGAATCCAAAGTCAGCTCAACGGTTCGCCCGTCCTCATCTTACACGATCGCCAGCAAGAACCACCTCGCCCCATGTCAACAACATCGGATCAAGCTGGGGGGCAATTGTTGTGTCGAGAATTATACTCTCCGACCGGCGATCGCCTCGGAGATCGGGCGACCTGGCCATTGCCGAGCAGCCGAGGCAGAACTGCCGACCAGCGACCAGGCGGCCTAGCCTTAGCCCGGCAGTCAAGATAAATCGGCCAACCGAAGGTCCCAGGACAAGTCCCGGTGCCGAGCGATCGACATCTAAGACGATCGTATCTCGATACTTGGCGATCGACTCCTGGCGACCGACTAGCGGACGATCATCTCTTGGCACCTGGCGACCGACCATTGGCGACCGACCGATGCCGACCCTCAGTGACTGTCCGATGCCGACCCTAAGTGACTGGCCAATGCCGACCTCTGGTGACCAGCTAGAGACAACCGCCTCATGCCACTCGAAGCCGGTAGTCATCCAGTTGGCAAAGGCCGAGCCTCAGGACTGAACCCACGTGCAGAGCCGAGACAAGATCCACATATCACGGATCGTTGACCACAGCCTGTCAGCATCCGTCCACCAGCCGACAAGCCTGCCGAAAGGTGTCAGTAGGACCGCATGTGACAGTGACTCCGAACGCGTGCTGGCTCCTCATTGGACCACACAGCTGGCTGCCAGCAGCTACCTTGGACTTTAGGCCGACAGCCCGTGTGACTTAAGGACGATCACCCCATTATAATATTGGCCGGCCGACGATCGCCCCATTATTATAATGGACGGAAGGCGATCGCCCACCAGAAGACAAGGCTCCTCAGCCTCTATAAATATAAGGCAGCCTAGACTTGTCAAAGGACCGGAATTCTTGAGAACACACGTAAATACTTCAATTCCCACGAGATTTCACACAGCACTTGGCTATCTCCTACTCTTGGCAACAGCTATCTTTTGGTTCCTTCTTCTCTCGGCTTCTCTCATTCCGAAGACGATCGGCAGGGACGAAGAACACCGAGCTTCGCTCAAGAGCTGGATTAACAGAGTCTTTTTACACTCATTGTACTTAGATTCTCACATTAATACTTGTATCCACGAATATTTCTATTAATAACATCTCGCGAGAGCATTTAATCCCGGGCCTAACAAACCCGGCAAATCTTGTGTTTATTCATATTCTCTCGGAAGTGCTCCCGCAAATTTTGTTTGTTGTCCGTCCATTCCAGCAGTATTTAATCTTCGGATAAATATTTTGGGCAACAACAAATGGATTTGAGAAAGGTGCTGTGGACAAGACCTTGTTCAAAATACAGGAAGGTGATGACCTTCTTATGGTGCAAATCTATGTAGATGATATAATTTTTGGTTCAACTAACCTTGCTTTATGTCAAAGGTTCTCTCATCTCATGCAAAGTAAATTTGAAATGAGTATGATGGGGGAACTTAGTTATTTCCTAGGTTTGCAGGTAAAGCAGTTGCCTACAGGTATTTTCATCAACTAGGAAAAATACAGCAAGGCGCTTCTCAACAAATTTGGAATGAACACTTCCAAATCATCGTCAACCCCCATGAGCACTTCCGTGCAAATTAGTGCTGATGAAGCCGGAAAGCCGTTTGACCAATCACTCTACAGGAAGCTCATTGGTTCGCTCCTGTACCTAACGGCTAGCAGGCCCGATATCCAGTTTGCTGTTGGAGTGTGTGCGAGGTATCAAGTAGCACCTAAGGAATCACACTTAAATACAGTTAAACGAATCCTGAAGTACATTAAAGTAACAGTCGATGTAGGACTATGGTATCCTAAAGAAGGCGGATTCAATTTAGTTGGATACAGCGACTCGGATCTCGGAGGCTGCAAGATAGATAGGAAGAGTACAAGTGGAACTTGTCACTTTTTTGGACCTAGACTCGTTTCTTGGTTCAGTAAGAAGCAATTGGCTAACTCTCTTTCCACAGCTGAATCAGAATACTATGCTGCTGGTAGTTGCTGTATGCAGATCCTTTGGATGCAGCAACAGTTGTCAGATTATGGAATTGAAGCCAGAGAGACTCCAATCATGTGTGATAGCACGAGTGCAATTGCAATAACGCACAATCCTATCCTGCACTCGCGCACTAGGCATATCAACATGAAGCATTATTTTATAAGGAATCATATCGAGAACAAATATGTTCGCCTTGAAAAAGTTCATACAGACATTCAGTTGGCCGACATCTTCACCAAGCCGCTCGACACAGCCAGATTCAACATGCTTAGACAAGAATTGGGAATGCTACAGCCAGACTCCCTGTAAGTAATTTACTGTCTTTACTCAACAATTGAGGGGGAATGCTGTAAGACCCAAGAATACAGTATCCAACGATAATTATCTATACACTCAGAAACCGTCAATACAGCACTGTAGTGAGCAAAGACATATGAATCCTACAGCTGACGTGTGCAATAATTAAGGGAGAATACTGTAGGACCCATGAATACAGCATTAATCCAAAAGTTGCTGTATGGAATTTAAAACCTATATGTACCTTTTTAAGGGGGAACGTTGTATCGACGTGGATACAGCACATACTATAGGATTTCGATTCAGTGAATATTATATTATATCATTTCAATTTTAAAATGATTTTTATCCACGTGCCCTGTTTTTATCATTTTAATGGATTAGTGTACCAGTTACACTCAGTCCATCTTAACCGTTGATTTCAAAAACCGGTTACCATACCTTAAAATCTGACCATTCGTATTTTGCAAAACCCTATTTCGCCGCCCACTATAAAAGGAATGATACTGCCATTAGATACTCTTTACACTTTCTGCAAAAATTAAGAGTTCTCAAGCAAAAACAGCCTACACAGCTTCCTGCATTTTACTGCAAATTTCGTGTATTCTCTGTCACCTTTTTCTTTAAAAATCATCAATGGCTGGACAAATATCTTCTCCCGCACTCAAGAAAACCGCAGACATCATCGATGGACGGATCTTCTCAAGATCTGTTGTCATTGAACGCCTTCTCGCTGAAACCAATGATGTCGAACCCATGGAGTAAATCATCACTCGTCTTCGTCAACAAGGCCTCTACCGCCTTGGAAGTCAAACTGCTGACAAATACGATGTTCATCTGGTTGAGGAATTTTACCTCAACGCCGCCGTACACTTTTTGTCGCTGGCCCAAGGAGGTCACGTTGCTGACATAACCGCTACCATTCAAGGAGTTGAGATCTGTGTTAATAACGATCTGCTCCAGAATATTTATGGGCTGATGGCTTGACAATGGATCAACTTGAGACGTTTGGGTCTCAAGAACTGATAACTAAGTTTTATAGGCTGTTTACCGGCTCAACTGTTGTTGACATGGTTCAAACCACGTCACAAGAAGAATTTTTGCCTGCCTTATGTGTATTTACATGATTTTTGCTGCAGGATCATCGACAATCGAACTGGTGCATTCAAAATGTCTACTAATCTGCGATTCCGAATGATGGTTGCAATTCTGACCTGTGAAAAGGTCAACTGGTGCCAGATAATCCTGAAGAGCTTGCAAGAGGAAGTATGCAAGCCTGCCACCCAGAAGAAGTCATTTGGTTTAATGTTAAACCATATTTTGACGAAATGTGGACTGTCGCAATCCGCTGATGCAAAGAAGAATAACTCCAGGATATACCTAGGAGGTGTCAAGCCTACAGCGTATAACCAGAGCACTATGGTCTGCAACCACCCGAAAACCAAAAGTATGCCAGTTTCTGCAAACCCAAGGGATGTGTCTTTGAAGTCCCAGGACGTGGAGTCTTCAAAGAAGAGGAAAAGATCTCACAGCAAGAAACCCATTGCTGGTGAGAAGCCGAAGAAGAAGCTAAGGAGGCTTTCTAAAGCTAAATCCACCAAGCCCTCCGAAGAAGTTTCATCCATGGCGCAACCCACTGAAGAACAACCCCAGGGCCCGACCCCTGTGGAAGAGGTGTCCACTACTGTATCGACAGTAGATCCTGAGCCTTTGGCGGCTAGGATGGGTGATGGGACATCTTCCAACGAAAAAGACTCTAGCGAGTCGCCTGCCCCTACGGAGCCAAACGCTACTTATCCTATGCGAGATTCCACACCCGTACAGGATCAATCTTCCTTCAGGGCACCATCCCCTGTAAGGAATACCACTTCCCTATAGGATCCCACACCTGTAGAGGAACCCCTCGCTACAGCAGACCTAGACGTTGTACGCAGTCCCTCCCCTGACACCATTATCAACAGAACCCTTCTCTTTGTTCAGATGTACCATGCTTATGAAAGATTTATCAAATGGAAAAGCTACATGCTAGCTCCGTATAACACATTATACAACTGGAGCGAATGGAGCCAAGAAGAAAGATTTGTATCAGAAGTGATGGACTCAACGGAAATTGAGGCCCTGATCCGATGGGATAATCCCTTCTGCAAAGAACTGATTGAAAGCCATCTACTGGAGAAATCTGATGCAAGGAGGAAAGGTAAAGATAAGTCAGAGGACTCTCCCCCAAATCCAAAAGATGACAACGACTCAGACGACGATGACGATGCTTTACAAGCTGGTCTGAGAATGAGTCGTGAAGAGGCTCAAGACAGAGATGCCTCTCCACCAAAGGACAACGAAGGGCCGTCAACTCGAAGCGAGCCCCCTTCGCCACATCAAGAAAACATTCCTGATGACGAAGAATCAGTTCCTCAAGTCGAGGAAGAAGAAAAAGTTTTGGAACAGGCACCCGAGCCTGCCGCCGCTCAAGAAGAAGAAGTTGTCACTGAGAGACAATAGGAGGAATCAGTCCCTCCTGTATCCATGTCTACCGACGAACCTTCGCAACAGGAGGACACAGCACCCCCTGCTGCCGAACCAGAACATGCTGCTCCCGCCCCATCAACCGTGGAATCCGAGGACGGTAATGTACCTGAGGATGTCCAAATCACTTCACGCCCAACCGTGAATCTGAGGAGGTTGAACGGATCCGAGGATTTTGCCCAACCGGATTCTCCAAGCACAGCCGCTAGAAAAGAGCGCCTGCGTGCTCTTGGTCTTCAAACTGTATTCATCCAGGATGCAGTGATTGCTCTGTCGTCAGTTAAAAAAGCCTTGAATTGGATGCATACTTCTGCCGTGGAAGAGATGACCACCTTACAGCATGAGGTTTCTCGAGTAGTCGAGGCCTTCGTTATTTTTCCAGAAGTATTCAAACAAGCACTGAAGATCATGGAAGATAAGCAAGAGTAACTCCTGAAAGAAGAGGCAACCAAAACGCACATCGCTGAAGCCAAGACCGCATGTGCTATGATCGAAAACAGTTCTCAATTGCGAGCCCACGACAAATGTATCAAGGACATGTCGCAGGCACTTTCCACCCTTGTAGAAAGAATGACTAACATCGAGACGAAACAGGATGCTGTACTGGAGATCCTAGGACGTCTTAATGACGCCAAAAAGGGGGAAGAAGCAAGAGAAGCTGCAAGGAGAATCAGGTTACAGCATGAAAGGGAATTTGAGGCCGCTCAAGACAGCATTACTGCTGAATTAAACAAGCTGGCCCCTCCCTCTCAGAGTTTTAAGATTTCAGGCTCCCGACCTGAATTTCATGATCCAAATGTCCCGTGGCAAAGATTAATCCAAAGACCTAATGAAATTTTTCTGCCGACCTACCGTCATCCAACTGCCGATTAGGTGAAGCAATGGAGAAAGAATGAAGTGATGAGATACTTTGTTAAACTCATCAGGGAATCCTCAATCTTCAAGAGCTATAAGACTTTAGCGGAGGCCGCAGACAAATTTACGAAGATGCTAGAAGAAGGAAAACTCGCTCTCCAGCTAGATATGAAAAGCAAGCACAAAAGAGGAGATCGGATCACCCATCCAGAAGACTGGATTCTTGCCTTTGACAGATCCTATGAAGGAAGAGCTATATACCAGGATTGAGGCAATGATTCCCTACAGAACTGGTGGCGTGGAACTGAGAATGATCCAGGGAGAAAGCCATGGAGACACGCGGACTATAGATAGGAGCTGAAATCCTTGTAATATAGTTTACTTTTGTAATTTTTCCTTCGAAACAGCAAACCATGTACTCAATTTGTTTTGAATATCAATAAAGGTGTTTGTTTGTCTTGAAAGATTACAACTCGTAATCTACTGTGTTGATGTATGATTACATAACTTAAATTGTTTGATAACAATCTCAAGTATAGAAACTTGATTGAAAAATTAAGTTGTACGAACTTGTCTACGAACAGTTCATAATTTCAGTTGTAAGCTTAGAATACATTGTAAGATTGTGCCTGCGCGCCAATCATAAGCTTAAGTTGTAAAAATTTCTTAGTTGTATCGAACACGCCTGCGAGAAGTTCATTAATTAGACTAAGTTGCTTAAAGACTGACCTTTTGACAAAAAACCAAGAAATCTGCCAGAAGTCATCAAGGAAGATTATTTCATGAAGAAGGTTTTGGCATCATCAAGAAGACTTGAAAGTTAAAGTCTTGGCAAATTGTCAAGAAGGGGGAAATTATTGGGAAAACAAGAACCCTGTATCGAAACAGCCGAGATATTCAATCCCTGTATCGAATTGTGTTGATAAGAGGTTTTGACATATATGCCAATCCTCAATACAGTAAAGGAAACTGTATCGAAGTGTTGAGGCATCAACCTGTATCGAAGACCTGTCTCGAATCCAGCATATAGTGGAACCCTTCAGTACATCAAAGAAGTCTTATAAAGACCAAATATGGAAACTGTCTTGAATCACCTATATAGTGATCTTCCATACAGCTCTCAACAGGACAAAGAAGGAATCTTCAGAAGTCAAGTCCCGTTGAATGAAGAAGTATTTAATCACTCAAGGATAAAGTATTTAAATACTATCAGTCAACAGATCTTCAAATCCCGCTAAATCCGGATCATGCTTTTAATCCTGTTGGAACGGAATCTTGCTCAACGGATACATCTCAACGGATATATATTTCAGAGACTATATATATCTCATGAAGGCATTGAAGATCAGTTACCAAAACCAAAATCAATCAAAGCTATCAATATATTCATCAGAGCAAAATATATCTCCAAGCTTACTGCAACTAGATCAAAGAGATATACAGTGCTCATCATCTTGAACAACACTTCATCAGCTAGAAGCTCATAAAGTCAAAGCTGTTGTTCATACTCTATTCTATACTTTGAACAAACCCAGATCAGCCATGTGTGGACTGAGTAAGACGAAGCTTCAGAACTCTGTGTGAAGAAGCCAGTCAAGCTTTAGCTCAAACCAATCTATGTGAACGGTTGAAGCTAAGATCTTTATATCAATCTGTGTGAACGATATATTGATTGTATACTGTTATAATTACGTAGTTGTGTACTTAGTAATTATAATAAACATTTTACTCCTGTGTGGAGGACCAGTGGACGTAGAGGGGTTTACCTCGAACCACTTTAAGTACTGTGTTATTTACCTTCAGTTTTTACTGCTTTAATTACTGTGATTATTTAAGTATACACTACACATCGAGTTGCTGTATCCACAACAACTTACTGTATCTAAGACTTCCGCTACGCACTCAGATTTAAAATCAGTACAGCTTGTTGTTTAAACTACTTCCCAAGCTTTATCCAGTATACTTAGTGGCCAACAGTTACCTACAATGTATAAACTACGTGAGTTAAAGCCCAATAAGTAGCAATCATGCATGTATCATGTCTGACCCTACACATGACATATGGTCATCAATGAGAATCTCTCTCAAATTTATTTTCTTATCTTTGGTCCCGTTGACCGACATACTGTAACACCCCCAAGTTATTCAGGGTATATTACAGCGCCGTGAACCCCACCGTGGGACCCACAAGGCTAATCATACGCGGAGCTATAAAACTTGACCGAGAAGGTCCAAATACAATAAAATGAAAGACAATACAAGTGGTATTGAAACCATGTCCAATGTATCCAAATACATCACAGTACAAATTCAAGACCTAGGCAACACAGGCCGGAATATCAAGAAAGACTGAAAGCAAATAATACTCGAGTATTTAATAACCATTCCAGTATAACAACACTGGATGGAGGAACACAAAACATAACTGGAGATAAAACACAGTATCACGCTTGCCCATCATCTTCGTGTCGACCCGATACCTGCCTATCCGCCCTCCTGGAACCTGATATACATAAAAGGTATCTCCTCCATAAAGGGGTTAGCCGTCGAATAGCTAGTGCAAGTATATCAAGTATGAAACACAATACTCCTCGACAATAAAGTAATGGTAACCGTCAATTCATCAATTCAAGACTAGTATTCTGTAACACCCCCAAAACTGTATGGGAATATTACACGCCGTAGACCCTTTCACAAGGATCTACCAGGCTAAACATCCATAAACAACCAAATGCTTGCCCGGCCAGGGTCAAACAATATAATAATACAGACTGTTGAGGTCACTTACACAGGAATACACAGACCGATGAGGTCACACAACTCCATCAACAGAACTGACTAAAACAACATTACCCACACAGGGGTCGAAACACAATACAGCGGAAGACTGAAATCAACTCTAACAATACAACCAAACTCTACTAACTCTCAAATCTTGATTAGTATCGCAGCTCGTCATCCTCTTGTGCCAATCCTGTGAATGCTCCCCTGAACTTGCATGTACCTGGATGCAAAACAGACACCCACCCCCCGATTACTCGGGGGTTAGTAAAACCCCACTGTTTTACTAGTGAAAATATAATACGATACGAAAAGCAACAAGTAAATAGTAACTACGAATTTAATATGGAAATCAATTATCAAAATGTTCCCGAGAAGTTTTAGAATTTCGAACTCAAGCAAGAGATATTTGAAAAGGAGCACATCATCTCGGGGATTTTTAAAGCAGAAATTCTTTTGGACCTCGAGTCCCAATTTACAAAACCTTTTCGTAAACATTAGGGCCTTAGCCCGATTCTCGTTTCAAAACACACTGGATAAGATATCATTATGAGTCCGAGACCCATATTTAAAATGTTATCCAAACAATCACTGTTATACGATCATTGTTCGTACACATCATGTACCGAACTCCGGAGGCCTCGACGGACCTTACCCGGACCACACACACTGTTCGTACACATCATGTACCGAACTCCGGAGGCTTCGACGGACCTTACCTGGCCACAAACATCGTTCGTACACATCATGTACCAAACTCCAGAGGCCTCGTCAGACCCTACCTGGATCACACACCTTGTTCGTACACATCATATACCGAACTCCAGAGGCCTCGTCAAACCCTACCTGGAACACACACATACATCGACACGACACAATTCATAATCTTCAATTATCAAGCCATTCCACATTACACCGAAATGCATAATCAAGTATGTAAACCAAAACAACACAAATATCATAATCTTCACAACAACTCAACAATGAACAATCACGCCCGGCACAAACTTAGATGATTTGCATATCCAACACAATTCCACGATGTTAACCAAGTGAAGGTATTATCGTTACCATCAATCGTTCATAATGATCAATTCATACGAAGCATATTTGCTAAGATCAATCAATTCATCATAACCATAACACAACGTCCCTATTCACAAGACACAATTCGTATAGTAAAATACTTGCCTCAAAACCACGACGCGGAGATTCGACTGAAGTAGGTTGGCACGAACCGACTACGAACTCACCGACTCCACCGAACGATAACCCGCAACAATAAACTACGAACGACAACAATAACAACGAAAATGAATTCCAAAGTACGACCCAAAGCCGCTGAATTCAAGGAACAAACGACGAAAGTTCAAGGGTTTCCCCCAAAACGGCCAAGAACACGATTCGTCCCGTCAAAACATGAAAACGGAATTCCAAACCAAAATATGGATATACAATCCATAGGATATGTTTAACAACATCATTTAACAACAATCGATCCATCAAAAATGGATGGAAAATGAAATCAAGAACAAATCCCCCAAAAATTCAATTCGAAGGAAATCAAGAAATATACCTTGATTCGACGAAGAACAATGGATTAAATGATGTTAAACACAATAATACTACCAAGATTAATCATACCCACCATGGATTAATCAATAATACGGAACGAATCGGACAAAAATGCAAAACCCCCAAAATTTCTCAAAATAGGGTTGTAGGAAATCTCACATTGATTCGCTGGATCAAAGGATGATATAGGATGATCAATCAATGATATGAACTCAAGAACTTCATGGATTTGTTGTTCAACAACATGGTTTCGCCTCCTCCGAAGCTCCAGCCGCGGATCGAAAACAAGGGAAATGAAAAACGAGTGAAAATGCGACTGCTCTGTCACATTTATACTGATGCAGCCTAGCGCGCTCTAGGCTGCCGAGCTAGCATGCGCTATCGGCCCAGGCCGCAATCCAGAACCTCACTGCCCTACTGACTCGGCCATGTAGCGTGCGCAGCCTTCCGGCCGTAGCGCGCGCTACCTGTCGGTCGTAGCGTGCGCAGTGCCCAACAGTAACGTGCGATACCTGTCGGTCATAGCGTGCACAGTGCCCAACAGTAGCGTGCGCTACCTGCCGATCCACCCGAGTCTAGTACCCCACTGCCCTACTGCCTCGGCTGACTAGCGCGCGCAGCCAACCGGCCGTAGCGTGCGCTACCTTCCGGCAGTAGCGCGCGCTACCTTCCGGACGTAGCGTGCCCTACGCCGGTTCCTGTAGCACCCGTCCGGCCAGTGCCCACAACCGTCTGGCCAGGACCCGCAACCGTCCGGCCAGTGCCCGCCACCAGGACTCGACGACTCGATTATCCGAAAATGCACGGAACGAACATGACAAAACGCTCGTGGGCAACATCATCGACCCAAAATGAAATACCATGCAACAATTAATCACACGCGACCATGAAAAGGGTCAAAACAACAAATATGTGCGGATACCCAAAACTTTGGGTAAATTACAAAATGGCCCGAAATGCCCGAAAATCACGATACGTGATCGAATAACCAAACCGAAATTCATAATACGTCTAACAAAGTTAAACGGACTTACGGGAACCTCGAAACAGCAGTTTCGAACGAGATTAGCAAGAATCGAACTCAAGTGCGGAAAAGTCGCTAAAAAGCACGAAACTCAACAAAACGACACCGAAACGAACTTGGATGTCGAAAAGTGCAGAATTAATCATTCTCAGAATGATGAAACGGTCGCAAGCGAGTGGTCAATATGGACTCTTGCCAAAAAAAGAAAATTACCGAAATCTGAAATTGCGGATATTACATTCTACCCTCCTTAAAAGAAGTTTCGTCCCGAAACTTAAAACAAGTAGGGAGAAGCGGTATCCCGCCATGAAGACTCAACGAGATACACAAGAACCGCGTAACATACGCCCAACGGCGAAACGTTACAAGCAACACAAAGGAATATACGGCGTGAAAACACGCTCCACGACGACCAACACAACGTCGCCGTTAGAGATATAATAAAACCAACAAATGACAAGCATCATCAAACGGATAATATAGTCAAGTCAATTATCCGAACAATCACAAAACACAACGAACGTAAATCAATATGATTGACCAACCCAACGGTACATCAATCAAAAAGCGAGCCAATCGCTGAACAAATACGGAATCCTACCGCCCAAGGGTTGGAAGATCGAAAACGAGACTAATTTCCCGAACTTAAGGGAATTATGAAGGAGCCTGAACGTTCAACAATCACGAAATGAGATAAAAAAACCGAACAATCAAACGACCGAGACAACAAAAATCGAACTATCATGTTCGAATCACGAAGAACAATAAAATTCAAACAACTCCAAGGTTCATTGTAATATCACTTATACTTCGTGTCTTTTTTGACTGGTGTGTTCGATGTTGTATCACTCTTACACGAGCTTGAGAGGAACGAACCAAGAACTTCAATCCGGTGTTATTAGATGGCGTCATTCTGTTCCTTAAGCCCTCCACCAATATCTTTTACAACACCCTGCTCAAAAAACATATTAGTAAAATGAAGTAACTCAAATAAAAACTACATTCATCAACAATTTAATTGCTTCCTCATTCTAGTGAAATAAAACCATAAACTGAAGTTGGTACTTCAATGAAAAAAGTTCAGTACCAAGCAAAATAAAATTGTCCATCGTCCCTTCTCCTGATTCATAAAGCAACTTCTCTATTCTCTTAACATGTTTCAGTTCTGTACCACAAATCAAGCATTAAATGTTTGACATCAATTCCACAACAAACAAATAATTAAAGAGCTAATATACAATCTAGTACAACACACACACACACACATAATTTTATTAAAATTTTACATATAAAAAAATTGAAATTTAGTTCTACTCATTAGTAATCTAAAATATAAATAAAAAATAAACATATTATCCCTAAAGCAAATCAACTTAAAACCCAGAAACCTAGAAACACACAATCAATTGTAATACCAAGGCAAGGCCAAGAGAGATGAATCTAGTGGGAAGTTTGAATTTGAAATACATTTCCAAATTCAAGTAACACGGTTACTTGACTGACATACAGAAGACTGCTAGTCAAATAAAAATTAGATCAAATCGGATGTAGAGAGCAAGATAGGGTTACAATCGGACCATAAAGAGAGGACATGGATATATCATACGATTAATAGCTCCACTGAAAGAGAAGCCCAGAAATTCATATCAATTGATTAAATCTGCCTCGAGTGAACAAATTAAGATGATACTTAGGTTTTCAATCGAAGATGAACAACTGATTTAAGGTGATGACTGAAGGTCGTGCGGAGTGTAGATGAACCGTGAGCGGCTCCGAACTTAGGATTAGTGGTAGCGGAGATAGTAAATACAAGGAATTTATTTATTCAGGATATGTTAACTTTCATACTACTTTTAAAAAAACTATTTAAGTGTTAATAAATAAATATAAAATATTGCTTAAAAGATGTTAACTACATAGCGCTTCTACAACTGCTACTCAAGTATAAGCTAACATAGCGTTCATCGAAAGAACGCTATCTAAGTAATTTTTTTATTTTTTTAGATATTATATAACAACATTTATATTAAAAACGCTATTTAAGTGCTACACTTGCATAACACTTCTGAAAAAATGCTATATAAGTAGTGTATCCTAAGTTCAATTTTGTAGTAGTTGTAGGTCACAAGTCGTCCAGGAATAAGTCTAGAGGGGGGGGGGTGAATAGACTTATTGAAACTCTTAAACTCTTTTTCTCAAAGAGTAAGTTTCTTCAGCTGATAGATAAACAAATGACTTGGAGTCGTTTGTTCTTAATACGTGCGGAAGTCAGCTGATGACGAATACAGAACAACTAATGAAACACTTAACAATGAATGCAGCAGTTAAAGTATGATGCTATAAAACAGCAAAGTACACAGGCAATTATAGTGGTCTCAGAGGTGGGGTAATCCTCTACTAATCCACTTTTCTCCAAACCAGTTGGAGATGAATTCACTATAATTTTCAACCAGTGATAAATATTACAGTGATTCAACCAAACTACAACAGCTTCCAACCAGTGGAAATCTGTGCCGTTGTAACACACTTGACTGCCTTGCACCTCTTGATCCTCGATCCTTGGATGCCTTTACAGTCTCGAACTTCAACCAGTGAAGTACCCCGAACTCAGGATTTAAGACACGAGTTTTTGTCTTCTCCAACTAAGAGCTTCTTTAAGTATGAACTTTTTAGGACCGCTCTTTTCACGATGCTGTATTTCGCTTTTGGATTGCTTGAATGCTTTGATTGCTTGAAAGTATGTTCGCACCGGTTATTGCTCAACTTCAAATCTTCGGATATATATAGGTGTTGATCCTTGAGCATTTCTTCATAGCCGTTGCAAATCTGTAACAAATCAGTCCGTTGGAGGGAGACTTCTTTGTTTATTCTTTTCTGAACGTTGCAAGGCTGGATTCCCATATTTTAATCTATATTCCGACCATTGTGAAGACTTCTGCATGTGATGCGCCAAACCTTTTGAATATAATACGATTAAAGTCTTCAAGGTGGGTCTGGATGAATTATTTAATTCATATCTTTTGCGGGAATCTCTCCAATTTGTCTCTTCACGTTGTATGTGACTTTCTGTAATACTTGACTTTTCAACGCATGCTGACGTGGACTTGGAGTACTTGGCTGATCTTGAGTAGGCTGATGTGCAGTTAACTTCTCAGCAGTCTGGACCTCTCTGATGTTCACTGTTTAGAACTTGTCTGATCAGATGACTTGTGTGAGGTATCTTGACTGCAGTCTGGTCAAACATCACTGATGATTTTTGTTGACTAGAACTACTCTGACTTGACTCGGCTATACCTCTCTGATGAACTTAGCTTATCTTTAGTATTTAGCCGATTTTTAGCCTAACTTATTTTTGGCCTATAGAAGATACTCATTTGGTTCTTCTTTACATTTTGCCAAGTTTTACACTTAACATTGGAAGATACTCATTTGGTTCTTCCTTACATTTTTTCCAAGTAATAAATATTTGAATTTATATTAATGACATCATCAAAATCTAACAAGTATTCCTAACAAATTCCCCCTATTTTGATGATGGCAAAACTTAAGGAAATATTCAAATGAACAAGTCTGCACTTGAGTGCAAGACACAAACTAAAATCAGTCTAATCTTTGAGACAACTGGGAATTGTCATTCAAAAGACTGTTATAAAATTTTCTGACTTGATTATGATTGAAATTTAAAAGAAAATTTTACAAGTACAGAAATAAATAAAATCATTACAAGTACAAAATAAGTGAAAGTCATCTGCCTCTTCCTCTGCCTCTTCGAATAGGCTGTTTGGCAGGCCTGAAGGGTTTAGCTCCGATTGGTCTTGTCTTGACAGGGGCAAGACCATACTTCCTCTTTACAACAAGAGCTGCGAAGTCTTGCTCTTCTTGGGATGAAAACTTATTCACAAGACACAGCTTCTTGATTTTCCTCTGTAGCGCAAGTTCATCCAACGCACTACCTTTCTCTAAAGTAGGAGGATCTTTAGCACTGAATGGGGGGATCATGGGATAAGCATTGTGTGCCTCAGCATGTTTCTTCAGAATAGTCCAGAGTTGTGGGTGGTCTTCTTCCATGAAGTTGATGAAGATCTGCTGTGGGGTGAGATTATCATCCTGGAGTCTTTCCCAGATGTAGTAGTCTCTGATGAATTTTTTCCTTGCAGATCCCCACATGGGTAGAGCTTCATGAGGTACAAAATCTTCAACAAACCACAACTCCTTACCTTCCCACTCTAGAGTAGGCTCAAAACCTCCTCTAGTCCTCCTCTTCTTGCCTGCAGGCTGAACAACCTGTTCTTCTGGTTCTGCTCCTCCCTTCCTTTTGGCTGAGGATGTCCCTGCAGTGATCATCTGGACATCCTGCTTCTTCTTCGATCTAAACTCCTCCTTTATCTCTCCATTAATACTGCCTTCCCCCTGTAACCTATCTTCCCCCTTTTTGCCAGCATCAACCAAATTGGTCAGCTGCTGCTCCATTCTGTGCATCCAGTCAGACATGCCAAATGGCATTCTGCTGTTTGTAGGGGGAGGAGGTTGAGGTACTTCCCTCTACAGCAAAGTGTCAATCTTGGCATTGATGGATTGGAGGTCAGGAGTGACCTGAGATGCAAGCAACTCTCTAATGGTATCCTTCACTATTTGTCGAATCAGCTCAGTCACCGCAGGTGAGATCTGAGATGGTGAGGAGTGCTCGCCTGAGCCTTCTGCAAATGAACCACTAGACTGCAGGCTCCTATCTGCAGCTGGTACTCCAGATGGGGTCTTTTCTGGTCTCCCTAATCTGGAATCCTCAGCCAACTCAGCGTCCAGGCTGGTATACCGGGAAGGCGCCCCAGCCCTGTCTGCAGCCTCTACTTTCGGCTCTTTCTCTAGCTCCTTTTCCTTCTCCTCTTCTTCTTTTTCTTCTTCATCTTTTTCTTTTTCTTTCTAATCTCCTTGATCTCCTCCTTCATCATCATCATCATCATTATTATCATCATCCTTTTTCCCATATTTTTTATCTTCTTCTTCATCACCTTTTTCACCTTCATCATCATCCTTCTCTCCTTCATCATCTTCCTGTTCTACCTCTTCCCCTTCTTCTTCTTCTTCATCAATTAACTCTTTTGTTTTCTCAACTTCCTCAGATAGTTTTTCAACTAAAATGTTTTCTACTTCTCTTTTCTCTTCTTGCTCCTCTTCTTCGTCATCTATGACAATGAATTCCTCATCTTCTTCTCCATTTACTTCTTCAATTCTAATTTCTCTCTCTTCTTCCTCCTCATCTTCTTTTCTAAATGAACCATCAAAAATACTATACATAATGGAATGGATGAATTGGTCCATGTTGGTTTTAAAATGAGACATGAACCAATTCTCCTGGAGGATCAAAACTATGTCTGATTCTTTACAAAAATGAATCAGTACATCCTCTGTGGCTTGGGGATATTCCCAACCACTGGTTTCAATATAAGACTGAAGTTCCGCAAATGAAAGTGATTTGAAATATTTCCACTCTTCAAAAATGTTAACAAAAGAGTGTTTTAAGGCGTGTGGTTTAACAAGCTGTAATTGTTCAATGGACAGCTTGAAAACATTGTTGTCCAACAGGTTAAAGGTGTAATTTGCTTCAGGAATTGAGATGATTAAACATGCTTCTTCTTCCTCTGGAATGTATGCTGGAGTGAGGACAGCCACGATCTGAGTTTCCAGGCTGCCTGGAGCAGGCTGGTCTTCCAGGTGAGTAGGTGACCTGGCTCCAGGACTGGCATGATGATCTGACTGCTCCTCCTGACTAAACTGCAGTCGCCTGGGCCTCTTGGGAGATGGTTCTGTAGATGACTGCATGATGGATGGTTCTCCAGTGGCTGGTCCCCTTCTCTTGAATCAGACAGCTATTGGTGTGTTATCTGACTCGGAGTCTGACTCGACTGCAGTTGGTTTGACGTCGGCAGGTCGGTCCGACTCGCCTGATAAATAATATCTGGGGTAGGTCCTTGTGTCAGACAGCTCCTTTAACATCTGAGTTCATGTTCTGTTGTTCCCTAACTTCCTCAAAGTATCTTGGTCTAGATGACCAAGTCTCTTGTTGGTGTGGAAGGGGTCAGTACTTCCCTTCGCCACACCTGTCTTCTCAAGGATCCAACTCAGCTGCGTTCCAAATGCCAGCTTGGATCTGAATCTCTTTTCATCAGCAAGCCATTCGGCTTTGTCGACTTCTCGAACAAGCTGCCTAAAGATATAGTCAGCCCAATAAATCTCCTCGTCTTGAATCAGTGCCCCCAGCACTGTGAATTTCGCCGATGACAGTTGGTCGTAACTGCCGGCTATACCCATGATGATTTTGTTGGTTATATCCAATGCATATCGATAGACTTTCTTAATCTCGCTACTTTTGGCGGTGAGCTTCAGCTTCTCCGGCTGATTGTCTGCCTTGATCTTCATCCAGGTGTCGGCTGCTTTCTGCTTGAGGGCTTCGACAGCTATGCCGCGATGTTTCATACCAAAAACTGTACGAATCGACTCCCGCGATATGTTGACTTGTCTTCCGCCAACTGTGCTTCTAATTCCTGCCTTAATCAAATGGGCTTCGCGATAGAACGCGATAACATCTTCCTTGTACAAATATTGAGGGCTGATATCCAGGAATGGGTATATCCCATTTAGCTTCATCGAACGGATTAGGTCAAGCACGTCGTAATTCTCGAAATTTGCTTCCAATAAACCTTCGAAATCAACGACCAGAGAGAAGATAATCTGGTCCTTGACTGCCTTCATGTTAACGCCTTCGAAGTACGATTCCATTTCTGCAAACAAAGGATTTTTAGTATATTTGGAGTTCAAAGAATTTTTGCTCTATAAATCTGGGGTTTGGTAAGCGTAAAGGTAAAGTGAAGAGTTTCCGTCCTTATAAAGAAGATGAAAAGACGTTGGATTAAATTATTATTTATTTTGAAACGGTGGTATGCCTTTTGAGATTCTATTTAAATTTCAAATTCGAAACGGTGGTCCAGGTTTAGAATTTAAAATTGGACGGTTGGATTTAACTGGTCACCGTGGAGGTCGAATTATCAAGTGATCGCCACGTGTATTTAAATGCCACTTGCGAACCAAAAATTAATATAATATTATTATACAGACAATAATAAAATATTCAGAAGTCGGTTGAGTTTAGAAAACTTAGCTGGTTTGACTGTTGACTGTTGACTGCTCTGCATCAGGTGAGTTGACTCCACGGACTTCTCGCCTGAGATTCTGATCAGCTAGGTTCCTTTGTCCGTCCTTCGTCCTCTTGCCTGCATCAGCTAGGATCTGATTTCTTTAATCAGATGGGTCCGTCCTTCCTCTGAGATGCTTCAGCTTGCTTCTGTACTAGATTCCCAATCTAGTCAACCAAGATCTCTGCTCAGCTCCAAAAACCTTTCTTCCGGCAAAGGTTTGGTAAAGATGTCTGCTATCTGGTAGTCTGTGCTGACTCTTTCAACTCTAACTCTCTTGTTAAGCACGTGGTCTCTGATGAAGTGGTGCTTAACATCAATGTGCTTGGTCCTCGAATGCAAAACCGGATTGTTTGTTATTGCAATAGCACTATTGTTATCACACCAGATAGGGACTTCATTAGCAATGATATTATAATTGTAACACCCCAAAAACCTTACGGGAGTATTACACGCCGTGGGCCCCGTGCCGGAACCCACCAAGCTAAAAATCATTTACAAAAACGCCAAAAAGGCCGATGACGGTAGTATTTTCCAAAACTCACAAAATCATTTGAAAACACCCAACTACCGTCAAGACGATCAAGGCCAAAAACTCGGTTAAGGGAATCGGTTTTTGAAATCAAACTCAGTTGGCATAATGCCGAAAGCCATTTGAAAGAATTCACGCAGCGGATAGAAATACAGTCCAAGATATATATACATCAATAATGATATACACAACAAAATACACGATTCCCCAACAATATGCCATAGCCAGTATCGTCCGGAATCCTCGCCTCACGACCGCAACCATCAAAGTCCTCAATACCTGAAAAACAAGTCCCACAACGGGGTCAGCAATAATGTCCGAAAAATAACCGCAAGTACATAAACATAAATATTCACATGCCATGCATCATGAGAATAATAACCTCAACGATAACCTTACCACCTCCGGTAATCCAACGATTCTCGTCAAAATCCCAATATCACGATAATACCATAAAAATACCATTATCACAACAATACCATATAATACCTCAATACTGAATACTTTCTCGTACATAATCCTCTATGTACGATTACCATAAAATATACCTCTATCCGGACGTCCTTCCGAAATGCATACCATAGACCAAGAATATCAAAAATGACATCAACAATATCCGAATACTACAATCTTCCCAAGATTGTCCAAGTATCTCAACAATCATCAACTGTGCATTCTAATCTTTTTAGAACATCACTGAACATTCGTCAATATGCAATACAACATAAAATACTTATGAAATGTAAATGGAATTACTCATCAAAACATTACAACCGAGCAAGTAAACACTTGCCTCAAATAGCCGGGTCGGTAAAGCAAATCAGTCCCGAGGTTCGATTCCCACACCTTGACACAATATTTATATCCCGATATCAATAACAGTATACTACGACATTCGATTTCCACGATCAACGCTATCCCAATTTTATAATTTTATTTTCCTCTTTCTCAAAAGTGACGATCCGAACTTTAACAAGTTCATTACTAAAACTCCAAAATATTTTTCGGTTGTATTTATGATATAACCATTATTTGATCGAATAAAAACTTCGTACTATTTAAACACGAAAAATATTCCAAAGTCATTAATTTTGAAAACTTATGATTTTCATATGGAAAAATATTAATAATCATAGTATTAAATTTTCCATCCTTAAACACAAATATAAGGTATTCAACCCGTTCGATACAAACGAAAAATATAGAGCTGACTCGGTAATGTATTGATAAATACAGGAGACTAAACATTTCATAAAAATCAAAATAAAAACTGATTTGTGATAACATGTATCTCTGGTACAAATTTCATGAAACTTTATCAAAAATATACTTGCAGGTTCAAAGATATACATGTTCAAACTAGACAACTCGATCAACTTCAAAATAAATGTTGCTGGAAGTGACTGAAAATAACAGGGCTGACTCACTATAAAACAGTTCATAATAACAAGGTATTCTGACTCACTACCTACGGTCCAAATAAGATTTATACATATATGAATTTTCTTTATAATCTGCTCGAGATGTATTCGTAAAATAACTTACGGATTGAGAGGTAATAGAGTTCAAAGAAGGCAACCCAGACTGGAATTCACAGATACTCTGGGGAATTTCATCAAACAGCTACCGGGCGTCTCCTGGACAAGGCTGCTCTGATTCGCTGAGTTTTTGAGCATTTTGGAGGTCATAAACATCTCCAATATAGGATAAAAAAGTATGTCCTTTAAGTCATGTAAATTTTATACAGGTATGGATAAGTGTTATGGGACAGTCTTGAAGGTAAGGCCACTATTTTCGGGTTCAAAGTCTGCTAGTTGGTCAAGACAGCATCATGACTAGGCATTATGAGTGACGACCCGTGCCTCGGTCGCGCGGGATTCTCGGACGCCTGTCGGGCGCTGACGCACGCAGTAACGCACGGTGCCCGACAGCTGACTGTCTTCCACTAATTTGATCATAACTTCTTCGTCCGAACTCCGATTGGCTCGTCGTTTGAACCGTTGGAAAGCTAACTCAAATATACATAATACTGTAAATGTTCAGAATTTTTGAACATCCCAAATATTCGTGGTGATTTTTTAAAGTTGATACTTGTCCACGACACCTCCGAGAAAATGTCCAATCTTGTCTCTACTAACATTTCTGGTATCCCTTTTGTTGTGTCAAGATTTAACACCTTCCGACCGGCGATCGCCTTCGAGGCCGAGCGACCGACTTACTGCCGAGCGGCCAAGGCAGATCTGCCGAGCAGCGACCAGGCGACCAAGCCTCAACCCAGCGGACCAGCTAAATCGGCCAAAGGGAGGTCCCAGGACAAGTCCCGGTACCGAGCGATCGACCTCAGATACGATCATCACTCGGCACTCGGCGACCGACTCCTGGAGATCGACTAGCGGACGATCCTCTCTGGGCATCTGCCGATCGACCTTTGGTGACCGACCTCTCTGGGCATCTGCCGATCGACCCATCATGACGATCTCCACCGATGACCATCTAGTCGGCAAAGACCAAGTCTCAAAACTGACCCCACGTGCAGATCCACAAAAGGCGCTGACAAAACCTGTCTCCTACCTCACCTACCAGCATGGCCCAGACCTGCGAAAGGAGTTGGCGGACAAGACATGTGACTACAGTCTGTCACCCATCGACAAAGTCCGCCGAAAGTAGCTAAGTGGGACCTCTGTGACAGTGCTTAGGACGCGTCCGGATCCTCATTGACCGCACGTGGCCACCACCAGTAGCTTTGGACTTTTGGCGGGCGGCCCACGTGCCCTTTAGACGATCGCCCGGCACATTAAATGCCGAAAGACGATCGCCCACTAGGGACAGGCCTCTCGGCCTCTATATATACAAAGCGGCCTTCACTTGTAAAAAGAGACAGAACTTCTACCACCGAAACTCTTACGCACAAATCGAGATTCTCTCTAAACACTCGGCAATATCACGATACAGAAGCAAATCATTAAGCACTTGGCTAACATCCAACTCTTGGCAACAGCTTTCTTTCGGTCTTACTTCTCCCGGCCTTTTCTCCTCGAGCAGATTACCGGCGGGACGAAGAACACCTAGCTTCGCTCAAGATCCGGATCAACAGAGTCTTTTTACACTCATTGTACTTAGATTTCTCTAATTAATACTTGTATCCACGAATATTTGTGTTAATAACATCTCGCGAGAGCATTCAAGCCCGGGCCTAACAAACCCGGCAAATCTTGTTTTATTAACCATCTCTCGGAAGTGCTCCCGCATTTGTTTGTTGTCCGTCTCCAGCAGTATTTAATCTTCGGATAGATATTTTGGGCAACAACAATTGGCGCTAGAGGAAGGGGCCTGAACCTCCGATTTTTGCACCTACCGTCCCGAAGAACACTCACTGTTCTCGGGGCAGATATTTGAAGTGACACTCACTGCACTTCAAAAGAAATCCTTCAGAAAACATGTCTTCCGCCTCCGCGTCGAAGAAAGCCAGCGGCGGCCGGCAGACCTGTTCCGTCCCGATCAGCGCGGCCCGATGGTGGAAGGCAACGCCATGATTAGAGACGCCGACCACGTCCGGGAAGGCGGCCCGAGCCTCTCGCTCGATCGGTTCGAACCAAGGAACAGATCGAAGGGGCCTGGCCGTCCTTCAGAGCGACGGAGTGCTCTCGACGCGCCTCGGAACCGCCCCCTCGGTCTCTCGCCGGGAGATCAGCGGAAGCTCAAGGCTCTACAGCGGCGTTCGCCAGGAGGCCCCCGTCCGCAGGAAGAGGCGCTCGCCAGCCGGGGCACCTCTGTCTTCGATCGCCTGGGCAGCGACCCGACCTGGCGACCGGGACAGTCCGGCCCCAGCTACGAGACGACGGAGTTTGAGTCCGTCACCAGGAGCTCGGCCTACCCGACTCCCAGAAGGCAGCCTAGCCGTCTGGCTCCCCCTCGCCGAATTGCCGAGGTCGGCGGCAGCGGAGCCCGGAGATCGGTACACGATCGCCTCGGCTCCTGCTCCCAAAGCCGATCGGCAAGCGACCAAGCCACGGCGATGGCTGCAATGCAACGTCAACTTAACGACATGAAGGCGCTCCTGGAATCCAGGGCAGGCGCCAAGAAGACGATCGCCGGGCCAAGCGAGCCGCTCGCGATCGACATCGAGCTCGCCCCGTGCGGCACGGGATCGCTCCCCGCAAACACCGTGTACGTGGGGCGATCGGACCCCAAGTGCACCTAAGGAAGTTCAACATCTACATGATAGGTGCGGGGCATCCGACGCGACCGGATGCCGAATGTTCCCTCGACGCCTGGACGACCTCGCCCACCGGTGGTATACTTCATTGCCACCTCGGTCCATCGGCTCCTTCAACGAAGTGGCGCACGGCTTCACCGAGTACTTCGCCACCAGGGTCGTCCGGCCTGAAGGTCCCCTTCGCATGATGCAAATCAAGCAGGGAGAAGAAGAGTCCGACTCGGACTACATCGACCGGGTAGACGTAATCATCCTCAATGGCGAGCCCATAAGCGATGAGACCGCCCTCTACGCGGTCCTAGGAGGTTTTCAGGGTTTTTCGCCTATGTTCAGGCATCTTACAAAGACCCAACCTACGACCTACGCAGCCTTCCGGGCAAGAGCCGCAGATTTTCTGGCCAGGCAAAGGTTTCTTCTTAGCCTGTGAGCAGCGCGATCGGCACCCGGACAACGATCTCCCACCCGATCGCCAATATCGACCTACGAATAAAGCGATCGGCAGCCGAGCGACGATCGACAGTCTTCCAGCCCGATCGCCGATCATCACGCTACATCATCCGCAGTTCGGAGGACACGATCGCCATCTACAGTCCAGCATATAACATGACGGACTAAGGCATAAGATCGCCGCCACCGCACATCATAAAGCCATGGCCCTGGCAGTCGATGGAACCGGCTGCTTCGGCCATGCAAGGTCCCTTTCGGCCAAGATCGCCCGCCCTTCGTTTAAATACGAGGCCGGCGTAGTCGGAGGGCCCTCCAACATTAATCAGTGGACTCATTCCACAACCCCGTCTCAACGTACACCGTCGAGGTCGGCCATCTCCATGGCTGGCCGAGGTGGAAGCAGAGCTAACAAGCCGCGGGCGTGGAGTTGATTCATCCGACGCTGCCCCGCGCAAGGACTCCTCTAGACCGAGACCGCACGCCTTTCGTTTAAAAACAAGGCGAGGCGCAGCCTAACAGAGGACCCTCATAATAAAGTGAGTCACGAGACACTCATTGTCTTCGCGCACCAAGACACGGTCATGGGGTCGGTCCATCGATCTCCGCGACTGTGCACGATTCCTCAAATAAAGCGAAACCACCAAGTTTCCATGGGGGATCGGCCAATGTTGTTTTTTGCGATTATAAGACCGAAAGATAGCTAAGCCAATCGACTATGTTAGCCCAAGTCCGAGTCCTAAGTCGGCTCGGCAAGGTCGCCTGTCCTCATCCAGGCGCGATCGCGGAAGAACCACCTCGCCTGGTCTTCAACATAGGAGCAAGTCGGGGGCAATTGTTGTGTCAAGATTTAACACCTTCCGACCGGCGATCGCCTTCGAGGCCGAGCGACCGACTTATCGCCGAGCGGCCAAGGCGGTCTGCCGGCGGCCGTGCGACCAAGCCTCAACCCGGCGGACCCCTAAATCGGCCAAGGGAGGTCCCAGGACAAGTCCGTGCGAGCGATCGACCTCGCATACGATCATCACTCGGCACTCGGCGACGACTCTGGCGATCGACTAGCGGACGATCCTCTGCAGGCATCTGCCGATCGACCTTTGGTGACCGACCTCTCTGGGCATCCGCGATCGACCCATCATGACGATCTCCACCGATGACCATCCAGTCGGCAAAGACCAAGTCTCAAACCGACCCCACGTGCAGATCCACAAAAGGCGCCGACAAAACCGTCTCCTACCTCACCTACCAGCATGGCCCAGACCTGCGAAAGGAGTTGGCGGACAAGACATGTGACTACAGTCTGTCACCTACTGACAAAGTCCGCCGAAAGTAGCTAAGTGGGACCTCCTGTGACAGTGCTTCCGGACGCGTGCTGGATCCTCATTGGACCGCACGGCTGGCCACCAGCTGTAGCTTTGGACTTTTGGCAGGCGGCCCACGTGCCCTTTAGGACGATCGCCCCGGCACATTAAATGCCGAAAGACGATCGCCCACTAGGGGACAGGGCCTCTCAGCCTCTATATATACAAAGCAGCCTTCACTTGTAAAAAGAGACAGAACTTCTACCACCGAAACTCTTCTGCACAAATCGAGATTCTGACTCTCTAAACACTCAGCAATATCACGATACAGAAGCAAATCATTAAGCACTTGGCTAACATCCAACTCTTGGCAATAGCTTTCTTTCGGTCTTACTTCTCCCGGCCTTTTCTCCTCGAGCAGATTACCGGCGGGACGAAGAACACCTAGCTTCGCTCAAGAGCCGGATCAACAGAGTCTTTTTACACTCATTGTACTTAGATTTCTCTAATTAATACTTGTATCCACGAATATTTGTGTTAATAACATCTCGCGAGAGCATTCAAGCCCGGGCCTAACAAACCCGGCAAATCTTGTTTTATTAACCATCTCTCGGAAGTGCTCCCGCATTTGTTTGTTGTCCGTCTCCAGCAGTATTTAATCTTCGGATAGATATTTTGGGCAACAACACCTTTCTTATTTTAAATGTTCCAAGACCAGAAATGTATCTCCTATACATTCAAATAAATTTACAAGTCCCGTATTTTGTCGGTATGTATTCCTAAAATTCAGGATATTACATACTACCCCCCTTAAAAATAAGTTTCGTCCTCGAAACTTGCAATCCTCTTACAAACAACCGTTTAATCAGAAAATCCAATATCACCAAAAGTAAACAATCATTATCGAATAATTGGAACAATATACTTACAGGTCTGTGAAGTCGATGATCTCCCGTGATACTAGCATATGACACCATTTCAAAAATCTCGACACAAAAAGAGTGCAAAACAGAATCAATCACAATTTGAAAACAATTGGTCTCCGCCAAGACCACAATAAGTTTAGAGCACTGTCGACTTTTGTGGGATCTGTGACGCTATGTCTCCTCACCTAAAGCGCATGAGCCGCTCCTTGTCACATGCACGTATCACCGGCGTTCCAATCCACATCGAAAGCCGCACATTGCACGTGCCTCGCACCGGCGTTCACTTCCCGATTGGAGCCGCACATTGCACATGACCACGGCACCGGTGTTCACTCCCTGCCTCGTCGGTCTCGTGAACACCAACAATCCCCAAACCCACACATCACCACGACAGTACTCAAAAATCATATAGTTCCAAAACATCACAAACATCACGCTACTACCACACCGGTAGAGCCACATAACACACATGCCTGGTTATCACAAAACCTTGGGCTCCGATACCATATTTGTAACACCCCAAAAACCTTACGGGAGTATTACACGCCGTGGGCCCCGTGCCGGAACCCACGAAGCTAAAAATCATTTACAAAAATGCCAAAAAGGCCGATGACGGTGGTATTTTCCAAAACTCACCAAATCATTTGAAAACACCCAACTACCGTCAAGACGATCAAGGCCAAAAACTCGGTTAAGGGAATCAGTTTTTGAAATCAAACTCAGTTGGCATAATGCCGAAAGCCATTTGAAAGAACTCACGCAGCGGATAGAAATACAGTCCAAGATATATATACATCAATAATGATATACACAACAAAATACACGATTCCCCAACAATATGCCATAGCCAGTATCGTCCGGAATCCTCGCCTCATGACCGCAACCATCAAAGTCCTCAATACCTGAAAAATAAGTCCCACAACGGGGTCAGCAATAATGTCCGACAAATAACCGCAAGTACATAAACATAAATATTCACATGCCATTCATCATGAGAATAATAACCTCAACGATAACCTTACCACCTCCGGTAATCCAACGATTCTCGTCAAAATCCCAATATCACGATAATACCATAAAAATCCCATTATCACAACAATACCATATAATACCTCAATACCGAATACTTTCTCGTACATAATCCTCTATGTACGATTACCATAAAATATACCTCTATCCGGACGTCCTTCCGAAATGCATACCATAGACCAAGAATATCAAAAATGACATCAACAATATCCGAATACTACAATCTTCCCAAGATTGTCCAAGTATCTCAACAATCATCTGTAATATCCGGATTAATTACCGAGTATTTCACCTGTATTTGAACCCTGTATTAGTTGGAATTGTGATATCAATAAGTGGAATATGGTATTTACCGTATTTGTATTTTCGTGCATGAGTATGGCAGCATATTACTTGTCCCATACAAATACTCAATAATACAAATTATTGAGTATGGCTGCATATTATAAGTAAAGTAATCAATTATGGAGTTGGGTGGAGGCCAGCACATGGTCCTGGACAGTTTTTAATTATTAAGCCTGGACAGCTTTGGAATCTAGCGTAGGAATTATTGAGAAGATGGGTCCAGAAACATTTTATAAAGGACAACACCTCATTTCATTTGGTTTTCATCTTCCTTCACCTGTTCTTAATTTCCTGAAAGTCCGGAGGGTTTTCCCTAACTCTTAAACACATTTAGACCACCCCTTTTGTGAACTTTGAAGATTGGGTGTCACTGGTGATTGATCATTAAAGTGGAGAAACATCTTGATCTGGCAAGCAAGCAACCGGAGTTGGATTCTACTTATTGCCTCGGTGTTTTCTTCATCTTAAGGTATGTTAATACTAATTCCTACTTGGATTCGTGTTATCAAGGATATGATAGAAGTATCTTTGTCAAGATATTGAGTTCCACTGATAAAATCATCCAAGCATCATCATGTTTTAGAAATTGGGATGTTTATACTTATGAATAAATCATCAGAGGTTATATCCTTCCATATAAGTTGGATTTGTTAGATGTTTTCTGGATATAATGATGATATTGGAATCTAACACATCAATCTTGGATCACCCAACTTCACCTGAGAATTTCGTATGTTCAGTTTTCTACCCAATACCCTACTGTCATCAACTAGGCGAGTCAAGTCGGCTGATCGGCGAGGTTGACTTCTGACTCGGCTGATCAGCGAGGTTGACTCGGCTGATCAGCTAGGTTGACTCGGCTGATCAGAGAGGTTGACTCGGCTGATCAGCGAGGTTGAATTTCTGGTTCAATCGGGTGTTGACACGTGGCACAATATGATCCGTCTATTTAATTGTCCTTCGAACGGTCATAATTTCTTCATACGAACTCGGATTCGGATGAATTTTATTTTAAAACGATCGTATCGAGGTTGACTTTTGACTCGGCTGATCAGCTAGGTTGACTCGGCTGATCAGCGAGGTTGACTTTTGACTCGGCTGATCAGCGAGGTGACTTTTGGGTCATAACTTCTTCATACGAACTCGGATTCGGATGAATTTTATTTTAAAACGATCGTCTCGAGGTTGACTTTTGACTCAGCTGATCAGCTAGGTTGACTCGGCTGATCAGCGAGGTTGACTTTTGACTCGGCTGATCAGCGAGGTGACTTTTGGGTCATAACTTCTTCATACGAACTCGGATTCGGATGAATTTTTTTTTAAAACGATCGTCTCGACGGGACTCGGCTGATCAGAGAGGTTGACTTTTGACTCGGCTGATCAGCTAGGTTGACTTTTGACTCGGCTGATCAGCGATGTTGACTTTTGACTCGGCTGATCAGCGAGGTGACTTTTGACTCGACTGATTAGGTTACATTTTATGAACTTCCGACCGTGATTTGGATTATTAGATGTTAGTACGACTATAAATGAAATCTATATTACTTATTTTGTTAAGGTTCAAGCTTAGCAACGTGATTGATTGAAGGGGCGACCTTCGAGTGTTTCGTTTTCGTGGAAGTTTTGTTCTTGTCTTCGAATCGAGGCAAGTACCTTATTTGTTTTATGTATTGATGTTATACATATTGTCGTGCATGTAAGTAGTTGTTGTATGTCCACCTCGTGTTGGTCCGACGGGATCATCGGGGGATCTATGCTAGCGTGCGCTGGATCATCGGACGGGTTTTTCCACCACAGGTTGGTCTGACGGGATCATCGTGGGTTCTAGGCAGTGAACGCTGGATCGTCGGAATTACCATGTGTTTGTTATGATATCATGTTGTGATTATCAGATGTGTATGTTACTTATTGAGTTTCTCGTAGGAGAAGACTCGTTGGTATTTTTGTCAATTACGTATTATTATTCTACGTAAGATGTTGAATAATATGTTGTAGTACTTGTACTAGCATCGTTGTGCTAACCCCTTCGGGGGTGAATATTTTGTTTATGTTCAGGATCCAGGAGAGCGGGGAAACAACCACTGGAGCTGCATGACGATGGGGGTGCAGAGTGATGTTCTAGCCGGGTTTACTTGTCTGTTGTTTGTTAGTTATTTCAATAAGTACTCAAGTACGTAGTCGTTTTTGATGAATTTGAATTTGGTGATGTATTAATAATTTATGTTGAACATTTGTATTTTCAGTATTTGGTCAGAACTGTTGTATCTTAATTTCGTTATTTTCATTCGTTGGTACCTGTTAATGCCTTTTCAACTCTTTAGCCTTGTAAATCCTGATGTAAAGGATTTACGGCGCTGTAATATTCCTGAATATATCAGGGGTGTTACAGAATATAGTATCGGAGCTAAGATTATGGATATCTTGGCCGTTGGGTTAAAATAGGGGTCGTTTATGTCTTTTGAGGTAACCGGACGGGAATAACATCACTGTACTGCCTACGTCGTCGTGCGGGCGGTGGTTGTAAGTTCCTAAACTCTATCTCATCCTTTGCATGTTACATTTCCTTATACTTGAGAATTTGAACGATATTGTTTCTTGTTTATTGAGTAATTATGCTTACAGTATGTTGAGAGGCGGACGTGGACGTGGTCGCGGTCGCGGACGCGGACGAAGGAATGCTGAAAGAGAAGCGTCGCCTTCTAATCAGGCCAGTCATAGCTCCGGCGAGCCACAAAGATCTATCAATAACGAACCAGAACCTGCTGTACCAGAAATCCTTCGTCAGGTGGTGAACCAGATGACTCAGTTCGCCCAGGTCGTGGACCGAATGCAAGTGGCGGTGGGACTACAGCAGGGAGAGGGACAGCAAGGAATCCCGGACATGGGAAATCGAGGTGACCGGTGGCTGCAAGAGGTGGCGAAGATGCAACCACCCAAATTCGATGGTATTTCCGAGACTCCCACTTGGGACCATTGGTTGAAGGAACTGGAGAAAATCTTTGCCGGAATTAATCGCCGGATGACCAGAAGAGCCTCTATCGCTCAATACTTTACGATAGGGAAGCGTCCGAATGGTGGGAAGCCATCCGGCCTATAGACCATGATCTTTGAATGGACAGAGTTTAAATTGATGATGGAAGCTCAAGACGCCCTCGTCCCGTGAAGGAAGCTAAGGTTCGGGAGTTTTTCTCCACTCGGCCTTGAGATGTGCCGTATCTCGCAATTAAGACGTTTAACCAAAGAATGGCATTTGTTCGACATCTGGTCAGAACAGATGCAGAAATGATGATCCATTTTGATATGAGGATGAAACCAGAAATCCAGAGGTACATGTCCGGTTTTGAATGTACCACACTCGGTCAATACCAGGATAAGGCATTGGCGTATGAGATCAAGGAAGCAGCTATGGAGAAATTTACGGAATCCAAGAAGCAGAAAGTCTCTAGTACTTTTACAGAGCACAAGAACAGCGGGCCCCGCAAGGCCCAGTCATCTTTTCATTCTTTAAAGAAACCTCCACACCCAGTTAGGAGCAGAAAGAACTTCGGAGCGACATCAACTATGACTGATGTTATCAGGAAATGCTTTAATTGCGCCCAAACGGGGCACTATCGACGGAATTGCCCCCTACCTGCCGTGACTTGTTTTAATTGTGGTCGAGAGGGACATCGTGCGGTGTTCTGTGAAGAGGCCGCAAAGTCTTTTAGAGCCCGTACACCACATCCAGTCCAGAAGGAAGCCAGTATCCAACAAACGCAGCAAAGTGTTCAGATGCCTCAGAATTTTGGCCGCGGGCGAGGCAGAGGACAGTGGGACGGAAAGGGTACATCGAGTGCCGGATCTGTTCCCCCACGTTTGTACGAGATGAGGAGGACAGACGATCAGGATGTCATTGTCGCATCGTGCTTGTCGAGATCCTTTCCCGCCCGATTAGCGTTTTATTCGATACAGGAGCTACACATTCGTTTATATCCTTGTCTTGTGTAAATCGTTTGAATGTTTCTGGTTTTCATAATTGTGAACCTTATGTTGTTGGTTTACCGAATGGAGAGAGGATTGTTGGAAACTTAGAAACTAGAGATTTCCCTATATCATTTGGAGGCGAGAGTGGCTCTCAAATCGATTGTAATAGAAATGCAAGGGGACGATCGATACTCGGAGACGATTGGCTTAATCGATATGGAGCTATTGTAAACTACCGAAGAAGGAATATCTCGCTGATCGACGATGGTTCCAAATCTTGTTTGAGGGATGGAAACCGGGAAGCTCGGGAAAGTTGATCAAAGCGATGAAAGTCACAAATTGTTGAAACGGGTGCATCAGATCTTTGGTGTTATGCAATGAAGAAAGAAGACGAAATTGTGGAACTTTCAACCATTTCGTTGTAAACGAATTTCCGATGTATTTCTGACGAGTTACTGGACTACCTCCACGAAGGGATGTAGAATTTACCATTGAACGGAACCCGGAGCTACACCAATTTCTAAGGCGCCATATCGTATGGCACCTACTCGAATGTATGAATCGAAAAGCAATCGGAGGAGTTCTTGGACAAAGGCTATATTCACAAGCGTTTCGCCACAGGGAGCGCCGGTTCTTTTTGTCCGAAAGAAGGATGGATCACTTCGACTGTGTATCGACTATCGAGAGCTGAACAAGATGACGATTAAGAACAAATATCCGTTGCCACGGATTGATGATTTATTTGACCAGTTGCAAGGAGCAACAGTATTCTCTAAAATTGATCTGAGATCATGATATCATCAGCTAAGGATTAAAGAATCAGATGTTCCGAAATCAGCATTTAGAACTCGCTACGGACACTATGAGTTTGTAGTGATGCCGTTTGGTCTCACTAATGCACCTGCTGTATTCATGCAGTTGATGAACCGAGTGTTCATCGAATATTTGGATAAATTTGTGGTCGTGCTCATTGATGACATTCTAGTGTATTCTAAGAACCCGGAAGAGCATGCACAGCATTTGCGGATTGTATTAGAACTTTTAAGAAGCGAGCAACTGTACGCCAAACTCTCTAAGTGTGAATTTTGGCTAAAGGAAGTAATGTTCCTCGGTCATGTGGTATCATCTAAAGGAGTCCGAGTAGATCCTCAGAAGATTGAAGCGGTTCTGGATTGGAAGCCTTCTAAGAACGTGAAAGAAGTCCGAAGTTTCTTAAGCCTTGCTGGGTATTATTGTCGGTTCGTGGAAGGATTTTCCAAAATTTCCCGTCCACTTACTCGACTCCTGCGGAAAACTCAAAAGTTTGAGTGGAATGAGTTGTGTCAGGTTAGCTTTGATGAATTGAAGAAGAGATTAACGACGGCACCAATTCTTTCACTTCCACAGGGAACAGGAGGATTTATAGTTTACAGTGATGCTTCGAATCAAGGACTCGGATGCGTATTAATGCAGAATGACAAGGTGATCGCTTACGCGTCGCGACAGCTGAAACCTTATGAAGTTAATTACCCAACACATGATTTGGAGCTAGCGGCAGTAGTTTTTGCTTTGAAGATCTGGAGGCATTATCTGTACGGGACTCACTGTCAGATCTTTACGGATCACAAGAGTCTCAAATACATCTTCAGTCAGAAAGAGTTGAACATGTGGCAAAGGAGATGGTTAGAGCTGATTAAGGACTACGACTTGGAGATTTTGTATCATCCAGGCAAAGCGAATGTAGTGGCCGACGCCCTCAGCCGCAAGCCTGTTTCTATTCAGATGCTGGAGACTCTGACCTCCCAACTTAGCCTTCAACGAGAGATTATTCGAGAAAGAATTGAAGTATGGTTACAAAGAGTCCAAGGACAATTGTGCATGATGGAAATAACTTCATCATTAACCGAAGAAATCAAATCTAGACAGGCGGATGATCCTCTGATGATTCGGTTACGTGATGAAGTAATCAAGGGGAAGGCCCCCGGATTCGTAATCCATGATGATGGAGTTTTGAGATTTCAGAACCGACTCTGTGTACCCGATGTCGATGTTCTGAATCAAACAATTATGAAGGAAGCTCATAGTTCGCCCTATTCTATCCACCCGGGCACCAGTAAAATGTATAAGGACTTGAAACAGAATTTCTGGTGGGGCAACATGAAGAAAGATGTAATGGACTACGTTTCGAAATGCTTGACTTGTCAGCAGGTTAAAATCGAGCATCAACGACCTGCCGGAATGTTGAAACCACTCCCGATTCCTGAATGGAAGTGGGAGGACATATCGATGGACTTTATCACTAGTATGCCGAGAACCAAGACAGGAATGAACATGATTTGGGTGATAGTTGATCGTCTAACCAAATCAGCTCATTTTCTAAGCATTAAGGACACGTGGGGACCAGAAAGGTTGGCACGAGTATTTATTTCAGAGATAGTTCGATTACATGGAACGCCGAAGACCATTGTTTCTGATCGAGACGGCCGTTTTGTGGCTCATTTTTGGAAAGCAGTTCATAAGGCCTTGGGGACAGAATTGAACTTCAGTACAGCTTATCACCCACAGACTGACGGACAATCCGAGAGGACCATTCAAACGGTGGAAGACATGCTAAGGGCTTGTGCCTTAGATTGGTCAAACAATTGGGAAATTCATCTACCGTTGATTGAATTTACCTACAACAATAGTTGGCATGCTTCCATTAAGATGGCACCGTTTGAGGCATTATACGGGAGGAGATGTAGATCGCCCTTATGTTGGGACGATTCATCAGACTTAATTGGGACAGAACCAGAGTTGATCGTACAGACTCGAGAGAAGATAGCCTTGATTCGTGAAAGACTGTTTACCGCCCAGAGTCGCCAGAAATCTTACGCAGACATACGTCGTCGCCCTTTGGAGTTTAATACTGGAGACCACGTACTTTTAAAGGTTTCTCCTACTCGTGGAATTTTCCGTTTTGGAAGAAGGGGAAAACTAAGTCCGAGATATATCGGACCGTTCGAAATCCTTAAGAGAGTTGGAGAGTTAGCATACAGATTGGCATTACCGCCGTCATTGAGCCATGTTCATAACGTGTTCCACGTATCCCAATTACGGAAGTATATACCAGATCCTAGTCATGTCATTGATTTCGGCGAGATCGAAGTCGCTCAAGATGGCACGTTTGAAGAGAAACCGATCAGAATACTCGAGAGTCGAGTTAAGCAGTTGAGAAACAAACCGATCGCATTGGTCAAGGTTCAGTGGTCGCGCCACGGAGTGGAAGAAGCCACTTGGGAAACAGAAGAAAGTATGAAGTCCATATATCCAGGATTATTTTCGTCTTGAGTTTCGGGACGAAACTCCTTTTTAGTAGGAGAGTATGTAATATCCGGATTAATTACCGAGTATTTCACCTGTATTTGAACCCTGTATTAGTTAGAATTGTGATATCAATAAGTGGAATATGGTATTTACCGTATTTGTATTTTCGTGCATGAGTATGGCAGCATATTACTTGTCCCATACAAATACTCAATAATACAAATTATTGAGTATGGCTGCATATTATAAGTAAAGTAATCAATTATGGAGTTGGGTGGAGGCCAGCACATGGTCCTGGACAATTTTTAATTATTAAGCCTAGACAGCTTTGGAATCTAGCGTAGGAATTATTGAGCACAGGGGTCCAGAAACATTTTATAAAGGACAGCACCTCATTTCATTTGGTTTTCATCTTCCTTCACCTGTTCTTAATTTCCTGAAAGTCCAGAGGGTTTTCCCTAACTCTTAAACACATTTAGACCACCCCTTTTGTGAACTTTGAAGATTGGGTGTCACTGGTGATTGATCATTAAAGTGGAGAAACATCTTGATCTGGCAAGCAAGCAACCAGAGTTGGATTCTACTTATTGCCTCGGTGTTTTCTTTATCTTAAGGTATGTTAATACTAATTCCTACTTGGATTCGTGTTATCAAGGATATGATAGAAGTATGCTGTCAAGATATTGAGTTCCACTGATAAAATCATCCAAGCATCATCATGTTTTAGAAATTGGGATGTTTATACTTATGAATAAATCATCAGAGGTTATATCCTTCCATATAAGTTGGATTTGTTAGATGTTTTCTGGATATAATGATGATATTGGAATCTAACACATCAATCTTGGATCACCCAACTTCACCTGAGAATTTCGTATGTTCAGTTTTCTACCCAATACCCTACTGTCATCAACTAGGCGAGTCAAGTCGGCTGATCGGCGAGGTTGACTTCTGACTCGGCTGATTAGCGAGGTTGACTCGGCTGATCAGCCAGGTTGACTCGGCTGATCAGAGAGGTTGACTCGGCTGATCAGCGAGGTTGAATTTCCGGTTCAATCGGGTGTTGACACGTGGCACAATATGATCCGTCTATTTAATTGTCCTTCGAACGGTCATAATTTCTTCATACGAACTCGGATTCGGATGAATTTTATTTTAAAACGATCGTCTCGAGGTTGACTTTTGACTCGGCTGATCAGAGAGGTTGACTCGGCTGATCAGCTAGGTTGACTCGGCTGATCAGCGAGGTTGACTTTTGACTCGGCTTATCAGCGAGGTGACTTTTGGGTCATAACTTCTTCATACGAACTCGGATTCGGATGAATTTTATTTTAAAACGATCGTCTCGAGGTTGACTTTTGACTCGGCTGATCAGAGAGGTTGACTCGGCTGATCAGCTAGGTTGACTCGGCTGATCAGCGAGGTTGACTTTTGACTCGGCTGATCAGCGAGGTGACTTTTGGGTCATAACTTCTTCATACGAACTCGGATTCGAATGAATTTTTTTTTTAAAACGATCATCTTGACGGGACTCGGCTGATCAGAGAGGTTGACTTTTGACTCGGCTGATCAGCGAGGTTGACTTTTGACTCGGCTGATCAGCGATGTTGACTTTTGACTCGGCTGATCAGCGAGGTGACTTTTGGCTCGACTGATTAGGTTACATTTTATGAACTTCCGACCGTGATTTGGATTATTAGATGTTAGTACGACTATAAATGAAATCTATATTACTTATTTTGTTAAGGTTCAAGCTTAGCAACGTGATTGATTGAAGGGGCGACCTTCGAGTGTTTCGTTTTCGTGGAAGTTTTGTTCTTGTCTTCGAATCGAGGCAAGTACCTTATTTGTTTTATGTATTGATGTTATACATATTGTCGTGCGTGTATGTCGTTGTTGTATGTCCACCTCGTGTTGGTCCGACGGGATCATCGGGGGATCTATGCTAGCGTGCGCTGGATCATCGGACGGGTTTTTCCACCACGGGTTGGTCTGACGGGATCATCGTGGGTTCTAGGCAGTGAACGCTGGATCGTCGGAATTACCATGTGTTTGTTATGATATCATGTTGTGATTATCAGATGTGTATGTTACTTATTGAGTTTCTCGTAGGAGAAGACTCGTTGGTATTTTTGTCAATTTTGTATTATTATTCTACGTAAGATGTTGAATAATATGTTGTGGTACTTGTACTAGCATCGTTGTGCTAACCCCTTCGGGGGTGAATATTTTGTTTATGTTCAGGATCTAGGAGAGCGGGGAAACAACCACTGGAGCTGCATGACGATGGGGGTGCAGAGTGATGTTCTAGCCGGGTTTACTTGTCTGTTGTTTGTTAGTTATTTCAATAAGTACTCGAGTACGTAGTCATTTTTGATGAATTTGAATTTGGTGATGTATTAATAATTTCTGTTGAACATTTGTATTTTCAGTATTTGGTCAGAACTGTTGTATCTTAATTCCGTTATTTTCATTCGTTGGTACCTGTTAATGCCTTTTCAACTCTTTAGCCTTGTAAATCCTGATGTAAAGGATTTAAGGCGCTGTAATATTCCTGAATATATCAGGGGTGTTACATCATCAACTGTGCATTCTAATCTTTTTAGAACATCACTGAACATTCGTCAATATGCAATACAACATAAAATACTTATGAAATGTAAATGGAATTACTCATCAAAACATTACAACCGAACAAGTAAACACTTGCCTCAAATAGCCGGGTCGGTAAAGCAAATCAGTCCCGAGGTTCGATTCCCACACCTTGACAAAATATTTATATCCTGATATCAATAACAGTATATTACGACATTCGATTTCCACGATCAACGGCTATCCCAATTTTATAATTTTATTTTCCTCTTTCTCAAAAGTGACGATCCGAACTTTAACAAGTTCATTACTAAAACTCCAAAATATTATTTTAAATATAAAAAATAATATTCAATATTTTTCGGTTGTATTTATGTTATAACCATTATTTGATCGAATAAAAACTTCGTACTATTTAAACACGAAAAATATTCCAAAGTCATTAATTTTGAAAACTTATGATTTTCATATGGAAAAATATTAATAATCATAGTATTAAATTTTCCATCCTTAAACACAAATATAAGGTATTCAACCCGTTCGATACAAACGAAAAATATAGAGCTGACTCGGTAATGTATTGATAAATACAGGAGAATAACATTTCATAAAAATCAAAATAAAAACTGATTTGTGATAACATGTATCTCTGGTACAAATTTCATGAAACTTTATCAAAAATATACTTGCAGGTTCAAAGATATACATGTTCAAACTAGACAACTCGATCAACTTCAAAAGAAATGTTGCTGGAAGTGACTGAAAATAACAGGGCTGACTCACTATAAAACAGTTCATAATAACAAGGTATTCTGACTCAATACCTACGATCCAAATAAGATTTATACATATATGAATTTTCTTTATAATCTGCTCGAGATGTATTCGTAAAATAACTTACGGATTGAGAGGTAATCGAGTTCAAAGAAGGCAACCCAGACTGGAATTCACAGATACTCTGGGGAATTTCATCAAACAGCTACCGGGCGTCTCCTGGACAAGGCTGCTCTGATTCGCTGAGTTTTTGAGCATTTTGGAGGTCATAAACATCTCCAATATAGGATAAAAAAGTATGTCCTTTAAGTCATGTAAATTTTATACAGGTATGGATAAGTGTTATGGGACAGTCTTAAAGGTAAGGCCACTATTTTCGGGTTCAAAGTCTGCTAGTTGGTCAAGACAGCATCATGACTAGGCATTATGAGTGACGACCCGTGCCTCGGTCGCGCGGGATTCTCGGACGCCTGTCGGGCGACGACGCGCCTTGATGACGCACGGTGCCCGACGGTGTGATCTTCCACTAATTTGATCATAACTTCTTCGTCCGAACTCCGATTGGCTCGTCGTTTGAACCTTTGGAAAGCTAACTCAAATATACATAATACTCTAAATTGTCAGAATTTTTGAACATCCCTAAAATTCGTGGTGATTTTTCAAAGTTGATACTTGTCCGCGACACCTCCGAGAAAATGTCCAATCTTGTCTCTACTAACATTTCTGGTATCCCTTTCTTATTTTAAATGTTCCAAGACCAGAAATGTATCTCCAATACATTCAAATAAATTTACAAGTCCCGTATTTAGTCGGTATGTATTCCTAAAATTCAGGATATTACAATAATCCCTCAGCTGTTGTCTGATCCATAAGATCTGGGCACAACAGCTACCTGCAACTAGGTATTCTGACTCTGTTGTAGAAATAGAGTTAGAAACCTGCTTCTTGCTAAACCAGGATATCAGTCTGGCTCCTAGGAATTGGCACGTTCCATTAGTGCTTTTCCTATTAATTTTGCATCTGCGAAATCTGCATCTGAATATCCTGACAGCTCGAAGTTATCATTCTTGAGATAACATAGTCCAACATTGACTGTAGACTGAAGGTACTTAATTATTCTCTTTGCTGCATCTAGATGTGACTGCTTAGGCTTAGACTGGAATCGCGCACAAACTCCTACGGCATAGGATATGTCAGGCCTGCTTGCAGTGAGGTATAGCAATGATCCAATGAGTCCTCTGTAGTGGGTTGAGTCCACTGATATGCCTCCCTCATCTGCATCTATGTGAGTACTTGTGCTCATAGGAATTCTTGCTGTTTTGGCTGATTCCATTCCAAATCTCTTGATCAGATCTCTGGTATACTTAGCTTGGTTGATGAAAATTCCATTTTCCATCTGCTTAACTTGTAATCCGAGAAAGAAGTTAAGCTTTCCCATCATACTCATCTAAAATTCTTCTTGCATGAGGTTAGAGAATTTCTCACATAACTCTGGATTGGTTGAGCCGAATATGATGTCATCCACATATATCTGGACTATTAATATGTGGCCTTCGTGCTCCACTCTGAATAGGGTCTTGTCCACCTTTCCTTTGCAAAAACCATTCTTCTCAAGAAACACAGACAGTGTTTCATACCACGCTCTTGGTGCTTGCTTAAGTCCATAGAGAGCCTTCAACAGCTTGTAGACTTTGTCTCCTTTGACAAAACCTGGGGGTTGCTCTACATAGACTTCTTCTTCTAGAATGCCATTTAGAAAAGCACTCTTTACATCCATCTGATAGACTTCAAAATCTTTGAATGCAGCATATGCGAGGAATAGTCTGATGGCCTCTAATCTTGCAACAGGTGCATAGGTTTCATCAAAATCTATTCCTTCACACTGTGCATAACCTTTTGCAATGAGTCTGGCTTTATTCCTAACAACAGCTCTGTCTTCATCACTCTTGGTTTTGTACACCCATTTGGTGCCAATAACCTTCTTGTGATCTGGTCTGTCTGTTAGTTCCCAAACTTTGTTTCTTTCCATCTGCTCCAGTTCCTCTTGCACGGCATTAATCCAAGAATAATCTTCCAAAGCTTGTTCTGTTGTTGTAGGTTCTATCTGTGACATGAAGCATGAGAACATAGCCATTCCTGCGGGTAGAGTTGACTGTCTTGTCTTAACTCCATCAGTCAGCTTCCCGATGATTTGCTGGATTGGATGGTCTTTTAGCCACTTGGGGATATCGTCTTCTTCTGGGTCTGTTCCCCCTATTGAATTGCTTTGGTGGATTTCTGCATCAGCGGGGTTTTGGTCTCCTTGGTCTGCAGCTGGATCAGCAACCGTCTTGTTATCTGCAGGTTCGATCTGATCTGCATATGAGTCTTTATCAGCTACAGCTGTGTCTTCATCAGCGGCAACTGGATCAGATAGGTTTGGTGATCCTGACTGATCTGCAGTTGGGTCATCAGCAGCTACAGTTGGATCTTCAAGCTGGTCTGCAGGTGAGTCCACCATTCCAGTGTCATGTACAATGACTTCTTCAAGGGTTGTTGATTTGAGCTTGTTCTCAATTAGCTCAATTTGCTTCCTGTACTCAACTGTAGATTCATCAAAAAAAACATGGGGTGTTTCCTCCACAACTAAGGTTCTTTTGTTAAATACTCTATATGCCTTGCTTCTTTGTGAGTATCCCATAAAGAGACCATCATCAGTTTTAGCATCAAAGGCATTTAGTTGTGTTTTACCGTCGTTGTGGATGAAACACTTACAACCAAAAACATAAAAGTAAGCAACATTAAGAGTTCTATTATTCCAAACCTCATAGGGAGTTTTACCATGTCTCCCTACTATCATACTCATGTTCTGAGTATGGCAAGCCGTGTTGACAGCTTCAGCCCAGAACCTCTTGGTCAGGTCCGCTTCTGCAATCATGGACCTTGCTGCTTCCTTCAGGGATCTGTTTCTTCTTTCAGCAACGCCATTCTGCTGGGAGTCTGGCCGCAGAGGCTCATCTCGGATCCCATTCGATCGGTATGTCGGTGATCGCCTTGTTGAGAAACTCTCCCCCTCTATCTGATCTGATCTTGATGATAAATAGGGATTTCTCATTCTGGATCCTTCTCAGCAGCTCAGGTAGCTTGGTCAAGGTTTCACTTTTCTTATACAAGAAGATAATCCAAGTGTACCTTGAATAATCATCTACTACAACAAGTGCATGCTTTCGGTCGCTTAGAGTCTTTGGTTTGATAGGACCAAATAGATCCATGAGGAGTAGATCTAAGATTCTTGTTGTGAGAGTTGTAGGCTGGACTGGCTTGAATGATGCTCTGGTCTGCTTACGTTTCTGACAGGCATCACAACGAGCTTCCTTCTTGAATGCTTCATCTGGAAGTCCTCTGACCAGCTTCTGAGAACTAATCTTGTTGATGGCTTTGAAGTTCAGGTGACATAATCTTTTGTGCCACAGCCATCCGTTCTCAGCTACTGTCTTGGATAGAAAACAGGAGTTAGGTGTTCCTGTGTTCCAATCTATCATGTAGACATCTCTCCTTCTAAATCCTTGTAGCTTCACTTCACCAGATAAGATATCTATCACCATGCATTTCTAGATGGTGAAGACTACTAGATTCTTCTCATCGCAAAACTGGCTTATGCTCAGGAGATTGTACTTGAGCCCTTTGACATAATGAACTTTGGATATTACAATATTTCCTCGGTGCAGCTCTCCAAAGCCCTTTGTTTGTCCTCTAGAGCTATCTCCAAAGGTTACATTAGGACCTCTTTCTTTGGTGTATTTGGACAGCATCTTTTTGTTTCCGGTCATGTGCCTCGAGCATCCAGAATCTACAAACCATTCGTCACCTCCAAAGTTTGAGTTTATGGTGATGTGGTTGTAGTCCTTCCACCTTTTCTGCAATCAGACAAGCAGAGATTTAGGTACCCAGATCTGTGTGGGTCCTCTCGGGTTAGCTGGTTTCCTGGAGAATTGATTTCTCCTTGGATTGTGAAAGTTGTTATCATTATAACCCTCATAAGGTGTGTAAGGTCGAGGTCTGAATCTCCTGTTGGGATTTTATACCGGATATTCCTCAAAATATTGATAGTGTGGGCCATTTCTAAATCTTGGCTGAGACCATTTATTAAATCTTTGAGGTCTCCACACTTGTTCATTTTGGAAATTAGGATAACATTGAGGTTTCCATCTGCCCCTCCCATTTTGAAATCTGTTTTTAGGGAGTTGTTGATAATAGTAGGCATGTTGTCTGGGTTGCTGCTTCTGCCTGGGCCATTGCCTAGTCACTTGTCAGGGTGGCTGCCTTGTGTAACCTGGCTGCAGCCTAGACTTGTGACTTGGCTGTTGCCTGTTTTTAAATAGCGATTTATATGTAGGCTCAGCAGTCGAGACAATTGTTTCTCCCTTGACGAAAGTGGTTTTGGAACTAGAGGGAGTGTGAGGATCATATCCAAGGTCTGATCTGCAATATAGTGGCTTTTTATTTGTACACAATTTTTCCAGGGTTGAAGACGCCTTCAGGGAGGTTATTTCCTGCGCCTGAGTCTTATTTGCCTGAGTCAGCTTAGTAAATTCGGCTTTAACATGAGCAAGTGTAGCTGATTTTTCTTTAAGTAAAACAGTTAGTCGATTTATCTCAGCTGTATTAACATCAGCCTGGTTTTTCAAGTCAGCTGTAGTTATCTCAACCTTATTCAGTTCTAGGCAGAGTTTTTCAAAATCATTTTCCAGCTGCCTATTCTCATCTTGCAGGTGAGTCTTCTCTACTGACACAGATAGGTGTGCAGTTTTTAGTGTTTCAAAATCTTTAAATAGCTGATTTACAGATTCATGTAGATCCATATCTTGTGACATGGCTGAACTATTATTTGAACCAGAGGGTTTTGATGTTACCTCTTCATCAGCTAAGTTGGCCATCAAGCAGTCATACTCTTCATCATCATCAGAAAAGAATCCGCTGCTTGATTCTACATGCTCCTGATCTTCTCCGATGAGGGCCTTTCTTCTGTCCTCTTTTCGGCCCACCTCCTTCTTGCTCTCGTCCTTCTTGAGATCAGGACAGTCGATTTGGATGTGTCCTGTCTTGTGACAATTGTAGCACTCCACCTTCCGACTTAAACTTCGGTTCCTTCAGGATTCTCCTTATAATTTTTCTTGTATTTGGAGTAGTTTTTCCGGAAGTTGCTGAACCTTTACATTATGAACGCCATTTCTTCCTCAAAATCTAATGGATTTGGAGGCTTTACATCAGATAGGCTCTTGGCGGGGGACTCGGCTGCAAAGGCTATTCCCTTTTCTGCAGGCTCAGTTGAGGATGAACTTGGAAGCTCGAACTCATAAGCCTTCAGAACAGCTCTTGGATGTTTATCTTATTGAGGTCCTTAGATTCTCCCATGGCCACTGCCTTCATGCTCCATTCAGTATTGAGAGATCTTAGAACCTTCAGTGCCATCTCCCTATTGCCATAAGATTTTCCGAGGGAGTTGATCTCATTGATAATCTCAGTGAACCTTGTGTCCACTTGGTCTGTGGATTCACCATTCTTCATTTTGAAGTTGTCAAATTTTTTAATAGCAATTGACAACCTGTTTTCCTTGATCAGCTCCGTTCCTTCACACATTAGGGCTAATGTGTCCCAGATTTCTTTGGCATTCTTGCAATTCTTGATCTTGAGCATGGTGGATTTGTCAAGAGTATGATATAGAACATCTCTGGCCCGGTTATCAAGATTGGCCAGCTTTCTTTTTTCGGGAGTCAGCTCTGTCCTCTTCTTTGGGATCTTCTCTGGCTTCCCTGCTGCGATCTCCTCTGCAGTGTTGTCCTTCTCGAAGATGAATGCACCGTCCTCTATGATGCACCACAGGTCATTATGGATTGAAGATAAGTGTGCCTGCATCCTTGACTTCCAAAGATCATACTCGTCAACTGAAAACACAGGTAGTCTAGAATGCATGTGTTCCATTATAAAATAAGAGTAAATATATATCTCTGATATAGATCTGGTTCGTGAAATAAATGAACCAACCTCTCCGATACCACTTGTAGGTCACAAGTCGTCCAGGAATAAGTCTAGAGGGGGGTGAATAGACTTATTGAAACTCTTAAACTCTTTTTCTCAAAGAGTAAGTTTCTTCAGCTGATAGATAAACAAATGACTTGGAGTCGTTTTTTCTTAATACGTGCGAAAGTCAGCTGATGACGAATACAGAACAACTAATGAAACACTTAACAATGAATGCAGCAGTTAAAGCATGATGCTATAAAACAGTAAAGTATGCAGGCAATTATAGTGGTCTCAGAGGTGGGATAATCCTCTGCTAATCCACTTTTCTCCAAACCAGTTGGAGATGAATTCACTATAATTTTCAACCAGTGATAAATATTACAGTGATTCAACCAAACTACAACAGCTTCCAACCAGTGGAAATCTGTGCTGTTGTAACACACTTGACTGCCTTGCACCTCTTGATCCTCGATCCTTGGATGCCTTTACAGTCTCGAACTTCAACCAGTGAAGTACCCCGAACTCAGGATTTAAGACACGAGTTTTTGTCTTCTCCAACTAAGAGCTTTCTTCAAGTATGAACTTTTTAGGACCGCTCTTTTCACGATGCTGTATTTCGCTTTTGGATTGCTTGAATGCTTTGATCGCTTGAAAGTATGTTCGCACTGGTTATTGCTCAACTTCAAATCTTCGGATATATATAGGTGTTGATCCTTGAGCATTTCTTCATAGCCGTTGCAAATCTGTAACAAATTAGTCCGTTGGAGGGAGACTTCCTTTTCTGAACGTTGCAAGGCTGGATTCCCATATTTTAATCTATCTTCCGACCGTTGTGAAGACTTCTGCATGTGATGCACCGAACCTTTTGAATATAATATGATTAAAGTCTTAAAGGTGGGTCTGGATGAATTATTTAATTCGTATCTTTTGCGGGAATCTCTCCAATTTGTCTCTTCACGTTGCATGTGACTTTCTGTAATACTTGACTTTTCAACGCATGCTGACGTAGACTTGGAGTACTTGGCTGATCTTGACTAGGCTGATGTGCAGTTAACTTCTTTGCAGTCTGGACCTCTCTGATGTTCACTATTTAGAACTTGTCTGATCAGATGACTTGTCTGAGGTATCTTGACTACAGTCTGGTCAAACATCACTGATGATTTTTGTTGACCAGAACTACTCTGACTTGACTCGGCTGTACCTCTCTGATGAACTTAGCTGATCTTTAGTATTTAGCCGATTTTTAGCCCAACTTATTTTTGGCCTATAGAAGATACTCATTTGGTTCTTCTTTACATTTTGCCAAGTTTTACACTTAACATTATTTGGCCTATGGAAGATACTCATTTGGTTCTTCCTTACACTTTTGACAAGTAATAAACATTTGAATTTATATTAATGACATCATCAAAATCTAACAAGTATTCCTAACAGTAGTGGCATAAGGTTACCAAGATCACATAAAGCCTTATCAAATGAAACTTTTGCGGTGGTGCATGGAGCTGTAAAGCTTCATGGATCCTGGAGCTTTTGAGGTAGTTTGCGCCGGAAATAGCGTTGCAGTCTTCTATTAATTTAACTTTATCATGCTCTATAATCTTTCTCTTTCTCAATATCACATCCTTAAAGAATTTCACATAATTAGGCATTTGTTCCAAGGCTTCTGCAAAAGGGATATTTATGTTAATTTTCTTGAAGATGTCTAAAACTTTAGCAAATTGAGCATCCCACTTTTTCTTTCTTAAACATTAGGGAAAAGTCAGAGGAACATTGGAAGTTGAAGTAGAGTTAGAAGATATTTTAGGCTTCTCATTACCCTTAGATGCATCATGATTCACTTCTTCATCTACAAGCTCGGCTTAGTCCTCTATGACACCCTCCCTGTGTTTGTCAATCAACATTCGGACCTTTATAATTCATTTTGCTTCTCAAGGTTATAACTTGACATTATTCTTCAAGATTTATTTCGGTATTTCTCGGAAATTTCCTGCATTGATGATAGATCCACACGACCTTAGTCAATTTCCCAATTTGTGTTTAAAGATTTTTTCATTTGAGATCCCATTATATTAGCTAATTGAGTAACATGTGTAGGTCACAAGACGTAAGGTACAAGTCTGGGGGTGAATAGACTTATTAAATCTTTTGCCAAATAACTATTTTGTAAATCACAGTTGATATAAAATGTAGCTAAGGTTACTCAGCTGAGATCTCTGCAGTTAACTTTTTTCAGCTGTAAGATCATTTTGCGGAAGGACAACTGACTTTGAATGGAATATTTAATATGAATGCAACAGTTAAGTATGGTGATAAAGATAGTACATCACAGGGCACTTTATGGTGGTTTCAGGGGTGGGGTATTCTTCTACTAGTCCAAGTCTCTCCAAACCAGTTGGAGGTACATTCACTATAACTTTCAACTAGTGAACATTGTGTTAATATGAATTAAATTCACTATAACTTTCAACCAGTGAAAATTGTGTTACTATGAATTTAGTTACAACAGCTTCTAAGCAGTGAAAATGCGTGGCCGTTGTAACTCCTTCCCTTGGTTGCCTAACACCTCTTGATTGAAAACCCATGTATGCCTCAACAACTCACAAGCTACATATCACATTCCAATCAAGAACCCATGGATGTCTTACAATCTCTTACTTTCAAGAATCTCGTTCACGAAAGTACCCCTTACTCAAACTTAAAGATAAGTGTGTTTGTTTTCTACAGCTTAAGAACTTATTTGTATTTGATTTACGATCTTGTTATTCATGATGCTATAGATGTGTATCTCTAATGTTTGCTTTGATTACTTTGTAAGTGTAGTTCGCATCATACTTCTGCTCAAGTGTCTTTAGATATTTGTAGTATGATCTTTAAGCTCTTCATAGCCATTGCATCCCGTAACAAATCTGTCCGTTGGAGAGTGGACTTCTTTATTTTTATTTTTTGTCTCTTTGCAATGCTTTCCTTCGTTCTTCAAATCTAACTATTTGAAGATGTATATTACCGTTGTGCTGCTTTTCTCCGATTACTATAATTAGTAAGACTTATGGCGCGAATCTTTAGGGAATAAAATATTCCATAACTTCCGGGAATCAGTCACTTTGTCCCCTTGCTTTAATTAAGTCTTCACGTGACTTTCCATCATTGTTTACTTTTCAATGTTTACTGACGTGGACTTAGTTGATGTCCAAAACTTGGATGATATTTCGTCTTTGATAAAGCTCGGTTGATATTTCCTTTTGGTCAAACCTGGCTGATGTGATAGTCAAACCCGGCAGATGTTCTGCCTAGAGAAAAGGTGGCTGATATTTGGTCTTGATGAAACTTGGCTGATATTTGCCTTGGTCAAACACAACTGAAATTTTTCTTTGACCCAACTCGGCTGATGTCTGTCTGGTCAACCTTAGCTGATATTCTCCTTTGACCAAAACCAGCTGATATTTTAGCTGTTTTTTACCTAGCTAAAATTATCTTCAATGATATTCAGCTGTACTTCTGGGATGACATCATCAAAATCTTAAAATTTTATTCCTAATAAATTCCCCCTATTTTGATGATGCCGAACTTAATGTTCAAATGTAATAAAATCATCACACGGACAAGTAAAATAACTGAAATGTAAAGACTTAGTCTGTTTGACACAACTAGAGGTTGTCATTCACGTCGACTTTATAATACTTTTAATATTTGGGAATACAATACAGTCCTTAGAACAAAGATTACAAGTAAAATGAAAAATGCAAGTCATTGACTAAAAACTAAGTTCTCCCACTTCCTCTGATTTTTGTTGGAGGGAGAGACTTTAGTGGATTTGCTCCACTTGACTTCTGTACCACTGGGATTAGCTCATACTTCTTCTTGACTACAATGGATGCAAATTTCTGATCTTCAAGAGAGGTATACTTCTTTTTTATGCATAGATTTTTTATTTCCTCCTCAAGTGCTTCATCATCCAACTTTCCATTTATGGTAGTTGGAGGGTCATGTGGTCTGAAATCAGGGATTGTTGGATAAGATTTGAAATTCTCTTCAGCTACCTTTTTCAGAATCTTCCACAAATTTGTCCAGTTCATCTCCATATTGTCAATAAAGATTTGCTGAGGAGTGCAGTCAGGGTCTTGAAGGATTTCTCAAAGGTAATATTTTCAATGAAGTCCTTTTTGGATATCCCCCATTTATTTCCTTCTTATTCATGGTTAAACTCCTCAACATAGTATAGTTGTTTGCCTTCCCAGCTTACTGGCACATCTGATTCTTGCTAGTTCTCTTCTTCTTTGCTGCAGGAGCTTCTGAAGGTGCAGCTGTACCTTTTCTTTTATGAGAACTTGAGGTTACAGCTTCAAGATAATGGATGATTTTAGGGGGTGCATGTGTACTTATGGGAACCATGATAAGTGTCAGTTTTGTACACTTATCCATGGTTTGTATCGATAAAATTCACCCATAATTGAGCTAGTCTACTCGTTTTTTGCTTTTAATTTATTAGTTTTAATAATTTTATTTTTATCGGATGATGATCGGATTAAATAACTGAATTACTCAAGAAACAACATGTTTAATAAATATTCTCTTTATTGAATTTTGATATATTCATGTTGTAGGGCTTTCCGAGACGAATTCGGCAGTCTTTCCGGATTCAAAATCAGAGTTATATATCAAAAGTTATCATCCGAAGAAGATCTGGGGCAAAAACGCAAAGTCTGAGAAATTCTGGGCCGAAAACGTAACTATCCAAGCTTCAAATGAGCAAATTTACGAAGCCACGTTACGGCCGTAACATTCAGGAGTTACGGCCGTAAGTCACACTTGTTACTACGTAACTCACAATGTTACGGCCGTAACTCTTGACAGATTACTATGATTTGTCTAATTTTTTATACTTTTTGTGTATTATTGAGGGGATGGCTGGCATTGATCCGATATAATGTAATAATGCTAGAGTTTTGGAGCTATTAGATGACTTTAGGTCTATAAATAGACCCCTTAGATCCTTCATCATTCATCATTCAACTTATAATTTTCCATTTTTTTGTAAACTTTTCTTTTTGTGTGAAGAACACACTTATGTTCTTGAGTGATCTTTGAGTGTGGTATAACATATCTTGTTCAGAGAGTTTATTGTTTCTATCTCCTTTATCTACTAAGGGAGTTAGGATCAATTCTTTCTCTTGATTCAACTAATAATGACCACACAAGCTTGTAATATGTGTAATAAACCCTTCATGGGCTAAGTAATCTTTAGTTGAGATTATAAACAAGGTTAGTCATGTTATTTATATTTGTATAAAGATCTATTGTGAATTACTTATTATTGTGTGTGATTTTCATTGTTTTAACAATCTTTATTTATTTGGCCAATAAATGACGATATTAATGGTCTTCATATGTTTCGAAAGAAAATATGTTTGATTAGATCAAATGATCTTCACTCTAAGTTGTTCTAGGGGATAGAAATATACCCCTAGTCCTTAGATGATTCTTTGAGTTATTTTCATAAATCCTAATGCTATGTATTGAAGCCAATCAACATAGAAATATAGTGAATTGATTCAATATGTAAGGGGCGTTTTATAGTTCGAAAGAGAAACCGTCTTTTTAAGGAAAATCGAATCTACACAACATAATAAGTAAATTCATCTTATGATCTCCAATACATCTTTTATAACCAATGACGAACTAAGTTTGTAATCCCAACTATTTCATTTTATCGATAATCAATCTATTATTATTGCTATCTTTTTATTTTCTTATAATATTAGAACTATTATTGCAATTTCTTTGCAATTATTAAACAAAACTTTTTAATTGTGTGTTTCACTCATCTTAAGTATCTATAAAAATAGACTAATAGTGTATAATTCAAATTATAACATGTAACACCCCGAGATATTCGGAATAATTACAGCGCCGTAAACCCTTTAAGTAAGGATTTACAAGGCTAATTAAAAAGGAAAGTGAATCTAAGACCTCAACACTGCGGAAATTCAAGTTTGTGAAAACGTACAACTGGTTCAACGAGTAATTAATACAACCATATCGAATTAATATCAATAAGACACGCGTACTCAAGTACAGGAACCAAACCAAGAAAACAAATCTCCAACAACAATAAACATCACTGAACCCCTTCGTCGTCACGCTGCATGGTCGCTTTCCCGCTCCTCGGCTACCTGAACATCAAAACAAATGTCCACCCCCGAAGGGGTTAGCAAAACGATGCTAGTACAAGTATCATATTAAACAATTCGAAAATGCATCAACAATACATAACAAGATACTCCACACGGACTTCCGCTACCGGAATCCGACAATGCGAATCTACAAGATTCCATTACACAGCATGGGTATTCCAATGATCCAGCGCCCTCAGCATAGATCCCAAGATGATCCCGTCGGACCAACACGAGGTGGAAATAACCCGTCCAATGATCCGGCCTCACTAGATCCCAAGATGATCCCGTCGAACCAACACGAGGTGGACATCCGATCCAGCGCCCTCAGCATAGATCGTACAACGTATACAAACACAACTCATGCATACACATATGCCAAATCATTATGTTCATCAACATGAACATATAAACACTGAGTACCATGGCAAATCAACGAAGTAGATATCATGTTCAACATCATGAATAATCATACGTATACTCCAAAAATACCAATAATAACATATCACGATACTTGCCTCGAAGATGGCAAGAACGATATACTTCAATGACCTCAACCCACTCGAAGGTCGCCTCCTTCGATCAACGTAGCAAGCTCGAACCTTAACAAAAGGAATGATATACAAATCATCTCAAGTCGAACAATGGTTTAACAATTCGCCTACGGCCGAAAAGCTCAAAATAAACAAGTCTGGATTGCTTAGCGCGCTACGTACTCTACGTAACGCGGCGCTTAAGCCGGATCGTTAGCGACGCTATCGTATAAGACTAGCGCGGCGCTAGCCATGATCGCGCTTTGACTCGGCTGGTCTCATAACGTACGCTACGTATGTTTCGTGCGTTAACTGAACCCCGATAGCGCACGTTAACTCACACATGTTAGCGTGCGCTAATCTTGCATGGCAGAATACTGCAAACCGAAAACTGGGTTGAATGGTGAAGAACTCATAAATTCTACCGTGATAATACAAGTTATCCTCGGGCATATCATGCTAATAAGGTTTGTGGAAGTTCTCTGATTATGAGATACAAATATACGGATAGTTATCTCAATATTATAATTCCTCTACGATCTTCAAGAAATAATATAAGTTCCATCGTCTTACGTTCCAAAACACATGATTCCAACGTTTACAACGTATCATCTGGGTAATATCCGACATCGATCATAAATCGATTTGAACATGCTTAGGAGTCCTTATAATAAGATGGTTCAAAGGTTCATTCGATATATAGTACCGATACGTCAAAAGTATCCTTCTAACATGTGATGACCGATTATAAACGAAATACTTGCTATCCAAACATGATTCAAACTTCCTTAGGAACATTACTAATCATTGGTGAAGAATCACCTACCTCAAAGTAGTGAAGAACACGGATGAAAATGAAGCAATCCAACACCGAAGGCTTGAGCACCAATCTCCAATGATATATGATCTTCAATCTCGAACTAGGAGGTTGATACGAAGTGTTTAGGACGAAGGGAGTTATGTTCTAAGTGTAAGAGTTCGGGTTATGGGAGGAGAAAGAATCAAATCACGAATAGGATGTCCTCTATTTATAATAAATGGCTATTAGCGCGCTAGACCGATCGTAGCGTGCGCTAACGGCTCACGCCTAAATCGTACTGCACTTAGCGTGCGCTACGCATATGCCTCGTAGCGTGGCGCTAAGGCGTTGACTCGGCTTTTCCCGAAAGCCGCCTGTGTACATCCCACACAATCCGACAGGGGTCCCCGCCGATCTCACCTACCGCACGCCCCAATCAATATGACCACGCATAGCGTGCGCTAATGATCCCATGTAGCGTGCGCTATGAATCCCTGTTAGCGTACGCTACACGCAGCCTGTAGCGTGCGCTACATGCACAGAATTTCAATCTCTAATATCACATATACGAAAATATACGCTCGACAACATCGGACTATGAAATACGGAGAATAGTACTCAGACAAAAGTACAATCATTACAATAACACAAGTTCCAATTACATAACAGAAATCTCGGGTATTACATCCTTCCTCCCTAAAAAGAAGTTTCGTCCCGAAACTTAGGATGAAAACAACTCCGGATATTTAGCCTTCATACCGTCCTCCGTTTCCCAAGTGGCCTCTTCGACTCCATGTCGTGACCATTGTACTTTAACCAAATGTATTGGTTTATTCCTCAATTGTTTGATCCGGCTCTCAAGTATCTTGATTGGTCTCTCTTCGAAGGTGCCATCATTAGCTATCTCGATCTCGTCGAAATCAATGACGTGACTGGGGTCCAGACATACTTCCGCATTGGGATACGTGAAACACACCGTGAATATGACTCGGCGATGGCGGTAAGGCCAACTCGTACGCTAAATCCCCAACTCTCTCTAGATCTCAAATAGTCCGATATATCTCGACTAAGCTTGCCTCTTCTCCCAAAACGGAAAATCCTCGTGTAGGAGACACCTTCAATAGTACGTGGTCCCAGTGGCCGAACTCTAGAGGGCGACGACGCACATCGGCATAAGACTTCTGTCGACTCTGGGCAGTCAACAGTCTTTCTCGAATCAAAGCTATCTTCTCTTGAGTCTGAATAATCAACTCCGGTTCCGTCCCGATCAAATCCGATGAATCATCCCAACACAGGGGTGATCGGCATCTCCTCCCGTACAAAGCTTCAAATGGTGCCATTCGAATAGAAGCATGCCAACTATTATTGTAAGTGAATTCGATCAAGGGCAAGTGAACTTCCCAATCAGTTGACCAATCCAACGCACAAGCTCTAAGCATGTCTTCTACAGTTTGAATAGTCCTTTCGGACTGACCGTCTGTTTGGGGATGATAAGCTGTGCTAAAGTTGAGCTCAGTCCCCAAAGCCTTGTGAACTTCCTTCCAGAAGTGCGACACGAAACGACCATCTCGATCCGAGATAATGGTCTTCGGCGTCCCATGCAATCTGACTATCTTCGCAATAAATACTCGCGCCAATCTTTCGGGTCCCCATGTATCTTTGATCCCTAGGAAATGAGCCGACTTGGTTAGTCGATCAACTACGACCCAAATCATGTTCATTCCTGCTCTATTCCTTGGCATACTGGTGATGAAATCCATCGAAATGTCCTCCCACTTCCATTCAGGGATCGGAAGCGGCTTTAACATCCTGGCAGGTCGCTGATGCTCAATCTTGACCTGCTGACAAGTCAAACACTTCGAAACGTACTCTGCTACGTCCTTCTTCATATTCCCCCACCAGAAGTTTTGTTTTAGATCCTTATACATCTTATCACGCCCGGTGAATAGAATAGGGCGCGCTATGAGCTTCTTTCAGAATAGTCCGTCTCAAATCATCATCATCGGGAACGCAAAGTCGACTTTGAAATCTCAGAACTCCATCATCTTGTATCACGAATCCTGGGGCTTTTCCTTTCTTTACTTCATCACATAATCGAAGGATCAGAGAATCGTCCAACTGCTTGGACTTGATCTTCTCGACTAGTGATGAAGTCAGTTCCATCACATAAAGTTGCCCTTGGATTCCTGGTGCCCATACTTCAATCCCTTCATGGATCAGTTCTCATTGAATGCTGGTCTGGGGCGTAAGAGCTTCCAACACTCGAAGAGAAACAGGTTTACGGCTCAACGCATCGGCTACTACATTGGCTTTCCCCGGATGATAAAGAATCTCCAAGTCGTAATCCTTGATCAATTCCAGCCACCTCCTCTGCCTCATGTTTAATTCTTTCTGACTGAAAATGTATTTGAGGCTCTTATGATCTGTAAAGATCTGACAATGAGTGCCGTACAAATAATGTCGCCATATTTTCAAGGCAAAGACCACAGCTGCTAGCTCCAGATCATGAGTCGGATAATTAACTTCGTACGGTTTCAATTGCCGAGAAGCATAAGCAATCACTTTATCCTTCTGCATCAACACACAACCCAAACCCTGATTTGAAGCGTCGCTGTATACCATGAATCCATCAGTTCCCTCTGGCAGTGCTAATATAGGTGCTGTCATCAGTCTCCTCTTAAGTTCGTCAAAACCAGCCTGGCATTTCTCATTCCACGTGAACTTTTGAGTTCTCTGTAACAGCTGGGTGAGCGGTCGAGCAATTTTGGAGAATCCCTCTACAAAGCGGCGATAATATCCAGCAAGTCATAAGAAGCTTCGGACTTCTTTCACGTTTTTAGGAGCTTCCCAATCCAAGATTGCCTCGACTTTCTTCGGGTCCACCTGAACTCCGTCGGATGATATCACATGCCCAAGGAAGGTTACTTCCTTAAGCCAGAATTCACATTTAGAAAGCTTAGCATACAGCTGTTCCTTTCTCAAGATGCTCAAAACCACACGTAAATGTTCAGCATGTTCCTCTGCGTCCCTCGAATATATCAAGATGTCGTCAATGAAGACGACCACAAATTTATCCAAGTATTCCAAGAATACCCGATTCATCAATTGCATGAATACTGCAGGAGCATTGGTAAGTCCAAATGGCATCACTACAAATTCATAATGCCCGTACCGAGATCTGAAAGCGGATTTCGGTATATCTGATCCCTTGATTCTCAACTGATGGTATCCTGATCGCAAGTCAATCTTCGAGAATACCCTTGCCCCTTGCAGTTGATCAAACAAGTCGTCGATCCGAGGTATCGGATACTTATTCTTGATTGTCATCTTGTTGAGCTCCCTGTAATCAATACACAGTCGGAGGGATCCGTCTTTCTTCCGGACAAAGAGAACGGGCGCTCCTCAAGGAGAAACGCTAGGTTGAATATAGCCCTTCTGTAACAATTCCTCCAGTTGCTTCTTGAGTTCATACATCTCGGTTGGCGCCATGCGGTATGGTGCCCTGGAAATAGGGGTTGCTCCAGGCTCTAATTCGATGGTGAATTCCACTTCTCTTTGCGGAGGTAACCCTGGTAGCTCGTCAGGAAATACATCTGAGAACTCATTCACAACTGAAATAGACGAGAGCTCTACTCCTTCCTCTATCCTCATGGCATAACACCAAAGTCCATGACATCCCTGTTTCAATAATTTTACGGCTTTCATTGCCTTGATCAATCTTCCCGAGCTTCCCGGTCTCCATCCTCGGAATAAGTGTTCAGACCCGTCATCAGCAATGATAGAAATGACTCTCTCGGTAATTCAGGATAGCTCCATAACGGTTGAGCCAATCGTCTCCGAGAATTAAATCGTCACCGTAGATGTCAACAACAATGAGATTTGACGGCCAATCTCTTCCTCCTATAGATACTGGAAAATCTCTAGCCTCTAGGGTTCCCACAATTCTCTCTCCACTCGGCAATCCCACAACATACGGTTCACAATCAATTAAGCACGAGATTTTTAAACGATTTACACAGTTCAAAGATACAAAAGAATGTGTAGCTCCGGAATCGAATAAAACACTAACTGGTTGCAAAAGGATCTGAATCGTACCTGATGCAACAGCGGTGTTCTGATCGTCAGATCTCCTCATTTCGTACAGGCGCGGAGGAACGGACCCAGCACTGGATGTCTCTCTCTTCCCAACGTTCTGCTGCTGAAATCCACTCTGCTGTGTCTGGTTCACACTTATCTCCTTAGGAACTGGTGCTGGAGTGCGGGTACCAAAAGATCTATTAGCGGCTCCACAGAAGGCCGCACGGTGCCCTTCTTGCCCACAATCGTAACAAGTCACAGAAGATGTGGGGCAATCACGTCGAATATGCCCTCCTCGACCACAATTGTAGCATTTCTTTGATGCGTCCGAAACTGCTGATGTTGTCCGGAACTTCTTTCCGCCTTTAGAAGGATGTGGAGGTTTCCTAGCCGAATAAAAGGAAGACTGGCCCTTGCGGGCCCCACCACTCTTGTTTTCTGCAAAGCTGCCGGTCACCTTCTGCTTCTTTGCCTCTACTGATTTCTCCACCGCCGCCTCTTTCATGTCGTAGGCCAGCGCTTTGTCTTGATACTGTCGCAACGTAGTACACTCGAATCCGGACATGTACTGCTGAATCTCCGGCTTCATCCGCATATCAAAATGAAAAATCTTTTCTGCCTCCGTTCTGACCAAGTGTCGCACACAAGTCAGCTGATGATTAAAAGTTTTAATTACATCTGTCACAGATGCCTCCGAACTCTGTGGTGAGAAAAACTCTCGGATCTTTGCCTCTCTAACTGGACGAGGACAATACTGTGCTTCCATCATTAGTTTGAATTCCGTCCAATCCGCATTATGATTCTCGGGTCGAATAGCCTCCCACCAATCGAAGGCCTCCCCAGTCAGAAAATACTGGGCAATGGGAACCTTCCGGTCCTCGGGACAGTTAAGACCCGCGAATATCTTCTCCAACTCCTTGAGCCAGTGATCCCAAGTAAGTGCCTCAGCAGATCCGTCAAATTTTGGCGGGTGCAATTTAACCACTTCAGCCCGAGCCATCTGTCTCCCGGTTATCCTCGTGGTCTTCTTTGTCCCATCGCCGTCTGCATGCGATCAACGACCCGAGCGAACCGGTTTATCTGCGCCACCACCTGTTGAAGCACTCCCGGTATGTTAGGATTTGCGTCATCATTCGCTGACCCTTGCTGCCCTCCCGAATGGGAATCGGTTCGACTAGCCGATATTTCTGGGGTAGTTGCGGAATCCTCATGTCTCATGTTACCACGTCCGCGTCCACGACCGCGTCCGCGTCCACGTCCTCCTCTCAACATACTGTAAACGCAATTTCTCAATATCCAGAACAAAAATTTTCGAAATAAAGTACGTTAATACTCACAAAACAGTAATTAAGTAAAACGGTAGTATAAGAGATTAAGAGACTTACAACCACGGTCCACATGACGACTTCGGCTGAACAGTGATGTTACAAACGACCCGTACATCAAATACGTAAACAGACCCAAATAAAACCCGACTGCCAAGATATCCATGAATCTTAGCTCCGATACCATATTCTGTAACACCCCGAGATATTCGGAATAATTACAGCGCCGTAAACCGTTTAAGTAAGGATTTACAAGGCTAATTAAAAAGGAAAGTGAATCTAAGACCTCAACACTGCGGAAATTCAAGTTTGTGAAAACGTACAACTGGTTCAACGAGTAATTAATACAACCATATCGAATTAATATCAATAAGACACGCGTACTCAAGTACAGGAACCAAACCAAGAAAACAAATCTCCAACAACAATAAACATCACTGAACCCCTTCGTCGTCACGTCGGTACTGTGGCTGTTTCCCTGCTCCTCGGCTACCTGAACATCAAAACAAATGTCCACCCCCGAAGGGGTTAGCAAAACGATGCTAGTACAAGTATCATATTAAACAATTCGAATATGCATCAACAATACATAACAAGATACTCCACACGGACTTCCGCTACCGGAATCCGACAATGCGAATCTACAAGATTCCATTACACAGCATGGGTATTCCAATGATCCAGCGCCCTCAGCATAGATCCCAAGATGATCCCGTCGGACCAACACGAGGTGGAAATAACCCGTCCAATGATCCAGCGCCCTCAGCCTAGATCCCAAGATGATCCCGTCGGACCAACACGAGGTGGACATCCGATCCAGCGCCCTCAGCATAGATCGTACAACGTATACAAACACAACTCATGCATACACATATGCCAAATCATTATGTTCATCAACATGAACATATAAACACTGAGTACCATGGCAAATCAACGAAGTAAATATCATGTTCAACATCATGAATAATCATACGTATACTCCAAAAATACCAATAATAACATATCACGATACTTGCCTCGAAGATGGCAAGAACGATATACTTCAATGACCTCAACCCACTCGAAGGTCGCCTCCTTCGATCAACGTAGCAAGCTCGAACCTTAACAAAAGGAATGATATACAAATCATCTCAAGTCGAACAATGGCCTAACAATTCGGCCTACGGCCGAAAAGCTCAAAATAAACAAGCTGTCTGGATTTCTTAGAGCGCGCTACGTACTCACGTAACGTGCGCTAAGCGGCTGTTAGCGTACGCTATCGTATAAGACTAGCGTGCGCTAGCCACAGACTGGCAGTCTGACTCGGCTGGTCTCATAACGTACGCTACGTATGTTTCGTGCGTTAACTGAACCCCGATAGCGCACGTTAACTCACACATGTTAGCATGCGCTAATCTTGCATGGCAGAATACTGCAAACCGAAAACTGGGTTGAATGGTGAAGAACTCATGAATTCTACCGTGATAATACAAGTTATCCTCGGGCATATCATGCTAATAAGGTTTGTGGAAGTTCTCTGATTATGAGATACAAATATACGGATAGTTATCTCAATATTATAATTCCTCTACGATCTTCAAGAAATAATCTAAGTTCCATTGTCTTACGTTCCAAAACACATGATTCCAACGTGTACAACGTATCATCTGGGTAATATCCGATTACTGATCATAAATCGATTTGAACATGCTTAGGAGTCCTTATAATAAGATGGTTCAAAGGTTCATTCGATATATAGTACCGATACGTCAAAAGTATCCTTCTAACATGTGATGACCGATTATAAACGAAATACTTGCTATCCAAACATGATTCAAACTTCCTTAGGAACATTACTAATCATTTGTGAAGAATCACCTACCTCAAAGTAGTGAAGAACGCGGATGAAAATGAAGCAATCCAACACCGAAGGCTTGAGCACCAATCTCCAATGATATATGATCTTCAATCTCGAACTAGGAGGTTGATATGAAGTGTTTAGGACGAAGGGAGTTATGTTCTAAGTGTAAGAGTTCGGGTTATGGGAGGAGAAAGAACTGAAATCACGAATAGGATGCTGTCCTATTTATAATAAATGGCTATTAGCGCGCGCTAGACCCTGATCGTAGCGTGCGCTAACGGCTCACAGTCTAAACTGTACTTGGCACTTAGCGTGCGCTACGCATATGCCTGTAGCGTGCGCTAAGGCGTTGACTCGGCTTTTCCCGAAAGCCGTCCAGGTACATCCGACACAATCCGACAGGGGTCCCCCGGCCAGATCTCACCTACCGCACGTCCCAATCAATATGACCACGCATAGCGTGCGCTAATGATCCCATGTAGCGTGCGCTATGAATCCTCGTTAGCGTCGCTACACGCACTGTAGCGTGCGCTACATGCCTGTAATTTCAATCTCTAATATCACATATACGAAAATATACGCTCGACAACATCGGACTATGAAATACGGAGAATAGTACTCAGACAAAAGTACAATCATTACAATAACACAAGTTCCAATTACATAACAGAAATCTCGGGTATTACATAACAAAACTTCCTTGTGGGATCGATAAACCGGACTCAAAAAGTCCACTTTACTACTTGATACGATATCGTGCACTTGCGATAGTTACACTAAAAGCGTGTCAAGTTTTTGGCGCCGTTGCCGGGGAAGTATAAGTTATATTTGAAATCTTACATTGTAAACTATTTTTGTAGGTACAAATTTCTCGACGTTGTAACTTAGTACTAAATTGTGTTTGTCCGGTCAAGTGGCGGATAACGGTACTCCGTGACTATTAAAGTCGGATTTTTCAGTTTCCCACAACAACTAATATTTGTAAATATTTTATTCAATTATTTTCATTGTCTTTTTTTTTTGTTTTTTTTTTATCATGGACGAAACATTGTTTAAAATTGAAAAAAGATTTCCCTTTCTAAGCAAAAATGCAATTTTAAAAATTTACAAGACAAGGCTTGAAAGGATGAGGTTGCTTATGAATAAAAGCATACCTTTTGACATAAGATTCATTATCGAAGTTAAAGTAAGAATAGAAGGTGAATTCACAGAAACACCAACTAGATTTTTACCAGGGCTTGGAAAAAGTTCATATGCCAAGAAACGACGAGCAAAGATACTAGCCGTTTCTTATAAATGTGCTAGATGGAACTGTAATGCAAAATGTCGATCTTTAGGAATTCCATCTACAAACAGAGAAGATAAAATTCAGTTCATTAATGATGGTCTGAATAAGGAGAATTTAGATAATATCGAAATTTCTCTTGACACACATCCTAGTGGACTTGTATACTACGGAATTCAATGTTTGTGGAATAAATTCAAACCAGAATATGAACAACGTCTTGGGAATCTGACTTTAAAAGACCCTGTTTGCCAATTTGTAAGAAAATTGGATGGGAAGCTTCTCCCCGACTCATAGAAGGCGTTTAGGCCGTTTCTGAACGTAAAATCAGAGGAAGATGTGAGCCACAATCACAACTACTGTACATACGCGTAAGTATCTTTTATTTTTGTCGTGTGGTGAGATTTTCTGAATAAAAAATGTGATACGCGATAAAAGCTTTCATTATTCTATTGAGTAGTTGAAGCACAATCAAACGCAATCACAAACTTGTTAAACAATTTTTACCTTCTTTTCCTTCTATAAATAAACTTTCTACTGGTTTCTTTCATTCATACCTCAAACTTTCACTTTTCTCTGTTTCTCTCTAAAATTTTTTTTTTTTTCAAAAATGGAGTCATCATCTTCAATAAAAAAATTTAACACAGTATGCATTTTTGGTGGAGCTAATTCTGGAAAAGAGGCATGCTTTACTGAAGCAGCCCACAACTTGGGTCGTACCTTAGGAGAAAAATGCATTCATGTAGTTTACGGAGGAGGAAGTCTAGGATTAATGGGACGAGCTGCTGCTTCTGCCTATATGGAAGGAGTAAGAGTGTTGGGAATAATCCCAAAACCTCTGGCTGAAAGTAAAATCACCGGGTCAACTATTGGAGATGAGTTTAGATCTGTGAATATGCAAGATCGCATAACTCACATGATAAATAATTCTGGCGCCTTTATCGCCCTTCCCGGTGGTTTTGGCACCCTTGAGGAACTTTTTCATGTGGTTACCAGAGCCCAGCTAAATGTTCATCAAAAACCAATAGGTGTGCTTAATGTCAATGGTTTCTTTGATGGTTTACTGTCTTTCATCGACTACTCTGCCGAAAAGGGCTTTATTTCCGAGCAAAAGCGAATCATAGTCGTTGCAACAACACGAGTAGTAATATTCAAAAAACTCTATGTATTTGTTCCTCAACCAGATCCAGCTCTAGCTAAAATTGTCTGGGTAGAAGATTTTACCGTGAGAAAACGAAAAGTGGATTCATTCCTCTCCCTTTGATAACCCATGTCGGACCTCTTGTAATTTTACTTTCTGTCGTGTGTAATAATCGTGCTAAATGATGGCTGCTTAAGGAGTTTCTTCTTGATCTCTTGACGCGCATCTATTCGCGATTTATGTATTGTTGTAATTTTTATTTCGTGTTTTGCTTTTATAAAAACTTTGATGGCAGCGTAAGGCGACTCTTCGGACTTTCTTGATGCGCATCTTAAAAATTGTGTTATACTTACGAGTATATTTTACTTTGTTGTGTGCCTCGTATCACTAGTACAAAAGGTCACATAGGCCACGTTTTTCTAGTTACATCCTAGCCACGTTTTTGTTTTTACAGTGGCCAAAGGATGAAAATAAGCTTGTGGGCTAGTTATGGCCATCAGAGTTATTGTTTTGTAGCCATAGGGCATCATTTGGTCATGGTTTCAAATCTAAACATATAATATGTGGCCATTTATGAGGATATGGTCACATTGGAATGCAACACAAAAATTAACCCGAGGCCGAAAGGCATTTTATTTAGCTACTTTGGTTTGTTTGGGTGTCCAAATGTTATATTCATTTGACACTTAGATTTTGCGAGACAAAAAGTGACATATATAGCCAATTGAGATATTAATAACTGGCCATAATTTTTGTTTTTACAGTGGCCAAAGGATAAAAATAAGCTTGTGGGCTAGTTATGGCCACTACGGTTATTGTTTTGTAGCCATAAGGCACCATTTGGTCATGGTTTCAAATCTAAACATATAATATGTGGCCATTTATGAGGATATGGTCACATTGGAATGCAACACAAAAATTAACCCGAGGCCGAAAGGCATTTTATTTAGCTACTTTGGTTTGTTTGTGTGTCCAAATGTTATATTCATTTGACACTTCGATTTTGCGAGACAAAAATTGACATATATAGCCAATTGAGATATTAGTAACTGGCCATAATTTTTATTTTTACAGTGGCCAAAGGATAAAAATTAGCTTGTGGGCTAGTTATGGCCACTGCGGTTATTGTTTTGTAGCCATATGGCACCATTTGGTCATGGTTTCAAATCTAAACATATAATAGGCAACCATTTATGAAGATATGGTCATATTAAAATTCAACACAGTTTATCAACTTGAAGCTTAGTTTACTATTGATTTTATGTTTTCATCAGGGCCGGTTCTGACTTCTTTTATGCCCATGACGAAAAGTCATATTAATGCCCTTTGTGTAAAAAAAATAATAAAATAAATTTTTATGGGGTTTGCAACATATATAGTCAAGTTAGGTGGCTCATTCCCGTGTTGATTTTTATTAAAAGAAAATACAATAATACAATGGAGGACATAAACCAAAGACCTGAATAATGAAACATGAATATCACCTAAAGCGATATCTTCATGCACTTTTCAATCCCCAAAAGTTTACTTCATCAACATTAGTATTTTCAATATGTCCCTTAGTGAAAATTCATTCCGCAATTCTTTTTTTAAATTACATGCGAATTATGTGACAAGTATTGCAGAAAATCCATCTTAGTTGCCGTTCAAATAGTTAACTAGTGTGTGACCCATTGGAAAAATCAATGGGCATTTTAGTCCATTTAATTACAATTGCAACTAGAATTGATTTAATAATTGGAAAAGTTATACTACTACTATAATATTTTAAATCATCCTCACTCTTATATATTTTTTGAAAGGGAAAATGATTAAATATCAGGTCAAATTCAGTTTTTGTTACTAAAATAGGCACATTTTATTTTTGACAACTAATTATATTTTTTTTAAATGATTACTACAAAATAGTTTTTATTTTTTTGAATGATTACTACTTTACTCTCGTGTGTTGTAAACTTATATATATTTGTTTCATATTTACTCCAATTTCCGTACTCAAATTTTTTGTTCCTCAATTTTTTCTTCACATATGTTTTTCTTACGTCTCCTACCCCAGATACCGCATACGAAAGGCGGTCAACGGAGAATTGGACAAAATGCCGTTCCTCACAGTAGAACAAAAGATGGTTGCCGAAACAAAAGAATTGTACTATTTTTTTCAGCATAAATGGCAACGACAAGGCAGTGATGGTGCATATGATATTAGATGGAAGGTTGTAAATTAAGTTGTCATTGCCTTGGGGACCAATTCAAGATATGGATTTATAACATTCTAATACATTTTATAAAAGAATTATAGATCTTAAAACCAAATGAAAAGAGAACCGCTGTTAAGGATGTAATATAATCCTTAAGAAATTATAATATGTAATAAGGATATACATATTATTACATCTGTTAATACATTTTATGTAATAATGAACATTATTATGTATATATTACATCCTTATACATATTATTTTATGTATAAACTTATTAGATTTAAAATAATATGTTAAATTTCTTTAGAATTATTTTTTAAAATAATATTAAAACCAAATGAATCAAACAAAATCTATAAACAATACAAATAACACCAATCGAGTCAACCAATAAAATCTCCATAGAAAGATAACAGATGGATATCAATTTCCTATTCCTTCTTTCACCTATTCACCAATCATCAATTAATACTAACAATATCAATATAACATCAACTGATTTATGTCTAAAATGACAGTAACATCAACAAGAAAACACAAAGCATTAAATTATAGAACAATTGGGTAAAAGGTAAATGCAATCAATATTTTCTACCGAAAATGGCAGAATGACTTCTGCTTAATTCCAAAATCCAAAGAATTATATTTTAACATTATCGAACATTAAGATTAACCGAAAGAGGGCAAGCATCCAGCAAACAAAGTTGAACGACAGATGACATGAACTGCAAACCAGAATGCTGAGATGGTAAGTAGGTAAAGATGAAGAGTGCAAACCAAGAACCATGTTTGCTGAACAGAATGACAGGACCAGTCAACCAGCCCACTGAAGATGAAGTCTGTCGAACCATATCCACCGGGCAGCCGCAAAGACAAAGGTCGAACTCGAATTGAAGGGTCGAGCGAAGTAAGGTTTTTTTATTTTGAACAGGATGCTGGAACTAGTCTTTACAATGTTTCATTTATATAAAAAAAATGAAAAAAAACATGTAGCAGACAATGAAATTTCTAACAGCTGTTTTGAACGAACTGATCGATCCCATGTTGCCTCATTCCTCTCGATATTCAACTCAAAAATCTGCTAGGCACAATAGGAAAACCAGGATCTTAGTTCAATGGTGTCCAACTTCCAAAACCAAACTAGTTCTAACATTTAAAAAAGGGATTCTAATAAGATAACTTGTTAAAATTTAACAACTAGAATAATAAGAACATTCTGTTGATACTCATTCATATGTCGTTCTAAACATTGAATTTCTAATTCATGTTTTCAAATTTGGGTGAAATTTATCAGAAACCACTAAAAGGAAATATACCGACATACCTGGAGGAACTCTAATGATAAGAAATCAAAGAGCCGGAGTCTGTCGTTTTGGTTTTCGTATAAACAGACCCCCACTGTCAGTTCGGAAGTAATCAGCTCGGGGTTCTTTACCCATGTCTTGTGGATCTACACCCGGCAAAATGTTATCATTCCGATGAAAAGTTACTGTACCGAATTCCTCGTTGTTGCCATCATCATATGCATTTTTATGATTTCTTGGAGGCATTCTGAAAACAATAGACATTTTCTTATTTAGCTGGTCTTTGACATAAAATACCTGCCTAGCTTGTGAGGCTAAAATAAAAGGATCATTTTTGTGTCCCAACATACAAAGATCAACCATCTTGTAGCCAAGATTATCTTTTTTGACCCCACGTTTATTATCAACCCAATCACACTTGAAAAGATGAATTTTTCTTATACAGTAATCTAACTCCCAAATCTCTTGTAAAACACCATAATAAGACGCTTTACCATATGTTACACCATCATCTCTAGAAATGTGCATGTCATCTGCATCGACGCTAACGCCGCTATTCTGGTGAATTCTACCTTCACGAGATTTTGTGCGAAATAGGTATCCATTGATGCGATATACAACATATTTTTTTACCTCGTAGTGTGGGCCGTGTGCTATCCACCTTAAGTTCTCTGAGATATTTTCTTTAGAGACTGCCAACTTTCCCTCGACCTGAATTCATTACAAGGAAGAGTTTTCAGCTCAAGCAATATAACATAGCAAACACAATCTTTTCTACAAACTCTTACCTCCTTGCGTAACCATTCGGCAAAGGTAATAGCGTGTTCTTTCTCCAACCATGCTTGCCTTTTGGCAGGATTTTCTTTTTTCAAATGGAGCTTGTGTCGACTGACCAATACATTGAAGAATGTTAATTTGTGTAAAAAAATGTAAATAAGTGAAAACTAAAGAAAATTATTACTCACTCGATATAAGGCTCAATTTCAGACGTATTCTGCATTATGTAGAGATGTGCTTGCGATAATTGTTCAGGACTAACTATACACGGTTCTCCACATGATAGTGGTTCTCCCTCCATAATAGTTTTAGAATCTTCACCCGTGTGAGATGTATTATGTCTGTCAAGTGGAATACCAATTGTCTTCATGTTTTTTTGGTACTCACTATAGATCTCAATTATTTCTTCTGCAACATTCTCTTCAGCAATGCATCCACAAGGTTTATTTCTGTTTCGCACATGTTTTTTGATAACCTTCATACACCTTTCGAATGGATACATCCATCGAAAGCATACAGGACCACATAATTTCACTTCTCTGGCAAGATGCACAGTTAAATGAATCATAATGTCGAAAAATGATGGAAGGAAGTACTTCTCTAGTAAGCATAACGTCACACAGAGATCCGCCTGCAACTTATCTATCTCTTCCACGATGATTTCTTTGGCGGATATTGACCTATAGAAGAAACAAAACCTGATAATTGCATATATCACAGGTTTGGGCATAATTGATCGAATCGCAATGGGCAAAAATTGTTGTATAAGCATGTGATAGTCATGTGATTTAAGTCCGGTCAGCTTACGCTCTTTTCGATTCACAAGGGTGGCAAAATTCGAACAATAACCTTCTGGAACCCTTATCTCAGATAATGTTTCTAAGAACTTATCTTTTTCTTCCTTGGTTAATGTGTAACATGCTGCGGGAAGAGTTGTTCCTTTGTCTTCTGTCTTAGGTACCAACTCCGGTCTTATCCCAAAATGCACCAAATCCAATCTGGCTTCTAACCCATCTTTCGTATGCTTGTTGTGCAGCGATGTTCCAACTAGACTCTCACCCACATTCTTTTCGACGTGCATAAAATCTATACAATGCTGGACAACGTTATATCTCCAGTATCGAAGGCGTCGCTGCCATATGTTGCATCTTTTCCAGTAGATGGTTTCATTGTCTTCCCCATTTGACTTGCCCGCTTCTTTGATGTTCTCCTGATGCGCTTCATCTTTCCACCTTTTCCGGGCATAGCCTGCACGCAATCCACTTGAGTACCCTTCCCTCCCTTTCCCCATGAATTCTCTATACATTTTACCTCTTCGTATATTTCTTCACCGGTCATTGGTTCTGGAGCTGTGCCCCACTCTTGTTCTCCATTAAACGCCTTCTTCTGGCTTTTGAATGGATGATCATATGGTAGAAATCTTCTATGACCACCATAACTCTATTTTCTTGAGAAAGGAAGTCTAACACAGTGATTTTTTCTCCGACACACCACACAACCTTTGTATCCGGAGTAAGGGCAACCCTGTAGTGTACCAAGAGCCGGGTAATCGCTTACTGTCCATAATACAACTGCATGTAGAGTAAACATTTCTTGTAAATATGCATCCCATGTTCTGATTCCTTTTTCGAATAAGAGTTGAAGCTCCTCAACTAAAACTTCAAAATAGACATCGATGTTGTTACCAGGCGCACCATCTATAAGTAATGACAGCATGATGAATTTTCTTTTCATACAGAGCCACGGTGGTGTAACACCCCGATAAGGCGGCCATTACAGTGCCGTGGACCCCACACTGGGATCCACCAGGCGATATCCAAAGTAATGATTAAATGCACAATACATGTGATACCAAACCACAAAACATAGTACTTACTCCGATGTGGAGTTTACAGCAGTATGGCCTACGGCCTTATTACACACAGGATCCAAAACATAATTATAATCCATATGGAGATGAATTATTCCTTAAATAACAATACATTTGTTCAAACTTAAAATGAAGCGGAAAATAACATTACACGGTACGAACATGACCGGACACGAAAGACTTGGGGCCCCCGAACTAGTATCCTTCGAACCCTTCGTCATCACCTTGATCTTCCCGTGCCTTGCCTTTTCCTCGACCTAAAATACAACACAAGTATTTCGCCCAACACAGGGTCAGATATACATGATAAATGATTCTCAAGATAGTATACAATTCACGCATATAAGATTTCAAGAATAACGCCCCGACTAACGAACATACCCCTCGGGCGTATGAACGCTCAGTCACAAAACGTCGAACACATCCAAGTATAAAAATGGACTGTGAGCGACTAAGATAGTACGGCTCAAGAGGGACATCACAGTACGCCCGATCCGAATATGTGTCAGTGCACATGTCCACCCCGTATACGGAATCCAGGATATACGTGGGACAATGTACTTAATTAGCCTCAACAAACTACGTCTCGTGTGCACAGCCTTTCACGGAAAATATTCACGCATGACTATATATGTGCCCGGCTAAAAATCCTACACAATATCCAATCGGAACGTAGATATGACTCCAGATATGTCACGATGCAACATGACAACGAATTCAAGAATTTCACAAAATCCGAATAAGGATCGAGGACTCACCGAGATGACAACAAGATCAACAATATCAAGGGTCCAAAAGTAACGAACTTGGGAATACAATCCCACGATGAAAACGGGACATCATTAAGAACAACCTCAAATCACAAGTCACAAGTTTATAAGTGTTTCACATACACGAAATGCATAATCATCATAAGAATCCACACATCATTATAACCAAGCAAGATAACTTGCCTCAATACGGAGACGGGAATAGTCCTCTTCTTGTCGGAACGAACGAACGGTCCTCAACTAATATTGTGTACTCGAACAATCAACCTTGAATGAAGTATATTTTGCTCATTAATACGTTTATATGATCATCTACACCGAATTTTCACGAGATAACATCTTAATTTCCGATTGAGTAGTTTAACTTCTAAAGTGTTACTTCAAGAACCTTATTCATACCATTCAATTCTCACAATTGATTACAAGATGATACCAAATGTTTGTTGGATTAAGAATCATTCCATATTGTTTTAAACAATAATCTCTTATCCTTTAATCTTATCAAGAACATCTCAAATGATTAAAAGTAAAATCTGCACTACATACAATTACTTATGTTGAGTTAATTAGTTGTAAATCCATATCATGGTTATGAAGATTATCTCAAGTTTAGCACCACTCTTATACTCTTCCAACTGACTTGGGGAGTCAAACAACACACCTCTAAATTCACTTAGCCTAGGTTCAAGAAGATTATTTTATTCTTCTAATGATCAACAAGGTTTCTTAAAACATTTATGGTAATTATTCCAATAAGTCATTTACATTACAATGGAACAAGGATTATTATTATACCAATGGTGTTATAAGTCTAGCAAGGAGAGTGTGGTTAAACTAAACATGATCATTACCATATTAAAACACCAAGAACACACCATTACAAACCCTCTAATCATCATGTTCATCATTAAGTTGTTGAAAGCTTAACTACAACATGTTTATTTTGATTAATTCATCACTAGGTGAAATATACTTAATCACTATCATATTAAATTCGAGATTATAGGGTTAAATCGTAGAACATACCTTCAGAAATGGAGAACAATACACCAAACCACAAGAACACAATATAAGCTTCAAGAATGTCTCCAAGTTCCAATCAACAAGCTCCAAAATCAAAATGTAAAGCTCCAACACAAGTAGGAAGAAGGTAAACTTGCTCTAGGGATGAAGAGGGATGATTATATGGGTGAATATCGGAGGTTGGACGTGCAAAATGAAAGACACAAGTTGTCTTTTTATAACAGCACAGTTCGTTACGTACGCTACACAACAAGTGTTACGTACGTAAGCTAAGTCCAGAGGTTACTGGACTGAAATACGAACTTCATTACGTACGTTACCGCTAGAAGCATTACGTACGTAATGTGGGTCAACTAGGTTGGCTCCAAAGATCAGATATTCGAATCCCACCCAGCCCCACACGCCGAAAGTTGAGATCGGATACGATTGCACTGGTTACGTACGTAACAGGTACCCCTTTACGTACGTAAAGGCCTCAAAATAGCGTACGCTATGACTTGCGATTAACGTACGTTAGGCTCAGGTTTTTAATAGTTCAATATGCACTTATCTCTACAACACTGAAAATTCAAACATAATGCGAGTGATCATTTTATTCAAGTCTATTATGATATATTCCAACATCAATATTCATTTCACAAATGCAACAAGATTACAACAGTATTAAATTATTCGAATAGTACAACAGCAAGTAAGAATTCCGTCGGATATTACATACTCCCCCCCTTAAAAGGGGTTTCGTCCTCGAAACTAAGGGGTAAACAATTCAGGATACCTCTCTTGAATGCTTCTCTCCGTCTCGCACATGGCTTCCTCGACCCCGTGTCGAGACCACTGAACCTTCAGTAGGGGAACCGTCTTATTACGCAGTTGTTTGATCCTCCTCTCAAGTATTCGTACGGGGCGTTCCTCATACGAATGATCCTCCGATAAATCGATCTCATCGAACTGAAGTACATGACTTGGGTCAGCAACGTATTTCCTTAACTGGGAGACATGGAACACGTTATGGATCCGGCTCAGGGCTGGTGGTAAAGCCAAGCGATAAGCCAAATCGCCTACTCGTTCCAAAACCTCAAACGGCCCGATATACCTCGGACTCAGCTTGCCTCGTTTTCCAAAACGAAAGACTCCTCGGGTAGGTGACACCTTCATTAACACATGGTCACCAACCTCGAACTCAAGCGGTCGTCGACGGTGGTCAGCATAAGACTTCTGTCGACTTTGAGCCGTTAACAACCGGCTCCTAATCAAAGTGATCTTCTCTCGAGCTGCTAATAACATGTAGGGTTCCGTACCCAGAGATTCTGATAGTTCATCCCAACACAAAGGGGACCTACAGCGACGGCCATATAATGCCTCATACGGTGCCATCTGAATCGAAGCGTGCCAACTATTATTATAAGTGAATTCCACCAAAGGCAGCTGGGCTTCCCAATCGTCCTTCCAATCAAGAGCGCATGCTCTCAATATGTCCTCTAGAGTCTGGATGGTTCTCTCAGACTGACCATCGGTCTGTGGATGAAAATTCGTACTGAAATTCAACTGCGTGCCCATCGCACGATGAACTGCCTTCCAGAAGTGTGACACGAATCGCCCGTCACGGTCTGATACAATACTCTTGGGGGTACCGTGTAATCTCACAATTTCCTTAATAAACAGCTGGGCCAATCTCTCGGGACCCCACGCGTCCTTAATCTCCAAGAAGTGGGCTGATTTGGTCAGACGGTCCACAATCACCCAAATCGTATTCATTCCTCGACGACTCGTCGGCAATGTAGTAATAAAATCCATTGATATGTCCTCCCATTTCCACTCGGGAATTGGGAGCGGTTTCAGCATTCCTGCGGGTCGCTGGTGCTCAATCTTAACCTGCTGACAGGTTAAACATCTCGAAACAAATTCGGCAACCTCACGTTTCATATTTCCCCACCAATAATTCTGCTTCAAATCCTTATACATCTTGCTAGATCCCGAGTGAATAGAGTACGGGGTAGCATGGGCTTCTCTCATGATAGAGTTCCTTAACTCTTCGTCAGTAGGTACACAAACTCGATTTCTAAATCGTATCAATCCATCCTCGTGGATCACGAATCCAGGGGCTTTCCCTTGGGTTACCTCATCCCGGACTCGAGATAAGAATGGGTCCGTAGCTTGTCTCGATCTGATCATATCATCAAGAGATGAAGAAATCTCAAGGGTGCAAAGTTGTCCCTGAATACGCTGTAACCAAACTTCAATTTCTGGCCCCATAAGGTCCAATTGCAATTCTCTCTGTGCTGTCAAACGGCTCACCATCTTCTCCTGCACTGTCTTACGGCTCAAAGCGTCACCAACTACATTTGCTTTGCCCGGATGATAAAGGATCTCGATATCATAGTCTTTGATGAGTTCTAGCCACCTTCTCTGCCTCATGTTTAACTCCTTCTGAGTAAAAATGTATTTCAGGCTTTTGTGATCAGTGAAAATCTGACAGGTTACTCCATACAGATAATGACGCTAGATTTTTAAAGCAAACACCACGGCTGCGAGTTCTAAATCATGGGTGGGGTAGTTGACCTCGTAAGGTCGTAGCTGTCTCGATCCATAGGAGATCACCTTCCCGTTTTGCATTAGTACACACCCATGGCCCTGTTTAGATGCATCACTATACACTACAAACCCTTCCGTTCCTTTCGGTAGGACTAAAATAGGTGCCGAAATCAACCGACTCTTAAGTTCATCAAAGCTCTGCTGACAAGCCTCTGACCATAAATATTTCTTATCCTTCCTCAACAAATTAGTCATTGGTTGGGCAATTTTGGAAAAGCCCTCCACGAACCGTCGGTAATAACCTGCTAGTCCCAAGAAACTGCGTACTTCCTTAACGCTCTTTGGTGGTAACCAGTCTCGGATAGCTTCTGTCTTCTGCGGGTCTACTCGCACCCCATCAACTGATATCACATGCCCGAGAAAGATAACTTCATTTATCCAGAACTCACATTTAGAAAATTTTCCATAAAGCTGCGCTTGCCTTAACGCCTCGAGAACTAGATGGAGATGACGCTCGTGCTCTTCATGGTCACGAGAATAGATCAGAATGTCTTCAATAAAAACGACTACAAAGCAATCCAGATAATTAATAAACACTCGATTCATCAGCTCCATAAATACTGCCGGTGCATTCGTCAGTCCAAAAGGCATCACTACGAACTCATAATGCCCATAGCGAGTACGAAAAGCGGTCTTCGAAATATCAGACTCACGAATCCGCAACTGATGGTAACCAGACCTCAGGTCGATCTTAGAAAACACAGCAGCCCCTTGAAGCTGATCCAATAAATCATCAATACGCGGCAATGGGTATTTGTTCTTAATGGTTACCCTGTTCAACTCACGATAATCAATACACAGACGTAGAGATCCGTCCTTCTTACGTACAAATAGTACTGGTGCTCCACAAGGGGAAGCACTAGGTCTAATGTAACCCTTCTCGGTGAAATCCTCAAGTTGGCTCTTCAGCTCCTGCATCTCAGTCGGAGCCATGCGATACGGTGCTTTTGAGAGCGGGGACGTACCAGGCTCTAGCTCAAAATTGAACTCTACATCACGATGCGGAGGCAAGCCTGGCAATTCATTTGGAAATACGTATGGGTAGTCTCGGACTACCGGAATATCGATCAATTCAACTGGTCGATCCATTGTCTTGGTCATGTAACACCAATAGCCAATACATCCTTGATTAAGCAGTTTCACCGTTTTCATAGCGCTGATGATTCTCCCGGAACGGCTGGGATTATCACCCTGGAAGGTACACTCAATACCATCGTCAGATGTGACGGTTACTGTTCGCTTGCGGACACTAATTATGGCATCATGACGGTCCATCCAATCGATATCCAAGATCACATCATCTTTAGGTAAATCGACCACAATTAAGTTTGACAACCACTCACGGTCGTTCATTCGAATCGAGGAGTCCTGAACTTCACGATTCCCAACAATTCTTCTACCATCGGGTAGACCAATTATATAAGGTTCACAATTGATAACATGCTCTAGTTCCAAACTACTCAAACAAGAAGTAGATAAAAAGGAGTGTGAAGCACCAGTATCAAAAAGAACACAGACAGGCTGAGATTGGATCTCGAGAGTACCTGCAATCATGCTGGCTTCGGGATCTTCAGCCCTCTTCATCTCGTAAACTCTAGGTTTTGCAGCCCTGCACGGATGTACTGCTTGATTTCCACGTCCCATCCCTTTGTTTGCCCGGTAGTCCGATAAGAAGCGGATGGAGGTACACGGTCTGAATCAAGATTGTACTGGAGCATGAGGTGCTGCGGGAATACGTCCTAGTCCACTCCTACAATAACGAGCACGATGTCCGTTCTTCCCACAAGTATGGCATGACACGGCTCGCCTAGGACATTTCGAATTGATGTGTCCCGGGTCTCCACAATTATAACACACAACAGATAGGCTGACCGCTCGAGGTTGCGATCCGGTTGGCTTCGATGCCGTAGGTTGCCGTTCAGAAGGATTTGGCACTGGTTGGGGTCTCTTGAATGCTCCCGGTTCTTTGTCGACTAGTTCTGGTTCTGAATTTCTTGTTGTTAGGCTGCGGTTGCTTCTTGGAAATTTCCTTCACGGTCAATTCGTACTCGAGCTTTCTCGATGAACTCCGGTAGGGTCACACAATGATGGTTCAACAGCTGCATTCTCATTCGGGGTTTAAGCCTTTTGAGAAAGTATTTGATCTTATCAGCTTCTGTGTGGACAATCGTCGCGGCAAAAGGGAGAAGTGCCTGGAATTTCTCGGCGATAGATCGTACGTCATCATCTTCGGACGGTTCCGGATTCAGCAATTCTGATAATTTAGCCTCGCGGAGAGGACCTGGATAGTAACGATCTAGCATGAGATTTTTAAATTCTTCCCAAGTACATACGCCATCAGCTGGCCTCACCGAAAGCCACCAAGTGTGGCCACCCTTGCCCAAGTAGTAAGCTGCTACGGAGACGCGATTCTCTACTGGACAGTCTACCATATCGAACAACTTCTCGAAGTGTTCGATCCAATGCACGATATCGGCCGGCTCAGAGGAACCTTCAAAAATCGGGGGTCATTGGCGCGAGATGTCACTGATGATCCGATTCACCGGCCCGCCATGTATAGGAGGTGGCCCCTTATGCTGGTCGGTAGCAGCTCTCTGCATTCTTTCCATTAACTGACCCATTTGGGTCATATGAGCCATCATGCCCTGCATTACAGTGTAAGGATCGACACGAGCATCCTCGCATCCATTGTGGTGCGATTGGTCCCTAGAAGGCGAATCACTGCCTGCGGAACTATGCTCTGCGTTCGCACGTCTGTTGGCTCGCGGTATTGGGATTCGGCCCCTTCCGCGGCCTCGTCCCCCTCTGCCACGGCCTCTCAAATTTCTTTCCATACTGAAAGAATAAATTTGTAATGATAATCATAAGTATAGTTCATGATACCAATCAGAATTCACGCTAAGTTAATGGCAGTAAGAAATTACATATTCGAGAAAACAGTTCGTAATGAGTTATCATCACTACGAGGGTCACACAAAATATCATATCGACGTTTGAGTCGAATGATTTAAATCATATAATCAATCCAGAATTTTATTTGAATCATCAATCAGATAATTCCTGCCACAAACCCTTAAAATGCCGAGATCAACAAGGAGATCTATTCAGAGATCAATATCATGTCAATAATTTATTCATGGTTCATAAAGTACGTACCGCATTTGGCTCGTAGGATCAGACGCTCGCACGGGTCACACGTGACACGAAGGTCTCTTGATACTAGTTCAATACACAAAGACTCAAAAAGAAAGAAAACGACCTCTCTGATACCATCTTCTGTAACACCCCGATAAGGCGGCCATTACAGTGCCGTGGACCCCACACTTGGATCCACCAGGCGATATCCAAAGTAAAGATTAAATGCACAATACATGTGATACCGAACCACAAAACATAGTACTTACTCCGATGTGGAGTTTACAGCAGTATGGCCTACGGCCTTATTACACACAGGATCCAAAACATAAGTATAATCCATATGGAGATGAATTATACCTTAAATAACAATACATTTGTTCAAACTTAAAATGAAGCGGAAAATGACATTACACGGTACGAACATGACCGGACACGAAAGACTTGGGGCCCCCGAACTAGTATCCTTCGAACCCTTCGTCATCACCTTGATCTTCCCGTGCCTTGCCTTTTCCTCGACCTAAAATACAACACAAGTATTTCGCCCAACACAGGGTCATATATACATGATAAATGATTCTCAAGATAGTATACAATTCACGCATATAAGATTTCAAGAATAACGCCCCGACTAACGAACATACCCCTCGGGCGTATGAACGCTCAGTCACAAAACGTCGAACACATCCAAGTATAAAAATGGACTGTGAGCGACTAAGATAGTACGGCTCAAGAGGGACATCACAGTACACCCGATCCGAATATGTGTCAGTGCACATGTCCACCCCGTATACGGAATCCAGGATATACGTGGGACAATGTATCTAATTAGCCTCAACGAACTACGTCTCGTGTGCACAGCCTTTCACGGAAAATATTCACGCATGACTATATATGTGCCCGGCTAAAAATCCTACACAATATCCAATCGGAACGTAGATATGACTCCGGATATGTCACGATGCAACATGACAACGAATTCAAGAATTTCACAAAATCCGAATAAGGATCGAGGACTCACCGAGATGACAACAAGATCAACAATATCAAGGGTCCAAAAGTAACGAACTTGGGAATACAATCCCACGATGAAAACGGGACATCATTAAGAACAACCTCAAATCACAAGTCACAAGTTTATAAGTGTTTCACATACACGAAATGCATAATCATCATAAGAATCCACACATCATTATAACCAAGCAAGATAACTTGCCTCAATACGGAGACGGGAATAGTCCTCTTCTTGTCGGAACGAACGAACGGTCCTCAACTAATATTTTGTACTCGAACAATCAACCCTGAATGAAGTATATTTTGCTCATTAATACGTTTATATGATCATATACACCGAATTTTCACGAGATAACATCTTAATTTCCGATTGAGTAGTTTAACTTCTAAAGTGTTACTTCAAGAACCTTATTCATACCATTCAATTCTCACAATTGATTACAAGATGATACCAAATGTTTGTTGGATTAAGAATCATTACATAATGTTTTAAACAATAATCTCCTATCCTTTAATCTTATCAAGAACATCTCAAACGATTAAAAGTAAAATCTGCACTATATACAATTACTTATGTTGAGTTAATTAGTTGTAAATCCATATCATGGTTATGAAGATTATCTCAAGTTTAGCACCACTCTTATACTCTTCCAACTGACTTGGGGATTCAAACAACACACCTCTAAATTCACTTAGCCTAGGTTCAAGAAGATTATTTCATTCTTCTAATGATCATCAAGGTTTCTTAAAACATTTATGGTAATTATTCCAATAAGTCATTTACATTACAATGGAACAAGGATTATTATTATACCAATGGTGTTATAAGTCTAGCAAGGAGAGTGTGGTTAAACTAAACATGATCATTACCATATTAAAACACCAAGAACACACCATTACAAACCCTCGAATCATCATGTTCATCATTAAGTTGTTGAAAGCTTAACTACAACATGTTTATTTTGATTAATTCATCACTAGGTGAAATATACTTAATCATTATCATATTAAATTCGAGATTATAGGGTTAAATCGTAGAACATACCTTCAGAAATGGAGAACAATACACCAAACCACAAGAACACAATATAAGCTTCAAGAATGTCTCCAAGTTCCAATCAACAAGCTCCAAAATCAAAATGTAAAGCTCCAACACAAGTAGGAAGAAGGTAAACTTGCTCTAGGGATGAAGGGGGATGATTATATGGGTGAAAATCGGAGGTTGGACGTGCAAAATGAAAGACACAAGTTGTCTTTTTATAACAGCACAGTTCGTTACGTACGCTACACAACAAGTGTTACGTACGTAAACTAAGTCCAGAGGTTATTGGACTGAAATACGAACTTCATTACGTACGTTACCGCTAGAAGCATTACTTACGTAATGTGGGTCAACTAGGTTGGCTCCAAAGATCAGATATTCGAATCCCACCCGGCCCCACACGCCGAAAGTTGAGATCGGATACGATTGCACTGGTTACGTACGTAACAGGTACCCCTTTACGTACGTAAAGGCCTCAAAATAGCGTACGCTATGACTTGCGATTAACGTACGTTAGGCTCAGGTTTTTAATAGTTCAATATGCACTTATCTCTACAACACTGAAAATTCAAACATAATGCGAGTGATCATTTTATTCAAGTCTATTATGATATATTCCAACATCAATATTCATTTCACAAATGCAACAAGATTACAACAGTATTAAATTATCCGAATAGTACAACAGCAAGTAAGAATTGTAACACCCCCAAGTTATTCAGGGATATTACAGCGCCGTAAGCCCCGCCGTGGGACCCACAAGGCTAAACATACGTGGAACCATAAAATTTGACCGATAAGGTCTACACACAATGGAATGAAAAACAATACAAAGGTATTCGAAACATAACCAATGTATTCACAAACATCACAACTCGATTCAATACTTCGGCAAACACAGGCCAGAACATCAAGGAAAAGGGAAAACAATACTCGAGTATTCAAAAGCCAATCCAGTACAACAACACTGAACGGGAAACTCCAAACACCACTCAAAGGAAGACACAGTATCACACTTGCCCACCATCTTCATGCCGACCCGATACCTGCCTGTCCGACCTCTTGGAACCTGAAATACATGAAACGTATTTCCCCCATAAAGGGGTTAGCCGTTGAATAGCTAGTGCAAGTATATCAATATGAAACACAATACTCCTCGACAATAAAGTAAATGTAACCGTCAATTCATCAATTCAAGACAAGTATTCCGGAATAACTAAAATCTCATAAGACGTATGTGAATGCCGTAGAAACGGTTCGTTCACCTCATACGCCGTTACGTATGTGAATGCCGTAGAAACGGTTCGTTCACCTCATACGCCGATACATGTAGGAATGCCGTCAAAACGGTTCGTTCATTACATGCCAACAATATATCTATGAATGCCGTAAAAACGGTTCGTTCATGATATGCCATCAATATTTCTTACTTTCAAAGTCGAGAACGTACAATCATAAATGTATACTTGCCTTTGAGATATCGAGAAATCAAATGGAGGAAAGGTATGAGTTTGGTAGGTCCAAGAACGCGCTTCCGGCACCTAAACGATTCGCAAGGAATATGACAATTAATTATCCATACTCAAATTACACGAAGAGACTCCCGAAATTCGTCTACGATTCAAGAAAATATACGGGTGAACAACTAAAGGTTGGGAAATCGCCCAAACTCCCACAAGTCCGAAAACGGCAAAATCCAACCCGTAAAATCGTAAGAAAACACTCATACGGTATGGATATATCAAAATCTCAAGGTTCTCACACCTCAATCGGATAAAACGGACGAATCTACGAAAACCCCCAAAATCCAACACAAAATTCAAAGTGTTCTTGAATAATCTTTCAATAATCCGATGAATACTCAAACATGTCCATAATCACGCATATATCACTTCATACATCATGATTTTATCATCCAAAACGTCAATACCCACACAAAATCGAGAAGTCAAGATGTCGAAGAAATTACCTCTTGAATATCCAAGCTCTATGATCCAAGGAATACGCGTTAGATCGACTATCCGGGTTTCCCAACCGAGTGAAAGTGGTAAATCTCCAACACACAAGTGATAGATGTGAGAAAACTCCTCCCTCAAACTCTCTCTCTCGCAGGTGGAAGAAGGAAATGGAGGAAATGGCTGAAATCTCGCTTAAAAAGCCGAATTATGCAGTTGACCGCATTGTGTGCCGGCTCGGCCAGTGTGTGCCGCGCACGTACCTAAAATTGTTCCTGTGTTTCGGCGGTGCCGCGCTCAGCCAGTGTGCCGCGGCACCGGTACAGCGGTTTTGGGCCGAGGATGCAACACAAGTGTGCCGCACTCGGCTAGGTGTGTCGCGGCAATGACTGGCAAGGTGCCGCAAGCCGCCAAGTGTCCGCGGCACCGTGCAGATCCGCTCGGCCAAATTTAGGAAATGTGTGTGCCGCGGCGCACACTCCTTGTGCCGCGGCTCACACCCCCTTCGGGTCCTAAAATGATTAAAAATGACCCGGGAAGAGAATAAAGGTAATAGGATTCAATGTCTGGGCAACAATAACACGAAATAGAAGTACGGAAACCCCAAAACGGTGGTTCCAAGCAATGATTACAAGGGTTCGCTCAACAAATCGCGATTCGAAGAATATGAAAAGGTTTGAAAAGACATGATTTTCGACCGGGTATTACATTCTCCCCCTCTAAAAAGAAGTTTCGTCCCGAAACTCAAGAAATAAATAGTTCGGGGTATTCCACCCGCATCTTCTCTTCCGTCTCCCAAGTCGCCTCTTCGACTCCATGCCTCGACCATTGTACCTTAACCAGTGGAATGGTCTTATGCCGAAGCTGTTTCTCGCGACGCTTAAGGATCTTCACGGGTCTCTCCGGAAAGGTAATATCCTAGGCTACGTCAATCTCACTGTAGTCGATAATGTGGCTCGGATCCGGTACGTACTTCCTCAACTGGGACACATGAAAAACGCTATGGACGTGACTCAAAGCTGGAGGCAACGCCAAGCGATAAGCTAAATCTCCAACTCTATCCAAAATCTCGAAAGGTCCGATATACCTTGGACTGAGTTTTCCCTTTTTCCCGAAGCGGAAAACTCCTCTGGTCGGCGATACTTTGAGCAAGACGTGATCCCCCACTTCAAACTCCAAGGGTCGACGACGAGTATCGGCGTAAGATTTCTGACGACTCTGGGCAGTCAGTAATCGATCTCGGATAATAGAAATCTTTTCCTTGGTCTCCAATAACATATCTGGTTCCATCCCGACTAGCTCAGAAGCCTCGTCCCAACATAATGGCGACCTACATCGCCTACCATAGAGTGCCTCGAAGGGTGCCATTTTGATCGACGCATGCCAACTATTATTGTAAGCAAACTCGATCAACGGTAGGTGAAGCTCCCAATCATTACTCCAATCCAAGGCACAAGCCCGTAACATATCTTCCAGAGTCTGAATCGTCTTCTCTGTCTGACCGTCTGACTGAGGATGAAAGGAAGTGCTCAATCTCAACTCAGTACCCAGAGCCTGATGAACGGCCTGCCAAAAGTGTGTTACAAAGAGGCCGTCTCGATCAGAAACAATAGTCTTGGGGGCACCGTGTAGCCTCACGATCTCATTAATAAAGGTTCGAGCCATTCTATCCGGTCCCCAAGTATCCTTAATACCCAAAAAGTGTGCAGACTTGGTCAATCGATCGACAATTACCCAAATCATATTCATTCCAGTCCGAGTTCTCGGCATGCCAGTGATGAAATCCATTGAGATGTCTTCCCACTTCCACTCGGGAATGGGAAGTGGTTTCAACAACCCCGCCGGTCGTTGATGTTCGATCTTGACTTGTTGACACGTCAAGCACCGTAGTACAAACTCCGTAACATCCTTCTTCAGGTTATTCCACCAAAAATTTCGCTTCAAATCTGTGTACATCTTACTCGTCCCGGGGTGGATTGAGTAGGGCGTAGCATGGGCTTCTCGGAGGATTCTCTGTCTCAACTCTAAATCGTTCGGGACACAATGTCTGCCCTGAAATCTCAGAATACTATCCTCATGTACCATAAAGCCAGGAGCTTTTCCTTTAATCACATCTTCCTTCAGTTGAGAAATCATCGGGTCACTCCACTGCTTCCCTTTGATGTCATCAACTTAGGACGAAGTAATTTCGAGAGTACACAACTGTCCCTGTACTCGTTGAAGCCAAACTTCTATCCCTTGCTCAATTAAATCTTGACGAATTTTTGTCTGGGACGTAAAAACCTCGAGCATTTGAAGAGATGCCGATTTGCGGCTCCGAGCATCCGCAACGACATTGGCTTTCCCGGGGTGGTAAAGAATTTACAAATCATAATCCTTTATCAACTCTAACCAACGCCGTTGTCTCATATTCAGCTCCTTCTGACTTAAAATATACTTCAGGCTCTTGTGATCGGTATAAATCCGGCACGGTGAACCATACAAATAATGCCGCCAAATCTTGAGTGCAAAGACAATTGCGGCCAATTCCAAATCGTGAGTAGGGTAATTCATCTCATAAGGCTTTAATTGTCGTGACGCAAAAGCTATTGTCTTATCATGCTGCATAAGAACACAGCCCAGGCCTTGACTCGAAGCGTCACTGTAAACTGCAAAGCCTTCGCTACCATGTGGTAAAGTTAGAATCGGCGCTGAAGTCAATCGTCTCTTTAGTTCATCGAAGCTCTGCTGTCTCTCATCCGTCCAAACAAACTTTTCGTTCTTCTGGAGTAATTCGTCAGCGGTCGAGCGAGTTTCGAGAACCCCTCGACAAACCGACGGTAATACCCAGCAAGGCCCAAAAAGCTACGAACCTCCTTAACATTTTTAGGTGGTGCCCAATCTAGCACTGCCTCGATCTTCTGCGGGTCCACACGAACCCCTTCGGCCGAAATCACATCGCCGAGAAACATAACTTCTTCCAACCAAAACTCACATTTCGAGAATTTTGCATAGAGGTGCTCGGTTCTCAAAATGTCTAAAACCAAACGCAAGTGTCGGGCATGTTCCTCCTTATCTCGAGAATAGATCAAGATGTCGTCAATAAAGACGACTACACACCTGTCGAGGTACTCGATGAATATTTTATTCATTAACTGCATGAATACTGCCGGCGCATTCGTCAACCCAAAAGGCATAACTACAAATTCATAATGCCCATATCTCATCCGGAACGCCGTATTCGGAACGTCGGACTCCCTAACCCTGAGTTGATAATACCCGGATCTTAAGTCAATCTTCGAGAAAACCGCAGCTCCTTGCAATTGATCAAATAAATCGTCTATACACGGTAGAGGGTACTTGTTTTTGATGGTTACTTTGTTCAGCTCGCGGTAGTCGATGCACAAACGTAGTGAACCATCTTTCTTCCTCACGAAAAGAACAGGCGCGCCCCAAGGCGAAGCGCTCGGTCTGATGTGCCCTCTTTCCAGAAGTTCTCCCAACTGATTTTTCAATTCTTGCATTTCGGAAGGTGCCATGCGGTAAGGTGCTTTAGAAATCGGAGCCGCGTCTGGCTCTAAGTCTACGGTAAATTCTATCTCTCGATCTGGCGGTAATCCCGGAAGATCGTCCGGAAAAACATCGGGATACTCATTAACAACCGGAATTGAAGAGAAATCGACTTCGCTTCCTTCCGTTTTCAAGGCATAACACCAATAGCCCGTACAACCTTTATTTAAAAGTTTTACGGCCTTCATGGCACTGATAAGTAACTTGGATTGGCCCGACTTACGTCCCAAAAATGAGTACTCAGATCCGTCTTTAGTCATCATGGTGATAACTTTGGTACGGTAATTCATAATCGCCTGGTGATTATTAAGCCAATCCTCGCCGAGGATTACGTCCTCGCCTTCCATATCAACTAAAATTAAATTCGATAGCCATTCCATACCGGATATAACCACCGGAAAATCTCTAATCTCCCGATTCCCCACAATCCTATCCCCGCTAGGCAGTCTCACGATAAAGGGATCGCAAGCAGTTAAACAAGTTATATTCAAACGGCGTACACACTCCAATGAAATAAAAGAATGTGTAGCACCCGAATCAAAAAGTACACGAACTGGATAGGATAGAATATGGATGGTACATGAAGCCACTGCCGCATCGGGTTCGTCTGTTCGACGCATCTCATAAACTCGTGGTTGCACCGAACCGACGCTAGAGTTCCCCCCTCCAGCGTTCTGACCCCGACCCCGGCCCCTGCCAAAATTCTGCTGGGGTTGACCAAAAGATTGCCGCTGATTAACACCTTGATCAAGGGGTGTTGGGGCAGAAGCCCGAGTGTCCAAAGTCTGGTTCGGCTCGGAACAATAAACCACTCTATGCCCCATCTGACCACACGTGTGACACTTTAATAGTGGAAAGTAGCATTCCGAACTAAAGTGGCCTGGACGACCACAATTATATCAAGTCACGGTGCGATTTGAGGTACCCGGAGTGGGACGGTAACCCCTCTTCCCTTTATTAGAACGTGACGACTGTCCGGCAAAACGGTTAGTCGACTGTGACTTCTGAAAGTTGCCACCCTTAGAGCCAGAAAAATTTCCCCGACTTTCGCTTCTTCGGTTCTTCAACGGTGTCATTGTCGGGGCTCAACATATCATGAGCTAAAGCTCATTCCCGATACTCTTTCGGTGTGGTACAAGCAAATCCGCCATGTACCGTAAGTCCAAATTCATCCGCATATCAAAATAACGGATCTTATCACGCTTGCTACGCACTTGATCCTTCACATGGATCAATTGTTGGTTATACTCCACGATCGCCTGCGAAACGGGAATATCTTGTGGTTTAGCCTCGAAGAAGGCTCAGATTCGGCTCTCTCGTACCGGCCAAGGACAAAACTCGGCCTCCAAGAGCTCCTTAAATTCCTCCCACGAGGCAATACGATCCTGTGGCTTGATGACCTTCCACCAAGTAGCGGCCTCCTTAGTGAGGAAATACCGAGCAATTGGTACTTTCCTCACCTCGGGCAATCAACCGCCTCGAAAATCTTCTCTAATTCCGCTAGCGCCTTCCCAAATTAACGGGTCTGTGGCACCGCCAAATCGTGGAGGGTGCATACGGATTACATTCAAGCAAGGCATCCGTGTTTGGGTTCGGGTTATTCATTGAACGGTTTGGGCTAAAATGGTCATCTCGAGTAGCCAATTGTTGAAGTGCATTCGCCACTCCAACGCCTCGCATTGTTCCCTTGACCGCCTGATCGTCGTGGCCGACTCTCGGTGTCGGATGCACCGAGTTCGACAAATCGGGTTGGTCGACCCGCAATCGAATCGATGGAAACGGCCGCGCCACGACCCATTCCTCGTCCACGGCCACGACCACGGCTACGGCCCCTACCAGCTGACATACTGAAGAACACACAAGGTACGTAAGCACAATTCAAACGCACGACATTAAGGTGATCGATTCTCAAGAATATCCATAGAAGGAGCATAACGAATAAGGAAACATTAGAAGAGTAAGAGGTCTTACAAGTACCGGTCGCACTGTGATGATGGCAGAGTAGTGATACTGTGGACAATTGACGACTCATTCGACCCAAAAGACCGACAGCCTAGGTATCCATAGACCTAAGCTCTGATACCATATTCTGTAACACCCCCAAGTTATTCAGGGATATTACAGCGCCGTAAGCCCCGCCGTGGGACCCACAAGGCTAAACATACGTGGAACCATAAAATTTGACCGATAAGGTCTACACACAATGGAATGAAAAACAATACAAAGGTATTCGAAACATAACCAATGTATTCACAAACATCACAACTCGATTCAATACTTCGGCAAACACAGCTCTAACATCAAGGAAAAGGGAAAACAATACTCGAGTATTCAAAAGCCAATCCAGTACAACAACACTGAACGGGAAACTCCAAACACCACTCAAAGGAAGACACAGTATCACACTTGCCCACCATCTTCATGCCGACCTGTTACCTGCCTGTCCGACCTCTTGGAACCTGAAATACATGAAACGTATTTCCCTCATAAAGGGGTTAGCCGTTGAATAGCTAGTGCAAGTATATCAATATGAAACACAATACTCCTCGACAATAAAGTAAATGTAACCGTCAATTCATCAATTCAAGACTAGTATTCCGGAATAACTAAAATCTCATAAGACGTATGTGAATGCCGTAGAAACGGTTCGTTCACCTCATACGCCGTTACGTATGTGAATGCCGTAGAAACGGTTCGTTCACCTCATACGCCGGTACATGTAGGAATGCCGTCAAAACGGTTCGTTCATTACATGCCAACAATATATCTATGAATGCCGTAAAAACGGTTCGTTCATGATATGCCATCAATATTTCTTCCTTTCAAAGTCGAGAACGTACAATCATAAATGTATACTTGCCTTTGAGACATCGAGAAATCGAATGGAGGAAAGGTATGAGTTTGGTAGGTCCAAGAACGCGCTTCCGGCACCTAAGCGATTCGCAAGGAATATGACAATTAATTATCCATACTCAAATTACACGAAGAGACTCCCGAAATTCGTCTACGATTCAAGAAAATATACGGGTGAACAACTAAAGGTTGGGAAATCGCCCAAACTCCCACAAGTCCGAAAACGGCACAATCCAACCCGTAAAATCGTAAGAAAACACTCATACGGTATGGATATATCAAAATCTCTAGGTTCTCACACCTCAATCGGATAAAACGGACGAATCTACGAAAACCCCCAAAATCCAACACAAAATTCAAAGTGTTCTTGAATAATCTTTCAATAATCCGATGAATACTCAAACATGTCCATAATCACGCATATATCACTTCATACATCATGATTTTATCATCCAAAATGTCAATACCCACACAAAATCGAGAAGTCAAGATGTCGAAGAAATTACCTCTTGAATATCCAAGCTCTATGATCCAAGGAATACGCGTTAGATCGACTATCCGGGTTTCCCAACCGAGTGAAAGTGGTAAATCTCCAACACACAAGTGATAGATGTGAGAAAACTCCTCCCTCAAACTCTCTCTCTCGCAGGTGGAAGAAGGAAATGGAGGAAATGGCTGATATCTCGCTTAAAAAGCCGAATTATGCAGTTGAACGCATTGTGTGCCGCGGCTCACAGTGTGCCGCGCACGTACCTAAAATTGTTCCTGTGTTTCGGCAGCAGGTGCTCGGCTGTGTGTGCCGCGGCACCGCACAGCGTTTTTAGCTGAGGATGCAACACAAGTGTGCCGCGGCTCAGCCTAGGTGTGCCGCGGCAATGACTCGGTAGTGTGCCGAGGCACTGCCGGAGTGTGCCGCGGCACCCGGTACAGTCCGCTCGGCCAAATTTAGGAAATGTGTGTGCCGCGGCGCACACTCCTTGTGCCGCGGCTCACACCCCCTTCGGGTCCTAAAATGATTAAAAATGACCCGGGAAGAGAATAAAGGTAATAGGATTCAATGTCTGGGCAACAATAACACGAAATAGAAGTACGGAAACTCCAAAATGGTGGTTCCAAGCAATGATTACAAGGGTTCGCTCAACAAATCGCGATTCGAAGAATATGAAAAGGTTTGAAAAGACATGACTTTCGACCGGGTATTACAAGAATTCCGTCGGATATTACAGGTGGAAGGTTGTAGATCACAACTAAAACAGGCCACACACTGCGAGCTTTGGTGCCTTTGTTTACATCAACTCCATCAGCCGAAACAGCTAGCCGCAGATTTCTTGGATTACTAGCAATTTCTGGGAACTTGTCATCTATCACTCTCCATGCTTGTGAGTCTGCTGGATGACGCAATACACCATCTCTTTTTCTAGTGGTATGGTGCCATATAACATCTTTCGCCATTTGCTTTGATTGAAACAACCGCTGGAATCTTGGAATGATGGGGAAGTGCCACAATACCTTTTCAGGAACACCCTCGTACACTTTTCCTTGCTTGTCAACTTTCCATCTCGATGCCTTACAAGTAGGACACACCTTTTCATCCTTGTACATGCCTCTATAAAGAATGCATTCATTTATACAAGCATGTATTTTTGTGTAACCTGAGCCCATTGATTTCATTATTTTCTTAGCCTCGTATGTATTTTTCACCATTACATTACCTTCTTCAGGGAGCATTTTCTTTAACAAGGGTAATAGTTCATCAAAGAACATGTCGGATGCTCCGTGCTTGCTCTTCAAGTTGAACAGCTGAACAATTGCAGACAACTTTGTAAAGTTACGAGATCCTTTGTATAGGGGCTTTTTAGCATCTTCAAGTATCTTTTTAAACTTCTCAGGGTCCTCTGCGAAACCTTCTGCGGCTTCAACCATTTCTATAGTGTATGGGGCATCAGTGGGAATTCCCATTCCAAAATCTTCACATTCCGTGGGTGTAATATCCGTATTTTTCTTTTCCTTGTATTTTCGTTTTTGGTGTATTTCTCGGTCGTAGTGACCCTCGTGTATCTTTTCAGCGTGTCCTTCCTGTCAAACTGTTGAACTGTATCCTCGTTGTTGTTGTGCGGAACCGCCGTTTCGGGGTTGCCATGGATCCATTGCGTGTTGTTGGTCCCCAAATATTGATTCCCACCGTTTTATTCTCTTTCCGGATCATTTTTATCATTTTGGGACCCAAAATGGGGTGTGGGCTGCGGCACAAGGTGCGTGCGCCGCGGCACACAAATTTCTCCAGATGTTGGTTGGACACCAGACTGTGCCGCGGCACACCCATCCGGTGCCGCGGCACAAGCAGCCAAAGGCCGCGGCACACCTATCCGTGCCGCGGCACACTCGTGTGTCTTCCGCGACCAAAACCCGACCGTACCGTGTGCCGCCGCACACGCAGCCGTGCCGCGGCACAACGCGAAAACACGGGCGTAGATTTTCGGCTGTGCCGCGGCACACTTTGCGTGCCGCGGCACACTTTGGCCGTGCCGCGACACACGGAGCGGTCAATCAGGATTCAGATTTATTAGGCGAAATCGGCCATTTCCATCCCCATTTTTCATTCTGCCGCGAGAGAGAGGGTATAGAGGGGAGAGTTCTTCATCCGGGGGTCGATTTTCATCATTTCTCTTCGGTTGTGAAGCTCGGGAAATCAATCTAACGCGCGTTCTACGGATCTTAGTACTCGAATCTTCCAAGGTAATGCTCTAAAACCCTATTTCGATTAATTTGGGGGTTTTGGGTTTTTCTTCCGATTCGTTCCGTTTCGTTGGTGGATTCATGATGTATACGATTGATATTGTTAGTATCTTTAGTTTTCCTACGGATTCATGGATATTTTGTGGATTTTTATGGAATCGAGAGGGTTTGGTTGTGGTCCGCCCTCGTTGTTATTTTTGTATGAATATACATGAATCGTAGGCGGGTTTCCGGGTGTATTCCTTTTCCGTAATCGTCTAGAGTGGTTGTGATTGTACTATTCGAATCGTTAGGTTCATTCTCGTCGGTTCCTCGTGGTTGTGCTTGATCCTTCCGTTCCGTTCGTGTCATCGTCTATTTAATCAAGGCAAGTATCCTTATGAACTTACAATCTTGACATAGTAGTTTTGTATGAGAAATTGTGTGTGTGTATGCTCACTACGGGTTAGACTCGACGGGGTCTCGGTAGGGTTCCACGAAGCTGTGGACCGCGAGCTTGCTTTTAACCACTGTGGGTTAGATCCGACGGGGTCTCGGCAGGGATCCACGAAGCTGTGGGTCCGCGGTTAATTGTGGTGCATTTTTACAAATGTGGTTTGATCATTGGCATCTCCGGAAATGAGCGTTTTGGAAACTATGATTTCTTGAATTGCATGCATTACTATATGTGTAAGATGTAAGTCGTTCATCCGGTTACTTGTACTAGCGTAATTGCTAACCCTCTGGGACCCGCTTTGGGGAAATTCGTTTTATGAATTTCAGTGTCGTTCATAGAGACGAGCGGGCTGACCAAGACACGGATGACGGCCGTGCGTGATGATGGTGCACGAGTGATGTTTTAGTGTCTTTTACCTTTTTGTCTTTTGTGGTTTTGAACTAATAGTTGTACTCGAGTACTTAAGGGGTTCTTGTTCGTTTGAATTGTATTGTTGCTTATTATGTTGTGTTGGATGATGATGTTATATTGACCGGTTGAACCGGGTGGATTGTTCTGCTTTTGCGTCTTTATGACGTGGTGTTATTTTATCGCTTCGTGAGTCGTTGTGTATGATGTCGTTTCGGCTGGTGGGTCCCATATAGGGATTCACGGCGCAGTAATATACCTCGGATATCCCGGGGTGTTACAGAAAATGGTATCGAGCTCTAGGTTTATGGATACCTAGGCTTGTTGGTTTATTGGGTCTTGTGGTGTTTGGTTTTGCACATCATCGTCACGCCGCCATGATTCGGTACTACCAAAGGTCCGTAAGTTTTACTTCCTCTGTTCATTAATTCGTTGTATCGCACTTTGATTCTCGATTTGTAATTGTTCTTTTCTTGTATTGATCCTCGTATGGCTTTTGCTACTTATTTAACTCCGATGGATCCGGAAGAGGTCGTGGTCGCGTCGTGGTCGTGGACGCGCCGGGACGTGGGGCCGGTGGGGCGGCCACGTCACGGTCTTCGAGCCGGCGATCGGGCGACCGTCATAGCCATGCTTCTTCTCGTGAGCGTGCCGATCTTGGTATTGCGGCCGTTATGCAAATGATGGTGAACCAAATGGCGGCAATAGCTCAGCGGTTCGTAACCCGGATCAAGCCCATGCTAATCGGGCGGAGCGGACCGTTGGCTCCAAGATGTCATCAAGATGCATCCTCCTCGGTTTCGGGAGCTTCGCACCCGATTGGCTGGGAAGGGTGGATCAAGGAGATGTCTAAGGTCTTCGTTGCCACTAACTGTCCCGAGGACCGTAAAGTCCCTATTGCTCAATATTTTCTCACTGGGGATGCTACGGACTGGTGGGAGGCCGTTGGGCCCAAAGACCATGCTGCTACGTGGGCTGAGTTTCAAGAGTTGATGGAGATCAATATTGCCGTGGCCACGATGTGCTCGGGTACATGCTTTTTATGATGCTCAACCACGGGATATCCCCGTAGCTCAAGCTATTGCTGATTTTAACAAAGAGTTGGGTTATGTGAAGACCCAAGTTGTCGAGGAGAGTGACAAGATTTTCCATTTCTCCAGGCGGATGAAGTTGCCGATTCGGGACTATATGTCGGGGCTCGTATGCACCACATTGAAGGATTATCAGAGTAGGGCCCTTGCTTATGATATGTCGGTGACGGCGAGTGAGGCGGCCCGCGAGAGTAAGAAGCAGAAGTCCGCTGGGAACTTTTCGGGCCACAAGATTGGGGGTCATCAGAGTTCCCACCGCTAACTTCCCGCCGGCGGTGGTCCGGCCTGTTCACTGGGGTCCTCGTGGAACTACCGGTGCTCCTTTTCGTGATGTGAAGTGTTTCAATTGTGGTCGTACGGGCCACATCGGTCGTGTTTGTCCGAACCCTTTGCCGACGTGTAATCGGTGTGGCTACCGGGTCACAAAGCCGTCAGGCCGAGAGAGAGAAAATTCTTGGTGCCCGGGCTTCCATTCCAGCGCCTAGGGAACCAAGTGTGAATCAGGGATCGTTTGCTCCTCACTCTCCGCCGAGTTCTAGTCGGGGGAGAGGTCGGGGTCAGCCCTCTAAGGGGGGAGCTTCTAGTGTTGGCTCCGCCCACCCGCGAGTCTATGAGATGCGGAGAGCCGATGATCCAGCGGCTACCGTAGCGACAGGTACCGTTTATATTCTTTCTCATCCTGTCAGTGTGCTTTTCGATTCCGGTGCTACGCATTCGTTTATATCTCTGGATTGTGTGCGTCGTTTGAGTCTCGACCGTTTGACGCCTTGTGAGCCCTTCATCGTTAAGCTTCCTAGCGGTGATAAGATCGTTGGTGATCAGGAGGTTCGAGACTGTTCTGTGCTTATTTGTGAGAGGACTTGGCCCTCTAATCTTATTGTTGTGAGTATCGAGGGTGAGGATTTGATTCTTGGTGATGACTGGCTCGAGCGGCATGGTGCGATCATGAACTACCGCACGAGAATCATCACTATGTTAGCCGAGGACGGCACCGAGCACTCTTTCGCGGGGTGAAAGAGGGGAAACCAGAAATTCGTCATTAATGCCTTGAAGGCGATGAGTCTCATGCGAAAGGGATGTACTGGTTATTGGTGCTATGCCTTGAAGGCGGGGGATGGTGGAGTCGAGCTTTCTTCGATTCCAGTCGTTAATGAGTTTCTGATGTATTTCTGACGAGTTACCGGGATTGCCACCGGATCCTGAAGTTGAGTTTGCTATAGAGTTAGAGCCGGGCGCTCCTATTTCAAGGCGCCGTATCGCATGGCACCTTGAGAGATGGCGAGTTGAAGAAGCGATTGAGCGAGCTTCTTGAGTCGGGGTATGTTCGACCGAGCGCCTCGCCTTGGGGCGCACCGGTCTGTTTGTGCGGAAGAAGGATGGTTCACTACGTTTGTGTATCGACTATCGCGAACTAAACAAGGTGACCATCAAGAACAAGTATCCTTTGCCGAGAATTGATGACTTGTTCGATCGGGCCAGGTGGAGCTTCGGTATTCTGGAAAATTGATTTGATATCTGGGTACTATCACCGGTGAGAGAGTCCGATGTGTCAAGACAAACTTCTCGGTCGAGATACGGACATTATGAGTTTGTAGTTATGCCTTTCGGGTTAACTAATGCGCCGGCGGTGTTCATGCGCTTGATGAACAAAGTTTTTATCGAGTATTTGGATAAGTGCGTCGTCGTCTTTATTGACGATATTCTTATTTATTCGAAGAATGAGGAAGAGCATGCCCATCATTTGCGTAGTATTAAACATTTTGAGGACCGAGCAACTCTATGCAAAGTTCTCGAAATGTGAGTTCTGGTGAAGGAAGTGATGTTTCTAGGTCACGTGATTTCAGTGAGGGGGTTCGTGTGGATCCGCAGAAGATTGAGGCCGTGTTGGATTGGGCACCGCCCAAGAATGTGAAGGAGCTCCGTAGTTTCTTGGGTTTAGCCGCTACTACCGTAGGTTCGCCGAGGGTTTCTCGAATCGGCTCGACCACTTACACGCTTGCTCCAAATCCGAGAAGTTCGTCTGCGGAATGACGAGACGCAATCGAGTTTTGAGGAGTCAAGAAGCGTTTGACTTCAGCCTCAGCTTTGGCGTTGCCATGTGGCAACGAGGGTTTTGCCGTTTATAGCGATGCTTGGGTCGTGGTCTCGGGTGCGTATTAATGCAAAGACGGTAAGACCATTGCCTTTGCGTCGAGACAGCTTGAGGCCGTATGAGCTTAACTACCCTACTCATGATTTGGAGTTAGCGGCAATGCTTTTGCGCTCAAGATTTGGCGTCATTATCTTTTCGGCTCGCATGTCGATTTTTACCGATCATAAAAGTCCGAAATACATATTTACTCGGGAGTTGAATATGAGGCAGAGGAGGTGGTTGGAGTTGATTAAGGATTATGACCTCGAAATCCTTTATCATCCGGCAAGGCGAACGTCGTGGCCGACGCCTTGAGCCGAAACCGATTGCACCGCGATCGCTTGAGATCCTTACGCCTCGGTCCGAGCTTCGGCGATCTTTAATCGAGTTAGATGTTGAAGTTTTGTTGCTCGAGCCGCCGGGCAACTTCGTGCTTTAGAGGTTTCGCTGCCTTTGATCGATGAAATTAAGTCAAGCTAGAGAGGATCCGATGATTACTCAAATCCGAGAGAACGTTCTTAAAGGAAAGTCTCCTGGATTTGTGATTCACGAGGATGGTGTTTTGAGATTTCAGAGCCGGCTTTGTGTGCCGAACGACTCAGAGTTGAGACAGAATATTTTACGGGAGGCCCATGCTACACCTTACTCCGTTCATCCTGGTTCGAGTAAGATGTACAAGGACTTGAGAAGGAATTTCTTGTGGAATGATATGAAGGATGAGGTCGCACAGTTTGTAGCGAGATGTTTGACTTGTCAGCAGGTCAAGATCGAGCATCAGCGACCGGCTGGGTTATTGCAGTCACTTCCCATTCCGGAATGGAAATGGGAAGATATATCGATGGATTTCGTTACGAGTTTGCCGAGATCGAGGTCGGGCATAAATATGGTATGGGTGATTGTTGATCGCCTGACCAAGTCGGCACATTTTCTGGGCATCAAGGACACTTGGGGCCCGGAGAAGTTAGCTCGTGTGTTTATTGCGCAAATCGTGAGACTTCACGGTACTCCGAAGTCTATTGTTTCGGATCGTGACGGCCGTTTTGTATCGCACTTCCGCAAAGTGCATAAGGCGTTAGGTACCGGTTGCGTTTGAGCACCTCTTTTCATCCCTGCATGATGGAGTCGGAACGCACTATCCAGACGCTCGAGGACTTGTTGCGTGCCCGTGCTCTCGATTGGAGTAGTGATCGGGAGGAACATTTGCCGATCGAATTCACGTATAACAATAGTTGGCACGCGTCGATTCGGATGGCACCGTATGAGGCACTTTATGGGCGACGATGTCGATCACCGATTTGTTGGAATGAGGCGTCCGATTTGGTCGGGACCGAGCCGGATGTCGTTTTAGAGACGAGGCGGAAGATAGAATTAATTCGGGAACGGATGTTGACTGCCTGAGTCGGCGTGTCGTATGCCGACGTCCGTCGCCGACCTTTGGAATTCGAGGTGGGAGACCACGTTTTGCTAAAGGTGTCGCCGACGAAGGGAGTTTTTCGTTTTGGGAAGAAAGGAAAGTTGAGTCCGAGATTTATCGGCCCCTTTGAGATCCTCGAGCGAGTAGGTGGGTTGGCATACCGTTTGGCGTTACCTCCGGCCTTGAGTCATGTTCATAGCATTTTTCATGTTTCCCAGTTGAGGAAATATGTTCCGGATCCTAGTCACGTCATCGATTATGGCGAGATTGATATTGCTGAAGATATTACTTTTGAGGAGCGTCCTTTGAAGATTTTGGAGCATCGTGAGAAACGATTGAGGCATAATGTAATACCCGGTTGTAATTCATTCATTTTCATTCAGTGATTATCAGTCTGTAATTGTCACTCAGTAATTCTCACTCATTAATAATCACTCATCATTCATGAATCACTCAATTGCGTTCAATGTTGGCATGTTGTAATCGTATATCAGTTATCGATCGCCATTTTATCTCCGTTTTTAGATCGAGACGGGAGTATTATCATTTTCATTGTGATTGATAGCCTTGTACTGAGAGTATCATCTTTGGCTCGTGTTAGACTTGTTCATTTTCACATTCGTATGTTATGGCGGATCATTCATCAGTCGTATCGTGGAATCGGAATTATCGGATTGATTCACCTTGGCCAGCATCGAGTTACGGCCGTAAGGTTCTGGGATACGGCCGTAAGTCAGCGGGTACGGCCGTAAGGCTGGCCGGTTACGGCCGTAAGTGGTCCAAAGTCGCCCGGGCATTTTGGCCGAAGGTGAGTTACGCCCGTAAGGGAAGGTGAGATACGGCCGTAAGTGGCGTCAGAATTTCGGTGTTGCCGATCGGGGTGACTGACGGCCGTATGGGTTGCGGCTTTGGCGCGTAAGTCGATGCTTGTTCGGCCGTAAGGCTTGGCCGGCACGCCGTACCGCAGAAGGATGTCCGGCCATTTTTTGACGAAGGCGGGTTACGCCCGTAAGGTTGGCCGGATACGGCCGTATCATCCGAGTTACGGCCGTAAGGTGTGCGGTACGGCCGTAAGGCTGTCGACGGGTGTTTTTGACGAAGGCGAGTTACGCCCGTAACTAAGGAACGGTTACGGCCGTAAGTGTGTCGGCAGGCTTTCGGACGAAGCCGAGTTACGGCCGTACGAGTTGGCCGGTTACGGCCGTAAGGCCGTTGACTTGGAAAGTTACGGCCGTAAGAGGGCCGAGTTACGGCCGTAACTTCCGGCAGTACTTAATGATTTGGCCGGGTCATTTCACCTCACTTTTTCTTTTTTCCTTCTTCATCCGAGAGAGAGTGTTGAGAGAGTGATTTCATCATCATCAATCACCTGAGTGTGTAATCTTCATCATCTTCATTCCTTTGGGAAGCTTGGATACTCGTTATAACTCGTGTTCATCGGATCGTAGTGGTTGGATCTTCAAGAGGTAAGCTCTTCAACACCTCGATTTCGATTTTGTGTTGAGTTATGATGTTTTGGACGTTATAATCATGTTATATGAAGGGATATGTATATGATTATGAGTTTGTATAAGGATTCATTGGATTTTTGAGAGATTTATTCAAGAACACTTTGAATATCGAGTTGGATTTGGGGATTTCCGATTAATTGTTGTTATAATCACGTTTTGGATATTCATAACGGATTATTGATCGTATTGAGATGTTTAGCTGTTTTGAATCACTTCTTGGGGATTTGAAGTTGGTATTATTGAGGTTTAGTGGTAATCAATCAAAGTTGGCCTCAAAGTGTTCGATGTAATGCCCCAATGAACTTGGTTTAATCGTATCGACGCCTTGAGTTCGTTATATTCGTGTTTAATTCGTTATTGATCGGATTGTTGGCAATTGTATTGAATTAAGGTTGTTCGATCGGTATCTTGGTTAGACGTTGTTCGTGGACGGACATTCTTCATCGGTATTGTGTAAGTTAATTCTTACTCGGTTAAAAGGATACTCATTCCTTCGTTGTTGATTACTCATAATCATAACTCATTCATCATTGTATTAATCATATTAAAACTTGTTATTGTCAATTAATCACTTCACCATGAGGAACGACGGTTCCAATCTTTTCGTTGAGCTATCATTCATTTCATTATTACTCTCATCTCGGTGAGTCATTCTTGACTTTGTCGATTATTATTTATTCATTGATATTCATTACGGTCATTCTCGCTCATATGACCTTCTGGGTTCATATTGCGTGGCCGGGTGTGGCCGTGTGGAATTTTTAGTCGGGCACACGATGGTCATGTATCGGGTTCACCGATACATCGGATCGCACACGGTAACGCTTACCTCCGTGAGACTAATTAGGTACAAGGACGGATGTGTCCGGACATTCGCCTTGTACACTTGCAGAACATTACCGCGTACTATGGTACTCCTCTTCAGCGTAATTCATAATTAAGAATATTTCATAACTTCGCTTAATTCATGATTGTGTGATTTCAACTCTTGAGGATTGTTGTTCTCAGAATCGACCCGTTGGGGATTTTGTTTTCGTGTCACGGCAAGGCAAAGGCACGGAAGAGCATGTTGACGGCGACGAGTCCCAGTGATACTAGTAGGGGGCCCTACCATTCCGTTTGTTCACCATTTTGATCATTTCGTTATTTCGTCATTCGTATTTTCCGCCGCAAATTCCGTTTGTAATGTTTATTTATTCAGGTGGTGTATTTTATCTTCATATAAAATACACTAGTATTCGGTATTGTCTGGTGTGTTGTACTTAAACTCCTCATCGGAGTGTTTGGTAATATAATGTGGTTCGGTACTACAATTATATTATTTAATTCACCCTTTTCATTTGCTCGGTGGGTCCTGGGGGGATTCACGACCGTAATATCCGCCTAGTTTGGGGTGTTACAGAGTTGGTATCGGAGCGTGGTTTTGAATACTACCCTCCAAGTCATGTCTCATTTGAAATCGTCGTCATTGGACTAGTATCATTGGACTTTCGCGTCACGTGTGACTGTGCAAATGCCGAGCCAATCGCATCGAGAATCGTAAGATTTCTAATGCCATGGTATAATTTCGGCATTAATCATTCATTCATAATTCATCGCTTAACAATCCTCAATCATCATTGTCATTTTGACCGACGGCCAGTTAACTCATTAATCACCAATTCATTTCATTGTTCATTGTTAATCGTGAAGATCGAATCATTAATCTTGTTAACTCATTCAAGATAATCATTTGATAATTTCATCAGATAATCATGTCACGTCAATTGATCATTCATGTAATCGCTGTATTTGAGCGCGTATGCTCATTTTCATCATTTCATAATATAATCATAATGTGATACTCATGCGAGATATATAATCATCATGTGACTTTCCTACTTCAGTATGGAAAGAGCTGGCAGAGGACGAGGAGGACGAGGCCGTGGAGCGGGCCGAATCCCGAGAACTCGTGCGAACACACGTGCAAATGCCAGGAATAATGCTAACTCATCGAGCAGTGACGCTGCCACTCATTCACCTGGACGCGATCATTCCCTATCGGGGAGTCGTACCCGGGACACGGCTCAGTCAGAGGGTGTCCGGGTTGATCCACTCGCATTTATGCAAGGCATGATGGCCCAAATGACTCAGATGGCTCAGTTGATGGAGACGATGCATAACTCCGTCAATCAGAATCAGCAGGCTCCTCCGCCGCCACCTCAGAGGCAAGAGAGGAATGTGAGTAACATCATCGGCGATATCTCTCGCCAGGCCACCTACTTTTGAGGGCTCGTCTGAGACGGCAGATATCTTTCATTGGCTCGAGCATTTCGAGAAGCCAGCTTGTTATGGTAGAGTGTCCCGAGGGACACAAGGTTTCGATTGCGCTTACTATCTCGGTAAGAGCGCTCATTCATGGTGGTTATCGTTGAAGCCCACAGACGGATCATGTACTTGGGATCGATTCAAGACTCTCATGATGGAGAGGTATTATCCGGCCCCACTCGAGAGTCCAAGTGCCGGAATTGCTCACCCCGACCCTCGCCAGACGAGGATGTTCTCGCCATTGCCGAGAAATTTCAGAACTTCTTCCGTTCGCCTCATCTATCATTCACTCGAAGGACAAGATCAAGTATTTCAAAGAAGAGGTCAAAACCCCGTATGAGACTTCGCCATTTAATCATAATTGCACCACGTTGGCGAGTTCATCGAGAAAGCTCTCACCTACGAGCTATCGCTAAAGAAATTGCTAAGCAAAGAACCTTCGTCTCGCTAGCAAGAAGTCCAGAATCGTAATCACCGACGGAGTCGTGCCACTTTCAAGAAACCCCGTGCGGGCTCCGCTTTCGAGCGACCTCGTGTCGTCTAGACCCGCGGAATCTCGCCTCGAGCGGCCGCCGGCCATCACTGTTATAATCAAGGGGGAACTTGGTCACCTCGGCACCAAGTGTCCGGCGTACTATCACATGTCATAATTGTGGAATTGCCGGGCATAAGGCCCGCTTTTGCCGTAGGGACTCCAAACCTACTCGAGACGTCATCCCGTGCCCCTAAACACAAATGCTCGTAATCAAAGCCACTCAATCGGGCTCGTTTAAAACGACGGGAGCGACTAAAGGTGGAGCTTTTAGCCATCGACGGAGCGTCCGGGACTAGCAAGCCCGGATTTATGAGATGAAGAAGACCGATGATCCAGAGGCCCGAATGATCTCGTACACTCGATATTCTATCTCAACCTCGTGTGTACTCTTTTCGATAGTGCATCGCATTCATTCATTTCCGAGTCATGTTTGAGTAGACTACGCCGGGTAGTGCTACTAGTTGTGAGCCTTATGTCATCGGCCTACCCGATGGTAGACGAATTATCGTAATCGTGAGATTCAATCGTCCGATCTGGGCCATGGTCGTGTATGGCCGCAGACCTAATCGTGGTAGATTTGCCGAGGGACGACGTCATCTTGGGTATTGATTGGATGGATCGTCATGATGCCATCATTAGTGTCCGTAGCGTATGGTCACTATCATTTCGCATTTAGGGGTTGAATGTGTGTTTCAGGAGGTAATCCCTACTGCTCGTAAGGTCATTAATTTGATGAAAGCAAGAAGGTTACTCAATCGTGGATGTGTCGGTTATTGGTGCTATATGGCCAAACCAGAAGTCATCAAGAATGTTAACGGATATTCCGGTGGTGAGGGAATATGCCGATGTTTTTCCGCACGAGTTACTGGTTTGCCTCCACAGAGGGATGTGGAATTCACGATTGAGTTGGAGCCTGCACGCCCCCGATATCGAAGGCGCCGCATCGGATGGCCCCGACCAAATGCAGAATTAAAGAACCAACTTGAAGAGTTGTTCGAGAAGGGTTATATTCGACCGAGTGCCCCCGTGGGGAGCACCAGGTTATTTGTCAAGAAGAAGGATGGTTCATACCTCTTAAGTATTGAAAAACGCGAGTTGAACACGGTGACGAACAAGAATAAGTACCCTTACCCCGTATTGATGATCTTTTAGATCAACTTCGTGGAGCTTCAAGATTTTCCAAGATCGACTTAAGGTCCGGATATCATCGGCCATGGATTCGAGAGTCGGACATCGCGAGGACGGCGTTTCAACACGCTATGGCCATTATGAGTTTGTGGTTATGCCGATCGGATTGACTAATGCACCTGCGGTGTTCATGGAGTTAATGAATCGGGTTTTCATCGACTTTTTGGATCAGTTTGTTGTTGTCTTCATCGATGACATTTTGATTTATTCTCGTGACCGGGAGGAACACGAGTTTCACCTTCATCAAGTACTCGACGTGTTGAGACGCGAACAACTTTATGGGAAGTTCTCCAAATGTGAGTTCTGGATGTCCGAAGTGACTTTTCTCGGACATGTAATCTCATCAGACGGAGTTCGTGTCGACCCTCAGAAGACGGAGGCTATTCGAGATTGGTTACCTCCGAAGAATGTTAAGGAAATCCGGAGTTTCCTCGGACTAGCGGGTTATTATCGGCGATTTGTGGAAGGATTTTCCAAAATTGCTCAACCATTGACGAACCTTTTGCGAAAGGATAAGAAATACACGTGGTCCGACGCGTGTCAGCAGAGTTTTGAGGAACTCAAGAGCCGGTTAATGTCAGCACCTGTACTTTCCTTGCCGCAGGGGACGGAGGGATTTGTGGTTTATAGTGATGCGTCCGGACAGGGTCTCGGATGTGTGCTCATGCAGAACGGGAAAGTTATTGCCTATGCTTCACGGCAATTGAGGCCTTACGAGGTTAATTATCCGACCCACGACCTGGAGCTAGCAGCCGTGGTGTTCGCTTTGAAGATCTGGCGTCATTACCTTTATGGCGTCACCTGACAGATATTCACCGATCATAAGAGCTTAAAGTATATATTTACTCAGAAGGAGTTAAATATGCGTCAGAGACGGTGGTTGGAATTAATCAAGGACTATGATATTGAGATCCTCTACCACCCGGGCAAGGCGAACGTTGTCGCCGACGCCTTGAGTCGCAAGTCCGTTCAGGAGCAGATGCTTGCTCGTCTAACAGTTCAGAAGGAACTTCAGCAGGAATTCCTTAGACCCGAGATCGAGGTCTGGCTTCAGCGAGTTCAGGGACAGCTTTGTATGTTAGAGATTTCATCGTCACTCGAGGAGGTAATCAGAGAGAACCAGAGTTCAGACCCTTCATTGTTGCGCATCCGTGAGGATGTGGCTCAGGGGAAAGCCCCTGGATTTGTGGTCCACGAGGATGGACTTTTGAGGTTTAAGAATCGGTTGTGTGTACCGGCGAATGACGAGTTGAAAAACTCGATTTTGAAGGAAGCTCATGCTACCCCTTATTCTGTGCATCCGGGGTCTAGCAAGATGTACAAGGACTTGAAACAAAATTACTGGTGGAGTAATATGAAGCGAGAAGTCGCAGAATTTGTTTCGAGATGCTTAACTCACAACAAGTTAAGATTGAACATCGGCCGGCGGGTATCTCGAAACCTCTTCCTATTCCCGAATGGAAGTGGGAAGTCATTTGTATGGATTTCTTCACGAGTTTGCCGACGAGTCGTCGAGCCATCAATACGATCGGCGTGATTTTGGACCGCTAAACTAAATCAGCTCATTTCCTTGAGATCAAGGAAACGTGGGGTCCTGAGAGACTGGCTCAGTTGTTCATCAAAGAGATAGTCAGACTTCATGGTACTCCTAAGAGTATCGTTTCCGATCGTGACGGACGATTTGTGTCTCATTTTTGGAAATCAGTTCATCGTGCTATGGGAACTCAGCTCAATCTCAGTACCGCTTTTCATCCTCAGTCTGACGGACAATCAGAGAGGACTATTCAGACATTAGAGGACATGTTGAGGGCATGCGTCCTCGATTGGAAGGACGATTGGGAAGCCCAACTACCATTGATCGAGTTCACGTATAATAATAGCTGGCATGCTTCCATTAAGATGGCACCTTACGAGGCCTTGTACGGTCGTCGTTGTCGGTCTCCTTTGTGTTGGGATGACTTGTCAGAATCAATCGGCACCGAGCCCGATATGCTTATAGCCGCCCGAGAGAAGGTAGCTTTAATCAGGAGTCGTATGTTGACAGCTCAGAGTCGACAGAAATCCTATGCAGATAATCGTCGTCGACCACTAGAGTTCGAGACGGGCGACCACGTTTTGGTCAAGGTATCCCCGAGTCGAGGTATTTTCCGTTTTGGGAAGAGGGGAAAGTTGAGTCCGAGATTCATTAGATCGCTTTGAGATTTTGGATCGAGTGGGCGAGTTAGCTTATCGATTGGCTTTACCTCCGGCGTTGAGCCGAATTCATAATGTATTTCATGTCTCTCGCCATGGAAGTATGTTGCCGACCCGAGTCACATACTCCGCTGACGAAATCGAGATCGCCGACGATCATTCATATGAGGAACGCCCTATTCGAGTTTTAGAGCGAATCAAACAGCTTGAGGAATAAGACGATTCCTTTGGTTAAAATTCGGTGGTCTAGACACGGAGTCGAAGAGGCCACTTGGGAAACCGAAGAGAGTATGCGGGAGAGTCATCCCGAGTTGTTTGACCCTTAGTTTCGGGGACGAAACTATTTTAAGGGGGAGTATGTAATACCGGTTGTAATTCATTCATTTTCATTCGGTGATTATCGATCTGTAATTGTCACTCAAGAATTCTCACTCATTAATAATCACTCATCATTCATGAATCACTCAATTGCGTTCAATGTTGGCATGTTGTAATCGTATATCAGTTATCGATCGTCATTTTATCTCCGTTTTTAGATCGAGACGGGAGTATTATCATTTTCATTGTGATTGATAGCCTTGTACTGAGAGTATCATCTTTGGCTCGTGTTAGACTTGTTCATTTTCACATTCGTATGTTATGGCGGATCATTCATCAGTCGTATCGTGGAATCGGAATTATCGGATTGATTCACCTTGGCCAGCATCGAGTTACGGCCGTAAGGTTCTGGGATACGGCCGTAAGTCAGCGGGTACGGCCGTAAGGCTGGCCGGTTACGGCCGTAAGTGGTCCAGCAGGCTGCCCGGGCATTTTGGCCGAAGGTGAGTTACGGCCGTAAGGGAAGGTGAGATACGGCCGTAAGTGGCGTTCGTAAATTTCGGGTGTTGCCGATCAGGGTGACTTACGGCCGTAAGGGTTGCGGCATACGGCCGTAAGTCGAGGCAGGTACGGCCGTAAGGCTTGGCCGGCACGTCCGCAGGAAGGATGTCCGGCCATTTTTGACGAAGGCGGGTTACGCCCGTAAGGTTGGCCGGATACGGCCGTATCATCCGAGTTACGGCCGTAAGGTGTGCGGTACGGCCGTAAGGCTGTCGACGGGTGTTTTTGACGAAGGCGAGTTACGCCCGTAACTAAGGAACGGTTACGGCCGTAAGTGTGTCGGCAGGCTTTCGGACGAAGCCGAGTTACGGCCGCATCTGAGTTGGCGATTACGGCCGTAAGGCCGTTGACTTGGAAAGTTACGGCCGTAAGAGGGCCGAGTTACGGCCGTAACTTCCGGCAGTACTTAATGATTTGGCCGGGTCATTTCACCTCACTTTTTCTTTTTTCCTTCTTCATCCGAGAGAGAGTGTTGAGAGAGTGATTTCATCATCATCAATCACCTGAGTGTGTAATCTTCATCATCTTCATTCCTTTGGGAAGCTTGGATACTCGTTATAACTCGTGTTCATCGGATCGTAGTGGTTGGATCTTCAAGAGGTAAGCTCTTCAACTCCTTGGATTTCGATTTTGTGTTGAGTTATGATGTTTTGGACGTTATAATCATGTTATATGAAGGGATATGTATATGATTATGAGTTTGTATAAGGATTCATTGGATTTTTGAGAGATTTATTCAAGAACACTTTGAATATCGAGTTGGATTTGGGGATTTCCGATTAATTGTTGTTATAATCACGTTTTTGGATATTCATAACGGATTATTGATCGTATTGGAGATGTTTAGCTGTTTTGAATCACTTCTTGGGGATTTGAAGTTGGTATTATTGAGGTTTAGTGGTAATCAATCAAAGTTGGCCTCAAAGTGTTCGATGTAATGCCCCAATGAACTTGGTTTAATCGTATCGACGTCTTGAGTTCGTTATATTCGTGTTTAATTCGTTATTGATCGGATTGTTGGCAATTGTATTGAATTAAGGTTGTTCGAGCGATCGGTATCTTGGTTAGGACGTTGTTCGTGGACGGACATTCTTCATCGGTATTGTGTAAGTTAATTCTTACTCGGTTAAAAGGATACTCATTCCTTCTGTTGTTGATTACTCATAATCATAACTCATTCATCATTGTATTAATCATATTAAAACTTGTTATTGTCAATTAATCACTTCAGTCATGAGGAACGACGGTTCCAATCTTTTCGTTGAGCTATCATTCATTTCATTATTACTCTCATCTCGGTGAGTCATTCTTGACTTTGTCAGATTATTATTTATTCATTGATATTCATTACGGTCATTCTCGTTCATATGACCTTCTGGGTTCATATTGCGTGGCCGGGTGTGGCTGTGTGGAATTTTTAGTCGGGCACACGATGGTCATGTATTGGGTTCACCGATACATTGGACCGTGCACACGGTAACGCTTACCTCCGTGAGACTAATTAGGTACAAGGACGGATGTGTCCGGACATTCGTCTTGTACACTTGCACGTAACATTACCGCGTACTATGGTACTCCTCTTCAGCGTAAATCATAAATAAGAATATTTCAAAAATTCAGATAATTCATTATTGTGTGATTTAAACTATTGAGGATTGTTGTTACGTATCGATTCGTTGGGGGGATTTTGTTTTCAGGTCACGGCAAGGCAAAGGCACGGGAAGAGCATGTTGACGGCGACGAGTCCCAGTGATACTAGTAGGGGGCCCCAGTCATTCCGTTTGTTCAGTCATTTTCAGTCATTTCAGTTATTTCTGTCATTCGTATTTTCCGCTGCAAATTCCGTTTGTAATGTTTATTTATTCAGGGTGGTGTATTTTATATTCATATAAAATACACTAGTATTCGGTATTGTCCTGGTGTGTTGTACTTAAACTCCTCATCGGAGTGTTTGGTAATATAATGTGGTTCGGTACTACAATTATATTATTTAATTCACCCTTTTCATTTGCCTGGTGGGTCCCAGTCGGGGATTCACGGCACTGTAATATCCGCCTAGTTTGGGGTGTTACACATAAGACCATACCTTTGGTCAAGGTGCAGTGGTCGAGACACGGTGTCGAGGAAGCAACTTGGGAAACCAAGGATAGCATGCGTGCTAGGTACCCGGAGTTGTTTGTTTCTTAAGTTTCGGGACGAAACTTATTTTTAGAGGGGTAGAATGTAATATCCGTATTTTTCTTTTCCTTGTATTTTCGTTTTTGGTGTATTTCTCGGTCGTAGTGACCCTCGTGTATCTTTTCAGCGTGTCCTTCCTGTCAAACTGTTGAACTGTATCCTCGTCGTTGTTGTGCGGAACCGCCGTTTCGGGGTTGCCATGGATCCATTGCGTGTTGTTGGTCCCCAAATATTGATTCCCACCGTTTTATTCTCTTTCCGGATCATTTTTATCATTTTGGGACCCAAAATGGGGTGTGGGCCGGCACAAGGTGCGTGCGCCGCGGCACACAAATTTCTCCAGATGTTGGTTGGACAAATCAGATCGTGCCGCGGCACACCCATCCGGCCGCGGCACAAGGCTGTGCCAAAGGCCGCGGCACACCTATCCGGTGCCGCGGCACACTCGTGTCTTCCGCGACCAAAACCCGATCAGTGTGTGCCGCGCACACGCAGCCGTGCCGCACAACGCGAAAACACGGGCGTAGATTTTCGGCTGTGCCGCGGCACACTTTGGCGTGCCGCGGCACACGGAGCGGTCAATCGTGCGATTCGTCTTTATTAGGCGAAATCGCCATTTCCATCCCCATTTTTCATCTGCGTCGCGAGAGAGAGGGTATAGAGGGGGAGAGTTCTTCATCCGGGGGTCGATTTTCATCATTTCTCTTCGGTTGTGAAGCTCGGGAAATCAATCTAACGCGCGTTTTACGGATCTTAGTACTCGAATCTTCCAAGGTAATGCTCTAAAACCCTATTTCGATTAATTTGGGGGTTTTGGGTTTTTCTTCCGATTCGTTCCGTTTCGTTGGTGGATTCATGATGTATACGATTGATATTGTTAGTATCTTTAGTTTTCCTACGGATTCATGGATATTTTGTGGATTTTTATGGAATCGAGAGGGTTTGGTTGTGGTGCGCCCTCGTTGTTATTTTTGTATGAATATACATGAATCGTAGGCGGGTTTCCGGGTGTATTCCTTTTCCGTAATCGTCTAGAGTGGTTGTGATTGTGCTATTCGAATCGTTAGGTTCATTCTCGTCGGTTCCTCGTGGTTGTGCTTGATCCTTCCGTTCCGTTCGTGTCATCGTCTATTTAATCAAGGCAAGTATCCTTATGAACTTACAATCTTGACATAGTAGTTTTGTATGAGAAATTGTGTGTGTGTATGCTCACTACGGGTTAGACTCGACGGGGTCTCGGTAGGGTTCCACGAAGCTGTGGACCGCGAGCTTGCTTTTAACCACTGTGGGTTAGATCCGACGGGGTCTCGGCAGGGATCCACGAAGCTGTGGGTCCGCGGTTAATTGTGGTACATTTTTACAAATGTGGTTTGATCATTGGCATCTCCGGAAATGAGCGTTTTGGAAACTATGATTTCTTGAATTGCATGCATTACTATATGTGTAAGATGTAAGTCGTTCATCTGGTTACTTGTACTAGCGTAATTGCTAACCCCTCTGGGGACCCGTTTTGGGGAAATTCGTTTTATGAATTTCAGGTCAGGTTCATCGAGACGAGCGGGCGCTGGACCAGTACACGGATGACGGCCGTGCGTGATGATGGTGCACGAGTGATGTTTTAGTGTCTTTTACCTTTTTGTCTTTTGTGGTTTTGAACTAATAGTTGTACTCGAGTACTTAAGGGGTTCTTGTTCGTTTGAATTGTATTGTTGCTTATTATGTTGTGTTGGATGATGATGTTATATTGACCGGTTGAACCGGGTGGATTGTTCTGTTTTGCGTCTTTATGACGTGGTGTTATTTTATCGTTTCTGTGAGTCGTTGTGTATGATGCTGTTCAGCCTGGTGGGTCCCATATAGGGATTCACGGCGCTGTAATATACCTCGGATATCCTGGGAGTGTTACAGTGGGCTGACCATTGTTGACGTCAACAGGCCTACTATTACTTGCCTCGTCTTTTTCCCCATGCTTAGTCCAGTTAGTATAGGTTGGATCAAATCCCTTAGAGAATAAATGTTCATCTACCTCGAGAATTGGTAATGCATAGTGGTTTAAGCAATATTTACATGGACATGGCATAAGAAATTCCTCATCTGTCTCGTCCTCCTCCTTCAGATGGTTGGCAGCATACCGCAGAAATGCCGCGACTCCGTCTTCATATGATTTTGACGTTCTAGGGGTTCTCATCCATGCTTTGTCCATTCTGAAACACACATAAAGTCCGACATGTCAGCAACCGCTTCATGTGTAGGATAAAAAATCAATTCCACTTCATGATTGACAACCAGAACATAGCAAATCTATCATAGCAATAGATATAAATTCTATGATAAAAACAGGAGAAAATAGGACATTGCATTAGTAGGTAGTTTATAGGAAGATTAACACCACCGTTGATTCAGTCACTTCCCTAAAACATCAGATATAAGAAAGAGAAGCAGGGAGCCGAGGTGAAAACTTCACAAATACAGTTCTTTGATTCTTTCACCAAGATAACACACACACGGAATTCAAATTCAAAGATGGACTATGAAAAACCCTATAAATATCTGTGATACTTGAATCAAAATACCAGATTCTAATATGCACCCAACCTCAAACAGAGCCAAAGGCAAACAAAATCGACATCATACAGATACATAACCAGATACAATTGTAGATACATAACTAGATACATTACCTGATACATAACAACAGACAACAAATCGGTAGAAAAATCAGAAACCCTAAAATTAAAAGAACTGAAACAAGTTGAGGGTTTTATGAAATTACCTAAACAAAATATCCTCTTTTCCAAAGGTCAGCGACAGCAACCATCAACACTTCTCAAATTTACGCTTGCCCTTGGTCGAACTTCTCTCTCTCTCAACTTGAGAAGCGTTTCAAATTGGGGGTTTCTCTCAACAAGAACTCTCTCTCAAATTGAGTCTAAGTGCTCGTTCATTTTTTTTTCCTGTAAGTGACTGCTCATTCTATAATTAGCTATTGTAATTTTTATATTATAAATTCATAGTTATTATTAATTATTTTCTTCTTTCATTCGTCTTTTTTAGTCAGACATGTTAGCTTGCTTGTTATCACGAGAGAAGAGAGTCTCTATCTTTCCTTATTCGGAATTTCTTTTCTCGTAGGATATGAGGTTCGGATCGATCGGATCAACGGGAGGAACTAGCTCTCTCTAGTATTTAGGTTATGATATGAGGATGCCCAAATAAAAAGTTTTAATTTTATGACGGCCCATATTAGATTGATGGTGTTGGAAAGAAATAGTTAGTTTAACAGTCACTTTAGTTGCTTTAATTTTGATTAGTTAAACAATAACTAATATTGTATAATTATAACTTTATTATCATTAATTAATTATTGGATGATTAATTAATTAATGAATAGTCTTATTAAATAATGATAAAAATAATTAATATAATATCGAGAGTACAACTGTACAAGCAATCTGTCCCGAACTATGACCAAAAATGGGCCATAATCCGGATCCTAGTAACTAAAAATGTGGGCTAATGTGCGGGCCCATAGCAATAAATCAAATGATAAAATACTGCCTAAATCTAAAAGAAGGGTAGCCAAGTTGGTCCATCCGTATAAGAGAGAGAAGAAACGGAGGAGCAGTATCATACGTATAAGTCTGAATACCGAGGGACGATACGTCGAGCTCAGAGAGATAATCAACCGGCTTGTTGCCCTCTCGGAAAATGTGGGTGACTCTGTACTGAATGTCTCGGAGAATGTGTCGGATACGAATAAGGGTGTGACGAACCTGCCAAGAGCCCCGATGGCCAGATGAAAGGTGGTCACCACAAAGAAGAAAGATCAAGCTCAATCCAAACATATCTTGATCTCTCGGGAAGCCAAAATCAGCCCAACAAAGAAGCGCACGGATCTCTGCATCAAAGCTTGATTGGAGAGGTTGTACTCTTTGAATTTAATATGAGTCAATTTTGCTCGATATTACTTGAACATACTTAAATTTACTAGTTACTAACTAATTCCACCGTGTGACGTTCAAAGTTGCTCGAGGTAACTTGAACAAACTCAAGTTTACTAGTTAAGAACTGATTCCATCTCGTGTCGTTCAAATTTGCTCGAGGATAGTTGAACAAACTCAAATTTACCAGTTATGAACCAATTCCATCTCATGTAACAACTTCAAGTTTACCAGTTATGAATCGATTTAATCCCATGTCATTCAAATTTGCTCGATATCACTTGAACGAACTCAAATTTACTAGTTACAAAGAAATTTCATTTCTCATTATTAGATTTGCTCCATATTACTTAAACGAACTCAAATTTACTAGTTACGAACTGATTTCATTCCTCGTCAATCAATTTTGCTCAATATTACTTGAACAAACTCAAATTTATTAGTTATGAACTGATTTCATTCCTCGTCAATTAATTTTGCTCGATATTACTTGAACGAAATCAAATTTATTAGTTACGAATTGATTTCAAACCTTGTCAATCAATTTTGCTCAATATTACTTGAACAAACTCAAATTTATTAGTTATGAACCGATTTCATTCCTTGTCAATCGATTTGCTCAATATTACATGAACGAACTTAAATTTAATAGTTATGAACAAATTTCTTCGTCATTCAATTTGCTCCATATTACTTGAACGAACTCGAATTTACTAGTTACTAACTAATTTCATTCTTCGTCATTCGACTTGCTCCATATTACTTAAAAAACCTCGAATTTACTAGTTACTAACAAATTTCATTCCTCGTCATTCGATTTTCGCCATATTACTTGAACAAGCTCAAATTTACTAGTTACGAATCGCTGTCATACCTTGACATTCGATTTTGCTTGATATCACTTGAACAAACTCAAGTTTACTAGTTAAGAACTGATTCCATCTCGTGTCGTTCAAATTTGCTCGAGGATAGTTGAACAAACTCAAATTTACCAGTTATGAACCAATTCCATCTCATGTAACAACTTCAAGTTTACCAGTTATGAATCGATTTAATCACATGTCATTCAAATTTGCTCGATATCACTTGAACGAACTCAAATTTACTAGTTACAAAGAAATTTCATTTCTCATTATTAGATTTGCTCCATATTACTTAAACGAACTCAAATTTACTAGTTACGAACTGATTTCATTCCTCGTCAATCAATTTTGCTCAATATTACTTGAACAAACTCAAATTTATTAGTTATGAACCGATTTCATTCCTTGTCAGTCGATTTGCTCAATATTACATGAACGAACTTAAATTTAATAGTTATGAACAAATTTCTTCGTCATTCAATTTGCTCCATATTACTTGAACGAACTCGAATTTACTAGTTACTAACTAATTTCATTCTTCGTCATTCGACTTGCTCCATATTACTTAAACAACCTCGAATTTACTAGTTACTAACAAATTTCATTCCTCGTCATTCGATTTTCTCCATATTACTTGAACAAGCTCAAATTTACTAGTTACGAATCGATGTCATACCTTGACATTCGATTTTGCTTGATATCACTTGAACAAACTCAAGTTTACTAGTTAAGAATTGATTCCATCTCGTGTCGTTCAAATTTGCTCGAGGATAGTTGAACAAACTCAAATTTACCAGTTATGAACCAATTCCATCTCATGTAACAACTTCAAGTTTACCAGTTATGAATCGATTTAATCCCATGTCATTCAAATTTGCTCGATATCACTTGAACGAACTCAAATTTACTAGTTACAAAGAAATTTCATTTCTCATTATTAGATTTGCTCCATATTACTTAAACGAACTCAAATTTACTAGTTACGAACTGATTTCATTCCTCGTCAATCAATTTTGCTCAATATTACTTGAACAAACTCAAATTTATTAGTTATGAACCGATTTCATTCCTTGTCAGTCGATTTGCTCAATATTACATGAACGAACTTAAATTTAATAGTTATGAACAAATTTCTTCGTCATTCAATTTGCTCCATATTACTTGAACGAACTCGTATTTACTAGTTACTAACTAATTTCATTCTTCGTCATTCGACTTGATCCATATTACTTAAACAATCTCGAATTTACTAGTTACTAATAAATTTCATTCCTCGTCATTCGATTTTCTCCATATTACTTGAACAAGCTCAAATTTACTAGTTACGAATCGATGTCATACCTTGACATTCGATTTTGCTTGATATCACTTGAACAAACTCAAGTTTACTAGTTAAGAACTGATTCCATCTCGTGTCGTTCAAATTTGCTCGAGGATAGTTGAACAAACTCAAATTTACCAGTTATGAACCAATTCCATCTCATGTAACAACTTCAAGTTTACCAGTTATGAATCGATTTAATCCCATGTCATTCAAATTTGCTCGATATCACTTGAACGAACTCAAATTTACTAGTTACAAAGAAATTTCATTTCTCATTATTAGATTTGCTCCATATTACTTAAACGAACTCAAATTTACTAGTTACGAACTGATTTCATTCCTCGTCAATCAATTTTGCTCAATATTACTTGAACAAACTCAAATTTATTAGTTATGAATTGATTTCATTCCTCGTCAATTAATTTTGCTCGATATTACTTGAACGAAACTCAAATTTATTAGTTATGAACCGATTTCATTCCTTGTCAGTCGATTTGCTCAATATTACATGAACGAACTTAAATTTAATAGTTATGAACAAATTTCTTCGTCATTCAATTTGCTCCATATTACTTGAACGAATTCGAATTTACTAGTTACTAACTAATTTCATTCTTCGTCATTCGACTTGCTCCATATTACTTAAACAACCTCGAATTTACTAGTTACTAACAAATTTCATTCCTCGTCATTCGATTTTCTCCATATTACTTGAACAAGCTCAAATTTACTAGTTACGAATCGATGTCATACCTTGACATTCGATTTTGCTTGATATCACTTGAACAAACTCAATTTACTAGTTTTGAATCGATTATATTCCTCGTCATTCGATTTTGCTCAATATCATATCAATAAAATAAGGGGAGTGATATTTGCACTCTGGTTTTCTATCTCCTATTACCAATTAGACTCTATTTTTCTTTTTCTTAACACTATAATATATTTTTAATATTTCTACATTCAATTTTTGTATTTTGCACCTTTCTAGCAAAATTAAATAATGAGAAATGATAAGTATTAACAAAGGGAGTGTTGATAATTATTGAGAGTGGTGTATCAATTTGAGTAAAAAAATTAATAAACTAGCCAACTTAAATAAAATGGCATTGACATAAATATAGGAGGTTCTAGCTGAGATCGACAATCTATAAAAGAAAATGAGTATGATAAATGATTTTCTGTAATTTGTGATTGTCAAAAAAGCAATTGTACTTTGATTAATTTTATCAGATATTATGAGGTTATCTTAGTATGATTATATAAGTCACAAACTATAATATTACTCATAGCATTAACTATTCAAGATCATGTGTATTATACAAACACTAATATTTTGATTATTAATTTTTCTGCATAAACAATTCCTACTATTAATTATTAGCACTCCATTATTAATATTTCTCAATTTTCATTCTTTAATTTTGTTAGGAAAATGCCAAATACAAATAAATAATATAAAAATATTTAAAATATATTAAAATAGCAAAATAGAGAAAAATGGAGTGTAAATATCATTCTCCTAAAATAAACTCAAGTCAGTGACTACATTGCATCACAATTATTTTTTTTCAGTCAAGCTTTTTTTTCCCTAATATTAACAAATATATTAATTTTAGATTTTTTTAATTTAATAAAAAACGTTATGCGCGTATTCTTCTAATCTCCTTCGGCGGATCCCTCTCAACCGCATATCGCTGCCCTAACAGCAAATAGAGAGTTTCTCTCATTTTCTTGTAGAAAATTAGGAAACCTTGATAAATTCAGAAATTTGTTGGAAGAAATCACGCCACCCATGGATAGAAGATCTGCAATCAGAATAACCGCGAAAATAATCTTGGTTGAACCCTTTTTTGGCGGGTTGAAATCAAGATGAAGTCTGTTTGGGCGGGATTATTCCCGCTTTGTGTTCTGAGTTCAACTAGTACAAATTTCAGACAAAGGTATTCATTTTCTCTGTATAAGCGAAGGTATTCATTTTCTCTGTAGACAAATAACATGTTTTTATTCCAAAAATAGTTTAGTTTTGAGCAATTGATTTAGGGTTTGGCTGATCTTGATTATTGTTTGTCTATATTGGTGTTTCCCTTAACATACATTTAGGGTTTGGCAAACTGTATTGGAAGTCTGTTCAAATGCTCTATCTGCACAAAAAAATTATGATTTTAGTTGTGTTTTATGGACAGAAGTTATGGTAGTCTTGATTTGTAATTTTGGTGATTCAAGGATGTTTTAAGCTTTTTATCTATTTAGAATTATGCTAATTACTCAGTTTGGACAAAAGTTGAGTTATCACTACTAGAAGTCTGAGTTGCACTATCATAATTTACTTTTTCTAATCCTGTCTGTGGAGAACCCATTATAAAACAGTTAGTACTTACTCGAGTTCTGGAAACATATACGTATAGAAGTGTATGTACCCTTAACTAAGAACGATGACCATATACCATGTGAATATGCTCGATACATTTTTGTGTTGCTATAAGCAACACGTAGTTTGATTTTTCATTGTATTTTGATATGTGCATACATTTTTGTGAGCCTGTTCTTCACAAAAACGAACTTCCCTGAAGTTTATTAATGGCTAAGTGTGATATTTTAACTCATGGTGTGTCGAGAGCTGAGGAAATAGAGAATAAGCTGCTGATTTGGGTTTCACGTAGGCATTTAATTCAAATGCGATGTCTTAAGGAACTCATTTACATGTTAAAGTAGTATGTTTGAATTAGAATTTTAGGAGGATGTAGGTTGCTGCAAGCCAGACTTATTGAAGTGTCTGTCTGTTATACTTGATATGCAACTTTGTTCTTTCATTTTTTTTCTTGGTTAAATAGTTTCACAGGTTATTAACTGGTGTGGTGTGTTATTGTTGATTGTTCTGGTATTTCTAGATTACATTAAAATCTTGTATTATGTATGCCACATTTTGTAGGTCTAGTAAGAACTTTATTTCGGGGTGATTCTGTGGTGATTTTAAGTTTCTCATTTGTAAAGAAATGTTATATGATTGGTTCGCTGATGAAGCTATTATATGTTTTGATTGGATTTTTTGTTATGTTCTTCACATTGCTTGGGAAGGCGACAGGGTCCTAGGCTTCTTGGCAGGGCATACGATTCAGCGGTAAAGTTTCATACATATTGTTTATTTGGGTCGATTGTTAATTCACTGTTAGGGGGAGTAGGAGTTGTGAATATTAATGGTAGAATTACTAATTCTGTTACCCAAAAGAGCCCCATTATTATTGTTATTAACTTAAGAGTCTGATTACTTTAAAACCTTGAAACCATCATTTGAACTAACTACGTTTCTGTAACATTTATGACCTTGGATATGTCAAAACCGATCAAGTCAGGAATGTGATTTGGTTTCAATTTATTCTTCTTTTAACATTTATGTTTGATAATGTCAGTGGATTTTATGATTAAGATGGTTTTTCATGAGTTTAGTTCATTTTCAGATTTAGATTGATATTATGAAGTACTTTATGATGAGTTAATTTCGCTATTATGCAGATTCTGATATGGCGTCAAGTGAAGAGTCAGATTATGACAATGATGACTTCGAGACTGAACCAATAGTGGATATGACTTTGGAGAATGGTTACTATAGCAGCAGTTCTGATGAATCTGCTGATGAACTTCTTGGTAATGCTACAGTAAATATACTGTCTTGCTTGTATTAGTTTGTTTTGGACTTGAATATCAGAAGTTTACTCTTACACCATCATTTTGCAATAACTGACATAACTTGTTTTTGGGTTTAAACTTCCAGGGAATGATGAACATGAAGGGATAGTGACTAACACTGAAGTTATAGAAAGATCACCTCAATTCACAGGGGATCAAGATAAAACAATGTCTAAAGAGAAGAAGGAAGAGAAGAAGGATGTTCGGGGATTGTCAAGAATGTTGAAACTAACTAAAAATTGGGATGGCAAGAAACATGTGGTTGAATTTGATAACCTGGGCCGATTTACGGGGGAATATGCATCAGAAATTGCAAGTTATATGGGAGTGTTGGTACGTCGAGATGTTGGGCTTCGGTACTTGGAGTGGAAGAAGGTGCCCCCCGAGTTGAAGGAAAAGTTGTGGGAGAAAATATTTGTACGTAATTTATTGATTTCAACATTCAAGTTCAATACAATAATATATGCTATTCATTTCTATTAAGTTATTTGTCACTTACCTGCCATTCGTATTCTGGTAGCGCTTTTATGAAATCGAGGAGACCATGAAAAAAAAATGATTAGCCATCTCGGTGTACACTTGCGCAATTTTAGAATAAAACTATACGCAAATTTTATACAGCCCAATTTGGGTAAACCAGCGAAATTCCAAAAAGTCCCTAGAAAATATCGTGTATTTTTGAAGCAAGAACATTGGGACGAGTTCGTAAAATTCCGACTCTCTCCGAAATGCAAAGTTGTATATTTCACTCTTTAATTTTATAATCACATTAATGTCATTTTTTAGTCTCGAAGTTTGCTGCTGAATGTAGTTATTTATCTACGTGCCCAGAAATTGTCCGATGATGGAGTTACGGCGCGTGCGAACCACAAATATGAACATAGGATGGGAAGAAGAGGATACGCGGGGTTGGTTGAAAAATTAGTAAGTCCTGACATACACCTTGTTAGCTAGTGCTTAGTCAAAGAGTATATCTAGTGTTGTTTATTTTGTGTTGAATTTAATCCATGACATGAAAAGTAGAGTATATATGTAATATTTGGCCTGTGTTGAATTACTAGAAAAAAGATAAAGTGATTCGTGAAGATGATGACAATCCTTCGCGGTCTCTCTTGTGGAGGATGGCACGTCGAAATCCACGTGGTGAATATTCTGATGACGAGGTTCAGGAAAAGGCAAAACAGCTTGTAAGATGACTGAAACTACCTAGCCATCTATTTATTGCTTAAACATTCTTGATTAGTATCTGTTCTAGTATCTTTATTAGTAACTGGTAGTGTATCCTTAGTATCAGCTAATTGATCTCAAGTATATTAGAATCTGGTATTTTAGAATCTGGTATTTTGATTCAAGTAACTGTTTGAGGTTGGGTGCATATTAGAATCTGGTATTTTGATTCAAGTATCACAGATATTTATAGGTTTTTTCATAGTCCATCTTTGAATTTGAATTCCGTGTGTGTGTTATCTTGGTGAAAGAATCAAAGAACTGTATTTGTGAAGTTTTCACCTCGGCTCCCTGCTTCTCTTTCTTATATTTGATGTTTTAGGGAAGTGACTGAATCAACGGTGGTGTTAATCTTCCTATAAACTACCTACTAATGCAATGTCCTATTTTCTCCTGTTTTTATCATAGAATTTATATCTATTGCTATGATAGATTTGCTATGTTCTGGTTGTCAATCATGAAGTGGAATTGATTTTCCCTATACTAAATATAGGGAAAATTAGTATATCGAGGTAAAATTAACAGCAGTGAAATTTATATTACTTGATTAATACTCGCTTCTCTATTTTGTGCACAGGAGGAGTTTGATAAGAAGTGGAAGATGGAACACTAAATAAAGAACTAGGTGTTGATTCCGTCACACATGTGTTTGGCAAAGAACGTCCTGGGCATGTAAGATGTGCGGGCAAAGGAGTGACTCCAACAAACTGCGGCACATGCCACGAAGAGGAGCATCCAAGGAGAGCCTTGCCGAATCAAGAAACAATTAGATGATGAAAGGCGCGAGAACCAGAGGGAGAAAGAGAAGAATGATGAACAAATGAAGAATATGATGGAAAAAATGGCTCAACAAGGAAAAATGATGAGCAAACTATTATCTAAGCTGAATTCTCAAGGATTCTTGAAAAAGAAAGCTTCCACTACCAAAAAGCAACGGGTAAGCAAAGTATTACAATGTCATGCTTCCTGTATATGCAATTAAATACATTATAAAGTATGATTTTCTTATTGAATGCTTGTTTTTATTGAATGTTATGGGATTTTTAATCAATATTTCAGCACCTAATATTTCTTCAAAATGTTTACTGCATGTACTCTTCAGAAATCTACAAAGACCCATCACTCAACTTCTGCAACTACACATGGATCTCCTACATCTAGCCAGCATTCTAATGGAGCTAGGCCGGTGTCTCCCGTTACCACACAGGAATCCCCTACTCAAGACATGTCTTATATGCGTGTTAGATGTCAGTCTACAACCGAAGGCCAGGAATTCCCAAGGGTATGTTCTTTCTGAAAGTATTTAATTCTTTATGGCAGCATTTATACTATGGTAAATATAAATTATATACTGATGTTGACTTGAGTGTTGTGATAAGGCGACAACTTATGAGATACTAACATGTCGAATGTTTTTCTTCTTATATGTATGTCCAACAAGAGGAGTTATTTGATTCTTCTTGTAACGACGCACTGTTATATGTTGCTATGTCGTAAATAAGGAAACATGTGTGACACATTGTAAGCATATTCATAGATCAAGAAGACAGTTCACCCAAAACATATGAATACAATAAGAAACCAAGTCTGTCAAGATTCCAAATGTTGGAAAATATAGATAATCAACTAACAACACTAAACCACTAAGCTTGTACCATTTTATATCTTTCTTAATTGGTACTAGTCTATTCATGCACACTGATATATTGTACCATTTGTTCTGATCTGATATGATCTACCCAATAAGGGTGTCACCAATGAAGATAGGTTCTTGCCTTTCTTTATTATTTATAATAGAACAACTTCAAGCCGCCCCAGGGATGTAGCATTTCAGGCCTTGCATTTACGTGATTCAGCTTTGCCAAGTTTGGTCAAGAGTAAGAAACTTAAAATATCGAAGACGCTCATGGTTATTTTGGCCGATTGATCTTCTTAGGACAGCCTAGGTTCCTAAACTTGGAATGGAAGCTTTGTTATGTTGTGGCGCTCTTTGTTAACCGATACGAAGGCTTATTATTCCACAACAACGAAAGCACTTTTTCAATCTTTCATATACTAGGGGATTTCGGTTCTCACCCAACCAATCATGAATGGGACGTAAGAGAGCTTCTTCAGTGATTTAATCACATTCCAACATATCAGATGAAGTTTGTTGTTTGAATGGTTGTTTCAAAAATTCTTTTATGAACAAATTTTTCATGGTATGATTTTTTTTCTATGTTCTGACTTGTATGTATTAGCTGTAACACCCCCGATATATTGAGGAATATTACAGCGCCGTAAATCCTTTACATAAGAATTTACAAGGCTGAATGAAAGAAATGACAATAACAGATACCAGTTTATGAAATTGCTGAAATAAAATTCAACCGACTGGTTCAAAACCGAAATTACAAATATCCCATGGAGAGTTATTATTACATCATCAAAATCCAAACATTATAAATCGACAACGTACTCGAGTACTTTTTGAAATAACCAACAAATAACAGACAGTAAACCCGGTCGAAACATCCCTCTGCACCCTCGTCGTCATGCATCTCCAGTGGTTGTTTCCCCGCTCTCCTGGATCCTGAACATACACAAATGTTCACCCCCGAAGAGGTTAGCACAACGATGATAGTACAAGTACAATAATCATACAATAGTGATATAATCAACAATTATATCATAACAAGTTTCTCCAACGAGAATATCCACAACACATATCATATCATAACAGTTTCAATATACAGATGGTATTCCAACGATCCAGCGCACACAGCTATAGATTCCCATGATGATCCCGTCGGACCAACACATGGTGGAACTACCTGTCCAACGATCCAAAAGACACAGCCTATAGATTCCCATGATGATTCCCGTCGGATCAACGCATGGTGGACATATATTCACAACATATTTACACGATACAATCACATTATAATTGTCATAATATAAACAATTCTAATTAGAGTACTTGCCTCGGTTCATTGACAAGAATAAACTTCCACGAATATCAAACTACTCGAAGGTCGTCCCCTTCGATCAATCACGTGTTAAGCTCGAACCTTAACAAAAGAAATAGTACAGAATTCATTTCGTGTCGTACGAACGTCTAACAATTCAACAATTACGGTAGGAAGTCCTTAATATGCAATCTGTCTGGATAGATTAACGCACGCTACGAATCATATGTAGCGTACGTTAATGCTACTCGTTAGCGTACGCAGTACACACCGCCTAGCGTACGCTAACCCGGCGTGGTCAGTGCCTCACTGATCAGCCGACTGACTCGGCTGATGATTTAACGCACGCTAAGTCCAAAACGTTGCGTACGCTAAACGTACTCGATAGCGCACGTTAATTCTCGTAGATTAGCGCACGCTAATAGTGCATGGCAGTTCACTGGAGGGCAGCAGATTTACACAAATGGTGATGAAGTAAGCGAATTCTTCAGTGATTTGATGTTTGTTATCTGTCTTCATGTTATGTTCATAACCTTTATAAATGATCTCATGGATAATAACAACTTCAAGATGCAAATATACGTATAATCATCATGACACCATAATCCATCTTGATTACAATTCTCATGCGAAGTTGGTGATCTCCGGTTTATGTATTAGATTCTACTATCATTATACATATTCAGACTTCATCTTGAGGTGAACTAACAATTCCAACTTATACGAAAGAATATTTCCTAAGATGATCCTTCCTTTAAGTTCTTATAACATCTCTTCCAAATCATGATCACAAAGATAACATAAATCATACGGATTGTTAACTTCAGAATATTTCTCTTACTAGGATTCCAACTTCAAGGTTCCAACAATAATATCGTAATTGTAGACATTCCAATCTTCGAAACATGATGTTGTTGAATAATTCACTAATGAAATTTAATATCTTGTTAACATGATCATCATATCCATTGGAAATCCAAATCTAAGACTGGTGATAGGTTGAACATACCTTAATATGCCGAAATCACTGAACCACAAGGTATAATCCGACTCCGGTTGGTTATGTGACACTCCAAGGTGTTACTTCTCTTCAATGATCGCTCACAAGTGATACTCGATATCCAATGATCACTAATATATGTTCTAAGTGTTTAGAAAGGAGATTCTTGCTCTTTGGACTCTCAAGAATGAAGTATAGACGAAGGAAATGAAAGCCAAAACGGTTGATGTCCCATTTATAATATTCTGCATTATTAACAAGTTAGCGCACGCTACTAAGCATCCCTTAGCGTGAGCTAATAATGGTTGACTTCAGAATTTGTCCGGGTGCATCAGCGGGAATCTTATCCGGACCCATGTCCCGGCTGGCGCATGTGTTAGCCGTCCCGCTCAATAATTGAGTTCTTAGCGCACGCAATTCCTATCTTCATAGCGTGCGCTAATAATGGCCCGATAGCGCGCGTTAAGATACATTCTTAGCGTGCGCTATCACGAGGTTGCTTGAGCAATTTAGCAAGTTTCTATACTTATGTACAATGATATCAATGCACGAAATATCATACTCCAATAATCACCAATCCGAATTATACAGGGTTTGAATACAGATGAAATACACCGTAATAAATCCGGATATTACATACTCTCCTACTAAAAAGGAGTTTCGTCCCGAAACTCAAGACGAAAATAACTCGGGATATCTAGACTTCATATCAGCTTCTGTTTCCCAGGTGGCTTCTTCCATTCCGTGACGTGACCACTGAACTTTGACCAAAACGATTGGTTTGTTCCTCAGCTGCTTAACTCGACTCTCGAGTATCTTAACCGGTCTTTCTTCAAACGTTCCATCCTGCTCGACTTCGATCTCGCCGAAATCAATGATATGGCTGGTATCTGGTATATACTTCCGTAACTGGGATACGTGGAACACGTTATGAACATGGCACAATGACGGCGGCAATGCCAATCTGTATGCCAACTCCCCAACTCTCTCGAGGATCTCAAATGGTCCGATATATCTCGGACTCAGCTTCTCTTTCCTTCCGAAACGAAAGATTCCCCGAGTAGGAGAAACCTTCAAAAGTACATGGTCTCCAGTACTGTACTCCAATGGGCGGCGGCGTACGTCCGCATAGGATTTCTGGCGACTCTGGGCAGTCAACAGCCTTTCACGAATTAAGGCTATCTTCTCTCGAGTCTGCTCGATCAATGCAGCCTGTTCCGATCAAGTCTCGATTAATCGTCCCAAAGATAGGGGCGATCTGCATCTCCTCCCGTATAATGCCTCAAACGGTGCCATCTTAATGGAAGCATGCCAACTATTGTTGTAGGTAAATTCAATCAACGGTAGATGAATTTTCCAATCGTTTGACCAATCTAAGGCACAGGTCCTTAGCATATCTTCCACCGTTTGTATAGTTCTCTCAGATTGTCCGTCAGTCTGCGGGTGATAAGCTGTACTAAAGTTCAATTCGGTCCCCAAGGCCTTATGAACTGCTTTCCAAAAGTGAGACACAAAACGGCCGTCTCGATCAGAAACAATGGTCTTCGGCGTACCATGCAATCGAACTATCTCCGAAATAAATACTCGTGCCAACCTCTGTGGTCCTCACGTATCCTTAATGTCTAGAAAATGAGCCGATTTGGTTAAACGATCAACTATTACCCAAATCATGTTCATTCCTGTCCTGGTTTTCGGCATATTAGTGATAAAGTCCATCGATATGTCCTCCCACTTCCATTCAGGAATCGGGAGCGACTTCAACATTCCAGCAGTCCGTTGATGCTCGATCTTAACCTGCTGACAAGTCAAGCATTTCGAAACATAGTCCGCTACGTCTTTCTTCATGTTGCCCCACCAGAAATTCTGCTTCAAGTCCTTATACATTTTACTGGTGCCCGGGTGGATAGAATAGGGCGAACTATGAGCTTCCTTCATAATCGTCTGTTTCAGAACATCAACATCGGGAACGCAGAGTCGGTTCTGAAATCTCAAAACTCCATCGTCATGAATTATGAATCTGGGGGCCTTTCCTTTGATCACTTCATCACGTAACCGAATCATTAGAGGATCATCTGCCTGTCTAGATTTGATTTCTTCGGTTAAAGATGAAGTTATCTCCATCACGCACAGTTGTCCTTGGACTCTCTGTAACCATACCTCAATTCCTTCACGAATCATCTCTCGCTGAAGGCTAAGTTGGGAGGTCAGCGTCTCCAAAGATCTCGAATAGAGACAGCTTGCGGCTAAGTGCATCGGCCACTACATTCGCTTTGCTGGATGATATAAAATCTCCAAGTCATAGTCCTTAATCGGGCCAACCATCTTCTTTGCCGCATGTTCAGCTCTTTCGACTAAATATGTACTTGAGACTCTTATGATCCGTAAAGATCCGATGTGAGTCCTGCATGCATAATGCCTCCAGATCTTCAAGGCAAAAACCACTGCTGCTAGCTCCAAATCATGTGTCGGGTAATTCACTTCATAAGGTTTCAGCTGTCGCGACGCATAAGCGATCACCTTATCATTCTGCATCAACACGCACCCAAGTCCTTGGTTCGAAGCATCACTGTAAACTATGAATCCTCCAGTTCCCTGCGGAAGTGATAGAATCGGTGCCGTCGTCAATCTCTTCTTTAACTCATCAAAACTAGTCTGACACGACTCGTTCCACTCAAACGTTTGAGTTTTCTGCAGGAGTCGAGTAAGTGGGCGGGAGATTTTAGAAAACCCTTCCACGAATCGACGATAATATCCAGCAAGTCCTAAGAAGCTTCGGACTTCTTTCACGTTCTTAGGAGGCTTCCAATCCATAATTGCTTCGATCTTCTGAGGATCTACTCGGACTCCTTTAGCTGACACCACATGGCCGAGGAACATTACTTCCTTTAGCCAGATTTCACACTTAGAGAGTTTGGCGTACAATTGTTCGTTTCTTAAAAGTTCCAATACAATCCGCAATTGCTGCGCATGTTCTTCCGGACTCTTAGAATACACCAGAATGTCATCAATAAACACGACCACAAATTTATCCAAAAATTCAATGAACACACGGTTCATCAATTGCATAAATACAGCAGGTGCGTTAGTGAGACCAAACGGCATCACTACAAACTCATAATGCCCGTAGCGAGTTCTGAACGCTGATTTCGGAACATCAGATTCCTTAATCCTCAGCTGATGGTATCCTGATCTCAGATCGATTTTAGAAAATATTGTTGCCCCTTGCAACTGGTCAAACAAATCATCAATCCGTGGCAACGGATACTTGTTCTTAATTGTCATCTTATTCAGCTCTCGATAGTCAATACACAGTCGGAGCGATCCATCCTTCTTTCGGACAAAAGAATCGGGCGCTCCTAGGTGAAACGCTTGGCTGAATATAGCCCTTGTCCAGTAACTCCTCTAGCTGCTTCTTCAGTTCGTACATCTCAGTAGGTGCCATACGATACCGCGCCTTGGAAATTGGTGTAGCTCCGGGTTCCAGCTCAATGGTAAATTCCACATCCCTACGTGGAGGTAGTCCCGGTAACTCGTCAGGAAATACATCTGGAAATTCGTTCACAACAGGAATGGATGAAAGTTCCACACTTTCGTCTTATTTCTTCATTGCGTAACACCAGTACCCGGTACAGCCCTGTTTCAACAATTTGACAGCTTCCATCGCCTTGATCAATTTTCTTGAGCTTTCCGGTTTCCATCCTTCGAACAGTACTTCGGAGCCATCATCAGCTATCAGTGAAATTTTCCTCCTTCGGTAGTCTACAATTGCTCCATACCGATTAAGCCAATCGTCTCCGAGTATCAGGTCATCTCCTTGCATTTCTATCACGATCAGATTTGAGAGCCACTCTCTGCCCCCAAATGATACAGGGAAATTTCTAGTTTCTAAATTTCCGACAATCCGCTCTCCACTCGGTAAACCAACAACATAAGGTTCACAAGCATGAAAACCGAAAATATTCAAACGATTTACACAAGACAAAGATATGAAAGAATGTGTAGCTCCTGTATCGAACAAAACACTAACTGGCTGGGAAAGGATTTGGACAGTACCTGATGCGACAGCAGCATCCTGATCATCTGTCCTCCTCATCTCATACAAACGTGGGGGAACAGATCCGGCACTCGATGTCCCCTTTCGGTCCCATTGTCCTCTGCCTCGCCCGCGGCCAAAATTCTGAGGCATTTGAACACTTTGCTGCATCTGTTGGACACTGGCTTCCTTCTGAACTGGCTGTGATGAACGGGTTCCATTGTACTTAGTGGCGTCCTTACAAAACGTCGCACGGTGTCCTTCCTGTCCGCACTCAAAACATGTCACTGGAGTGCGCAAACAATCACGCCAAAGGTGGCCTGGGCGACCACAGTTAAAGCACTTCCTAGCTGTATCCGTCGTGGCTGACAATGTTCCGTAATTCTTTCTGCTCTTAGATGGGTGCGGAGGCTTCTTGAAAGAAAAAGAAGACTGGGCCTTGCGGGGCCCACTGCTCTTGTGCTCTGTAAAAGTACCATAGACTTTCTGTTTCTTCGACTCCATAAACTTCTCCATTGCTGCTTCTTTTATTTCGTACGCCAACGCCTTATCCTGGTATTGGCGGAGAGTGGTACATTCAAAACCGGACATGTACCTCTGGATTTCTGGTTTCATCCTCATTTCAAAATGAATCATCATCTCCGCATCTGTTCTGACCAGATGTCGAACAAATGTTAACTGCTGGTTAAACGTCTTAATCGTCTGGGATACGGGTTCGTCTGATGGTTGAGCGGAGAAAAACTCCCGAATTTTGGCTTCCCTCACAGGACGAGGGCAATACTGAGCTTCCATCATCACTTTAAATTCCGTCCAATCGGCATCATGATCTGCAGGTCGGATAGCTTCCCACCACTAGGATGCTTCCTATCGTAAAGTCTTGGGCAATAGGAGCTCTCTGTCGTCCGGCAATTAATTCCAAAGAAAATTTTCTCCAGCCTTTCAACCAATGGTCCCAAGTGGGAGTCTCGGAAAAGCCGTCAAATTTGGGTGGTTGCATCTTTGCCACTTCTTGTAACCATCGGTCACCTCGATTTCCCATTTCTGGAATCCTTTGTTGCCCATCTCCCTGCTGAATTCCTGCCGCCACTTGCATTCGGTCCACGACCTGAGCGAACTGAGTCATCTGGTTCACGACTTGACGAAGGATTTCTGGCACACCAGGTTCTGGTTCGTTATTTATGGATTGCTGCGGCTCGCCTGAGCTATGACTAGCCTGATTAGAAGGCGACGCCTCCCTTTCAGCATTCCTTCGTCCGCGTCCACGACCGCGACCACGTCCACGTCCGCCTCTCAACATACTGTAAGCACATGTACTTAATACACAGGAAACAACATCATTCTAATATTCAAATATAAAGAGACACAACTTGTAAAGAACGAGATAGAGTTTAGGAACTTACAACCACCGTTCGCATGAAGACGTAGGCAGTGCAGTGATGTCATTTACGGCCGGTTACTTCAAAAGACATAAATGACCCCTATTTTAACCCAACGGCCAAGATATCCATAATCTTAGCTCTGATACCATATTCTGTAACACCCCCGATATATTGAGGAATATTACAGCGCCGTAAATCCTTTACATAAGAATTTACAAGGCTGAATGAAAGAAATGACAATAACAGATACCAGTTTATAAAATTGCTGAAATAAAATTCAACCGACTGGTTCAAAACGGATATTACAAATATCCCATGGAGAGTTATTATTACATCATCAAAATCCAAACATTATAAATCGACAACGTACTCGAGTACTTATTGAAATAACCAACAAATAACAGACAGTAAACCCGGTCGAAACATCACTCTGCACCCTCGTCGTCATGCATCTCCGGTGGTTGTTTCCCCGCTCTCCTGGATCCTGAACATACACAAATGTTCACCCCCGAAGGGGTTAGCACAACGATGCTAGTACAAGTACAATAATCATACAACAGTGATATAATCAACAATTATATCATAACAAGTTTCTCCAACGAGAATATCCACAACACATATCATATCATAACAGTTTCAACATACAGATGGTATTCCAACGATCCAGCGCACACAGCTATAGATTCCCATGATGATCCCATCGGACCAACACATGGTGGAACTACCTGTCCAACGATCCAGCGCACACAGCTATAGATTCCCATGATGATTCCCGTCGGATCAACGCATGGTGGACATATATTCACAACATATTTACACGATATAATCACATCATAATTGTCATAATATAAACAATTCTAATTAGAGTACTTGCCTCGGTTCGTTGACAAGAATAAACATCCACGAATATCAAACTACTCGAAGGTCGTCCCCTTCGATCAATCACGTGTTAAGCTCGAACCTTAACAAAAGAAATAGTACAGAATTCATTTCGTGCCGTACGAACGTCTAACAATTCAACAATTACGGTAGGAAGTCCTTAATATGCAATATGTCTGGATAGATTAACGCACGCTACGAATCATATGTAGCTTACGTTAATGCTACTCGTTAGTGTACGCAGTACACACCGCCTAGCGTACGCTAACCCGGCGTGGTCAGTGCCTCACTGATCAGCCGACTGACTCGGCTGATGATTTAACGCACGCTAAGTCCAAAACGTTGCGTACGCTAAACGTACTCGATAGCGCACGTTAATTCTCGTAGATTAGCGCACGCTAATAGTGCATGGCAGTTCACTGGAGGGCAGCAGATTTACACAAATGGTGATGAAGTAAGCGAATTCTTCAGTGATTTGATGTTTGTTATCTGTCTTCATGTTATGTTCATAACCTTTATGAATGATCTCATGGATAATAACAACTTCAAGATGCAAATATACGTATAATCATCATGACACCATAATCCATCTTGATTACAATTCTCATGCGAAGTTGGTGATCTCCGGTTTATGTATTAGATTCTACTATCATTATACATATTCAGACTTCATCTTGAGGTGAACTAACAATTCCAACTTATACTAAAGAATATTTCCTAAGATGATCCTTCCTTTAAGTTCTTATAACATCTCTTCCAAATCATGATCACAAAGATAACATAAATCATACGGATTGTTAACTTCAGAATATTTCTCTCATCATTTGAAGTACTAGGATTCCAACTTCAAGGTTCCAACAATAATATCGTAATTGTAGACATTACAATCTTCGAAACATGATGTTGAATAATTCACTAATGAAATTTAATATCTTGTTAACATGATCATCATATCCATTGGAAATCCAAATCTAAGACTGGTGATAGGTTGAACATACCTTAATATGCCGAAATCACTAAACCACAAGGTATAATCCGACTCCGGTTGGTTATGTGACACTCCAAGGTGTTACTTCTCTTCAATGATCGCTCACAAGTGATACTCGATATCCAATGATCACTAATATATGTTCTAAGTGTTTAGAAGGGAGATTCTTGCTCTTTGGACTCTCAAGAATGAAGTATAGTCGAAGGAAATGAAAGCCAAAACGGTTGATGTCCCATTTAGAATATTCTGCATTATTAACAAGTTAGCGCACGCTACTAAGCATCCCTTAGCGTGCGCTAATAATGGTTGACTTCAGAATTTGTCCGGCAAGGCCGAGAATCTTATCCGGACCCATGTCCCGGCTGGCGCATGTGTTAGCCGTCCCGCTCAATAATTGAGTTCTTAGCGCACGCAATTCCTATCTTCATAGCGTGCGCTAATAATGGCCCGATAATGCGCGTTAAGATACATTCTTAGCGTGCGCTATCACGAGGTTGCTTGAGCAATTTAGCAAGTTTCTATACTTATGTACAATGATATCAATGCACGAAATATCATACTCCAATAATCACCAATCCGAATAATACAGGGTTTGAATACAGATGAAATACACCGTAATAAATCCGGATATTACATTAGCCCTGTTTAATATGTTGTTATGGCATATATGTTTGCAGACTGAAAAATGCAAATTGGCACATGGCCGACAAATAAACATTGTTGCAAATGGACGTGTTATTCTGGACTCGTCTCCAAAACAGAAGATACATGGAGTTGATCTTGAAGAAGATTGCTTCAGAGTTTGGATTGATGAACCAATACATCCAAATGCAGGTTTACCCTACATAACACAAGAATTTAAAACAGTAGAGGATGCTAAAAATAGTTTGGTAGCATGGCCAAAAGAATGGGTGATCAATCATAAAACCTTTGTCTATGCATATGTACATCATAAAATACCTTTTTGCTACATACAGAGGAAGCCATTCGAAGACAACCACAAGATACTTGAAAGCTCTTATCAAGAACATGATGACAATGATGACAACCGGAGGACACTTGAAAGCTCCGATCAACAACATGATGATAGCCAGAAGACAGTTGAAAAGACTAAGAAGATTAAGAAGAAGAAGAAAGCTTCTGATATGAACGACGGGATATTGAAGCCTCTGAGAACGAGCAAGAGAATCAAGACTGTAGCCTAGTTAAAATAAGAGAAATAGTCGTGCTTTTGTAGGCGTTTAATGTTTAATTTTTTTGGATCAAGACAGTTGATTTATTGTTTTTTAGACATATTTCATTTATCTGATCAAGACATTTAACTTTTTATCATATGAGTAATAAAAAATTGGATCAATTTTGCATCAATTGTTGTTAATGAGTTTATGTTACACATTAGAAGTAGGTGGCAAATAGGTCCTTAAAGACTCGATAAAATAGGTGGCCAATACTGCATTCTTGTGGCTGAATATGAAATACAACCACCATTTAGATGTAAAACCGTGGCCGATGGACAACTACGACCACCTTTTAGATGTGAAATTGTGGCCAATGGATGAACTACGACCACCTTTTACAATTTTTCAGTGTCCAAAAGGAAAACATCGGCCACCTTTTACAATTTTTCAGTGTCCAAAAGGAATACAACGACCACCTTTTATAATTTTTCAGTGTCCAAAAGGAAAACAACGACCATCTTTTACAAATTTTCAGTGTCCAAAAGGAAATTAACAACGGTCACCTTTTATAAATTTTCAGTGTCCAAAAGGAAAATAACGGCCACCTTTTTACAAATTTTCAGTGTCCAAAAAGAATGCAACAACCACCTTTTACAATTTTTCAGTGTCCAAAAGGAAAACAACGGCCACCTTTTACAATTTGTCAGTGTTCAAAAGGAATACAACGACCACCTTTTATAATTTTTCAGTGTCAAAAAATAAAACAACGGCCATCTTTTATAAATTTTCAGTGTCCAAAAGGGAAATAACAACCACCTTTTATAAATTTTCAGTGTCCAAAAGGAAAATAACGGTCAGCTTTTACAATTTTCAGTATCCAAAACGAAACAATGGCCACCTTTTACAAATTTTCAGTATCCAAAAGAAAAACAATGGCAACCTTTTATAATTTTTCAGTGACCAAAAAGAAAACAAACAACCACTTCTTACAATCTTCCAGTGTCCAAAAGGAAAACAACGACGACCTTTTACAATTTTCAATGTCCAAAAGAAAAACAACGACCACCTTTTATAAATTTTCAGTGTCCAAAAGGAAAACAACTGCCACCTTTTACAATTTTTCAGTATCTAAAAGGAAAAATACGACCACCCTTTATAATTTTTCAGTATCCAAAAAGAAAACAATAGCTACTAAAAATCACACTGTGTGTCGGTAAGGATCCTATGGCTATGGTTATGGAACAAATGCTTTACCTACAAACAAAAAGGGGGTATTGTATAGACACGGTTACAGAGGAACAGCTACGAAAATTAATGTGAAATAGTCACTCAAAGTGGGTGTATCCGTAGAGGTACCCTTTTGTTACTCCACCTACGGTAACAGTTTTAGAGTAAAAAAAATCCATGGCTAAAAGACTATGGACACGTTTTCTAAATGTGGCCTATATGACTTTTTGTACTAGTGTATATTTATTCTCTTGCAGATTCTAAAAGGCGTTAGCTCAGACATCAACTTTCTTAACAGGGAGTATTCTGCTTTTCTGCATTGATTTTTATTTTTTTTATTTTTAAACTGAGGACAGTTTTATTTTCAAGTTTGGGGGTGGTTTGTTTTAGTATTTTGGTGTGTTGTAATTTTGGTGTGCTTTGTTTAATTATTTTGGTGTGTTTTGATTGATTTGGTTATTTGTCTTAATTTTTATATATATATATATAGTATTTTGATTTTTGAGATTTCTAGATCTGGCCATAGCACCAATAAATTAGCTATATACGAGCTTCTTAAATCGTTTTAACCGGTAAAAAAAAAATTTTGTATATTCCAAATTTTTTGAGCCTTAATCTCTCTTTCCAAGCCTTGTAATTATCATATAAAATCGAGTCATTCGTTACCTTGAGAAAAGAAGAATCAATTGGTTGATGAAAAATAAAACTGAAATTTACTTAATTTGTGGAGTTTTTGATTTTTCATGCTTAACTAAAAAATGATTTTCTACAAAAATTCTATTCCCTAAAAGAAAAAAGGAGTCATTGGTGAAAAGAGCTACATGTTAGCAAATAACGGTGTGAAAGCTATCACCTAAAAAAATAAATGACGAAAAGGAGAAGTGTTGAGCAGCAACAGCTGCCTAATTTTGGAAGTCTTAAATTCTGCGAAAAATAAAGGACTAACCATTGTTGGTGCGTAGCTGTCGTCTCAGAAAAATTGGTGAAAAGAGCTACACATTAGCAAATAACGGTGTGAAAGCTATCACCTTTTTACGAAAAAAAATAATGAGATAGAAATTGTGTTAGTGAAAAGAGCTACACGTTAGCAAATAACGGTGTGAAAGCTATCACTAAAAGGGATGTAGTTTATGAGCAGATTTGAATTAATTAGCAGCTGAATTTCAATACACTCAATTTTGTGAAAATCACAATATTTGACGACGCCAATAAAATTCTTCTTCATATCAAGTCGAAAAAATAAACGAGTGATCGAAAGTAACCATTAAAGGGAGTCGTGTGTATCACGAGTGGGAAAGAAATAATCAACCTATTGGGGGGAAACCTTACATTTTGGAATTACAAAATAAAAACCGTGTTTTAACTTCAAAAACATTAGTAGATTTATTTTGAATCTTGATTCATTTCTATCTACTGTATAAAGCTGATTGTTGTTTATTAATGGCATTTTGATCTCCTTTTCTCTTTTTATATTTTAATTTATCTGTGTATTAATTTTTCTTATTTTTATTTTTAGAGCATGAATAATAAAGAGTCTTGCTCGGGACTAGCAAGAATTCAAGTTTGGGGGTGTGATAAGTGCCAGTTTTGTACACTTATCCATGGTTTGTATCGATAAAATTCACCCATAATTGAGCTAGTCTACTCGTTTTTTGCTTTTAATTTATTCGTTTTAATAATTTTATTTTTATCGGATGATGATCGGATTAAATAAATGAATTACTCAAGAAACAACATGTTTAATAAATATTCTATTTATTGAATTTTGATATATTTATGTTGTAGGGCTTTCCGAGACGAATTCGGCAGTCTTTCCGGATTCAAAATCAGAGTTATATATCAAAAGTTATCATCCGAAGAAGATGTGGGGCAAAAACGCAAAGTCTGAGAAATTCTGGGCCGAAAACGCAACTATCCAAGCTTCAAATGAGCAAATTTACGAAGCCATGTTACTGCCGTAACATTCAGGAGTTACGGCCGTAAGTCACCCTTGTTACGGCCGTAACTCCTGAATGTTACGGCCGTAACTCTTGACAGATTACTATGATTTGTCTAATTTTTTATACTTTTTGTGTATTATTGAGGGGATGGCTGGCATTGATCCGATCTAATGTAATAATGCTGGAGTTTTGGAGCTATTAGATGACTTTAGGTGTATAAATAGACCCCTTAGATCCTTCATCATTCATCATTCAACTTATAATTTTCCATTTTTTGTAAACTTTTCTTTTTGTGTGAAGAACACACTTGTGTTCTTGAGTGATCTTTGAGTGTGGTATAACATATGTTGTTCAGAGAGTTTATTGTTTCTATCTCCTTTATCTACTAAGGGAGTTAGGATCAATTCTTTCTCTTGATTCAACTAATAATGACCACACAAGCTTGTAATATGTGTAATAAACCCTTCATGGGCTAAGTAATCTTTAGTTGGGATTATAAACAAGGTTAGTCATGTTATTTATATTTGTATAAAGATCTATTGTGAATTACTTATTATTGTGTGTGATTTTCATTGTTTTAACAATCTTTATTTATTTGGCCAATAAATGACGATATTAATGGTCTTCATATGTTTCAAAAGAAAATATGTTTGATTAGATCAAATGATCTTCACTCTAAGTTGTTCTAGGGGATAGAAATATACCCGTAGTCCTTAGATGATTCTTGGAGTTATTATCATAAATCCTAATGCTATGTATTGAAGCCAATCAACATAGAAATATAGTGGATTGATTCAATATGTAAGGGGCGTTTTATAGTTCGAAAGAGAAACCGTCTTTTTAAGGAAAATCGAATCTACACAACATAATAAGTAAATTCATATTATGATCTCCAATACATCTTTTATAACCAATGACGAACTAAGTTTGTAATCCCAACTATTTCATTTTATCGATAATCAATCTATTATTATTGCTATCTTTTTATTTCCTTATAATATTAGAACTATTATTGCAATTTCTTTGCAATTATTAAACAAAACTTTTTAATTGTGTGTTTCACTCATCTTAAGTATCTATAAAAATAGATTAATAATGTATAATTCAAATTATAACAAAACTTCCTTGTGGGATCGATAAACCGGACTCAAAAAGTCCACTTTACTACTTGATACGATATCGTGCACTTGCGATAGTTACACTAAAAGCGTGTCAAACCACAATCAATGCCTTTTGCCTCCATTTCGATCTCATTTCTTCCCCATTTTTGCCAGCATCAATAATTTGTGCTACCTGTTCCTCCACCTTGTGCATAAAATTCTGCATGCCAAGTGGCATCCTGAAAGATGTTGGTGGTGGAGAGGGATCCTTTCTGTTCAGCAAGTAGTCCATTTTGCTGTTGAGAGACAAAGGTGCGGTTCAACTTTTGTTGCCAGAAGCTTTGCAACTATCTCCTCCACCATTGTGCGGATCAGCTCAGAGATGTTAGATGGTAGCTGAAATTCAGGTGCCTCAGATTGAGGGATATTTTCCGCTGTGACTTCATTTGCAGTTGACTTTTCAGCAGTTGATTAACCAATTGATATTTTTTGTTCAGCTGACTTTTGAGCATAAGATTTATCATTTGATATCCCTTGGTCAGCTGACTTTTGAGCAGAAGGGGATTATTCAGATTGTTCCCCCTACTTCTTTGATTTTTCAGCCTGTGATGGTTGAGCTGAACTTGAGCCTTGATCAGGTGCATCCTGATCATAATCAGAATAATCCTGATCGTCATTCTCTTTTTTCTCCCTCTTCTCCCTCTTCAACTTCTTCTTTTTTCTTCTACTTCTTTTTCTATTTTTTTTTCTTCTTCCCTTCTGACTTCAATATCCTTTTCAACTACTTTATTTTCAACTTCTTTTTCTGCTCCAACAATCTCCATGTTCTCATCTTCATCATCAAACTTCTTTCCTTGGGCTACCCCTTCTATGATAACCAGAATGAATTGGTCTATTTTGGATTTGATGTCTTGTATGAACCAATTCTCATCCAACAACAAGCTCATATCAGTTTCATTACAAAACACCTGAATGAGTTGTTCTGTTGTAAGAGGGTAGCCCCATCCACTTCTTTCCGCCATTTCTTTAAGAGTATTGAAGCTAAGAGCCTTCAATCTCTTCCAGTATTTGTAAATATAAAAAATTAAAATTTTACTGATCTGCTGCGTTACTGGCCTGAGCTGTGTTTGGTTGATTAAAATGGATATTTTCCTTGAGGTTTGTAATACCCGTACTTTTTTGGCTGTTTGACTTTGTCGTCCCCCTTATTTTGTCGCTCTGTAAATGCTTGGAGATGTTGTTGATATTGTTATTGAGTTTCGTATCTTGTTTGGGTCTTGATCATGTTGTTCTAAACCTTGCGGAAGTGTTTTGGCCCACAGAAATAGCGCACGTTAGCCCTAGGCTAACGCACGCTAATTCTGCTTGACTAGCGCACGCTAGCTTTGAGTCGTAGCGCGCGCTAAGGGGATCAGCCAGGTCAGAACCAGTAACCCAGACTGCTCTCTGGACTAGCGGATTAACGCACGTTAGGAGTTGTTAGCGCGCGCTATTCGTGGTTACTAGCGCACGCTAACACCCGTCCGTAGCGCGTGCTACCGGGCTGGTTGGCAGAGGCAGTGAGGTTGCCAGGTTTTCTGGACTATCAGGTAGCATATGCTAGGCTTCGGCTAGCGCACGCTAAGTTTTGAGCAGGGCGGAGACAGTAAGTTCTGGACTCCAGTACTAGTTGCCACATTTTGGACTAGCGCACGCTAGAGACAGACGAGTAACGCACGCTAACGGAGTCGGCAGAAGCCACTGGACTACCCGGTGACTTCGCTAGCGCACGCTAATGAAGGAGGCGTAGAATGCGCTAGACTGGACAGATATATATATGGCAGTTGACTTTATTTTTGTCATTTCTCACCTTCTCCACTCCTTTTCGACGGGAATCGCTCGGGAGAGACGATCTTGGGCGATTAGAAGCGATCTTCCTTCTAACAACGACATATCTAGTTGGAGAACAAGGATTTCACAACATCTAATTCATCCTAACGTCCGAATCAAGGTAAAAATCCTTAGAACCCTACTTTTTGGAAATTTTGGGGTTTTTCGTAGATTCATCCGATTTATCCGTTTTGAAGCTTGAGAACCTTGAGATTATGGTGTATCTAAACCGTATGCATGCTTTCCTACGATTTTACGGTTTGGATTGTGCCGTTTTCGGACTTCTGAGTTTTGGACGATTTTCCAACCTCTAGTTGATTATCCGTATATTTTTATGAATTGTAGACGGGATTCGGGGGTTTCTTCATGTAATTCGAATATGGATAATTGATTATCATATTCCTTGCGAATCGTTTAGGTGCCGGAAGCACGTTCTTGGACCTACCGACTCATACCTTTTTCCATTCGATTTGTCGATGTCTCAAAGGCAAGTATATATTTATGATTGTACGTTCTCGACTTTAAAAGTAAGATATATTGATGACATGATATGAACGAACCACTTTGGGACGGGCCGACGGGTCCCCTAAGGGTTCCTTAGCCTCTGTTGTGGTTCCACGGTATTCATACATGCAATGATGACGGACGATATGAACGAACCACTTTGGGGCGGGCCGATAGGTCCCCTAAGGGTTCCGTAGCCTCTGGTGCGGTTCCACGGTATTCATATATCCATTGATGCGATGCTATGAGATTTCGTTATTCCGGAATACTAGTCTTGAATTGATGAATTGACGGTTACCTTTACTTTATTGTCGAGGAGTATTGTGTTTCATACTTGATATACTTGCACTAGCTATTCGACGGCTAACCCCTTTATGGGGGAAATGCTTTTTATGTATTTCAGGTTCCAGGAGAGCGGATAGGCAGGTATCGGGTCGGCATGAAGATGATGGGCAAGTGTGATACTGTGTCTTTCCTCCGGTTATGTTTTTTTTTGAGTTTTTCCATTCAGTGTTGTTGTATTGGAATGGTTACTGAATACTCGAGTACTGTTTTCGTTTTTTTTCATTGATGTTCCGGCCTGTGTTTGCCGAGGTATTGATTTGGGTTGTGATGTCTTCGAATACATTGGTTATGTTTTGAATACCGTTGTATTATTCTTCATCTCAATGTATGTAGACCTTCTCGGTCAAGTTTCATAGTTTCGCGTATGTCTAGCCTTGTGGGTCCCACGGCGGGGCTCACGGCGCTGTAATATACCCCGAATAACTTGGGGGTGTTACAGAATATGGTATCAGAGCTTAGGTCTATGGATACCTAGGCTGTCGGTCTTTTGGGTCGAATGAGTCGTCATTTGTTCACAATATCGCTACTCTGCCATCATCACAGTGCGACCGGTACTTGTAAGACCTCTTACTCTTCTGGTGTTTCCTTATTCGTTTGCTTCTTTTTATTGGTATTCTTGAGAATCGATCACTTTGATGACGTGCGATTGAATTGTGCTTACGTACCTTGTGTGTTCTTCAGTATGTCAGCTGGTAGGGGCCGTGGCCGTGGTCGTGGCCGTGGACGAGGAAGGGGTCGTGGCGCGGCTGTTTCCATCAGTTCAGTTGCGGGGTCGACCAACCCCAGTTTGTCGAACTCGGTGCATCCTGACACCGAGAGTCAGCACGACCAGTCAAACGGTCAGGGGAACAACGCAGATGTTGGAGTTGCGAATGCACTTCAACAATTGGCTACTCAGATGACCATTTCAGCCCAAACTGTTCAGCTGAATAATCCGAACCCAAACACGGATGCCCTGCTTCACAATGTAATCCGAATGCACCCTCCACAGTTTGGCGGTGCCACCGATCCGTTAGGCTGGGAAGATTGGATAGCGGAGTTGGAAAAGATTTTCGAGGCGGTTGATTGCCCCGAAGTGAGGAAAGTACCGATTGCTCAGTATTTTCTCACTAAGGAGGTCTACTCGGTGGAAGGTCATCAAGCCACAGGATCGTATTGCCACGTGGGATGAATTTAAGGAGCTTTTGGAGGCCGAGTTTTGTCCTTGGCCGGTGCGAGAGGGCCGAATCCGAGCCTTTTTCGAGGCTAAACCACAAGATATTCCCGTTTCGCAGGCGATCGTGGAATACAACCAACAATTGATCCATGTGAAGGACCAAGTGCGTAACGAGCATGATAAGATCCGCTATTTTGATATGCGGATGAATTTGGACTTACGGCGGTACATGGCCGGATTTGCTTGTACCACACTGAAAGAGTATCAGGACAGAGCTTTAGCCCATGATATGTTGAACCCCGACAATGATACCGTTGAAGAACCGAAGAAGCAGAAAGTCACGGGAAATTTTTCTAACTCTAAGAGTGGCAACTTTCAGAGGTCACAGACGACTAACCATTCTGCCGAACAGTCGTCACGTTCTAATAAAGGAAAGAGGGGCTACCGTCCTACTCCGGGTACCACTAATCGCGTGGTGACTTGCTATAATTGTGGCCATTCAGGCCACATTAATTTGGAATGCCACTTCCCACCATTGAAGTGTCACACGTGCGGACAGATGGGACATAGAGCGGCTTATTGTTCCGAGCCGAATAAGACTTTGGACACTCGGGCTTCTGCCCCAGCACTACTTGATCAAAGTATGAATCAACGACAATCTTTTGGTCAACCTCAGCAGAATTTCGGCAGGGGCCGAGGACGGGGTCAGAATGCTGGAGGGGGAAACTCTAGCGTCGGTTCGGTACAACCACGGGTATATGAGATGCGTCGAGCAGACGAACCCGACGCGGCGGTGGCTTCAGGTACCATTCATATTTCATCTCATCCAGTCTGTGTACTTTTTGATTCGGGTGCTACACATTCTTTTATTTCTTTAGAGTGTGTACGCCGTTTGAATATAACTTGTATGACTGCTTGCGATCCCTTTATCGTGAAACTGCCTAGCGGGGGTAGAATTGTGGGGAATCGGGAGATTAGAGATTTTCCGGTGATTATATCCGGTATGGAATGGTTATCGGATCTGATTGTAGTTGATATGGAAGGCGAGGACGTGATCCTCGGCGAGGATTGGCTTGATAGCCACCAAGCGATTATGAATTACCGTACCAAGGTTATCACCATGATGACTAAAGACGGATTTGAGTACTCATTTTTGGGACGTAAGTCGAGCCAATCCAAGTTACTTATCAGTGCCATGAAGGCCGTAAAACTCTTGAATAAAGGTTGTACAGGCTTTTGGTGTTATGCCTTGAAAATGGAAGGAAACGAAGTCGATTTCTCTTCGCTTCCGGTTGTTAATGAGTACCCCGATGTTTTTCCGGATGACCTCCCGAGATTACCACCGGATCGAGAGATAGAATTTACCGTGGACTTAGAGCCAGATGCGGCTCCGATTTCTAAATCACCTTACAGGATGGCACCTTCCGAGATGCAAGAATTGAAGAATCAATTGGGAGAACTTCTGGAAAAAGGGTACATCAGACCGAGCGCTTCGCCTTGGGGCGCGCCTGTTCTTTTCGTGAGGAAGAAGGATGGTTCACTACGTTTGTGCATCGACTACCGTGAGCTGAACAAAGTAACCATCAAGAATAAGTATCATTTACCTCGTATAGACGATTTATTTGATCAATTGCAAGGGGCTGCAGTTTTCTCGAAGATTGATTTAAGATCCGGGTATTATCAACTCAGGGTGAGGGAGTCCGACATTCCAAAGACGGCGTTTCGGACGAGATATGGGCATTATGAATTTGCAGTTATGCCTTTTGGGTTGACTAATGCGCCGGCAGTTTTCATGCAGTTAATGAATAAAATATTCATCGAGTACCTCTACAGGTGTGTGGTCGTCTTTATTGACGACATCTTGATCTATTCTCGAGATAAGGAAGAACATGCCCGACACTTGCGTTTGGTTTTAGACATTTTGAGAACCGAGCACCTCTATGCAAAATTCTCGAAATTTGAGTTTTGGTTGGAAGAGGTTATGTTTCTCGGCCATGTGATTTCAGCCGAAGGGGTTCGTGTAGACCCGCAGAAGATTGAGGCAGTGCTAGATTGGGCACCGCCTAAAAATGTTAAGGAAGTTCGTAGCTTTTTGGGCCTTGCTGGGTATTACCGTCGGTTTGTCGAGGGGTTCTCGAAACTTGCTCGGCCGCTTACAAAAATGCTCCAGAAGATCGAAAAGTTTATCTGGACGGATGAGAGACAACATAGCTTCGATGAACTGAAGAGACGATTGACTTCAGCGCCGATTCTAACTTTACCACATGGTAGCGAGGGCTTTGCAGTTTATAGTGACGCTTCGGGTCAAGGCCTGGGCTGTGTGCTTATGTAGCATGATAAGACGATAGCTTTTGCGTCTCGACAATTAAAACCTTATGAGATGAATTATCCTACTCACGATTTGGAGTTGGCCGCAATTGTCTTCCCACTCAAAATTTGGCGGCATTATTTGTATGGTTCACCGTGCCGGATTTATACCGATCACAAGAGCCTGAAATATATTTTCAGTCAGAAGGAGCTGAATATGAGACAGAGACGTTGGTTAGAGTTGATAAAGGATTATGATTTGGAAATTCTCTACCACCCCGGGAAAGCCAATGTCGTTGCGGATGCTTTGAGCCGCAAATCGGCGTCTCTTCAAATGCTCGAGGTTCTTACATCTCGCATTTAAAATTCGCAGACTTTATTGAGCAAGGGATAGAAGTTTGGCTTCAACGAGTACAGGGACAGCTGTGTACTCTCGAAATTACTTCGTCCTTAGTTGATGACATCAAAGGGAAGTAGTGGAGTGACCCGATGATTTCTCAACTGAAGGAAGATGTAATTAAAGGAAAAGCTCCTGGCTTTATGGTTCACGAGGATAGTATTCTGAGATTTTAGGGCAGGCTTTGTGTTCCGAACGATTTAGAGTTGAGGCAGAAAATTCTCCGAGAAGCTCATGCTACGCCTTACTCAATCCACCCCGGGACGAGTAAGATGTACAAAGATTTGAAGCGCAATTTTTGGTGGAATAACATGAAGAAGGATGTTACGGAGTTCGTACTACGGTGCTTGACGTGTCAACAAGTCAAGATCGAACATCAACGACCAGCGGGGTTGTTGAAACCGCTTCCCATTCCCGAGTGGAAGTGGGAAGATATCTCGATGGATTTCATCACTGGCATGCCGAGAACTCGGGCCGAAATGAATATGATTTGGGTAATTGTCGATCGGCTGACCAAGTCTGCACACTTCCTGGGTATTAAGGATACTTGGGGACCGGATAGACTGGCTCGAACCTTTATTGCTGAGATCGTGAGGTTACACGGTGCCCCCAAGACCATTGTTTCTGATTGAGACGGCCGTTTCGTATCGCACTTTTGGCAGGCCGTTCATCAGGCTTTGGGTACTGAGTTGATATTGAGCACTTCCTTTCATCCTCAGTCGGATGGTCAGACAGAGAGGATGATTCAGACGTTGGATGATATGTTACGGGCTTGTGCCTTAGACTGGAGTAATGATTGGGAGCTTCACTTGCCGTTGATCGAGTTTGCTTACAATAATAGTTGGCATGCGTCGATCAAAATGGCACCCTTCGAGGCACTTTATGGTAGGCGATGTAGGTCGCCATTATGTTGGGACGAGGCTTCTGAGCTAGTTGGGACGGAGCCGGACATGTTGATGGAGACTAAGGAAAAGATTTCTATTATCCGGGACCGATTGCTGTCTGCCCAGAGTCGTCAGAAATCTTATGCTGATACCCGTCGTCGACCCTTGAAGTTCGAAGTGGGGGATCATGTCTTACTCAAGGTGTCGCCGACCCGTGGAGTTTTCCGCTTCGGGAAAAAGGGGAAACTTAGTCCGAGGTATATCGGACCTTTCGAGATTTTGGACAGAGTTGGAGATTTAGCTTATCGCTTGGCATTGCCTCTAGCTTTGAGTCACGTCCATAGTGTTTTTCATGTGTCTCAGTTGAGAAAGTACGTACCGGATCCAAGCCACATTATCGACTACAGTGAGATTGACGTAGCCGAGGATATTACCTTTCCGGAGAGACCCGTGAAGATCCTTGAGCGTCACGAGAAATAACTTCGGCATAAAACCATTCCACTGGTTAAAGTGCAATGGTCGAGACATGGAGTTGAGGAGGCAACTTGGGAGACGGAAGAGAAGATGCAGGTGGAATACCCCGAACTATTTATTTCTTAAGTTTCGGGACGAAACTTCTTTTTAGAGGGGGAGAATGTAATACCCGTACTTTTTTGGATGTTTGACTTTGTCGTCCCCCTTATTTTGTCGCTCTGTAAATGCTTGGAGATGTTGTTGATATTGTTATTGAGTTTCGTATCTTGTTTGGGTCTTGATCATGTTGTTCTAAACCTTGCGGAAGTGTTCTGGGCCAGAGAAATAGCGCACGTTAGGCCTAGGCTAACGCACGCTAATTCTGCTTGATTAGCGCACGCTAGCTTTGTAACACCCCAATACACAAAGGGGACATTACACGCCGTAGAAACCTCGTGAGGTCTACCAGGCTAACACAAGACACATAACCACAATGACAAACCCAAAAGATGCACTCAAAAGTAAACAGGGCCGTGGCCTCGGCCAAAACATTTCAACGGAGTACATGAAACATAATGTAAATATCAATTCATTGCCCACGCAGGGGACTTAAACCAAAATTCAGAAGTAAGCAGTTTAACTCCAATACTCGACAAATGCAATGACGAAAAGTAAAAAGTACAATACAGACTCGAGCCATTATCATCAAGCCATCCCATCCTTCGCGTGCGTGCCCCGTGTCTGCTCCTCAGCTCTTCGGTACTGAAATGCATAAGACGCATTTCCCATTTAAGGGGTTAGCATTCGAATAGCTAGTGCAAGTACACAATTACACAACATTATATACAAAATACGCTTTTACACAATCGTCCCAAACGTAAGTCATTTGCCACATATATATTCGGAATACTACATTGGCAATCACATCAATTTCCAATCATCACGATATCACAAAATCACAATGGTATCCCGTGGCCGTACCCCTTAGTATCGACCCCGGACATCCCGTCGAACACTCCGGGTGGGATACCACTTCCGCGGCCGTACCCCTTAGTATCGACCCCGGACATCCCGTCGGACACTCCGGGTGGAAGTTCAACCACACACGCACCCAAGTCCACTTCGCGGCCGTACCCCTTAGTATCGACCCCAGACATCCCGTCGGACACTCCGGGTGGAAGGAACACAACTCACGCACTCAAAAATCACCATTCATCATTCATTTCGAAAATCACAATATACATAACGAAATGTAATACATGTACTTGCACGAGTAATACTACGTGAAGGAAAACGGCGGACGGAAAGGTTTCGGCCCGAACAACTTTCACAAATCCGATCCTAACACAATAACGATGGACAACAAATCTTAAAACTACGTAAATGATGGAATACATCCTAGTTCAACCCTGAAACCCTTAGTCGAACAAAACTTGGGTATAAATCGACTATAAGTGACGAACAATGGAAAACTTGGAATTTAAAACCACGAATCATCAATAAAATGAAGGGTTACAAGTGCACGATCGAAGTCTAGCGATAGCCCGGTAATAATTCGGACTAAGAGAGTTAAATCCCAAGAAATCCCCAAAATTCCCAAAATCTTAAAACAAGGGTTTTGGGAATATTTACCTTGATTCGGATGGTGGAAAGTGATTAGGAGCTTGAAGAATCCACGCAAGGAATGCACGGTGGTAGTGTATGGTGATCTATAGTCGAATCGGCCCTAACCCCGCTGGAATCGCTCAAAGCCGAGAAGGATAGGAAATGAAGGAAAAATGACGAAGTTGATCTGCTTTATCTATTTATATTTAACGAGACTTAGCGCACGCTATGCATAAGCATTAGCGTGCGCTAAGCGGGCATGGCAAAAGCAGTCGCCTTGACCACCCGTTAGCGTACGCAAACTAACATGGTTAGCGTGCGCTAGTCTGAGATTAGCGTGCGTTAACGCCGATTAGCGTCTGTTGCACAGTCGAGGCAGTCGAACCCATCGACAGCGCACGAAATCGATAGCGCCGCGCTCGAACCCCGAGTTAGCGACGCTAACCACACAATGATAGCGCACGCAAGTAAATCCTGAGTAGCGTGCGCTACTCGAGCGGCGATTACGCACAGTCCCAGCTGCGCCAGCGCCTGAGTGCCGAAAAACGAAGCAAGACCAGAATCCAGAATCATAAACACGTAATAACCAAGACGACAAAGTTGAGCGTTGAAAGAGAATATAATCTCGATCACTAGAGAGTTTGAAACGAAGCAAATAAGGCGAAATTCCCCAAACTTATGAAAATTACAAAAACGGCCCAAATGCCCGAAAAATCGCGATACAACGTCGGATTAACAAACCGAAAGTTCCAACACGACCAACTCAACCATACAAACTTATACGAATCGAGAAATAATGAAAACGAACAAGTTTTACGAGAATCGAACGCACATGCGGCAAGGTATAATTCAAAATGAAATTATGCAAAAGCATCCTCGAAACTCGACCAGACGGAAAAACTCCACGAACAAAATAGATTCAGAATTCCAAAACAGTGCTAAGCGAGTTGTCCGGAACGAACATACATCAAAAATAGAAATTACCGAAAATAGAAAACGCGGATATTACATTATCTCCCCCTAAAAATAAGTTTCGTCCCGAAACTTACAACGCGAACAACTCGGGGTATCTCGACTGCATACTCTCCTCCGTCTCCCATGTGGCTTCTTCGGACCCATGTCTCGACCATTGAACTTTAACCAGAGGGATGGTTTTATGACGAAGTTGCTTCACCCGACGCTCTAAAATCTGAATCGGCCTCTCCTCAATGGTAAGGTCGGGTCCCAATTCGATCTTTCCAAAATCGATAATATGGCTAGGGTCCGATATGTACCTCCTAAGCTGGGAAACATGAAATACGTTATGAACGTGGCTCAGGGACGGCGGTAAACCTAACCGATATGCAAGCTCTCCGACTCTCTCTAGGATCTCGAACGGCCCAATAAATCTCGGACTAAGTTTACCCTTCCGACCGAAGCGGTAAACTCCCCGTGTCGGCGACACCTTAAGCAACACATGATCTCCCACCTCAAACTCCAACGGCCGGCGACGCGTGTCGGCATAAGACTTTGCCGACTGGGCCGTCAACAATCTATCGCGAAGGAGAGCAATCTTCTCCCTCGTCTCAACTACCATATCGGGCTCGGTACCCATCAGCTCGGACGCATCGTCCCAACACAACGGCGATCTGCACCTCCTCCCATACAATGCCTCGAATGGTGCCATCTTGATCGAGGCGTGCCAGCTATTGTTGTACGTGAACTCGATCAGTGGCAAGTGCGACTCCCAATCATCCTTCCAATCTAAAGCACAGGCTCGCAACATATCCTCTAGCGTCTGTATCGTCCGCTCAGACTGTCCGTCTGTCTGAGGGTGGTAGGATGTGCTAAGTCTCAGCTCGGTCCCCAAGGCTCTATGAACGGACTGCCAAAAATGTGATATGAACCGGCCATCACGATCCGAAACAATACTCTTAGGGGTCCCATGTAACCTCACGATCTCCGAAACAAACACTCGTGCAAGTCTCTCTGGCCCCCAAGTGTCCTTAATACCCAGGAAATGAGCCGATTTGGTTAGTCGATCGACAATGACCCAAATCATGTTCATCCCAGTCCGAGTCTTAGGCATACCGGTAATGAAATCCATAGAAATATCCTCCCATTTCCACTCCGGGATAGGAAGTGGTCGTAAAAGCCCCGCGGGTCGCTGATGCTCGATCTTAACTCCGCCGACAGGTCAAACACCTCGACACAAACTCGCTAACGTCTGTCTTTAAATTACTCCACCGGTAGTTACTCCTCACATCCTTGTACATTTTACTCGTATCAGGATGTATGGAGTAAGGCGTGGTATGAGCTTCACTCAAGATCTTGTCTCAACTCAACAACATTCGGTACACATAGTACGCGAAATCTCGTAACGCCATCATCACGAACCACAAATCCAGGGCTTTCCCTGCCTCACATCCTCCCTCATTTGGACCAAACACGGATCATCATCTTTGTTTCGCCTTGATATCATCGGTCAAGGACGAAGTGATCTCTAATGCACATAATCGGCCTGAACTCTCGAACCCAAACCTCAATATTCGACAAATAAGATCTCGTGGATCCTACTGCGGAGTAAGTACTTCTAACATCTGCAACGCTATCGGCTTACGGCTCAACGCATCCGCCACTACGTTAGCCTTACCCGGATGGTAAAGTATCTCAAGGTCGTAATCTTTAATTAGCTCCAACCACCTACGTTGTCTCATATTTAACTCCTTCTGACTGAAGATATACTTCAACTCTTGTGATCGGTAAAAATCTTACATGACGACCCATAGAGATAATGCCTCCAGATCTTTAAGGCAAAAACGACCGCAGCTAATTCCAAATCATGCGTGGGGTAATTCACCTCATAAGGTTTCAACTGGCGGGATGCATACGCAATCACTCTGTCTCTCTGCATCAAAACACATCCTAGACCAAGGCCCGAAGCATCACTGTACACTACGAAATCATCGTTCCCCTGAGGCAACGCTAACACGGGTGCGGTAGTCAAACGTCTCTTTAACTCATCAAAACTGTCCTGCCTGTCTGCAGTCCACTCGAACTTCTGAGTTTTCTGGAGCAACTGAGTGAGCGGTCTAGCGATCTTCGAAAATCCCTCAACGAATCTACGGTAATAGCCGGCAAGACCCAGAAAACTCCTCACCTCCTTCAAATTTTTAGGCGGCTCCCAAGCCATCACTGCCTCTATCTTCTGCGGATCTACCCGAACTCTCTCTGCTGAAATCACATGCCCGAGGAACGTAACTTCCTCGAGCCAAAACTCACACTTAGAGAACTTCGCGTACAACTGCTCAGCCCTCAAAATGTCTAATACAATCCGAAGATGTAAGGCGTGCTCCTCCCGACTCCGCGAATAGATGAGAATATCGTCAATAAAAACGACTACGAATTTGTCCAGATACTCAATAAAAACTTTGTTCATCAATTGCATGAACACTGCTGGGGCATTGGTTAGCCCGAAAGGCATAACCACAAACTCGTAATCGCCATATCTCGTTCGAAAGGCAGCTTTAGGAATATCGACGTCCCGAATCCTCAACTGGTAGTAGCCCGATCGCAAATCAATCTTCGAAAAGACTGTCGCCCCCTGAAGCTGATCAAACAAATCGTCAATCCTGGGCAAAGGGTATTTATTTTTGATGGTTAGCTTGTTTAATTCTCGATAGTCGATGCATAAACGAAGCGATCCATCCTTCTTCTTGACAAAAAGTACAGGCACACCCCAAGGCGATGGGCTCGGTCGAATATACCCTTTATCTAACAACTCTCCCAACTGATTCTTCAACTCTAGCATCTCCGACGGTGCCATACGGTACGGTGCTCGAGAAATAGGGGCCGCATTCGGCTCAAGGTCAATAGGAAACTCCACCTCTCGATGTGGTGGTAATCCCGGCAAGTCATCCGGAAATACATCGGGATACTCGCTAACAACTGGAATCGACAATATGTCAACCCCACCATCTTCCGCTTTGTAGAGCGAAACACCGATGGCGACACAACCTTGGTTCAAAAGTTTCATCGCCTTCAAGGCGCTAATCACACTCCCGATCTACCCGGCTTACAACCGACTAGAGTATGCTCGGTGCCGTCTCGGCAACTATCGAGATGGTACGAGTCCGATAGTTCATGATAGCACCGTGACGATCTAACTAATCGTCCCCGAGGATCAAATCCTCACCCTTAAGGTCTATAACAATGAGATTCGAGGGCCAATCCGGCTCCCGATCCTCACCGGGCAATCCCTAACTTCCCGGTCCCCAACCATACGATCTCCACCGGGTGTACCCACTACAAACGGCTCACACTCAAACAAGCGGTCAAAACCAATACGACTCACACAATCCGAAGCAATAAAGGAATGGGTAGCACCCGAATCAAAAAGTACGAAGTGGATGAGTAAGGATCCGAGTGGTACTGACGCCACCGGGCGTCTGTCTCCTCTGTACGCCTCATCCGATACAACCGGGGTGAATCAACCCGAACTCGACGCCAGACGGTGATCCGGTGACCCGACCCCTACCACGGCCCGAACCTGCGGAACATGAGTAATGGAATCTTGTGCTCCCTCCGATCGGCGGTGGTAGTCGGGACTCTAGCGGCCCCTGGTGGCCCTCTCACAATGGGCCGCCGATGCCCGATCGCAAGTAAAACAAATAAGCTGGAGGAAAAGGGCAATCCTTCATCAAATGCTCATATTGGTTGCGATTAAAACAAACCTCGCAACGAAGCAACGATTTGGATGAACGATTACCCGAGATCCCGGCCGGGTGAAATGGTCTCTTCCGTGTGTAGGAACGAACGAGACCTCGAAATCGACCACCTTCTGCCGAGAACCCGCGGTGGTCTTACGCTTCTTAGCTTCGAAACCGACTCGATTGGGACGGCCATCTCGATCGCGAGCGCGATCCTCGATATTCCTTCAAGGTGGCACACATGAGCGGTGCCATACTGCACGATATGCGGTTTCATGCGCATATTGAAGTAACGGATTTTATCGGCCTCCGTCCTCACACGATCTCTCACAAAACCCAACCGCTGATTGTAGGAAATAATGGCACGAGAAATCGGCACATCCCGAGGTGTAGCGGTGAAAAACTCCACAATTCTGCGCTCCTTCTTGGCGGTGGACAATATTACCTTCCATAGCGGCCACGAACTCATCCCAAGTGGCCCGACGATCTCACAGGCGCAACGGCCTCCCACCACTCCGCAGCCTTCCTTATCCAGGAGGTCTTGGGCAATATGTACCCTCTGTCTTGGGACAAGCTACGGCATCAAAGGCCCTCGGCAGTGAAAGAGCCAATTCTCCCAACCGAGGGAGTCGAAGATCCGGAGAAACGAGGAGGGTGCATCTTAGACACCGTCGAAGCCACTTACTAGCTTCCTCTTCGGGTGTCGGGGCGGATTAAGCGTCCACCCCTGAGCTATCTCGAGCAAGCCGGTCTACTAGGCTGCCAAATCTGGCGAGAGCCCTGCGTCGGCATTATTACCCGACGGCTGACCGGCGAGAGGCCGAGTCTGCAGAGGATCGAGAAAGTGAGCCCTCTTCATTATCGGCACCCGACCACGGCCTCGGCCGCGTCCCTAGCCGGTCTACCACGACCTCTCAACATCTTCAAGAAAATACGAAAAGAACAAGATCGGAAAAATTCACAATTTACAAGGTTGGTAATCATAATCCTCAATTCGAACAACGCAAGAAAGCGAATACGTAATAAAAGGGTTTGAGAAGACTTACACCACGGTCGCACGAAAAGACGGTAGCATGATGATATTAGGCTCAACGTGACTCTAATGACGCAACTAATGGACCCAAAATTAACCGGCTAGGTATTCAAAACCTAAGCTCCGATACCATAAATGTAACACCCCAATACACAAAGGGGACATTACACGCCGTAGAAACCTCGTGAGGTCTACCAGGCTAACACAAGACACATAACCACAATGACAAACCCAAAAGATGCACTCAAAAGTAAACAGGGCCGTGGCCTCGGCCAAAACATTTCAACGGAGTACATGAAACATAATGTAAATATCAATTCATTGCCCACGCAGGGGACTTAAACCAAAATTCAGAAGTAAGCAGTTTAACTCCAATACTCGACAAATGCAATGACGAAAAGTAAAAAGTACAATACAGACTCGAGCCACTATCATCAAGCCATCCCATCCTTCGCGTGCGTGCCCCGTGCCTGCTCCTCAGCTCTTCGGTGCACAGAAATGCATAAGACGCATTTCCCCATTTAAGGGGTTAGCATTCGAATAGCTAGTGCAAGTACACAATTACACAACATTATATACAAAATACGCTTTTACACAATCGTCCCAAACGTAAGTCATTTGCCACATATATATTCCGAATACTACATTGGCAATCACATCAATTTCCAATCATCACGATATCACAAAATCACAATCTGGTATCCGTGGCGTACCCCTTAGTATCGACCCCGGACATCCCGTCGAACACTCCGGGTGGGATACCACTTCCGGCCGTACCCCTTAGTATCGACCCCGGACATCCCGTCGGACACTCCGGTGGAAGTTCAACCACACACGCACCCAAGTCCACTTCGCGGCCGTACCCCTTAGTATCGACCCCGGACATCCCGTCGGACACTCCGGTGGAAGGAACACAACTCACGCACTCAAAAATCACCATTCATCATTCATTTCGAAAATCACAATATACATAACGAAATGTAATACATGTACTTGCTCGAGTAATACTACGTGAAGGAAAACGGCGGACGGAAAGGTTTCGGCCGAACAACTTTCACAAATCCGATCCTAACACAATAACGATGGACAACAAATCTTAAAACTACGTAAATGATGGAATACATCCTAGTTCAACCCAATAAACCCTTAGTCGAACAAAACTTGGGTATAAATCGACTATAAGTGACGAACAATGGAAAACTTGGAATTTAAAACCACGAATCATCAATAAAATGAAGGGTTACAAGTGCACGATCGAAGTCTAGCGATAGCCCAGTAATAATTCGGACTAAGAGAGTTAAATCCCAAGAAATCCCCAAAATTCCCCAAAATCTTAAAACAAGGGTTTTGGGAAAATTTACCTTGATTCGGATGGTGGAAAGTGATTAGGAGCTTGAAGAATCCACGCAAGGAATGCTCGGTGGTATTTTATTGTGATCTACTGTCGGAATCGTCCCTAACCCCGCTGGAATCGCTCAAAGCCGAGAAGGAAAGGAAATGAAGGAAAAATTACGAAGTTGATCAACTGCATCTATTTATATTTAACGAGACTTAGCGCACGCTATGCATAAGCATTAGCGTGCGCTAGCGGGCATGGCGAGAGCAGTCGCCTTGACCACCCGTTAGCGTCGCAAACTAATATGGTTAGCGTGCGCTAGTATCGGGATTAGCGTGCGTTAACGCCGATTAGCGTCTGTTGCACAGTCCCGATCGAGTCATCGAACCCATCGACCGAATCGCACGAAATCGATAGCGCACGCGCTACGAACCCTGTGTTAGCGACGCTAACCACACAATGATAGCGCACGCAAGTAAATCCGAGTAGCGTCGCTACTCGAGCAGCAGATTACCATCGCTGCGCCACAGCGCACAAGTGCCGAAAAACGAAGCAAGACCGTAATCCGTAATCATAAACACGTAATAACCAAGACGACAAAGTTGAGCGTTGAAAGAGAATATAATCTCGATCACTAGAGAGTTTGAAACGAAGCAAATAAGGCGAAATTCCCCAAACTTATGAAAATTACAAAAACGGCCCAAATGCCCGAAAAATCGCGATACAACGTCGGATTAACAAACCGAAAGTTCCAACACGACTAACTCAACCATACAAACTTATACGAATCGAGAAATAATGAAAACGAACAAGTTTTACGAGAATCGAACGCACATGCGGCAAGGTATAATTCAAAATGAAATTATGCAAAAGCATCCTCGAAACTCGACCAGACGGAAAAACTCCAAGAACAAAATAGATTCAGAATTCCAAAACAGTGCTAAGCGAGTTGTCCGGAACGAACATACATCAAAAATCGAAATTACCGAAAATAGAAAATGCGGATATTACAAGCTTTGAGCCGTAGCGCGCGCTAAGGGGATCAGCCAGGTCAGAACCAGTAATCCAGACTGCTCTCTGGACTGGCGGATTAACGCACGCTAGGAGTTGTTAGCGCGCGCTATTCGTGGTTACTAGCGCACGCTAACACCCGTCCGTAGCGCGCGCTACCGGGCTGGTTGGCAGAGGCAGTGAGGTTGCCAGGTTTTCTGGACTATCAGGTAGCGTACGCTAGGCTTCGGCTAGCGCACGCTAAAGCTATTGCTTAACGCACGCTAAGGCATATCGGTAGCGCACGCTAAGTTTTGAGCAGGGCGGAGACAGTAAGTTCTGGACTCCAGTACTGGTTGCCACATTTTGGACTAGCGCACGCTAGAGACAGACGAGTAGCGCACGCTAACGGAGCCGGCAGAAGCCACTGGACTACCCGGTGACTTCGCTAGCGCACGCTAATGAAGGAGGCGTAGCGTGCGCTAGACTGGACAGATATATATATGGCAGTTGACTTTATTTTCGTCATTTCTCACCTTCTCCACTCATTTTCGACGGGAATCGCTCGGGAGAGACGATCTTGGGCGATTAGAAGTGATCTTCCTTCTAAAAACGACATATCTAGTTGGAGAACAAGGATTTCACAACATCATAATTCTTTTTGGGAATTTTGGGGTTTTTCGTAGATTCATCCGATTTATCCGTTTTGAAGCTTGAGAACCTTGAGATTATGATGTATCTATACCGTATGCATGCTTTCCTACGATTTTACGGTTTGGATTGTGCCGTTTTCGGACTTGTGAGTTTTGGACGATTTTCCAACCTCTAGTTGATTATCCGTATATTTTTATGAATCGTAGACGGGATTCGGGGGTTTCTTTGTGTAATTCGAATATGGATAATTGATTATCATATTCATTGCGAATCGTTTAGGTGCCGGAAGCGCGTTCTTGGACCTACCGACTCATACCTTTTTCTATTCGATTTGTCGATGTCTCAAAGGCAAGTATATATTTATGATTGTACATTCTCGACTTTAAAAGTAAGATATATTGATGACATGATATGAACGAACCACTTTGGGGCGGGCCGACGGGTCCCCTAAGGGTTCCGTAGCCTCTGGTGCGGTTCCACGGTATTCATACATGCAATGATGACGGATGATATGAACGAACCACTTTGGCGCGGGCCGATAGGTCCCCTAAGGGTTCCGTAGCCTCTGGTGCGGTTCCACGGTATTCATATATCCATTGATGCGATGCTATGAGATTTAGTTATTCCGGAATACTAGTCTTGAATTGATGAATTGACGGTTACCTTTACTTTATTGTCGAGGAGTATTGTGTTTCATACTTGATATACTTGCACTAGCTATTCGACGGCTAACCCCTTTATGGGGGAAATACTTTTTATGTATTTCAGGTTCCAAGAGAGCGGATAGGCAGGTATCGGGTCGGCATGAAGATGATGGGCAAGTGTGATACTGTGTCTTTCCTCCGGTTATGTTTTTTTTTTGAGTTTTTCCATTCAGTGTTGTTATACTGGAATGGTTACTGAATACTCGAGTACTATTTTCGTTTTTTTTCATTGATGTTCCGGCCTGCCGAGGTATTGATTTGGGTTGTGATGTCTTCGAATACATTGGTTATGTTTTGAATGCCGTTGTAATATTCTTCATCTCAATGTATGTAGAACTTCTCGGTCAAGTTTCATAGTTTCGCGTATGTCTAGCCTTGTGGGTCCCACAGCAGGGCTCACGGCGCTGTAATATACCCCGAATAACTTGGGGGTGTTACAAGGTTGAAGCTGTAGTTAACTTCTGGTTCCTCAAGAATTTCTTCAAATTCTTCTTCCTTCAGGATGCTTGGAAGCTCAGGTAATGGTTCTTCAACCATCTGTTCTTCTTGAATGATGATCAGTTACTCAGACTGATCTGCAGGAGTTGTGAGAAGTGGTGTTGCAGGTGCAAATGATGAAACTTCAGGTGCGTCAGTTGTATGATCTACAGGACTGATCTGTTCTGAACATTCAGATGCGTAGTCCACCAAGCCTTTCTGTATTTTGGTTGAGACAGGTGATGAAGGTCGTTTGATCTCCTTTTCAGACGACTTCCTCTTTCTGAAGATCCTGGCAAGAGGAAGGTCATAACTTTCTTCACTAACTTCAATCACAGGTGCAACTTTTCTTTCTTCATGTGCATATGCGGTTTCTTCAGCTGCATCTATAGTTTCCTCAGCTGCAGCTACCTTTCCTGACACAACGTTAGCTTTGGTTATTCAAGCTAGGATCAGAGTAGGTGTTGAGATCTCAGTTGCAGTTAGTATGGCTGCAACTTATTAAACTTCAGCTTCTTCTTGTGAATCTTTTACTCCTTTGTAGGAGGAGGTTCCAGACTTCATCCTCTGAAGTAACTCCAGGGCTCTTGGTTTATTGTTTGGATACTTCTCCAGTACATCTTGGTACAAGTGACCGAGTCTTTTGCTGCTATGAAATGGTTATACCTTTTCTTTGGCCTTGCCCAGGAATTCCGGAATCCGGCTTATTTGGGTGCCAAATGCAAGTTTCTGCATAAACTTCTTGTTCTCCGAATCCCAGCTGACCTTGTTGACTTCTGTGACTAATTGCCTGTAGATCTACAGGCCAATTAATCCTCTATTTTTGTATCATAGAGCCCATGACAATGTGTTTGGAGGAGGACGTCTAGTCATTACCTCCTGACATGCCCACAACAATCTTGTTGGTGAGATGTCCATCATGTATCGAAGTTCTTTCCAGACATTTGACTTTCTGGCTGTGAATTTCATCTTAATTGGTTGTTCGGATAGCTTTATCCACTGCCGTATGTCTACAGGATTCTGCTTTAGGGATTTGACTGCAATACCCCAATTCTCCAGCTTGTAGGTATTTGCGATAGTTTGTTTGGTTATAAAGACTGGTTCTCCAAAGATTTAGCTTTGAATTCCCCTCCCTGTAACTAGGGCTTCTTCGCAGAAACAAAATATGGCCTCGTTGAACGGTTCTGATGGGTTAATGTCCAGGAAGTGATAGATGCCATTCTTTTTCATATGCAAGACCAAGTCCGTCATCAATAGGGAGTTGTTTGCCTCCAGAAGTCTGAGAATGTAACGCCCCAATACTTATTTAAATGCTATTTATTTTGCTAACGATCATGGATTTTGATTTTAATATTTATAGGTTGTCTCATACTTGGACCGATACGTTCCTAGCATAAAATGAAGGACTTAAAAGGAAAAGATTTCAAAATGAATTATAAGGATCATTTTTAGAATTTATGAAAGTGATTTCGAAAAGTTTCGACGATTTTGATACGATAAAATTTCATTACAGAACACTTATATTGCAAAAATAATATTAAATTATTATTTTAATATTATTAAAAATCTGTTCCGAGCATATCGAAGATTTAACTCCGACGAGTCCGGAACAGGTCAGAAAATTGAATTTGGACATCGGGAAGGGGTCGAACCGGCTGAGCCAATTTGACTGACATCTGCCGGTCACCGCCGGACATGCCTACCGACAGCTGCCGGTCACGGCCGACAGAAGCTTCTCGACCACTATCCGGATAAAGGTCATTTGTCCGGATAAGGTCGATCACGACCGGCGAAGCTTCTCGGTCAGTGTCCAGGAAGGTCGGTCGCGACCGGCGAAGCTTCTCGGCTATTTGTCCGAATAAGGTCGGTCACGACAGAAGCTTCTCGGCCAGCTGTCCGGATAAGGCTTCCAGCTGTCCGGATAATGCTTCCAGCTGTCCGGATAAGGTTGATTTTCAACCGACTTTGAGCCCCTATTTATACATGTTCCCGGACGTATTTTTGTACATATAATATATCATTTTGAATCTATGAACCTATACTTTAAAACGCCCGTAACACATTTCTATTACAGAAATTAAAAAGGCCTCAAAAATCCCGATCAGTTAGATAGCTCAAATCTGACAGTTTTTCAAAGGTGTTTGATAAAAGTCCTCAAAGAGATTTCAGATTTTACATCAAGAATTTATGACCGGAAATATGAAAAAGTATTTTCAAGTGTTAGGAGAAGCGTATCCGGGATCCAAGAAGGACAACCGAGCCAAATTCAAAGGAAGATATTTCAAGATTTCAGCAAACGAGGTGAGGTTATACTGTTTTAATATGTTACGGTCATCGTTGTGTCGTGTAACATGACGACCCACAAGGGGTCGAAAGAATGAAAAAAATCCGAGACGAGTCTCACACAGATAAGAATGTTTTATGTGCATTACACGACATGATTTTGACGATTTATAAGGGTTTAATCTCACTGAGTATGCTCGCGTACTCACACCTCGTCGTTTATGTTTTTCAGGCTAAGGAATCGACGAACGGGACAAGCAGAAGATGAATACATACTCCCAACACGATGAAATTCTAAAAAATAAAAGATGTTGTCGCCGTAATTGTTATTATTTTTACGAAACACTTGATGTTCTTCAACGAATATAATTTCAACGGACTATGTCCGAATATGTGATTTCCCATGTTTTTGTAAAACTATACTGATATTTGAATAACAAGTTTTATTGAAGATTTACTGACTAAAATACTTCCGCAAATACTCCGAATTTATATAAAATTTTTAAGGAAAAAATTGAGCCGTGTAACGTTCTTTTTAATTAAGAAAGCCAGGGCGTTACAGAATGGTATCGGAGCAGGACCTCTCTCAGTAAGGTGAGATTTGGGGATGAACCAAGCGGAAGCTAGTGAACATGTAACACCCGGGGCCGACGTGGGCGGGGAGTGATCGCCGGTGCAATAAAAAAGGGCACGGACAATGAGCGGCTCCGAGAAAGGGGAGTGATCGCCGGTGCAATAAGAAAAAGGGCACGGACAACGAGCGGCTCCTGACAAGGCTTCTAGGCGGAGGGGGATATGACTGAACCAAATTCTCACCAGAACGAGAGGTATTCCAAGACTATATAGGTATGGGACTATACAGTTAAGGAGGTTTATAAAAAAAAAAGATTTACTTATACAAAACAAGATATTTCAAAACTTTCTTATTTTTAAAAGTATAACGAACAATTACGGCATGATTATATTTTCGGGAGAATATGTGGTTCATCGTCGCGTCCAACGTCGACTGAGGTAATGTTTTCAAGTATTCACTCTTTTATGAAAACTTAAAAATTATGGTATGAGTATAGAATGATTGTGTCGGCAAAAGATTTGAAAGGATATGTGAAAGTATAAATGTTGACCTAAAGGGACAAAATATGATTTCAAAGAAAGGTTTGAAAGTGATTTTTGCTGACACAATATTTTTAAAGTTATTGATGAAAATACTCATACAAAGTTTGATCTGATTTTCAAAGTTCTTTATTTAAGCTCAATTTCGAGGACGAAATTTTTAAAGGGGGAGGATTGTAACGCCCAATACTTATTTAAATGCTATTTATTTTGCTAACGATCATGGATTTTGATTTTAATATTTATAGGTTGTCCGATACTTGGACCGATACGTTCTAGCATAAAATGAAGGACATAAAAGGAAAAGATTTCAAAATGAATTATAAGGATCATTTTTAGAATTTATGAAAGTGATTTCGAAAAGTTCCGACGATTTTGATACGATAAAATTTCATTACAGAACACTTATATTGCAAAAATAATATTAAATTATTATTTTAATATTATCAAAAACTGCTCCGAGCATATCGAAGATTTAACTCCGACGAGTCCTAATGTGAAAATTGAATTTGGACATCGGGAAGGGGTCGAACCGGTGAGCTAATTTGATCGACATCCACGGCCACCACGGACATGCCTACCGATACGGCAGTCACGGCCGTGAAGCTTCTCGACCACTATCCGGATAAGGTCATCCAAATTGTCCTGGATAAGGTCGATCACGACCGACGAAGCTTCTCGGTCGTGTGTCAGGAAGGTCGGTCGCGACCGACAGAAGCTTCTCGGCTAGCTGTCCGAATAAGGTCGGTCACGACCGACAGAAGCTTCTCGGCCAGCTGTCCGGATAAGGCTTCCAGCTGTCCGGATAATGCTTCCAGCTGTCCGGATAAGGTTGATTTTCAACCGACTTTGAGCCCCTATTTATACATGTTCCCGGACGTATTTTTGTACATATAATATATCATTTTGAATCTATGAACCTATACTTTAAAACGCCCGTAACACATTTCTATTACAGAAATTAAAAAGGCCTCAAAAATCCCGATCAGTTAGATAGCTCAAATCTGACAGTTTTTCAAAGGTGTTTGATAAAAGTCCTCAAAGAGATTTCAGATTTTACATCAAGAATTTATGACCGGAAATATGAAAAAGTATTTTCAAGTGCTAGGAGAAGCGTATCCGGGATCCAAGAAGGACAACCGAGCCAAATTCAAAGGAAGATATTTCAAGATTTCAGCAAACGAGGTGAGGTTATACTGTTTTAATATGTTACGGTCATCGTTGTGTCGTGTAACATGACGACCCGCAAGGGGTCGAAAGAATGAAAAAAATCCGAGACGAGTCTCACACAGATAAGAATGTTTTATGTGCATTACACGACATGATTTTGACGATTTATAAGGGTTTAATCTCACTGAGTATGCTCGCGTACTCACACCTCGTCGTTTATGTTTTTCAGGCTAAGGAATCAACGAACGGGACAAGCAGAAGATGAATACATACTCCCAACACGATGAAATTCTAAAAAATAAAAGATGTTGTCGCCGTAATTGTTATTATTTTTACGAAACACTTGATGTTCTTCAACGAATATAATTTCAACGGACTATGTCCGAATATGTGATTTCCCATGTTTTTGTAAAACTATACTGATATTTGAATAACAAGTTTTATTGAAGATTTACTGACTAAAATACTTCCGCAAATACTCCGAATTTATATAAAATTTTTAAGGAAAAAATTGAGCCGTGTAACGTTCTTTTTAATTAAGAAAGCCGTATGCTAATGTACGGTATCGGAGCAGGACCTCTCTCAGTACGGTGAGATTTGGGGATGAACCAAGCGGAAGCTGGTGAACATGTAACACCCGGGGCCGACGTGGGCGGGGAGTGATCGCCGGTGCAATAAAAAAGGGCACGGACAATGAGCGGCTCCGAGAAAGGGGAGTGATCGCCGGTGCAATAAGAAAAAGGGCACGGACAACGAGCGGCTCCTGACAAGGCTTCTAGGCGGAGGGGGACATGACTGAACCAAATTCTCACCAGAACGAGAGGTATTCCAAGACTATATAGGTATGGGACTATACAGTTAAGGAGGTTTATAAAAAAAAAAGATTTACTTATACAAAACAAGATATTTCAAAACTTTCTTATTTTTAAAAGTATAACGAACAATTACGGCATGATTATATTTTCGGGAGAATATGTGGTTCATCGCTGCTGCCCAACGTCGACTCTGAGGTAATGTTTTCAAGTATTCACTCTTTTATGAAAACTTAAAAATTATGGTATGAGTATAGAATGATTGTGTCGGCAAAAGATTTGAAAGGATATGTGAAAGTATAAATGTTGACCTAAAGGGACAAAATATGATTTCAAAGAAAGGTTTGAAAGTGATTTTTGCTGACACAATATTTTTAAAGTTATTGATGAAAATACTCATACAAAGTTTGATACAGATTTTCAAAGTTCTTTACGAAGCTCAATTTCGAGGACGAAATTTTTAAAGGGGGGAGGATTGTAACGCCCCAATACTTATTTAAATGCTATTTATTTTGCTAACGATCATGGATTTTGATTTTAATATTTATAGGTTGTCTGATACTTGGACCGATACGTTCCTAGCATAAAATGAAGGACATAAAAGGAAAAGATTTCAAAATGAATTATAAGGATCATTTTTAGAATTTATGAAAGTGATTTCGAAAAGTTCCGACGATTTTGATACGATAAAATTTCATTACAGAACACTTATATTGCAAAAATAATATTAAATTATTATTTTAATATTATCGAAAATCCGTTCCGAGCATATTGAAGATTTAACTCCGACGAGTCCGGAACAGGTGGGAAATTTGAATTTGGACATCGGGAAGGGGTCGAACCGGCTGAGCCAATTTGACCGACATCATCTGTCGTCACACATGACATGCCGACTCTGGCACGGCCACGATACGAAGCTTCTCGACCACTATCCGGAAAAGGCTGTCCAGCTGTCCGGATAAGGTCGGTCACGACCGACAGAAGCTTCTCGGTCAGGTGTCCGGGGAAGGTCGGTCGCGACCGACAGAAGCTTCTCGGCCAGCTGTCCGGATAATGCTTTCAGCTGTCCGGGTAAGGTTGATTTTCAACCGACTTTGAGCCCCTATTTATACATGTTTTCGGACGTATTTTTGTACATATAATATATCATTTTGAATCTATGAACCTATACCTTAAAACGCCCGTAACACATTTCTATTACAAAAATTAAAAAGGCCTCAAAAATCCCGATCAATTAGATAGCTCAAATCTGACAGTTTTTCAAAGGTGTTTGATAAAAGTCCTCAAAGAGATTTCAGATTTTACATCAAGAATTTATGACCGGAAATATGAAAAAGTATTTTCAAGTGCTAGGAGAAGCGTATCCGGGATCCAAGAAGGACAACCGAGCTAAATTCAAAGGAAGATATTTCAAGATTTCAGCAAATGAGGTGAGGTTATACTGTTTTAATATGTTACGGTCATCGTTGTGTCGTGTAACATGACGACCCGCGAGGGGTCGAAAGAATGAAAAAAATCCGAGACGAGTCTCACACAGATAAGAATGTTTTATGTGCATTACACGACATGATTTTGACGATTTATAAGGGTTTAATCTCACTGAGTATGCTCGCGTACTCACACCTCGTCGTTTATGTTTTTCAGGCTAAGGAATCGACGAACGGGACAAGCAGAAGATGAATACATACTCCCAACACGACGAAATTCTAAAAAATAAAAGATGTTGTCGTCGTAATTGTTATTATTTTTACGAAACACTTGATGTTCTTCAACGAATATAATTTCAACGGACTATGTCCGAATGTGTGATTTCCCATGTTTTTGTAAAACTGTACTGATATTTGAATAACAAGTTTTATTGAAGATTTACTGACTAAAATACTTCCGCAAATACTCCGAATTTATATAAAATTTTTAAGGAAAAAATTGAGCCGTGTAACGTTCTTTTTAACTAAGAAAGCCAGGGCGTTACAGAATGGTATCGGAGCAGGACCTCTCTCAGTACGGTGAGATTTGGGGATGAACCAAGCGGAAGCTGGTGAACATGTAACACTCGGGGCCGACGAGGGCGGGGAGTGATCGCCGGTGCAATAAAAAAGGGCACGGACAATGAGCGGCTCCGAGAAAGGGGAGTGATCGCCGGTGCAATAAGAAAAAGGGCACGGACAACGAGCGGCTCCTGACAAGGCTTCTAGGCGGAGGGGGACATGACTGAACCAAATTCTCACCAGAATGAGAGTTATTCCAAGACTATATAGGTATGGGACTATACAGTTAAGGAGGTTTATAAAAAAAAGATTTACTTATACAAAACAAGATATTTCAAAACTTTCTTATTTTTAAAAGTATAACGAACAATTACGGCATGATTATATTTTCGGGAGAATATGTGGTTCATCGCTGCTGTCCAACGTCGACTCTGAGGTAATGTGTTGTGTCAAGAATTAACACCTTCCGACCGGCGATCGACTAGGAGGACGGGCGACCGAGTCACTGCCGAGCGGCCAAGTCAGTTCTGCCGATCAGCAACCTGGCGACCGAGCCTTAGCCCAGCAGACAAGCTACATCGACCGACCGAAGGCCCCAGGACCAGTCCCGATGCCGAGCGATCGACCCCAAGACGATCGCCTCTCAGTACTCGGCGATCGACCCTGGCGACCTACGAACGGACGATCTCCTCTCGGCATCTTGCCGACCTGCCCTTGGTGACCGACCATTGGCGACCTCCATCCACTGGCCGATGACGGCCTCGGATGATCAGCCAGGGACGACCGCTCATGTCGATCACCATCGATGGCCATCCAGTCGGCAAAGGCCGAGCCTCAAGACTGGCACCATGTGCAAAGGGCCGAGACAAGATCCGCGAATCTCGGGCCATTGACCAAAGCCTGACAGATTCCCTCCACCATCCGACAGGCCGCCGAAAGCTTGTCGGTAGGGCCACATGTTGACTGACTCCGGACACGTGATGGCTCCTTATTGGACCGCCCAAGCTGCGCCAGCCTCTTCCTTGGACTTTAGCCCGACAGCCAGCATCTTATTTGGACTTTAGCCTGACAGCCCAGGGGATCGCCCCATTAAAGTATTGGCCGGCAGGCGATCGGCAGAATATTTAAATGGCCGGCAGGCGATCGGCAGCTAAAAGACAGGACCCGGCTGCCTCTATATAAACGAAGCCCCCTGCATTCGTAAACTGGCTCGGACATTCTTGCAATACATACGCAATACAGAAGCAAACACTTGCACTTGGCTAATCTCCAACTCTTGGCAACAGCTTTCTTTCGGTCTTACTTCTCCCGGCCTTTTCTCCTCGAGCAGATTATCGGCGGGACGAAGAACACCAAGCTTCGCTCAAGAGCCGGATTAACAGAGTCTTTTTACACTCATTGTATTTAGATTTCTCACATTAATACTTGTATCCACGAATATTTGTATTAATAACATCTCGCGAGAGCATTCAAGCCCGGGCCTAACAAACCCGGCAAATCTTGTATTATTTATCTTCTCTCGGAAGTGCTCCCGCAATTGTTGTTTGTTGTCCGTCTTCCAGCAGTATTAATCTTCGGATAAATATTTTGGGCAACAACAATTGGCGCTAGAAGAAGGGGATCCAACCCTCAATTTTTTATACCTACCGTCCCGAAGAACACTCACTGTTCTCGGGGCAGATACTTGAAGTGACACTCACTGCACTTCAAAGAAATCCTTCAGAAAACATGTCTTCCGCCTCCGTCAAGAAAGCGGCCCGGCCGCACCCTGCTCCGTCCCTGGTCCCGAGCCGCAGCCCGATGGTGGAAGGTAGCCGCCGCGGCCGGAGGCGCCGACCACGCCCGGGAAGGCGGCCCGAGCCTCGCTCGATCTGCTCGAACCAAGGAACAGATCAAGGGGCCCCGCCGTCCTTCAGAGCGACGGAGTGCTCGACGCGCCTCCTGCCGCGCCCCTGTCTCCCGCCGAAGTTCAAGCGAAGCTTAAGGCACTACCGCCGAGCAAGCGCCAGAGGCTCTCGCCCGCAAGAAGAGGCGCTCGCAATGGGCACGTCGTCTCGATCGCACGGGCCGACCCGACACGCGGCCGGGCACCCGGCCCGGCCTACGAGACGACGGAGTTGGTATCCGTCACCAGGAGCTCGGCCTACCCAGCTCCCACAAGGCGATCCAGCCGCCTGGCTCCCGCTCGCCAAATTCCCGAGGTCGACAGCAGTGGGGTCCGGAGGTCGGTACACGATCGCCTCGGCCCCCGCTCCCAAAGCCGATCCGCAAGCAGCCGAGCAGCGGCGATCGCCGCAATGCAACGTCAGATCGACGACATGAAGGCGCTCCTGCAATCCGGGGCAGGCGCCGTGAGGACGATCGCCCCGCCGAGCGAGCCGCTCGCGATCGACATCGAGCTCGCCCCGGTGCAGCACACGATCGCCCCTCCTCAGACACCCGTGTACCAGGGGCGATCGGACCCCCAAGCACACCTGCACAAGTTCAACATCTACATGACCGGGTGTGGGGCATCGGACGCGACCCGTTGCCGAATGTGCCCTCTGACACTAGACGACCTCGCCCACCGGTGGTACACCTCATTGCCACCTCGGTCCATAGGCTCCTTTAACGAGCTGGCGCACGTCTTCACGGAATACTTCGCCACCAGGGCCGCTCGGCCAGAAGGTCCCCATCGCATGTGGCGGATCGTGCAAGGAGAACAGAGTCCGACTCGGACTACATCGGCCGGGTGGACATGATCATCCTCAACGGCGAGCCCGTAAGCGATGAGACCGCCTCTACGCGGTCCTAGGAGGTTTTCGTGGCTTCGCCTATGTTCAGCATCTCACGAAGACCCTACCGACGACCTACGCAGCCTTCCGGCCGAGCCGCAGATTTCTGTCTGTGCAAAGGCTTCTCCTTGGCCTAGGAGTAGAACGATCGGCACCCGCGCGACGACCTCCGTCTCCCGGCCCGATCGCTACTACCCAGCAGAGCCGGAGGACACGATCCCCGCCTACAGTCCATTCTAACATGAGTGACTAGCCGCCGCCCGATCGCCAATTTCGACCTACGAATAAAGCGATCGGCCGCCGAGCGACGATCGCCAGTCTTCCGGCCAGATCGCAACATCATCAGCAACCCGGTGGACACGATCGCCAACTACAGTCCAGCATATAACATGACGGACTAAGGCATAAGATCGCCTCCACCGCACATCATAAAGCCATGGTCCTGGCAGTCGATGGAACCGGCTGCTTCGGCCATGCAAGGTCCCTTTCGGCCGAGATCGCCCGCCCTTCGTTTAAATACGAGGCCGGCGTAGTCTAAGGGCTCTCCAACATTAATCAGTGGACTCATTCCACAACCCCGTCTCAACGTACACCGTCGAGGTCGGCCATCTCCATGGCTGGCCGAGGTGGAAGCAGAGCTAACAAGCCGCGGGCGTGGAGTTGATTCATCCGACGCTGCCCCGCGCAAGGACTCCTCTAGACCGAGACCGCACGCCTTTCGTTTAAATACAAGGCGAGGCGCAGCCTAACAGAGGACCCTCATAATAAAGTGAGCCACGAGGCACTCATTGTCTTTGTGCACCAAGACACGGTCATGGGGTCGGTCCATCGATCTCCGCGGCTGTGCACGATTCCTCAAGCAAGCGAAACCACCAAGTTTCCGTGGGGGATCGGCCAATGTTGTTTTTTGCAGGTACAAGACCGAAAGATAGCTAAGCCAATCGACTATGATAGCCCAAGTCCGAGTCCTAAGTCAGCTCAGATCACCCGTCCTCATCCATACACGATCACCAGCAAGAACCACCTCGCCCCATGTCTTCAACATAGGAGCAAGCTGGGGGGCAATTGTTGTGTCAAGAATTAACACCTTCCGACCGGCGATCGACTAGGAGGACGGGCGACCGAGTCACCGAGAGCGGCCAAGTCGGTTCGCTGACAAGAACTCCGCGACCGAGCCTTAGCCCACAGACAAGCTACATCGACCGATCAAGGCCCCAGTGACGCCCCGATGCCGAGCGATCGACCCCAAGACGATCGCCTCTCAGTACTCGGCGATCGACCCTGGCGACCTACGAACGGACGATCTCCTCTCGGCATCTTGCCGACCTGCCCTTGGTGACCGACCATTGGCGACCTCCATCCACTGGCCGATGACGGCCTCGGATGATTAGCCAGGGACGACCGCTCATGTCGATCACCATCGATGGCCATCCAGTCGGCAAAGGCCGAGCCTCAAGACTGGCACCATGTGCAAAGGGCCGAGACAAGATCCGAGAATCTCGGGCCATTGACCAAAGCCTGACAGATTCCCTCCACCAGCCGACAGGCCGCCGAAAGCTTGTCGGTAGGGCCACATGTTGGCCGACTCAGGACACGTGATGGCTCCTTATCGACGCCCAGCCGCTGACCTCTTCCTTGGACTTTAGCCCGACAGCCAGCATCTTATTTGGACTTTAGCCTGACAGCCCAGGGGATCGCCCCATTAAAGTATTGGCCGGCAGGCGATCGGCAGAATATTTAAATGGCCGGCAGGCGATCGGCAGCTAAAAGACAGGACCCGGCTGCCTCTATATAAACGAAGCCCCCTGCATTCGTAAACTGGCTCGGACATTCTTGCAATACATACGCAATACAGAAGCAAACACTTGCACTTGGCTAATCTCCAACTCTTGGCAACAGCTTTCTTTCGGTCTTACTTCTCCCGGCCTTTTCTCCTCGAGCAGATTATCGGCGGGACGAAGAACACCAAGCTTCGCTCAAGAGCCGGATTATGAGTCTTTTTACACTCATTGTATTTAGATTTCTCACATTAATACTTGTATCCACGAATATTTGTATTAATAACATCTCGCGAGCATTCAAGCCGGGCCTAACAAACCGGCAAATCTTGTATTATTTATCTTCTCTCGGAAGTGCTCCCGCAATTGTTGTTTGTTGTCCGTCTTCCACAGTATTAATCTTCGGATAAATATTTTGGGCAACAACAATTGGCGCTAGAAGAAGGGGATCCACCCTCAATTTTTATACCTACCGTCCCGAAGAACACTCACTGTTCTCGGGGCGGATACTTGAAGTGACACTCACCGCACTTCAAAGAAATCCTTGAAAACATGTCTTAGCCTCCGCGTCGAAGAAAGCCGGCCGGCCGGCTGCACCCCTGTTCCGTCCCAGTCCGAGCCGCAGCCGATGGTGGAAGGTAGCCGCCGCGGCCGGAGGCGCTCGACCACGTCCCGGGAAGGCGGCCCGAGCCTCTCGCTCGATCTGTTCCGAACCAAGGAACAGATCGAAGGGGCCCTGGCCGTCCTTCAGGAGCGACGGAGTGCTCTCGACGCGCCTCCTGCTGCCGCCCCCTCGGTCTCCCGCCGGAAGTTCAAGCGGAAGCTTAAGGCACTACTGGCCGAGCAAGCGCCAGGAGGCTCTCGCCCGCAAGAAGAGGCGCTCGGCAATGGGCACGCCTCTTCGATCGCTGGCGCGACCCGACTGGCGACGGGCGGCCCGGCCCGGCCTACGAGACGACGGAGTTGGTATCCGTCACCAGGAGCTCGGCCTACCCAGCTCCCACAAGGCGATCCAGCCGCCTGGCTCCCGCTCGCCAAATTCCCGAGGTCGACAGCAGTGGGGTCCGGAGGTCGGTACACGATCGCCTCGGCCCCCGCTCCCAAAGCCGATCCGCAAGCGCGAGCGGCGATCGCGCAATGCAACGTCGGATCGACGACATGAAGGCGCTCCTGCAATCCGGCAGGCGCCGTGAGGACGATCGCCCGCCGAGCGAGCCGCTCGCGATCGACATCGAGCTCGCCTGCGGCAAGACACGATCGCCCTCCTCGACACCCGTGTACTGTGGGGCGATCGGACCCCCAAGCACACCTGCACAAGTTCAACATCTACATGACCGGGTGTGGGGCATCGGACGCGACCCGTTGCCGAATGTTCCCTCTGACACTAGACGACCTCGCCCACCGGTGGTACACCTCATTGCCACCTCGGTCCATAGGCTCCTTTAACGAGCTGGCGCACGTCTTCACGGAATACTTCGCCACCAGGGCCGCTCGGCCAGAAGGTCCCCATCGCATGTGGCGGATCAGGCAAGGAGAACAGGAGTCCGACTCGGACTACATCGACCGGGTTGACATGATCATCCTCAACGGCGAGCCCGTAAGCGATGAGACCGCCCTCTACGCGGTCCTAGGAGGTTTTCAGGGCTTCTCGCCTATGTTCAGGCATCTCACGAAGACCCTACCGACGACCTACGCAGCCTTCCGGGCCAGAGCCGCAGATTTCCTGTCCAGGCAAAGGCTTCTCCTTGGCCTAGGAGTAGAACGATCGGCACCCGCGCGACGACCTCCAGTCTCCCAGCCCGATCGCTACTACCCAGCAGAGCCGGAGGACTCGATCCCCGCCTACAGTCCATTCTAACATGAGTGACTAGCCGCCGCCCGATCGCCAATTTCGACCTACGAATAAAGCGATCGGCCGCCGAGCGACGATCGCCAGTCTTCCGGCCAGATCGCAACATCATCAGCAACCCGGTGGACACGATCGCCAACTACAGTCCAGCATATAACATGACGGACTAAGGCATAAGATCGCCTCCACCGCACATCATAAAGCCATGGTCCTGGCAGTCGATGGAACCGGCTGCTTCGGCCATGCAAGGTCCCTTTCGGCCGAGATCGCCCGCCCTTCGTTTAAATACGAGGCCGGCGTAGTCTAAGGGCTCTCCAACATTAATCAGTGGACTCATTCCACAACCCCGTCTCAACGTACACCGTCGAGGTCGGCCATCTCCATGGCTGGCCGAGGTGGAAGCAGAGCTAACAAGCCGCGGGCGTGGAGTTGATTCATCCGACGCTGCCCGCGCAAGGACTCCTCTAGACCGAGACCGCACGCCTTTCGTTTAAATACAAGGCGAGGCGCACTGAGAGGACCCTCATAATAAAGTGAGCCACGAGGCACTCATTGTCTTTGTGCACCAAGACACGGTCATGGGGTCGGTCCATCGATCTCCGCGTGCACGATTCCTCAAGCAAGCGAAACCACCAAGTTTCCGTGGGGATCGGCCAATGTTGTTTTTGCAGGTACAAGACCGAAAGATAGCTAAGCCAATCGACTATGATAGCCCAAGTCCGAGTCCTAAGTCGGCTCGGATCACCCGTCCTCATCCATACACGATCACCAAGAAGAACCACCTCGCCCCATGTCTTCAACATAGGAGCAAGTCGGGGCAATTGTTGTGTCAAGAATTAACACCTTCCGACCGGCGATCGACTAGGAGGACGGCGACCGAGTCACCGCGAGCGGCCAAGTCGATTCGCCGACAAGAACTCCGGCGACCGAGCCTTAGCCCACAGACAAGCTACATCGACCGACCAAGGCCCTGGACTACCCCGATGCCGAGCGATCGACCCCAAGACGATCGCCTCTCAGTACTCGGCGATCGACCCTGGCGACCTACGAACGGACGATCTCCTCTCGGCATCTTGCCGACCTGCCCTTGGTGACCGACCATTGGCGACCTCCATCCACTGGCCGATGACGGCCTCGGATGATTAGCCAGGGACGACCGCTCATGTCGATCACCATCGATGGCCATCCAGTCGGCAAAGGCCGAGCCTCAAGACTGGCACCATGTGCAAAGGGCCGAGACAAGATCCGAGAATCTCGGGCCATTGACCAAAGCCTGACAGATTCCCTCCACCAGCCGACAGGCCGCCGAAAGCTTGTCGGTAGGGCCACATGTTGACTGACTCCGGACACGTGATGGCTCCTTATTGGACCGCCCAAGCTGCGCCAGCCTCTTCCTTGGACTTTAGCCCGACAATGACATCTTATTTGGACTTTAGCTTTGACCTGAGGATCGCCCCATTAAAGTATTGGCCGGCAGGCGATCGGCAGAATATTTAAATGGCCGGCAGGCGATCGGCAGCTAAAAGACAGGACCCGGCTGCCTCTATATAAATGAAGCCCCCTGCATTTGTAAACTGGCTCGGACATTCTTGCAATACATACGCAATACAGAAGCAAACACTTGCACTTGGCTAATCTCCAACTCTTGGCAACAGCTTTCTTTCGGTCTTACTTCTCCCGGCCTTTTCTCCTCGAGCAGATTATCGGCGGGACGAAGAACACCAAGCTTCGCTCAAGAGCCGGATTAACAGAGTCTTTTTACACTCATTGTATTTAGATTTCTCACATTAATACTTGTATCCACGAATATTTGTATTAATAACATCTCGCGAGAGCATTCAAGCCCGGGCCTAACAAACCCGGCAAATCTTGTATTATTTATCTTCTCTCGGAAGTGCTCCCGCAATTGTTGTTTGTTGTCCGTCTTCCAGCAGTATTAATCTTCGGATAAATATTTTGGGCAACAACATAATGTTTTCAAGTATTCACTCTTTTATGAAAACTTAAAAATTATGGTACGAGTATAGAATGATTGTGTCGGCAAAAGATTTGAAAGGATATGTGAAAGTATAAATGTTGTCCGAAAGGGACAAAATATGATTTCAAAGAAAGGTTTGAAAGTGATTTTTGCTAGCACAATATTTTTAAAGTTATTGATGAAAATACTCATACAAAGTTTGATACAGATTTTCAAAGTTCTTTACGAAGATCAATTTTGAGGACGAAATTTTTAAAGGGGGGAGGATTGTAACGCCCCAATACTTATTTAAATGCTATTTATTTTGCTAACGATCATGGATTTTGATTTTAATATTTATAGGTTGTCTGATACTTGGACCGATACGTTCCTAGCATAAAATGAAGGACTTAAAAGGAAAAGATTTCAAAATGAATTATATGATCATTTTTAGAATTTATGAAAGTGATTTCGAAAAGTTCCGACGATTTTGATACGATAAAATTTCATTACAGAACACTTATATTGCAAAAATAATATTAAATTATTATTTTAATATTATCGAAAATCCGTTCCGAGCATATCGAAGATTGAACTCCGACGAGTCCGGAACAGGTCGGAAAATTGAATTTGGACATCGGGAAGGGGTCGAACCGGCTGAGCCAATTTGACCGACATCTTCCGGTCACCGCCGGACATGCCTACCGACAGCTGCCGGTCACGGCCGACAGAAGCTTCTCGACCACTATCCGGATACGGCTGTCCAGTTGTCCGGATAAGGTCGGTCACCACCGACAGAAGCTTCTCGGTCAGGTGTCCGGAGAAGGTCGGTCGCGACCGACAGAAGCTTCTCGGCCAGCTGTCCGAATAAGGTCGGTCACGACCGACAGAAGCTTCTCGGCCAGCTGTCCGGATAAGGCTTCCAGCTGTCCGGATAATGCTTCCAGCTGTCCGGGTAAGGTTGATTTTCAACCGACTTTGAGCCCCTATTTATACATGTTCCCGGACGTATTTTTGTACATATAATATATCATTTTGAATCTATGAACCTATACTTTAAAACGCCCGTAACACATTTCTATTACAAAAATTAAAAAGGCCTCAAAAATCCCGATCAATTAGATAGCTCAAATCTGACAGTTTTTCAAAGGTGTTTGATAAAAGTCCTCAAAGAGATTTCAGATTTTACATCAAGAATTTATGACCGGAAATATGAAAAAGTATTTTCAAGTGCTAGGAGAAGTGTATCCGGGATCCAAGAAGGACAACCGAGCCAAATTCAAAGGAAGATATTTCAAGATTTCAGCAAACGAGGTGAGGTTATACTATTTTAATATGTTACGGTCATCGTTGTGTCGTGTAACATGACAACCCGCGAGGGGTCGAAAGAATGAAATAAATCCGAGACGAGTCTCACACAGATAAGAATGTTTTATGTGCATTACACGACATGATTTTGACGATTTATAAGGGTTTAATCTCATTGAGTATGCTCGCGTACTCACACCTCGTCGTTTATGTTTTTCAGGCTAAGGAATCGACGAACGGGACAAGCTGAAGATGAATACATACTCCCAACACGATGAAATTCTAAAAAATAAAAGATGTTGTCGCCGTAATTGTTATTATTTTTACGAAACACTAGATGTTCTTCAACGAATATAATTTCAACGGACTATGTCCGAATATGTGATTTCTCATGTTTTTGTAAAATTGTACTGATATTTGAATAAATAAGTTTTATTGAAGATTTACTGACTAAAATACTTCCGCAAATACTCCGAATTTATATAAAAATTTTAAGGAAAAAATTGAGCCGTGTAACGTTCTTTTTAATTAAGAAAGCTAGGGCGTTACAGAGAAAGTCCACGACGATGCTGAAGATGATTTGTTCTTTCACTATCCTCGGGTTGATGTTCTTGAAGTAGGTTGTTGTGTCCATCTCTGCAATTTTTGAAGATTTTTAGTGCAGTGAAATTCTTGATTTTGCTTTTTTGAAAAATTAGGGTTCTTGCTTGAAAGTTTTGAAGACGACAGGTTTTGACGAAGTAATTTCAATAATCTTAAATAGTTATTCTAGTGGTTGGTTATAAAAAGTAATAATTAATTGCAAGAATGGCAGTTCGTGTGTCATGATTGAACAACATGATGTAGACGTGGACTTACTGTGATCATGTATTTCAACCATGTGCAATATTAAATAGAAAAGAAATTAGAAACTTAGCTGGTTAACTGTTTAACTTCTGATACGGCTGCAATTTTGATTCCATGCATCCTTTGTATCAGATGTGTTATCTTAGCTGTAATTCTGATCAGCTAACTTTTTGCATCATGGCTGTAATCTTCATCAGCTAATATTTCTCGTCTGTACGTCTCACCAGGTGACGTTTATCATCTGTTCTTCTGATCAACTAACTTTCTCATGTGTGCTTCTGATCACCTGGCTTTTCTCGTCTGTGCTTCTCATCAGCTGAATTTCCTCATTATGTTGCTAAGTTTTACATCGGTCAACTTTTTATGATCAGCTGACTTTCTTCTTCATCATTAGATTTTCAGCTACGCACTAGATTCCCAATCTAGAAGTCCAAGATCACTGCTTAGTTCGAGAAACCTTTCTTCTGGAAATGGTTTTCTGAATATATCAGCAATCTGTTACTTTGTGCTGACTCTTTCCACCCTTACTCTTTTGTTAAGCACATGTCTCTGATGAAATGATGCTTCACATCTATGTGCTTTGTTCTCGAATGTAAGACTGGATTGTTTGTTATAGCAATTGTCCTATTGTTGTCACACCATATTGGTACTTCATTTGCAATGATGCTGTAGTCCCTTAGCTGTAGTCTGATCCATATGATTTGGGCACAACAGCTACCTACAACTAGGTATTCTGACTCAGTTGTGGATATTGAGTTGGACACCTGCTTCTTACTGAACAATGATATTAGTCTGGTTCCAAGGAATTGACACGTTCCACTAGCGCTTTTCTTGTTGATTTTGCATCCTACAAAGTCAGCATCAGAATATCCGGATAATTCAAAGTTGTCATCTTTTGGATACCATAATCCAACATTGGTTGTAGATTTTATGTATCTGATTATCTTTTTAGCTGCTTCCTGATGAGACTGCTTTGGCTTGGACTGAAATCTTGCGCACACTCCTACTGCATATGAAATGTCAGGTCTGCTTTCAGTGAGGTATAGTAATGATCCAATGAGTCCTCTATAGTGTGTTGGATTCACTGGAATGCCTCCATCTTCTGCATCAATGTGTAAAGATGTGCTTATTGGTACTCTCCGGGGTTTGGCCGACTCCATGCTAAATTTTTTTATCAGATCCCTCGTATACTTTGCTTGGTTGATTATTATTCCAGTTTCAACTTGTTTTCCTTGTAATCCAAGAAAAAAGTTCAGTTTACCCATCATGCTCATTTCAAATTCTACTCGCATGAGGTTTGAGATTTTTTCACATAACTCGGGGTCTTGTTGAGCCAAATATGATATCATCCACATATACTTGAACTAGTAGTATGTGGTCTTTATGTTCAATTCTGAATAGAGTCTTGTTCACCTTTCCATTGCATAATCCATTCTTCTCAAGAAATATGGACAGAGTCTCATACTAGGCTCTTGGTGCCTGTTTGAGTCCATAGAGAGCTTTCAAAAGCTTGTATACCTCATCTTCTTTGACGAATCCAGGGGGTTGCTCAACATAAACTTCTTCTTCTAGTACTCCATTGAGGAATGCACTTTTTATGTCCATTTTATATACTTCATAATTTTTGAAGGCTGCATAGGCAAGGAATAGTATGATTGCTTCTAGTCCTGCTACTTGGTGCATATGTTTCATCAAAATCTATTCCCATTGAGCATATTCTTTTGCAATCAATCTGGCTTTATTCCTAACAACAGCTCCATCTTCATCACACTTGTTTTTGTAAACCCATTTGGTACCAATGACCTTCTTGTGATTTGGTCTATCTATTAGCTCCCATGTATTATTCCTCTCCATTTGGTTTAATTCTTCTTGCATTTCAATCACCCATGTGTAGTCATTCAGTGCTTATTCTGTTGTTTTGGGCTCCATTTGTTATATGAGCAAGAGAGTATTGCCATTTCTATTGGTCCTCTTGATTTCCCGATTTTGGCTCCATCAGTTAGGTTCTTAATGACTTGTTGAATGGGGTGACCTTTAACCCTTTGGGAGTATCATCTTCATTTTCTGCTTTTGGTTGTTGAACATCAAAGCTTGTTCCTTCGGGAGTGGGTTGAGGATTTGCTGAGTCTGTCTGTCCTTCAGCTAGGTTTTGTTGATCTGCAGCTATGTTTGGTTCAGCTGTGATTGGATCAACTTCAGCTATGATGGGGTCAGCTATGGTAGGTGAACCTGGCTAATCTGTAGTTGGGTCTTGATCAGCTTGATCCATCAACCCTGTGTTATTGATGATGACTTCTTCTAGAGAGGTGGCTTTGAGCTTTTTCTCAATTCGTTCCACCTGTTTTTTGTACTCAACAGTAGGTTCATCAAAGACAACATGAGGTGTTTCTTCCACAACTAATGTTCTTTTGTTAAATACTCTATATGCCTTACTTATCTGTGAGTACCCGTAAAGAGACCATCATCAGTTTTTGCATCAAATGCATTAAGTTGGGTTTTGCCATTGTTGTGGATGAAACACTTGCAACCAAAGATATGAAAATATGAAAAGTTGGTATTCTCCCATTCCAAACCTCATAGGGAGTTTTACTATGTCTCCCTTCTATCATACTTCTGTTATGAGTATGACATGATGTGTTGACAGCTTCAGCCCAGAACCTTTTTAGAAGAGCAGTCTCCGCAATTATTGTCCTGGCTGCTTCCTTGAGGGTTCGGTTCCTTCTTTCAACTACACCATTTTGTTGTGGTGTTCTTGCATCTGATACTTCATGCTTAATCCCATTATGATCACAATACTCAGTTATGGGTTTGTTGAGAAATTCTTCTCCTTTGTCTGATCTGATCTTAATGATTGATAAGGATTTCTCATTCTGAATTTTTCTTAGTAGCTCAGGTAGCTTGGTTAGTGTTTCACTCTTCTTGTAGAGAAACATTATCCATGTGTATATTGAGTAGTCATCCACAACTACTAAGGCATGCTTCCTTCCACTCAGAGTTCTTGGTTTGGTAGGACCAAATAAATCCATGTGATGTAGGTTCAAAATTCTGTTGGGAAGAGTAGTAGGTTGAACTAATTTGAAAGATGCTTTTGTTTGCTTTATATTCTGGCATGCATCACAAAGAGTCTCCTTCCTGAATACTTTTTCTGGAAGCCCTTTGACCAACTTTTGTGAGCTTATCCTGTTGAGAGCTTTGAAGTTCATATGACACATTCTCTTATGTCAGAGCCATCCATTTTCAGCTGTTCTTCTCGATATGAATCATGTATTGGGAGTGTATGTATTCCAATCTATGATCTAGACATCCCTCTTCTATAGCCTTGTAGCTTCACGTCTCCAGATATGAGATCAATAACAATACATTTCCAATTAGTGAAAACTATTAGATTCTTTTCATCACAGAAATGGTTTATGCTCAATAGGTTGTATTTGAGTCCTTTGACATACTGCATTTTTGAGATGATAATGTTCCCTCTGTGCAGCTCCCCATATCCTTTTGTTTGTCCACCAGAGCTATCCCCAAAGGTTAGATCCAGACCTATTTCTTTGATGTAGTTTGACAGAACCTTTTTTTTCCTGTCATGTGTCTTGAGCACCCTGAGTCCACAAACCATTATTCACCTCCTACAGTTGAATTAGAGGTGACTTGATGGTAGTCCTTCCACCTATTTTGCAATCATTCAAGAAGAGATTTAGGTACGTAAATTTGAGTGGGTCCTTTAAGGTTCGTGGATTTCCTAGAGAATTGATTTCTCCTGGTGTTTTGAAAATGGTGTTGGTTATTCCTATAAGGTGCATAATGTCTTGGTCTATATCCTTGATTTGGATTGTATATACGATATAACTAATAGTGGTTTTGATGTGAGCTATTCCTAAATCTTGGTTGCGACCAGTTATTAAAGTTTTGAGGTCCACCCCTGGTAATTTTGAAAATTTGGATTACCTTGAGGTTTCCATTTTCCTCTCAGATTTTGAAATATATTCTTGGGGAGTCTTTGATAAGCAGAGTAATATCTGGACTGTTGATGCTGATTGGACATTGCCTAGTCTTCTGTCTAGGTTACTGCCTTTAAAACCTTGGTTGCTGCGTAAACTGTTGACTGTACTACTGCCTATTTTTAAATACAAGTTTGTTTATAGGATCAGCGGTCTAGAAAAGTGTTTCTATTTGAATTTGAGGGAGTATAGGGTTATATCCAAGGCCTAATTTCAAATAGAGTGGCCTCTGGTTTATACACAATCTATCTGATGTTATAAAAGCTTTTAGAGATATTATTTCCTTAGCTTGTGTATTGCTCAACTGTTTTAGTTTCGAAAACTCAGTTTTGATATGAGCCAGTGCAGCTGATTTTTCACTATTTAAAATAGTCAGCCTGTTAATCTCAGCTGAGGTAATTTCAGCTGAGTTTTTTAAATTATTCTCAGAAAGTTTTTCAATCTCAGCTCTGATGTTTTCAAGTCTGGCTGACTATTGGCTGAGTTTATCCAAGTCATTTTTCAGCTGCCTTTCTCATTATTTAGCTGTGTATTCTCAATTGTCGCAGTCAGGTGTGCAATTTTCAAAGTTTCAAAATATTTTAATAGCTGATTTAAAGAATTATGTAAGTCAATGTCTAGACATATCTGAGTTGTTGCATTATGAAGTCTGAGGTAACTCTTCATCAGCTAGGTTGGCCATCAAGCAGTTTTAGTTGTCATCATCATCAGAAAAGAATCCAGTGCTTGATTCTGTTCTCTCTTGTATCTGATCTTTTCCAATGAGAGCTTTCCTCTTGTCTTCTTTTCTGCCCATGTCTTTCTTTTCTTCACTACTTATCGAGATGTGGGCAGTCAAACTGAATGTGTCTTGTCTTATGACAGTTATAGCATTCTACTTTCCAGTTTCTAGCTTTTTGGTTCCTCCATGGATTCTCCTTGTAATTCCTTTTATACATTGAGTAATTCTTCGTGAAATTACTGAACGTTTGCATGATGAATGCCATTTCTTCCTCAATGTTAAGAGGATTTGGAGGATTGACTTTAGCATGGCTTTTTTCATGTGACTCGGCTATAGAAGCAATTCTTTTTTCGGTTGGCTCACTAGATGATGAGCATGGCAACTCAAACTCAAATGCTGCCTTGAGGTCTAAAATGGTTCTTGGATCTTTATATTGTTGAGATCCTTTGATTCCCTCATGGCTACTGCCGTCATGCTCCATTCTGGGGTAAGGGACCTTAGGACTTTTAGAGCCATTGCTCGGTTGTCATAGGTTTTACCAAGAGAGTTGATTTCGTTGATGATCTCAGTGAATCTGGTATCCACTTTATCTATTTTCTCTCCATTCTTCATTTTGAAGTTGTCAAAATATTTGGGTAGCAATTGACAACTTGTTTTCGTTGATCAGCTCACTCTTTTCACACATTACAGCTAATGTGTCCCATATCTCCTTGGCATTTTTGCAATTCTTGATTTTCACCATACTGGCTTTATCAAGAGTTTGATACGAAATATCTCTGGCCCGGTTGTCATGGTTTTCCAGCTTCCTTTCTTCTATGGTCATCTATGTTCTTCTCTTGGGAATCTGCTTTAGTTCCCGGCTGTAATTTCTTAATTTGAGTTGTCCTTCAGGGAAGGTGAAGGGTCCATCCTCTATAATACACCACATATCATCATGTATGGATGATAGATGTGCCTGTATTCTTATCTTCCATGAATCATATTCATCAACAGAGAAAACAGGTAATCTAGAGTGCATGTGTTGCATGTGTTCCAGTTTAATGAGAGATTTAAATATATATATATATATATATATATATATATATATATATTCAAGTATGTGGATCTGGTTCGGTGAAATTGAACCAACATATCTGATATCACTTGTAGGTCACAAGGTCTCAGGTATAAGTCTGGAGGGGAGGGGGGGTGAATAGGCTTATAAAATCTTTTGCTAAATAATTGTTTTGAAAAATACAACTGATATAAAATGCAGTTAAGGTTACTCGGCTGAGATTTGTGCGGTTAACTTTTGTCAACTATAAAGTTGTTTTGCGGAAGGACAACTGACTTTGAATGGAACAGTTAATATGAATGCAGCAGTTAAGTATGATGATAAAGATAGTAAATCTCACAGCACTTTATAGTGGTTTCTATAACACCCCCAAAATTTACCGAGGCATTACAGTGTCGTGAATCCCGTGTGGGACAAAAAAGGCTATTTTAGGAAATTGATATTTTAAATAAGGCATTATAAAATGGGTGACTTCACGGTTACATAACATGAAACGGGATGTCTTGAAAAAAAAACATAATTCAAACATGTTTATTTCATCAATAGAGCTTTCGGCAATTTAATTAAAACATGTAGTAGCGGAACTTTATTCCAACACCATTCAAGCCTGGCCGGAACCCCCGGGAATGTCTTGCACATATTCAACAAATTTACCTGACACGACGAATCGTGCCAGACAGATCGAGATCAAATAATGATAATCAATAGCAGTATTTCACAACAAAATACACGATTCGATAACACCATACCACATGATATATAGATGATAATTTACAATATAGCCGACATTGTCTTTCTCTTTTAGCAAATAAACCCCAAGGTCGCAACCAAGGGTCACGGAAGTATCGACAAGGAAATACTCTAGAACGTGGGTGCCATTTTAGATCTTATCCCTCAACACATTTCCACACGGGTACCATTCAGGTTTTACCCCCAACACATTGTCCCATTCATAACACAGTTCTAGAGAAAGACAATTGTCCGGCATTCATCACACAACGACACATTTATGTTTTCTGAATATTGTAAATAAAATTAACATAATCCGAGCAAGGTTTCACTTACCTTAATTCCGACGATAAGTGCCTTACGACAATTTGAACTTCCACAATAACTCGAGTTCAACCTAATCACATATTCCTCGATTAGCATTTCGTAAGGATAATGGCGAATAAAACTAGTTTTCCATTCCCTTTCCTAACCGAATTCTTAACTTAGTTCGATTTTGCAAGCTAATATCATGATTCTAAGCTCACTAGCAACACGCATTATTACATTTTTCAATTCTTTGAGTATAAATTGTTATAACAATTTACTTAACAAGATTGTCCCGAACATTGCTTCGGTGGTCAACAATCGCCTATAGTAAAATCGAATTCTATTCTCTTACTAATTTAGTTCTCTACTTCGAGTTCTCAATTAGGTGGGTTACCATTCTACACAATGATTTCAAGGGTCGATTCTTAATGATGGTAATACTATCAAGCTCGATTCCACTTAGTTGAATTAACGTTTGATAATTATACTAGCAATGTGAGTTTCAACGAGTTTAGCATACGGTGATAGGATTCTTAACACAATTTCTCCTATAATAAACTTCTTTAAGGTTGATATTTCCAAGGTCGATTTGAAATGTGAAATTCGCATATGAATATTACAATAAGATACATGAATCAATGGTTCGAGAAAGAAATATAGTTACAATGATAGTTTTGATTACTACAAGTTCATCCGGTTTGATTGTCTATGAAAGTTAGGCAACGAAAACACCGAAAAATAACTTCGAAGATTTGCTAGACTCACCTCAATAGACGAAGAACCAAGAAGAACGATGACGAACAAAAAAAGAACAACAAGGAGGAATGAAGAATGGATTGATCGACCTAGTTAACCTTCTCCGGAACTTGAGTAATCCTCTCCTCTATGTCAATACAAGTGTTTGAAAGGCTAAGAATCATTTAAGGGGGCTGGGGAAGGTTTTTAGGAGGATGCTCAAGTGTTTAGGCCGAATAAAATGAAAGAGGAGGTGTTAATTTATAACACATGGTTGCATTTAAAATACGCTAACACTCAAGTGTTTACGTATGTAAAGATCATTACATACGTAATTTTTTCTAGTTAACATACATAATGGTCGATCAGAAGCTACTGCCTTAACTGTCCCAATCGATAACGTATGTAGGGTATCATAACGTACGTAAGGGACCTTAGAATAGCATGCGTTAAGCTTGACAATTAACGTACATTACCAGCAGTTCACTCGTTTGTCTTCTAGCCCACCGAAGGTACCCTGTTGGAATATTCTATTCCAAATATTCATTAATAGAGTTTCGATCAAGTTGCTAAACAATGCAAAACAACAAAGAAGCAAAGCAAAGCAACGAAGGAGTCGAAGATGCAAAAAGTTTATCAATCTGCATGTATAACGCATGCTATCTGCCAAGAATAGCGTACGCAATCGAAAGGAAACAACGTACGTAACATACTCATCATAACGTACGTAACAAGGAATTACATGCAGATCAGACAACCTACCTGATGAGGACAGCGCACGCTACAACTGATGATTAACGCACGCTATCGAAGACATTTAACATACGTAACACAACATTGTTAACATACGTAAAGGAGTTTGAATATGAATTCAAACAGATGAATGTTGGAAAGAATCTAGTCAAAGTCAGCATATCAAACGGATAGTTTGACAAAATGAAGGCAACAGATATATGAGTTAACGCACGCTATGTAGCATGGTTAACGTACGCTAGGCAAGGAAGTTAATGTACGTAATACGAAGCTATAATGTACGTAAAGGAAGAAACGAAGCTACTGGAATGAAACTAGAAGTCGATAACGTACGCTACATGAAAGCTATAACGTACATAATGTGCCATAACGCACGCTATGAAGAAAGGCTAGTGCATGCTACACAGTCAAAAGTGACTAACGGCTAGTTGGATGAAAATGGCTATAAATACCAAACCACTTGGTATTAAAACACACCACAACCTTGAGCAAATCATTCATACTTGAGATATCATTGTAACCATTCTAGTTGTTGTATTTGAGCTTATATTGTTTAGTGATTGAGTGTCATACCCGAAATCATACAAGAGAGGAAAAAGAAAATATACGTTTGGATTTGCTGTTATTAGGATCAAGGATCCGGCATTGTTAGAATCACAATCGGTATCTAAGTGAGGTTTATCTAGTACCGATAGAACGCTAGAGTGGTTGATTCCTTATCCAATAGAAAAGGAAAATGGTTTAACTTGGACCGACATAAAGACAAGTGATTGAACGGTTTACTCGGACTGATAGAATGCGAGTTTGTAATGGTTATCCCTCGACCGATAGAAGAGAGGTACAGAGGTTTATCTTTAGGCTATAGAAAAAGATACGGAGAGAGGACGTAGGCACGTTTGGCTGAACCTATATAAATCTTGTGTCAATTTAATTTTTGCACCTTTATGTAAATCGCTTCCGCAACGCGAAAGAGTTTCACAACTCTATCTCCAAACGGCAATACCTACCAATCTTGTTCCAACAATTGGTATCGGAGCGGTACCTCCAATAAGCGGATTAACATCCAAGGAGAAGATCCAAATGGCGTTTCAACTTACCCCAGTCGAAGGTCTTGCTCTAAATCGACCTCTATTTTTCAATAGATCTAACTTCATGACTTGGAAGAAGAAAATGTCTATTTTCCTCCGAGCTTACGATATCGAATTATGGAAAGTCATATGTCTTGGTCCCAAAATTCCAACGAACTCGAACGGAACTCTCAAAACTTTTGAAGAGTATGATGATGCGGATTGGAAAATCGACCACTATAATTGCAAACCCACGCAATTATTATATTACGCATTAAATCCGGAAGAATACAACTGGATATCCTCGTGCGATAGTACGAAAGAAATATGGAAAATGCTTGAAGTCACACATGAAGGAACATCTCAAGTCAAGGAGACGAAGATAAACATGCTTCCTCACGATTATGAGCTATTTCAAATGAAAGAAGAAGAATCCATCACAATTATGCTCGACCGATTTTCGGTCATCACAAATGGATTGGCATGTTTTGGGAAGCCCCTTTGGAGTAGTGAGAAAGTAAAGAAAATCTTCCGATCACTATCTCTAGAATGGGACGGAACAGTGACGGCAATAATGCAATCAAAAGATTTAAACAATCTCGATTTTAGTGCTCTCGTTGGTTCACTTATAAACTACGAGATAGTTCTAAAATCTCGGAATGCCAAATCGAATCCGAAGGAAAGAACGATAGCCATAAAGGCTAATATGTCGAGAAATAAAGAAGAAATCCCAGTGGACGAAAGCGACGAATAATCGGCATATTATGCCAAGAATATTAATAAGTTCCAAACCTTATTAAACTGGAGAAAGAAAGACATCTCGGGCAAAATGAAGAATTCGACAACAACTGTCGAGTTTGTGGTAAACCATGCCACTTTGCGAAGAATTATCGTGCAAGTCCCAAGAAGGAAGTTTTAATAGCAACATGGAGTGATGAAGACGAAGATGAAGATTTCATCAATCAAAATAATCTTGCTCTTATGGCCCGAAGCTCATTCGACGATAGTGACGTCGAAAGTCAAGTAAGTACATCATCTCATGATGAGTAATTTGAAGCATTTGAATTATTGCATACGGATTTTCAAAATGCTTTATCCGAGATTAATCCCTCCAAGCGAAAAATAAATCATTGGAAACTGAAATTTCCACAATTCTTGAAAAAAGGAAATTTGTTGAAACCGATCATTCTCATTGTGTTGAAAATGAAAATATTTTAAAGGATGATCTTTTGAATGTTCAAACTTAGATTAAAAATAAATCTTTTGTTGAAACCGATCATTCTCATCGTGTGGAAACGAAAAATTTGAACAAATGCTCTCGGTTCAAAAATTTACTTTAAACAAACAGGGGTTTGGAGTCAAACCACATTTGAAAAGCAAATCCTTAAATTTCAATATACCCCGATGTGAAAAATGTTTAAAAATTGGGCATCATATTTGAAACTGTAAAAGCCAAAGACGGACGATTAAAACTAAAAAGATTTTGATTCCAAAAGAAACTTTTACTCCGAATATTGTCTACGTCTCGAAACAGAAACCAACTATCGGTTGGATCCCCAAAAATTAAATTTCATCAATAAATACTTTACTCAGGGGGAGTATTATTTTTAAAGGGGACATTTTTGTCAGGAGGAGTTATACCCTATCATACATATTTTTATACATCAATTGTTAGTTATTATTCATTTATTTTACACTCTTTGCTGACAACAAAAAGGGGGAGAGAAAAGATATGAATGGGATAAAAAGCGTCATGGAAGAATGAGGAGAAAAATAAAATACAAAAAGGGGATGAAAAGAAAAGACGAAGAAAAGTCGAAAAGATGAAATCCCAAAAAAAATCGAACAAATCGAAAAATCAAAAAGAAACGAAGAAGTTGAAAAATCACAACGAAGAAGTCAAAAAGAATAGAAAAAGAAAAGTTAGGAGAAACGATCAAAGCCGAAAACTTTGATTCGTTTAAATATACATATATTTTATTTTTGCAGGATTTATCCATTCAAGACGTTATTTTGTAATCATCAAAAAGGGGAGATTGTTGGAATATTCTATTCCAAACATTCATTAATAGAGTTTTGATGATTAAGTTGCTAAACAAAGCAAAACAACAAAGAAGTGATGAAAACAACGAAGGAGTCGAAGACGCAAAAAATTGATCAATCTGCATGGATAACGCACGCTATCTGCCAAGATTAACATACACAATCGAAAGGAAATAACGTATGTAACATACTCATCATAACATACGTAACAAGGACTTACCTGCAGATCAGACAACCTACCTGATGAGGATAGCGCACGCTATATCTAATGATTAACGCACGTTGTGGAAGACATTTAACGTCCGTAACACAACAGTGTTAATATATGTAAAGGAGTTTGAATATGAATTCAAACAGATGAACGTTTGAAAGAATCTAGTCAAAGTCAGCATATCAAACAGATAGTTTGACAAAATAAAGGCAGTGGATATATGAGTTAACGCACGCTATCAAGCATGGTTAATGTACGCTAGGCAAGGAAGTTAACGTACATAATACGAAGCTATAACATACGGAAAGGAAGAAACGAAGCTACTGGACTGAAATTGGAAGTCGATAACGTATGCTACATGAAAGCTATAACGTACATAATGTGCCATAATGCACGCTATGAAGAAAGGCTAGCGCACGCTACACAGTCAAAAGTGACTAATGGCTAGTTGGATGAAAATGGCTATAATTACAAAACCACTTGGTTTTAAAACACACAACAACCTTGAGCAAATCATTCATACTTGAGATATCATTGTAATCATTCTAGTTGTTGTATTTGAGCTTATACTGTTTAGTGATTGAGTGTTATACACGAAATCATACAAGAGAGGAAAAAGAATAGATACGATTGGATTCGGTGTTATTAGGATCAAGGATCCGGCATTGTTAGAATCGCAATCGATGTCTAAGTGAGGTTTATCTAGTACCGATAGAAAGCTAGAGTGGTTGATTCGTTGTCTAATAGAAAAGGAAAACTGTTTAAGATGGACTGATATAAAGACAAGTGATTGAACGGTTTACTCGGGCCGATAGAAGAGAGGTGCAGAGGTTTATCTTTAGCCTATAGAAAAAGATACCGAGAGAGGACGTAGGCACGTTGGGCCAAACCTCTATAAATCCTGTGTCAATTTAATGTCCGCACCTTTATTTAAATCACTTCCACAACGCAAAAGAGTTTCACAACTCTATCTCCAAACGGCGATACCTACCAATCTTGTTCCAACATACCCAATCCGTGTAAAAAAGAATGATTCTGGTCGGAAGACCAATTCTCGCCTTACGTACGTAACCTGGTCGTGTTAACGTACGTAATGCTACGAATCTAACATATGTTATTCATGTCATATAGCGTACGCTAGTCACTCAGTCCCTTAGTCATTTTACCGCATTATAACCATATCGGGGTGCCTACCTTTTCACTCGTCAACAATTATTTGGGGAATAAGACGTTGTCCACCGTCATATTCATACCAATAATCGTTCAATGGCATCAAGGTACGTCACATCCGTTCCATTCACATCACACAATTGTATCACAATATCACTTTAATGGTACCACAAAATATAAGAAGACAACATTGCAAATGATAGAAATTGCATTATAATTTATGAAGTACCCATTATTTGAAGCATGAAATACCTGTGGTATTACATACCATTCCCTTAAAATAGTTTCGTCCTGAAACTTAGAAAATAACTTGTGATAATTATCCCTCATGCTCGACTCGGTTTCCCAAGTTGCTTCCTCCATGTCGTGGTGCGACAACTGAACTTTCACAAGGGGTATGACCATATTTCTTAATATTTTCATACGCCGATCCAAGATGGCGATCGACAATTCTCTAAAAGTAGCATCATTAGAAATTTCTACTTCTTCGAAATTGAGTTTGTGACTTGGATCTTAAACATACTTTCTTAAATGGGAGACATGAAAGAAATTATGTACTCCATCCAAATGTGGTGGCAGGGATAATCGATACACAAGTTTTCCAACTCGGTCCAATATCTCGAACGGGCTATGAACTGTGGGCTCAACTTGCCCTTCTGGCCGAAATGCCGGATAATGCGCATACGCAACACTTTGACCCAAACATGATCCCCGACCGTTAATTCCAATTGTCACTGACAATTCTCAGCATATGATTTCTGCCGACTTTGCGCTTTTAACATATGTTTTCGAACAACAGAGATCTTCTTAATGGATTCCTGGATCAGATCTAACTCGGTAGCCACGGTGTTGGGTTTTTGTCCAACTAATAAGATTTATGATCTCATCATATATCAAAATAGTGCAGCGGAAGTAAAATATAAAATGTAAAAACCCTCCGAGGATCCAAGTATATTAACAAAGTACGAAGAACAACATTGTTACCTCTTTTAGCGTGTTTTCGATCGAGCCTTCTAGAGGCATTGCAAGAAACGAGCGTCCTCTATGGTATCCACACAACAAACACCAAGAATATTATTCAAATGTTCTTGAACCGATTTATAGCTCCGATTCAACAAATATTTCACTCAAAACAATTTGAATATAGGTATGTTCTTGATTATGGTAAGAACAAGAACACCAAGAATATTATTCAAATGTTCTTGAACTTTGATCTAAAATAACAACTATGAGTATAAAAACAATTTTACGACTCATAAATCATAAGCGGCCTCTAGCTAGACATTATGACTACCCGTATTAAAAGAATTAATTCGACGGCACGAACGAAATCCCGTTACTGTATAATATTTAATGCTCTCGTCGCGCGATATCCTAATTAAGCATAAGGCATGGATAAGTCGACCTTATATAGCTTAATTAATATTCTTGATCTCAAGTTACAATTCTCCACTTCAAATATTGATCAATAACTCTTTATTGATCAATTTGAGCATGGCCATGCATTTAAACAATTTAACTTGTCAAGGGGCCGTGGATATCTTCTCCGTTTTATAGGAGGTAAAAGTACCCTCTGGACAAACTACTTCCTTTTGCATAAATCGTACCGTATCCAATTACAAACTGTATGGTCCCTTGTTACAGAAGACGTTGGTATTGTGTTAAAATACAATACTCATTATGTAGGAAACTATAGTGTATTTAGGTAATAAGGACTTAAATAATATATAACAATCAAAGGAATTATGATGACTTAATCCATATATAATTCTCTTTGTTAGGTCATATCCAATGAGATGTCTCTACATGTATCTATGACGTGATATAACATCTCATGTTCATGACCAGTAAAACATAGTCATCGTATCATCATCATACTAGTAATAATATTACTAGGGATATCTAGAATAAATATTCTTTAATGCTTCAACGAGCTTTACTATCAAGTCACATACTTGATGATTGTAAGCAGAATATTAATTCAATAATATAATCAATATTATATAATAATAAATGTCTCCACATTATTATTAAACAGTAGACTTAGAGCATTATACTAACAATCTCCCACTTGCTCTTAGTCCTATACAGACATAAACTGAAGACCCATAGCCTTTATATGACCATCATTCTTCGCTTGAGAAAGCAGCTTGGTTAAAGGATCCGCTATGTTATTATCCATATGAACTTTGCATATCCTCACATCGCCACGAGTTACAATCTCTCGAATGAGGTGAACATTTCTATGTACATGTTTGGATGCTTTTTGTGATCTTAGTTCTTTAGCTTGTGCAATAGCTCCATTTTTATCACAGTGCAAATTTACTGGATCAACAATGCTATGAACCACATCCAGTTCACCAATGAACTTCCTCATCCAAACAGCTTCTTTAGTTGCTTCCAAAGCGGCTATGTACTCAGCTTCCCTTATAGAATCAGCTGTGGTTGGTTGTTTGGAACTCTTCTAGCTAACAGCAGCACCATTCAAGCAAAATATGTATCCAGACTGCGATTTTGAATCATCTTGGTCTGTCTCAAAACTGGCATCGACATAGCCATTAAAGACCAAGTCACTATCTTGACCACCATATATCAAGAACATATCTTTAATCCTTCTGAAGTACTTTAGTATGCTTTTGACTACGGTCCAGTGAGCCTCGCCAGGGTTAGACTGGTATCTGCTGGTTGCACGTAATGCAAATGATACATTCGGTCTAGTACATATCATGGCATACATGATAGATCCTATAGCCGAAGCATAAGGTATCAAGCTCATTCTATCTCTATCTTCCTCTGAACAAGGATTTTGAGTTTTACTGAGTTTTATGCCATGTGACATAGGTAAGAACCCTTTGTTACTATTAAGCATACTGAACCGTTTCAGTACGTTGTTAACATATGTACTTTGACTTAGGGCAAGAAGCCTTTTAGATCTATCTCTATAAATCCTTATATCCAGTATATAGGCAGCTTCCCCTAAGTCCTACATTGTAAAACATTTACTTAGCCAAAGCTTAACACTTTGCAAAGTAGGGATGTCATTTCCAACGAGTAGGATATCATCCACATAGAGTACAAGAAAAACAATTGCGCTCCCACTAACCTTCTTGTACACACAAGGTTCGTATTGATTTCTAATGAAACGAAACTCTTTGATTTTTTCATCAAAAAGAAGATTCCAACTCTATGATGCCTTCTTCAAACCATAAATGGCTCTTAGAAGCTTACATACTTTATTAGGATTACTAGGGTCGACAAAACCTTCGGGCCGTATCAAATACACATCCTCATCTAACTTCCCATTAAGAAAAGCGGTTTTGACATCCATTTGACATATCTCATAGTCATAATATGCTGCTATGGCAAGTATAATTCTAATTGATTTAATCATTACGACTAGCTAAAAGGTTTCTTCATAGTCAATACCATGAGTCTGTCTGTATCCTTTCGCCAGGAGTCGTGATTTGTATGTTTGTATAATGTCATCCATGTCCTTTTTCTTTGTAAATATCCATTTGCAACCAATTGCTTTAGAACCTTCAGGAATATCAATCAAAGTCCACAATTGATTATCATACATGGATTGCATTTCGGATTTCATCCCTTCAAGCCAACTTACGTATTCAATGCTAGTAGTTGCTTCATTGTAGGTTGTGGGCTAATCTTGATCCATGAGTTCCACATTTTTGTCATCTGTGATGAGAAATCTGTTGTGTCAAGATTTAACACCTTCCGACCGGCGATCGCCTCCGAGGCCGAGCGACCGACTTACTGCCGAGCGGCCAAGGCAGATCTGCCGAGCAGCGACCAGGCGACCGAGCCTCAACCCAGCGGACCAGCTAAATCGGCCAAATGAAGGTCCCAGGACAAGTCCCGGTGCCGAGCGATCGACCTCAGATACGATCATCACTCGGCACTCGGCGACCGACTCCTGGCGATCGACTAGCGGACGATCCTCTCTGGGCATCTGCCGATCGACCCTTGGTGACCGATCATTGCCAACCTTCAGTGACTGGCCGATGGCCATCCAGTCGGCCAAGGCCGAGCAAACAGGACAGCACCCACGTGCAGATCCACAAAAGGCGCTGACAAACTTGTCACCTACCTCACCTACCAACAGGGCCCAGACCTGCGAAAGGAGCTGACAGACAAGACATGTGACTACAGCCTGTCACCTACCCTGACAAAGTCCGCCGAAAGTAACAAAGTGGGACCTCCTGTGACAGTACTTCCGGACGCGTGCCGGCTCCTCATTGGGCCACTCAGCTAGCTGCCGGCTGGATCTATGGACTTTTGGCAGGCAGCCCACGTGACCTTTAGGACGATCGCCCCATCGCATTAAATGCCGAGAGGCGATCGCCCACTAGGAGACAGGGCACCTCAGCCTCTATATATACAAGGCAGCAGGCACTTGTAAAGGACCGAGATTTTGACTCTCTAAACACTCTGCATTCTCGCTTTTCACACTATACAGAAGCAAATACTTGCACTTGGCTAACATCCAACTCTTGGCAACAGCTTTCTTTCGGTCTTACTTCTCCCGGCCTTTTCTCCTCGAGCAGATTACCGGCGGGACGAAGAGCACCGAGCTTCGCTCAAGAGCCGGATCAACAGAGTCTTTTTACACTCATTGTATTTAGATTTCTCTCATTAATACTTGTATCCACGAATATTCATATTAATAACATCTCGCGAGAGCATTCAAGCCCGGGCCTAACAAACCCGGCAAATCTTGTATTATTTATCTTCTCTCGCAAGTGCTCCCGCAATTGTTGTTTGTTGTCCGTCTTCCAGCAGTATTAATCTTCGGATAAATATTTTGGGCACCAACAATTGGCGCTAGAGGAAGGGGAAATCCAACCCTCGATTTTTTACACCTACCGTCCCGAAGAACACTCACTGTTCTCGGGGCAGATACTTGAAGTGACACTTACTGCACTTCAAAGAAATCCTTCAGAAATTATGTCTTCCGCATCCGCGTCGAAGAAAGCCGCCGCCGGCCCGGCGGACCTGTTCCGTCCCGGTCCGAGCCACGGCCCGATGGTGGAAGGTAGCCGCCGCGATCGAGAGACGCTCGATCCGTCCACGGACGGCGACCCAACCTCTCGCTCGATCGGTTCGAACCAAGGAACAGATCGAAGGGGCCCCAGCCGTCCCAGAGCGACGGAGTGCTCTCGACGCGCCTCCGGCCTACGCCCCGGTCTCTCGCGGAAGATCAAGCGGAAGCTCAAGGCACTTGGCCGAGCGATCGCCAGAGGCTCCCGACCGCAGGAAGAGGCGCTCGCCAGCCGGGGCACCTCTGTCTTCGATCGCACAGGCGGTGACCCGACAGCTCGGGCGGTCGGCCCGGCCTACGAGACGACGGAGTTTGAGTCCGTCACCAGGAGCTCGGCCTACCCGACTCCCGGAAGGCGCCCAGCCGTCTGGCTCCACCTCTTGGTGCCGAGGCCGGCGCGTGAGCCGGAGATCGGTACACGATCGCCTCGGCTCCTGCTCCCAAAGCCGATCTGCAAGCGACCAAGCCACGGCGATGGCCGCAATGCAACGTCAACTCAACGACATGAAGGCGCTCCTGGAATCCGGGGCAGGCGCCAAGAAGACGATGCCGGGCAAGCGAGCCGCTCGCGATCGACATCGAGCTCGCCCCGTGCGGACAGATCGCTCCCCGCAAACACCCGTGTACGAGGGGCGATCGGACCCCAAGTGCACTGAGGAAGTTCAACATCTACATGACCGGGTGTGGGGCATCGACGCGACCGGATGCCGAATGTTCCCTCCGCCATTGGACGACCTCGCCCACCGGTGGTACACTTCATTGCCACCTCGGTCCATTGGCTCCTTTAACAGTGGCGCACGGCTTCACCGAGTACTTTGCCACGGGATCGTCAGGCCGAAGGTCCCCTTCGCATGATGCAAATCAAGCAGGGAGAAGAAGAGTCCGACTCGGACTACATCGACCGGGTAGACGTAATCATCCTCAATGGCGAGCCCATAAGCGATGAGACCGCCCTCTACGCGGTCCTAGGAGGTTTTCAAGGTTTTTCGCCTATGTTCAGGCATCTTACGAAGACCCAACCTACGACCTACGCAGCCTTCCGGGCAAGAGCCGCAGATTTTCTGGCCAGGCAAAGGTTTCTTCTTAGCCTGTGAGCAGCGCGATCGGCACCCGGACGACGATCTCCCGCCCGATCGCCAATATCGACCTACGAATAAGCGATCGGCAGCCGAGCGACGATCGCCAGTCTTCCGGCCCGATCGCTGATCATCACGCTACATCATCCGCAGTCCGGAGGACACGATCGCCATCTACAGTCCAGCATATAACATGACGGACTAAGGCATAAGATCGCCTCCACCGCACTTCATAAAGCCATGGTCCTGGCAGTCGATGGAACCGGCTGCCTCGGCCATGCAAGGTCCCTTTCGGCCAAGATCGCCCGCCCTTCGTTTAAATACGAGGCCGGCATAGTCGGAGGGTTCTCCAACATTAATCAGTGGACTCATTCCGCAACCCCGTCTCAACGTACACCGTCGAGGTCGGCCATCTCCATGGATGGCCGAGGTGGAAGCAGAGCTAACAAGCCGCGGGCGTGGAGTTGATTCATCCGACGCTGCCCCGCGCAAGGACTCCTCTAGACCGAGACCGCACGCCCTTCGTTTAAATACGAGGCGAGGCGCAGCCTAACAGAGGACCCTCATAATAAAGTGAGTCACGAGGCACTCATTGTCTTCGCGCACCAAGACACGGTCATGGGGTCGGTCCATCGATATCCGCGACTGTGCACGATACCTCAAACAAAGCGAAACCACCAAGTTTCCATGGGGGATCGGCCAATGTTGTTTTTTACAGGTACAAGACCGAAAGATAGCTAAGCCAATCGACTATGATAGCCCAAGTCCGGAATCGTAAGTCAGCTCAGCAAGGTCGCCAGCAAGAGCCACCTCGCCCCATGTCTTCAACATAGGAGCAAGCTGGGGGGCAATTGTTGTGTCAAGATTTAACACCTTCCGACCGGCGATCGCCTCTGAGGCCGAGCGACCGACTTACTGCCGAGCGGCCAAGGCAGATCTGGCGGCGACGGCGGCCGAGCCTCAACCCAGCGGACCAGCTAAATCGGCCAAATGAAGGTCCCAGGACAAGTCCCGGTGCCGAGCGATCGACCTCAGATACGATCATCACTCGGCACTCGGCGACCGACTCCTGGCGATCGACTAGCGGACGATCCTCTCTGGGCATCTGCCGATCGACCCTTGGTGACCGACCATTGCCAACCTTCAGTGACTGGCCGATGGCCATCCAGTCGGCCAAGGCCGAGCAAACAGGACAGCACCCACGTGCAGATCCACAAAAGGCGCTGACAAACTTGTCACCTACCTCACCTACCAACAGGGCCCAGACCTGCGAAAGGAGCTGACAGACAAGACATGTGACTACAGCCTGTCACCTACCCTAACAAAGTCCGCCGAAAGTAACAAAGTGGGACCTCCTGTGACAGTACTTCCGGACGCGTTCCGGCTCCTCATTGGGCCACTCAGCTAGCTGCCGGCTGGATCTATGGACTTTTGGCAGGCAGCCCACGTGACCTTTAGGACGATCGCCCCATCGCATTAAATGCCGAGAGGCGATCGCCCACTAGGAGACAGGGCACCTCAGCCTCTATATATACAAGGCAGCAGGCACTTGTAAAGGACCGAGATTTTGACTCTCTAAACACTCTGCATTCTCGCTTTTCACACTATACAGAAGCAAATACTTGCACTTGGCTAACATCCAACTCTTGGCAACAGCTTTCTTTCGGTCTTACTTCTCCCGGCCTTTTCTCCTCGAGCAGATTACCGGAGGGACGAAGAGCACCGAGCTTCGCTCAAGAGCCGGATCAACAGAGTCTTTTTACACTCATTGTATTTAGATTTCTCTCATTAATACTTGTATCCACGAATATTCGTATTAATAACATCTCGCGAGAGCATTCAAGCCCGGGCCTAACAAACCCGACAAATCTTGTATTATTTATCTTCTCTCGGAAGTGCTCCCGCAATTGTTGTTTGTTGTCCGTCTTCCAGCAGTATTAATCTTCGGATAAATATTTTGGGCAACAACAAAATCCATATCTCTTAGGTTCACGATGATAACGTATAGACCTACGTGGAGATGGTATAGAGAAGTGGTCTCAACATCTCTATGTGAGTTTAAATTAGTTTTATCTAAAGGTTCAGTATCTATTTGTGGCTCTCTCATCTCATGAAGAGTTATTTTTCTCCCACTATTTTTCTTGGAAATAAATTGCTTCTCAAGGAATACTCCAGATCGAGCACTTTGTTCTCTGATGAGATGTAAAAGTAATATCCTTTAGTTTCCTTAGGATATCCCATAAAAAGACATTTATCTGATTTGGGTGATAATATATCAGTGATAAGTTGCTTCACATAAGCTTCACAACACCAACTCTTAAGAAAAGACAAAACAGGTTGTTTCCTTGTCCATATCTCATATGGTGTGCTTTGAACAGATTTAGATGGTACTTGATTTAAAATAAATGAAGCAGACTCTAAGGCGTAACCCTAAAAAGAAATCGGAAGATCAGCTTGACCCATCATCGATCTAACCATGTCTAACAAGTTTTATTTCTCTGTTCCGACACACCATTACATTGAGGTGTTCGAGGTGGAGTTAGTTGTGAAAAAATTCTACAATATTTGAGATGATTGTCAAATTCATGGCTCAAATATTCACCACCACGATCTGATCATAGTGCTTTAATAGTTTTGCCTAACTGATTTTGTACTTCATTTTAAAATTGCTTGAATTTCGTAAACGACTCAGACTTATGACTCATTAAGTAGATATATCCTAATCATATTAAGTCATCCGTGAACGTTATAAAGTATTGGAAACCTCTTATAGCATTTTTATTCATTGGTCCACATACATCAGTATGTATTAAGCCCAATAAATCTGCAACTCTCTCAGTATGGCCCGTGAAAGTAGCTTTGGTCATTTTGCCTAATAAGCAAGATTCCCACATATCATATGATTCTGAATGAAATGTGTCCAAGATTCCATCATCATAGAGTTTGGTTATACATTTATTGTTTATATGGCCCAAACGACAAGCCAGAAATATATTTGGTTTAAATCAATTGATTTAAGTCTTTTGACATTCAAGTTATATACAGATTTGGAACTTTCAAGATTTATGGGACCTAATCTCCCACTCATCAAGGCATCTCCATAAAAAGTACCTATATTAAATATGGACATTACACTATTCTTAATAGTAAAGTAATATCCTTCCAAATCAAGGCAAGCAACTAATATAATATTTCTATCCATAGTAGGAATGCAATAAAAATTAATAAGTTCCAATACAAGTACACTTGGTAGCTTTATATCATAAGTCCCTATGGCAATAGCAACTCTCGCTTTATTTCCAACACGTAGGTCCATTTCACCTTTCGCCAGTTGTGTACTCTTTCGCAGCCCCTGCACATTCACACAAATGTGAGCTTCACTATCGGTATCTAATACCCATGATGAAGAAGTAGATAAATTGACTTCTATAACAAGAATACCTGAAGCAGCAGTCTCACCGCTCTTCCATTTCCTCATTTCTTCCAGGTAGACCTTGCAATTCCTTTTCCAATGACCAGTTTCATTGCAGTGGTAGCAAGTCCCCTCTTTGGGTTGTTTCGATGACTTCTTGAAATGTTTAGGTTTGGGTTTAGGCAACATTTGCATTTTACCCTTACCTTTATCTTTCGGGGCCATCTTATTCCCTTTCTTTTTATTCTATTTATTTTAAACTATTAACACATTAAGAACAACTTTCTTAATGTTGAAGTTTACTACAAACTGATCGTACTCTGAAGGCAGTGATGCTAAGATCATATCTGTAGCGAGTTCATGACTAATAGGAGCTCCTAGCCTTTCAAGATGCTCATTGAAGCCCTTCATCTTAAGGAAATGAGCACTCACAGAATACCTAAAGAGATTTTACAACCATTCAATGCCTTTGTAGTGGCAAACCTCTCCGGACAGGCTTGCTCTTGGAACCTTTCCTTAAGCTCACCCATCATTTCATAAGCTTCCATGTCCTCGAACTATATCTGCAGCTCCGAGTTCATGGTTGCTAACATAAGGCATGTCACATCCAAAGAATCATTCATATGCTTACTATAAACATCTTTTTGAGCTTTGGTGGTGGTTGATTCCGGTTCATCAGGAATTGGGTTTTCCAGAATGTACTGCTTTTTTTCAGCTTTGAGAATAATTCTCAAGTTCCTTGACCAATCAAGGTAATTAGTGCCAGAAAGTTTTTCTTTGTCAACAATTGATCGCAATGAGTTTGTATTGATTGATGCATTGATTCTTCAATATTAATATGCATGGTTATTCATGAGATATATTAATTTTAAAATTTAACGATCAAGTAAATGCAAGCACAACTTTGGCATGTCCCTCACAAATAAAAGAAGTTTAGTTTTTATCAATAGCGATGACATCTTAGGTCAACATGTTAGTCTCAAATATTATGTATAACATACACATATATGAATTATAATCTAACAATCAAATAACCACAGACACAGGTTTGGTGCAGTATCCTAGAATTTCGCTATGAATTTTTCGCATTATTTTTTCCGAGTTGTACTGTACAGGTGGGACCGATGCAGTATGGATGAATAATTTTGGGAACTGTGACAATGGTACCAGTATATCTATCGAGGTTATTTTTAATTCTAGGATATTACATACTTGATATGTCTTTCGATGTCGGATATACTGTATGAGTATTTATATAATTGTCATACTTGGTCGCCAATTGCAATTGAGGATATCGTGCATCAGGTGTATCGTATGAGAATGTTATCGGAACGAGTATATGTATTTAGTATGTAGCGTGTACGTGTTCAGTATATTGGGACGACAGATAGGAGCAAAAATGTCTAAGTATAAAAGCGATTACATATGTTAAGCGTAAGAGCTTATGTACGTAAAGGTGCATGCGTGGCATACACTAAGCAGAAGAGTTTATGTACGTAACAATGCGATCGTAATGTACGTTAGGTAGAGTACATAACGTACGTTATGAAGAGAATCAGACAGGTCCAAGCTGTGATCGGCTAGTGGACCCGGTGTCAGCAACTTTCAGTGTGGATGTGGACAGGCGAGTCAACATCGAGCTTTACGTATGTTAAGGACAGCCCATTACGTATGTAAACAAGTATGGCACTATAGCAAGTCAACCGCTACATTACGTATGCTACGACAAGGAAATTATGTACGTAATACATGCCATGAATTAAGGCCGTAGCCCCTGGGATAGTGTTACGTATGTTAACAAGGTAATTTAGCGTACGTAAAGAAGGTTACGTACGTTAAGATGATTATATGACGTACGTAATGGTTGAAGTTTTATATATATATATATATATATATGTGGGACCCATCCCTTTGGCATATTTGGAGATGTTCACATCATTTATTTACCTTTCAACCCTCCGAGGACGATTTTGGCTCTTCCAAACGGATTGGGAACTTTAAGGCATGGCTGTGGAGCTTGAGATATGAAGATATTGTGGATTCTTGAGGTGTTTGATTGTGTTCTTGTGGTATGTTGATCAACTCTACACCTTACTTCGGATTCTTGATGTTGTTACCATTGTTTTCTTCGTATGACGATGAATGTGGTAGTATTGTTGTGATTCTTGATGTTATATGAAGTGTATTTTGAGGGAAATGATGATATATATGTATTGATCGGAATATGAGGGTAATTTGATAGATTAGAGGTTAGATAACACATTGGGCTATGATATCTTGAGGATCATGAACAAGTGATGTTAATTAGTTATGATTAATTCATGCTCTTGAGGAATTCTTGAATTATATGATGAACACATGTAAGGTGTTGGTATTATGGATATGAATAGGGAATATTCATATCTAGAAACAAGTTATGTGATTGTTAGTGTAATATCCGTATAGGAGTACGAATATGATTATGAGTTGATGGATTATTATGATGATAATGGATAATTGGTTTTTACTATAAATTTACGAGAATGAACCTTGTTAATCCGTAATTAAGATTGAAGTTGGAACCGAGAATGTTAAGACACTTGTTAGAATTGATTGATTAACGAACTGCGACTTGTATTCGTAATTGTATGAGTTGAACGGTTTGATTTCATATATGATGGAGGTATCGATGAACCGTGAGTTTGATTGGTTGATTATATGAGTTGTTGATTGTTATTATACATGTTGTTAATTCATTATTGCATTAGGTTGTAATAAGGGATTGTTGATTTAACCGTTGTGCTACGATTGAGATTGGAGAACGCATGGATCGCCTTGGTCGGGGCTGAGGAGCTTGTAGATGAAGACGATGGGCTTGGTACACATGCAGCGGATATAAGCATAACAACCAGAAAAGAATACCGAAAGCCATTTAAAGATACACATGCAGCGGATATAAGCAAAGTAGGAAATACATTCGCAGTGGAATCATAACAACCAGAAAAGAATACTCGAATCCCAAATAACCATGACATAGCCAGTATCGCCCGGGAAGCTCATCCCTTCACGACCGCTACTAGCTCGATCTCCGAGTGCCTAAAAGATAAAGCCCAACACGGGGTCAGCCACAATACTCAACAATGATATCGATCACATCAACATAAAAATCTACATATCAATGTATCTACAAGGTAAGAATACTTCCAATATACTCTGAACATAGCAACCTTACCAATTCGTGGTAACTCATATCAAATAAACCTTTATCTCAATCCACACTTCGCATTCTGGAGTGATGAATGGATTCAAAAATAACCATCTGTAGTGTATTCAATCAATGCCAAGATTCTCAAAACATAAATATGTCTCCACTATGGAATAATCGGTCCATGTTCAATTCCGTCCGATGGATTGCACACTCGAATCCCGATTCTGATAAAACCGATAATACATGATACCTCTGTAGACCAACTGACCCGAATAATAAAAAGTCTCAGATACTGATAAAAGTATGAATGCTCACACAAGCAATAACAATAAACAACCAATGCATCAAACGAGAATATCCTTGACATGATAACTCCACACAAGATCAACAAAGGACCAACCACGAACGAGAATACCATCGATGCGGTAAAGTCCAACAAGATCAAATAATGGATCAGAACGTCCGAGAATACCAGCGATATGGTAAAATCCCACAAAACCAATAAATGATCAACAACGACCGAGAATACCAACGATAAGGTAAGCTCAAACAGTATCAATAAAGGATTAACGACGACCGAGTATACCAACGATAAGGTAAACTCCAAACAGTATCAATAAAGGATTAACAAAGAACGAGAATACCAATGATAAGGTAAACTCCAAACAGTATCAATAAAGTATTAACGACGACCGAGAATACCAACGATAAGGTAAACTCCAAACAGTATCAATAAAGGATTAACGACGACCGAGAATACCAACAATAAGCTAAAATCCAAACAATACCAATAAAAGAATTAACGACAACCGAGAATACCAACGATAAGGTAAACTCCAAACAATATCAATAAAGGATTAACGACGAATGAAAACACCAACGATAAGGTAAAATCCAAATAGTATCAATAAAGGATCAACGATGACCGAGAATACCAACGATATGGTAAACTCCGAACAAGATCAATAAAGGATCAATGACGAATGAGATTACCAACGATATGATGAACTCCAAACGAGATATATAAAAGATCAGTAACGAATGAAATTACCAAAGATATGGTGAACTCCAAATGAGATATATAAAAGATCAGTAACGAATGAGATTATCAACGATATGGTGAACTCCAAACGAGATCAATAAAGGATCAGCAGCGAACGAGAATACCAACGACATGGTAAACTCCGACAAGATCGATAAGGACCACATGGACATATACACGAGAGAATAAAATCATCAAACATATACAAATCACATATATGGGATCTCGAAGAAAACCCCGACTATCGAACATATCCGACCATACATGGACTCTGAACGACCAATCAATATGACCCAAGATAGGAGTCACGATACGCCTGATCACGATACAGTAGCAGAACAATTTGTTTCCAAAACTAAAAGTTCTGTACCTGAAGTGCCATGAAGAATCACACAGTCTCTAGCCCAGTGGCCCAGCTCACGCACTTGAGTCAAGCATCTTTCTTCTTGCTCTTTAGAACCGTTGGGGCCTTGCCCTTGCCCTTCAAGTCCTTGACATGTGGTACAGTCTGCTTCTTGGCCTTTTTCTTCTTGTTCTTAGACCTCCGAGGTCCAGAAGAAATCACAAGAGCAGACTCCTTCATCCGTGGAGTCTTCATCTGAGACTGAGCGGTCACAAGTTTGTTCATTAGCCCAGCTAAATTACATGAAATCTCATTGCAGTTGAAGTTCATAACAAACTGTGAGAAGGAATCAGGGAGAGACTGTAGGATAAGGTCAGTTTGGAGAGAAGTATCCATTTTAAAATCAAGAGCCTCCAATCTCTCAATCATGGATATCATTTTGAGGACATGTTCCCCAACCTTCTCACCTTTCTTCATCCTTGCACTGAACAGATGCTTGGATATCTCATATCTAGCAGTTCTGCTGTGCTCACCATAAAGCTCGGTTAAGTAGATAGAATCTGCCTAGTAGAAGTCCTTCTCTCATGAGCTCTCTGAAGCTCATTAGACATAGAAGCCATCATGTAAGCACGGACTTTTATGTCATCCTTAACCCACTTTTCGTGGTTTTCAATCTCTTCCTGATTGGCTCTGGTCCGCACATGAGGCGCTGGAATGTCCGTCTCCAAGACGTATCCCAGTGTGTCTATACTGAGGACAATCATCATCTTGCGGAGCCAGTCCACAAAATTAGGTCCAATAAGGGTGTTCTTTTCGAGTAGAATTGCGAGTGGATTTATTGTCATATTGAAGGTTATGTCTGCATTAAGTATAACAGATTAATTAGTAACTTGTTATATTATGTTCTGATTATAGAATTGAGCTCTTTTCTATTCTTGTTACCCAGCTCCCATGTGAGATCCGGAAGTATCATCGCTATACTTCATAGTGGTGATCGAGTTCTTTATAAATCTTAATAGAGGGCAACCAAACAGGTTTCTAGTCTATTAATTTTCCTAAAGTGGTGTGCAACACCAACCCATCTAATGGATGATTCGATCTTCTTTTTCTTCTTGTTCACTCCCCTCAACCTATACGGTTTCTATGGTTTGTGAACAAGTTAAGTTTATACCATCGACGTAAATCAGTTTCACAATTGAATCTTATCCGGCAACCTATCAAGTTTCTAGGGATAAAATTTGCTCTAACCGAAGGCATTCAATGCGCTCACGGTAATTTATCTGTCCTCCCCGAACGACTACCCAGATAACTCGGAAGCATAGCACATCCGGTTTGGATTTCAATTTCCCAAAAGCTCGATGGAGGGAAGGAAAACCTTGAAACCTTATAAACTCAATAATTTGTCATGGGAGAATTTTCGCGATTAACATTACACTTTGCACATTAATCATTTAAGCACGTTTGTGGCATTCATACAATATGAAACAACCATACACAACCTAGTTGCTACCAACATGTGGTTCATGGACCGTTCCTAGAAAACAGAAACTCCGTAATCTAATTACAAGTCTTCGTCTTGAATCTTCGTCTTCTCGAAACGGATCTTCCTCCGGTCTTCGTCATTACATATAAATTTTACATTGAAAATTGCATCTTAGATATAAATATTTCTAGTAAAATAAATAGGCTCAAAACACCCTTTACAACCCAATTGAATAAAATGAATGATTTAAAACTAAGTCCACGAACCACATCCTCATTCAAAAGCATCCATCCAATAAATACTATATAAACGGAAAGCATAGAGATACATTGATCCAATCAACAACACGAACCGATCCAATCGATTCACACAATCGGTAATATGAAAACGTTCAAAATAATTCGGTCGATCACAAGTATTCCAATAAATCAATTTTCCCTTATAAAATGAAATACCATAAATCATTTTAATCATATTAAATCCAATTTAAAATATGGGAAATTATGTTTAGGAATACACGAAAAAACAAGCCCGAAATGGGTCCGAAAAGGGCTGGACCGCGCCTGAAAACAACATTGGGCAGCAGGACTGCCCAGCAGCCCTGGGCCATGGCCCCTTGAGTCTGGGCTGCGGCCCCCAGTCCAGAAAGTTTATAGGCGTGCTGCAACAGCCCTGGGCCACGGCCCCCTCCTTTCGGACCACTCCCGGACCGTCCAACGGCAATTCGAGGCTAGTTTTTCGTCCGGATATCCAATATCTATATTTCCCAACATTCATATATTCAATATAAATCACATTTTTTAGAAATTAAGATTTATATTTAGACATAAACTTACGAAAAATATAACTATAACGAACGAAAAAACATATACCACGATTATGACTAAAATAATTCCAAATCATTCACCATCTAATCGAGCATTGCAGATACCAATATCGTATATACGATCGCAAAACCTTACTCCGATACCACTGTTGGGATTGGGTGCCTAAATCGAAGGCCCAACGGAAGCGGTAAAATAAAAATTAATTCGATCTGAATCCCTACGACGATCGATCGAGCTTACGTATATACGAATATACAAATGAAAACACAAGAGATATAGAAACTCACCCTTGTAGTCCGTTGATTAAATGGATTCCTTCTCTTGAGCTACTCCCCATGCTTTAAACGAATTCTCTACGATCCAAAGCGCTCCAAGCACTCGAATGATCCAACGTCGAAAATACAATGCCTCTACTTGCCACGCATCGGAGAAACGAACGGGATGACGATCACCTTGCTATCCTCCAAGAATACGGCTAGCGCTAAGTGGTGAAACTATTTTATTATAACACTCTAAGTGTATAATCTATATCTCTCAATTTATCTTGAATTTTTCTTCAAGAAAACTCAAGAACAATGTGATTAACAAGAAGAAGACTTGAAGAAATATTTTCTCTCTCTCTTTTGCTCAAAACCGTAAGTCTTGGTGTGTGTTGGCAAAATGAGATAGTCTTCCTCTTTTATTCCACTCTAATCACCAACCTTGAGATATCATTTTGATATCTTGTCCCCTCATATCTTGATTTTCCATTATTAAAATGGTGAAAAAAGACAAAGAGTGAGTTGGTGAGGGGGGCGGCCATCTAGAAGGAGTCGGGTGAGTTTGGTCTGTTTCGGACTCTCGTGAGTCCAAACAGATAAACTTCGATTCCGTCCCGATGTATTTATATCAATTAATTAATCTAATTAATCAATCATATCAAATACAGAATAATATAATTAATTTCTCCAAGAAATAATTATATTCATGAATTAAATTAATCACCCGGTAATTTATTTAATTCATTAGGCTGTAAATTAATTTATCCAATAAATCAATTTATACATCCAATGTCCTAGTAAATTATATATCCAATATATAATATTCATAATGAGAGAATAAGCTCGATTCATTCCGTCGTCAATCCTATTGCGGGACTCGGTAGGTCCGTCTCAGTCAGCAATGGGAGGAGCCAAAGAGTAGTAGTACCACCTAGCCAGCCTGACGGCCTACACTGTACCCCAATTGAGAACGAATGATTGGGATCATTCAAGAATGTCGTGAATACCAGTATACGTATAAATCTTTCTTTCAAATGTCCCGATCAAGTTATAGGGTCACGGTCAGTCAAACCCTATTTGTACTTGACGCTATGCATGCGCTAATGCAAATCGAGATCATCGAGCTCTCGTGTATCCAATACAACTAGCTCCAATGCTTTAGCCAAAGACTTATGATCTCATCTACCAATAACCACATGGGACATATAACCTGCTCACTAACGGGAGAAAGAATTCTATCTTGGTATTCAGTAAGACCTGCTACTTGTCCGTCAAGATGCATGTCGAGGTTGACCCCCACCTCTCGGTTTATAGGGTCGAACTACTCTAATGAAAATCTTGACATCACAAGCACATCCCTACTAAATCCTCATGTCGAAGGTTCACGAATACCTATCACAACCTTTCGATTCCGTCATTGACTGTCCCAGAGTGAAATCCGTGTGACGAATCGAGGGTAAGTCGGTTCGAGTATACTAATCCAATTAGCATACCTATAACGTGTGTTCCCACTAACCATCAGTGTTCGACAGGCACTCTCCATGTCAAAGAACACGTCATACAAGTCTTCACATAAACTTAACGCCCAGTCAAGTTTCATCGACTTGCGAACGATTAAGTATTTGAGCTATAAACATTTCCAGTGCCGACCCCCTTATCCAATACGAAGTGGAACATTTTGATCTCAAATACACGGACTAGTTTCTATATGTATATTTACGAGTTAGGAATGCCAGTGACTACCAGTAAATAAAGAAACATACATTGCCTTATATTAATGATTTACATAATTACGAGTACAATGCCCTCACTCAACATCCTCTGAGTGGCATTCGAGGGCATACTCCTAACAGCGGTACCTCCTAGAAGCAGCTTAACATCCGAGGAGAATATCCAAATGGCATTTCAACTTGCCTTGGTCGAATGTCTTACTCTAAACCGACCTCCATTCTTCGACGGATCTAACTTCATGACTTGGAAGAAGAAAATGTCTATTTTCATCCGAGCTTACGATATCGAATTATGGAAAGTCATATGTCTTGGTCCCAAAATTCCGACAAACTCGAAAGGAACTCTCAAAATCTTTGAAGAGTATGACGATGCGGATTGGAAAAACGACCACTATAATTGCAAAGCCACGCAATTATTATATTATGCAGTAAATCCGGAAGAACACAACCGGATATCTTCGTGTGATAGTGCGAAAGAAATATGGAAAATGGTTGAAGTCACACATGAAGGAACGTCTCAAGTAAAGGAGACGAAGATCAACATGCTTCTTCACGATTACGAGCTATTCCAAATGAAAGAAGAAGAATCCATCACAATTACACTCGACCGATTTTCAGTCATTACGAACGGATTGGCATGTTATGGAAAACCTCTTTCGAGTAGTGAAAAAGTTAAGAATATCCTACGATCACTACCTCGAGAATAGGACGGAACGGTAACGGCAATAATAGAATCAAAAGATTTAAAAAATCTTGATTTTAGTGCTCTCGTTGGTTCACTTATAAAATACGAGATTATCCTAAAATCTCGGAATGCCAAGCCGAAGCCGAAGGAAAGAACAATAACCATGAAGGCTAATATGTCGAGAAACAAAGAAGAAATCCCGGTGGACGAAAGCGACGAAGAATCGGTATTATGCCAAGAATATTAATAAGTTCCAAAACTTATTAAACTGGAGAAAGAAAGACATCTTGGGCGGAATGAAGAAATTCGACAACAACTGTCGAGTCTGTGGTAAACCAGGCCACTTCGCGAAGAATTGCAAATCAAATCCTAAAAAGGAAGTTTTAATTGCCACGTGGAGTGACAAAGACGAGCACGGAGATTTTATCAATCAAAATAACCTCGCACTCATGGCACGAAGTTCATTCGACGATAGCGACGTCGAAACAAGTACATCTTCTCATGTTGATCTTTTTGAAGCATTCGAATTATTGCATACAGATTTTCAAAATGCTTTATCCTAAATAAAATCCCTTCAATCTAAAAATAAACTATTGGAAATCGAAATTTCCAACATCTTGAAAAGTGAAAAATTATCGAGACCGATCATTCTAAATGCATTGAAAACAAAAATATTTTAAAGGATGATCTTTTGAAAGTTCAAACCGAGCTTAAAAATTTACCAATGAAATTTTCGTGTGGAATCGAAAAATTTTAGCAAATGCTCTCGGTTCCAAAATTTACTTTGAATAAACAGGGGTTAGGATTCAAATTGCATATTAAAAACAAATCCTTAAATTTCAAAATAACCTGATGCGATGAATGTTTAAAAATGGGAATCCTTTTACGAGTTGCAAAAGCCCACGATGGACGATAAAAACCAAAAAGATTTGGATTCCAAAAGGAACTTTTATTTCAAATATCATCTATGTCTCGAAAGAAAAACCAACTATCGGTTGGATCCTCAAAAATAAAAATTAATTTTTATCAATAATTATTTTTTACTGAGGGGGAGTTTATATTTTTAAGGGGAGATTTTTGTCAGGGGGAGTTATACCCTTTTATGCATATTTTATCATATCATATTTTATCATAAATTGGTATTTTTTCATTTTTATTGGTATCCTTTATTTACACTTTTTGCAGATAACAAAAAGGGGGAGAAAAGAGTTGAATGGATAAAAAGCATCATGGAAGATTGACGAGCAAAATAAAAGTAAAAAGGTGGAGAGAAAAATAAATATTTGTACGAATCAAAAAGGGTTGAAAAGAATAAACGAAGAAGTTGAAAAATAAAAAGAAGAAGTCGAAAAGAAAAAACAGAAAAGCTAGGAGCCGAAGCTAACGAAACGGACAAAGTCAAAAACATTGATCTTTACAAATACATATATACTTTATTTTGCAGGTTTTATCCATTCAAGGTGTTGTTTTGTAATCATCAAAAGGGGGAAGATTGTTAAAATATTTTATTCCAAATATTCATTATAGAGTTTTGATGATTAAGTTGTTAAACAAAGTAAAACAACAAAGAAGCGAAACAAAACAAAAAGGAGTCGAAGACGCAAAAAGCTGATCAAACTGCAAAGCTAGCGCACTCTAGAAATGAAGGTTAGCGCACGCTAACGAAACCTACCTGCAGATCGGACGAGTTCAAAGTTACACTACACCATATATGACCTATTGCATGCCCACAAAAGTGTATTCTTAGACCCGAAAAATGTTACAGTAGATGTATTCGTAACGTTTTGCCCAAGATTCGGGGTTGCATTTACTGGTGTTGCCTATGCTCTCTATTGCAACATTATGTGTACTTATTGCAACACATTTTGTAATATTACAATAGCACTTTTTTGCAACCCTTTGATCTGTTCTAGTAACATTTTTAAGGTGTTACAATAGACTAAAGCAACACTTTTTAGCAACATTTATATCCCTATTATAATATTTTTAAATTTTATTTGCAACACTAATCTGCAACACTTTTTATTAGTCTGGATTGCAATATTCTATTTAAAATTTCAATATACCATTCACAAAAGCATATTAAACCAGAAATCACATTTCAAATTTCCTAAAGGACAAATCCAACAAAACAAGTCAATAAAGCCTAAACAAAACTGATGTGTACCATGACATCATCTTACATCTAGTACTTAAACCTAAAGTCAAACCACATAATCGACCTACACCATAATTCTACATGAAACTATCTTTCAAGTCAAAATATCCAACCAATCAATTACGCATATATAAAATAAAAGTACTGATCATCAATCATCACGAAGTTCATTTTCCTCAGCCTCACGATCGTCATCCTTGCACTCATCGTCATGAACCACCTTTTCCATGATGCTATTTTTCATATGCTAAGTACTTGTGAGCATAATCTTCCTTGTCTGTTCTTTCTTGCTCCACATCTTTGATCTCTCTTTTTGCTTGTTGTAATCCACTTCACGTGATGCACCTAGAGAAAAAGAGAATAGTAAATTAAGATACTAGTAAGGAAACATTTGTGACTTTTTTTGCTGACTTGGGGGATATATAATACAAGAAACATGTCAAGTACAAAAAGTGATCAATATCCTTTGTTTTATCTAAAGATTGACACAAAAATGCAGAAACCGAATCCATTTACCTGTTTAAACCATGCTCGCACCAACATAGCTAAAATGAGGGACAGAAAGAAAGCTGGCTAAGCAACTAGTATAGCAAAGTTGATTTCAGTTGCCCTCAGGATCTGATTTAGATCAAGCATAGCTCTGTTTCAAAAGTTATTCATAAGTGGCAAACCGCCGTTGAGAATTCATCACACAAATAACAAAGATATCACCAAAGTCACTCACTCTTCAATATCCAGTTTTAGCTTCTGAACCTATAGTTTAGAAGTTTATATCAGATGACAAGACCAAAATTTCCTGAATAAGAAGAGCACCAAGTTCAAGTTTATGGGGATCTACACTAGGGCTAGGAAGCAGCCGGCAAAAGAAAAAATAAACAAAACACATTTTGAGGCTTTTGAAAACCATAGTCCAAAGTGAGTGAAACAGTAATTACAAATTTACAATCAATATTATTAGAAAATTTGACTTCATGTCAGTTCCTAAATTGAAAAGGGGGAGACTTTTGATTGCATATAATCAAGTCTAGAATCACTGTCTGTTAGTTCCATTAACAAAGGCAAAAAAAAAAAACAGTTTCGATTCAACATAAACAACACCAAATATCAACATAAACACATGAACCTTATTGCTAATCAAGTATTCAACATAAAATAGCAATCTAACAAGAACTGAGACAACACAAAATATGAAATTGAATAAGATAACATATTTTTTCTGTTTTTCAATACACAAATATTTTCAGCCAAATAGGAACCAAATATTCGAATATTGACAAGATTTTCAAACGTATGATGTATGAAATCAAAAGGAAATCACTCAATCCGAAGTAGGAAGTAGAAAATCAGTAGGAAACCTTGAAGAGTTGAAGTTAACGTTTGAACATTTGAACCCTAGGCCCTAGCCGAGAGTCGAGGGGGCAGATGCGTAGTCGTGAGCGAGTGACGGCCTGTGCGCGGGCGAGAGGAGAGTGGAGAGCCGAGGGAGAGGCAACTGGCGAGATAGATTGAGAGATAGGGTAGAGCGGAGAGCTGAGGGAGAGAGAGGCAGAGAGGCGATCGGCCTAGTAGGAGGCGAGAGGTGACTCATGAAACTGAAACGAGGACTAAATATATCATTTATCTTGGGACCAAACGTAGAAATGAACCTGCCTGGCCCAATGTTGTTTAGTGTAGTGATGCATACGTGGATTACAAGGTTGTGTTATCATATTACCAGAGATCAACAACAGATAATCTAACAGCAAGGTTTCGGATCGGCGGAATTAAGATAGGAGGAAATTACGATAAAGATATTATAAAAAAATAATTAAATAAAATTGGATATCCGGATTTATAATCCTGGAAATATCCGGTAAAATATGGAAAAATTTGAATACGGGTGGATAGTACATAATCCGAATCCGATCCCGTATCCAAATTTTACTATCCAAATCCGATCTCGTATCCGACCAGATACTAAATTTTCTTCCCGAATTCGAATCCGACCGGATCCGGTTCCAGATCGGGCAAGAAATATCTGCCCGAATTTCATCCCTGGGGGTGAGTAATAAGTTTTGTGTAATAAAACTTATTTTTGTGTAATAAAATTTGGTACCAAATATTTGGTACTAAAAATGCCCGCCCAATGAAAAATTAAACTCCCACCTACATATTTTGGTCAAATCGACCGAAAGCGTATCATGTTATTGTAACACTTTTTTGATGTATTGCTATAGATCTAAAACTGTCAAAATGTTTCTTAGGCTTGCAACACTTTCCCATTTAAAGTAACACATTTCGAAAGTATTACAATAGATATGCAGGTTTTCTGTCTATAACAACATTTTATGCAACAAAACCATATGATGGGCTTGTAATAGGTCATATATACCTGAAGACAAAGTTAACTGATAAAGATAGCAGACGCTAAAGTGTTTGAATTCAAGATAATCAATTCGTTGGAAGATTCAGTGGAAAGTCAAGTCAGAAGTCAAAAGTACAAACGGATATATGACGCAAGCAATGATGTAATATTAGCGCATGCTACAAGGAAATGTTAGCACACGCTAACGGATAGAGGCAGTAGCCACTGGACTAAAGTTGCAAGCAGTTAACGTATGTAATCATCCAATATCAACGTACGTAACATGCAATAGCGCATTCTAAACGTACGCTATAGAGGATAATGCACGCTAATGATAAAGGCTAGCGCACGCTAACAAGTCAAAAGTGACTAACGGTTAGTTGGATGGAAATGGCTATAAATACCAAACCACTTGGTATCAAGCCACACAACAACCATGAGCAAATCATTCACAATTGAGATATCATTGTAATCATTTTAGTTGTTGTATTTGAGCTTATATTGTTTAGTGATTGAGTGTTATACACGAAATCATACAAGAGAGGAAAGAGAAAAGATACGATTGGATTCGGTGTTATAGGATCAAGGATCCCGCATTGTTAGAATCGCAATCGATATCTAAGTGAGGTTCATCTAGTACCGATAAAAAGCTAGATTGGTTGATTCCTTGTCCACTAGAAAAGGAAACATTTTAACTTGGACCGACATAAAGACAAGTGACTGAACGGTTTACTCAGACCGATAGAAGGCGAGCTTGTAATGGTTATCCCTCGACCGATAGAAGAGAGGTGCAGTGGTTTATCTTTAGCCTATAGAAAAAGATAAAGAGAAAGGACGTAGGCACGTTTGGCCGAACCACTATAAATCCCGTGTCGATTTATTTTCTGCACTCTTATTTAAATCTCTTCTGCAACGCGAAAGTGTTTTATAACTCTATCTCCAAATGGCGATACCGACCAATATTGCTCCAACAGATACAACATGACAACGAAACTAGAAGAAACATATATCCAATAAGGATCAGAAGACTTCCCAAGTGAGCAACGATAGCTTGATAATGAAAGCTCGACACGACCATAATATCATGTTCCCGTTGGATAACAGTTCACAGAATGCTCAACAATGCATATAATATTAGCACATAAACTCCCAAGGTCGCAACCAAGGGTCACAGAAGTATCTACTCGGGAATACTCCAGACATTATCACATAAACTCCCAAGGCCGCAACCAAGGGTCACGGAAGCATATACACAGGAATACTCCGGACCATGGGTGCCATATTCTGGTCTTATCCCTCAACACATTTCCACACGGGTACCATTCAGGTTATCCCCAACACATCGGCCCATCAAATTATAGTTCAAAGAAAGAGCACATCACAAAATATACCAAACAATGATGCACACTCATCACATGAAACATTAACACACACATATACAACAATGCAACAGTATAATTATCATAATTCAGCAATACTAAATTACCTCAAAGCCGGAGAAACTAACTCTTCCACGGCCAACATCCACGAACGAGTACACAATTATACGAATAGTCCGGAATGAAGTACAGTTCATCACTTTCAACAATCCACCACCTCGAGATCAATGTCGGCACGGTAAACTGTCCTCGATATCCAACAATTCATATAATAGACCAAAGATACATCACATCTTGGTTTCCACTAGACATCTTTAAATCATATACATTATGGTTTATCCCAGTCCAAGCATAATGTATATACCATCATCCCGACAATTCATATTCAGAATATCATTGCTATATGAATCATAAATGAAATGGAATCAAAACCATTTATTAAACATTATGAACTGAGCAAGCATAACATGCCTTGATACTGATACGATGATGCCGTTAACCAAGCCCATCGTCTTCATCTACAAGCTCCTCAGCCCCGACCGAGGTGATCCATGCATTCTCCAATCTCAATTGTAGCAAAATGGTTAAATCGACAATCGCTTATTACAACCTAATGCAATAATCAATTAACAACATGTATGATAACAATCAACAACTGATATAATTAACCAATCAAACTCACAATTCATTGGTACATCGATCATATACGAAACCAAACCGTTCAACTCATACAATTACGAATACAAGTCGTAGTTCGATAATCAATCAATCCTAACAAGTGTCTAAACATTCTCGGTTCCTACTTCAATCTTAATTACGGATTAACAAGGTTAATTCTCATAAATTCATAGTAAAAACCAATTATCGATTATCATCATAATAATCTCGTCAACTCATAATCATATTTGTACTCCTATACGGATATTACACCAACAATCACATAACTTGATTCTGTAGGTCACAAGTCATCCAGGAATAAGTCTAGAGGGGGGGTGAATAGACTTATTGAAACTCTTAAACTCTTTTTGTCAAAGAGTAAGTTTCTTCAGCTGATAGATAAACAAATGACTTGGAGTCGTTTGTTCTTAATACGTGCGGAAGACAGCTGATGACGAATACAAAACAACTAATAAAACAATAAACAATGAATGCAGCAGTTAAAGTATGATGCTATAAAACAGTAAAGTACGCAGGCAATTATAGTGGTCTCAGAGGTGGGGTAATCCTCTACTAATCCAGTTTTCTCCAAACCAGTTAGAGATGAATTCACTATAATTTTCAACCAGTGATAAATATTACAGTGATTCAACCAAACTACAACAGCTTCCAACCAGTGGAAATCCGTGCCGTTATAACACACTTGACTGCCTTGCACCTCTTGATCCTCGATCCTTGGATGCCTTTACAGTCTCGAACTTCAACCAGTGAAGTACCCCGAACTCAGGATTTAAGACACGAGTTTTTGTCTTCTCCAACTAAGAGGTTCTTCAAGTATGAACTTTTTAGAACTGCTCTTTTCACGATGCTGTGTTTCGTATTTAGATTGCTAGAATGCTTTGATCGCTTGAAAGTATTTTCGCACCGGTAGTTGCTCAACTTCAAATCTTTGGATATATATAGGTGTTGATCCTTGAGCATTTCTTCATAGCCGTTGCAAATCTGTAACAAATCAGTCCGTTGGAGAGAGACTTCGTTGTTTATTCCTTTTTTAACGTTGTAAGGCTGGATTCCCATATTTTAATCTATCTTACGACCGTTGTGAAGACTCTGCATGTGAGGCGCCGAATCTTTTGAGTATAATACGATTAAAGTCTTCAAGATAGGCCTGGATGAATTATTTAATTCATATCCTTTGCGGGAATCTCTCCAATTTGTCTCTTCACGTTGCATGTGACTTTCCATAATACTTGACTTTTCAACGTATGTTGACGTGGACTTGGAGTACTTGGCTGATCTCGAGTAGGCTGATGTAAGTTAACTTCTCTGCGATCGGACCTCTCGATGTTCCTTTGTTTGGGACTACTTTGATCAAATGACTTGGCTGAGGTTACTTGACTGTAGTCTGGTCAAATATCTCTGATAATTTTTGTTGACCAGATCTTCTCTGACTTAACTCGGCTGTACCTCTCTGATGAACTTAGCTGTTCTTTTTGTACTTAGCCGATTTTTAGCCTAACTTATTTTGGCCTATAGAAGATACTCATTTGGTTCTTCTTTATATTTTTACACTTAACATAATTTGGCCTATGGAAGATACTCATTTGGTTTTTCCTTACATTTTTGCCAAGTAATAAGCATTTGAATTTATATTAATGACATCATCAAAATCTAACAAGTATTCCTAACAAATTCCCCCTATTTTGATGATGGCAAAACTTTAAGGAAATATTCAAATAAACAAGTCTGCACTTGAGTGCAAGACACAAACTAAATCAGTCTAGTATTGAGACAACTGGAAATTGTCATTCAAAAGACTGTTATAAAATTTTCTAAATTGATTACACATACATGTCTGAAATTTACAAGAAAATTTTACAAGTACAAAAATAAATAGAATTCATCTGCCTCTGCCTCTGCCTCTTCGGATAGGCTGTTTAGCAGGCCTGAAGGGTTTAACTCCGATTGGTCTTGTCTTGACAGGGGTAAGACCATACTTCCTCCTTACAACAAGAGCTGCAAAGTCTTGCTCTTCTTGTGATGAAAACTTATTCTCAAGACACAGCTTCTTGATTTTTCTCTGGAGTGCAAGTTCATCCAAAGAATTTCCTTTCACCAAGGTAGGAGGTAATTTGGCACAGAACGTAGGGATTATGGGATAAGCATTGTGTGCCTCAGCATGTTTCTTCAGAATAGTCCAGAGTTGTGGATGCGCTTCTTCCATGAAATTGATGAAGATCTGCTGTGGGGTGAGATTATCATCCTGGAGTATTTCCCAGATGTAGTAGTCTGATGAATTTCTTCCTTGTAGATCCCCACATGGGTAGAGCTTTCTCTGGTATAAATTCTTCAAAGTACCACAACTCCTTGCCTTCCCACTCTAGATTAGGCTCAAATCCTCCTCTAATCCTCCTCTTCTTGCTTACAGGCTGATCATCAGCCTCTTCTCCTTTCCTTTTGGCTGAGGATGTCCCAGCAGTGATCAATTGGACATCCTGCCTCTTCTTCGTTCTAATATCCTCCCTTATCTCTCCTTGAATGCTGCCTTCCCCCTGTATCCTATCTTCCCCCTTTTTGCCAGCATCAACCAAAGTGGTCAGCTGCTGCTCCACCCTGTGCATCCAGTCAGACATGCCAAATGGCATTCTGTTGTTTGTAGGGGGAGGAGGTTGAGGGACTTCCGCTGCATCAATGTATCAATCTTGGCATTGATGGATTGGAGATCAGGGGTGACCTAAGATGCAAGCAACTCTCCAATGGTATCCTTCACTATTTGCCTTATCAGCTCGGTCATCGCAGGTGAGATCTGCGATGGTGGAGAGTGCTCGCCTGAGCCTTCTGCAAATGATCCACTAGACTGCAGGCTCCTATCTGCAGATGGCACTCCAGATGGGGTCTTTTCAGGTGTCCCTGATCTGGAGTCCTCAGCCAACTCTGCGTCTAGGCTGCTATACCGGGCAGGCGCCCCAGCCTTGTCTGCAGCTTCTAACTCTGGCTCTTTCTCCGGCTCCTTTTCTTTCTTTTCTTCCTTTTCTACTTCATTCTCTTGTTTTTCCTCCTTTTCTTCTTCATCAACATTCTCTTTTTCTTTTTCAGCTTCTTGATCTCGTCCTTCATCCTTATCATCATCATCATCATCATCATCGTCATCCTTTTTCCTATCCTTTTTATTTTCTCCATCATTCTCATCATCTTCTTCATTATACACTAGTAGAAAAAGAGTCTTTCTTGACGCGCATTTGGCGTCATAAAGGGCCTTTATGACGCGCAAATGCTGGTCATAGAAGGACCAGTCATAACTCATTATGACTCGCATTTGTTCGTCATTGTACAATGACACGCACTTATGACACCCACTTTATGACGCCCTTTTCTGACAACTATATATGCGTGTCATAAAAGTTATGACCCCTTTTTCTGATTTCAGTTTTTGCGTGTCATAACTTCAAAAATTTTTATTTTTTTTCTGGCTTTTATGACCCCCCTGCTAAACCTGCAATTATATACCAATTGTACCCAATTCATTACAAAACCTGCTGATCGATTGTACAAAATTAACGCATTTCATATATATCGCAAAACCATGCGTTACCAATTCATTACATGACTCGACTAAACTCGATCATGTCAAAATCGGATCAATATTATCTAGTTTACGATTACTACCAATTGTACCCATTTCTACCAACTGTACCTAATCCTTACAAACAGTTTTACTCCCTAAAAATAAAATTCGACACATAAGTACACCATTCTTCTCGAATGTCGTCGAAATCCGCATCAGTGTAGTCGTTGCTTTCACCTCCAATCTAGTCAAATAAAACAACAAGTTAAAACAGTTTAAATAGGATCCGCGGACTAACTAAGCTAGACAACTAAGACCAGTCACAAAACCACAATTCAGTCACAATTCACAGTGACAACTTCAATTCACAGTTTAAATAAGACAACTAAGACCAACAGCCACAATTCACAATTCACAATTTAAATAAGACAACTAAGACCAACTACAAGACAATCTAGACTGCTCATTATCACCAACAGCCCAATTCACAGTCACAAAACTAGGCAATAACAGGGACAACCGAGAGCCGGCAATAACCTACACTTACAACTAAAACCAGCTGCCAATTCATATTAACAAAACAAATAACCTACACTTACAAGTAAAAAAAGATGATCAATTAACTAGGCAATAACCTACACAAACTGAGATTCAATTACCAAGCAGTAAAACAACCTTCACTTACAAGTTACGAAACAGTAAAACAAGCATAATTAGACAAGTTAACTAGCCAATAATAGGGACAACCGAGAAACGGCATCTAAACTCTAAAACCAGCTGCCAATTCACAGTCACAAAACTGAGATTCAAAAACAGCAACAAGACCTTCTTTGTTGTTCAAACCATAAGAAAGTGCAGCTGCAGTAGGTTCATTGATAATTCTTTGAACATCAAGGCCTGCTATTCTGCCAGCGTCTTTCGTAGATTTTGAGCATCTAAGAGCTGTTAGATGTCACTGATTTTTCATTCTCAAGCGCCTAGCAGATTTTATGTGAAAACAAAAATATTACCTCCTAATCTTTTTATAATACCTCCGCCGTCGTTGCTCTTACTAATATTGTTTAAGATTGCATATGTGCTTATGAATAACAAACAAACTGCAATCACACCAGGTAAAGGGTGGTTAGATGTGCTCTTAAGACTAATAGTCTACGTATCACAACTTAAATTTCAATACACTCTTCAATATTTGTATTACCTAAAAGTTCAACCATGTCGGTGACAAAGAAATCGTCAGTACATCGATTTATCGATCAAGGATAACAATTCCTCATTTGTACCACGTACATTTGTTTCCACGTGGGCAAAGCTACATGTTCTTGAGTCTTTTCTTCGTCTGGAACATGTCAATACGGGCCACCGGCTACGCCGACAATGACAACGTTCTTGAATTCATAAATTAATATTACATGTCTATTTTATTTGGTGTTCATGTACCAGAAAGTAGCATCTCCTGCAGCAATAGTAAAAACAACAGCACATGAAACCCTTTCAATGCGTCTAAACTCGTGGAGGCGTTCTTTTGTTGGTGAAAGGTAACTCGGGCCTCCAGCAACACTGAACCACAGCAACCCTATATCAATATTTCATAAAAACCCAAAATGGCAAAATGAGCATGCAAATTATATAATACTGTAAAACTATAGTACAATCCATATACAAAAATATAATATCTTCTTGTTTTTAAAGAAAATGATAATCCAAGGTACATAAAAGTAAGGAAACAGCTAGTCGAGTTTAAGACGCGTACCAAAGTCACCTCCAGACACCCACTTCATCGCACTATACCCCACCAAATCCTTCCCATCCAGCTGTCTGATATTCCCGGGCCGACTCCCAACACTATAGAATTCCGCACTCTCATCTTCCCCGCAGTTCATACACCCATCCCGCTTGTTGGAGAATGTAACAGTGATTTTCAGAACCCTATTGCAATACAAAATGACACTAAAATAAGTATGCAACAAAGACAACATAATGAGACAATACTTTTATCTAAATAACATAAAATTGAAATGAATCTCGAGAAACCACTATTGGTGTAATTCCAATTTTGGGGAGGGTTGATAGGTGGACCGTTACTAACAAAATGAAGTTGATAAAACCAATCTAACATGTCAACCGATGAAGTAAACATGTTACTACCTATAAAAGCTTCTTGGCTTTATATGCTTTTCATCTGGTATTAGTAAAATACAGGGAAATATATATATTTTTTCGTACCCGTTCGTTCGTTCAAAAAGCGAAATTATTCCCGTATCGATCGGTTAACTTTTTAGTGAACCTAAATTATGAATTTTAAAGTTCATGCTACTTTGTTGATGCCCGTCGCAGTATCTAGACCGGTCAAAACGTCAAATTTATTTGGCCTGTTAAGAAATTAGCATTATTAATACCTTCGTCAATCTCACAAAACCCCATGATTCCCATATATAACTGTTAATAATTATACAATATTTTGGCATATTATGAACTATATGAACACTATAACTATATGGTAAGACCCGAAAAGCTAAAAAGAATTAAAACAACAAACCAAGAAAGAATCGTTATCCCATCATTTTAGAAAGATGTGTAACCTTTGTTCGCGGAATTAGGACAATTTTGGGAACAGGAAGCCCATTTGAAGATGCGTATTATTGAGTTGCCAAAAGTTGTTGGGTGAGTAAACCAAGCTCCCTCATAAAAAAGCCAACCAAAAGGGTTGGGGATAATCCTTTAATCGTTGAAGACCGGCTAAATAGCACACGCAACACAGTTTGAGTGTGAAATTGTTAATGTACAGAATAAGCCTATTTTATCGAATCAAATAATTTAAGTCAAAGGCTTTTTGAGCAAACACAATCATTTCTTTAATCCCAGTTTAATATGGATTTTTAAATGAGAAACCTTTAGACACCTAAATCATCAAATAACAGTATCATAAAAAGCTTAAAAAATGATATTATTATCCAGCAAACAACTCAGTGCAGTATCTTAGTCTTCCGGTTACTACATACAGGAATGTGATATTATTATATGCCCCATTTAATGTGCTAGAGTAATAATATTTGCAGCAGAAATTTCATACCTCTTTTGGGTCAGCCGACACTCCCACTATACCAAGATATCTCCGCTTGGTTTTCCACTGTAGAGGCTTTTGCATCCATCAACACCACCATATGAGCATCTACTCCTCAAGCAATATCTGCAAAAGAAAAAAACAAATTATTCATATTGGTGCTTACAAACAACTGTTAACAGAGTACGTATAAACGTACTATTGCCTACAAAATTTAATATTGCATCCTTACAAATTTTAACACCATTCCTCTACAAAATTAGAAACATCATCACCTCAGATTAGCAAAACTCCTGAGAACTTAGTTATAATCTCAAATAGGTTGAATCAAATTACAAAAGCCGTCTCAATACTTTGATCTAAATCCTTTTGCTAGGTTTGATCTTCATGCGATGTACTTGGGTGTTTCACTCCCCAACGCGGCATCCGTTACGCTCCGTCACATCAGCTACTTTGAAACTATAACTCCCTTTATACCATCGAAACTGCAAATTCAAATTTTGAACTCGTAAATTGTTATGGTTACAATTTCCGGGGTGACTAAAGGGTAGGACGAAAAATAAAACTTTAGGCAAACCCTCTCACTTATTCCCCAAACCTACTGATGTTGTATTGCTTTCGTGACACACAGGGATGTGTTTGACATCTTGAGAAAATGTGGTTTAACCATTATTAAGGAACAAATGTTTTACCAGAAATTGAATTCATGAAATATAACCCAATGCAAATTACCTGATAATTGCGAAAATAAAGTTAAACAAACAACGGCAGAGAAAGTAACATTTCACGAACGACTCGATTTCGCAGCAACAGCCAAAATAAAAAATATTATACCTCATCCTGGTATTGCAACCCATAATCGTCTTCAGCTCCGTCAGTTACCTGCAAAACAAAAACAAAAACCATGAACGACCACACAGTAAAACCAAAACCATCTTCACCACTAAGTATATTCTTTGTGTATTTATTTTTTTGACAATATTGAAGATAAAATCACCAATTAGTGTTGATAAACTTACACAATTAATTTCTCTACTTCTCCGATTCGTCTCTTGAGTATTGTTCAAGAAATTTGTGGATTTGGATTTAGGTTATTGTTAACGGATGAAGATTCGGGAAGAAGAACTGAAGAATTGTGTGAGTTGTTGAATCTGGTTTTCGATAAGAACAACTAACCTTGGCAGATCTAGAAGACGAATTCTATGGCGGTGGATTTGGGTTTATTCATTTTTTTATTAAGGCACATTGCCCTATTCCTCCGCCCTTAGTATATAGAGAGAATATATTAATCCCTTTATGACTGCCACTTTTTGACACATGTAAACTCGCGTCATCGTTAATGGAAATTTTACGCGTTATGACTCTGATTATGTGACTAAGCTATTTGCGAGTCATCTTCGACTGTTGGTCATAAAAAAAGGGTCAAGGAAGGGACTGTTTCTACTAGTGATATTCTCATCATCCTCCTTTCCTTCATCATCCTCCTGATCTACCTATTCCCCTTCTTCTTCTCCTTCATCCACTAATTCCTCTGTTTTTTCAACTCCTTTCTCTATTTGTTTTTCAACTAAAATATTTTCTCCTCCTTCTCTTTCTTCCTGCTCCTCTTCTTCGTCATCTATAACAATGACTTCCTCATCTTCTCCTCCATTCACTTCTTCAATCCTTATTTCTTTTTCTTCTTCCTCCTCATCTTCTTTCCCAAATGATCCATCAAATATACTGTACATTATAGAAATGATGAATTGGTCCATGTTGGTTTTGAAATTTGACATGAACCAATGCTCCTGGAGGATCAAAACTATGTCTGATACTTTGCAAAAGTGTATCAGTACATCCTCTGTGGCTTGGGGATACTCCCAACCACTGGTTTCAATATAAGTTTGAAGTTTAGCAAATGAAAGTGATTTGAAAAATTTCCACACTTCAAAAATATTAACAAAAGAGTGTTTTAGGGCTTGTGGTTTAACAAGCTGTAATTGTTCTATGGACAGGTTGAAAACATTGTTGTCCAGCAGGTTAAAGGTGTAGTTTTCTTCAGGGATTGAGATAATTAAAACTGCTTCTTCCTCCTCTCGAATGTATGCTGGAGTTAGGACAGGGACGATCTGAGTTTCCAGGCTGCCTGGAGCAGGCTGGTCTTCCAGGTGGGTAGGCGACCTGGCTGCAGGACTGGTATAATGTTCCGGCTGCTCCTCCTGGCTGAACTGCAGTTGCCTGGGCCTCTTGGGAGAGGGTTCTGGAGATGACTGCATGATGGATGGCTCTCCACGGGCTGGTCCCCTTCTTTTGAATCGGACAGCTATCGGTGTGTTGTCTGACTCTGAGTCTGACTCTGCTGCAGTTGGGCTGACGTCTGCAGGTTGGTCAGACTCGTCTGATGAAAGACATTTGTAGGGCGATGAATCAGACAATTCTTTGAGTATCCGAGCTGCTCTTCAATTGCCTCCCAACTTCCTTAAGGTCTCTTGGTCCAGATGACCAAGTATCTTGTTGATGTGGAAGGGGTCAGTACTTCCCTTCGCCACACCCATTTTCTCAAGGATCCAACTCAGCTGCGTTCCAAACGCCAGCTTGGATCTGAATCTCTTCTCATCAGCAAGCCATTCGGCTTTGTTGACCTCACGAAGAAATTGCCTAAAGATGTAATCAGCCCAATCAATCGCCTCATCTTGAATGAGTGCTCCCATCACTGTGAATTTCGCCGACGACAGTTGGTCGTAACTGCCGGCCATACCCATAATAATCTTGTTGGTAATATCCAACATATACCGAAACTCTTTTTTAATCTCGCTCCTTTTAGCAGTGAGTTTCAGCTTCGTCGGCTGGTCAATCGCCTTAATCTTTAGCCAAACGTCGGTTGCTGACTGCTTGAGAGCTTCGACGGCTATGCCACGGTATTTCATACCAAAGACTTTCCGAATCGACTCCGGCGAGATGTCAACTTGAATTCCGCCGAGTGTGCTCCTGATTCTTTCTTCAACCACATGGGCTTCGCGGTAAAAGGCAATGACGTCCTCCTTGTATAGATGCTTGGGACTGATATCCAGAAATTGGTAGATCCCATTCTTCATCATCGAGTGAATAAGGAAGAGTACGTCGTTGTTATCCAGATTTGCTTCCAAAAGGCCTTCGAAATCAACGACTAGAGAAAAGATGATCTGGCCTTTGACCGCCTTCATGTTAACCCCTTTAAAATACGATTCCATTTCTACAACTAAGAGATTTTCAGTGTATTTGGAGTTCAAAGGATTTTTGCTCTGTAAATCTAGGGTTTGAAAGACTGGTAAGCGTAAAGGTAAAGTGAAGGGTTTTCTGTCCTTATAAAGAAGTTGAAATGACATTGGGATTAAATTATTATTTATTTTGAATCGGTGGCTCGCCTTTTGAGATTCTTTTTAAATTTCAAATTCGAATCGGTGGTCCAGGTTTTGATTTTAAAATTTGACGGTTGGATTTTAACTGGTCACCGTGGAGGTCGATGTATCAAGTGATTGCCATGTGTATTTAAATGCCACTTGCGAACCAAAAATTAATATAATATTATTATACATATAGCAGATAATAAAAAAATATTCAGAAGTCGGTTAAGTTTAGAAAAATTAGCTGGTTGACTTGTTGACTGTTCTGCATCAGGTGAGTTGACTCCTTGGACTTCTCGCCTGAGATTTTGATCAGCTAGGTTCCTTTGTCCGTCCTTCGTCCTCTTGTCTGCATCAGCTAGGATCTGATTCCTCTAATCAGCTGGGTTCGTCCTTCCTCTGATATGCTTCAGCTTGCTTTTTCTTCAGTAATAGATTCCCAATCTAGTCGACCAAGTTCTCTGCTCAGCTCCAAAAACCTTTCTTCTGGCAAAGGTTTGGTGAAGATGTCAGCTATTTGGTAGTCTGTGCTGACTCTTTCAACTCTAACTCTCTTGTTAAGCATGTAACACCCCCGATATATTAAGGAATATTACAGCGCCGTAAATCCTTTACGTAAGAATTGACAAGGCTGAAGAAGTGAAATGACAATAACAAATACCAACTTATGAAATTACTGAAATAAAATACAACAGTCTTGTTCAATACCGAGAATACAATTATCCAATGAAGGGTTATTAATACATCACCAAAATCCAAACGTCTTAAACTGACGATGCACTCGAGTACTTATTGAAATAACCAACAAACAACAGACAATAAAACCCAGCCGGAACATCACTCTGCAGCCTCGTCGTCATGCAGCTCCAGTGGTTGTTTCCCCGCTCTCCTGGATCCTGAACATAAACAAATGTTCACCCCCGCAGGGGTTAGCACAATGATGCTAGTACAAGTACAATAATCATACAACAGTGATATAAGCAACAACTATATCGTAACAAGTTTCTCCAACGAGAAAATATCAACAACACATATCATATCATAATAGTTTCCAACATACTCATGGTATTCCAACGATCCAGCGCACACAGCTATAGATTCCCATGATGATCCCGTCGGACCAACACATGGTGGAACTACCTGTCCGATGATCCAGCGCACACATCTATAGATTCCGATGACGATTCCCGTCGGATCAACGCATGGTGGACATATAATCACAACACATTTACATAATACAATCACATCATAACTGTCATAATATAAACAATTCTAATTAGAGTACTTGCCTCGGTTCGTTGACAAGAATAAAACTTCCACGAATAACGTCCTAATGGAGATATCGGTCACTCGAACAACCTTGAATAACACAATTACCAAAAATCCGTTCAATACACGTATCAAACACGAATATAACGAACTCAAAACGTTGATACGATTAAACCAAAATCATTGGGGCATTATATCGAACACTTTGTGGCCAAACTTCGATTGTTTATAACCAAACCTCAAAAATACCAACATCAAATTCCCAAGAAGTGTTTCAAACCAACAAAACATATTCAATACGATCAATAATCCAATATGAATATTCGAATTCGTGATTACAACAACGATTAATCGAAAACCCCCAAATCCAACTCGATATTCAAAGTGTTCTTGAATAATCCTTCAATAATCCAATGAATAATCAAACATGTCCATAATCATGTGTATATCACTTCATACAACATGATCTTAACATCCAAAACATCATATCTCAATACAAAATCGAAATCTAAGAGGTTTGATGAATATTACCTTTGAAGATCCAAGTACTTTAATCCGATGAAATCTCGTTAGATCCACAATCCGAGCTTCATGATCGAAAGGAGATGAAGAAAAACAAATACTCAAGTGGTAGATGATGGGAAGTCTCCCCCCTCAAGCCCTCTCTCTCGTATGGTGGATGAAATGAGAAAAAATGAGTGAATCTCGCTGAAAAACGCAATTGTAGTGCTGACTGCACTGTGTGCCGCGGCCCCGTCGGCATGTGCCGCGGCACAAGGTACAGACGGGTTTGGCCGAAAATGCAACACGAGTGTGCCGCGGCCCGGACGGGTGTGCCGCGGCAGTGACTCGACAGTGTGCCACGACCCTGTCGGCATGTGCCGCGGCACAAGGTACAGAGTGCTGGGCCAAAAACTGGAAAATGTGTGTGCCGCGGTGCACACTCCTTGTGCCGCGGCCCACACCCCCCTTGGGTCCAAAAATGATGAAAAAATGATCCGGGAAGAGAATAAAAGCAACAGGAATCAATATTTGGGAAACAATAACACGAAATGGAACTACAGAAACCCCAAAACGGTGGTTCCAAGCAATGATTACAAGGGTTCGCCCAACAAAACACAATTTGAACAATGAGGAGATTAGAAATGACATGAATTACAACCGTGTATTACATACACCCCCCCTTAAAAGAGTTTCGTCCCCGAAACTAAGGGTCAAACAACTCGGGATAACTCTCCCGGATATTATCCTCAGTTTTCCAAGTAGCCTCTTCGACTCCGTGTCTAGACCACTGAATTTTGACCAAGACGATTGGTTTGTTCCTCAACTGTTTAACTCTACTTTCGAGTATCTTGACCGGTCTTTCTTCAAACGTCCCATCCTGAGCGACTTCGATCTCCCCGAAATCAATGACATGACTAGGGTCCGGTATATACCTCCGTAACTGGGATACGTGGAACACGTTATGAACATGGCACAATGACGGCAGCAATGCCAATATGTATGCCAACTCTCCAACTCTCTCAAGGATTTCAAATGGTCCGATATATCTCGGACTCAGCTTTCCTTTCCTTTCGAAACGAAAGATTCCTCGAGTAGGGGAAACCTTTAAAAGCACGCGGTCTCCCGTACTGAACTCCAAAGGGCGACGGCGTACGTCTGCATAAGATTTCTGGCGACTCTGGGCGGTCAACAACCTTTCACGAATCAAGGCTATCTTCTCTCGAGTCTGTACGATCAACTCTGGTCCTGTCCCGATTAAGTCTGATGAATCATCCCAACATAGGGGCGATCTACATCTCCTCCCGTATAATGCCTCAAACAGTGCCATCTTAATGGAAGCATGCCAACTATTGTTGTAAGTAAATTCAATCAACGGTAGATGAATTTCCCAATCGTTTGACCAATCTAAGGCACAGGCCCTTAGCATGTCTTCCACCGTTTGAATGGTCCTTTCGGATTGTCCGTCAGTCTGCGGGTGATAAGCTGTACTGAAGTTCAATTCGGTCCCCAAGGCCTTATGAACTGCTTTCCAAAAATGAGACATAAAATGGCCGTCTCGATCAGAAATAATGGTCTTCGATGTACCATGCAATCGAACTATATCCAAAATAAATACTCGTGCCAACCTCTCCGGTCCCCACGTATCCTTAATGCCTAGAAAATGAGATGATTTGGTTAAACGATCAACTATCACCCAAATCATGTTCATTCCTGTCTTGGTTCTCGGCATACTAGTAATAAAGTCCATCGATATGTCTTCCCACTTACATTCAGGAATCGGAAGAGGCTTCAACATCCCGGCAGGTCGTTGATGCTCGATCTTAACCTGCTGACAAGTCAAGCATTTCGAAACATAATCTGCTACATCTTTCTTCATGTTGCCCCACCAGAAATTTTGTTTCAAGTCCTTATACATCTTACTGGTGCCCGGGTGGATAGAATAGGGCGAGCTGTGAGCTTCCTTCATAATCGTCTATTTCAGAACATCGACATCAGGAACGCAGAGTCGGTTCTGAAATTTCAAAACTCCATCATCATGAATTAGGAATCCGGGGGCCTTTCCCTTGATCACTTCATCACGTAACCGAATCATCAGAGGATCGTCTGCCTGATTAGATTTGATTTCTTCGGTTAATGACGAAGTTAATTCCATCACACACAGTTGTCCTTGGACTCTTTGTAACCACACTTCAATTCCTTCTCTAATCATCTCTCGTTGAAGGCTAAGTTGGGAAGTCAGAGTCTTCAGCATCTGAATAGAAACGGGCTTGCGGCTAAGTGCATCTGCCACCATATTCGCTTTGCCTAGATGATACAAAATCTCCAAGTCATAGTCCTTAATTAGCTCTAACCATCTTCTTTGCCGCATGTTCAGCTCTTTTTGACTGAAGATGTATATGAGACTCTTGTGATCAGTAAAGATCTGACAGTGAGTCCCGTACAAGTAATGTCTCCAGATCTTCAAAGCAAAAACTACTGCCGCTAGCTCTAAATCATGTGTTGGGTAATTTACTTCATAAGGTTTCAGCTGTCGTGAAGCATAAGTGATCACCTTATCATTCTGCATCAATACGCATCCGAGTCCTTGGTTCGAAGCATCACTGTAAACTATGAATCCTCCAGTCCCCTGTGGAAGTGATAAAATTGGTGCTATCGTCAATCTCTCCTTCAATTCATCAAAATTAATCTGACACGACTCGTTCCACTCAAACTTTTGAGTTTTCTGCAGGAGTCGAGTAAGTGGGCGGGAGATTTTGGAAAACCCTTCCACGAACCGACGATAATACCCAGCAAGTCCTAAGAAACTTCGGACTTCTTTCACGTTCTTTGGATGCTTCCAATCCAAAATCACTTCGATCTTCTGTGGATCAACTCGGACTCCTTCAGCTGATACCACATAACCGAGGAACATTACTTCCTTTAGACAGAATTCACACTTAGAGAGTTTGGCGTACAGTTGCTCGCTTCTCAAATGTTCTAATAGAATCCGCAAATGCTGCGCATGCTCTTCCGGGCTCTTAGAATACACCAGAATGTCATCAATGAACACGACCACAAATTTATCCAAATATTCGATGAACACTCGGTTCATCAATTGCATGAATATAGCAGGTGCGTTAGTGAGACGAAACGGCATCACTACAAACTCACAATGTCCGTAGCGAGTTCTGAACGCTGATTTCGGAACATCTGATTCCTTAATCCTCAGCTGATGGTATCCTGATCTCAGATCGATTTTAGAAAACACTATTGCTCCTTGCAACTGGTCAAACATATCATCAATTCGTGGCAACGGATACTTGTTCTTAATCGTCATCTTGTTCAGTTCTTGATAGTCGATGCACAATCGAAGCGATCCATCCTTCTTTCGGACAAAAAGAACTGGTGCTCCCCAGGGCGAAATGCTTGGCTGGATATAGCCTTTGTCCAGTAACTCCTTCAGCTGCTTTTTCACTTCATACATCTCAATAGGTGCCATATGATACGGCGCCTTAGAAATTGGTGTGGCTCCGGGTTCTAGCTCAATCGTAAAGACTACATCGCTTCGTGGAGGTAGTCCAGGTAACTCGTCAGGAAATACATCTGGAAATTCGTTCACAACAGGAATGGATGAAAGTTCCACAATTTCGTCTTCTTTCTTCATTGCATAGCACCAGTATCCGGTACAGCCCCGTTTCAGCAATTTGACAGCTTTCATCGTTTTGATCAACTTTCCTGAGCTTTCCGGTTTCCATCCCTCAAACAGTATTTCTGAACCATCGTCAGCGACCAGCGAAATATTCCTCCTTCGGTAGTTTAAAATAGCTCCATAATGATTAAGCCAATCATCTCTGAGTATCAGGTCGTCTCCTTGCATTTCTATTACAATTAGATTTGAGAGCCACTCTCTGCCCCCAAATGATACAGGGAAATCTCTAGTCTCTAAGTTCCCAACAATCCTCTCTCCACTCGGTAAACCAACAACATAAGGTTTACAGTAATGAAAACCAGAAATATTCAAATGATTTACACAAGATGAGGATATAAATGAATGCGTAGCTCCCGTATCGAATAAAACGCTAACTGGCTGGGAAAGGATCAGGCGATGCACGATGCGGCGGTAGCATCTGATCATATGTCCTCCTCATCTCAAATGCAGGGCGTGGGGAGTAGATCGGCACTCGATGTACCCCTTCGGTCCCACTGTCCTCTGCCTCGTCCGCGGCCAAAATTTTGAGGCATCGAACACTTTCTGCGTCACATTGGATACTAGCTTCCTACAGGCCATTTGTGATGTACGGGTTCCATGGTACTTGGTGGCATCCTTGCAAAACATCGCAGTGCCCTTCCCATCCGCAATCAAAACATGTAATTGGGGTGCGCAAACAAACACGGCAAAGGTGGCACAGGCGACCACGGTTAAAGCACTTCCTATTTGTCCGTCGTGCTCGACATTGTTCGAAATTCTTTCCGCTCTTATATGGGTGCGGAGGTTTCTTGAAAGAATGAAATGGCAGTGGGCTTTGCGAGGCCCATTGTTCTTGTGCTCTGTAAAAGTACCGGATACTTTGCTTCTTTGACTCCATAAACTTCTCCATTCTTGCTTCTTTGATTTAAATGCGCCAATGCCTTATCACAGTATTGACGGAGAGTGGTACATTCAAAACCGGACATGTACCTCTGGATTTACGGTTTCATCCTCATTTCAAAGTGAATCATCATCTCTGCATACATTACGACCGGATGTCGAACAAACGCTAACTGCTGATTAAACGTCTTAATGGTCTGGGATACGGGTTCGTCTGATGGCTGAGCGGAGAAAAACTCCGGAACTGTGGCTTCCCTCACAGGACGAGGGCAGTACTGAGCTTACATCATCATTTTAAATTCTGCCCAATCAGCATCATGATCTGCAGGTCGGATAGCTTCCCACCACTCGGATGCTTCCCCTATCAAAAAGTACTGAGCAATAGGAGCTCTTCTATCGTCTGGACAATTTATTCCATCAAAAATTTTTTCCAGTTCCTTCAACCAATGGTCCCATGTGGGAGTTTTGGAAAAGCCGTCAAATTTGGGTGGTTGCATCTTCGCCACCTCTTGTAACCATCGGTCACCTCGATTTCCCATTTCTGGAATCCTTTGTTGTCCATCTCCCTGCTGAAATCACGCTGCCACCTGCATTCGGTCCACGACCTGAGCGAACTGAGTCATCTGGTTCACAACTTGACGAAGGATTTCTGGTACAGAAAGTTCCGGTTCGTTATTGATAGATCGTTGCGGCTCGCCTGAGCTATGACTGGCCTGATTAGAATGCGACGCTTCCCTTTCAGCATTCCTTCGTCCGCGTCTACGACCGTGACCACGTCCACGTCCGCCTCTCAACATACTGTAAGTATAAATACTCAATATACAGGAAACAACATCGTTCTAATGTTCAAGTATAAGGAGATACAACATGTAAATAACGAGATAGAGTTTAGGAACTTACAACCACCTTTCGCATGAAGACGTAGGCAGTACAGTGATGTCATTCACGACCGATTACCTCAAAAAACGTAAATGACCCCTATTTTAACCCAATAGCCAAGATATCCATAATCTTAGATCTGATACCATATTCTGTAACACCCCCAATATATTCAGGAATATTACAGCGCCGTAAATCCTTTACGTAAGAATTTACAAGGCTAAAGAAGCGAAATGACAATAACAAATACCAACTTATGAAATTACTGAAATAAAATATAACAGTCTTGTTCAATACCGAGAATACAATTATCCAATGAAAGGTTATTAATACATCACCAAAATCCAAACGTCTTAAGCGGCGCCTTTTCGAGTACTTATTGAAATAACCAACAAACAACAGACAATAAAACCCGGCCAGAACATCACTCTGCACCCTCATCGTCATGCAGCTATAGTGGTTGTTTCCCCGCTCTCCTGGATCCTGAACATAAACAAATGTTCATCCCCGCAGGGGTTAGCACAACGATGCTCGTACAAGTACAATAATCATACAACAGTGATATAATCAACAATTATATCGTAACAAGTTTCTCCAACGAGAAAATATCAACAACACATATCATATCATAACAGTTTCCAACATACTGATGGTATTCCAACGATCCAGCGCACACAACTATAGATTCCCATGATGATCCCGTCGGACCAACAAATGGTGGAACTACCTGTCCAATGATCTAGCGCACACAGCTATAGATTCCCATGATGATTCCCATCGGATCAACGCATGGTGGACATATAATCACAACACATTTACACAATACAATCACATCATAACTGTCATAATATAAACAATTCTAATTAGAGTACTTGCCTCGGTTCGTTGACAAGAATAAAACTTCCACGAATAACGTCCTAATTGAGATATCGGTCGCTCGAGCAACCTTAAATAACATAATTACCAATAATCCGTTCAATACACGTATCAAACACGAATATAACAAACTCAAAACATCGATACGATTAAACCAAAATCATTGGGGCATTATATCGAACACTTTGTGGCCAAACTTCGATTGTTTATAACCAAACCTCAAAAATACCAATATCAAATCCCCAAGAAGTGTTTCAAACCAACAAAACATCTTCAATACAATCAATAATCCAATATGAATATTCGAATTCGTGATTACAACAACGATTAATCGAAACCCCCCAAATCCAACTCAATATTCAAAGTATTCTTGAATAATCCTTCAATAATCCAATGAATAATCAAACATGTCCATAATCATGTGTATATCACTTCATACAACATGATCTTAACATCCAAAACATCATATCTCAATACAAAATCGAAATCCAAGAGGTTTGATGAATATTACCTTTGAAGATCCAAGTACTTTAATCCGATGAAATCGCGTTAGATCCACAATCCGAGCTTCACGATCGAAAGGAGATGAAGAAAAACAAATAATCAAGTGGTAGATGATGGGAAGTCTCCCCCCTCAAGCCCCCTCTCTCGTATGGTGGATGAAATGAGAAAAAATGAGTGAATCTCGCTGAAAAACGCAATTATAGTGCTGACTACACTGTGTGCCGCGGCCCAGCCGAAGTGTGCCGCGGCACAGGGCCAAATCTGCCCACAATGATCAGCAGCATGCCATGGCACGGACGAGTGTGCCACAGCAGTGACTCGGCAGTGTGTCGCGGCCCCGTCGGCATGTGCCGCAGCACAAGGTACAGACGGGTTTGGCCGAAAATGCAACACGAGTGTGCCGCGGCCCGGACGGGTGTGCCGCGGCAGTGACTCAGCAGTGTGCCGCGGGCCCTGCCGGCATGTGGCGCGGCACAAGGTATAGAGTGCTAGGCCAAAAACTGGAAAATGTGTGTCCCGCGGCGCACACTCCTTGTGCCGCAGCCCACACCCCCCTTGGGTCCAAAAATGATGAAAAAATGATCCGGGAAGAGAATAAAAGCAATAGGAATCAATATTTGGGAAACAATAACACGAAATGGAAGTACGGAAACTCCAAAACGGTGGTTCCCAGCAATGATTACAAGGGTTCGCCCAACAAAACACAATTTGAACAATGAGGAGATTAGAAATGACATGAATTACAACCGGGTATTACAAAGCACGTGGTCTCTGATGAAGTGGTGCTTAACATCAATGTGCTTGGTCCTCGAATGTAAAACCAGATTGTTGGTTATTGCAATAGCACTATTGTTGTCACACCAGATAGGGACTTCATTGGCAATGATATTATAATCCCTCAGCTGTTGTCTGATCCATAAGATCTGGGCACAACAACTACCTGCAGCTAGTTATTATGACTCTGTGGTGGAGATAGAGTTAGAAACCTTCTTCTTGCTAAACCAGGATATCAGTCTGGTTCCTAGGAATTGGCACGTTCCACTAGTGCTTTTCCTATTAATTTTGCATCCTGCGAAATCTGCATCTGAATATCCTGACAGCTTGAAGTTATCGTCCTTAGGATACCATAGTCCAACATTGATTGTAGACTTAAGGTATTTGATTATCCTCTTTGCTGCGTCTAGGTGTGACTGCTTAGGCTTAGATTGAAATCGCGCACAAACTCCTACGGCATAGGATATGTCTGGCCTGCTTGCAGTGAGGTATAGCAATGATCCAATGAGTCCTCTGTAGTGGGTTGAGTCCACTGATATGCCTCCCTCATCTGCATCTAGGTGAGTACTTGTGCTCATATGAATTCTTGCTGGTTTGGCTGATTCCATTCCAAATCTCTTGATTAGATCTTTGGTATCTTAGCTTGGTTGATGAAAATTCCATTTTCCATCTGCTTAACTTGTAATCCGAGAAAGAAGTTAAGCTTTCCCATCATACTCATCTCAAATTCTCCTTGAATGAGTTTAGAGAATTTCTCACACAGCTCTTGGTTGGTTGAGCCAAAGATGATGTCATCCACATATATCTGAACTATCAATATGTGGCCTTCGTGCTCCACTCTGAATAGGGTCTTGTCCACCTTTCCTTTGCAAAAAACATTCTTCTCAAGAAACACAGACAGTGTTTCATACCATGCTCTTGGTGCTTGCTTAAGTCCATAGAGAGCTTTCAATAGCTTGTAGACTTTGTCTCCTTTGACAAAACGTGGGGGTTGCTCTACATAAGCTTCTTCTTCTAGGATGCCATTTACAAATGCACTCTTTACATCAATCTGATAGACATCAAAATCTTTGAATGCAGCATATGTGAGGAATAGTCTGATGGCCTCTAATCTTGCAACAGGTGCATAGGTTTCATCAAAATCTATTCCTTCACACTGTGCATAACCTTTTGCAACAAGTCTGGCTTTATTCCTAACAACAGCTCCGTCTCCATCACTCTTGTTTTTGTACACCCATTTGGTGCCAATAACCTTCTTGTGATCTGGTCTGTCTGTTAGTTCCCAAACTTTGTTCCTTTCCATCTGCTCTAGTTCCTCTTGCATGGCATTGATCCATGAATAATCATCTAAAGCTTGCTCTATTGTCTTGGGTTCTATCTGTGACATGAAGCATGAGAACATAGCTATTCCTGCGGGTAGAGTTGACTGTCTAGTCTTAACTCCATCAGTCAGCTTCCCGATGATTTGTTGGATTGTATGGTCTTTGAGCCACTTGGGGAAATCGTCTTCTCCTGGGTCTGTTCCCCCTGTTGAATTGCTCTGGTGGATTTCTCCATCAGCTGGGATCTGGTCTCCTTGGTCTGCAGTTGGGTCAGCTACCGTCTTGTCATCTGCAGGTTGGGTCTGATCTGTAGATGAGTCTTTATCAGCTACAGCTGGGTCTTCATCAGCGGCAACTGGATCAGATAGGTTTGGTGTTCTGTGCAGTGCGGTTGGGTCTTGGCGGCTACTGATTGGATCTTGGTGAGTGCAGGTGAGTCCACCATTCCAATGTCATGTACAATGACTTCTTCAAGGGTTGATGATTTGAGCTTGTACTCAATTAGCTCAACTTGCTTCCTGTACTCCACAGTAGATTCATTAAATACAACATGGGGTGTTTCCTCCACAGCTAAGGTTCTTTTGTTAAGTACTCTATATGCCTTGCTTCTTTATGAGTATCCTATAAAGAGACCATCATCAGTTTTAGCATCAAAGGCATTTAGTTGTGTTTTACTATTGTTGTGGATGAAACAGTTGCAACCAAAAACGTGAAAGTAAGCAACAGTAGGAGTTCTATTATTCCAAACCTCATAGGGTGTTTTGCCATGTCTCCCTACTATCATACTCCTGTTCTAAGTATGGCACGCTGTGTTGACAGCTTCAGCCCAGAACCTCTTGGGCAGGTCTGCTTCTGCAATCATGGACCTTGCTGCTTCCTTCAGGGTTTTGTTTCTTCTTTCAGCAACGCCATTCTGCTGGGGAGTCCTGGCTGCAGAGAGCTCATGCTGGATCCCATTCTGATCACTGTAATCAGTGATCGCCTTGTTGAGGAACTCTCCTCCTCTATCTGATCTGATCTTGATGATGGATAGGGATTTCTAATTCTGGATCCTTCTCAGCAGCTCAGGTAGCTTGGTCAAGGTTCCACTCTTCTTATACAGGAAGATAATCCAAGTGTACCTTGAATAATCATCTACTACAACAAGTGCATGCTTTCGGCCGCTTAGAGTCCTTGGCTTGATGGGACCAAATAGATCCATATGGAGTAGATCTAAGATCCTTGTTGTGAGGGTTGTAGGCTGGACTGGCTTGAATGATGCTCTCGTCTGCTTTCCTTTCTGGCATGCATCACAAAGCGCTTCCTTCTTGAATGCTTCATCTGGAAGTCCACTAACCAGCTTCTGAGAACTAATCTTGTTGATGGCTTTGAAGTTCAGGTGACATAATCTTTTATGCCACAACCATCCATTCTCGGCTACTGTGTTAGATAGAAAACAGGAGTTAGGTGTTCCTGTGTTCCAATCTATTATGTAGACATATCTCCTTCTGAATCCCTGTAGCTTCACCTCACCAGATAGAATATCTATCACCATGCATTTCCAGATGGTGAATACTACTAAATTCTTCTCATCGCAAAACTGGCTTATGCTCAGGAGATTATACTTGAGCCCCTTGACATAGTGAACTTTGGATATCACAATATTTCCTCGGTGCAGCTCTCCAAATCCCTTTGTTTGTCTTCTGGAACTATCTCCAAAGGTTACATCTTGACCATTTTCTATGGTGTATTTAGACAGCATCTTCCTGTTCCCGGTCATGTGCCTTGAGCATCCAGAATCTACAAACCATTCTTCACCTCTAAAGTTTGAATTTGTGGAGATGTGGTTGTAGTCCTTCCACCTTTTTTACAATCAAACAAGCAGAGATTTAGGTAGCCAGATCTGTGTGGGTCCTCTAGGCTTAGCTGGTTTCCTGGAGAATTGATTTCTCCATGGATTGTGAAAATTGTTATTATTATTACCCTTATAAGGTGTGTAAGGTTGAGGTCTGTATCTCTTGCTGGGATTGTATACCGGATATTCCTTAAAATATTGATAGTGTGGGCCATTTCTAAACCTTGGCTGAGACCATTTATTAAATCTTTGAGGTCTCCATACTTGTTCATTTTGGAAATTAGGATAACCTTGAGGTTTCCATCTGCCCCTCCCATTTTGAAATCTGCTTTTAGGGAGTTGTTGATAATAGTGGGCATGTTGTCTGGGCTGCTGCTTCTGCCTGGGCCATTGCCTAGTCACTAGTCTAGGTGGCTGCCTTGTGTACCCTGGCTGCAGCCTAGACTTGTGACTTGGTTGTTGCCTATTTTTAAATATCGGTTTGTATGTAGGCTCAGCAGTCGAGACAATTGTTTCTCCCTTGACGAAAGTGGTTTTGGAACTAGAGGGAGTGTGAGGATCATATCCAAGGCCTGATCTGGAATATAGTGGCCTTTTATTAGTACACAATTCATCCAGAGTTGAAGAAGCCTTCAGGGAGGTTATTTCCTGCGCCTGAGTCTTATTTGCCTGAGTCAGCTTAGTAAATTCGGCTTTTACATGAGCAAGTGCAGCTGATTTTTCTTTAAGTAAAACAGTTAGTCGATTTATCTCAGCTGTATTGACATCAGCCTGGTTTTGCAAGTTAGCTGCAGTTATCTCAACTGTATTTAGTTCAAGGCTGAGTTTTTCAAAATCATTTTTCAGCTGCCTATTCTCATCTTGCAGCTGAGTTTTCTCTGCTGATACAGATAGGTGTGCAGATTTTAGTGTTTCAAAATCTTTAAATAGCTGATTTACAGATTCGTGCAGATCCATATCTTGTGACATGGCTAAACTATTATTTGAACCAGAGGTTATGATGTTACCTCTTCATCATCTAGGTTGGCCATCAGACAATCATACTCTTCATCATCATCCGAGAAGAATCCGCTGCTTGATTCTACATGCTCATGATCTTCTCCGATGAGGGCCTTCCTTCTGTCTTCTTTTCTGCCCACCTTCTTCTTGCTTTCGTCCCTCTTAAGATCAGGACAGTCGATTTGGATGTGTCCTGTCTTGGGACAATTATAGCACTCCACCTTCCAGCTTCCGGCTTTCTGGTTCCTTCTGGGATTCTCCTTATAATTTTTCTTGTATTTGGAGTAGTTTTTCCAGAAGTTGCTGAACCTATGCATTATGAATGCCATTTCTTCCTCAAAATCTAATGGATTTGGAGGCTTTACATCAGATAAGCTCTTGGCGGGGGAGTCGGCTGCAAAGGCTATTCCCTTCTCTGCAGGCTAAGTTGAGGATGAACTTGGAAGCTCGAACTCATAAGCCTTCAGATCAGAGAACAGCTCTTGGATCTTTATCTTATTGAAGTCCTTGGATTCTCTCATGTCCACTGCCTTCATGCTCCATTCAGGATTGAAAGATCTTAGAACCTTCAGTGCCATTTCCCTGTTGCCATAAGATTTGCCGAGGGAGTTGATCTCATTGATAATCTCAGTGAACCTTGTGTCCACTTGGTCTATAGATTCGCCATTCTTCATTTTGAAGTTGTCAAATTTTTGAATAGCAATTGACAACTTATTTTCTTTGATCAGCTCCGTTCCTTCACACATTAGGGCTAATGTGTCCCAGATTTCTTTGGCATTCTTGCAATTCTTGATCTTGACCATGGTGGATTTGTCAAGAGTTTGATATAGCACATCTCTGGCCCGGTTGTCAAGGTTGGCCAGCTTTCTTTCTTCGTGAGTCAGCTCTGTCCTCTTCTTTGGGATCTTCTCTGGCTTCCCTGCTGCGATCTCCTCTGGAGTGTTGTCCTTCTCTAAGGTGAATAGATCGTCCTCTATGATGCACCACATGTCATCATGGATTGAAGATAAATGTGTCTGCATCCTTATCTTTGAAAGATCATACTCATCAACTGAAAACACAGGTAGTCTAGAATGCATGTGTTCCATTATAAAATGAGAGTAAAGATATATCTCTGATATAGATCTGGTTCGTGAAATAAATGAACCAACTTCTCTGATACCACTTGTAGGTCACAAGTCGTCTAGGAATAAGTCTAGAGGGGGGGTGAATAGACTTATTGAAACTCTTAAACTCTTTTTGTCAAAGAGTAAGTTTCTTCAGCTGATAGATAAACAAATGACTTGGAGTCGTTTGTTCTTAATACGTGCGGAAGACAGCTGATGACGAATACAAGACAACTAATGAAACACTTAACAATGAATGCAGCAGTTAAAGTATGATTCTATAAAACAGTAAAGTACGCAGTCAATTATAGTGGTCTCAGAGGTGAGGTAATCCTCTACTAATCCACTTTTCTCCAAACCAGTTGGAGAAGAATTCACTATAATTTTCAACCAGTGATAAATATTACAGTGATTCAACCAAACTACAACAGCTTCCAACCAGTGGAAATCCATGCCGTTGTAACACACTTGACTGCCTTACAGTTCTTGATCCTTGATCCTTGGATGCCTTTACAGTCTCGAACTTCAACCAGTGAAGTACCCCGAACTCAGGATTTAAGACACGAGTTTTTGTCTTCTCCAACTAAGAGCTTCTTCAAGTATGAACTTTTTAGAACTGCTCTTTTCACGATGTTGTGTTTCGTTTTTAGATTGCTAGAATGCTTTGATCACTTGAAAGTATGTTCGCACCGGTAGTTGCTCAACTTCAAATCTTCGGATATATATAGGTGTTGATCCTTGAGCATTTCTTCATAGCCGTTGCAAATCTGTAACAAATCAGTCCGTTGGAGAGGGACTTCTTTGTATATTCCTTTTTGAACGTTGCAAGGCTGGATTACTATATTTTAATCTATCTTCCGACCGTTGTGAAGACTCTGCATGTGAGGCGCCGAATCTTTTGAATATAATATGATTAAAGTCTTCAAGGTAGGCCTGGATGAATTATTTAATTCATATCCTTTGCGGGAATCTCTCCAATTTGTCTTTTCACGTTGCATGTGACTTTCCGTAATACTTGACTTTTCAACGCATGCTGGCGTGGACTTGGAGTACTTGGCTGATCTCGAGTAGGCTGATGTAAGTTAACGTCTCTGCGATTACGGACCTCTCGATGTTCCTTTGTTTGGGACTACTTTGATCGGATGACTTGTGCGAGGTTACTTGATCACGGTCAAACATCTCTGATAATTTTTGTTGACTAGATCTTCTCTGACTTAACTCGGTTGTACCTCTCTGATGAACTTAGATGTTATTTTTGTACTTAGCCGATTTTTAGACTAACTTATTTTGGCCTATAGAAGATACTCATTTGGTTCTTCTTTATATTTTTACACTTAACATAATTTGGCCTATGGAAGATACTCATTTGGTTCTTCTTTACATTTTTGACAAGTAATAACCATTTGAATTTATATTAATGACATCATAAAAATCTAACAAGTATTCATAACAGTTTCTAGATATGAATATTCCATATTCATATCCAAAATACCAACACCTTACATATGTTCCTCAAGAACATGAATTAATCATAACTAATTAACATCACTTGTTCATGATCATCAAGATATCATAGCCCAATGTGCTATCTAACCTATAATCTATTAAATTCCGCTCATATTCCGATAAAATACATACATATCATCATCTTCTTCAACATACACTTCATACAACATCAAGAATCACAACAATACTACCATATTCATCGTCATACGAAGCAAACAATGGTAACAACATGAAGAATCCAAAGTAACGTGTAGAGTTGATCAACATACCTCAAGAACACAATCAAACACCTCAAGAATCCACAATATCTTCATATCTCAAGCTCCACATCCATGCCTTCAAGTTCCCAATATATTTGGAAGAGCCAAAATCGGCCTCGGAGGGTTGAAGAGTGAAGAAATGACGTGAACATCTCTAAATATGCCAAAGGGACGAGTCTCACATATATATAACTTCAACCATTACGTACGTCATATAATCATCTTAATGTATGTAACCTTCTCTACGTACGCTAACTTACCTTGTTAACGTATGTAACACTATCCCAGGGGCTACTGCCTCAATTCGTGGCATGTATTACGTACGTAATTTTCTTGTCGTAGCATATGTAATGTAGCGGTTGACTTGCTACAGTGCCATACTTGTTTACGTACATAATGGGCTGTGCTTAACGTACGTAAAGCTCGATGTTGACTCGCCTGTCCACATCCGCACCGAAAGTTGCCGATTCTATTTATAACTTACGCTATGTACTCTACCTAACGTACATTACGATTGCATTGTTATGTAAGTAAACTCCTCTGCTTAGCGTACGCTACGCATGAACCTTTACAGCTTACGTATGTAAAGGTGCATGCCTAGCGTACGCTAAGCATAGGAGTTTACAAACGTAAAAATGCGATCGTAATGTATGTTAGGTAGAGTACATAACGTACATTATGAAGAGAATTGGGCAGGTCCGAGATGTGATCGGCTAGTGGGCCCGTTGTCGGCAACTTTCGGCGCGGATGTGGACAGGCAAGTCAACATCGAGCTTTACGTACGTTAAGGACATCCCATTACCTACGTAAAAAAGTATGGCAATGTAGCAAGTCAACTGCTACATTACATATGCTACGACAAGGAAATTACATACGTAATACATGCCATGAATTGAGGCAGTAGACCCTGGGATAGTGTTACGTATGTTAACAAGGTAAGTTAGCGTATGTAAAGAAGGTTACGTACGTTAAGATGATTATATGACGTACGTAGTGGTTGAAGTTATATATATATATATATATATATGAGACCCATCCCTTCGGCATATTTGGAGATGTTCATGTCATTTCTTCACCCTTCAACCCTCCGAGGCCGATTTTGGCTTTTCCAAATGGATTGGGAACTTTAAGGCATGGATGTGGTGCTTGAGATATGAAGATATTGTGGATTCTTGAGGTGTTTGATTGTGTTCTTGAGGTATGTTGATCAACTCTACACCTTACTTCGAATTCTTGATGTCGTTAACATTGTTTGCTTCATATGACGATTAATATGGTAGTATTGTTGTGATTCTTGATGTTATATGAAGTGTATGTTGAAGGAGATGATGATATTTATGTATTGATCGGAATATGACGGGAATTTGATAAATTAGAGGTTAGATAACACATTGTGATATGATATCTTGATGATCATGAACAAGTGATGTTAATTAGTTATGATTAATTCATGTTCTTGAGGAATTCTTGAATTATATGATGAACATATGTAAGGTGTTGGTATTTTGGATATGAATATGGAATATTCATATCTAGAAACAAGTTATGTGATTGTTGGTGTAATATCCATATAGGAGTACGAATATGATTATGAGTTGATGAGATTATTATGATGATAATCGATAATTGGTTTTTACTATGAATTTACGAGAATGAACCTTGTTAATCCGTAATTAAGATTGAAGTTGGAACCGAGAATGTTGAGACACTTGTTGGAATTGATTGTATTCGTAATTGTATGAGTTGAACGGTTTAGTTTCGTATATGATCGAGGTATCGATGAACCATGAGTTTGATTGGTTGATTGTATCAGTTGTTGATTGTTAGCATACGTGTTGTTAATTGATTATTGCATTAGGTTGTAATAAGCGATTGTCGATTTAACTGTTGTGCTACGATTTAGATTGGAGAATGCATGGATCACCTTGGTCAGGGCTGAGGAGCTTGTAGATGAAGATGATGGGCTTGGTAAACGGCTTTGTCGTATTGGTATCAAGGCAGGTTATGATTGCTTAGTTCATAATGTTTAATAAATGGTTTTAATTTCATTTCACTTATGATTCATATAGCAATGATATTATGAATATGAATTGTTGGGATGATGGTATATATATTATTCTTGGACTGGGATAAATTATAATGTATATGATTTAAAGATGTCTAGTGGAGACGGAGATGTGAATTATCTTTGGTATATTATATGAATTGTTGGATATCGAGGACAGTTTACCGTGCCGACATTGATCTCGAGGTGGTGGATTGTTATCCGACGGGAACACGATATTATCCGACGGGAACACGATATTATGGTCGTGTCGATCTTTCATTATCAAGCTATCGTTGCTCACTTGGAAAGTCTTCCGGTCCTTATTGGATAAGCATTTCTTCGAGTTTCATTGTCATATTGTATCGTGACATATCTGGAGTCAGATACCTACTGATCGGTCATGTGTAGGATTTTCAGGGCGGGCACATGTTGTCATCTGTTGGTTTCAACCTCACATTGAGCTGTTCACGCGAGACGTACTTCATGAGACTGATTAGGTACAAGACCAAACGTGTATTGGATCGATACCCATGGGTGGCTTGTGCACAGACACATTTCTGGATCGGGCGTATCGTGACGCCCATCTTGAGTCATATTGATTGGTCGTTTATAGTCCATGTATTGTCGGATATGTTTGATAGCCTGGTTTGTCTTCGAGATCCCATATACGTGATTTGTATATGTTTGATGATTTTATTCTCTTGTGTATCTGTCCCTGTGGTCCTTATCGATCTTGTCGGAGTTTACCATGTCATTGGTATTCTCGTTCGCTGTTGATCCTTTATTGATATTGTTTGGAGTTCACCATAGCGTTGGTAATATCGTTCATTACTGATCTTTTATATATCTCGTTTGGAGTTCGCCATATTCGTTGGTAATCTCGCTCGTTACTAATATTTTATATACACGTTTGGAGTTCACCCTATCATTGGTAATCTCATTCGTCATTGATCCTTTATTGATCTTGTTTGGAGTTTACCATATCGTTGGTATTCTCGGTCATCGTTAATCCTTTTAGTGATACTGTTTAGAGTTTACCTTATCGTTGGTATTCTCAGTCGTCGTTAATCCTTTATTGATACTGTTTGGGGTTTACCTTATCGTTTGTATTCTCAATCGTCGTTAATCCTTTATTGATACTGTTTGGAGTTTACCTTATCGTTGGTATGCTCGGTCGTCATTAATCCTTTATTGATACTGTTTGGAGTATCATTGGTATTCTCGGTCGTCGTTAATCCTTTATTGATCCTGTTTGGAGTTTACCTTATCGTTGGTATTCTCGGTCGTTGTTAATCCTTTATTGATACTGTTTGGAGTTTACCTTATCGTTGGTATTCTCAATCATTGTTAATCCTTTATTGATACTGTTTGGAGTTTACCTTATCGTTGGTATTCTCGGTCGTTGTTGATCCTTTATTGGTTTTATGGGAGTTTACCATATTGTTGGTATTCTCGGACGTGCTGATCCATTATTTGATCTTGTTGGAGTTTACCGCATCGATGGTATTCTCGTTCGTGGTTGGACCTTTGTTGATCTTGTGTGGAGTTATCATGTCAAGGATATTCTCGTTTGATGCATTGGTTGTTTATTATTATTTCTGGTGTGAGCATTCATACCTTTATCGGTATTCGGGACTTGTTATTGTTCGGGGTAGTTGGTCTACAGAGGTATCATGTATTATTGGTTTTATCAGAATCGGGATTCGATTGTGCAATCCAGTGAACGGAATTGAGCATGGACCGATTATTCCATATTGGAGATATATTTATGTTTTGAGAATCTTGGCATTGATTGAATACAGTACAGATGGTTATTTTTGAATTAATTCGTCACTTGAGAATGCGAAGTGTGGATTGAGATAAAGGTTGATTTGATATGAGTTACCACGAATTGGTAAGGTTGCTATGGTAAAAGTATATTGGAAGTATTCATACCTTGTAGATATATTGACATGTAATTGTTTATGTTGATGTGATCGATATTATTGTTGAGTATTGTGGCTGACCCCGTCGTGGGCTTTATCTTTTAGGTACTCGGGATCGAGCTAGTAGCGGTCGTGGAGGGATGAGCTTCCTGGGTGATACTGGCTATGGCATGGTTATTTGGGATTCGAATATTCTTGTAACACCCCCAAAACCATCCGGGATATTACAGCGCCGTGGGTCCCGCGTCGGAACCCACCAGGCTAAAAACCATTTACAAAACCATTTAAAAACGCCAAAAGGCCGATGACGGTAGTATTTTAAATACTCAATTATTTTTAAAAGCATAGTTCTCAAATACCGTCATAAAATACCATTTGAAAATACAAGGCGAAGTGCCAATTCTCGACAGTTCAAAATGTACATTAAGCTACCACTTAAACGTACTGATAAATTAATTTGGGAAAAAGAGTTTGACGAAAAGAACCCAAGTTCGTAAAATGCCAAAAAGGCCATTTTGAAATACACACGAGTTGGTAAAAATACCAAAGAGACATTTTGAAATATACACACGCAGCGGATAAAAACACAGTTCAAAATACACATTTGCAGCGGAAACGAATAACCAGAAAAGAAATACTCGATACTCCAAAACATGCCACCGCCAGTATCACATCGGGAAGCTCATCCCTTCACGACCTCTACTAGCTCGATCTCCGAGTACCTAAAAATAAAGCCCACGACGGGGTCAGCCACAATACTCAATAATGATACTGATCACATCATCATAAATAATTACATACCAATGTAATAATACTGTAAGAATACTACCAACATAATCTTACCGTTATAACCTTACCAATTCATAGCAATCCATACTAAATCAATCCTTGACATATTCCACATTTCGCATCTTCAAAACACGAAATCAACTCAACTACAAATATCTGTACTGTATCCAAACAATACCAAATATCCTTAAAACGCCATCATAACTCATACGTGGAAATAATCTGTTCGTGCCAAATCCTGTCCGTCGGATTTGCACCATCAAATCTCAACCTGGATAAACCAATAACATACAACATATCTGTAGATTAACTACCACATGATAATGATAACAATTCCTGAAACATCGACGTACAGTCCGAATGCTCATACGATCAATAACATTGATTAACCAATAATTCAATTGAGAATATCATCGATATGATGAGCTCCAATACGACCAACCCAAGGTCAAAGTACAACCAAAAGTATCATTAACATGATAAATTCCATTACGGTCGACAAAGGATCAACAATAACCGAGAATACCCTCAACATGGTAAACTCCAAACACGATCAACAAACATCAACAATAACCGAGAATACCCTCAACAAGGTAGACTCTAAATGATCAACAAAGGACCAACCTTAACCGAGAATACCATCAACAAGGTAAACTCCAAATGATCAACAATAATGGATCTCAAAGAAATAACTCTGACTATCGAACATACCCCTCAGGTGTATGAATAACCAGTCACAAAACCGTCGAACATACCCAAACATAAATGGAGGATGAACGGGCTCAAAGATGGAAATCATAGTATGCCCGATCCGGAAATGTGTCCGTGCACAAGCCACCCCGGGTATTGATCACATACACGTGTGGTCTTGTACCTAATTAGCCTCACGAACTACGTCTCGTGTGCACGGTTCAATGTGGAAATATCAACACATAACCATCATGTTCCCGGCTAAAAATCCTACACAATAACCAATCGGCACGCAGATATGACTCCAGATATGTCACGATGCAACATGACAATGAAACTCAAAGAAATACATATCCAATAAGGATCAAAAGACTCACCGAAGTGAACAACAACAGACTGACAATGAAAAGTCGACACGACTAATCAATATTCAAAACATCAATCCTGGGATCATCATCCCTAAATGAATGACCAACATGATCTACGATCTTAATACAATAGTCCTGGGATCAACATCCCTCAACGAATAACCGATACGAAACTCATTACATGAAACCTCAACATATGCAACAACTCAACATACTAATTATCCACATGACTGAACAAATACTTAGATTACCTCAACGCGAAGGACCATATCCATCAACATCCCCCAATGAGACGATCAACACCACCATTAATACCAACAATAGTCCTGGGATTAACATCCCTCAACGAATAACCAGTACGAATCTCAATATACGAAGCCTCACCATACAACATATACAACAACTCAACATAATAATTATCTCATAACTGAATAATAAATAAATTACCTCAAAGCCGAAGACAACATCCTTTCCACGGACAACATTCCTGAACGAATACACAGTTATACAAATAATCTCAAATAAGGTACCATCCATTCAATACCAATAAACCTTTATCCCGATACTTATGTCATCACAATAACTATCCTCGATATCCGATATTCTATATCCTTGACCAAAGGTAACTCACGTCTTCCGTGAACACAATTAAATCATATACCTTATGATTTAATACAACCAGAGCACGATATGCAAACCATTATCCCGACAACTTACATTTCTAACAACATTGCTATACGAATTATAAATGAAATGAAAACGAAACCATTCATCAAATATTATAAACTGAACAAGTATAAACTTGCCTCGATACCGATACCACGAAGCCGTTACCCAAAATCCATTGCCTTAGTCTACGAGCTCCTCAGCCCCGACCAAAAGCAATCTACGAACTCTAGCCTCAACCGCAACTCAACGGTCATAATCCACGATCAAAACATATCAACCTATTGCAATAACTGATTAACACACATTCGATAAAAATCAATAATCGACATACTCAACCAACAAACTCAACGGTTCAACGAAACCTCGATCATATACATAAAACCAAATAATCCAACTCAACAAATACGAACTCATATCCATAGTACAAGCCGTAACTCGATAATCACAATTAACAATCAATAAACCCAACGGTTCCATAATGTCCCGATTAAACACGAATCCGAACAACCATAATGATCGATCATGAACTCAAAACCACCACACGATTCATAATCCGATAATCATATCAGTAATCAATTTAAACCAATAACAAGGGTTTAACAGTAGCGATTCCAAATTCACTCTTAAATACGAATACAAGTTTCCTCCTTGTAAATTCATAATAAAGACCAATTACCGATTATCATCATCAATCCGGACGATCCAATTAATTCAACATTATAGATAACCATATTCCAAGAGTTTCAAATAATTCCATTATTCGATTTGAACACTTGTTCAATACGTATGAATTCTCAAACTCAAAAGTGAGTCATAATCTTATCAAACCCGGAACCATATTCGTATTCCTATACGAATATTGTACCAAAATACATAACTTAGTTGTAAATGTGAATATTCCATATTCATATCCAAAACACCAACACTTTAAAACGTATTCATCAAATCAATGATCAATTCATCTTGATATTAAGGATTTCATAACATATTCGATTCCGACTTTAATTCTAAATTAGAATCAACAAGACTCCTTCTTGTTATACTAGTAAATTCGTAAGAAACTATTTACCAATTATTACCGTGAATAATCACATTCCAATTATCCGAAATCCTTCCAAAATCATAACATGTATAACTTATGAATTCTTCAAGAACACGAATTATCCGAATTCACGTTCACAATCCATAAAAGAACATAATCCGATGCTTTCTAACATCTAACCAATCCTTAATCATAATTTAAGGTGTATATCATCATGTTCTTCAACATATGATCTTCTTAGCATCAAAAATCGAAGCAATACTACCAACAACATCCAGAATATTATGATTCCATAATCATAACAACATAATCAAGACATAATCCAACATATCATCATCTTCCTTCAACATACACATCATATAACCTCAAGAATCGAAACAACAACATCTTAATCATCTTCATACGAATCATTTATCAATAACAACATAAAAAATCCGAAATGAAAAGGAGGATTATCCAACATACCTCTTAGAAGATGGAATACACAAGAAATCACTTCAAGAATCGTCAATAACTCCATATCCAAGCTCCAAATCCAAGCCCTCAAGCTCAAAATCGAATTAGGAGAGCCAAAATATCCCTCTCTCAATGTTTAGAGATCAAAAACGAAGAGAAATGCTGAAGTGAAATGAAATGACGGCCATTCCTTATATAAACTCCCCGCTCGTTACGTACGTAACATTCCCATGTTAACGTACGTAACACCTCTTACGTACGCTATCTTGTCCTGGTTAGCATACGGAATGCCATCCCAGACCCTACTGCCTCAAAATGTGAACTTCCTTACGTACGTAACCCATGCCATATAACGTACGTAATATACCAGTTGACTTGCTACAGTACAATGGTCGTGTTACGTACGTGACACGTCCTGTATAACATACGTAACACGTACGTTGACTCACCTGTCAACATCCTCCGCCGAAAGTTGCCGACACAGGGTCCCACCTGCCGACCATGACTCGATCGTCTGATTCCCATGTTATGTACGTAATGTCTCGGCCATAATATACGTAACTCTACCAATTTAACGTACGTAAGCTTCAACACATAACGTACGTAATGGCTTCCATACTTAGCCATTTACAGCAATTTCTGTCCAACGCCTCCACATAACAAATACGAACATACGGCATACTGAATACACATATACTCAACCCAAAAATATTATCATACGGTATACCTGATATCCAAATCAGTTCAACCTGATACAACATATCTTGAATATATCTGTCAATCAAAAACGATAATCACACCAGTATAACTGTCTTGGTTATCAATTTATTTTATCCATACTATATAGATACCAAACTATACAGTATACTCAGATAAAATAACGCGAAAAATTTATACTGAAAATCCGGGTATTACAATTCTTTTATGGTTGTTATGATTCCAGTGTGAATGTATTTCCTACTATGTTTATATCCGCTGTGTGTGTATCTTTAATGGCTTCCGGTATTTTACCAGCTCGTGTACACTTTCAAAATGCCCCTTTTGGTATCCCCGCCTTGTACTATTAAATAGTATTTTATGACGGTATTTGGAAACTATGTTTTGAAAAATATTTGAGTATTTAAAATATTACCGTCTTTGCCTCTTTAGCGTGTTTGCAACGTTTTTTAAAATGGTTTTTAGCCTTGTGGGTCCCGGTGCGGGGCCCACGATGCTGTAATATCCCCAGTTGGTTTTGGGGGTGTTACATTTGGCATGTACCCTGTAATTAAAATATGCTTTAGATTATCATTTGGGATGACATCTTATGTCGTTTTAATCTTTTTAATCCCAAATAAGCCATAGGTCCAAAACCGTTTTGTATAACATATATAAGTCTGAACCATTTAAAACATATGTATAAGCTTATTTATTCATCTCGCCTCCTTAAGATAAAATCCATACACCCTGCTTTGGCAGACCCGTATTAGAAATGATCGAAAGATTGATGAGTGTTTTGAAAATGGTTGGCTCTTGAGACTTATGTTTCATATCAATTGATTTAATAAAACTATTTTATCCAAAATTGATTATCTCAAAATTATTACCATGTATCTCATACATGTAAAAGTTTTAATGAGTCTGGTTTATTTGGTAATAATGATTATTAAGCAAATCTAATAAATATGATGCATCTAATACAATCATATGCTAATTTAAACATGATGCATCTCATACAATCATATTCAATGTAATTATGATGCATCTCATACATTCACATGAACAATTAGGTGTGGTGTGGTATAGCCATATAACCTATTATGATATTCGTTAACATCAATAAGTCGGTCGATGTAATCTTCGATAACGCCTTCCTTCTTGAAATCCTTGTAAGTTGCTCGTCTCCTTCATCTTCCTTTTATAGCTAGAACTATTCTAAACTATATCTTTACATTTAGTAATAGAAACCCCGAGTTACATTCGAGGGGAGTAAGATGAGAAGAGAAATTACAACAAGATAATAAGAAGGCACGATCTGCAAGTCGTATATGAATATTACAACCATAATCGAATCATCAATCTAATTGATCTAGTACGGCTATACGAACCACGATGCATAAACCATTTAAGCATTCACAAGCACATATAATATAAAAAATGTACTAAATATCGACTATCGATAAGTTATATATAAAATATCCCAAATATCAACAATCGATAAGTTATAAAGTTATAAGGGCCAAAACATCGAACTGGGTAAAACGGGAAACAAATTTCCAGTAATATACGAAGAAAACGAGGCCGAAACGGGTCCGGAAGTGGCCTGGACTATAACACCCCAAATTAGGTGGATATTATAGTGCCGTGGACCCCCAACTGGGACCCACCAGACGAATAAAAATTAATGAATTAAATAATATAATTGTAGTACCAAACCACATTATATCATTAATCATCAGATGAGGAGTTTCAAGTACAACACACCCAGGGAAAATAGAATACATGTATATCTTATATGAAGATAAAATATACAACACTGAATGGAAATGAATATCCAAACGGAAATCTGCAGCGGAAATAAAATGAAGAAAAACATGAATGACTGAAACGGACTGGGGTCCCCTACTAGTATCACTGGGACTCCTCGCCGTCAACGTTCTCTTCCCGTGCTTTAGCCTTGCCATGACCTGAAAACAACATCCCCCAACGGGGTCAGTTACAGAGAACAAGAATCCTCAAGAGTTGAATAAACACAATCATGATATATCTTAATTATGAAATTAAGTTGAAGAGGGGCATCATAGTACGCCTGTAATGGTATGTGCAAGTGCACAAGACGAGTGTCCGGACACACCCACCCTTGTACCTATATAGTCTCACGGAGGTACGTTACCGTGTGCACAGTCCATTGTGTCGGTGAAACCGATCACATGACTATGATGTGCCCGACTAAAAATTCCACACATCCCCACCCGAACACACAATATGAACCCAGAAGGCCACAAGAGCAAAAGTGACCAATGAACATTAATGAATAACAATTCGACAAAGGTCAAGAATGACTCACCAAGATGGGGTAATAATAAAATGAATGGTAGCTCATTGAAATGATTGGAACCGTCGTTCCTCGTGAATTGAATGATTAGTTTGATAATTACAAGTCTCAACATGACTATTACACTACGAAAGAATTATGATTTATGAATGAACAACAAAGAAAGGAATGGGTATCCTTTTAACCGAGTAAGAATTAACTTACCTCAATACCGGTGATGAAACGTCCTCTCTCGAATAATCATCCTAAAATGAGATGTCGGTCACTCGAACAACCTTGAAAAACATAATTACCAACAAACGCTCAATATACGTATCAAGCATGAATCACGACTAACTCGAGGGTCGATACAACAATATCCAAACTCATAGAGGTATTCTAACGAAAACGTTGTAAACATTCATCCTTTTTGTTATACCAACCCCAAAATAATGAAACCAAACTCCAAGTGAGTAATAAAATCCGACAAAACGCCTTCAATGATATCAATAATCTCATAGGAAACCACAATTCACGGTTACGACAACCATAATCGGAAACCGCCAAAAATAACCGAAGTCAACATCAAGGGTTCTTGATTAATTCTCCAAATATTCATCAAATCCGAAAAACACATCAATAAATCCATAGGAATGCATGTATCCAAGGTAGATAATTCATATCTAACATATTCCAACATAATAGCAAGCTTACACGAAGAGATCGGAAGGAAAATACTCAAAATCCGAAATTCTAGATCCAAGAATTATTACCTTGATTTGATGTGTTGGAGAGGATGAAATGATGATTAATCCGAATGATAAGCTTGAAGATGATGATAAATGGATTCAGCTCGAAGAAATCTCTCCAAAACGTCCGAAATCGCCCAAAACCGACGAAGGAATGAAGTGAAATGAAAAATGACGAATCTGGTGCCTTTGTCGATTTATCTTGGTCCCGACTAAATACGCTATGACCTGATATATAGCGTACACTAACGGGTTAACCGGACAGTCCAGTGATCTTTGACTGCCTCGTTAGCGTATACTACAAACTTGGTAGCGTGCGCTAGCGTCTTCCCGATAGCGTGCGTTAACCCAAAAAGTTAGCATGCGCCATCTCATATCTGATGCCCAGTGAGTGAAGTCCAGAACCTCCTATTGTAACACCCCCAAGATATTCGAGGTGTATTACAGCGCTGTGGACCCCTACATGGGATCCACCAGGCTAACACAAGAAAACACCTCTCGACTAACCGTCTCGGTTAGCAAGGAAACAATTGTTAACAACAAGAACATAAAGCAACACGTCCGGTACAACCGGCATAATAAACATCAACCGACAAATACAGTAACTCCAACAAAGTCCAAACACAATCCGAAAGGAAAAGCCTAAGTACTCGCTAGTACAATCTATAAGTTTACAATTTGGAAAACATCCACATCAAAAGAGATAGTAGGAAATAACAAGACTCAATTGCACATGTCAACAACCTTGGCCGACATCCTCGTACCATCCAGTAGCAGCTAAATGCATTTGAACATAACCTGAAATCCATAACAAGAATTTCCCCGACAACGGGTCCCCCAACGGGGTTAGCAATTACGCTAGTACAAGTATTCAAGGCAAACCAATCGCTTACACATTTCATAGTACATGCACCAATATCAATTTCAAAAGCCAAAACCAGACATGTCTTTTCCGGAAATAAACAGTCAAACAATTTGCCTTGGGAACAGAGTCATATCATAAATTCCCGCACGAGGCCTCTAAGGACCCTCCCGCACTGGCTATATTATAAAACAAAACATGCACATGCATCGCCTTGGGAACAGAGTCATATCGTAAATTCCCGCACGAGGCCTCTAAGGACCCTCCCGCACTGGCTAGCTAAACAAACTCATGAATCCGGGACGCAAACCTTTGGATTCCCTCCTTGATCCCGTCGGACCAACACGAGGTGAGCAAATCACACACAAAATACATTACCATTCCACGTTAAGCATAAAGGTTTCCATAAATACTTGCCTTGAATTATTGACGACGCAACGAACGGAAAGGAAAGTCACCGACGAACGCTAGGAACCAATGAAACCGAACCTAACGATTCGAAGAATACAATCACAACCATTTCTAAATGAATACGAAATTGGAATACACCCGAAAACCCGCCTACGATTCATGTATAGTCGTATATAAACAACAATGAGGGCGGACCACAACCAAACCCTCTCGATTCCGTAAAAATCACGAAATATACCATGAATCCGTAAGGAAACTAAGAATACCAACAAGATTAATCATATTCATCACGAATTAATCGACAAAACGGAACGAATCGGACGAAAACGCGAAAACCCCCAAATCTACCCAAAAGTAGGGTTCTAAAGATCTAACCTTGATTCGCTGGATCGAAGGATGTTATAGGATGATTGATCGGTGATATAAACTCAGAAACTTCATGGATTTGTTGTTCAACAACATGGTTTCGTCTCCTCGAAAACCCACCATGGACCGAAGAGAAATGAAATGAAAAATGACGGAGAAGGTCGTGATGCATCATTTATATCTTGGGCGGAACTAGCGTCGCTAGCCTTCCGACTAGCGTGCGCTATCGGCGATGTCGGCGAGCACTCTCGGCCATGGCCCGCATGACTGGCACCACCGACCAGTGCCGACCATGACTCGACCGCCCGACTCCCGCTAAGCGTGCGCTACGGCGGAAGAAGGCTGCGCTAGCCGACCTATCCAAGAGCCAATGGACTAACAAACTCACCTGTAACGTCGCTAGTCGGCGGCGGCGTCGCTACCTGCCGGTTAGCGTGCGCTACGACCGGCGATGGCGTGCGCTACTTGCCGATCTGGCCGAGTCCAAAACCTCGAATCCCTCTGCCCGGGCCCGATAGCGTCTGTTTGGATGACTCGGCAGCGTGCGCTACAGAGCTGCTATCGCGCAGCGTCCGGCCGTGGCGTGCGCTTACGCCGGTTCTGCCGAACTGCTCGGCGGTGCCCAAGCCAGCGATTGCCACACGGTCGGCCGGTGCTCGGCCGCCACGACCGATGCCTCGATTTCAAAGCGCGCAGGCGAACACGACGAAAAGTTCGAGGACGAAATCAACGACTCGAGATGAAAACGTAATGCAATAATTAATCATACGCGACCAAGAAAACGGTCAAGACGACAAATACAGATATGGATACCCGTAACTTTGGGTAAATTACAAAATGGCCCAAAACGCCCGGAAATCACGATACGTGATCGAATAACCAAACCGAAGTTCACAACATGTCCAAAAAAGTTAAACGGACTTGCGGGAAACTCGAAACAGTAGTTTCGGACGAGATTCGCAAGAATCGAACTCAAGTGCGGAAAAGTCGCTAAAAAGCACGGAACTCAACAAAACAACACTGAAACGAACTCGGATGACAAAATGTGTAGAATTAATCATTCTCAGAATGACGAAACGGTCATGAGCGAGCCGTCAAAATGGACTCCGGCCGAAAAAAGAAATTTACCGAAAATCGAAAATTACGGATATTACATTCTACCCTCCTTAAAAGAAGTTTCGTCCCGAAACTTAAAATAAGTAGGGAGAAGCAATATCCCTTGCCAGGAAAACTCGACGAGATACACAAAAACTGAAGACTCGCGCCCGACGGCGAAACACTGCAAGGAACGCAAAGAGACACACGGCGAGAAAATACGCTCTAGGGCGACTAACACAACGTCACCGGTAGAGACATAATAAAATCAACGAGTGACAAGCGTCATTAAACGGATAATACAATCAAGTTAATTATCCGAACAATCACAAAACACAACGAATGAAAACCAATATGATTGACCAACCCAACAGTTCATCAATAAAAATGCGAGCCAAATGCTGAACAAATACGGAATTCCACCGCCTAAAGATTGGAAGATCGAAAACGAGACTAATTTCTCGAACTTAAGGGAATTACGAAGGAGCCTGAACGCTCAACAATCACGAAACGAGAACAAAAACTGAACAAACAAACGATTGAGACAACAAAAATCGAACAATCTTGTCCGAAACACGTAGGATAATAAAATTCAAACAACAACTCCCAGGATGACCTGGTGAAAACAGCAAGACGTGCATTCCCACAATATCCACAGGAAAGGGAATAGCGATTGAAAAGCCACAACGACAAACGAGTTATTCCGAAACAATACCACCCTCGTTCGATCAACAAAAGCAAGGGATAGGGAAAGTTCAGAAATGTTAACGAGCATAAACGAGTTGATAGAGCCAAAATACAGAAGTTCAAAATCCGATCCACTTTGAATAAAAGAACTATTAGAACCAAAAGATGTTACTTCCGAACAAGGTTCACAATAGTCGAACCGAATCCGGAAAGTAACAGCGATAACCAGATCGACTCAAAATCAGATTATAGCTCGTTCGAATGATGAAACCAAGGTATAGATCAAGTTCAGAAGGTATCAATGAATACGAGCGAATCGATAGACTGGAGAAAGAGAAGATATAGAAGTCAAAATAGTACGGGTATTACTTTTGACCTCGCCCCCGAAACTCACAACAACGGAACCAAGGTAACAATACAACAAGCAACCGACACAACGCGGAACAATCACCGATGCACACAATCATACCAACCCGAGCTCTAACAGCTCGCATATATGCGATAACGCATAAACCGCTACAAGGCGACAACATCCAATACCAATATCACACCCCTCACAGAGGCTACCACGACAACTGTGTGGCGAACTACTCAACGCTCACACCGCCAATTCGACAACAACTCGGGGGTTAACACCCTAACGAGAGCACGAACATTACACATATATTCCCGGACCACAAATAGGAATGATAGGTTTTGAAAACGAAAACCATCTTTTGAAAATAACTTGCAAGCACCAGTTGATCTTGAGTATCATATATCAAAAAGTAGTACAAACATCGTCATCGAGACTTTAAAAAAAATCATCTTGCGTTTAATAAAAAAAAATGAAGACACCTTTCGTTAAATTAAAACTTTTCAGATTTATTCGACCTTCGGGTCTAAGCGAATGCGTTTCTAAATTATTAGAAATATCTCAAAATATTTTGATCCTCAAGGTAGAATAATTTTGAAACATAGCGTGGCACAAGTAGGCATCTTGAGAGCACTGTGAGAAAATAATTCATTTTAAAAGTACGTCTCGAGGTTTATTTTCTAAGATACTCAAGGTTTTTCAGAAGTACAATAGGCCAAAATGCCCAAAATTCGCACGTATCAACATTCACTTAAACACATCATATCACACGCATCAAATCGCTCAAAATCACGACAGTGATATACAATCCTTAGGATATGTTTAAAAACATCGTTAAAACAACAATCGGTTTATCAAAACTGGATGGAAAACGATATCAAGAACAAATCTCCAAAAAGTCAACTCTAGGGATTCAAGAAAATACCTAGATTCGGCGAAGAACAATGGATTAGATGATGTTAAAAATCATCTAGGATACTCCAAAACACCTTTGGATGGAAGAAAAATCAGCCCAGATGCGAAACCGAGTCGCTACGTCTCAAACTCATAGAGGAAGAAGAAGAAATGAAGAAAAATTCAACTTCTAGACTGGTGTCCAGTATTTATACTGGACACAATTAGCGTGCGCTAATCATTAAGGTTAGCGTGCGCTATCACGGCACCAAACAAAACTCCTGACCAAAAATACACTGTTAGCGTGCACTAACCCCAAGTGTTAGCGTGCGCTAACGAGAACTTCAGACCCAGTCCAGTAGCTCCTGGACTGCCCTGAACTACCAGGTAGCGTGCGCTATCCTCCCCTTAGCGTGCTACCAACGCACTCTTGCGCGCGCTAGCTGCAAAGCGTAGCGTGCGCTAACGACCCACAGAGACAACAACAGAACACATCAGAAAAATTACATGCCGTAAACCTTTCTCACAAGGATTTACCAGGCTAAGTACAATTTCCCATGTCATTTCGAAAATGCTAAAAATACCAATGACGGTAATATTTTTCCAAAGCTCACAAAATCATTTGTCAAACCATCATGAAATATTCAAGGCCAAAATGCCAAAACTTGATTCAAGGAATTGGTTTTACGAAATAAAACTCAGTTTGAAAAATACCGAAATCCGTTTGAAAGAACTCACGCAGCGGATAAAATACGGTACAAAAATACATCAGGAGTGATGACACTCCTCGTATAAACCAAATACGAGAGTCTAATAAACACATATCGTGAAATCAAAATCCACAGAAGGATTCCATCATTCAATCGACTAATCATACAAATAACTCGTGTCACATGAGGCACAACACAAGGAAGGGAGTTTTACATCCATAGGTCGCACGTAAGTGACGACCGCCCCTCGATACTAATCACGACCAATGATCTCAAACGACGCGTCGCGATGCGACTAAGTCAGACAAAATCCTACGAGACAAAACTCAACCAACACAACTTGACTCGACAGCCTAGGTTTCCCCAGGCTAATCTGATTTTAAAATCGTATACTCTAGTTATTCGAAAATAAAACCGATAAGTTAAAAATCGTTTTCAAGACCCTTTTAAACACGACAAGGGCTTAACAGTGGTAGCATTTTATAAAATGTCCTAAACACTTTTATACACGACCTTTAAATACCGACACAAGGTTTTATTTGAAAATACAAGGCTGGCTCGCCCAAATTCATGTCACTTTTCAAAAACCCACAATACGATCAAGTCTCAGAGATTTTCAAGCATGCACGCCGCATGTATTATTATTAATAGAAACACATTGGTTGTAAATAACAATAATTAGCCAAGTACCAACAATTTCCGAACACACGCATATACGGCATTCAAAAATCACCAGTTCAACAAGCGCAACTCGGGAATACTAATTCCAAGCATATGTCAAACTATCTCTTCAAGTTTGACAGCGTAACTAAAGATCACCGATTTGGACGTATGTCGAAACCAGCTATGTGAGTTTCTCAACAAACTCTGCCATCAATACCTATACCGGAACATATCAATGTTCAAAACTTCTACATCATACTGCACCATTCGGTGTCCAACTCATCGGTACATTCGGCTCAACATACATTTAGTATACCGCAATTACCAAACACAGATTCCATCATACAACAAAAGACTAGAGAGTCAAGCCCTCTCACAATATACCACGGAGCAAAACTCGGATCTTTCGATCACCAACGATCCCACCAATGCTAGGAAGTTTAGCGATGGAAGGCTCGCAAAACGACAAACGGTCAAGCCCAGAACGGCGCACATACTCCAGAGAGACAAAGGACGGCGCAATACTAGAATCAAAAGTACACAAACCGGATGGATCGAAAAACAACTCGACGATAAGTACGAGAGAGGCAATCACGGTTCAAGTGGAATTTCAATACGAGAAAACAAGAGAATCGAGTAAGGAAAACTTACGAGCCTTTGGATGTCTTGAGATGCGCGGCGGTGTGACAATGTGCAAAACAAAACACGACTAGACCCAAATAACCAACAAGCCTAGGTATCCATAAACCTAGAGCTCCGATACCATTTTCTGTAACACCCCCAAGATATTCGAGGTGTATTACAGCGCCGTGGACCCCTACATGGGATCCACCAGGCTAACACAAGAAAACACCTCTCGACTAACCGTCTCGGTTAGCAAGGAAACAATTGTTAACAACAAGAACATAAAGCAACACATCCGGTACAACCGGCATAATAAACATCAACCGACAAATACAGTAACTCCAACAAAGTCCAAACACAATCCGAAAGGAAAAGCCTAAGTACTCGCGAGTACAATCTATAAGTTTACAATTTGGAAAACATCCACATCAAAAGAGGCAGTAGGAAACAACAAGACTCAATTGCACATGTCAACAACCTTGGCCGACATCCTCGTACCATCCCAGCGCCCGCTCGTCTGGCTGAACATAACCTGAAATCCATAACAAGATTTTCTGTAACACCCCCAAGATATTCGAGGTGTATTACAGCGCCGTGGACCCCTACATGGGATCCACCAGGCTAACACAAGAAAACACCTCTCGACCAACCGTCTCGGTTAGCAAGGAAACAATTGTTAACAACAAGAACATAAAGCAACACGTCCGGTACAACCGGCATAATAAACATCAACCGACAAATACAGTAACTCCAACAAAGTCCAAACACAATCCGAAAGGAAAAGCCTAAGTACTCGCGAGTACAATCTATAAGTTTACAATTTGGAAAACATCCACATCAAAAGAGATAGTAGGAAATAACAAGACTCAATTGCACATGTCAACAACCTTGGCCGACATCCTCGTACCATCCCAGCGCCGCTAAATGCATTTGAACATAACCTGAAATCCATAACAAGAATTTCGCCGACAACGGGTCCCCCAACGGGGTTAGCAATTACGCTAGTACAAGTATTCAAGGCAAACCAATCGCTTACACATTTCATAGTACATGCACCAATATCAATTTCAAAAGCCAAAACCAGACATGTCTTTTCCGGAAATAAACAGTCAAACAATTTGCCTTGGGAGCAGTCATATCATAAATTCCCGCACGAGGCCTCTAAGGACCCTCCATGTGGCTATATTATAAAACAAAACACGCACATGCATCGCCTTGGGAACAGAGTCATATCGTAAATTCCCGCACGAGGCCTCTAAGGACCCTCCCGCACTGGCTAGCTAAACAAACTCATGAATCCGGGACGCAAACCTTTGGATTCCATCCTTGATCCCGTCGGACCAACACGAGGTGAGCAAATCGCACACAAAATACATTACCATTCCACGTTAAGCATAAAGGTTTCCAAAAATACTTGCCTTGAATTATTGACGACGCAACGAACGGAAAGGAAAGTCACCGACGAACGCTAGGAACCAATGAAACCGAACCTAACGATTCGAAGAATACAATCACAACCATTTCTAAGTGAATACAGAATTGGAATACACCCGAAAACCCGCCTACGATTCATGTATATTCGTATATAAACAACAACGATGGCGGACCACAACCAAACCCTCTCCATTCCATAAAAATCACGAAATATACCATGAATCCGTAGGGAAACTAAGAATACCAACAAGATTAATCATATTCATCATGATTTAATCGACAAAACGGAACGAATCGGACGAAAACGCGAAAACCCCCAAATCTACCCAAAAGTAGGGTTCTAAAGATCTAACCTTGATTCGCTGGATCGAAGGATGTTATAGGATGATTGATCGGTGATATAAACTCAGAAACTTCATGGATTTGTTGTTCAACAACATGGTTTCGTCTCCTCCGAAACACCAGCCGCGGACCGAAGAGAAATGAAATGAAAAATGACGGAGAAGGTCATTTGATGCATCATTTATATCTTGGGCGGAACTAGCGTGCGCTAGCCTACCGCCTAGCGTGCGCTATCGGCGATGCTCGGTAGAGCACTCTCGGCCATGGCCCGCATGACCCGGCACCACCGACCAGTGCCGACCATGACTCGACCGCCCGACTCCCGCTAGCGTGCGCTACGGCCGGAAGCTTCTTGCGCCAGCGGCACATCCGATAGCCCGGACTAACAAACTCACCTGTAACGTCGCTAGTCGGCCGGCGTCGCTACCCTGCCCGGTTAGCATGCGCTACGACCGGCGATGGCGTGCGCTACTGCCGATCTGGCCGAGTCGAGAACCTTAGAATCCCTCGCCCGGGCCCGATAGCGTCTGGCTGGTGACTCGGCAGCGTGCGCTACAACTGCCAGCTAGCGCTTGCGTCCGGCCGTAGCGTGCGCTATGCCGGTTCCTGCCGGGCCTGCTCGGCCAGTGCCCAACACTTCCGACAGTGCCGCACCGGTCCGGCCAGCTGCTCAGCCGCCACGACCCGATGCCTCGATTTCCGTAAACGCACGGAACGAACACGACGAAAAGTTCGCGGACGACATCAACGACTCGAGATGAAAACGTAATGCAATAATTAATCATACGCGACCAAGAAAACGGTCAAGACGACAAATACAGATATGGATACCCGTAACTTTGGGTAAATTACAAAATGGCCCAAAACGCCTGGAAATCACGATACGTGATCGAATAACTAAACCGAAGTTCACAACACGTCCAACAAAGTTAAACGGACTTGCGGGAAACTCGAAACAGCAGTTTCGGACGAGATTCGCAAGAATCGAACTCAAGTGCGGAAAAGTCGCTAAAAAGCACGGAACTCAACAAAACAACACCGAAACGAACTCGGATGACAAAAAGTGTAGAATTAATCATTCTCAGAATGACGAAACGGTCATGAGCGAGCCGTCAAAACGGACTCCGGCCGAAAAAAGAAATTTACCAAAAATCGAAAATTGCAGATATTACACCTATTCTCTGATCTGCTCGCGATAGCGTACGCTACACCCAAAACTCAGCGTGCGCTACTACACCATTAGCGTACGCTAATATCTACTCATACCGTATGCTATGATTTATTCCAATTGAGTCCAGTACCCACTGGACTCTGCCTGATCAACCCTAGCGCGCGCTACACTGATAGCATAGCGTGCGCTACCCGAACTTACTAGCGCGCACTACTTACCATTCGTAGCTTGCGCTACTACAACTCAACTACAGTCCAATGCCTTCTGGACTGTCTGCCTGAACCACGTTAGCATGCGCTAATACTGAGAGGTAGCATGCGCTACCCGTACTCAACTATCGCGTGCTAAAGAGAGTACGTAGCGTGCGCTACTCCTCACACACAGCCCATTACGACGATGACAAAGACGATAATCACGGTCCAATCCTCCAACCAGGTAGGAAAACGAATAATAACGGATACACGATTCAAATACTCTGAACAGTGAATATAATGATTGAATATGAATGATGAATGGTTATTAATGAGTGAAAATTACTTAGTGACAATTAATGAATGATAATTACTGAATGATAATGATTGAATTACAACCGGGTATTACATACACCCCCCTTAAAAGAGTTTTGTCCCCGAAACTAAGGGTCAAACAATTCGGGATAACTCTCCCGCATACTATCCTCGGTTTCCCAAGTAGCATCTTCGACTCCGTGTCTAGACCACGGAATTTTAACCAAAGGAATCGTCTTGTTCCTTAGCTGTTTGATTCGCCGCTCTAAGACTCGTATAGGATGCTCCACATATGAATGATCATCCGCGATCTCGATTTCGTCGAACTAAAGTATGTGGCTCGGCTCGGCAACATACTTCCGCAATTGAGAGATGTGAAACACATTATGAATTCGGCTCAACGCTGGAGGTAAAGCAAATAGATAAGCCAGATTGCCTACTCGATCCAAAATTTCAAACGGTCCAATGAATCTCGGACTCAACTTCCCCCATTTCCCGAAATGGAAGATACCTCGACTCGGGGATACCTTGACCAAAACGTGGTCACCCGCCTTGAACTCTAATGGCCGACGACGGTTATCTGTATATAATTTCTGTCGACTCTAAACAGTCAACAAACGACTCCTGATCAAAGCTACCTTCTCACGGGTGTCTATAAGCATATCAGGATCGGTTCCGATTGATTCTGATAAGTCCTCCCAACACAAAGGAGATCGACAACGACGACCGTATAAGGCCTCATAAGGTGCCATCTTAATCGAAGCATGCCAACTATTATCGTACGTGAACTCGATCAATGGTAGTTGGGCTTCCCAATCATCTTTCCAATCGAGGATGCATGCCCTCAACATGTCCTCCAATGTCTGAATAGTCCTCTATGTTTGTCCGTCGGACTGAGGATGAAAAGCTGTGCTGAGATTAAGCTGAGTTCTCATAGCACGATGAACTGATTTCCAAAAATGTGACACGAATCGCCCGTCACGGTCAGAAACAATACTCTTAGGAGTACCGTGCAATCTAACTATCTCTTTGATAAATAACTGGGCAAGTCTCTCAGGACCCCACGTATCCTTAGTCTCAAGGAAATGAGCTGACTTAGTTGGACGATCCACAATTACCCAAATTGTATTCATGCCACGACGACTCGTCGCAAACACGTGATGAAGTCCATAGAAATATCTTCCCACTTCCACTCTGGAATAGGGAGAGGTTTCAACAAACCCGTCGGTCGCGGATGTTCTATCTTGACTTGCTGACAGGTTAAACATCTCGAAACAAATTTTGCGACTTCTCGCTTCATATTACTCCACCAGTAATTTTGTTTCAAGTCTTTGTACATCTTGCTAGACCCCAGATGAATGGAATAAGGGGTAGCATGAGCTTCTCTCAAAATCGAGTTTTTCAACTCATCATTCGCCGGAACGCATAGCCGGTTCTTAAATCTCAAAACTCCGTCCTCGTGGACCGCAAATCTAGGGGCTTTCCCCTGAGTCACATCATCTCGAATGCGCAACAAAAATAGGTCTGAACCCTGATTCACCCTGATCGCCACCTCAACTGGCGATGAAATCTCTAACATACAAAGTTTCCCTTGTACTCGTTGCAACCAAACCTCGATTTCGGGTCTTAGGAATTTCTGCTAAAGTTCCTTCTGAACAGTTAAACGAGCAAGCATCTACTCCTGAACGGACTTACGACTCAAGGCATCGGCGACCACATTCGACTTGCCCGAGTGGTACAGGATCTCAGTATCATAATCTTTGATTAGTTCTAACCACCGTCTCTGTCGCATATTTAACTCCATCTGAGTAAATATATACTTCAAACTCTTATGATCGGTGAATATCTGACAGGTAACGCCATAATAGATAATGAAGCCAAATCTTCAATGCGAACACCACGGCTGCTAGCTCCAGGTCGTGGGTCGGATAATTAACCTCGTAAGGTATCAATTGCCATGAAGCATAAGCAATAACTATCCCATTCTGCATTAATACACATCCAAGACCGTGTCCGGACGCGTCACTATAAACCACGAATCCCTCTGTCCCTTGCGGCAAGGAAAGGACAGGTGCTGAAATCAAACGACTCTTGAGTTCCTTAAAACTCCACTGACACGCATCGGACCACGTGTATTTCTTATCCTTCCGCAAAAGGTTCGTCATGGGTTGAGCGATTTTAGAAAATCCTTCCACAAATAGCCGATAATAACCAGCTAATCCGAGAAAACTTCGGATTTCCTTAGCATTCTTCAGAGGTTGCCAATCTCGGATCGCCTCCATCTTCTGAGGGTCAACACGAACTCCGTTTGATGAAATTACATGTTCGAGAAACGCACCTCGGACATCCAAAACTCACATTTGGATAACTTCCCATAAAGGTTCTCTCGTATCAATACTTCGAGAACCTGATGAAGGTGAAATTCGTGCTCCTCTCGGTCACAAGAATAAATCAAAATGTCGTCAATGAAGACAACCACGAACTGATCCAAATAGTTGATGAAAACCCGATTCATTAACTCCATGAATACCGTAGATGAATTAGTTAACCCAAATGGCATTACCACGAACTCATAATGACCATAGCATGTTCGAAATGCCATCCTTGCAATATCCGACTCTCGAATTCACAACTGATGATATCCAAATCTTAAATCAATCTTGGAAAATACTGAAGCTCCCTGAAGTTGATCGAAAATATCATCGATGCGGGGTAGGGGATATTTATTCTTCATCGTCACCCTGTTCAATTCCCGGTAATCAGTACACAAGTGAAACGAACCATCCTTCTTCTTGACAAATAACACGGGTGCTCCCCACGGGGACGCACTCGGTCGGATATAAACTTTCTCGGTCAAATCCTCCAATTGATTCTTCAATTCTTGCATTTCGGTTGGGGCCATCCGATACGGTACCTTCGATATTGGAGACGTACCAGGCTCGAACTCAATCGTGAATTCCACATCTCTCTATGGAGGCAAACCAGGGAACTCGTCTGGAAATACATCGACATATTTTCTCACTACCGAAATATCTGCCAACATTATTGATGATTTCTCGGTCTTGGTCATATAGCACCAATAACCAACACACCCCTGACTGAGTAATTTCACAGCTTTCATCAAGTTGATGACTCTCCCGGAACAACTGGGATTACCTCCCTGAAATACACATTCGACCCCATCGTCTGAAATGATAGTGACCATACGCTTACGGAGACTAATGATGGCATCGTGACGATCCATCCAGTCAATGCCTAAAATAACATCATCTCTAGGTAAATCCACCACGATTAGGTCTACTAACCAATCACGGCCTTGAAGATGAATCGGACAATCCTTAATCTCACGATCTCCGATAATTCTTCTACCATCAGGTAGACCGATGACATAAGGCTCACAACTAGTAGCACTACCCAGACGTAGTCTACTCAAACATGACTCAGAAATGAATGAATGCGATGCACCAGTATCAAAAAGGGTACACACATGTTAAGATAGAATTTTGAGTGTACCTGAGATCATCCGGGCCTCCGGATCGTCGGTCCTTTTCGTCTCATAAATTTGGGGCTTGCTAGTCCCCGCACCGGACGCTCCTGTCTGATGACTATGGGCTCCGCCTTTGTTTGCTCATGTCGTCTTAAACGATGTAGACTGAGTGGCCTGATTATGAACATCTGATTGCTTCGGGGCCTAAGATGACGCCGGAGTAGGTTTGTAGTCCCTTCGGCAAAAACGGGCCTTATGCCCAGCAATCCCACAGTTATTGCACGTGATAGTCTGCCTCAGACACTTGGTGCTGAAATGACCAAGTTCTCCACAGTTGAAACAGGTGTCGGCTTAACTGGCCGCTCGGGACCGAGATTCCGCGGGTCTAGGCGCCATAGGAGGTTGCTCATAAAAAGTAGAGCCTGCACGAAGCTTCTTGAAAGTTGCCTGACTACCTTCAGACTGATTACGATTCTTTGACTTCTTGCTAGCAGATGAAGGTTGCTGCTTAGCACAGTAAACTCATAAGTAAGAGCTTTCTCGATGAATTCGGCCAGAGTGGTGCAATTGAGATTAAGCAACTGCATCCACATACGAGGTTTCAACCTCTTGCTGAAATACTTGATCTTGTCCGCCTGTGAGTGAATAATAGATGAGGCGAAAGAAAGTAGCTCCTGAAATTTCTCGGCGATGGTGAGAACATCATCTTCCGCTGAAAGGTCGGGAATGAGTAATTGTAATAACTTGGCCTCTCTGAGTGGGGCCGGATAATACCTCTCCATCATGAGAGTCTTGAATTGGTCCCAAGTACAAGATCCGTCGGTGGGATTCAACGATAACCACCAAGAGTGAGCGATCTTTCCCAAATAGTAAACCGCGACTGAAACTTTGTGCCCTTCGGGACACTCCACCATAGCAAACAATTTCTCGAAATGCTCAAGCCAGTGAACTATATCTGCCGGTTCATACAAACCCTCAAAAGTAGGTGGTCTTTGGTGAGACATGTCGCCAATAATCCTGCTCACACTCCTCTCTTGCCCCTGAGGTGGCGGCGGAGGAGCCTGCTGATTCTGTGCGGTTGAGTTCTGCATCATCTCCATGAGGCGTGCCATTTGAGTCATCTGGGCCATCAAGCCCTGCATAAACACGAGTGTGTCAACCCAAACACCTTATGAATGAGTTGTGTCCCGGATATGACTCCCTGACAGTGAATGATCATTTCCGGGTGAATGAGTGGCAGCATCGCTGCTCAATGAATTAGCATTATTCCTCGCATTCGCGCGTGTATTCACATGAGCTTTCGGGTTTCGGCCCACACCGCGACCTCTTCCCACACGTCCTCTGCCAGCTCTCTCCATACTGAAGTAGGAAAGTCACATGATAGTTATAGATCTCGCATGCATACCACATTATGGTTACATCATGAAATGATAATAATGAGCGTACGTGCTCTAATACAATGATAACATGAATGATCAACTGAGATGACATGATTATCTGATGAAATTCTTGAAATGATTATCTTGAACAAGTTAACAGGATTAATGATATGATCCTTAAGATCAACAACTGAGCAATGAAATGAACTGAGTGATAATGAGTTAACATGATCAACATGATCAAAATGAAAATGATGATTTAGGATTGTTGACTGTTAAATGATGAATGAGTGATTCTTACTGCCAGAAATTATACCATGGCATCAGAAATCTTAATGTTCTTTGGTCTGAGGGGCTCGACTCTTGCACAGGTCACACGTGACGCGAAAGTCCAATGATACTAATCTGATGAACGATGATTTCAAATGAGACATGACTCAGAAAGTAGTATTCAAAACCACGCTCCAATACCAACTCTGTAACACCCCAAATTAAGCGGATATTACTGTGCCGTGGACCCCCAACTGGGACCCACTAGACGAATAAAAATTAATGAGTTAAATAATATAATTGTAGTACCGAACCACATTATATCATTAATCACTCCGATGAGGAGTTTCGAGTACAACACACCCAGGGAAAATAGAATACATGTATATCTTATATGAAGATAAAATATACAACACTGAATGGAAATGAATATCCAAACGGAAATCTACAGCGGAAATAAAAGGAAGAAAAACATGAATGACTGCAACGGACTGGGGCCCCCTACTAGTATCACTGGGACTCCTCGCCGTTAGCGTTCTCTTCCCGTGCTTTAGCCTTGCCATGACCTGAAAACAACATCCCCCAACGGGGTCAGTTACAGAGAATAAGAATCCTCAAGAGTTGAATAAACACAATCATGATATATCTTAATTATGAAATTAAGCTGAAGAGGGGCATCATAGTACGCCCATAATGGTATGTGCAAGTGCACAAGATGAGTGTACGGACACACCCGCCCTTATACTTATATAGTCTCACGGAGGTACGTTACCGTGTGCACAGTCCATTATGTCGGTGAACCCGATCACATGACTATCATGTGCCCGACTAAAAATTCCACACATCCCCACCCGGACACGCAATATGAACCCAGAAGGCCACAAGAGCAAAAGTGACCAATGAACATTAATGAATTACAATTCGACAAGGGTCAAGAATGACTCACCAAGATGAGATAATAATAAAATGAATGGTAGCTCATTGAAATGATTAGAACCGTCGTTCCTCATGAATTGAATGATTAGTTTGATAATTACAAGTCTTAAAATGACTATTACACTATGAATGAATTATGATTTATGAATGAACAACAAAGAAAGGAATGATATCCTTTTAACCGAGTAAGAATTAACTTAACTCAATACTGGTGATGAAACGTCCTCTCTCGAATAATCGTCCTAAAATGAGATGTCGGTCGCTCGAACAACCTTGAATAACATAATTACCAACAAACGCTCAATATACGTATCAAGCATGAATCACGACTAACTCGAGGGTCGATACAACAATATCCAAACTCATAGAGGCATTCTAACAAATACGTTGTAAACATTCATCCTTTTTGTTATACCAACCCCAAAATAACGAAACCAAACTCCAAGTGAGTAATAAAATCCGACAAAATGATTTCAATGATATCAATAATCCAATAGGAAACCACAATTCACGGTTACGACAACCATAATTGGAAACCCCCAAAAATAACCAAAGTCAACATCAAGGGTTCTTGATTAATTCTCCAAATATTCATCAAATCCGAAAAACACATCAATAAATCCATAGGAATACATGTATCAAAGGTAGATAATCCATATATAACATATTCCAACATAATAGCAAGCTTACACGAAGAGATCGGAAGGAAAATACTCAAAATCCGAAATTCTAGATCCAAGAATCATTACCTTGATTTGATGTGTTGGAGAGGATGAAATGATGATTAATCCGAATGATAAGCTTGAAGATGATGATAGATGGATTCAGCTCGAAGAAATCTCTCCAAAATATCCGAAATCGCCCAAAACCGATGATGGAATGAAGTGAAATGAAAAATGACGAATCTGGACTGCACTGTCCAATTTATACTGGTCCCAGCTTAGCGCACGCTATGACCTGATATGTAGCGTGCGCTACCGGGTTAACCGGACAGTCCAGTGAGCTCTGACTGCCTCGTTAGCATACGGTACGAACTTGGTAGCATGCGCAAACTGATATCTGAAGCCCAGTGACTGAAGTCCAGAACCTCCTATTCTCTGATCTGCTCGCGATAGCGTACGCTACACCCAAAACTCAGCGTGCGCTACTACACCACTAGTGTACGCTAATATCTACTCATAGCATACGCTATGAATTATTCCAATTCAGTCCAGTACCCACTGGACTCTGCCTGATTGACCTTAGCGCGCGCTACAATGATAGCATAGCGTGCGCTACCCGAACTCACTAGGACGCGCTACTTACCATTCGTAGCATGCGCTACTACAACTCAACTGCAGTCCAGTGCCTTCTGGACTGTCTGCCTGAACCACGTTAGCGTGCGCTAATACTAAAAGGTAGCGTGTGCTACCCGTACTCAATTAGCACGCGCTAAAGAGAGTACGTAGCGTGCGCTACTCCTCACACACAGCCCATTACGACGATGAAAAAGATGACAATCACGGTCCGATCCTCCAACCAGTTAGGAAGACGAATAATAACTGATACACGATACAAATACTCTGAACGGTGAATACAATGATTGAATATGAATGATGAATGATTATTAATGAGTGAAAATTACTGAGTGACAATTACTGAATGATAATTACTGAATGATAATGACTGAATTACAACCGGGTATTACATGGATCGTGGTCCCAAGAACCAGTCCTGGCAGCCGGACCGCGATCCGCTAGTCCAGGCCGCATGGCCGGCACCGGCCGGGACCTGTCGGCACAGATCGGTACACCAGGCCGGGACCTGCCGACATAGCTCGGGACACCAGGCCAGGACCGCCAGCACAGCTCGGAACACCATGCCGGGACCGCGAGGCACACACAGGCCAGGATCGCGGTTTCCTTCCTGGACCGCACGACAGGGGCCTCCTCCAAGTATAATTTTTTTTTCTTTGAGTATACATCTTATGTATACTACATGTATACATCTTATGTATATCATAACTAATACCTTTTGAGCAATATAAATGTATAAATAAAATCTATATTTATACAACCTCGGAATCAAAATATAATTATGTTCGTATGAAAATTTTAAAGAAGCATAATCTTTACATAAACAAATTTATATATCGAAACACAAATCTATTAAGATTATATATATCACCATATATATAAACTTTATATATCAACATATATGAAAATCGAAACAATGAAAATATATTAGTCGCTCTGATAACACTGTTGGGTTTTTATCGAACTAATAAGATTTATGATCTCATCATATATCGAAATAGTGCAGTGGAAATAAAATACAAAATGTAAAAACCCTCTGAGGATCCAAGTATATTAACAAAGTACGAAGAACAAGATTGTTACCTCTTGTAGCGTGTTTTCGATCGAGCCTTCTGAAGACGTTGCAAGAAGCGAGCGTCCTCTACGGTATCAACACAACAAATAAGTGCCAAGTGTCTAACGGATTGCTAGCTCCTATTCAACAAAGATTTGACTTAAATCAATTTTAATATAGGTATGTTCTTGATTATGGTAAGAACAAGAACACCTAGAATATTATTCAAATGTTCTTGAACTTTGATCTAAAATAACAACTATGAATCTTATTCAATATGTTACTAAAGATCAAAATCATAAGATTAAATAAAGATTAGAAGAGTATTCTAAATACTTTTTTGGTCAAAGAATCAATCTTCAAAGATATGAAGATATCTTTTTTATTCTTTTGATTATTCAACTCTTGAATATAATCTTCAAGACTTTGAGAGAGAGAAAGATCAAAATAAGATTTTTAATTCTCTCTACACAAATATGTCTTCACTTGTGATTAAGTCTTATTTGAGGGCTATCACAAGACACTCTTTTATAGTCCTCAAAATGGCTAAGGTTTTACCAACCTTTTCACAAACCATAATTAACCGGAACAAAATAGCTGCTATGCTCGTTTAAGTGTGTGACCCTGTAGGGTCTAATTAATACGGCAATGAGTATAAAAATAATTTTACGACTCATAAATCATAAGCAGCATGTAGCTAGAATTTATGACTACCCGTATTAAAAAAATTAATTCGACGACACGAACGAAATCCCGTTACTGTATAATATTTAATCCTCTCGTCACACGATATCCTAATTAAGCATAAGGCGTGGATAAGTGGACCTTATATATTTTAATTAATATTCTTGATCTCAAGTTATAATTGTCCAATTCAAATATTTATCAATAACTCTTTATTGATCAATTTGAGCATGGCCATGCATTTAAACAATTTATCTTATCAAGGGCCCGTGGATATCTTCTCCATTTTATAGGAGGGACAAGTCCCCTCTGGACAAACTATTGCCCTCTGCATAAATCATACCGTATACAATCACAAACTGTATGGTCCCTTATTATAGAAGACATTGGTATTGTTAAAATACGATACTCATTATGTAGGAAACTGTAGTGTCTTTAAGTAATAAGGACTTAAATAATATATAACAATCAGAGGAATTATAATGACTTAATCCATATATAATTCTCTTTTTTATGTCATATCCAATATTATGTCTCTACATGTATCTATGACGTGATATAATATCTCATGTTCATGACCAATAAAATGTAATATCCGCGATTTTTGAGTTTCGGTAATTTATTTTTTTGGCAGAAGTCCATCTTGGAGACTTTATTGTGACTTTTTCGTCATTTCGAGAGTGATTAATTCTACACTTTTTGTCATCCGAGTTCGTTTTCATGTCGTTTTATTAAGTTCCGTGTTCTTAAGCGATTTTTCCGCACTTGAGTTCGATTCTTGCGAATCTCTTCCGAAACGGTTGTTTCAAGTTTCTTGTAAGTTCATGTAATGTTGTTATACGTGTTGCGAGCTTTGGCTTAGTGTGTCGATCGTGTATCGGGTATTTTGGACATTTTGAGCCGTTTTCGTAATTTCCCAAAGTTTGGGGTAATTACTTTCCGTTGTCGAATTTCGAGCTTTCGAGTGGTCAGAAATGTGTGTTTTCTTAGTGTTTAGATTCGTCTTTGCGAGTACTTCATAACCGTATCTTCGATTCATATTCAGGTTTGGGTTTCGGGATTGTCGGGGCCGTCGGAAGTAGCCACGGTCGAGTCACGACCGCACTTTGTGGAGTAGGCACTGGCCTGGCCGAGTTACGGTCGTAAGGTGCCGGTTACATCCGTAAGTGATCGGCAGGTACATGATGGACGAAGGCCGGTTACGGCCATAAGGAGTACTGGTTACGGTCGTACGGTGCTGGTTACGGCCGTAAGGGGGTGCCGATTACGGCCATAGTGAATCGACATATTTCAGGCAGTGACGCCTGGGAGTTTGGTTACGGCCGTAAGGCTATGCCGATTATGGCCGTAAGGGTTGACAATTGCGTACGCAAGGATTTTGGCCATTGCGTGTGCTATCGGAATTTGACCGAGTTACGACCGTAAGGCACTGCCGGTTACGGCCGTAACTCTGTCGGCCATATCCTGAGCTCGGCCAGACTTCATTTTACCCTTCTTTCCTCGTTTTTGTGGAAGCTCGCGACGGGAGACTCGGGAGCTCGAGTTCTTGGTCGATTCTAATCATTTCTAAGGCGTTTTGGAAGATTCGTGTTGATTATATCATCATCCAATACGTTTTCTTCGTCGAATCAAGTATTTTTCTTGAATCCCTAGAGTTGACTTTTTGGGGAGTTTTGTTCTTGATTTTGTTTCCATCCGATTTTTGATGAACCGATTGTTGTTTAATGATGTTGTTAAACATATCCTATGGACTATATATCCATATTTCGATATGGAATTCCATTTTCATATTTTGGTCGGTCGATTTGCGTTCTTGGCCATTTTGGGGGAAACCCTTGAACTTTCATCGTTTGTTCCTTGAATTCAACAACTTTAGGTCGTTCTATGGAATTCATTTTCATTGTTGTTATTGTTGTTCGTAGTTTATTGATGCGGGTTAGCGTTCGGTGGAGTCGGCGGTTCATAGTCGGTTCGTGCCAACCTACTTCGGTCGATTCTTCGCATTGTGGTTATTCGAGGCAAGTACCTTGTCCATACATTTCTTGTTTTGTGGACATGATGATCGGTGATTGTCTAAATGTGTTTGTTTGGTTGTTTGAAATGAATTTTCAAAATATTCAATTAGCCTCGTTAAAGGCTCTCTTTCAAAACCTTGTGTATTTTGTGATTGCTATGTTTCGTAAACGATTATGTGAACCCTATGAACATGCTTGGTGTTGTTGTTGCGCTTTGATAATATATATGCATATATTATCTCATTTGGTTACGTTGTGATTTGACAATGGTGTCGTGATTTGTGTTTGTTGCCTTTGGGTGAATTGTTTGGATATCCTTGGTGTGATATATTATTTGTGTAAATGTGTGGATTTGGTCGAAGGTCTACGGTGACACATGGCATGTGATCATGTGGTCAGGATGCAACAAGTGATTGGTCCAACCGTGAGAGCCTAAGACAATCTACGGTGACATATGGCTTATGATCATGTGGTCAGGTTGCAACCAGTGATTGATCCAACCATGAGATGATAAGACCTGCAGTGACATATGGCATGCGATCATATGGTCAGGAGACAACAAATGATTGATCCAACCGTGAGATGACGTGGCAGGTGTTCACGGTGTTATGTGTATGATTGTGAATGTGTTTTGCTCACCTCGGGAGGGTCCTGCGAGGCCTCGAGGGAATCCAATGGTATAGCCCTGGATTCACGAGTTGGTGTGTATATGATTTGTGAATGTACTTTGCTCACCTCGGGAGGGTCCTGCGAGGCCTCAAGGGAATCCAATGGTATAGCCCTAGATTCATGAGTTGGTGTTGTATTGGGTGAACAAGATTTGCGTATCTTGGGTGATTATGTCGTGTTGATTTTATATCCGTCGAGGGCACGTGACGTGGGTTTTTGTAACACCGCTGATATATTCAGGAATATTACAGCGCCGTAAATCCTTTACATAAGGAATTACAAGGCTGGAGAAATGAGAAGACCATAACATATACCAACGTATGAAAATAACGTAAATAAGATAATACAGTTCTGACCAAATACTGAAAGTACGAATGTTCAACGGAAAAGTATTAATACATCACTTATTAAAACGATACAAACAACAGACAAATAAACCTGGCCGGAACATCACTCTGCACCCTCGTCGTCATGCAACTCCAATGGTTGTTTACCTACTCTCATGGATCCTTAACATAAACAAATGTTCACCCCCGAAGGGGTTAGCACAACGATGCTAGTACAAGTACCACAACATATTATTCAACATATCACGAAGAATAATAATAACATAAATGACAAAAGAACAACGAGTCTTCTCCTGCGAGAAACTCAATAATAACGTACACACATAATAATCACAACAAGATATCAGAACTTACACATGGTAATTCCAGTGATCCAGCGTTCACTGCCTATACCCCCCGATGATTACGTCAAACCAACCCAAGGTGGAAAAACCCGTCCGATGATCCAGCACACGCTAGCATAGATCCCCCGATGATCCCGTCAAACCAACACGAGGTGAACATACAACAACGACATATATGCATGACAATATGTATAACATCAATATATATAAAATAATTAAGGTACTTGCCTCGATTCGAAGACAAGAATACTACTTCCACGAAAAACGAAACACTTGAAGGTCGCCCCTTCGATCAATCACGTAGCAAGCTCGAACCTTAACAAAAGAAATAATATAGAATTTTTCTCACGTCGTACGAATGTCTAACAATCCAATTTACGGTCGAAAGTTCATAAAACGTAATCTGCCTGAACTGTTTAGCATACGCTACGTATTCTACATAGCGTGCGTTAAGCCTGCTTGTTAGCGCACATAAACAACGAAACCTAGCATATGCTAACTATGTATCGACAGTCCTCTCTGATCAGCCGTCTGACTCGCCTGATGACTTAACGTACGCTACGTACCAAACGTAGCGTACGCTAAACATGCCCGATAGCGTACGTTAATCTACGTAGCTTAGCGTACGCTAAGCGTGCATGGCAGCTTCACTACTGGGCAGTAGACTGTTCTATGGTGATGAAACTTACGAACTCCTCAGTTATTAACGTGTGTTATCCGTCTACATGTCATGTTCATAAACTTATGAATAATCTTACGGATTCAATCATCTTTGAGTTCAAGGAAAAGAATATCATCACAACTCTTATATTCAACCTCGATTATCATTCCCATGAGAAGTTCGGTGATCTCCGGTTAGTACACTAGATTCCATTATCATTATCACATTCAGACTACATCTTTAAAGGTGAACTACCAATTCCAACTACGAGGTTTCAATGACGATATTATAAGCATAATCATTCCCACTTCTAAACATGATGCTTGTTTGAATAATTCATCAATGGAATTCAATATCTGGATAGCATGATCATCTTATTGTTCAGAACACGAATCTAAGGCTGGAGATAGAATTAACATACCTTAAGATGAAGAAATCACTGAGCCAAAAAGGTAGAATCCGACTCTGGTTGGTTGTATGCCAATCCAAGGTGCTACTCCACTTCACTGATCAATCACAAGTGATATCCAATCTTTAATGAATCAAGTAGAGGTGGTATAAGTTTTAAGGTGATATAATGCTCTCTGGTCTCTCAAGAATGAAGGGTAATCGAAGGAAATGTAAACCAAGTAAAATGGGTTGCTGTCCCATTTATAACTTTTTTGCACATACGTTAATTAGCACACGCTATCTCCATAACCTTAGCGTACGCTAACTGGCGTTGACTCCAAATCTGTACAGGTTCACCCACGGGAATCTTATCCGCACCCACGTCCGGCTGGCGCATGTGCTAGCCGCTAAGATCAATAATTGACTGCCTAGCGCATGCAATTCTTCATTCGTAACGTGCGCTAGTTGTAGCCGATACCGCACGTTAAGCTATATTCGTAGAGTACGCTATCACGAGTTTGCATGAGAAATTTTGCATGTTGTTATACTTATGTACAAGGATACAAGCATAGGAAATATCATACTCCAATTATCGAGATCACAATTCCGAATACTACAGGGTTCAAATACATATGAAATACATAATAATAAATCCGGATATTACATACTCTCCTACTAAAAATGAGTTTCGTCCCGAAACTCAATACGAAAATAACTCTGTATATCTGGACTTCATGCTATCTTTCGTTTCCCAAGTGGCTTCTTCCACTCCGTGGCGTGACCACTGAACTTTAACCAAAGCGATTGGTTTGTTACTCAACTGCTTAACTTGACTCTCGAGTATCCTGACCGGTCTTTCTTCAAATGTTCCATCCTGAGCGACTTCGATTCCGCCGAAATCAATGATATGACTAGGATACGGTATATATCTCCATAACTGGGATACGTGAAACACGTCATGAACATGGCTCAATGACGGCGGTAATGCCAATCTATATGCCAACTCTCCAACTTTCTCAAGGATCTCGAATGGTCCGATATATCTCGGACTCAGCTTTCCCTTCCTTCCATAACGAAAGATTCCCCGAGTAAGAGAAACTTTTAAAAGTACGAAATCTCCGATACTAAACTCCAATGGACGACGACGTATATCAGCATAAGATTTCTGTCGACTCTGGGCGGTCAACAGCCTTTCACGAATCAAGACTATCTTCTCTTGTGTCTGAACAATCAATTCTGGTTCCGTTCCAATCACATCTGATGAATCGTCCCAACATAAGGGCGATATGCATCTTCTACTGTATAATGCCTCAAACGGTGCCATCTTAATAGAAGCATGCCAACTATTGTTGTAGGTAAATTCAATCAACAGTAGATGAACTTCCCAATCGTTTGACCAATCTAAGGCACAGGCCCTCAGCATGTCTTCCCCATTTGAATAGTCCTCTCGGATTGTCCGTCTGTCTGTGGGTGATAAGCTGTGTTGAAGTTCAATACGGTCCCCAAGGCCTTATGAACTGCTTTCCAAAAATGAGACACAAAACGGCCGTCTCGATTAGAAATAATGGTCTTCAGCGTACCATGCAGTCGAACTATTTCTGAAATAAATACCCGTGCCAACCTCTCGAGTCCCCACGTGTCCTTAATGCCTAGAAAATGAGCTGATTTGGTTAAACGATCAACTATCACCCAAATCATGTTCATTCCTGTCTTGGTTCTCGGCATACTAGTGATAAAGTCCATCGATATGTCCTCCCACTTCCATGCAGGAATTGGGAGCGGCTTCAGCATTCCGGTAGGTCGTTGATGCTCGATCTTAACCTGCTGAAAAGTCAAGCATTTCGAAACATAGTCCGCTACATCTTTCTTCATGTTCCCCACCAAAAGTTCTGCTTCAAGTCCTTATACATCTTATTGGTGCCCGTGTGGATAGAATAGGGTGAGCTGTGAGCTTCCTTCATAATCATCTGTTTCAGAACATCGACATCGGGAATGCAGAGTCGGTTCTGAAATCTCAAAACTCCATCATCATGAATTACGAATCCGAGGCCTTCCCCTTGATCACTTCATCACATAACCGAACCATCAGAGGATCATATGCCTGCTTAGATTTGATTTCCTCGGTTAACGATGAAGTTATTTCCATCACGCACAGTTGTCCTTGGACTCTTTGTAACCATAGTTCAATTCCTTCTCGAATCATCTCTCATTGAATGCTGAGTTGGGAGGTCAGAGTCTCTAGCACCTGGATAGAAACAGGCTTGCGGCTAAGTGCATCGGCCACTACATTTGCTTTGCCTGGATGATAAAGAATCTCCAAGTCATAATCCTTAATAAGTTCCCGCCATCTCTTTTGCCGCATGTTCAACTCTTTCTGACTGAAGATGTATTTGAGACTCTTGTGATTCGTAAAGATCTGACAGTGAGTCCCGAACAGGTAATGCCTCCAGATTTTCAAAGCAAAAACTACTGCTGCTAGCTCCAAATCATGCGTTGGGTAATTCACTTCATAAGGTTTCTGCTATCGTGACGCATAAGCGATCACCTTATCATTCTGCATCAATACACATCCGAGTGCTTGGTTCGAAGCATCACTGTAAACTATGAATCCTCCAGTTCCCTGTGGAAGTGTTAAAATCGGTGCTGTCGTCAATCTCTTCTTCAATTCGTCAAAGCTATTCTGGCACAACTCGTTCCACTCAAACTTTTGTGTTTTCTGCAGTAGTCGAGTAAGTGGGCGGGAAATTTTGGAAAAACCTTCCACGAACCGACGATAATACCCAGCAAGTCCTAAGAAACTCCGAACTTCTTTCACGTTCTTTGGAGGCTTCCAATCCATAACCGCTTCAATCGTCTGAGGATATACTCGGACTCCTTCAGCTGATACCACATGGACGAGGAACATTACTTCTTTTAGCCAGAATTCACACTTAGAAAGTTTGGCGTAAAATTGCTCACTTCTCAAAAGTTCTAATACAATCCGCAAATGCTGCACATGTTCTTCCGTGCTATTGGAATAAACTAGAATGTCCTCAATGAACACAACTGCAAACTTGTCCAAATACTATATGAATACATGATTCATCAATTGCATAAACACTGCAGGTGAATTAGTGAGACCAAACGGCATCACTACAAACTCATAATGTCCGTAACGAGATCTGAATGCTGACTTTGGAACATCAGATTCCTTAGTCCTCAGCTGGTGGTATCCTGATCTCAGATCGATTTTAGAAAATACTATTGCTCCTTGCAACTGGTCAAACAAATCATCAATCCATGGCAACAGATACTTGTTGTTAATCATCATTTTGTTCAGCTCTCGATAGTCAATACACAGTCGAAGCGATCCATCCTTCTTCCGGACAAAAAGAACTGGTGCTCCCCAGGGCGAAATGCTTGGCTAGATATAGCCTTTGTCCAGTAACTCCTCCAGCTGCTTTTTCAGTTCATACATCTTAGTAGGTGCCATATGATACGGCACCTTAGAAATTGGTGTAGCTCTGGGTTACAGCTCGATGGTGAATTCTACATCCCGTCGTGGAGGTAGTCCAGGTAACTCGTCAGGAAATACATCCGGAAATTCGTTCACAAAAGGAATGGATGAAAGTTCCACAATTTCATCTTCTTTCTTCATTGCATAGCACCAGTATCCAGTACAACCCTGTTTCAACAATTTGACAGCTTTCATCGCCTTAATCATCTTCCCTGAGCTTCTTGGTTTCCATCCTTCAAATAGTATTTTGGAACCATCGTCAGCGATCAGCGAGATATTCCTCTTTTGGTAGTTTACAATAGCTCCATATCGATTAAGCCAATCATCTCCGAGTATCAGGTCGTCTCCTTGCATTTCTATCACAATCAAATTTGAGAGCCACTCTCTGCCCCCAAATGATACAGGGAAATCTCTAGTTTCTAAGTTTCCAACAATCCTCACTCCACTCAGTAACACAACAACATAAGGTTCACAATTATGAAAAGCAGAAATATTTAAACGATTTACACAAGATAAGGATATATATGAATGCGTAGCTCCTGTATCGAATAAAACGCTAACTGGCTGGGAATAGATCTGAACACTACCTGATGTGATAGCAGCATCCTGACCGTCTGTTCTCCTCATCTCATACAGACGTGGGGGAACAGATCCGGCACTCGATGTACCCTTTCGGTCCCATTGTCCTCTTCTTCGTCCGCGGCCAAAATTCTGAGGCATCTGAACAATTTGCTGCGTCTGTTGGATACTGGCTTTCTTTTGAACTGGTTGTGGTGTACGGGCTCTAAAAGACTTTGCAGCCTCTTCACAGAACACCGCACGATGTCCCTCCTATCTACAATTAAAACAAGTCACGACAGGTAGGGGGAAATTCCCTCGATAGTGCCCTGTCTGGGCACAATTAAAGCATTTCCTGGTGACATCTATCATGGTTGATGCTGCTCCGAAGTTCTTTCCGCTCCTAGATGGGTGCGGAGGTTTCTTGAAAGAACAAAAGGATGACTGGGCCTTATGGGGCCCGCTGCTCTTGTGCTCTGTAAAAGTACCAGAGACTTTCTGCTTCTTGGATTCTGTAAACTTCTCCATCGCTGCTTCCTTGATTTCGTACGCCAATGCTTTATCCTGGTATTGACGAAGAGTGGTACATTCAAAACCGGACATGTACCTCTGGATTTCTGGTTTCATTCTCATATCAAAATGGATCATCATTTATGCATTTGTTGTGACCAGATGTCAAACAAATGCTAACTATTGGTTAAACGTCTTAATTGTATGGGATACAGGTTCGTCTGACGGCTGAGCGGAGAAAAACTCCCGAACTTTGGCTTCCCTCACAAGACGAGGGCAGTACTGAGCTTCCATCATCAATTTAAATTTTGTCCAGTCCACATCATTATCTGCAGGCCAGATGGCTTCCCACCACTTAGATGCTTCTCCTATTAGAAAGTACTGAGAAATAGAGGATCTCCGGTCATCTGGGCAATTAATTCCGGCAAAAATTTTCTCCAATTCCTTCAACCAATGGTCCCATGTGGGAGTCTCAGAAAAGCCATCGAATTTGGGTGGTTGCATCTTCGCCACCTCTTACAGCCATCGGTCACCTCGATTTCCCATGTCTGGGATCCCTTGCTGTCTATCTCCCTGTTGTAATCCCACCGCCACATGCATCCGGTCTACGACCTGGGCGAACTGAGTCACCTGGTTCACCACTTGACGAAGGATTTCGGGCACAGCAGGTTCCGATTCATTATTAATAGATCTCTGTGCCTCGCCTGAGCTGTGGCTCGCCTGATTAGAAGGCGAAGCTTCTCTTTCGGCATTCCTTCGTCCACGTCCACGACCGCAACCACGTCCACGTCCACCTATCAACATACTGTAAGCATAAATACTCAATATACAGGAAACAATATTGTTCAAATGTTCAAGTATAAAGAGGTACAACATGTAAAGAACGAGATAGAGTTTAGGAACTTACAACCACCACTCGCATGAAGACGTACGCAGTACAGTGATGTTATTCACGGCCGATTACCTCAAAAGACGTATACGACCCCTATTTTAACCTAATGGCCAAGATATCCATAATCTTAGCTCCGATACCATATTCTGTAACACCCGCGATATATTCAGGACTATTAAAGCGCCGTAAATCCTTTACATAAGGAATTACAAGGCTGAAGAAATGAGCAGACAATAACAGATACCAACGTATGAAAATAACGGAAATAAGATACAACAGTTCTGACCAAATACTGAAAGTACGAATGTTCAACAGAAATACATCACTAAATCCAAATCATTATAAACGACTACGTACTCGAGTACTTATTAAAACGATACAAACAACAGATAAATAAACCCGGCTGGAACATCACTCTGCACCCTCGTCGTCATACAACTCCAGTGGTTGTTTCCCTATTCTCCTGGATCCTGAACATAAACAAATGTTCACCCCCGAAGGGGTTAGCACAACGATGCTAGTACAAGTACCACGACATATTATTCAACATCTCACGAAGAATAATAATAACATAAATGACAAAAGAACCAACGAGTCTTCTCCTGCGAGAAACTCAATAATAACGTACATGCATGATAATCACAACATACACATCGTAATTCCAATGATCCAGCATTCACTGCGTAGACCCCCCAATGATTCCATCAAACCAACCCGAGGTGGAAAAACACGTCCGATGATCCAGCGCATGCTAGCATAGATCCCCCGATGATCTCGTCGGACCAACACGAGGTGGACATACAACAACGATATATATGCACGACAATATGTATAACATCAATATATATAAAACAATTAAGGTACTTGCCTCGATTCGAAGACAAGAATGCTACTTCCACGAAAAACAAAACACTCGAAGGTCGCCCCTTCGATCAATCACGTAGCAATCTCGAACCTTAATAAAAGAAATAATATAGAATTTATTTTATGTCATACGAATGTCTAACAATCGAATTTATGGTCGAAAGTTCATAAAACTCAATCTGCCTGAACTGCTTAGCGTACGCTTCATATTCTACATAGCGTGTGTTAAGCCTGCTCGTTAGCGCATGTAAACAACGAAGCCTAGCATATGGTAACTATGTATCGACAGTCCTCTCTGATCAGCCGACTGACTCGCCTGATGACTTAACGTACGCTACGTACCAAACATAGCGTATGCTAAACATGCCTGATAGCGTACGTTAATCTACATAGCTTAGCTACGCTAAGCGTGCATGGCAGCTTCACTACTGGGCAGCAGACTGTTCTACGGTGGTGAAACTTATGAACTCCTCGGTGATTAACGTGTGTTATCCGTCTACATGTCATGTTCATAAACTTATGAATGATCATACGGATTCAATCATCTTTGAGTTCAAGGAAAAGAATATCATCACAACTCTTATATTCAACCTCGATTATCATTCTCATGTGAAATTCGGTGATCTCCGTTTCGTATACTAGATTCCATTATCATTATCACATTCAGACTACATCTTTAAAGGTGAACTACCAATTCCAACTACGACGTTTCAATGACGATATTATAAGCATGATCATTCCCACTTCTAAACATGATGCTTGTTTGAATAATTCATCAATGGAATTCAATATCTTGATAGCATGATCATCTTATTCTTTAGAACATGAATATAAGGCTGGAGATAGAATTAACATACCTTAATATGAAGAAATCACTGAGCCAAACAGGTAGAATCTGACTCCGGTTGGTTGTATGCCAATCCAAGGTGCTACTCCACTTCAATGATCAATCACAAGTGATACCCAATCTTTAATGAATCAAGTAGAGGTGGTCTAAGTGTTTAAGGAGGATATAATGCCCTTTGGTCTCTCAAGAACGAAGGATAATCGAAGGAAATGTAAACCAAGTAAAATGGGTTGCTGTACCATTTATAACATTTCTGCAAATACGTTAATTAGCGCACGCTATCTACATATCCTTAGCGCACGCTAACTAGCCTTGACTCCAAATCTGTCCAAGTTCGCCCGCGGGAATCTTATCCGGACCCATGTCCAGCTAGCGCATGTGCTAGATGCTAAGCTCAATAATTTACTGCCTAGCGCATGCAATTCTTCATTCGTAGCGTGCACTAGTTGTAGCCGATAATGCACGTTAAGCTACATTCTTAGCGTGCGCTATCACGAGTTTGCATGAGAAATTTTTCATGTTGTTATACTTATGTACAAGGATACAAGTATAGGAAATATCATACTCCAATTATCGACAACACAATTCCGAATACTACAGGGTTCAAATACAGATGAAATACAAAATAATAAATCCGGATATTACAGTTTTAACCCTGTGTAATGTTGTTGGTTTTCAATTTGCGAAAACAAAACCTTTGGGATGTGACCCCTGTTGATTTTTGGAAAGAGAAGGATTCGATAATCCTAAATTGTTTTTTATTAAAACTCCCGATGGCTTATTAAACCATTTTGTAAATTGTTTCTCTTGAATTGTGAACTTTCAGTATTGGAATGTTTTACATAAACTCTTGCTTCGGGAAGTATTTTTCATTGTGTTTGAATCTTGGAGGATCTCCTGGTTATTATTATTCTTGGAAATTGAATTGTATGGCTCGTATTTGCACTTTGTACTTGCACTAGCAAAATAGTGGAATTTTACTAACCCCCGAGTAATCGGGCGGTGGATGTCTGTATTGTATTCAGGTTTTGGGGACCATAGCACAGGGTCGGCATGAAGGATAATGAAACATGAACGATACTAATCACACGAGGACCCGTATGATGTCATATTGGCTTAGTTGTATTTTATTTCCGCTGCAGTATTCGTTCCCCATTGTACGGGAGTGAGTTGTATTCAACCCCTGCGTGGGCATATATTGTGATTGAGTTGTATGTATTTATTGAAAGACCAAATCGGTCTACTTAGTCATTTTAGCCTTAAAAGGCATTGTTGAGATATTCAATGTTGTTACCAGCCCAGTCACCCTCGGTCCAAAAGGAGAGGTTCTACGGCGTGTAATATCCCTGAGCGGATTGGGGGTGTTACATAAATGGTATCGGAGCTTAGGTTGTGGAAACCTAGGCTATCGGGTTTAGTGGTGTCTGTTGAGTTTTTGTCTCGTTGGATTTTGTCTGACTGAGTCGTGTCGCGATGCGTCGTCTGAGTTTGTTGGTCGTGATTAGTATCATGGCACGATCATCATCTTCGTGCGACCTGTGGATGTAAGTCTCTCTTCTTTGTGTTGTGCCTCGTGTGACACGAGTTACTGGTATGATTATGAGTTAAGTGACGGAATCCTTATGCAGATTCTTGGTTTCGTGATGCGTTTAGGTGACTCTCATATTTCCATTATATGAGGAGTGTTGTCATTATTTATGTACTTTTGACTGTGATATTTGACTGTTTGTTCCGGCAAAAGACAGGTGTTGTCTTGGTTTTGAACGAGTTGATGCGTGTATTATGATGTATGTAGGTGAATGTCGATACGTATGATTTTTGGGCATTATGGCCTATTAGATTTTTGAAAACCTTGAGTATCTTAGAAAATAAAATTCAAGACGTACTTTTAAATGGATTGTATTTTCGAGGCGCCTAATAACACAACTATCTGTTTCAAAATTCTTCTACCTTGAGGACCAAAATATTTTTTTTGATATTCCAGTAATTTTGGAAATGCATTTTCTTAGACCCAAGGGTCGAATGTTTCTGAAAGTTGCAATTTAAAGGAAAAGTGTCCTCATTTTTATCAAATGCAAGATGGTTTTTCAAGGTCTCGATAACGATGTTTGTACAAATTTTTGAAAAGGTGATACTCAAGATCAACTATTGTTTCCAGAATCATATTTTTTTCAAAGGTGGTTTTCGTTTTTAAAACCTATCACTTCCTGCTTGTGGTCGGAGAAGGTGTGTATGATGTTAGTATTGTCGTTAGGGTGTTAGCCCTCCGAGTTGTGATTGAATTGGTGGTGTGAGCGTTGAGTCATTCACCACGCATTTGTTGTACTAGCCCTCTGTGAGAGGTGTGATGTGGCATTTAATGTTTGTCGCCTCGTGGTGAATTGCGTGTTGTCGCACTTGTGCGAGCTGTTAAAGCTTGGGTTTGTACGTTTGTGTAAATGTGTGATTGTTTCATGATGTTTGTGATTATGTGTTGGTTATCGTTCGGGCTGTTGAGATTGCTGAACGATGCCGTCATTGCTGTGATGTTGATGTGCGTGTTGCTTAATGATAGTAATCATCGTATGTGTTGCGTGTTATGATTTTTTGTTGTGCTGAGTTGGCATCTCCGGTTTGTTGTTTTGTGATGTTATATTCCATTGTACCTAGCATTCGTATATTCGGTATGCCAAGCTGAGGTGCTTCAACCGTATTGTGCCGGGGGCATGTACGTACAAATTGTCCTTCTCGTCAGTAACGCATTTCAAGTGTGGACTCGAGGGACACATAATCCAGTTTTGCGAATTGGTTACCGAGACTTCCGAAGTCCGCGCTTTAACACAGATATCAGGATCGGCTCTGAGAGGCCCGTGAGAGATTTTTCTGTCGGTTGCTTTTTGTGTTGTTCCCTTGCTCCCGTTGTTGTGAGTTGCGGGGACGACATTTCTCTTATAAGAGGTTGAATGTAATGCCATATTATTTTTGACTTCTGCAGTTTCTCTCTCTTAATTCTATCGACTTGCTCGTGATCGTTGATACTTTTTGAACTTGTTTGGTATCTCGGTTGTCATCGTTCGAATGGGTTGTGACCTTGTTTCGGATAAATCTGTTTATCGTCGTGGCTTTTTCGAGTTCGGTTTGATTTTTGTGAACCTTATTCGAAAGTAACATCTTTTAATTTCTACCAGCTCTTTTAATGTCTTGAGTTGTAGTGTGAACTTCGGAGTCATTGTTCGATCTTATCATTCAATCATTGTTGTTCGATCGTTGCTACTCGATCATTGTTGTTCGATCATTGTTATTTAGTCGTTGTTGTTCGATCATTGTTGTTCGATCGTTGTTATTCGATCATTGTTTTTCGATCGTTGTTGTTCGATCATTGTTGTTTGATCATTGTTGTTCGATCGTTGTTGTTTGGTCGTTGTTGTCCGATCGTTGTTGTTCGATTGTTGTTGTTTGGTCGTTGTTGTTCGATCGGGGTTGTCTGACTATTGTTGCCTGATCTCGTACCGTGAAGAATTGTCGTTCACCGTTAGTCTGTTGTTTCAAGTGTGGTCAGGTGGGTCAGCGAGCCGTGCATTGCAAGACGGTAACTGAGAGATTTGGGGATCGAGGTTGCGCCTCTGCTCCGAAAGGACACGGAGATGCCTAGTGTGGTTTTTGAGAATTTCGGCGTAGTCCGAATTATTTGTGATTGTCCTTGTGGATCGTTTTGTGTTTATTTTTTGTTTTCTCGACTGTGCGTGTTTCCTTGTAATAGGTGCTTTGTGTTTTGTGATTGTTTGGATAATTGACTTTATTGTATTATCTGTTTGATGACGCTTGTCACTTGTTGGTTTTATTATGTCTCCGCCTGTGGCGTTGTGATGGTTGTCGTGGAGCGTGTTTTCACGCCATATGTCTCTTTGCCTTGCTTGTAACGCTTCGCCGTTGGGCGTGAGTTTTCGATTCTTGTGTATTCCGTTGACTGTTTCCTGGTGGGATGTTGCTCCCACCTACTTATTTTATGTTTCGGGACGAAACTTCTTTTAAGGAGGGTAGTATGTAATATCCGCGATTTTCGATTTTTGGTAATCTTTTTTTAGGCGGAAGTCCATCTTGGCGACTCTATTGTGACCGTTTCGTCATTTCGAGAGTAATTAATTCTACACTTTTTGTCATCCGAGTTCGTTTTTGTGTCGTTTTATTGAGTTCCGTGTTCTTAAGCGACTTTTCCGCACTTGAGTTCGATTCTTGCGAATCTCGTCCGAAACTGTTGTTTCAAGTTTCTCGTAAGTTCAAGTAACATTGTTATACGTGTTGCGATCTTTGGCTTAGTTTTTCGATCGTGTATCGGGTATTTCGGACGTTTTGGGCCATTTTCGTAATTTCCCAAAGTTTGGGGTAATTACTTTCCGTTGTCGAATTTTGAGCCTTATGGTGGTTGGAATCGTGTGTTCTCTTAGCGTTTAGATTCGTGTTTGCGAGTACTTCGCAACCGTATCTTCGATTCATATTTAGGTTTGGGTTTCGGGGTTGTTCAGGCCATCGGAAGTAGCCACGACCGAGTCACGGCCGCACTTTGTGGAGCAGGCACTAGCCTGGCCGAGTTACAGCCGTAAGGTGCCGGTTACGGCCATAAGGAGTACTGGTTACGGCCGTATGGTGCTGGTTACGGCCGTAAGGGGTGCCGATTACGGCCATAAGGAGTTTTGTTCTTAATTTTGTTTCCATCCGATTTTTGATGAACCGATTTTTGTTTAATAATGCTGTTAAACATATCCTATGGATTGTATATCCATATTTCGGTGTGGAATTCCATTTTCATGTTTTGGTCAGTAGATTCGTGTTCTTGGCCGTTTGGGGGAAACCCTTGAACTTTCGTCGTTTGTTCCTTGAATTCAACGACTTTAGGTCATGCTATGGAATTCATTTTCATTATTGTTATTTTTGTTCGTAGTTTATTATCGCGGGTTAGCGTTCGGTGGAGTCGGCGGCTTCATAGTCGGTTCGTGCCAACCTAATTCGGTCGATTCTTTGCATTATGGTTATTCGAGGCAAGTACCTTGTCCATACATTTCTTGTTTTGTGGACATGATGATCGGTGATCGTCTAAATGCGTTTGTTTGGTTGTTTGAAATGAACTTTCAAAATATTCAGTTAGCCTCATTAAAGGCTCTCTTTCAAACCCGTGTGTATTTTGTGATTGACATGTTTCGTAAACGATTTTGTGACCCCTATGAACATACTTGGTGTTGTTGTTGGGCTTTGATAATATATATGCATATATTATCTCATTTTGGTATGTTGTGATTTGACAATGGTGTCGTGATTTGTGTTTGTTGCCTTTGGGTGAATTTTTTGGATATCCTTGGTGTGATATATTATTTGTGTGAATGTGTTGATATAGTCAAAGGTCTACGGTGACACATGACATGTGATCATGTGGTTAGGATGCAATAAGTGATTGATCCAACCTTGAAAGCATAAGACAATATACAGTGACACATGGCTTGTGATCATATGCTCAGGATGCAACAAGTGATTGATCCAACCGTGTGATGATAAGATCTGCGGTGACATATGGCATGCGATCATATGTTCAGGAGACAACAAGTGATTGATCCAATAGTGAGATGTCGTGGCAGGTGTTCACGGTGTTATGTGTATGATTGTGACTATGTTTTGCTCACCTCGGGAGGGTCCTGCGAGGCCTCGAGGGAATCCAATGGTATAGCCCTGGATTCACGAGTTGGTGTGTATATGATTTGTGATTGTATTTTGCTCACCTCGGGAGGGTCCTGTGAGGCCTCGTGGGAATCCAATGTTATAGCCCTGGATACACGAGTTGGTGTTGTATTTGTGTGAACTAGATTTGCGTATCTTGGGTGATTATGTTGTGTTGATTTTATGTCCGTCGAGGGCACGTGACGTGGGTTTTAACCCTGTGTATTGTTGTTGGTTTTCTATTTGCGAAAATAAAACCTTTGGGCTGTGAACCCTGTTGATTTTTGGAAATAGAAGGATTCGATAATCCTAAATTGTTTGCTATTAAAACTCCTGATGGCTTATTAAACCATTTTGTAAATTGTTTCTCTTAAATTGTGAACTTTCAGTTTTGGAATGTTTACCTAAACTCTTGCTTCGGGATGTATTTTTCGTTGTGTTTGAATCTTGGAGGATCTCCTGGTTATTATTATTCTTGCAACTTGAATTGTATGGCTCGTATTTGCACTTTGTACTTGCACTAGCAAAATAGTGGAATTTTGCTAACCCCCAAGTAATCGGGGGGTGGATGTCTGTATTGCATTCAGGTTTTGGGGAGCATAGCACAGGGTCGGCATGAAGGATGATGAAAGATGAACGATACTAATCACACGAGGACCCGTATGATGTCATATTAGCTTAGTTGTATTTTATTTCCGCTGCAGTATTCTTTTCCCGTTGTACGGGAGTGTGTTGTATTCGACCCATGCGTGGGCATGTATTGTGATTGAGTTGTATGTATTTATTGAAAGACCAAATCAGTCAACTGAGTCATTTTAGCCTTAAAGGCATTGTTGAGATGTTCAATGTTGTTACCAGTCTGGTAGATCCTTGCGGAAAGGTTCTACGGCGTGTAATATCTCTGAGCGAATTGGGGGTGTTACATAAAACATAGTCATCGTATCATCATCATACTAGTAATCATATTACTAGTGATATCAAGAATACATATTCTTTAATGCTTCAACGAGCTTTACAATCAAGTCACATACTTGATGATCGTAAGCAGAATATTAATTCAATTATATAATCAATATTATAAAATAATAAATGTCTCCACATTATTATTAAACAGTAGACGTAGAGCATTATACTAACACACGATGTCAGAAGCATCATCGCAGCATAACTACGACTTGCATCTTCGTCCATACATGGCCTCAAATGGTGCCATGCCTATGCTCGTGTGCCAGCTGTTGTTGTATGAAAACTCTACTAACCCGCGATGCTTAACCCAATCCTTACCCAAATTTAGCACACATGCCCTCAACATATCTTCCAAGGTTTGTATCGTGCGCTTGGTCTGTCCATCCGTCTGAGGGTGATAGGTTATGCTAAAATGCAATTGGGTTCCCTTAACTTTATGGACGACTTTCTAAAACGGTACATGTATCTGGTGTCTCTATCCGATATGATGGATGAGGGAACACCATGCAATATCACGACCTCCCTGATGAAAATAGTGGGTAAATGCTCTGTTCTGATTGCTTCTTGAATTGGAATAAAATGTGCTAGTTTCGTTAACCGGTCAACGATAACCCAAATGGTGTCCTTTCGTCCCACCGCCGTTGGTAACTTAGTAACAAAATCCATTGATATGCTTTCCCATTTCCACTCCGAAATGGATAAGGATTGCATGATTTTGGCTGGTCTTCGGTGTTCAATTTTTACTTGTTGACACGTCATACAGCGGGCAACGAATCTAGCCACTTCCCGTTTCATATTTTCCACCAAAAACTCTGTTATAGGTCCTTGTACATTGTTCTTGGTCCGGGGTGAATGGAGTAGGGAGTGGAGTGTGCTTCTCTCAGTATAGTTTGCTTCAGCTCATCATTCGGTGGAATACAGATCCTTTTTTTAAACCTCACCAAGTCCCCTTGGATCTTTTAGTCGGAAACATTTCCCTCCTTGATTCTCGCACCGATCGCGCAAAGTTCGGGATCCTCCATCTATGCTAGATGTATCTCGTTTAATAAGGACGAGTGTATATTGATTGAGCACAATTTTCCATGACTACGTTGTACCCATACTTCAGTACAATCCCTCCTGATGTCTTGCTATAGTTTGGGTTGAACCGTTAGGCTGGATAACATTATTTCCTGTGTATTTTTCTGACTGAGTGCATCAGCTACGACATTGGCCTTTCGAGGGTGGTATGTGATTTCCACATCGTAGTCTTTGATTAGATCCAACAAGCGCCTCTGTCTCATGTTTAACTACCTCTGGGTGAAGATATATTTTAGACTCTTATGGTCCGTGAAAATCTTACAAGTGACTCCGTAAATGTAGTGCCTCAGATCTTGAGGGCGTGTACCACTGCGGCTAGCTCTAGGTCATACGTAGGGTAATTCATTTCGTACGGTTTCAGTTTTCGAGACGCGTACGTAATAACTCTGTTGTTCTGCATGAAGACACACCCCAGCCCCTGCTTAGATGCATCCGTGTAAATAACGAATCCTTCCATACCATGCGATAGCACCAACACTTGAGCATTAGTCAACCTCCTCTTGGGTTAATCAAAGCTCTTCTGACAATCCATAGTCCAATCAAACTTTGTACTTTTCCTTAGTAGGTTCGTTAATGGCCGAGCGATACAGGAAAAAGCCTCGACGAATCTCCAATAATAACCTGTCAATCCTAGAAAACTCCTTACCTCCTTAACGTTCTTCAGCAGTTCCCCACTCATTATCGTTTCGATCTTCTGTGGATCGAATTTAATGCCTTTCGCCGAGACAACATGTCCGAGGAAAATTACTTCTGGCATCCAGAATTTGCACTTGGCAAGTTTTGCGTAAAGTTGGTGTTGCCTTAACACGCTCAGTACCTATCCCAAATGTTCCTCGTGTTCCTGTCGGCTTCGAGAAAAAATTAGGATGTCGTCAATAAAAACCACGACACACTTATCGAGAAAATCGATTAAAACTCTGTTCATTAACTCCATGAAAACGACTGGGGCATTGGTCAAGCTTAATGATACCACGAGATACTTATAATGTCCATACCTCGATCGAAATGCAGTCTTTGGTATATCTTCCTCCCGAATCCTCAATTGGTGATATTCGGACCATAGATCGATCTTCGAAAACACAATTGCCCCCTGCAATTGATCTAGGTTATCATCGATCCTCGAAAGTGGATAACGACTCTTGATAGTGACCTTGTTTAATTCTCTATAGTCGATACACAAGCGTAGAAAGATATCCTTTTTTTAACAAAACATACTGGCGCGCCCCACGGTGAGGTGCTCGGGTGGATCAATCCCTTCTCCAGCAGATCTTCGAGCTGTATCTTCAATTATTTCATCTCGGATGGTGCCATCCTGTAAGGAGCTTTGGAAATAGATCTCGTTCTCGGCTCAAGTTCAATAGAGAGATCAACTTCTCGGTGCGGCGGTAGCCCCGGGAGTTCGGAAAAGACGTCTGGAAATTCATTCACCACCGGAATGTTCATAAGTGAAGGTTGTGATGTATCCTCTTGAAGGACATAACACCAATAGTACATTTCTCGAGAATCGCAGGAGACTTCCGGTGCAAGAGGACTGAGGGACCCTTTCGTACTGAAGTGTTCTTGACCCTTGATAAGATGCGTGGTAGCATCGGAAGCCATGATGGAAATAGTCAAGTGGTATCTATCTAGTATCATCCTGTGCATGGGCATCCAGTCCATACCTAAAATGATATCTTCATTCTGAAGCGGGAAAACCATATGATTTGCAGCCCAACCACGATCATTGATGCGGATCTGGCAGTCTCAAACTTCTAGATTGCCGCCTACTCTACTACCCTTGGGTAATTTAGCAGTAAAGGATTCACAAGGCACACAAGCAAGATTCAAACGCTCAACACATTACACAGATATAAACGAAGGTGTGTCTCCGGTATCAAACAGTGCATGAATAGGATGGGAGTTAACAAGAAGTGTACCTGAGATAGCTAGCGCGGACTGACCATCCATAGCCCGCAGTATACCAATGACTCGGAATAGGTTGCAGTACCACCACCGCACCCACGACTTCGACCGACACTGTGTGGTGGTGGTTGAGTCTAATGGGGTGGAGCTCGGTAGTTGAAAACGGCAGGTGCCCTGGAGGATTGTACAGAGCCTTGTTGACTCTGATGTGAAGTTGAGTTATGTGCAGGGTTGGCTCGCCAGCAACAACGAGACATGTGTCCGCTCTTTCCGCAAGAGAAACATTTGGTAGCCGACTTGTGACACCAGTCCTTGGTATGTTCAGATACACCAAAATTAAAGAAGTCTTTACGGTAAGGCCGATCAGATGCACCCTTCTGTTAGTACGAAACTGCTGACTTAAAAGAAGACATGGACCCCGAGTTCGTCTTGTTGGTACTCCCCGAATGATTAGATGTCTTCTGATTCTTGGAATTATGCCCGGTGTCAGTATTAACAATAGTACCGGCATATGCTATGACTACGTCCTTGTATGCCGTCAGGGTCGTATAGTGGAATACGGCGGCATAGCGTTGTACATCTTCCGGCAGCCTTTGCGCAAGGTGACAAATTCGTTGATCCTCCGATGGCACCATCTGTGAGATGGAACTTAACTCAATACGGTAGGCCCGAATGATCTCCAGCACTGGAAAATTTTGCGGTCCGGCACTGAAATAGTCCCATGCACGAGCGGTCTGGGCTGATCTAGGACAATACTCGTTCCTCAATAGCTAAGCAAATTCAGCCCACCCGACTACTCGATTTTCCGACTTGTAAGTTCTCCACCAATGGGCAGCAGTGTCGCAGAGCTGATTAAGTCCGAGCAGCAACTTTTGGTTTTCTGGACAACCAATCACATTTAAGGCATTCTCCATTTCAAAAATCCAGTCGCCCACATGTTTCTCACCTGTTCCGTCAAACAATGGCGGCCTAGCTTTCATCATCTCAGCCATCCATCGGTCTCTCCCTGCATTTTCCTCCATGTTGATGACTGGTATCCATTCGGTTTGGTTGACTTGGGTGATATCCATAGCAATATCCTGGTTGAGGGTTTGAATGAAAGCCGGGTCCATGCCTCCAGGATTGTTATTCTGGTGTTCCGCCTCCTGATCGTTTTGATTAATCGGTGGCGGCTGGTTCCCAGCTGGAACAGTCTCGGCAGTGGGCCTATCCTTGAACTGGTTCACGGTGGAACTTGCAGCATCATTTACTATCCTCCTAGCTCCACGGCGTGCCATTATAGACAATATTAATCTAAGGGCCAATTCAACACACAATTATCTCGTGCAAATTAGAAGTTGCACCCAATTAGAAAACACATACTCTACTTACTTTACATTCCCCTGAAGAGTTACGGTCGCTTGGGGTGTTGGAGTTTGAAAAAAAATTCGGAAATAAAAAGGAAGCTTTGCCAAAATCTTTTTCAATAGGAACTTTGAGCTCTGATACCATTTTCTGTAACACCCCCAAAATTTACCGGGGAATTATAGTGCCGTGAATTGCCTTCTGGGTCCCATATGGGATTCACGGCACTGTAATGCCCTAGTAGATTTTGGGGGTGTTATAGTTTCAGAGGTGGGGCAATCCTATGCTAGTCCACTTCTCTCCAAACCAGTTGGAGATAAATTCACTATAACTTTCTGTTAGGAATATGCCCTCGAATGCCACTTCGGGGATGAGAGAGAAGGGGCATTGTACTTGTAATTATGGAATTTATAATAAAAGGCAATATGATTCATTCATTGTTTATTTTATTTTAAATGCATTCTTGATTGGGTAAATATTGAACTGAAGTCCTTGTAATTAAGAGCTAACATTCCACTCTCGTTATCAGATAAGAGATAAGTGCACTGAAAGTGTTTAGGCTTGTATAACTGATGCTAGGACATATTCATGTCTTGATAGCATAGTTATAGGTATATTAGTGAGACCAGTATACTCGAACACGACTCATACTTGATTCAGTCACACGGTATTCACTCTTGGAGAGTAGATGATGAATCGAAAGGTTGTGATAGTATACGTGGACCATTGACTTGAGGGTTCAGTTAGAGATGTGCCTGTGACATTTAGTTTTTCATTAGAGTAGTTAGACCCATTTGCTTAATTGCTGGGTCAACCTTGAAGTGCGGACTATACGGGTAGGTAGCAGTCTTTACTGTATGCCAATAAAGGATTCTATCTCCTGTTAGTGAGCAGGCGAATGTCCTATACGGTTAATGGCAAATAAGATCATAAGTCTTTGGCCAAAGCATTCTGATCTAGTCGTATTGGATACACTAGTAATCAGTCGGTCTTGATTTGCATTAACACATGTATAATGTCTAGTGAACAGTAGGATAAATCTACAAAGTCTCGCATCAGGATCGTTGATGGATAAATATGAATTTATCATCTCTCTATTAATATTAGATATTGGATATCTAATTATGATTTATTGGATAAATCAAATAGCGGCATTATGAATTAAAATTAAGTTACTGGGTAATTAATTTAATTCATAAATAATATTTCTTAAAGAAATATAATTGTATTTGATATAATTAATTAATTGGATTAATTAATTAGTATAAATACATTGAAAATAAAACGGAGTGTATTTAACGGATTCGTTTGACGAACGTTTGGTACACGAGCCAAGTGACTCGGACCGTTTCTTAGAAACTTCCTTGTGTTCGCCCCGTCTCCTCTCTCCACATGGGTTGTCCTTTTTTTTGTTGGTGGCTGGTGATGATTTTCCACATGGTGCAATAGTTTAAGATGTGAAAATATATTTTTATATCTCATCTTATCACATGTGAGGTGTATAAGATTTGCTTTTCCAACACCACTCTAACCAACACACCTTATCATTCGGCAGAACCAAAGAGAGAGACGGAGAGATTTTTCTTCAACAGATTCTTCATCTTTGAGGTGGAAGAAAAGAAAGAGAAACAAGAGAGAAAAATTCCTATGAGTTTCCCTAGCCGTGTTCTTGATAAAACGGAGTACCGTTGATTTTTCCGATCAAGTTCCGATGCGTGTGAAGTTGAGACATCGTGCTTTCGGTGTTTGCGAAGGAGGAATTTCATGCTCGTGTTCGGGTTCGTGATCATCATCAAAATTACGAAGATATTATCAAATGCTTCAAAGTTATGGGACTTTAATCTTTTGTCTTTTTTAATTTATTTTTCGTGTATACGTTACTTGATCGATCCTATTTGTGATTCTTTATTGAGTTTCTTTATTCCGCTGCGCACTCATTTTTGTATCTGAAATCCCAACAATGGTATCGGAGAGAGGTCTTGCAATCGTATATACGATATTTTATATTTGGAATGCTTGATTTGATGTTTTATGATTTGGAATCATATGATAATCTTAGATATTTTATTGTTCGTCATAGTAATGTTTTTTCGTGATTTTACGTTATGATATAAATTGGGTTTTCTTGGACATATGATTTATATAAATAATATGAAGATAAAAAATAACAGTATTTTAGAAATCTGCCCAAAAACGAGCTGTATGCCATCGTTGGATGATTTATCAAACATCGTCCGAGAGCCGCGAGCGCGCGCATACAACATCGTAGCCGCGAGTGCGGCTTCATATAGCTCAGAAAGCTCTTGAGTCCGCCGCATACAACCTTGTAGCCGCTGAAGGCCGCCGCATACTGACTTTGTAGCCGCGAGCACTATCGCATACAAGATCAGTAGGTGCCGTCAGTATCCTACAGCTGCCGGAAAATTCAAAGAAAATATTGTAAGGGTTTACTACAGACGAAAATTAAATTATCGATTATTGTTGCATTAATTGGGTTAATATTGTTGAAATTGAATAGATTAATTTCATTGCCGCTACATGTTGTATGGAATGCCTTATGTGATGGTGATATAGCTCATGGACTTAGTTTTTGATTTGTTCTATTCGATTGGTTTGTAAAGGCCGTTTTGAGCCAATTTATCTTCACTAGAAAATTTGTATATTGATAAGTGTCAGTTTTAAACACTTATCCATGGTTTGTATCGATAAAATTCACCCATAATTGATCTAGTCTACTCGTTTTTTGCTTTTAATTAATTAGTTTTTAATAATTTTATTTTTATCGGATGATGATGTAAATCTAGTCTTAATCGGATTAAATAACTGATTTACTCAATAAATAACATGTTTATTAAATATTCTCTTTGTTGAATTTTGATATATTCATGTTGTAGGGCTTTCAGAGACGAATTCGGCAGTATTTCCGGATTCAAAATAAGAGTTATATATCAAAAGTTATCATCCGAAGAAGATTTGGGGGCAAAAACGCAAAGTCTGAGAAATTGTGGGCTGAAAACGTAACTATCAAAGCGTCCAGTGAGTAAATTTACGAAGCCAAGTTACGGCCGTAACATTCATGAGTTACGGCCGTAAGTCATCATTGTTACGGCCGTAACTCCTGAATGTTACGGCCGTAACTCTTCTTTTTGTAAACTTTTGTTTTTGTGTGAAGAACACACTTGTGTTCTTGAGTGATTTGTGTGAGTGTGGTATAGCATATGTTGTTCAGAGAGTTTATTGTTTCTTTCTCCTTTATCTACTAAGGGAGTGGGGATCAATTCTTTCTCTTGATTCAACTAATAATGAGCACCAAAGCTTGTATTATGTATAATAAACCCTTCATGGGCTAAGTTACATTTAGTTGGGATTATAAACAAGGTTAGACATGTTATTTATGTTTGTATAAAGATCTATTGTAAATTACTTATTATTGTGTGTGATTTTCAATGTTTTAACAATCTTTATTTATTTGGCCAATAAATGACGATATTTATGGTCTTCATATATTTCGAAAGAAAATATGTTTGATTAGATCAAATGATCTTCACTCTAAGTTGTTCTAGGGGATAGAAATATACCTCTAGACCTTAGATGATTCTTTGAGTTATTTTCATAAATCCTAATGTTATGTATTGAAGCCAATCAACATAGAAATATAGTGGATTGATTCAATATGTAAGGGGCGTTTTATAGTTCGAAAGAGAAACCGTCTTTTTAAGGAAAATCGAATCTACACAACATAATAAGTAAATTCATTTTATGATCTCCTATACATCTTCTATAACTAATGATGAACTAAGTTTGTAATCCAAACTATTTCATTTTATCATTAATCAATCTATTATTATTGCTATCTTTTTATTTCCTTATAATATTAGAACTATTATTGCATTATCTTTGCAATTATTAAACCAAACTCTTTAATTGTGTGTTTCACTCATCTTAGTATCTATAAAAATAGACTAATAGTGTATAATTCAAATTATAACCAAACTTCCTCATGGGATCGATAAACCGGACTCAAAAAGTCCACTTACTACTTGATACGATATCGTGCACCTGCGATAGTTACACTAAGAACGTGTCAAGTTTTTGGCGCCGTTGCCGGGGAAGTATAAGTTATATTTGAAATCTTACTGTAACACCCCCAATCCGCTCAGGGATATTACACGCCGTAGAACCTTTCCTCAAGGATCTACCAGGCTGGTAACGACATTTAACATCTCGACAATGCCTTCGAGGCTACAATGACTCAGTAGACCGATTTGGTCTTTCCACAAATACATACAACTCAAATACAACTCATGCCCACGCAGGGGACAAAATACAACTACACCCGTACAACGGGAACAATACAGCAGCGGAAAATAAAGTACAACTGAACCAACACACGATGTACGGTTCCTCATGTGATTAGTATCGATCATCTTTCATCATCCTTCGTGCCGACCCTGTGTTATGCTCCAAAACGAATGCAAAACAGACATCCACCCCGAATACTCGGGGGTTAGCAAAACTCCACTGTTTTGCTAGTGCAAATACAAAGTGCAAATACGAGCCATACAATTCACATTCCACGAATAACAATAACCGAGGATCCTCAAAGATCCAAACGAAACGAAAAGTACTTCCCGAGGCAAGGGTTTGAGAAAACATTTCAAAAACGAAATATCATAAATCAATGGAAGTAATTTATAACACAGTTTAGAATGCCATCGAGAGTTTTAATAGAAAACAATTTAGGATTATCAAATCCTACTTTTCGAAAACCAAAAGACAAAAGGGGTCACCGCCCCAAAGGTTTACTTTCTGAAAAATGACATTAACCAACCGTTGGGATTTTAGCCCCAAATCCGTAAAACGACTTTTACAAAACCATTGGGATTTTAGCCCCAAATCTCGTCAACTCACAGTACACAAGAACGACCAGGAGGTTCGTATCCCAACATCAAAATCCACAAATAAAAGATTTAAAACAAACAACAAAATACTCCAGTGCCATCCTAGCCAAGTAAGCCAAACGAACACTTACCTCTTACACACTTAGTCAATGCATGCAATCATGAAAACCGTTCGAAAGCACTCATTTCCGGAAATGCCAATATCAAATCACATTTGCAAAAATGCACCACAATTAACCGTCGATCCACACCTCTGTGGACCCCTACCGAGACTGTAATACCCAGTAATTATCATTCAGTAATTATCACTCAGTAATTATCATTCAGTATTTATCATTCAGTATTTGGTACTCAGTAATTTCATTATTGATCATTTATCACTCAGATTCAGTCATGGTATTCATCATTCAGAGTAATTGTATCGTGTATCAATCGTCATTCATCACTAGTCTCATTGGAGTTTCGTGCCGTGTTTATCATCATTGTCATTTTCGTTGCAAGCTGTGCTTGAGGAGTAGCGCACGCTACATACTCCTTTTAGCGTACGCTAATTGGGTATAGGTAGCGCACGCTACCGCTCGGCTTTAGCGCACGCTAAGGCTCTGGCCGCACCGAAGGTACCGGATGCAGTGAGAATAATTGTAGCGCACGCTACGAGTGGTAAGTAGCGCGCGCTAACGGGTTGGAGTAGCGCACGCTATATGTGTGGAGTAGCGCGCTAGGGGCGGATCGGGTTGAGTCCAGTGGCTACCGGATCGCATCAATTCATTCATAGCGTACGCTATGTGCCGATGGTAGCGTCGCAATGGCCCGATATTTTAGCGCACGCTAAGCAATGGTTGTAGCGCACGCTATCGAGGTCGATCGAGGGCGACGGTTTGGACTCCGATCGGGCGTCGAATATTTCGCTAGCGCACGCTAACAATAGATATTAGCGCACGCTAGTAGTATGTCCGTAGCGCACGCTACAACAGGTACGTAGCGCGCTACCGTGTTCGGACAGGGGTACTGGACTACCCAAATTGCTCGTTAGCGCACGCTATGCACTAGGGCTAGCGCACGCTAACCCGGAATGAGTATAAATTGGACAGTTTAGTCAGAGTTCGTCATTTTTCATCCCATTTCATTCTTTCGTTGGTTTTGGACGTTTTGGAGCGAATCAGAGAGGATTCTTCGAGGTGTAGTCATCAATCATCATCTTCAAGCTCATCTTTCGGATTGATCATCATTTCATCATCTTCATCACATCGGATCAAAGGTATTAATCTCTTGGATCTAGAATTTCGGATTTTTGGGGTTTTCCTTCCGATTTCTTCGTGTAAGCTTGGATTATCATTCGAATATGTTAGTTAAGGAATATCTAACTATTATAAAAATATTACTACGATTTTAAACGTTTATTTTCGGAATTAATTCAAGAAACATTGGGGTTGACTTGGTTAATTGGGGATTTTCCGATTGATGTTGTTGTAATCATGAGTCATGGATTCCTAATGGATTATTGATATCCTTGAAAGTGTTTTGATGGTTTGAAATACTCATCTTGGAGTTGGTTTCGATTCATTCGAGCTCGGATATCGTTGTGTCGATGTTTGAGTCGATTATGATCGTTTTGAATTGCGTAATGATCGGATTATTGGTAATTGTGTTATTCAAGGTTGTTCGAGCGACCGATATTTCATTTAGGACGTTGTTCGTGGACGGACATTCATCATCGGTATTGTGTAAGTTAATTCTTACTCGGTTAAAAGGATATTCATTCCTTTTTGTTGTTGATTACTCATAATCATAATTCATTCATCATTGTATTAATCGTATCAAAACTTGTCATTGTCAATTAATCACCTCAGTCATAAGGAACGACGGTTCCGATCATTTCATTGAGCTATCATTCATTTCACCATCATTAAATCTTGGTGAGTCATTATTCATTATCGTTGTCACTTTTGTCATATTGTGGCATTCCGGGTCATACTGGCGTGCCGGTTGGTATGTGTAGGATTTTCATGTCGGGCACATTATGGTCGTGTGTTGGTTGTTGGCCTCACATTGGACTGTGCACACGAGTCGATTGCTCGTGAGACTGATTAGGTACAAGACCACGCGTGTTTGATCGTTGGTGGCTTGTGCACGGACACATTTCCATCCCGGGCGTAGTGTGGCGCCATTCCTTTGAGCCGTACTGATTAGTCGATTCATATAGCATGTTTGATTGCGTATGTTTTGACAGAATAATTCATAATTTCAGATATATCATGATTGTGTATTTTCAACCCTTGAGGATTGTTGTTCTGTGTAACTGACCCCGTTGGGGGTATTGTTTTTCAGGTCATGGCAAGGCTAAAGCACGGGGAGAGCACGGTGACGGCGAGGAGTCCCAGTGATACTAGTAGGGGGCCCCAGTCTGTTCAGTCATTTATTCAGTCATTGTGTTTCCTTTATTATTCCGCTGCAGACATTCCGTTTGAATGCTCATTCCATTCAGTGTTGTGTATTTTATCGTCACATAAAATACACATGTATTCTATTTTATCCTGGGTGTGTTGTATAAAACTCCTCATCGGAGAAATTGATGTTGTAATGTGGTTCGGTACTACATTTACCTGTGTAATTCATTCATTTTCATTCGCCTGGTGGGTCCCAGTCGGGGGTCCACGGCACTGTAATATCCGCCTAGTTTGGGGTGTTACAGAGTTGGTATCGGAGCGTGGTTTTGAATACTACCCTCCAAGTCATGTCTCATTTGAAATCATCGTCATCGGACTAGTATCATTGGACTTTCGCGTCGCGTGTGACCTGTGCAAATGCCGAACCAATCAGACCAAGAACTGTAAGATTTCTAATGCCATGGTATAATTTCTGGCATTAATCATTCATTCATAATTCATCAGTTAACAATCCTCAATCATCATTGTCATTTTGACCAGGACGGTCATGTTAACTCATTAATCACTCAATTCATTTCATTACTCAGTTGTTGATCTTGAAGATCACATCATTAATCTTGCTAAATTGTTCAAGATAATCATTTCAATAATTTCATCAGATAATCACGTCACCTCAGTTAATCATTCATGTAATCGTTGTATTTGAGCGCGTATGCTCATTTTCATCATTTCATAATATAATCATAATGTGATACTCATGCGAGATATATAATCATCATATGACTTTCCACTTCAGTATGGAAAGGGCTGGCAGAGGACGCGGAGGACGAGGCCGTGGAGCGGGCCGAATCCCGAGAACTCGTGCGAATACACGTGCAAATGCCAGGAATAACGCTAACTCATCGAGCAGCGACGCTGCCACTCACTCACCTGGACGCAATCATTCACTGTCAGGGAGTCGTACCCGGGACACGGCTCAGTCAGAGGGTGTCCGGGTTGACCCACTCGCATTTATGCAGGGCATGATGGCCCAAATGACCCAGATGGCTCAGTTGATGGAGACGATGCATAACTCCGTCAATCAAAATCAGCAGGCTCCTCCGCCGCCACCTCAGAGGCAAGAGAGGGGTGTAAGCAATATCATTAGCGATATCTCTCGCCAGCGACCACCTACTTTTGAGGGCTCATCTGAGTCGGCGGATATTGTTCACTGGCTTGAGCATTTTGAGAAGTTATTTGCTATGGTGGATTGCCCCGAAGGGCATAAAGTTTCAGTTGCGGCTTACTATCTCGGTAAGAGCGCTCATTCATGGTGGTTATCGTTGAGGCCCACAGACGGAACATGTACTTGGGATCAGTTCAAGACTCTCATGATGGAGAGGTACTATCCGGCCCCACTCGGGAGGCCAAGTTGTCGGAATTACTCACTCCCGACCTTTCGGCGGATGATGACGTTCGCCATCGCCGAAAAATTTCAGAACTTCTTCCGTTCGCCTCATCTATCATTCACTCGAAGCGGACAAGATCAAGTATTTCAAAGAAGAGGTCAAAACCCCGTATGAGACTTGATTGCTTAATCATAACTGTACCACTGCCGAGTTCATTGAGAAAGCTCTCACTTACGAGCTTACGGCTAAGGAAATTGCTAAGCGGCAACCTTCGTCGCTAGCAAGAAGTCCAAGAACCGTAATCACTGACGGAGTCGTGCCACTTTCAAGAAACCGCGGCGGGCTCTACTTTTTCTCGAGCGACCTCCTGGCGTCTAAACCCGCGGAATCTCGCCGCGAGCGGCCGATTCGCCATCACTGTTTAACCGTGTGAGGAACAGGTCATTTCAGCACCAAGTGTCCGGCGATCATCACGTGCCACAATCAGGGATTGCTGGGCATAGGGCCCGTTTTGCCGTAGGGACTCTAAACCCACTCCGGCGTCATCTCAAGCCCTGTGTCATTCAGGGGTGCGTAATCAAAGCCACTCACTCGGCTGCTCAAGACGACAGGAGCTAAAGGCGGAGCCAAGAGCTATCGACGGAGCATCCGGTTCGGGGCGGCAAGCCCCGAATTTATGAGATGAAGAAGACCGATGATCCCGAGGCCCGGATGATCTCAGGTACACTCGATATTCTATCTCAACCTGTGTGTACCCTTTTTGATACTGGTGCATCTCATTCATTCATTTCCGAGTCATGTTTGAGTAGACTACGTCTGGGTAGTGCTACTAGTTGTGAGCCATATGTCATTGGCCTACGATGGTAGACGAATTATCGTAATCGTGAGATTCGTAATTGTCCGATCTGGCCATGGTCGTGTATGGCCAGCGGACCTAATCGTAGTAGATTTGCCGAGGGACGACGTCATCTTGGGTATTGATTGGATGGATCGTCATGATGCCATCATTAGTGTCCGAAAGCGTTTGGTCACTATCATTTCAGACGATGGAGTTGAATATGTGTTTCAGGGAGGTAATCCCGGCTGTTCTGGCAAAGTCATTAATTTGATGAAAGCAGTAAGATTACTCAATCAGGGATGTGTCGGTTATTGGTGCTATATGGCCAAAACCGAGAAATCATCAGTAATGTTAACGGATATTCCGGTGGTGAGGGAATATGCCGATGTTTTTCCAGACGAGTTACCTGGTTTGCCTCCACAGAGGGATGTGGAATTCACGATTGAGTTGGAGCCTGGTACGTCCCCGATATCGAAGGCACCGTACCGGATGGCCCCGACCGAAATGCAGGAATTAAAGAACCAACTTGAGGAGTTGTTCGAGAAAGGTTATATCCGACCGAGTGCGTCCCCGTGGGGAGCACCAGTGTTGTTTGTCAAGAAGAAGGATGGTTCATTCCGCTTATGTATTGATTATCGGGAGTTGAACAGGGTGACAATCAAGAATAAGTATCCTTTACCCCGTATTGATGATCTCTTAGATCAACTTCAGGGAGCTTCGATTTTCCAAGATCGACTTAAGATCCGGATATCATCGCCATGGATTCGAGAGTCGGATATCGCGAGGACGGCGTTTCGAACACGCTATGGTCATTATGAGTTTGTGGTTATGCCGTTCGGTTTGACTAATGCACCTGCGGTATTCATGGAGTTAATGAATCGAGTCTTCATCGACTTTTTAGATCGGTTTGTTGTTGTCTTCATCGACGACATTTTGATTTATTCTCGTGACCGGGAGGAACACGAGTTTCACCTTCATCAAGTGCTCGACGTGTTGAGACGAGAACAACTTTATGGGAAGTTTTCTAAATGTGAGTTACGGATGTCCAAGTGACTTTTCTCGGACATGTAATTTCATCAGACGGAGTTCGTGTCGATCCTCAGAAGACGGAGGCTATTCGAGATTGGCTACCTCCGAAGAACGTTAAGGAAATCCGAAGTTTCATCGGATTAGCGGGTTATTATCGGCGATTTGTAGAGGGATTTTATCGAATCGCTCAACCCTTAACGAACCTTTTGCGGAAAGATAAGAAATACACGTGGTCCGACGCGTGTCAACGGAGTTTTGAGGAACTCAAGAGTCGGTTAATGTCAGCACCTGTACTTTCCTTGCCGCAGGGGACGGAAGGATTCGTGGTCTATAGTGATGCGTCCGGACAGGGTCTCGGATGTGTGCTCATGCAGAACGGGAAAGTTATTGCCTATGCTTCACGGCAATTGAGGCCTTACGAGGTTAATTATCCGACCCACGACCTGGAGTTAGCAGCCGTGGTGTTCGCTTTGAAGATTTGGCGTCATTATCTTTATGGCGTTACCTGTCAGATATTCACCGATCATAAGAGCTTAAAGTATATATTTACTCAGAAGGAGTTAAATATGCGCCAGAGACGGTGGTTGGAATTAATCAAAGATTATGATATTGAGATCCTTTACCACCCGGGCAAGGCGAATGTTGTCGCCGACGCTTTGAGTCGTAAGTCCGTTCAGGAGCAGATGCTTGCCCGTTTAACAATTCAGAAGGAGCTTCAGCAGGAATTCCTTAGACCCGAGATCGAGGTCTGGCTTCAGCGAGTTCAGGGGCAGCTTTGTATGTTAGAGATTTCATCGTCACTCGAGGAGGAAATCCGAGAGCATCAGGGTTCGGACCCATCATTGTTGCGCATCCGAGAGGATGTGGCTCAGGGGAAAGCCCCTGGATTTGTGGTCCACGAGGATGGACTTTTGAGGTTTAAGAATCGGTTGTGCGTACCGGCGAATGACGAGTTGAAAAACTCGATTTTGAAAGAAGCTCATGCTACCCCTTATTCTGTGCATCCGGGGTCTAGTAAGATGTACAAGGACTTGAAACAAAATTACTGGTGGAGTAATATGAAGCGAGAAGTCGCAGAATTTGTTTCGAGATGCTTAACCTGTCAACAAGTTAAGATTGAACATCAGCGACCGGCGGGTATGTTGAAACCTCTTCCTATTCCCGAGTGGAAGTGGGAAGACATTTCTATGGATTTCATCACGAGTTTGCCGACGAGTCGTCGTGGCATGAACACGATCTGGGTGATCGTGGACCGCTTAACCAAATCAGCTCATTTCCTTGAGATCAAGGATACGTGGGGTCCCGAGAGACTTGCCAGCTTGTTCATTAGAGAGATAGTCGATCGCACGTACTCCTAAAAGTATCGTTTCCGATCGTGACGGACGGTTTGTGTCGCACTTTGGAAATCATTCATCGCGCTATGGGAACTCGGCTTAATCTCGATCGCTTTTCATCCTCGGTCTGACGGCAATCAGAGAGGACCATTCGGACATTAGAGGACATGTTGAGCGCATGCGTCCTCGATTCGAAAGCCGAGTGGCAAGCCCAAGTACCATTGATCGAGTTCACGAATATAAACAGTAGGCATGCTTCGATCATGATGCCACCTTACGAGGCCTTGTATGGTCGTCGTTGTCGATCTCCGTTGTGTTGGGACGACTTATCAGAATCATTGGGCACCGAGCCCGATATGCTTATAGCCGCCCGTGAGAAGGTAGCTTTGATCAGGAGTCGTTTGTTGACAGCTCAGAGTCGACAGAAATCATATGCAGATAACCGTCGTCGACCATTAGAGTTCGAGGCTGGTGACCACGTGTTGGTCAAGGTATCCCCGAGTCGTGGTATCTTCCGTTTTGGGAAGAGAGGAAAGTTGAGTCCGAGATTCATTGGACCGTTTGAGATTTTGGATCGAGTAGGCGAGTTAGCTTATCGATTGGCTTTACCTCCGGCGTTGAGTCGAATTCATAATGTGTTTCACGTCTCTCAGTTGCGGAAGTATGTTGCCGACCCGAGTCACATACTTCAGTTCGACGAAATCGAGATCGCCGACGATCATTCATATGAGGAACGTCCTATACGAGTTTTAGAGCGACGAATCAAACAGTTGAGGAATAAGACGATTCCTTTGGTTAAAATTCAGTGGTCTAGACACGGAGTCGAAGAGGCTACTTGGGAAACCGAGGATAGAATGCGGGAGAGTTATCCCGAGTTGTTTGACCCTTAGTTTCGGGGACGAAACTCTTTTAAGGGGGGGTGTATGTAATACCCAGTAATTATCATTCAGTAATTATCACTCAGTAATTATCATTCAGTATTTATCATTCAGTATTTGGTACTCAGTAATTTCATTATTGATCATTTATCACTCAGATTCAGTCATGGTATTCATCATTCAGAGTAATTGTATCGTGTATCAATCGTCATTCATCACTAGTCTCATTGGAGTTTCGTGCCGTGTTTATCATCATTGTCATTTTCGTTGCAAGCTGTGCTTGAGGAGTAGCGCACGCTACATACTCCTTTTAGCGTACGCTAATTGGGTATAGGTAGCGCACGCTACCGCTCGGCTTTAGCGCCCGCTAAGGCTACCTCGGCTGCAGTCCAGAAGGTACTGGACTGCAGGTGAGAATAATTGTAGCGCACGCTACGAGTGGTAAGTAGCGCGCGCTAACGGGTTGGAGTAGCGCACGCTATATGTGTGGAGTAGCGCGCGCTAGGGGCGGATCAGGTTGAGTCCAGTGGCTACTGGACTGCACTGAATTCATTCATAGCGTACGCTATGTGTTGATGGTAGCGTACGCAACTGATATTTTAGCGCACGCTAAGCAATGGTTGTAGCGCACGCTATCGAGGTCAGATCAGAGGGCAGACGGTTTCTGGACTCCAGTACTGGGCGTCGAATATTTCGCTAGCGCACGCTAACAATAGATATTAGCGCACGCTAGTAGTATGTCCGTAGCGCACGCTACAAATAGGTACGTAGCGCGCGCTACCGTGTTCGGACAGGGGGTACTGGACTACCCAAATTGCTCGTTAGCGCACGCTATGCACTAGGGCTAGCGCACGCTAACCTGGAATGAGTATAAATTGGACAGTTTAGTCAGAGTTCGTCATTTTTCATCCCATTTCATTCTTTCGTTGGTTTTGGACGTTTTGGAGCGAATCAGAGAGGATTCTTCGAGGTGTAGTCATCAATCATCATCTTCAAGCTCATCTTTCGGATTGATCATCATTTCATCATCTTCATCACATCGGATCAAAGGTATTAATCTCTTGGATCTAGAATTTCGGATTTTTGGGGTTTTCCTTCCGATTTCTTCGTGTAAGCTTGGATTATCATTGGAATATGTTAGTTATGGATTATCTAACTTGTATAAACATATTCCTACGATTTTAAACGGTTATTTTCGGAATTATTTCAAGAACCCTTGGGGTTGACTTCGGTTAATTGGGGATTTTCCGATTGATGTTGTTGTAATCATGAGTCATGGATTCCTAATGGATTATTGATATCCTTGAAAGTGTTTTGATGGTTTGAAATACTCATCTTGGAGTTGGTTTCGATTCATTCGAGCTCGGATATCGTTGTGTCGATGTTTGAGTCGATTATGATCGTTTTTGAATTGCGTAATGATCGGATTATTGGTAATTGTGTTATTCAAGGTTGTTCGAGCGACCGATATTTCATTTAGGACGTTGTTCGTGGACGGACATTCATCATCGGTATTGTGTAAGTTAATTCTTACTCGGTTAAAAGGATATTCATTCCTTTTTGTTGTTGATTACTCATAATCATAATTCATTCATCATTGTATTAATCGTATCAAAACTTGTCATTGTCAATTAATCACCTCAGTCATAAGGAACGACGGTTCCGATCATTTCATTGAGCTATCATTCATTTCACCATCATTAAATCTTGGTGAGTCATTATTCATTATCGTTGTCACTTTTGTCATATTGTGGCATTCCGGGTCATACTGGCGTGCCGGTTGGTATGTGTAGGATTTTCATGTCGGGCACATTATGGTCGTGTGTTGGTTGTTGGCCTCACATTGGACTGTGCACACGAGTCGATTGCTCGTGAGACTGATTAGGTACAAGACCACGCGTGTTTGATCGTTGGTGGCTTGTGCACGGACACATTTCCATCCCGGGCGTAGTGTGGCGCCATTCCTTTGAGCCGCATTGATTAGTCGATTCATATAGCATGTTTGATTGCGTATGTTTTGAGAATAATTCATAATTTCAGATATATCATGATTGTGTATTTTCAACCCTTGAGGATTGTTGTTACGTAAATCGATTCGTTGGGGTATTGTTTTTCGTGTCATGGCAAGGCTAAAGCACGGGAGAGCACGGTGACGGCGAGGAGTCCTGAAGATACTAGTAGGGGCCCTCACTGCTCACCATTTATTCAGTCATTGTGTTTCCTTTATTATTCCGCTGCAGACATTCCGTTTGAATGCTCATTCCATTCAGTGTTGTGTATTTTATCGTCACATAAAATACACATGTATTCTATTTTATCCTGGGTGTGTTGTATAAAACTCCTCATCGGAGAAATTGATGTTGTAATGTGGTTCGGTACTACATTTACCTGTGTAATTCATTCATTTTCATTCGCCTGGTGGGTCCCAGTCGGGGGTCCACGGCACTGTAATATCCGCCTAGTTTGGGGTGTTACAGAGACCCCGTCGGATCTAACCCGTAGTGGTTAAAAGCAAAGCTCGCGGTCCACAGCTTCGTGGAACCCTACCGAGACCCCGTCGAGTCTAACCCGTAGTGAGCATACACACACACACGTTACTCATGCAACACTAATATGCTAAGAATGTAAGTTCATTAAGAATACTCACTAGAGATGGCCATTAACTCGACACCATTATCAAACTCTTCAAAATTTCGATAACAAGGTTAAATAAGGAAATGCACGATTCCATAACTTAAACAATATGAGTATCATCATAAAATCCTTCGACGTTCAAAATAATCAAATCATAATCAATTCTCAAAACACCGTTCACAAAACACACGCGTTTTGAAAGAAAGCCTTTAACGAGGCCAAATCAAATTCCTTTGAAACTTCATTTCAAATAACCAAACAAACACATCAAGACGACCACCGATCATCATATACATAAAACGAGAAAAGTATGGGCAAGGTACTTGCCTCGATACCACGAGCACGGAACCACGAACGGATATGGCTCAACCGGGAAGCTTCGGAACGCCCGATGCTAACGAAAAGGAATACGACAACGAACGGAACGGAAGAATCAAGCACGACCGCGAGGAATCGACGAAAATGAACCTAACGATTCGAATAGCACAATCACAACCACTTCTAAACGATTATGGAAATGGAATACACCCGGAACCCCGCCTACGATTCATGTATATTCATACCGAAAACAACAACGAGGGCGGACCACAACCAAACCCTCTCGATTCCGTAAAAATCCACAAAATATCCATGAATCCGTAGGGAAACTAAAGATACTAACAAGATTAATCATATTCATCATGAATCCATCAACGAAACGTAAAGAATCGGACAAAACCCCAAAATCCCCAATTATCCAAAAAGGTAGGGTTTCAAGAGATTACCTTGAGTGATTCAAGTGTTAAGATCCGTAGAACACGCGTTAGATTGATTATCCGAGCCTCACAACCGAAAATAAATGATGAAAATCGACCCCCGGATGAAGAACTCTCCCCCTCTATATCTCTCTCTCTCGCGCAGCAGTGAAAAAAATGGGGAAGGAATGAGCTGTTCGCTCAAAACAACACATTTATAGTGCAACACAGCAGAACCTATCGGCCGGCCTATCGGCCGATAGGCCCAACCGATACCCTATACAAAATGCCGGCAGTAGAGTCTATCGGCCCCCCTACCGGCCGAAAGGCTCCTGGACGGTGCCCGACAGCTGACAGTCTTCCACTAAAACGACCATAACTCTCTCGTCCGGACTCCGATTGACTCACCGTTTGAACCATTGGAAAGCTAACTCGATGTTCTATAATATTGCAAAGATTTATAATTTTTGGAGTTACCAAAAATTAATGATGATCTAACAAAGACGAACTCATACTTAGAAAAGTCGTTTAGTAATCCTGAATTCAACAAAACGACACCGAAACCCGAACCTGAATACGAACCGAAGATACGGTTACGAAGTACTCACAAAGACGAATCTAAGAGCTAGTAGAACACACAATTCCGACCACCCGAAGGCTCGAGATTCGACAACGGAAGGTAATTACCCCAAACTTTGGGAAATTACGAAAATGGCCCAAATGCCCGAAAATCACCATACGTGATCGAATAACCAAACCGAAGTTCACAACACGTCTAACAAAGTTAAAAGGACTTGCGGGAAACTCGAAACAGCAGTTTCGGTCGAGATTCGCAAGAATCGAACTCAAGTGCGGAAAAGTCGCTAAAAAGCACAGAACTCAACGAAACGACACCGAAACGAACTCGGATGTCAAAAAGTGTAGAATTAATCATTCTCGGAATGACGAAACGGTCATGAGCGAGTCGTCAAAACGGACTCCGACCGAAAAAAAAAAGAATTACCGGAAATCGAAAATTGCGGATATTACATTCTACCCTCCTTAAAAGAAGTTTCGTCCCGAAACTTAAAACAAGTAGGGAGAAGAAATATTCCGCCAGGAAAAACTCAACGAGACACACAAGAATGCGTAACTAATGCCCAACGGCGAAATGTTACAAACGACGCAAAGGAATATACGGCGTGTAAACACGCTCCACGGTGACCAACACAACGTCGCCGTTAGGGATATAATAAAACCGACAAGTGACAAGCGTCATCAAACGGATACTATAGTCAAGTCAATTATCCGATAATCACAAAACACAACGAACGAAAATCGATATGATTGACCAACCCAACGGTACATCAATCAAAACGCGAGTCAACCGCTGAACAAACACGGAATCCCATCGCCTAAGGGATGGAAGATCGAAAACGAAACTAATTTCCCGAACTGAAGGGAATTACGAAGGAGTCTGAATGCTCAATAATCACGAAACGAGAACAAAAACCGAACAAACAAACGATCGAGACAACAAAAATCGAACAATCATGTCCGAAACACGAAGGATAATAAAATTCAAACAACAACTCCAAGGTTCACATCTCGACTCGAGACAATATATGATCCGGTGAAAACAACAGGATGTGCATTCACATAAGATCCACAGGAAAGGGAATAGCAATTGAAAAGTCACAACGACGAACGAGTTATTCCGAAACGATACCACACTCGTTCGATAAACAAAAACAAGGGGCGGACAATCTCAGAAATGTCAACAAACATAAATGAGTCGACAGAGTCGAAAACATAAGAGTTCCAAATCCGATCCACTTCGAATAAAAGAACTAGTAGAACCAGATGATGTCACTCCCAAACAAGGTTCACAAGAATCGAACTGAACCCGAAAAAGTAACATCGATAACCAGATCGACCCACAACAAGACCACAGCTCGTTCGGACGATGAAATCGAAATACAGAACAAGTTCATAAAGTGCCAACGAACATGAACGAATCGATAGACTGGAGAAAGAGAAAATACAGAAGTCGAAATAGTACGGGCATTACCTCCGACCTCGTCCACGAAATTCACAAAAAAAACGGGAGCAAGGTAACAAGACATTAAACAATCGACGCATAACGGAACCATCACCGATGCACACGGTCATACCAAATCAAGCTCTAACAGCTCGCACATGCGCGACAACGCAGGAATCACTACGAGGCGACAACATTCAATACCAACACTCCGCCTCTCACAGGGGCTAGCACAACCAATGTGTGGAAAGCGTCTCAACGCTCACACCGCCAATTCGGTCATACTCGGGAGAAAGTATCAAAAGGACAACGCGAACATCACACATACATACCCAGCCCTCAAACGGGAATGGATAGGTTTTAAAAACGAAAACTTCATTTTGAAAATAATTTGAAGAATACTGGTTGATCTTGAGTATCACCTTTCAAAAAAAGTACAAACGTGAAACATCGTTATCGAGACATTGGAGAACCATTTCGCATTTGATAAAAATGAAGACACTTTCTCTTAGTGAAAACTTTCAAATTATTCGACCCTCGGGTCTAAATAAAAGTGTTGAAAATATCTCAAAACATTTTGGTCCTCGAGGTAGAAAATTTTTGAAATACATTGTGGCATCTAGGATGTACCACAAGAAAATAACTCATTTGAAAAGTATGTCTCGAAATTTATTTTTCTAAGATACTCAAGGTTTTCAAAAATCCAATAGGCCAGAATGCCCAAAACTCACACATACCGACGTTCAATAAAACAACTCCTAGCACACGCATCAAAACGTTTAAAATCAACACAATACATGTCTTTAAACGAAAATAAACGATAAAATACCACATTCGTAACAAAACCACCGATAAAATACCCTCCCAAGATGGCTAGTGAACAAGTCGAACGTGTATAAGCACAAAGCTTCCACAAGAGACTTGTAAACGTGCAAAGAGAGTCGAAAATCATCAACAACGGAGAAAAACAACAATAAAAAGACATCACAAGCGACGACACTCCTCGTATAAATCAAATACGAAAGTCGACTAAATACATATTCGTGAAATCAAAATTCACATAAGGATTCCACCACTTAACAAATAATCATAAAAATAGCTCGGGTCACACGAGGCACAACACAACGAAGGGAGACTTACTTCCACAGTCGCACGAAGATGATGATCGCCCACGATACTAATCACGACCAACAAACTCAAACGACGCGTCGCGACACGACTCGATCAGATAAAAATCCAACGAAACAAGACTCAAACAACACGACTTGACCCGGCTGACACCTAGGTTTCCTCAACCTAAGCTCGATACCATTTATGTAACACCCCAATCCGCTCGTGGATATTACACGCCGTAGAACCTTTCCTCAAGGATCTACCAGCCGGTAACGACATTTAACATCTCGACAATGCCTTCGAGGCTACAATGACTCAAGAGACCGATTTGGTCTTTCCACAAATACATACAACTCAAATACAACTCATGCCCACGCAGGGACAAAATACAACTACACCTGCATAACGGAACAATACAAGAATGGAAAATAAAGTACAACCGAACCAACACACGATGTACGGTTCCTCATGTGATTAGTATCGATCATCTTTCATCATCCTTCGTGCCGACTCGTGTTATGCTCCAAAACCCGAATGCAAAACAGACATCCACCCCGAATACTGGGGTTAGCAAAACTCCACTGTTTTGCTAGTGCAAATACAAAGTGCAAATACGAGCCATACAATTCACATTCCACGAATAACAATAACCGAGGATCCTCAAAGATCCAAACGAAACGAAAAGTACTTCCCGAGGCAAGGGTTTGAGAAAACATTTCAAAAACGAAATATCATAAATCAATGGAAGTAATTTATAACACGCTTTAGAATGCCATCGAGAGTTTTAATAGAAAACAATTTAGGATTATCAAATCCTACTTTTCAAAACCAAAAGACAAAAGGGGTCACCGCCCAAAGGTTTACTTTCAAAAATGACATTAACCAACCGTTGGGATTTTAGCCCCAAATCCAGTAAACGACTTTTACAAAACCATTGGGATTTTAGCCCCAAATCTCGTCAACTCACAAGACACAAGAACGACCGGGAGGTTCGTATCCCAACATCAAAATCCACAAATAAAAGATTTAAAACAAACAACAAAATACTCCAAAGGCCATCCTAGCCAAGTAAGCCAAACGAACACTTACCTCTTACACACTTAGTCAATGCATGCAATCATGAAAACCGCTCAAAGCACTCATTTCCGGAAATGCCAATATCAAATCACATTTGCAAAAATGCACCACAATTAACCGTCGATCCACACCTCCGTGGACCCCTACCGAGACCCCGTCGGATCTAACCCGTAGTGGTTAAAAGCAAAGCTCGCGGTCCGCAGCTTCGTGGAACCCTACCGAGACCCCGTCGAGTCTAACCCGTAGTGAGCATACACACACACACGTTACTCATGCAACACTAATATGCTAAGAATGTAAGTTCATTAAGAATACTCACTAGAGATGGCCATTAACTCGACACCATTATCAAACTCTTCAAAATTTCGATAACAAGGTTAAATAAGGAAATACACGATTCCATAACTTAAACAATATGAGTATCATCATAAAATCCTTCGACGTTCAAAATAATCAAATCATAATCAATTCTCAAAACACCGTTCACAAAACACACGCGTTTTGAAAGAAAGCCTTTAACGAGGCCAACAAATTCCTTTGAAACTTCATTTCAAATAACCAAACAAACACATCAAGACGACCACCGATCATCATATACATAAACGAGAAAAGTATGGGCAAGGTACTTGCCTCGATACCACGAGCACGGAACCACGAACGGATATGGCTCAACCGGAAGCTTCTAACGCCCGATGCTAACGAAAAGGAATACGACAACGAGCGGAGCGGAAGAATCAAGCACGACCGCGAGGAATCGGCGAAAATGAACCTAACGATTCGAATAGCACAATCACAACCACTTCTAAACGATTATGGAAATGGAATACACAGGAACCCCGCCTACGATTCATGTATATTCATACGAAAACAACAACGGGCGGACCACAACCAAACCCTCTCGATTCCGTAAAAATCCACAAAATATCCATGAATCCGTAGGGAAACTAAAGATACTAACAAGATTAATCATATTCATCATGAATCCATCAACGAAACGGAAAGAATCGGACAAAACCCCAAAATCCCCAATTATCCAAAAAGGTAGGGTTTCAAGAGATTACCTTGAGTGATTCAAGTGTTAAGATCCGTAGAACACGCGTTAGATTGATTATCCGAGCCTCACAACCGAAAAGAAATGATGAAAATCGACCCCCGGATGAAGAACTCTCCCCTCTATATCTCTCTCTCTCGCGCGTGATGAAAAAAATGGGGAAGGAATGAGCCATTCGCTCAAAACAACACATTTATAGTGCAACACGCCAGAACCTATCGGCCGCCTATCGGCCGATAGGCCCAACCGATACCCTATACAAAATGCCGGCAGAGAGTCTATCGGCCCCCTACCGCGAAAGGCTCTGACGGTGCCCGACAGTGTGCCTTCCACTAAAATGACCATAACTCTCTCGTCCGGACTCGATTGACTCACCGTTTGAACCATTGGAAAGCTAACTCGATGTTCTATAATATTGCAAAGATTTATAATTTTTGGAGTTACCAAAAATTAATGATGATCTAACAAAGACGAACTCATACTTAGAAAAGTCGTTTAGTAATCCTGAATTCAACAAAACGACACCGAAACCCGAACACGAATACGAACCGAAGATACGGTTACGAAGTACTCACAAAGACGAATCTAAGAGCTAGTAGAACACACAATTCCGACCACCCGAAGGCTCGAGATTCGACAACGGAAGGTAATTACCCCAAACTTTGGGAAATTACGAAAATGGCCCAAATGCCCGAAAATCACCATACGTGATCGAATAACCAAACCGAAGTTCACAACACGTCTAACAAAGTTAAACGGACTTGCGGAAACTCAAAGCAGCTTTGGTCGAGATTCGCAAGAATCGAACTCAAGTGCGGAAAAGTCGCTAAAAAGCACAGAACTCAACGAAACGACACCGAAACGAACTCGGATGTCAAAAAGTGTAGAATTAATCATTCTCAGAATGACGAAACGGTCATGAGCGAGTCGTCAAAACGGACTCCGACCGAAAAAAAAGAATTACCGGAAATCGAAAATTGCGGATATTACACTTACATTGTAAACTATTTTTATAGGTACAACTTTCTCGACATTGTAACTTAATACTCAATTGTGTTTGTCCGGTCAAGTGGCAGATAACGGTACTCCGTGACTATTAAAGTCGGATTTTTCAGTTTCCCACAACAACTGATATTTGTAAATATTTCCTCCATTAATTTTCATTTTTATTTTTATTTTATAATGGAAGAAACATTGTATAAAATTGAAATAAGATTTCCCTTTCTAAGCAAAAATGCAATTTTAAAAATTTACAAGGCAAGGCTTGAAAGGATGAGGTTGCTTATGAATAAAAGCATACCTTTTGACATAAGATTCATTATTGAAGCCAAAGTAAGAATAGAGGGTGAATTCACAGAAACACGGACTAGATCTTTACCAGGGCTTGGAAAAAGTTCATATGCCAATAAACGACGAGCAAAGATGATAGCCGTTTGCTGTAAATGCGCTAGATGGAACTGTAATTTAAAATGTCGATCTTTAGGAATTCCATCTACAAACAGAGAAGATAAAATTCAAATCATTAAGGATGGTCTGAATAAAGAGAATCTAGATAATATCGAAATTTCTCTTGACACGCATCCTAGTGGACTCGTACATTACAGAATTCGATTTTTGTGGAATAAATTCAAACCAGAATATGAACAACGTCTTGGGAATCTGACGTTAAAAGACACTGTTTGCCAATTTGTAAGAAAAATGGATAGGAAGCTTCTCCCCAACTCATAGAAGGCGTTTAGGCCGTTTCTGAATGTAAAATCAGAGGAAGATGTGAGCAACAATCACAACTACTGTACATACGCGTAAGTATCTTTTATTTTTGTCGTGTGGTGAGATTTTCTGAATAAATAATGTGATACGCGATAAATGCTTTCATTATTCTATTGAGTAGTTGAAGCACAATCAACGCAATCACAAACTTGTTAAACAATTTTTACCTTCTTTTTTCTTCTATAAATAAACATTGTGCTTGTTTCTTTTATTCATCCCTCAAACTTGCACTTTTCTCTGTTACTCTCTAAATAATTTCTTTTCAAAAATCGAGTCATCATCTTCAAAAAAAAATTTAGCACAGTCTGCATTTTTGGTGGAGCTAGTTATGGAAAAGAGGCATGCTTTACTGAAGCAGCCCACAACTTGGGGCGTAGAAAAAAATGCATTCGTGTAGTTTACGGAGGAGGAAGTCTAGGATTAATGGGACGAGCTACTGCTTCTGCCTATATGGAAGGAGTAAGAGAGTTGGGAATAATTCCAAAACCTCTGGCTGAAAGTAAAATCACCGGGTCAACTATTGGAGATGAGTTTAGATTTGTAAATATGCAAGATCGCATAACTCACATGATAAATAATTCTGGCGCCTTTATCACCCTTCCCGGTGGTTTTGGCACCCTTGAGGAACTTTTTCATGTGGTTACCAGAGCCCAGCTAAATATTCATCAAAAACCAATAGGTCTGCTTAATGTCAATGGTTTCTTTGATGGTTTACTGTCTTTCATCGACTACTCTGCTGAAAAGGGTTTTATTTCAGAGCGTGCTAAACGAATCATAGTCGTTGCAACAACACCAGAAGAACTAATCAAAAAACTCAATGAATTTGTTCCTCAACCAGATCTAGCTCTAGCTAAAATTGTCTGGATGGAAGATTTTACCGTGAGAAAACGAAAAGTGGATTCATTCCTCTCCCTTTGATAACCCATATCGGACCTCTTGTATTTTTACTTTCTGTCATGTGTAATAATCGTGCTAAATGGTGGCAGCTTAAGGAGTTTCTTCTTGATCTCTTGACGCGCATCTATTCGCGATTTATGTATTGTTATTTTTTTTGCTGTAATTTTTATTGTGTTTTTTTTTTATAAAAGCATTGATGGTAGTGTAAGGCGACTGTTCGGACTTTCTTGATGCGCATCTTAAAAATTGTATTATACTTACGAGTATATTTTATTCTCTTTTGTTGTGTGCCTCGTATATTTATTCTCTTGCAGATTCTAAAAGGCGTTAGCTCAAACATCAACTTTCTTAATAGGGAGTATTCTGCTTTTCTGCATTGCTTTTTATTTTATTTTATTTTTTATTTTTAAACTGAGGACAGTTTTATTTTCAAGTTTGGGGGTGGTTTGTTTAATTATTTTGGTGTGTTTTGATTGATTTGGTTATTTGCCTTAATTTTTTTATTATTATATATATATATAGTATTTGAATTTGTGAGATTTCTAGATCTGGCCATAACACCAATAAATTAGCTATATACAAGTTTCTAAAATCGTTATAATCGGTAAAAAATTGTATATTCCAATTTTTTTTGAGCCTTAATATCTCTTTCCAAGCCTTGTAGTTATCATATAAAATCGAGTCATTCGTTACCTTGAGTAAAGAAGAATCAATCGGTTGATGAAAAATAGAACTGAAATTTACTTAATTTGTGGAGTTTTTGATTTTTCATGCTTAAACTAAGAAACGATTTTCTGCAAAAATTCTACTCCCTAAAAAAGGAGTCATTGGTGAAAAGAGCTACACGTTAGCAAATAACGGTGTGAAAGTTATCACCTAAAAAAAATAACGAAAAGGAGAAGTGATGAGCAGCAACAGATGCCTAATTTTGGGGGTCTTAAAATTTTGCGAAAAATAAAGGACTAACCATTGTTGGTGCGTATCTGCCGTCTCAGAAAATTTGGTGAAAAGAGCTACACGTTAGCAAATAACGGTGTGAAAGCTATCACTTTTTTTTAAAAAAAAAAAGAGATAGAAATTGTGTTAGTGAAAAGAGCTACACGTTAGCAAATAACGGTGTGAAAGCTATCACTAAAAGGGATGTAGTTTATGAACAGATCTGAATTAATTAGCAGCTGAATTTCAATACACTGAATTTCGTGAAAAAATCACAATATTTGATGACGCCAATGAAATTCTTCTTCATATTGAGTCGAAAAATAAACGAGTGATCGAGAGCAACCATTAAAGGGAGACGAGTGTATCACGAGTGGGTAAGAAATAATCAGCCTTTTGGGGGGAAACCTTGCATTTTGGAATTACAAAAATAAAATCGTGTTTTAACTTCAAAATCATTAGTAGATTTATTTTGAATCTTGATTTATTTCTATCTACTGTATAAAGCTGGTTGTTGTGTATTAATGGCATTTTGATCTCCTTTTCTCTTTTTATATTTTAATTTATGTGTGTATTAATTTTTCTTATTTTTATTTTTGGAGCATGAATAATAAAGAGTGTTGCTCGGGACTAGCAAGAATTCAAGTTTGGAGGTGTAATAAGTGTCAGTTTTATATACTTATCCATGGTTTGTATCGATAAAATTCACCCATAATTGAGCTAGTCTACTCGTTTTTTGCTTTTAATTAATTAGGTTTTAATAATTTTATTTTTATCGGATGATGATGTAAATCTAGTCTTAATCGGATTAAATAACTGATTTACTCAAGAAATAACATGTTTATTAAATATTATCTTTGTTGAATTTTGATATATTCATGTTGTAGGGCTTTCCGAGACGAATTCGGCAGTCTTTTCGGATTCAAAATCAGAGTTATATATCAAAAGTTATCATCCGAAGAAGATTTGGGGCAAAAACGCAAAGTCTGAGAAATTCTGGGCTGAAAACGTAACTCTTAAAGAAACCAGTGAGCAAATTGACGAAGCCAAGTTACGGCCGTAACTACTGAATGTTATGGCCATAATTTGTAACACCCCCAAATCCCATTGAGTTATTACAGTGCCGTGGACCCCACATCAGGTGATCCACTAGGCGAACACAACTAAAATACAACAAACTGACCAAAATAGGAAATCACAGATCCTACTATGACGTCCGACATACTATCCCGATATGGAATTTCAACGACAAGAATGAGCCTACATGGCCAAAATAAAAATACAACAACATCCACGAGCCTTGCTCGGATAATACAAAACGACAACGACTGCACAAAAATGGAGTACTCCAACTGTCTGACCAACATGAACATCAAAATATCTCGGACTAGTATCGCTCGAATGCCTCGTCGCCATCGTCATGCCCCTGTGTCTCAACTCTCTCCTCGCAAGTACCTAAAACATGAAAACATGTTCCGCCCCCACGGGGTCAGCCATCCAGTATAATGAATATCAAGTACATGCACAACATGATATGCATCCAAAGGCAGAATAAACAGTACAACAATGGTAGTACGAGATGCTCACAAACCAAAGTAAGAATCGAGCATTCGTGGAATACTATGCCCATGGCATACGATCAATACCTGCTCAATAGGTTAGAACATAAATGCCCAACGGCGAAACATCAATATAGAACACAACAATACATTACCCGAAGGTAAATCAATCCAACGCTGAAATAAATAAGGATCACAATGCCCGAAAGCTCAAACGGAAATACCGTTACATCACAATGGCCTGAAAGCCCTCATTAAGCCGCAAAATATCATGATGGCACGAAAGCCCTCGTAAAGCCGCCAAAATATCACGATGGCACGAAAGCCGACCGTAGTGTAAATCATCACAATACAGATCTCAAAGAAACAAACCCGATCGTCGAACATACCCCTCGGGCGTATGAACGCTCAATCACAAAACGTCGAACACATCCAATCAAACATGGTCTATGAACGATCAAAATTGTACGGCTCAAAGAATGGCGCCACACTACGCCCGGGATGGAAATGTGTCCGTGCACAAGCCACCAACGAGTATCGATCGAATACACGTGTGGTCTTGTACCTAATCAGTCTCACGAAGCCAACAACTCGTGTGCACAGTCCAATGTGAGGCCAACAACCTACACACGACTTAAATGTGCCCGACATGAAAATCCTACACATACCAACCGGCACGCCAGTATGACCCGGAATGCCACGATACAACATGACAACGAAACTCAAAGGATAACATATCCAATACCGATTATACGACTCACCAAGTGAACGATGACACGAATAATGAAAGATCGACACGACCAACGATATTCAAAACAACCATTCTGGGATCAAAATCCCTAAGGACCGATTAACACGAGCAACGATCACAACACAATGATTCGGAAATTCTCAACCTTCAAAGATCACAAAATTACTGAGTTCACAAGAATAATAGTGTGCTGCCTTGAATCGGTCAACACGATAATAATAATTCAACGGATGGGAATTATCGTTGATAATCCCAATTCAATACTTCGATTACCGTAGAATGGCCAATCGATAACAATTATACGACGGATGAGAATTATCTTTTTGACAATGGGAGGAAATTATCTTTGATAATCCCAATTCAATATATCGATTACCGTTAGAGCGGACAATCGATAATAATTATACAACGGATGGGAATTATCTTTGATAATCCCAATTCAATATATCGATTACCTTCAGAACGGTTAACCGATAACAATTATACAACGGATGTCTCGGCACCTTTAATCGGTTACCGATAACGAAGGTGATAATCGAATACGTCAATGCCTTCAATCGGCCAAAACGACATCAATAGAAAAATACTGATATCAATAACGACGATTCACAAAAATATCTTGATGGAACATCAATCAATAATAACAATCGATATGTCGATACCGCGAACCGGCTATCGACAACAATATCTCGAAGAAACATCAATCAACAATAACAATCGATATGTCGATACCGCGAACCGGCTATCGACAACAATATTACCAAAAAGTATCGCAATGCCTTAAATCGGCCATTTACGAACAACAATAATATTTGGCATAATTTGCCGAAGGGTATCGTATCAAACAATCCCCTGATATCAACAAAATCATAAAGAGACCAAGTCTCGAAATGATACACACATTCATACACATACATGATAACATTAATCTCATTGACCAGTACAAGTATAAAACTTGCCTCAAACCGAAGGCGAGAAAGTCCTTCCACGATCAACGTCCTACCACGAATCAATCAACGCGTCCTCCGTCAATCACAAGCACTCGAACAACCTTGAATGAAATACAATTCATTCGATAACACGATATCGACCGAAAACAACACAATAGATAATTCGGATTCCAACACGAACACATACTATACTCATATTTATCCGTATACATACGCATATATATAATATATATTACATATATATATAACATATATACAATACAACTCACAATATCTATATATATATATAAATATATATATACTAACACTACACACACACACTTTACTCATTACATATATATATAATATATAACACATCTAAACACATATATATATATATACATAACAGGTTTATATATATATACATTATATATATATATACATAAAACACACAACAACATATACAAAAAAACTTACTGGAAGGAGCCGATCACGGAAGAAGAAAGAGAAAAACTCCCATGCCGGAAATCGACCGGAAAAATGACCCGCGGACTTCGTCCCAACTCCGGCCCGTTTCCGTCTATGGCCGGTTTTCACCCGACTCCGCCCGCAACTCCTCGCCAAGTATGTCGAAACTCCGTTCCGCCGTCCGTTCCGGACAAAACCACTTCCTGGCCGAATCAATGGAGCTCCGTCCATGGCCGAAACCATGAAGATTGCCGGACGCCCGAGCTCGCCGCCGGAAAAAAAAATATGCCGGAATAGTTCAAATCGACCGGATTATAATGCCTTCCGGTTGGAAATTGATCGGCCGCCGCCGAGCTCCGATTGTGAGTCGCCGCCGCCGAACTCTAACTCGCCGGAAAAATGGAGAAACCGGCCCGTCCTCAAGCTTCCGCCTTGCCGAAAAAATGACGGAGAGAAGGGAGAGAGAGCCGGAGGACGAGATGGCAGCAAGAAGAAGGAAAGAAAAAAAAATAATAAAAATGAGGGAGGCTGGCGAGAGGGGGTGAGATGGGAAGAAGAAGAAGAAAGAAAAAAAATGAGAGGGAGGGAAGGTGACGAGAGATGAGGGAGAAGGTGCTGATGAGGGATGATAATGATGATGATATATTATATATATATATATATATTATATATGTATATAACATGGCATGAGGGAGTAAGGTGGGAAAATTCACGTGAGGGAAGGTATAACGTGGGGAGGGAATCAAATGGGAAATGATATATATATATATATATATATATATATATAAATGATACTCTAAAGATACTCTCGCCCCGAAAGTTGACCACGAGGAAGGTTTCCACCACCTACCACGCATTACGTACGTAACCTCAGGGCGTAACGTACGTAATCGCAACAAATTAGCGTACGTAATGCTACATAGGTAGCGTACGCTATGGCTATAAACATAGCCAAAATTCCAAACTCGCCAAGCAACAACCAAACGACGAAACCAAACCGTCGACCAGAATAAATATTTCGATCCCGAAATATTTTAATACAATATATATTGTATCGGTCCAAACAACAACACTTGTACAATTCCAAATGAATACGTACAACTCAACAGTAACACGAAAAAAAAAAAAATTACCCCGGATATTACATACTCCCCTTAAAAGAGTTTCGTCTCAGAAACTCGGGCGCCTAAGTCGGGCACGGACTATCCATCAGGATAAGAAAACAACATCTCCAGGAATACTCCTCAATACGAGCAATTCCGCCTAAGCAACTGGGCCGACCCCACGGGTCCCCACGTCTCATCTGCCTGAACAAGGCGAAAAATCAAGTGATAAAGACACTCAATCAAATGCGAGATTAGCCGAATCATGACTCTCCCGCTAGAGACCACCAGGAAGTCGCACCACAAAAGAAAAATAACAACACAGACATAGTCCTCGGGACTATATCGAACGCACGCCCAAGTCCTCACGACTTGACGTCTCGAATCACAATGAACGATTATCCAGATCATCACAAAAATCTCGGGTACAGGACCAAAGGAAAAGAAAATCACATCAAATGACTCAAGTGTCAAGATTCCCAGATACGATGATAACAAGATAGATCAATAATAAATGGTTCACAACCGCAATATTAAAATACAGATCGAGTCAAACTTCAATCCGAGAGATAAAGAAAATACAAATCAAGGCTACATCTCAAATGTACCCGGAATCCACATCCTCAAGATCATCGAGTTCCTCGATCTCATCGACTCGAGGAAGACCCTAATCTGAACTCGCTACTCCCCCTCGGGTGTCCATACCTCTGGCTCCCGAAGCCCGATATGACCCCTTGGATGAAGTACGGACTGAAGTGACAAAATCTCTCGAGGCCCATGAGCTCTCTCGAGGCCTACTGGCACTAGAACTCATGCAGTATTCTGAAGGTGTCCCCACCTCCGACACAGAAAATAAATAATAGCTGGCACCGTACATCGAGTACTCACATGCCCCGCTGAATCACAATTAAAACAAATAACAGTCGAACTCGTCGCCTGAGAAGAAAATACTTTCCCAGTACGAAGCCGACTAGAAAATGACCTCTTGGACGTCGGAGCTCGATGTCCCTCTGAACGAATCGGCATCCTAGTCCTCTCACAGAAGAAACTGAAAGATCCTTCTGAGTAAGCTCCTCGATCGAGAGTTCTGCTCCAAGAGCCTTCTCGATGAGTTCGCCAAGTGAGTTACAATTGTGATTGAACAACTGTATTCTCAACCGCGGGTTCAACATCTTGCTAAAATACTTGATCTTATCCGCCTCAGTACGGATAACAAATGAAGTAAACTGAAGAAGTCCTTGAAACTTCTCAGCAATAACAATAACACCCTCGTCCTCGACGGATTCGGGGTTCAAAACCTCCGACAACTTGGCTTCACGAAGTGGAGCCAGATAATACCTCTCTAACATGAGAGTCTTGAACTCGATCCAAACACAATCACGATCGGTGGGTTCTCGAGCACAACTCCGAAAAAGATTCGTCAGCCACCAAAGTATTGGTACGAGGTTTCGGGTGTCGGCCCACGCTGCAGCCTCTACCCCCTCTGTCACGTCCTCTTTCCAGACCGAAAGAATAACGTTCAATCATGATCACAACACAATTACGCCTCAACGGCCAGAATGCTAGGTCAACACAAAACACGAGTATACATACTCAACAGATGAACGATCATATGGATCGCGCTAATCATAGCTGATACAGAGGCCACACGCTCCAAAGCAAATAATCATAAATCAATCGCACCCGATCGTCACATACAAGTGTCAAACAAACAGGTTTAATCAATGACATAATGAATGTATGCACATAAAAGAGAATAGAGTCCTTACACAGGTCATACGAAGCTTCGAGGTCTTGCGATACTAGTCTTCACTGACGACGACTCGATGAAAGAATGACTCATACAGTCGTCTAACTATCACGACTCACAAAACACGACTGTCCAGATTGTCATAACCTGACAGCCCCGCTACTACCGCGTTGGTAGAGCCACATAACACACAAGTCAGGGTATCTCACAACCCAACGCTCTGATACCATCTTCTGTAACACCCCCAAATCCCATTGGGTTATTACAGTGCCGTGGACCCCACATCAGGTGATCCACCAGGCGAACACAACTAAAATACAACAAACTGACCAAAATAGGAAATCACAGATCCTACTATGACGTCCGACATACTATCCCGATATGGAATTTCAACGACAAGAATGAGCCTACATGGCCAAAATAAAAATACAACAACATCCACGAGCCTTGCTCGGATAATACAAAACGACAACGACTGAACAAAAATGGAGTACTCCAACTGTCTGACCAACATAAACATCAAAATATCTCGGACTAGTATCGCTCGAATGCCTCGTCGCCATCGTCATGCCCCTGTGTCTCAACTCTCTCCTCGCAAGTACCTAAAACATGAAAACATGTTCCGCCCCCACGGGGTCAGCCATCCAGTATAATGAATATCAAGTACATGCACAACATGATATGCATCCAAAGGCAGAATAAACAGTACAACAATGGTAGTACGAGATGCTCACAAACCAAAGTAAGAATCGAGCATTCGTGGAATACTATGCCCATGGCATACGATCAATACCTGCTTAATAGGTTAGAACATAAATGCCCAACGGAGAAACATCAATATAGAACACAACAATACATTACCCGAAGGTAAATCAATCCAACGCTGAAATAAATAAGGATCACAATGCCCGAAAGCTCAAACGGAAATACCGTTACATCACAATGGCCTGAAAGCCCTCAGCCGAAGCTGCAAAAATATCATGATGGCCTGAAAGCCCTCAGCCGAAGCTGCCAAAATATCACGATGGCCTGAAAGCCGAACAGCCCATAGCTGTAAATCATCACAATACAGATCTCAAAGAAACAAACCTGACTGTCGAACATACCCCTCGGGCGTATGAACGCTCAATCACAAAACGTCGAACACATCCAATCAAACATGGTCTATGAACGATCAAAATTGTACGGCTCAAAGAATGGCGCCACACTACGCCTGGGATGGAAATGTGTTCGTGCACAAGCCACCAACGAGTATCGATCGAATACACGTGTGGTCTTGTACCTGTCGATCTCCACGAAGCCAACAACTCGTGTGCACAGTCCAATGTGAGGCCAACAACCAACACACGACTTAAATGTGCCCGACATGAAAATCCTACACATACCAACCGGCACGCCAAGATGACCCGAATGCCACGATACAACATGACAACGAAACTCAAAGGATAACATATCCAATACCGATTATACGACTCACCAAGTGAACGATGACACGAATAATGAAAGATCGACCACGACCAACGATATTCAAAACAACCATTCAGGATCAAAATCCCTAAGGACCGATTAACACGAGCAACGATCACAACACAATGATTCGGGAAATTCTCAACCTTCAAAGATCACAAAATTACGAGTTCACAAGAATAATAGTGTCTTGCCTTGAATGGTCAACACGATAATAATAATTCAACGGATGGGAATTATCGTTGATAATCCCAATTCATACTTCGATTAGTAGAATGGCCAATCGATAACAATTATACGACGGATGAGAATTATCTTTTTGACAATGGGAGGAAATTATCTTTGATAATCCCAATTCAATATATCGATTACCGTTAGAGCGGACAATCGATAATAATTATACAACGGATGGGAATTATCTTTGATAATCCCAATTCAATATATCGATTACCTTCAGATCGGTTAACCGATAACAATTATACAACGGATGTCTCGGCACCTTTAATCGGTTACCGATAACGAAGGTGATAATCGAATACGTCAATGCCTTCAATCGGCCAAAACGACATCAATAGAAAAATACTGATATCAATAACGACGATTCACAAAAATATCTTGATGGAACATCAATCAATAATAACAATCGATATGTCGATACCGCGAACCGGCTATCGACAACAATATCTCGAAGAAACATCAATCAACAATAACAATCGATATGTCGATACCGCGAACCGGCTATCGACAACAATATTACCAAAAAGTATCGCAATGCCTTAAATCGGCCATTTACGAACAACAATAATATTTGGCATAATTTGCCGAAGGGTATCGTATCAAACAATCCCCTGATATCAACAAAATCATAAAGAGACCAAGTCTCGAAATGATACACACATTCATACACATACATGATAACATTAATCTCATTGACCAGTACAAGTATAAAACTTGCCTCAAACTGAAGGCGAGAAAGTCCTTCCACGATCAACGTCCTACCACGAATCAATCAACGCGTCCTCCGTCAATCACAAGCACTCGAACAACCTTGAATGAAATACAATTCATTCGATAACACGATATCGACCGAAAACAACACAATAGATAATTCCGATTCGAACACGAACACATACTATACTCGTATTTATCCGTATACATACGTATATATATAATATATATATATTACATATATATATAACATATATACAATACAACTCACAATATCTATATATATATATATATATACTAACACTACACACACACTTTACTCATTACATATATATATAATATATAACACATCTAAACACACATATATATATATATACATAACAGGTTTATATATATATACATTATATATATATATACATAAAACACACAACAACATATACAAAAAAACTTACTGTGAAGGAGCCGATCGGCGGAAGAAGAAAGAGAAAAAAACTCCCATGCCGGAAATCGACCGCCGGAAAAATGACCCGCCGGACTTCGTCCCAACTCCGGCCCGTTTCCGTCTATGCCCGGTTTCACCCGACTCCGCCGCAACTCCTCGCCGGAAGTATGTCGAAACTCCGTTCCGCCGTCCGTTCGGACAAAACCACTTCCCGCCGGAATCAATGGAGCTCCGTCCATGGCGGAAACCATGAAGATTGCAGACGCCCGAGCTCCGCCTCGCCGGAAAAAAAAATGCGGAATAGTTCAAATCGACCGGATTATAATGCCTTCCGGTTCGGAAATTCCGATCGGCGCGCCGAGCTCCGATTAATGTGCCGCCGCCGAACTCTAACTCGCCGGAAAAAATGGAGAAACCAGCCCGTCCTCAAGCTTCCGCCTTGCCGAAAAAATGACGGAGAGAAGGGAGAGAGAGCTGGAGGACGAGATGGCAGCAAGAAGAAGGAAAGAAAAAAAAATAATAAAAATGAGGGAGGCTGGCGAGAGGGGGTGAGATGGGAAGAAGAAGAAGAAAGAAAAAAAATGAGAGGGAGGGAAGGTGACGAGAGATGAGGGAGAAGGTGCTGATGAGGGATGATAATGATGATGATATATTATATATGTATATAACATGGCATGAGGGAGTAAGGTCGGAAAATTCACGTGAGGGAAGGTATAACGTGGGGAGGGAATCAAAAGGGAAATGATATATATATATATATATATATATATAAATGATACTCTAAAGATACTCTCGCCCCGAAAGTTGACCACGAGGAAGGTTTCCACCACCTACCACGCATTACGTACGTAACCTCAGGGCGTAACGTACGTAATCGCAACAAATTAGCGTACGTAATGCTACACAGGTAGCGTACGCTATGGCTATAAACTTAGCCAAAATTCCAAACTCGCCAAGCAACAACCAAACGACGAAACCAAACCGTCGACCAGAATAAATATTTCGATCCCGAAATATTTTAATACAATATATATTGTATCGGTCCAAACAACAACACTTGTACAATTCCAAATGAATACGTACAACTCAACAGTAACACGAAAAAAAAAAAAAAATTACCCCCGGATATTACATAAGTCATCCAAGTTACGGCCGTAACTCCTTAATGTTACGGCCGTAACTCTTGACAGATTGTTAACATTTGTCTAATTTTTTATACTTTTTGTGTATTATTGAGGGTATGGCTGGCATTGATCCAATCTATTATAATAATGCTGGAGTTTTGGAGCTATTAGATGACTTTAGGTGTATAAATAGACCCCTTAGATCCTTCATCATTCATCATTAATCATATAATTTTTCACTTTTTGTAAACTTTTCTTTTTGTGTGAAGAACACACTTGTGTTCCTGAGTGATTTGTTTGAGTGTGGTATAACATATGTTGTTCAGAGAGTTTATTGCTTCTTTCTCCTTTATCTACTAAGGGAGTGAGGATCAATTCTTTCTCTTGATTCAACTAATAATGACCACCAAAGCTTGTATTATGTATAATAAACCCTTCATGGGCTAAGTTACATTTAGTTGGGATTATAAACAAGGTTAGTCATGTTATTTATGTTTGTATAAAGATCTATTGTGAATTACTTATTATTGTGTGTGATTTTCATTGTTTTAACAATCTTTATTTATTTGGCCAATTAATGACGATATTTATGGTCATCATATGTTTCGAAAGAAAATATGTTTGATTAGATCAAATGATCTTCACTCTAAGTTGTTCTAGGGGATAGAAATATACCTCTAGACCTTAGGTGATTATTTGAGTTATTTTCATAAATGCTAATGCTTTGTATTGAAGCTAATCAACATAGAAATATAGTGGATTGATTCAATATGTAAGGGGCGTTTTATAGTTCGAAAGAGAAACCGTCTTTTTAAGAAAAATCGAATCTACACAACATAATAAGTAAATTCATCTTATGATATCCTATACATCTTCTATAACTAATGATGAACTAAGTTTGTAATCCCAACTATTTCATTTTATCATTAATCAATCTATTATTATTGCTATCTTTTTATTTCCTTATAATATTGGAACTATTATTGCATTATCTTTGCAATTATTAAACCAAACTCTTTAATTGTGTGTATAATATGTTGACCTTGTTAGTCCAGGGGACGGGATATCCGGGAAAGTGTATCGATGTGTATATGAGACCTTTGATAGAGGAGCTGAAATTGTTGTGGGAGCAAGGTCATCCCACGTACGAGAGTTATTCGTCCGAGATGTTCTACTTGCACGCCATATGTATCGGCACTATTAGGGATTTTCCTGCATATGGAATGCTGTCTGGATCTGTTATTAGCGGATATAGAGGTTGTCCAGTGTGTTTGAATTAAGATTGTGCTAGGTACCACTGTAGGAAAGTTATCCGAATGCGTCATCGGATATGGCTTGAGAGGGAACATGAGTGGCGTGTGGATGCTGCAGCATTTGATGGCACTGTTGAAATGGGCGAGCCGCCACGACAGGGGACAGGTGATGAAATACTATCAATTCTTAATGAGTATGATTTTGGTCAGCTTAGCAACCATCCTGATGTGATTGCAGCAACCCCTGAAAGGCCCGACAGGTATAAGTATTGGTCGCACAAAAGTATATTCTGGGAATTGCCTTACTGGTCCGAGTTACTGATAAGGAACTTCTTGTATGTCATGCATATTGAAAAGAATGTTTGCGAAAGTATGGTTGGGACAACCATAGGTTGGGATGGAAAGACCAAAGACGGGCCAAAAGCACGCAAAGGTTTGGAAGAAATGAGCATAAGAAAACATTTGTGGTTGAAAACTGTCAAGGGAAAACAAAAAATGCCTAAGGCAGCTTACACCATCACTGCCGAGCATAGAACTGATATATTTCTTTGGATAAAGATCGCTAGGTATCCTACCGGGTATGCTGGAAATATAGGAAGATGTGTTAATTTCAGGGAGAACAAGTTAACTGGTTTGAAGAGTCATGATTGTCATATCCTACTCCAACGCCTATTTCCGGTATTTATTCGACCGTACTTACCAAAACAGGTGGTCGAGCCGTGTGTTGCATTGTCAAGATTTTTCCAGAAATTATGTACGAGAGAAGTCAAGAGATCTGATTTGCGTAAAATGCAAGATGAGATCATCTATATCTTGTGCAAGTTTGAGCGAATATTTCCTCCAAACTTTTTTGACATCATGCCTCACCGCATGATCCACCTTCCCAAGCAGTTGTTGGTCACTGGTCCAGTGCACTACACGTGGATGTACCCGATTGAAAGGTAACATAATTTTGTATGATATATATATATATATTGTCAAATTAAGTATGCTTTCTAACACAATGACAATATTACAGGCAACTCGGTGATTACAAAGACTCCGTGGCCAATAAGTCTGCACCAGAAGGATGCATTGCAGAATCTTACCTTGCGTCGGAGTGTATTACGCATATCAAGTTGTATTTAGGCACCTTCGAGCCCCCTTCCCGCTCTATTCCAGCAGATAAAATACAATTCAATCTTTCTATCATATCCACTGAGGTTGATGTCTATGGGAGGTTGCCAGGAAGACAATTAGACCCGTACGAGTCACGAATTGCACATTGGTGGATATTGCTCAATTGTGCAGAATTTCAGTACTGGAAAGACATCCACTTGTCATGCGATATGGTGCGAGCTGACACTAGATTCTACAATGACACTTTTGCCGACTATTTTGGAGAATGGGTACGTATACATTCAGTTGCTATTGCATTTTGGACTTAAGATATTTTTTAGATAAAAAGTTTATTTACGACAGATGACACACATACAAGATGACGAACACCCTAACTGGTCGTGTGAACTTATGCTTCTTTCTATGAAGCCGGTTATGTCAAGAATTTATTCGATGGCCAAAGTCAACGGTGTCACATTCGTATGCCTTGAGAGAGACCAAAAAAGAAGATGTCAAAATTCTGGGGTTATGATAGATGGTGGATATTACGGTGTTCTTTTGGAAGTGGTAGAACTAATTTACGGGGAAGGCATGACAATTTACTTGTTTAAGTGTCGATGGTACGACACCAGTCTTGGAACTGATATGCAAGACGACTACGGGCTGTTATCTGTTGACACTTCCACTTCATGGTATGAAAGTGATCCTTTTGTATTTGCTACATCGGCAAAGTCGGTGTATTATTTGGACGACTTGGTGAAGAAAGGCACATGGAAGGTAGTGAACGTTGTGACAACGAGGAATATTTTTAGTACTGCTACACTGGGAGAAACAACAGGTACTGATGATGATGATGCTTATCAAGATCTAAATACAGCAAATATTCCACATCAACGACAATTACAATGAATAATGTTCCTGAAGGACGAGTCGTCCGACTCCGTGGTGATGCTCGGGGGTACGTTGACGTTGATACAAATGAATTACTTGAAAATTCTGATGACGATAATGTGGACGATTTGAGGCATATGTTGCTGGATATCAACTCAGATAATGAGACAGACTGTAGTGATGACTCAAACTATGAGCCATAAATTTAGTAGATGTATATTTTCATTTGTTAAATATAATTAAAAAAAATAGTAATAATAATAATCATAATCATAACATTAATATAATATCAATAATATTATTAAAAAAAACTAGGGGGTTTAGCTGACGACAAGATCTACGTCGTCGGCTAAAGTTTTAAAAAAAAAATTATACTTTAGCCGACGACATATAATACGTCGGCTAAACTCAAATGACCCGACCGTGTTAGACAACACGGTGGGTCGGCATCTGATGTGTTTTCCCATTACGGCGAGTGCGACACGGCGTGTCTCTGACACGTTCGACTAATGTTTTTAAAAACAAAAATTAAACTTTAGCCGACGACATATAAGGCGGTGTCGGCTAAACCCCGACCGTGTCCAACGACACGGCCGTGTCGCACTTGCCCGAAATTGAAAACCCGCTGTTTGCGACCCGACCGTGTTGTCTAACACGGTCGGGTCATTGCTGGGGTTTAGCCGACGATCGTCTTATATGTCGTCGTCTAAAGTATAATTTTTTTTTTAAAAAAACTTTAGCCGACGACGTAGATCTTGTCGTCGGCTAAACCCCCACCTTTTATACGTTTTCTCGTACCTCCCTTTTATTATTTTCTTCTTCTGGTTTAGTCGTCGCCCGTCGCCCGCCGATCGTCACCCAGCCCCCGCCCAACCGATCGTCACACAGCCCCCAAACCCCGTCGCCCGCTCGGCCGTCGTCCCGTCGCCTGTACGAGCCCCATCCCCACTGCCCGACGAGCCCCGGTCCCATCGCCCGCCCGCCCGACGCCCTCCGCCCGTCGCCCGCCAGCCCGGCCGCGGTAACCCTTTTCCTTATTTTTTTTATTTTGTTTGTTGAATTTATTGTATTTGTTTGATGAATTTGTTTAGATTATGTGATGAATTAGATAAATTGTTTAATTGTGATGCAATATTTGATGAATTTAGTATTTTCAATATTTTGTGTTTAATGAGTTGTGAATTTGATGAATTTGTTTGAGGAGGAAGGGATTGTATAGCCGGCGTTAATCGAAAGATGAACGTGGTATGGCATTGATAATTACTGTTGTGTTGAATTGTGAATTTGATGAATTTGTTTAGATTATTTGATGAATTTGTTTAGAAATATTTGATGAATTTGTTTGAGGAGGAAGGAATTTTATAGCCATCGTTAATCGAAAGATTAACGTGGTATGGCATTGATAATTACTGTTGTGTTGAGTTGTGAATTTGATTTATTTGTTTAGATTATGGATAGAATAAAGAAAGCATTGGGGAAGAAGTCGACAAAGTCTACCACTCCCGATTTGGGGTGGAGTTCGGCAGCCTCTAGTAAGGCGGATCCCGGTACACTATACATATCTCAGAGCAGCGTTCGTAAAGCTCTCTATGGATTGAAACAAGCTCCGAGAGCATGGTATGAACGTTTAAACACTTTTCTTATGTCAAATGGGTATACTAGAGGTCATGTTGATAATACTCTATTTATTAAGAATTTTGGTAAAAATATGCTTATTTGTCAAATATATGTCGACGATATAGTAATTGGTGCTACTAACAATTCTCTGTCCCAAGAGTTTTCAAATCTTATGAAAGGAGAATTTGAAATGAGCATGATGGGTGAGTTAAAATTCTTTCTCGGACTCCAAATTAAACAACTCGAAGAAGGAATATTCATTCATCAAACCAAGTATGTCAATGAGGTTCTAAAGAAATTTAAGATTGAAGGGTGCAATGTAATCTCTATACCTATGTATTCTACTCTAAAACTCGACAAGGATGAGAAAGGTAAATTTGTTGATAAAAAAACAGTATCGAGGTATGATCGGCTCATTACTTTAGTTAACTGCCTCTAGACCCGATATTATGTTTGCTACATGTCTCTGTGCTAGGTTCCAATCTAACCACAAGGAATCTCATCTTATTGCTTGCAAATGCATTTTTCGGTATTTAAAAGGTATTATTGGTTTAGGACTTTTGCATCCATCAAGCATTGATTTCGAACTTTTTGCATATACTGATTTCGGTGGATGTAAAATTGATAGAAAAAGTACCAGTGGAACATGTCATTTCATGAGTTCATATTTAATTTCATGGGGGAGTAAGAAACAGACTAGTGTGACTACTTCCACAGCTGAAGTAGATTATGTAGCTGCAGAAAGTGCATGTGCATAAGTTTTGTGGATTAAAAACCAATTACAAGATTATGGCATTTCTCTTAAAAAAACTCCGATTTTTTGTGGTAATACGAGTGCGACAAATTTATGCAAAAACCCCATTTTTCATAGTAGAGCAAAACATATTGAAATTCGTCACCATTTTATTCGTGATCATGTCCAAAATGAAAATGTTCGTCTCCAATTTGTAGGGACTAATGAACAATTGGTTGACATTTTTATAAAATCATGACCCGGAGAATCATTTAATTTTATTAGACTAAATTTGGGAATGGGACATATTGATTGTAACACCCCCTAACCTAATAGTTAAACCACAAGGGTTCGTACCATTAAGTCTGGAAATGCCACGAATCTTGTACTTTGAAAAATTTCAGTTTGAACTTTTTACAGTATATAACTCGGGAGTAATAACAAATTTCATGTCAGGACATATTATTTTTATCACTATGAAAATTATTTATAAAAGTCCAACAACAAAAACTCCGAAAAATAAAACAAACTATTTTTATTCCTCTTGAAGTACTACAAAGATAACAAAACTCAACATAATAGAATACAACATAACAGAGAGGTACTTATTCAAATGAATATATACTTTCATAAGTAATAAAGTCATTAGAATTATGCCATATTGACGGATCTCTGACTGGCCACTCCGAAGAGGAATGATCAACTTCTAGGCATTTACATCGTCACCTGTATCATAAGAATCTAATGAGCTAAAGGCTCAGTACGATGATACTTCTCTAATTGCAAAGTAGCACATTCATCCAACAATTAATATTATACTTATATATATATATATATGTGTGTGTGTGTGTGTGTGTGTGTGTATGATCATGTTCATTTTTTTTAAAATCCTTTCCTTTTTGGGGACCTGGAAGTAGATACTCGACTGACAGAAGTAGACCGAGGTTTTTGGAACCAGTTTTTGTAATTGGCCAATATCATTAAAAATTTTGGTGGGTTAGGCCACCATCTACGGGTTTCCCATACCGATCTTTCGACCAATGGTATTAACCGTATCCTTTATCAGTCCTTGGATTTTCCTGGCCGACGTTTAAGCTGCAGGTATTCACCACCCTCTTTCCTTTTTCAGTCTGTGGGTCCGCCGGTCCCTCCCGCGGCCAATCAAGTACCATACTCCCCTTTTTGAAAATATCCTTCTTCATTTTCAGTAAAAAATAATCGTATTCATTTTCGTTTCAAGATCTCTTTTGGTTTTATGCATGCGATGCACAATCGATCAATACAGTCACATATAACACAGTCAATATATGATTCGTATGATACAGCAAAGGAAAGTATCAATCTTACCTCAGGTCCTGTGCCTGTTGATGTAAAAAGATCAGATTCTCTTGCTTGATGGATGTTCTAAAATCCTTGGTGTAAAATCTGAAATCTCTTTGAGGACTTTTATCAAACACCTTTTGAAAAATTGGCAGATTCAGGCTTCCTGTTTGATCGGGCTTTTTGAGGGCTTTAAAAATTTTTGGAATTGAAATATGTTTCGGGCGTTTTAAAGTAGAGATCAAGAGCTTTAATTTGATATAATATATGTACACAAATACGTCTGGCAACATGTATAGATAGGGGCTCAAAGTCGGTTGAAAGTCAGTCCTTATCCGGACAACTCAGTAGCCTTATCCGGACAGCGCATAGAAACTTCTATCGGTCGTGACCGGCAGCTTTCGGTAGCGTGTCCGGTGGTGACCGGCAGATATCCGTCAAATTGGCTCGGCTGGTTCGACCCCTGCCCTGTGTCCAAATTTTGATTACTGACTGGTGCTGGACTTGTCTAAGTGAACTCTTCGAGATACTCGAAACGGATTTTCGAAAATAATAATAAAATAATTTAATATTATTTTTGCAACATAAGTGTTCTGTGATGAAAATTTTATCGTATCAAAATCGTCGGAACTTTTCGAAATCACTTTCATAAATTTTAAAAATGATCCTTATAATTTATTTTGAAATCTTTTCTTTTTGAATCCTTCATTTTATGCTAGGAACGTATCGGTCCAAGTATCGGACAACTTGTAAATATTAAAAAAAATCAAATTCCATGATCGTTAGCAAAATAAATAGTATTTAAATAAGTCTTTGAATTTTGGGGCGTTTCAATTGTTTCTTTATAATCGTTTTGCACATCGATCTGTTACTGAGAAACTGAGCTCCTCACTGCAACAAAACATCTTACAAAATAATTTTTATCATGTTAGAAGAGATAATTAATATTTCATATAAAACATAATGAGAATGTAAATAACACTTATTCATGTTCATGAAAATCAACATTTATACGTCATGTAATTTCATTTAAAGGCAAATATTTATTGACTTATTACGGGTGTGATTGGGGCGTTACATTGATCATCTTTAAAAATTTGCATCATACATATATCAAAATAGTCATAAAAAATCAGAAAGAAATCATCAGAGGATTAGTACTATTCATTTGGTCAACATTACGGCCGTTATGGGTAGTGCATTACGGCCGCTATCAGTTGCTTTCTGTCATCATTTTTAGGATAATATTACGTACGCTATACTAATAGACCACGTACATTAAAGTTTACTACGTACGTTATAATAGTAATTTTACGTACGTAATATGGAATTATGATTTTGGACGGAAGCCACTGGACTGGATGCTATGGCCGTTATCACAGAATTTAACATACGTTAAAGGACTTCACGTCCGTTATTCATTCACTGTTACGTACGTTAAAGTACTACGGTTTTGGGGAGAAGCTACTGGAGCACTCTTTACGTACGGTATATACTCATATATCGCACGTTAAGCCAATTAAATAAAGTATGTAATTCCACATAACGTACGTTATATCCTTCTCCCAGTTTCTTAAAACCCACTTGTCCCTCATTTTCTTCATATCACCTACACTCCCAAATCCTCTCCCGCGACTAATCTCATCTAATTGAGCTCGCGATTTTCATATTTCCACCACCGAATTCCCCAAATCGACCCTCCATCCTCCATCTAAATGACGAACATGCGTCAAGGAAAGAAAAGAAGGGGAGAATCTACCTCCAATCCGGCAGGAGCAAACCAATTCGTGAATCCGCAGGCAGAAAAGATTTTCAAAGAAGTGTTGATCGATAAAGAGGTAACAACCAGCCACTATTTCGATTTTGAGTTTTTGAAAAGTATTGGTGTTTATTTGGACGAATTTCTTGACATGCTCGGGATTAATAGATTTGTTAGTTTTTCTAAACCAATCTTTGTGGACTAAGTGCGAGAATTTATGCAAATTTCTCGACAAATGTTAATTCTGATGGTTTAGTTCTGATAAACTCTATGGTAGGTGGAAAACCTATCACTTTGCAGTTAAACTTACCGAACTGTTTGGATTACAAAAAGAAGGAATCGTTTGTAACGGGAATTTTGTGTCAGAAAATGAATCTTCTGACGAGGATATTAATGATAATCAAAATGAGATTGTTTTCCGTGATTTTATGAAAACTCAAGCTGTGATCGACGTTCGTTCGGACAAATTTGAAAACAACGATTTTGGCTTGAATATTAGTTTATTACATGATTCCATTACTCGCTCGTTACTGCCGAAAGTAAATGCACAACAAAGGCTTGTTAACATTGATATGGAAATTATCTACCATGTATTAAATGTTAGGAATACTTGTTAGATTTTGATGATTTTATCCCTGTATTCTTGATTGATTCAAATATATGTTCTAAGTACTTGGCATTGTAAAGAAGAACCAAATGAGTATCTTCTATAAGCCGTTGAATAGGCTAAGTATTGATCAAGTGTTGATCAAACAGAAAAAGTATAGAACTCTCAAAATATTAGATAAATTTTCAGGCGAGTTTTGGTCAACAGAAATATCAGACGAGGTTTGACCAAAACTCAGCTGTAGCCGAGTCCTGAAGAAATTATAATATCAGACGAGGTATAGTTAACTCAAAGTATCTGTTGAGGTTTGACCACATATGAGATATTAACAAGCGAGCTATCAGGCGAGTTTCCAGGTCAAAAGAAATATCAGCTAAGGTTTGACTACAGACTAGTTCTTTATCAGTCGAGGTTTTCAGTCAAACAAAATATCAGAGGATATTGACCAAAGTAATCATGCAGCCAAGATTAAGTATAAGAAAAGAAGCTCAGTCCATGTCATCAAGTCATTGAAAGTCAACAATAAACGCAAGGCACATGGAGATGTAAAAACAAGAGACAAATCGAAGATTCCCAGAACTTTTGGAATAAAATATTTCTTGAGATCCACGCTCTAAAGACTTATATGAATATACAAATCAAGAAAAGCGGCGCGGACAAAAGAATATCTTCTAATGGCGGAATTAAAAAGGGAATCAAGTCGTGCAACGGAATGAAAAGATAAACAAAGAAGTCTATGCTCCAACAGATGGATTTGTAACAAGATATGCAACGGCTATGAAGAATCTCAAGATTCGTACTATAAATATCTAAAGAACATATTGACCAAAGTATGATGCGAACAATACATACAAGCGATCAAAGCAAACAAAGCATACAAAGCAATCTATAACATCGTGAAGAGCAAGCTTAAAAGTCATATTCAAGAGAAGCTCTTAAGTTGGATAAGACAACACTATTGTCTTTAAGTTTGAGTACGGGGTACTTCTTTGAACGAGGTTCTCAGAAGTTTCGAGGCTGATAAAGCATCCACGGGTTCTTGATTGGAAGGTGATAGACAGCTTGCGAGTTGTTGAGACATCCAAGGGTTTTCGATCAAGATGTTCTAGGCAACCAAAGGGAGTTGCAACGGCCATGAGTTTCCACTGGTTGGAAGTTTTTGTAACTATTTGAATCATTGTAACAATTATCATTTGTTGAAAGTTATAGTGAATTCATCTCCAACTCGTTTGGAGAAAAGTGGACTAGTAGAGGATTACCCCACATCTGAAACCACTATAAGTGCTTGTGTGATTTACTGCTTATCATCATACGTAACTTCTGCATACATATTTACTGTTCTATTTCTATTTATCTGTTCTTCCGCATATTACCTGACAGTTGACAGAGGTTACCTGATCAATTGAGTAACCTCACCTGACCTTACTGCAGCTGTGTGTAAACAGTTGAATTCAGTAAAAGTTTTAATAAGTCTATTCACCCCCCTCTAAACTTATTCCTGACGACTTGTGACATACAAGTGGTATCAGAGAGGTTGGTTCAATTTTACAGAACCACATCCATATTCTTGAGTATATCTATCTTGATCTCTCACTATAGTGGAACACATGCATTCTAGATCACCTGTCTTTTCTGTTGATGAATATGACCTTTGGAAAATAAGAATGCAAGATCATCTATCATCTATCCTGATGATATGTGGTGTATAATCGAAGAAGGACCATTCATCTTCCTGAAGGACAATACAGATGAGGAGATTGCAGCCGGGGGACCTGCTAAGATTCCCAAAAAGAGAAGTGAGATGTCACTTGAAGAAAGGAAGCTGGCCAATCTTGACAACTGGGACAGAGATGTATTATACCAGACCCTTGACAAGGCAACCATGGTTAAAATGAAGAACTGCAAAAATGCCAAGGAAATATAGGATACATTAGCTGTAATGTGTGAGGGAACTGAGCTTATCAAAGAGAACAAGTTGTCAATCGCCACTCAGAAGTTTGATAACTTCAAGATGAAGAATGGTGAAATAATTGACCAGGTGGATGCAAGATGCACAGAGATCATAAACGAAATAAACTCTCTTGGTAAAACCTATGGCAACCGAGAGATGGCTCTAAAGGTTCTAAGATCTCTCACCCCAGAATGGAGCATGAAGGTCGTTGTTATGAGGGAATATAATGATCTTAATAAAATAAAGATCGAAGAAATTTTCTCAGACCTCAAAGCATTCGAGTTTGAGCTGCCCCTGCTCATCAACTAATGAGCCAGCTGAGAAAGGAATAGCTTTTGAAGCAGAATCACCTGCAGAGAGTCAAGTTGAAGTCAGTCCCCCCATCCCTCTGAATTTTGAAGAAGAGATGGCATTTATTATGCAGAGGTTCAGCATCTTCAGGAAAAACTATTCAAAGTATAAGAACTTAAAAGAGAACCCAAGAAGAAACCAAAAAGCTGGAAACTGGAAAGTAGAATGCTACAACTATCACAAAATAGGATATATCCAGTTTGACTGCCCTGAAGTCAAGAAGGATGAAAGCAAGAAGGACATGGGCAGAAAGGATGATAAAAGGAAAGCTCTCATTGGTGAAGATCAAGAAAGAGTTGAATCAAGCAGTGGATTCTTTTCAGATGATGATGATGGCTACAACTGCTTGATGGCTAATTTGGCTGATGAAGAGGTAACATCTAAACCTCAAACTTCAGAAGGTTTCAGTTCTGACATATCTGAAGACACTAATTTTCATAAATCTTTAAATCAGCTAATTAAAGATTTTGAAACCTTAAAATCAGCCCACCTGTATGTTACAACTGAGAATGCATAGCTGAATAATGAGAAAGTTCAACCGAAAAATGATTTTGACAAACCCAGCCAAGAGTGAGCAAAGTTTAAAAACATCATAGCTGAGTTTGAAAAAATGGAAATGCCTTGAAAAACTCAGCTAAAAGTACCGCAGTTGAGGTACATAAGCTGACTATTTCAAACAGTGAAAAGTCAGCTGCACATGCACATACCAAAACTGAGCTTTCTAAATTGAAACAGTTAAACATTGCACAAGCTAAAGAGATAACATCTCTGAAAGCAACTATAACCTTAGATGGTTTGTGTATAAACTAGAGGTCACTTTCTTTAAAATCAGGCCTTGGATTTTACCCCAACACTCCATCTAGCCCAGTCAAAAGTTTAGGCAGCAACCAAGGTTTACAAGGCAGCCGCCTAGACAGAAGACTAGGTAATGGATAAGGCAGAAGCAGCAGTCAAAACATTATTCTAATTTTTACCAAAGACTCCCCAAAAATAGATTTCAAAATAGGAGAGGTAAATTGAAACCTCAAGGTTAAGAACAGGTGTGGAGATCCCAAAGCTTTAATAAATGGTCGCAACCAAGATTTAGAAGTGGCCCACACCAAGACCATTTTCGATCATATCCAATATACAAACCAAATCAAGGATATATACCAAGACACTATGCACCCCATAGGAATAACCAATATTTTCAAAAAACCAGGAGAAGTCAATTCTACAGGAAGACTACTAACCCTAAAGGACCTACTTAAATTTGAGTACCTAAATCTCTGCTTGTCTGAATGTAGAAAAGGTGAAAGGATGTTGCGATATTTCCTACACGCAAGTGCACGTCATCGTTTACAAGTAATAAAGTGATAAGTAGAGTATCGTTCCCACGAGGATTGAGTCTCTAACTACCGACGTTTTCGTATTCCAATTTTATTTGAACAATCGAAGTTGGGTTTTTTGGATTAATAACTACAAGAATGAATAAAAGACTAAACAGAAAGCGATAGCTTGAATAAAAGGAATCAAATGATAAATAAGTCTAGAGTTCTGAATCCACCTTAATTTATCCGAATTTAATCTTGATCATCCGTAATAAATAATTTTCCCAATTTATTGAAGGCGGAGATTGCTAATATATTCTACCGCCTCTCCCGAGGTCAATAGATTTATCTAACGACGACTAACGCACTCTATCCCTAGGTGAATTATCTCGCTAGGCAAAAGCATGAAATCTCCTAAAGGCCACGTAGTTCCTATGAGTATATTCCTATCTCACGAATAAAACGGTCCTCACCAATAGTTCCTCACCAAATATCCTCTCCCGATTCAAGTGAATGATTAAATCAATACAACTATTGGCCGATAATTGCAAGCATTAAACATAATTGGGAAAACTCAATAAAAAGGTAATAAATTGGATAATCTCAATCAATTCGTCAAAATAAAGGTTTCATCAAAACCCTAGATTAGGGCTTTAGCGACATACTAAAAGTGAAAATACGAGAATAAATAAACGAAAGCATAAAATTCAAACGCAGATGAAGCTCGGATTCCTCCGTTCTTGACTTCCGCCTTCCGCCTTGAATTCCTCTGCTTTCCTCCTCTTCTCTGTCTCATGCTTCATATCTCATAGGTTTAGATTCAATGATTCCAAGATAATTAAATTAGGGTCTTAATCCCTATTTATAGCTCAGCACCTCCACAAAACGCGTCCAAATTAATCGGTTGAAATCTGGCTTCGAAACGGCCCAAAATCCGCGCAGACATATAATTCCCGCTAAGTGTGCCGCGGCTCACATCTTTGTGCCGCGGCACATCGCTAAAATCTGAATACACAGGCGTAATTAAATCCTTACGTACGCGGCTCACATGGGCGTGCCGCGACACGAAATCTGACCAACTCGCCCTTGGTGGTGTCTTCCTTTGCCGCGGCTCGGCTTCCTTGTCCGCGGCTCATAGTCGATTTTGCCGTTTTCGCCGTTTTGCATCGTTTAAGCTTAGGACTTCAATTTCCTGTCAATCATGCAAAATTAAGGCATTAAAAGCTCATTTAGATGTTTTCACACTCCAAAATACTACAAAATAATGATAAATAAGCGTATAAAAATACGCCTAACAAATACCCCCAAACTTAAGCCTTTGCTTGTCCTCAAGCAAAAAGAATTAAAGTCAATAAAAGAATGTCGTGAATCATCGTGCAACTCATAGTGTTCAACCTAATCAATACTATCCTGCCATCCTCGCTAAATAATACGAGTGTCATAAAAGCGAGCTGCACTCAGAATAATGATTCCGCAAAGAAGTCAAGTTCAGTCCTAATCATTCGTTCATGAAGAAAATTTCAGCTCAAAGATTAACAAAACATGAGTCAAATCGTCCGTCAATATGAAAGGCCAACACACCCAAACTAGTTCATCCTGTTCCACAGTCTAAAGGCACAAATTTTATGAGTCTTATAACAAATAAACCTCGGACAGTATCCCCTTATATAACTATGCTCAAGAATTTGATTCGAGTCGACCACTAGGTTAGGATCTCGGGATGTTTCATCGGGATAATCCTAGGGTGGAACTTCCATTCTCATGTATTCGGAAACCGTTTGACGTAAAAGACACTCATGGGGCACATGGATGCTTCTAGTTACTAAGTTCCCGTTTACAGCGGAGAAACAACTCGAATACAAAATTTCCGCATGTTCGAATCAAGGTTGCCGTTTTACGCGAGAGTAAGCAATGGTCACGCGAATACCCCCGGTTACTAGGCTTCCAATCATTGACACATGTGAAATATCTACATTACTAGTCTAATCGGGGTCGTCGTTTTACGCGAGAGTAAACAACGAGTCACGCGAATACCCCCGGTTACTAGACTTCCCTTCATAGAACACATTCTCTCGACTTTTAGGGAAAACTGACCGACTCTAAACTCAATTTAAGTGCCCACACGACTAAAGAAATGATCTTACTCACTATCCGGAAAATGTAGCCGAACGTATTAATGGGGATTTTAAACAAGTATGTATCGTCTCTTATCTGCCAAGACCTCTACAATCACGAAAAATTTCGGACCTAATTGAATACTAAGCAGAACAGAAATAACTGACTACAACTATACTAGAACTCGCCCGCTTCTTCAGAGAGAAAGACAGTGTCGTAACATCAGTATCACACAAAATAGAAGCACGAAAATTCACGAATAAAGAAAAAAAAACTACGGCAAGCAAGGCTATCTAAAAAGAAAAGTGCAACAAAATATAATGTCTGACAAGAAAATAGAGTACAGCAATTAATGTAGACTGAATGTAAATCCCTCCCCCAAATTTAGGACGTACATTGACCTCAATGGACAAAAAATGAAATGCAAGAAAAGTAAAAGGTCAAGTACTCCCCTCCAGTCTGCTCAGGAGCTGGTGCCGGCATCGTCTGGTGAGGAGGGTGGTGTGGCTGGCCGGGCGAGCGCAGTAAATGGCCCGTCGGGATGCATGATGTGGGCCGTCCATGCGGCGAGGTGCTCCTGATGATAAGCCTCCCTCGCAGCAAGACGCCTCTCCGCTCGTCGGCTGGCCCGGCGGGCCTGCTCTCTCATCTCGGCTCTGGCGGCAGCAACAACACTCTCCCGCGCCGCCCGCTGCTCCTCTCGCAAGGCAGCCATCCAGCTCTCTCTCTCTCTCTCTCCTCATCTCATCTCTCTCTCTCCTCAACTCCTCTCTCAGCTCCTCCCTATGCTCTTCTCTCTGTCGCCTCATATCCTCCCGCAGCCCATCAAACAGCTCCTCCAACCTCGCTCTGTCGGGCTGCGGTCCGGCCTCTCCGTGCGTCAACAAAAGTGGCTCGGGGGATCCCTCGTGAGCCTCCTCAAGCAAAAATCCTCACCCCCGAGCGTGTGCCGGCGCTCCGCCCCACTGCTCAAAGTGCGATATGATGCGGTGGTCGATCGGGGCCTGTGGGGCAAGCATCGGCTCGTCGGCCCGACCATGTCGGCCATTGCCGGCATAAAGCGCGAGATGAGGAGGGGTGCTTCAACCCGTCTTGGCCCCCCTGGATACTGCGGAAGATAGATCGGACGAATGGGGGCCACATCGAAGCGCGATCGGAGGTGATAGCAAAAGTATCCGGGCGCGGAGAGAAAAAAGCGGATCTGGGAGGTGGGATCAATGCGGGCACAAATAAAGTAAAGCCGTGCTCGCTTGAGCCAGTGAGGCGCGAGCTCTGAAGTGAAAAGTAGATGAGCTCGTGCTCATTGCTCCCGGTCGATCTGGCTGTCTGCAATCGTCTCAGCGGGGCCTCCTTAGTGAGGCCGGTCATCACGTGGTCATAGTTTGTCTCGTCCCACCGGAAACCCAAAAAGCCTCCGAATAGCGGTCGGGGAGAAATCAACCGTGACCCCTCGGACGTCGACTGAGTCAGGACTCTAAAGATGGCAACGAATGCCTGCCGGATGTGCTTGACGAGCGCGGCATAAAACTCTGGACGATCGAAATGACTGGCGGCTCGGGAGGTGCGGTAAATCTAGCCCATCCCATCTCGTCAATCATCATGAGCAACTCCCGTCACGAGGAGCTGGAGTAAAACCTCTCTCGGGAATAAGTGGACGCGGACGGATCTTTTCGTTGAATATCTTGTGGATCTCGGGGTCCGAAAATTGGTGCCCCTCCGCCTCGGCCCGACCCCGAGAGGTCTCCTCGCGTAGGGGATGACTCGGTCCTAGCACGCTTGGTCAGCTTCTTCGTGCGTGCCATAATCGATCTGAGAAGCACGGCACGAGGGTTTATTTACGCAAAAATAATAACGATGATATATGCGCGGCTAAAGACATCAAACCGAAATTCGAATTTAAGACACTAGCGCATACGAGAGAGAAGGATGAATTTGGACTTAAACATTTAACTTGGATGTAAGGATTGGGCTTGCTGTAAATTCAAAACGTATACGTTGCACGAGAATTCAAAACAATTGCTTTTTCAACGAAAATTTTCATTTGGGCAATTTATCAGCCACCTTGAGGGCGCATGTTTACTTGAAGAATGAACATAGTTCTAGCTCGATTCAGCCCCCAAAAGCGAAATACAATTCAATCATGACCAACTTAACATAATCAATTCATTGATATTCCAATTTAATCAAGAAAATTCTATGAAATTACCATGTTATATTCTAACAATCACGAAACTATTTGAAGGAGAAATAACATATTCCACTTATCAAACACAAACACAACTTCCAAATATAAACCATAAGCAAGTAAAATCGCAAGATTGAAACGTACCTTTTCGAGATTTCAAGAAAAATCGCAGGGAAAAGATGGAGGAATTTCTTCGGCCGGTCGCGCTGGGGAGGGAAGGCAAGGAGAGGGAAAAATGTACCTGATAAATGCCGGCCGAATGCATGTTATAAGCTCCCTGGCCTTTCGGATTCCGCATAGTGTGCCGCGGCACAGATAAAGTGAGCCGCGGCACAAGGTACAGTCCCTTTTACCTGTGTCTTGTTTTGTCGTGTGCCGCGGCTCAAATTCCGTGTGCCGCGGCTCATTACTCGAGTGTGCCGCGGCTCATTTATGCCGTGCCGCGGCACAAAGTACAGTCGGTTTTTCCTTTAATTGCGATCGGTGTGTGCCGCGGCTCAAAATAAGCGTGCCGCGGCTCATACTCGATTTCTCCCACAGGACTTTCTGCGAGAATTTTAAAAAACAGACGTTAAAAACGAGAGGAAGAAGCAAATAGAAGCACAAAAATGATGAAAAATAAAAATCACGAATACAAGAAAAATAAAGAAATGCAAAAAAAACTACAGCTACGAGCTCGGGTTGCCTCCCGAGAAGCGCTAAGTTTATAGTCTTCAGCCGGACCTATTGAACAACGTTAGTTCGCTTTTTGCAAACTCCATTTGGCTTCCGCCCCGTTCATCGAACCCTTTGTATTTTGGTTAAAATTATGACCGTTGGTCATCAGCCGTTCGACTTTCGGTTCAGTCATCAAATGTAGTTTTCGAAAAGGTTTCGACTTGAGAAACTTCCCGAAACACCCGGTTTCTCCATGACTAATTTTTCTCTTGGCTTTCGGCTCACTCTCCTCCTTCACAAACGAACTCACAAGCTGCAGATTTTTCTTCATGGTCGAGAAACGCCACTAGTTCTACATCCTTCTTCAAACTTGGGCCATTTAACACAAAATCTGAATTTTCCCAACGACGATTTTTTCGATGCTTTCCTCTTTCACAAACATCCACACCCTCACTTTGTGATCCTTTATCAGCACTTAGGGACATGGGAGCGATTTGAATACTTGAAAAGTAACTTCCTCGTCTTGGACCCTCGAGTTAGCTCTCCCTTTTCCACGTCTAAAAGGGTTCGGCCGTCGCTAGAAATGGTCGTCCCAAGATGATCGGAATATTGTCATCTTCCTCCATGTCTAGTACGATGAAGTCGGTGGAAAGATGAACTTGTCAACCTTAACTAATACATCCTCGATCACTCCTCGGATACTTTATCGATCGGTCCGCCAATTGTAATGAGGCGTGGTTGGCTTAGCTTCCCCAATATTGACTTTTGAAAAATCGATAGAGGCATGAGGTTGATACTTGCACCAAGATCGCATAGTGCCTTATCAAACGAAAGATTCCCCATGGTGCACGGTATGTTAAAGCTTCCGGATCTTTCAATTTAGGTGGGAGCTTCTTTTGAAGAATTGCACCGCACTCCTCTGTCAAGGCAACCGTTTCAAACTCCTCAAGCTTTCTCTTCTTGATAATATCTCTTTCATGAATTTGACATAACTCGGCATCTGCTCCAATGCGTCGTGACGGAATATTTATGTGAAGCTTTTTGAACACCTCAAGGAACTTAGAAAATTGTTTGTCCGCCCTCCTTTCTTTGTAGTCTGCGGAAACGGAGCAGGGGAACACATGTCTTTGAGTTATCCGGCTGAACTTCCTTCGACTCCTCTAGCTTTAATTCCATCTCTTCCTCAATCACCTTCTTCTCTTTACCCAGCTCGGGCTGATCTAGCACATCTCTCCCGCTTCTCAAGCTAATTGCATTTAGACTCTCTCGAGGATTTGTCTCTGTGGTACTCGGAAATGCTCCCTCCGGACGAGCTGTCAACACATTAGCGATTTGGCCCAGCTGAACCTCCAAATTCCTATGGAAGCAGAATGTTTTTGTAGTGTAGCTTAGTCCCGAGTCATAAATTGACTCGTATTTGCCGCCAATTTTGCAAGCGCTTCCTCGAGAGACACTTTGGGAGCGGAAGGGGGCTTTGTTGATTCAGGCGAAAGGGGCTGGTGTGTGTTCTGTCCGTTTCTCCATGAAAAGTTGGGGTGATTGCGCCACCCCGGATTATAAGTGTTGGAGTACGGGTTATTCGGTCGATTCCCATTTCCTACGAATTGAGCCTGCTCCATCTGATTTTGCTCGAACGGATTTCCAAATTGACACTCACTTTCGGGTGTGATCCGTTACACCAATTACATGTCTCAATGGTAGCAGGGGCTGGTGCGTGCGAAAAGTTCGAGGTGTTGTGTCAAAGCGGCGACTTGGTGACAAGGTGGAAATCGGATCATTGCTCGAAACTTCCATTACCCTCTTCGGTGTCAATCTTCTCTGGCCATTGGTAAGCGTTTTCAGCCATATCTTCCAAAAGCACGTGAGCCTCGGCCATAGATTTTCCCATGAATGTTCCTCCGAGGCTGCATCCACTAAAGTGCGTGTAGAAGCACTCAAACCACCATAAAACGTATGCAGCTGAAGCCAATCAGGAATGCCGTGATGAGGGCATCTTCGTAGCAATTCTTTATATCGCTCCCACGCCTCGTGGAGCGATTCCATATCGTACTGAGCAAAAGTGGTTATCTCGTTTCTTAACCGCGCCGTCTTAGCTGGTGGGAAAAATTTTGCAAGGAAGGCTTGCACTAACCTCTCCCAAGTTGTAATCGACCCCGGCGGTAAGGAATTCAACCAGAATTTTGCTTTATCCCTCAAAGAAAAAGGGAAAAGCCTCAATCGGATGGCATCGTCGGTGACACCATTAGTTTTGAAAGTGTCGCATATCTCAAGGAAAGAAGCAATGTGGGCATTCGGATCGTCCTTCGGTAGTCCACAGAATGGGCTCGCCTGCACCATCTGAATAATGGCGGGCTTGATCTCAAAGTTATTAGCTTGGATGGTGGGACGCCGAATTCCCGAAAAATTTGCGTTGACTTGCGGCATGGCATAATCTCGAAGAGAGAGTTGAGTTTGAGCTTGCCGCACTTGGTTGTCTCCTCCTTGGATTTCAATATTCTCGGCCATGTTGACCGTCGTCTGCAGCTCTCTTTTCTCCTTTTTGTTCCTTCTTAGAGTGCGCTCGAGCTCGGTGTCCAAAGGTAGTAGGACTTCGTTACCGAGTCTGCTCATGCACTACACGAAAGATCCTGAAAGGAAAAACGAATAAACAAAATTAAATAAACAAAAATAAAACGTTCAAATTTTGACTGGAAATACTTAAATCGATATTAGAGAAATTTCAATCCCCGGCAACGGCGCCAAAAACTTGTTGCGATATTTCCTACACGCAAGTGCACGTCATCGTTTACAACTAATAAAGTGATAAGTAGAGTATCGTTCCCACGAGGATTGAGTCTCTAACTACCGACGTTTTCGTATTCCAATTTTATTTGAACAATCGAAGTTGGGTTTTTGGATTAATAACTACAAGAATGAATAAAAGACTAAACAGAAAGCGATAGCTTGAATAAAAGGAATCAAATGATAAATAAGTCTAGAGTTCTGAATCCACCTTAATTTATCCGAATTTAATCTTGATCATCCGTAATAAATAATTTTCCCAATTTATTGAAGGCGGAGATTGCTAATATATTCTACCGCCTCTCCCGAGGTCAATAGATTTATCTAACGGCGACTAACGCACTCTATCCCTAGGTGAATTATCTCGTCGCTAGGCAAAAAGCATGAAATCTCCTAAAGGCCACGTAGTTCCTATGAGTATATTCCTATCTCACAGAATAAAACGGTCCTCACCAATAGTTCCTCACCAAATCTCCTCTCCCGATTTGAAGTGAATGATTAAATCAATACAACTATTGGCGGATAATTGCAAGCATTAAACATAATTGGGAAAACTCAATAAAAGGTAATAAATTGGATAATCTCAATCAATTCGTCAAAATAAAGGTTTCATCAAAACCCTAGATTAGGGCTTTAGCGACATGCTAAAAGTGAAAATACGAATAAATAAACGAAAGCATAAAATTCAAACGCAGATGAAGCTCGGATTCCTCCGTTCTTCAGCTTCCGCCTTCTGCCCTTGAATTCCTCTGCTTTCCTCCTCTTCTCTGTCTCCAAGCTTAAGCTCTCTTAGGTTTAGATTCAATGATTCCAAGATAATTAAATTAGGGTCTTAAGCCCTATTTATAGCTCAGCACCTCCACAAATCGCGTCCATATTAATCGGTTGAAAGCGGCAAACGCCCAAAATCCGCGTAGACATATAATTCCCGCTAAGTGTGCCGCGGCTCACCTGTGCTGTGCCGCGGCACATCGCTAAAATCTGAATACCTGGGCGTAATTAAATCCTTCTATGCCGCGGCTCACATGGGCTGTGCCGCGGCACAGAGTACAGCCTACTCTGCCCTTCGGCTGGTGTCTTCCTTTGCCGCGGCTCAGCTTCCTTGTGCCGCGGCTCATAGTCCAGTTTTGCCGTTTTCGCCCGTTTTGCATCGTTTAAGCTTCCGGACTTCAATTTCCTGTCAATCATGCAAAATTAAGGCATTAAAAGCTCATTTAGATGTTTTCACACTCCAAAATACTACAAAATAATGATAAATAAGCGTATAAAAATACGCCTAACAAAGGACTACCATTATGTTACCTCAAGCTCAACAATAGGAGGTGAAGAATGGTTTGTGTATTCAGGATGCTCAAGGCACATGACAGGAAATAAGAAGGTGCTGACAAACTTTATCGAAGAAAAGGTCCTGATGTAACTTTTGGCGATAGTTCTTGAGGCCAAGCAAAAGGATATGGGAAGCTGCACAGAGGAAACATAATCATATCAAAAGTGCAGTATGTCAAAGGGCTCAAATACAACCTGTTGAGCATAAGTCAATTTTGTGATGAAAAGGACTTAGTAGTTTTCATTATTTGGAAATGGATGGTGATTGATTGGAATACAGGAACTCCAAAGACATGCATTCTATCAAAAAATTGCTGAGAATGGATGGCTATGACATAAAAATTATGTCACCTGAATTTCAAAGCCATCAACAAAATCAGCTCTCAAAAGTTGGTCAGAGGACTTCCAGAAGAAGTATTAAAAAACGAAGCCCTCTGTGATGCATGTCAGAAGGGAAAGCAAACCAAAGCAACTTTCAAATCAGTTCAACCTACCACTCTCACCACCAGAATTCTGGATCTACTTCATATGGATCTCTTTGGCCCTATCAAGCCAAGGACATTGAGTGGAGGGAAGCATGCCTTAGTAGTAGTGGATGACTACTCCAGATATACATGGCTTGTTTTCCTCTATAAAAAGAGTGAAACTTTAACCAAGCTACCAGAGCTGCTGAGGAAAATTCAGAATGAGAAATCCCTGTCCATCATAAAGATCAGATCAGGCAGAGGTGGAGAATTTCTCAACAAGGCAATCACTGAATATAGTGATCAGAATGGAATCCAGCATGAATTTTCTGCCGCAAGAACACTACAGAAAAATGGTGTAGCTGAAAGAAGAAATAGAACCCTGAAGGAAGCAGCCAGGTCAATGATTGCTGAAGTTGACGTGCCAAAGAGGTTATGGGCTGAAGCTGTCAACACAGCATGTCATACTTAGAACAAGAGTGTGATCGTAGGGAGACATGACAAAACTCCCTATGAGGTTTGGAATGGCAGAACACCAACTGTTGCATACTTTCATATTTTTGGTTGTAAGTGTTTCATCCACAACAATGGTAAAACCCAACTGAATGCCTCTGATGCTAAAATGGATGATGGTCTCTTTATGGGATACTCACAAATAAGAAAGGCATACAGAGTATTTATTAAAAGAACATTAGTTGTGGAAGAAACACCAAATGTTGTGTTTGATGAATCTACTGTTGAATACAGGAAACATGTGGAATCGATTGAGAAAATGCTCAAATCCAACTCCATGGAAGAAATAATCATCAATGACACAGGAATGATGGACACAACTGATAAAGACCCAACTGCAGATCAGATAGGATTTCAAACCATAGCTGATCCAACCACAGCTGACAAAGTCACAGCTGAACCAACCACAGCTGAGGAAGACCCAAGTGCAGATCGGATAGGATCCCCAACTACAGTTGACAAAACCATAGCTGAACCAGATGCAACTCAAGACAACCATAAACAAGCTGATGTAGAGCGAGATGTAATTTCTCCAAGCAACTTAATGGGGGGAACAAACCTTGAAGATGATACCCCAAAATAGCTCAAAGATCACCCCATCTAATAGAATATTGGAAACCTAACCGATGGAGTCAAAACAAGGAAATCCACAGAACCAGCACGAATGGCCATATTATCATGTTTCATGTCTCAGATGGAACCCAAAACAACATATCAATCCCTGGATGACTACACATGGGCAATTCCAATGCAAGAGGAGCTAAACCAAATGGAGAGAAATAATGTCTGGGAACTAACAGACAGACCATATCACAAGAATGTCATATGCACCACATGGGTATAAAAAAACAAATGTGATGAAGATGGAGATGTTGTTAGGAATAAAGCCAGATTAGTTGCAAAAGGATATGCTCAATGTGAAAGAATAGATTTTGATGAAACATATGCACCAGTAGCAAGACTAGAAGCAATCAGACTATTCCTTGCATATGCAGCATTCAACGATTTGAAAGTCTACCAAATGGACGTGAAAAGTGCATTTCTCAATGGAGTAGTAGAGAAAGAAGTATATGTTGAGCAACCCCCAGGATTTGTCAAAGGAGACAAAGTATACAAGCTTCTGAAAGCTCTCAATGGACTCAAGCAAGAACCAAGAGCCTGGTACGAAACCCTATCTATTTTTCCTTGAGAAAAATGGATTTCACAAATGAAAGTTGGACAAAACTCTCTTTAGAATTAAACATGAAGACCACATATTACTAGTTCAAATATATGTCGATGGCATCATATTTGGCTCAACCAATCCTGAGCTATGTGAGAAGTTCTCAAATCTTATGCAAGGAGAATTTTGAGATGAGTATGATGGGAAAACTAAATTTCTTTCTTGGTTTGCAAGTCAAACAAGTTGACACTGGAATATTCATCCACCAAGCAAAGTATATAAGGGAGCTAATCAAAAGATTTGGCATGGACTCAACCAAACCCTAAGAGTTCCTATGAGCACATCCCTACACATTGATGCAAATGGAGGAGGCATTCCAGTAGATCCAACACAATACATAGGACTAATTGGTTCACTTCTATACCTCAGTACAAGCAGATCTGACATTTCATATGCAGTAGGAGTGTGTGCAAGATTTTAGTCCAAGGCAAACCAGTCTCACCAGGAAGCAGCTAAAAGGATAATCAAATACCTTAAGTCTACAATCAATGTTGGACTATGGTATCCAAAAGATGACAACTTTGAACTATCAGGATATTCGGATGCTGACTTTGCAAGATGCAAGATTGAAGGAAAAGCACCAGTGGAACACGTCAGTTCCTTGGAACCAGACTTATACCATGGTTCAGTAATAAGCAAGTATCTAACTCAATATCCAAAACTAAGTCAGAATACTTAGCTGCAGATAGCTGTTGTTCTCAGATTCTACGGATCAGATAACAACTAAGGTACTACAACATCATATCAAATGAAGTTCCTATATGGTTTGACAACAATAGCGCAATTGCTATAACCAGCAATCCAGTCCTACACTCAAGAACAGAGCACATAGATGTCAAACATCACTTCATCAGAGATCTTGTGCTTAACAAAAGAGTAAGAGTGGAAAGAGTCAGCACAGAGTATCAAATTGCTGACATATTTACTAAGCCTTTACCAAAAGAAAGGTTTCTGGAACTTAGCAGGGATCTTGGATTACTAGATTGGGAATCTAGTACTTAGCTGAAAATAAGATGAGCAAAAGTCACCTGATTCACAGACCAGATGAGGAAAAAGCCACCTGATCAGAGAAACAAAAAAAAAGTCAATGATCCGAAGACCAGACGAGGAATCCACTTGATCAGAGTAGAGGATCCAAAGCACAGACAAGGAAAAGCTAGCTGATATCAAGTATAGGCGACATACCTCACCTGATGCAGAAGCAGATAATGACAAACGAAGAAAAGCTAGCTGATCAGAAGCACAGACAAGAAATGTCCCCTGATCAGAGCATATAAGGAATTGAAATCACAGCTCATCAGAAGTCAAAAGGTCAACCGAAATTGACGCTAACACCTATTTTGAAGGCGTTAACCTAAAGATGTTGAGAGAGCAAATAATCTCCAGCATCGTCGTTAACTTTAAAGGTCTATTGGAGTCCAACAACATGGTGGAGATGGCGCACCAGATCTCAATGATGAAGAAGAATGGTATCTGCCATTTCTTAGAGATCTACACCACTCAGCTTTTCAAGGAAGCTGTTATATGTTTTTTCAATGAAGCACAGGTCACACAATTCGGGATTAAAAGTTCAATCTTTGGTGAACCAATCACTATCACCAAAAATACGATCACCGACGCATTTAATATGGAGAATCGAGGCATAGCTATCGAGGCCATAAAACAAAATCTAATTGACATTTGGTACAAGATCAAATTACCAGAGCAGTCAATGAAAGTCAAACTCACTGCCAAGAAGGGAGATATCACGAGAGAGTACAGGTATATTCTGGACATAACTAATAAGATAGTCATAGGTATGGCCGGAAGCTTTGATCAATTATCATTATCAAAGAGCCTCGACTCAACAGCAGAGGATCAACTGGCCTGATTACATTTACAAGTAGTTAGTCCGAGTGGTGAACAAAGTGAATTGGGATTCAGAGAATAACAAGTTTGTACAGAAGCTAACTTTTAGACAAGTTAGTTGGATTCTCGAATTCCTCGGGAAGGCAAAAGGCAATGCAGATCACTTCCACGCTAGCAAGAGACTTGGTCATCTGGACCAAGATGCAAAAAATAAACTTGGATACAAGAATCTAAAAGTAGCTGAGATAATTGAGAAAATGACAAGTGGAACTTCTTCAGGCAGAGTACCTTCAGACTCAGATGAGGTCCAGTCCGACGCAGATGCTCAAATCACAATTGATAAAACCACAAAGGAGATGACATCAGCTCCAACTGCAGCTGAGATTTTGGAAAAGTCACTTGCACCTGAAGTATCACCTGCAGATGACTCGGATAGTGACAACCTACCCCTGTCTAATATATTCAAAAGAAAGTCACCTGAACCAGAGGAAGTTGTCCATGTTACCTCCTCCCCTGGATCTACCCCCAAGAAGCTCAAGGAATTGATGGTTCAGACACCAGAAAAAGAAAAGAAAATTGTAGTTTTAGCTGCACTTGCACCAACTGTAGAACAGCCAGATCAGTCCATAGAGCTGGTGACGGAAGTGATCCCTCTCTTAGCTCTCCCAAGCATAACAGAGGAAGAAGAGGCAGAAGAGACTATTTAAGTGCCAGAAGCAGATTATTCTTTCATCCTCAGGGAGAACAACCCCCTAAATCTAACCAAAGCCCAATTACAATTGGTAAGACAACAGGCTCTGAAATTTTCATTTATAAATATCTATGAAGAGTGGAAGGAATTCAAGACCTTTAGATTCTCTCAGCTAAGAGTATTGATTGAAAAGCGTACCTGTGATCATCCAATTGCCATAGAGCAACTTACAATGCACTTCTGTCAGGAGATAGATGTAAAATTATTACTGGAGGATAACTGGTTCATCTCTCATTTTAAACATAATATGGACCAGTTCATCCTTCATGTCATGGAAAATGTAGCACACGAAAAGACCCTTGATGAAGAGGAAGGAGAACAAATGAATAAGAAAAATAAAAGAAAGGGATTACCATTGAAGAAGTTGAGGTTGACAAAGAAGAAGATGAAAAGAAATAAGAAGAAGAAGAAGAAGAAGAAGAAGAAAGGGAAGTTGACGTTGAAAAAGAAAAAGTTGAAAAGAAAGAAGAAGTTGAAAAGAAAGCAGAAGAAGAAAAGGAGGATGAGAAGAAAGAAGAAGAAGATGAGAAGGAAGAGAAGGAAGAAGGAAGAAAACAAGAAGATGTAGAGGACCATGGTTAGAATGGACCTGATCAGGCCTCTAGCTCAGATCATCCTGAGGAAGCAGAAAATTCCGGGAATCAGGGGGAACAACCGAGAAAATCTCAAAAGAAGTCATCCACAGAGAAGAAGTCTAAGTCACCTGAAGATGAGGACAACTCTAAAAAATCAGGAACCCCTGACAAGACCCCATCTGATCAGAGACCAGTTGATAGGAAAATCACATCTGAAAAATCTATTGTTCAGAGGCCAACTGTTGAGGACGAATCAAGAGAGAATATTACTTAGGAACCTGTATATCACCTGCCTCATAACTTCTCTGACATGGTCAGGGGTATTGTTAAAGAAACTGTTGCTGAGCTTCTAGCAACTGAAGACAAGCCTGATCTGCTGTCTATGAATGGAAAAAGGACACGCTTCTCCAAAGAAAGGAACCCTCTCCACCACCTTCAAATTCATGAATGCCTCTTAGCATGTCAAATTTCATGCATAAGGTGGAGGAACAACTTGCGATGATTCTTGATGCTGGAAAAAGGGGGAAGATATGAAGCAAAGGGAAGATGAGATAAGAAAGGGGGAAGAAAGAACCAAGAAGAAACAGCAAGAAGCACTACTATTGATCCCTGGAACAAGCACCTTAAATAGAAAAAATACAGCTGCCCCATCTGAAGAACCTGCACCTAAAAAGAAAAGAACCAGACAAGATCCAGTGGTGCCATTCCAGCAGGAAGGTAAAGAGCTTCAATATATTGAGGAATTCTTGCCCACTGAAGTTGAATCCATGTGGGGAACAGCAAAGACGGGATTTTTAGAAAACTATAACCTATGGAAAATACTTCAGGATAAAGACTGTCTGCCCCATCAAATTTTCATTGATTTCCCGGAAATCAGTTATCCAAATCTATGGGAGATCCTGAAAAGAGTGGCTGAAGAAGATTCAATGCGTATCCTATGATTCCCAACTTTAGGCCAGATGATCCCCCAATTGATATCAATGGAAAGTTGGATGACATGGCTCTTCAGGAGGAGATCAAGGCCATCTGTTTCAAGAACAAATATACAACCCCTGAAGGCCAAGAATTTGCCTCAAATATTTGAAGAAGAAATGTGGGTTAGCCCCAGTTGCAAAAGACCCATAGGAGCAAAGCCTTTGAAGATATTCTTTCCAGCAAACACTGGAGGAGGAGGCAGAGGAAGAGGGAGATGAATTTTCATTGTAATATTACTTGTAATTTTTTTTCAGTTTACTTGTAATTTTCTATGGTACTTGTAATTTCCATTTTTACTTGTATTTTTCATTCAAGGGCTGTAATGTAATATGTAACTCTAAAAATTTATAACAGTTAACTTGAATGACAACCACTAGTCTCAAAAAGACTGAGTTTGATTTTTATCTTACACTTTACCTTTGTGCATACTTATTTACATTTGAATACTTAAGTTTTGCCATCATCAAAATAGGGGGAATTTGTTAGGAATTACTTGTTAGATTTTGATGATGTCATCCCTGTATTCTTGATTGATTCAAATTTATGTTCTAAGTACTTGGCATTCTAAAGAAGAATCAAATGAGTATCTTCTATAAGCCGTTGAATAGGCCAAGTATTGATTAAGTGCTGATCAGATAGAAAATCGGCTAAGTATAGAACTGTCAAAATATCAGATAAGTTTTGAGGCAAGTTTTGATCAGCAGAAATATCAGACGAGGTTTGACCAAAACTCAACTGCAACTGAGTCCGGAAGAAAGCATAATATCAGACGAGGTCTAGTCAACTCAAAGTATCAGCTGAGGTTTGACCACAGATGAGATATTAACAGGCAAGCTATCAGGCGAGTTTTTCGGTCAAAAGAAATATCGGCTGAGGTTTGACTACAGACAAGTTCTTTATTAGTCGAGGTTTTTTATCAAACAGAATATCAGAGGAGATTGACCAAACTGACCCGGCAGCCAAGTTTAAGTATCAGAAAAAAACCTCAGCCCACGCCAGCAAAGTATTGAAAGTCAACAATAACAACAAGGCATATGTAGACATAAAAGCAAGAGACAAAGCAAAGATTCCCAGAAGTTTAGGAAAAAAATATTCCTTGAGATCCACGCTCTGAAGACCTATATGAATATACAAATCAAGAAAAGCGGCACGGACAAAAGAATATCTTCAAACAGTCATAATTGAAAAGGGAATCAAGCCGTGCAACGGATTGAAAAGATAAACAAAGAAGTCCACTCTCTGACGGATGGATTTGTTACAAGAGATGCAACAACAATGAAGAAGCTCAATATTCATATTATAAATATCTGAAGAACAGATTGAGCAAAGTACGATGTGAACAATACATACAAGCAATCAAAGCAAACAAAGCATACAAAGCAATCTATAGCATTGTGAAGAGCAAGCTTAAAATTCATATTCAAGAGAAGGTCTTATGTTGGAGAAGACAACACTCTTGTCTTTAAGATTTAGTACGGGGTACTTCTTTGAATGCGGTTCTCAGAAGTTTCGAGGTTGATAAGGCATCCATGGGCTCTTGATTGGAAGGTGATAGACAGCTTGCGAGTTGTTGAGGCATCCAAGGGTTTTCGATCAAGAGGCGCTAGGCAGCCAACGGGAGTTGCAACGGCCACGAGTTTCCACTGGTTGGAATGTAATACCCGGATTTTCAGTATAAATTTTTCGCGTTATTTTATTTCAGTTATACTGTATAGTTTGGTATCTATACAGTATGGATAAAATAAATTGAGAACCGAGACAGTTATACTTGTGTAATTGACGTTTTGATTGATAGTTATATTGAGGATTTGTTGTATCAGGTTGAACTGATTTGGATATCAGGTATATCGTATGAGAATATTTTAGGGGTTGAGTATATGTGTATTCAAGATCTTTGTATGTTCGTATCAGAGGCCTTGAGACGTCGGACAGGAACAGTTGAATTTTTGGCTAAGTATAAAAGCCATTACGTACGTTAAGCCTTGGAGTTTACGTACGTAAAATGTGTTAGCTTACGTACATTATATAGTGTACATAACGTACGTAACAAGAGGAATCAGACAGTTGGGCCCGGTGTTGGCAGCTTTCGGTGCAGATGTGGACAGGTGAGTCAACGGATGGAGTTACGTACGTTATACAGGGTGTATTACATACGTAATATGAGTATAATACTGTAGCAAGTCAACGTACGTATTACGTACGCAACGGAATAAATGTTACGTACGTTACGGGGCGTCTGGCCGAGTCGTGGCCGAGAGGACCTGTAGTGGCCGAGCATGGTCGGCAGTGACTCGCAAGGATGGCCGGTCGCGGTCGACAGTGACTCGCTGGGGGCTAGGACTTGCCGATTACGTACGTAAGGCTGTGGCCAGTTACGGCCGTAAGGGCCCGTTACGTACGTAAGCAACTGCCGATTACGTACGTAAGGATGTCGGCAAAAGTGGGCAGAAGGGTAGGCTACGGCCGGCTACATACGTAAGGACCCGCCGGTTACGTACGTAACGTGCCGGCAGGTCTCGGCCTATATAAGGCCTGGACCGAGTCATCTTGGGCATTTTTCATTTTTCTTCATTTTTTCATGATTCCTTCAGCAAAAGTGGATGGATTTGAGTAAGATCATCATGTAACAACATGTTTTGGAAGTTGAAATCATGGATTAACATCATCTTCTATCCGGATCGAAGGTTAGAACACCTAAACACTTGGTTTTGGATATTTTTGAGGTTTCTTGATGTTTTGGCCGATTTGATTCGTTTTAACTCAGATTATTGATGGAACCTTGGTGTATTCTTGAGATTATTCATTATTCTTGAAGTTTTGTGGAACAAATTCGAGTATTTCTTCGAATAAACGATTGAATTGGACTATGCCTTCAAAGTTTTCGATGAAATATCTCAATGAGTAGAACTTGGAAAATTCTACACGTTTTCGTATGAATGGTGATGGAATTGATATTGTTGTGATGATTCTTGGTATTTACGAGAATTTTGTTAAGGGAAGAGAATAAATTGGTGATCAAATGATTCGATTATGTTGTTATGATTATGGAATCGTAGTATTCTCGATGTTCTTGGTAGTTTGTTGCGATTCATGATGTTATGAGAAGTATATATGTTGAAGGACATGATTATATATACCTTGAATTGTGAATAAGGATTGTTTAGATGTTAGAACACATCGGATTATGTCCTTTGAGGATTTTAAATGTGATGTCGGAATAAGTTGTGTTCTTAAGGAATTCTTGGATTATATGAATTGATGATCATGTTTAAGTGATGTTGGTGTTTTGGATATGAATATGGAATATTCATATCTAAAACTAATTTTATGTGTTTTGGATATGAATATGGAATATTCATATCTAAAAAGTGAGTATGTGTTGGTGTTAAGGAATATGGAATATTCCTACTGTTGCATCCAGAGTATTTGCATACAGCAACTTCCAGCGGCGTAATATTCTGACTCAGCTGTAGAAAACGAGTTGGCCAATTGCTTCTTACTAAACCATGACACAAGTGTAGGTCCAAGAAAGTGACAAGTACCATTTTAATCTTCCTATCTAGCTTACAGCCTCCTAGATTTGAGTTGTTGTAGCCAACCAAATCGAATCCTCCTTCCTTAGGACAGCTCAATCCTACATCGATTGTTCCTTTTACGTACTTCAAGATTCGTTTGGCTGTCGTAAAGTATGACTCCTTAGGTGCTACCTGATACCGAGCACACACTCCTACAACAAACTAGATATCGGGCCTGCTAGATATTAGGTACAGGAGTGAGCCTGTAAGCTTCCTGTAGAGTTATTAATCAACCGGCTTTCTAGCTTCGTCAGCACTAATTTGCATTGAAGTGTGCATGGGGGTTAACGAGGGTTTGGAGTTGTTCATCACAAACTTGTTGAGCAGCTCCTTGTTGTACTTTTCCTGGTTGATGAAGATTCCTGTAGGCAGTTGCTTAACCTGCAATCCTAGGAAATAACTAAGTTCACCCATCATACTCATTTCAAATTTACTTTGCATGAGACTAGAGAACCTTCGACATAAAGCGAGGTTATTAAAACCAAATATAATATCATCTACATATATTTGCACCATTAACAGGTCATCACCTTCCTGTATCTTAAAGAGAGTCTTGTCCACAACACCTTTCCGATACCCATTGTTGATTAGGTACATGAATAGAGTTTCATACCATGCTCTACATGCCTATATAAGTCCATACAGAGCTTTCTGTAGCCTGTATACTAAGTCTCCGCCTTTGGTGTTGACAATCCTTGTTGGTTGTTCAACATAGACTTCTTCCCCAAGATCTCCATTCGGGAATGCGCTCTTAACTTCCATTTGATATACTATAAAGCTTTTATGGGCGGCAAATGCTAGAATTATCCTGATGGCTTGTAGTCTGGCTACAGGGGCAAATTTCTCATCATAGTCTATGCCTTCTTCCTGACTGTAGCCTTGTGCAACTAGACGGGATCTGTTCCTGATAACAAGTCTATTCTCATCTTTCTTGTTTCTAAATACCCATTTGGTTCCAATTACAGCTTGATGTTTTGGCCTGGGTACTAGATACCATATATTGTTTCTTTCGAAACCATTAAGCTCTTCTTCCATAGAAGTGATCTAGTGAGAATTATTCAAAGCTTCATTGGTCAAAACAGGTTCGGATTGGGCTAAGAATACAGCTATGGTGCACATAGCTTGTCTCGTAAGTTCTATTTGAGATTTCCATACCGGAAATAGAGATTTCTCATAATCAGTTTCTTCTTGCACACACAGTACAATTACTTGTGTACTTTATATTTTTTATGTCTAGATACACCATCATCAATATCACCTATTAATAACTCTTGGGGATGATCTCTCAGCCATCTCCTATCAAGTTCTATTTCGGCGTCCCGTGCTGTATCCTGTGGTGCTGTAGTCTAGGCCTTAGCTTGTACAGCATCAGCTTCAACTACTTCTGATATTACAGCTGTGGGATTGATTTCTAAGTCCACGACAGGTTATATTGGATTTTTAAGATCATCAATAGAAAGTGTTTGGATAGTCTGGGTTATGCCTTCTACTCCAGTAGGATCATGACGGGGTTCATTGAACACTACATGGACAAATTCCTCTATTGTCAGCTTCCTTTTGTAAAAGATCCTGAATGCTTTGCTAACAAAGGAATATTCTATGAATATCCCTTCATCTAACTTTTCATCGAAGGTCTTTAGTTGATATTCCCATTATTTAGAACATATCACCTGCATCCAAAAATGTGTAAGTATGCAACCAATGGAGTTTTATTGTTTCATACCTCATAGACTGTCCTGTTGTGATGCTTGTTGATGATACAGCGGTTTTTTATGTAGCACGCTGTATTTGTTGCTTCTACCCAGAACCATTGCGGCAACTTGCTTGCATCTATCATGGTTCTTGTTACTTCCTTGCGGCTCCTATTCTTTCGCTTGGCAATACTGTTTTGTTGAGGAGTCCGGGATGCTGAGTATTCGTGTTGTATTCCATTGTCCGAACAATATTTCTCTATAAGGTGATTTGTGAATTCAGTACCTCTGTCGGGACGAATGGACACGATACTCAACCCGTTCTCATTATGTAACTTTCTCAGGTGCTCTGGCAACTTTGTTGTTGTTTCTTTCTTCTTGCTTAGAAAGATTATCCTACGTGGAAAACTCATCAACAATAACGAGACAATATTTCTTACCTCCCAAACTTACAGGGTCTATTGGGCCGTAGAGGTCCATGTGACGCATATCCAGAACCTTGCGGGTGGACATATATGATTTTCTTTTTAGAGTTGTTTTGACTTGTTTTCATTTCTGACAGGGTCCAAATATGCTATCTCAATAAAATGACACATCGGGCAAACCTCTAACCATTCCCTATCTGGTGAGTTTGTTGATAGTCTTGAAGTTGATATAAGACATCCTCTTGTGCCAAAGCCAGCTTTCATCTGCAGTGCCTTTGGCAACAAAACATGGAATAGTGAAGCTCGTAGGCTTCCAGTCAGCAATATACATAGTACCTGATTTGCTTCCTGTGAGGACGATTTATTTAGTCTTGATGTCCTGCACTCTACAGTGATCAATATAGAACTTGACAAAGAACTGTTTGTCAAAGAACTGGCTAATACTAAGTAGATTGTACTGTCGGCCTTCATCATAGGATACATCAGTGACTTTGAACTTTCCTACAAGCAGGGTTCTCTTCTCTATTGCTCTTCCTTTGGACTTGTCTCCGAAGCGCACCTTTGGACCGTGACCTACATAATCTGACAGCTTGCTGATATCTCCTGTCATGTGCCGAGAACATCCACTATCAAAATTCTAGATGTCCTTCTCTTTGATATCCTATAAACAAGGAATTTAAGTACATTTAGGTCCCCTTTGATTGTTGGGTCCATGTGTGTTAGTGCCTTTAGGTACCCAAATTTGCCTGACAACAATTGTTTTGATATAGGTTACTTTTGGTCCTGTCTTGTGATTTCAATGTGTGGCAGGTACGTAGTCGCTGTAACCTTGATTATTTTGCATGTAAAATCTAGGGCCATTTTTTTTGACCTTACAGCTTGCCTTTTGGGTCTCCGGTTGGATTCCCAAAGCTGTTGTCGATACTACACGTCGACTTGCTTTCTAGATGGATATTGGGGCTCCTGTATCCAATATTTAGGCATATTGTACTGTTGGTAGTACTGTGGTGCTTGCCTTTGATATTTAGATACATCCTTCTTTCTAAATGGATGTCAGCGCTTTTGATATGTTTGGGTAGAATGCTGTTGTTCATGCCTTATAGGTCTGGGAGGATGAGGTTTCCGCTGTCTGTGATATGAATTTGGTGGCAGAATCGCAGCCTTTGCTATTCGAGGGGCAGTTGTAGCCTTTGCGGGACTTGGGGTCTCTTCAGCTACAGGAATGGGTTCCACACTCCTGACAAATACCGTACTAGTCTTTCTCTTATGGGATAATGATTCATATCCTAAGTCACGTTAATCGTGGGCATGCTGCCCAAGGCTTAGAATTTCTTCTATCCATCTAGAAGATTTCTCAAATGATTTCAGGATGGTCTCTAATTCTCCTTCTTGCTTCTTGAGTGTTTTTACTTTGGCTTAGAGTAAAGCAAAATCATTTGTCTTGCTCTCATTATGAGACTTAGCCACATTTAGATCTTTGGAAAGTTGATGTTTGCTTTCCATGAGGTTTTCGAAAGTAACTTTGCTGTTTTTGCAATCAATAGACATATTTTCATAGTTATTCTGCAGGAAGTCATTTTCATCTTTCAGCTCTAAGTTTGAAATTTCGAGCTGTATGTTTTCTCGTTCTAGAGTCTCATGGGCCTTTTGAATGTTTTTGAATTCATTCATCATATTGTCAAAGGTATGCGATGCATTTACAAGAATAGTTGAATTTGAACTTACTTCATCATCGCCATCCTCATCGTCCTGTTTTTATTTAGACATAAAGCACATATATGCTTTATCCTCGATCTCATCGTCGGAGGTGTTACTGTCAGTGATTTCTTGAAGCCACTCCTCGGTCTTGTTCGGCGCGGGTGAGACTTCTGATTCACCAATTAGGGCCTTGACCTTGTTTTTTGAGGCACGTCTTCTTTCATCATTTTCTTGTTGCTCAGCTTCTGGCAACTTTTGCACTTTCAGATGTAAACACTTATTTGCATAATTTCCAAGTTTCCTACAGTTATAGCATAAGTTAGAATCACTGGATGAAGCTGTTAGGAATATGCCCTCGAATGTCACTCAGAGGATGAGAGAGTAAGTGTATTGTATTCTTATTATGAATATTATATTAAATAAGGCATTTATTATTTTTATATTATTGTATTTCATAGGAATTGTGATTTGGTATATAAAATAATAGTCCTTGCATTTGAAAGCAAACATTCCACTTCTTATGGAGATAAGGAGATAAGCACTGGAAGTATTTAGGACTAGAATGCTAAACTAGTTTGCAAGTCGATAAAACTTAACTGGGCAGTAAGTTTAGACAAGACTTGTATAACATGTAGTTTGACATGTAGAGTGCCTGTCTTCACTAAGGGTTAGTGGGAGCACACGTTATAGGTATGCTAATGGGATTAGTATACTCAAACACGACTCAACTCGATTCGGTCACATAGATATCACTCAGGGATTGTCAATAACTGAATCAAAAGATTGTGATAGGTATATGTGGACTTTTGACTTGAGGTTTCAGTAGGAGATGTGCTTGTGACATTAAGTTAGTCATTAGAGTAGTTCGATCCAATCTCCGGTTGGTGGGGTCAACCTCGAAAGGCAACTTAGTGGGCAAGTAGCAGTCTCTACTGAATTAAGATAGGATTCTTTATCCCGTTAGTGAGCAGGTAAATGTCCTATGCATTTAATGACAAATGACATCATAAGTCTTTGGCCACGGCAGTTAGAGATAGTTGGATTTAATACATAAGAGCTCGGTGATCTCGATTTGTATTAACAAATGCATAGAGTCAAGTTATAATAGGGTTTGACTTTACCGTGACCCTAATACTTGGCCGGGATATATGATTGAAAGGTTTATACATATATGGTATTCACGACATAATGGTTTTGGAATGATCCTCTATCATTCGTTCTCAGTTAGGTTAGCACGAGACTGTCTAAGTGGTGCTAACACTCATTGGATCCTCCCAATGGTAACTAAGATGAACCTACAGAGTCGTGGCACAGTAATTGACAATGGATTATATTTAGCTTTTTTTTATCTTGGTTAATATTGGACATTGGATGTCTAATTTAATTTATTTGATAAATTAAACCAATCTCATGAATTAAATAAATTACTGGGTAATTAATTATTTCATATTATTTCTTAGAGAAATTATATTTAATATAATTAATTAATTGGATTAATTAATTGTATTAATATTGAAACGTACCAAGTTTTATCCACCGGATTAGATACACGATGGTTCGTTTCACGGACCGAAATGAAACAACCACTTTTTCTCCTCCATTGCCCCCCCCCACCTCACATGGTGTATCATCATCAATTGTCTTGATGATTTAGTTATGATGTGGGGACTTTAATTATACATGGTGTATAATTTATATTATTTGATTCTTGGCATGATGCGTGATGTGATGTATTTTTATGTTATAATACAACACCATCTTCATTCCACCAAAAGGACTTGGCCGTGAGTTTGTGAGCAAGGGAGAGAAAAATTTTTCTTTTTCTTAAACTTAGAGTTTAAGTGTATTTTGAGAGAGAAACAATTTATATAAAATACTTAGAGTATTTATAAAATTATATATAATCTAATTCTATCAACTTCTAGCGGGATACATAGAGGCGTGGTGCTTTCGGTGCTCGGGAATTTTCAAAAGATCATTTGATTAGATTCGTGTTGTGCTCGGAGTCAAGAAGACATTATCAAAGGTCTACGAAGGTATGATCTCTTAATTTTATTTTCGTCATTTTATATTCATTTATACGATACTTGATCGATCCGATTTTGGGGTTTTGGTTTTATTCGGTTCGACCGGTTTATTTTCCACTGCGTATCTCGTTTTTATCACAAGATTCCAACATAAGTAGATTCAGAACTTACCTTGTGAAAAGGCTTGGGCTTGTAGGGAGTCTTTCCAAATTGTTTGATGAACTTTTTTAACTTGTGCATGAGCAGGGCCATTTCATCTTGTGACAGGATGTCATCATCACTATCTGCAGTCTTCTGTGCTGATTTGGATGTGTTGGTGCAAAGCTATGTCTCCTATCAGATACAGCAGCCAGTGCTGTAGTCTTGATAGGTGACTCTTCGGCCTTTTCTCTCATGTGAATATCGTACTGAAAAGCTTTGAGGTTAGAAAATATCAAAAGTGGAAATATCGTTTAGATTACAGTATGCACGCATAGCTGTAGTCTTAATGTCCCATCGGGCAGGGAGTGATCTAAAGATTTTTAAATTTTTCTCCTTTTGGGTATACACTTTACCCAATGCTTCGAGTTCACCGACAATGCCAGTGAATTTGAGGTCAAGCTCCTCACGCATTTCGGAAGATTTCATTTCGAAAGATTCGAACTGCTGAGTTTGTTTAGAAATTTTATTTTCTTTCGAAAGCTCAGTTTCTCGCGAATAAGCTTGAGTTTCTCCCGGATTTTCTTGGCTGCCGGACAGTTCTTTACATTCGAGAATGTGCCTTTGTCGAGAGTGACAAATAGTGCATTCTTGGTGATGTTGTCTAGGTTGGCTTGTTGGCGCTCATCAGTCGTCCACTGATTGCTCTCTTTCTCGATCATCTCGGCATAAGGTTTCCCTTCCATCCTTGGGGCTGTGTTAACCTTCAAAATCTTGATAGGTCCTTCTTGGATGACATAAATCATTTCCTCATGGATAGTGGCAATATGAGCTTCTATCCTGATTCTCCAGCCATTAAATTTATTAATGGAAAACATGGGAACCTTGTTTATCATAGATAAGTCCATCTTATACATAGAATGATGAAAGTATAAAACAAAGTTTATAAAAGCTAGTGATTTGTGGCTCTGATTCTGTTAAAAAATCGACTGATTCTTTTTAGAATCAACCGCTCTGAGACCACTTTGGCCACAGAGTACACAGTAAATAGCTTAGAAGGTAAAATACAATAAGTTGTATGATTTTCGAAGTTAATTGCATTGCAGAAGTCTGTTAGAGACTTGCTGTAAATACAACTGATTGTTCTCCTGTTTGCTTCGTGCGTACAAGGTTCTCACAATGTATAATTATAAATCACAGTTAAATGAAAATAGTAAAGGCTGAAAGTAAATAACAAATTTAAGTGTAAACCCCTCTACGTCCACTGGTCCTCCACACATGTGTAAAGAGTTTATTAAAATCACTACGTACACAACTACGTGACTTTAACTAAACCTGTCTCTATATCGTTCAGACGGAGTAATACAGGGACAGTAGCATTGGGCCGTTCACACAGATTGGCTTGAGCTCTTTTAGACTCGCTTCTTCTCACACAGATTAAAGCTTCGCCTTCAATGCTATTCTTCCCAGGAAGGTCAGAATACTCAAGGAACCTTAGTCCACATAGGCTAATGATTATCTCAACGGTATAAGGTAGAACGATTCCAAACAGCAGCTATATCTTTTATGAGCGTTCGCTATATGCTGTGCTGTTTGGATTGAGGACTTAGTGTATTTATTCGCTTGAATACTTCTGTATGCTCAGAAAATATACTTCTCTTCAATAGCTTGATAGTTATAGTAATCTGCCAGGTCTATGCACAAGAATGAATACCTTCAGTTTAATTGGCGAGCAATGTCCTCTTGCTTGTGGCTATTTATAACCTTGGAAATATATCCGTTATAAATGTAGCCGTTTCTGGTTGGTGAGATGTTGACGTCTCTGTTTGGCGGCTGCTGAATGTTTCAATTAAAGCAGATTGCATTTAATGCTTCAGACATCTTTTCAACTTCGCATTAAATGCTTTTCAGCGTGTTCAGACTTGTCTCTCTCCGACGATATTAATGCTGACCTATCAGCAATAAATGCTGGTTTAATGGTGAATACTTTATGAGTAAACAAGGTTTACTTCACAATGGTATAAATCTATTTTCATTCAGTCCTGTTGGATTGTGTTTTACTTTTCCTAAGTAAAAACACCTACAGTCTGACTGTTGTATCCAACGTAATATTACTTCTATTGTATGATGCAAGTACTGTAAGATGGACTCCGTAGAAGATCTCTTGCTCTATGGACGGGCAGTACGGAGATTCCTAACAGCTTTCATACTTAGCGATATTCTGACTTCTTAAGACTTATTTGGTGTATGTTGGCGATTATCAAAATAGGAATATTTATCCTAACATCCGCCCACTAGGATTATGAGATATGGCAAATGGATGTGAAGACGGCTTTTTTAAATGGATACCTCTAAGAGGAAATATATATAGACCAGCCTAATGGCTTCGTGTCCACTAACGATATTCATAAAGTTTGCAAACTTCACCGTGCCATTTATGGACTGTATAAAAAGGCTTTAAATTGTTGTGAGATAAACATTGTTTATTCATAAAGTATTCACGGTTAAAGCAGCATTTATTGCTAATAGGACATTATTTAATGCAGTTGGAGAGAGACAAGTCTGAACGCTATGAAGAGCATTTAATGCAAAGAGAGAAAGGATGTCTGAAGCATTAAATGCGATCTGCTTTAATTAGAATATTCAGCAGTCGCCAATCAAGAGTTAGATGTCAACATCTCACCAACGAGCAACAACTTCATTTATAACACATACATTTCCAAAGTTATAAGTACCCCCAAGCCAGAGGACTCAAATACACAAGTTATTCATTATCGCGAAAGCTCTAACAGATTACTCTGACATTCTAGAAATTACAAAGAAGTATATTTCGTGAGCATACAGTAGTATCCAAGCGAAGAAATATACAAGTCCTCAACAAAAACAGCACAGCATACAGTGATTGTTCATCTTTGATAAAGCTGTTGTTTGAGAAGTGTTCTACCCTTAGCATTGAGATTTATCATTAGCCATGTGTGGACTAAGGATCCTTGCGTATTCCGACATGTGTGGGAAGAATAGCATTGAAGATGAATCTTCGATTTATGTGAGAAGAAGTGAGTCAAAAAAGAGCTCAAGCCAATCTGTGTGAACGGCCCAAAGCTACATTCCCTGTATCAATCTGGGTGAACGATATAGATACAAGTTTAGTTAAGTCACGTAGTTGTGTACCTAGCGATTTTAATAAACTCTTTACTCCTGTGTGGAGGACCAGTGGACATAGAGGGATTAACCTCTAACCAATTTAAACTGTGTGTTATTTACTTTCAGTATTTACTGTTTTCATTCTACTATGATTGGATAGTATACATTGTAAAATCCTGTACGCACCAAGCCAACAGGAGAACACCTAGTTGCTATATTTACAACAACTCATTTAGTCTTCCACTACATATTAGAAAACTGCACAGCTAACTATGCATCTATTCTAAGCTGTTAATTGTATACTTAGTGGCCAACAAGTGGTATCAGAAAGGTTGATTCTGAAAGGTATCAATTGATTTTTAACTGAGTCAGATCCACAAATCACTAATTTTTGAAAATTTATTGTATTTTCATTATCTGTTATCTTTATCAAATGGATACGTCTATGATAAACAAGGTTCCTATGTTCTCTATTAACGAGTTTGATGACTGGAGAATTAGGATGGAGGCTAGTCTTGCATCCATGCACAAGGAGATGATATTCATCATCCAAGAAGGTCCAATAAAGATAATGAAGGTTAATTCTGCCGCAAGAATAGAAGGATAACCTCACGCTGAAATGCTCGAGAAAGAGCGTGAGCAATGGACAGTTGACGATCGCAAGCGTGCGAACCTCAACAATGTAGCTAAGAATATGCTGTTTGTCACTCTTGACAAAGGCACATTCTCAAAGGTAAATAGCTGTAAGACAACTAAGGAAATATGGGAGAAACTCAAGCTGATTTGCGAGGGTACTGAGCTCTCAAAAGAAAACAAAATTTCCAAACTTACTCAGCAATTTGAATCTTTTGAAATGAAATCTTCCGAAACGCTTGAGGAGCTTGACCTCAGATTCACTGGTATTCTCGGTTAACTTTAAGCATTGGGTAAAATGTATACCCAGAAGGAGAAAATTTTAAAAATCTTTAGATCACTCCCTCCCCAATGGGAGATTAAGACTACAGCTATGCATATATCGTGTAATCTTAATGATATTTCTACTTTTGACCTCTTCTCTGACCTCAAAGCTTTTGAGTATGATATTGACAGGAGAGATAAGGCAGAAGAGTCACCTGCCAAGACTACAGCACTAGCTGTTATATCTGACAGGAGACACAGCTCTGCACCTAGTACATCCAAATCCTCACACAATACTGCAGACATCGATGATGACATCCTGTCACAAGATGAAATGGCCATGCTCATGCACAAATTCAATAAGTTCATCAAACAGTCTGGAAAGACTCCATACAGGCCCAAGCCTTTTCACTGTAATACCCGGTTGAAATTCATGTCGTTTCAAATCTCTTCATTTTGCGAATCGTGTTTTTGTTGGGCGAACCTTTGAAATCGTCGCTTGGAACCACCGTTTTGGGGTTTCCGTACTCCCATTTCGTGTTATTGTTTCCCCTATATTGAGTCCTATTGCTTTTATTCTCTTCCCGGGTCATTATTCATCATTTTAGGACCCGAGGAGGGTGTGGGCCGCGGCACAAGGAATGTGCGCCGCGGCACACACATTTCCTAGACCTGGCCGAGCGGACTGTACCGGGTGCCGCGGCACATGCCGGCAGGCCGCGGCACCTGCGAGTCACCGCAAGGCACACTTAGGGCCGAGCCGCGGCACACTTGTGTTGCATCCTCGGCCAAACCGATCAGACTGGTGCCGCGGCGCACTCCACTGAGCCGCGGCACACTGCCGAACCCTGGGAGCAATTTTTAGGCCTGTGCCGCGGCACACCTGGGCTGAGCCGCGGCACACAATGCGGTCAACTGCATAAATTGTGCTTTTTGAGCGAGATGCAGCTTATTTCACCATTTTCTTCTTCCACTTGCGAGAGAGAGAGTTTGAGGGGAGGAGTTTTCTCACATCTATCACTTGTGTGTTGGATTTTTACCATTTTCATTCGGTTGGGAAGCCCGGATAGTCGATCTAACGCGTATTCCTCGGATCATAGAGCTTGGATATTCAAGAGGTAATTTCTTCAACATCTTGATTCTCGATTTTGTATGGGTATTGACGTTTTGGATGATAAAATCATGGAGTATGAAGTGATATATGCATGATTATGGACATGTTTGAGTATTCATCGGATTATTGAAAAATTATTCAAGAACACTTTGGATTTTGTGTTGGATTTTGGGGGTTTTCGTAGATTCGTCCGATTTATCCGATTGAAGCTTGAGAACCTTGAGATTATGTTATATCTATACTGTATGGATGTTTTCTTACGATTTTACGGGTTGGATTGTGCCGTTTTCGGACTTGTGGGAGTTTGGACGATTTCCCAACCTTTAGTTGTTCACCAGTGTACTTTCTTGAATCGTAGACGAGTTTCGGGAGTCTCTTCATGTAATTTGAGTATGGATAATTAATTGTCATATTCCTTGCAAATTGTTTAGGTGCCGGAAGCGCGTTCTTGGACCTACCGAACTCATACCTTTCCTCCGTTCGATTTCTCGATGTCTCAAAGGCAAGTATATAATTATGATTGTACGTTCTAGACTTTGAAAGTAAGAAATATTGATGGCATATCTTGAACAAACCGTTTTTACAGCATTCATAGATATATTGATAGCATATTATGAACGAACCGTTTTTACGGCATTCATATATGTATTGATGGCATGTAATGAACGAACCGTTTCTACGGCATTCATACATGTAACGGCGTATGATATGAACGAACCGTTTCTACGGCATTCACATACGTCTTGATGTGATGATATGAGATTTAGTCATTCCGAAATACTAGTCTTGAATTGATGAATTGACAGCTACATTTACTTTATTGTCGAGGAGTATTGTGTTTCATATTGATATACTTGCACTAGCTATTCGACGGCTAACCCCTTTATGGGGGAAATACGTTTCATGTATTTCAGGTTCGAGGAGGACGGACAGGCAGGTATCGGGTCGGCATGAAGATGGTGGGCAAGTGTGATACTGTGTTTTTCTTCCAGTTACGTTATGAGTTTTCCGTTCAGTGTTGTTGTACTGGATTGGCTATTGAATACTCGAGTATTATTTTCCATTTTCTTTGATGTTCCGGCCTGTGTTTGCCGAAATATTGATTCGTGTTGTGATGTCTGTCAATACATTGGTTATGTTTTGAATACCTTTGTATTGTTTTCATTCTATTGTGTGTAGTCCTTCTCGGTCAAAGTTTATAGTTCCGCGTATGTTTAGCCTTGTGGGCCCCATGGCGGGGCTTACGGCGCTGTAATATTCCCTGAATAACTTGGGGGCGTTACAGAATATGGTGTCAGTGCTTAGGTCTATGGATACCTAGGCTGTCGGTCTTTTGGGTTGAATGAGTCGTCAATTGTCCACAGTATCACTACTCTGCCATCATCACAGTGCGACCGGTACTTGTAAGACCTCTTACTCTTCTGATGTTTCCTTATTCATTATGCTTCTTCTATGGATATTCTTGAGAATCGATCACCTTAATGACGTGCGTTTGAATTGTGCTTACGTACCTTGTGTGTTCTTCAGTATGTCAGCTGGTAGGGGCCGTGGCCGTGGTCGTGGCCATGGACGAGGAAGAGGTCATGGCGCGGCCGTTTCCATCAGTTCAGTTGCGGGGTCGACCAACCCCAGTTTTTCGAACTCGATGCATCCCGACACCGAGAGTCAGCACGACCAGTCAGAAGGTCAGGGGAACAACGCGGACATTGGAGTGGCGAATGCACTTCAACAATTGGCTACTCAGATGACTATTTTAGCCCAAACTGTTCAACTGAATAACCCGAACCCAAACACGGATGCCTTGATTCAGAATGTAATCCGTATGCACCCTCCATAGTTTGGCGGTGCCACAGACCCGTTGGGCTGGGAATACTGGCTAGCGGAATTAGAGAAGATTTTCGAGGCGGTTGATTGCCCCGAGGTGAGGAAAGTACCAATTGCTGAGTATTTCCTCACTAAGGAGGCCGCTACTTGGTGGAAGGTTATCAAGCCACAGGATCGTATTGCCTCATGGGATGAATTTAAGGAGCTCTTGGAGGCCGAGTTTTGTCCTTGGCCGGTACGAGAGAGCCGAATCCGAGCCTTCTTCGAGGCTAAACCACAAGAAATTCCCGTTTCGCAGGCGATCGTGGAGTACAACAAACAATTGATCCATGTGAAGGATCAAGTGCGTAACGAGCGTGATAAGATCCATTATTTTGATATGCGGATGAATTTGGACTTACGGCGGTACATGGCCGGATTTGCTTGTACCACGCTGAAAGAGTATCAGGACAGAGCTTTAGCCCATGATATGTTGAGCCCCGACAATGATACCGTTGAAGAACCGAAAAGTAAAGTCGAGAAATTTTTCTGGCTCTAAGGGTGGCAACTTTCAGAAGTCACAGACGACTAACCGTTTTGCCGGACAGTCGTCACGTTTTAATAAAGGGAAGAGGGGTTACTGTCCCACTCCGGGTACCTCAAATCGCACAGTGACTTGCTATAATTGTGGTCGTCCAGGCCACTTTAATTCGGAATGCTACTTTCCACCATTAAAGTGTCACACGTGTGGACAGATGGGGCATAGAGCGGTTTATTGTTCCGAGCCGAACCAGACTTTGGACACTCGGGCTTCTGCCCCAACACCACTTGATCAAGGTATTAATCAGCGACAATCTTTTGGTCAACCTCAGCAGAATTTTGGCAGGGGCCGGGGACGGGGTTAGAACGCTGGAGGGGGAAACTCTTGCGTCGGTTCGGTGCAACCACGGGTTTATGAGATGCGGCGAACAGACGAACCCGACACGGTGGTGGCTTCAGGTACCATCCATATTTTATCTTATCCAGTCCGTGTACTCTTTGATACGGGTGCTACACATTCTTTTATTTCTTTGGAGTGTGTACGCCGTTTGAATATAACTTGTTTGACTGCTTGCGATCCCTTTATCGTGAAACTGCCTAGCAGGGATAGGATTGTGGGGAATCGGGAGATTAGAGATTTTCCGGTGGTTATATTCGGTATGGAATGGTTATCGAATCTAATTGTAGTTGATATGGGAGGCGAGGACGTAATCCTCGGCGAGGATTGGCTTAATAATCACCAAGCGATTATGAATTACCGTACCAAGGTTATTACCATGATGACTAAAGACGGATCTGAGTACTCGTTTTTAGGACGTAAGTCGGGCCAATCCAAGTTACTTATCAGTTCCATGAAGGCCGTAAAACTTTTGAATAAAGGTTGTACGGGCTATTGGTGTTATGCTTTAAAAACGGAAGGAAATGTAGTCGTTTTCTCCTCGATTCCGGTTGTCAATGAATATCCCGACGTTTTTCTGGATGATCTTCCGGGATTACCGCCAGTTCGAGAGATAGAATTTACAGTAGACTTAGAGCCAGATGCGGCTCCGATTTCTAAAGCACCTTATCGGATGGCACCTTCCGAGATGCAGGAATTGAAGACTCAGTTGGGAGAACTGTTAGAAAAAGGGTACATCAGACTGTTGCGATATTTCCTACACGCAAGTGCACGTCATCGTTTACAAGTAATAAAGTGATAAGTAGAGAATCGTTCCCACGAGGATTGAATCTCTAACTACCGACGTTTTCGTATTCCAATTTTATTTGAACAATCGAAGTTGGGTTTTTGGATTAATAACTAAAAGAATTTCTAAAATACTAAGCAGTAGAAAACAATATCTTGGATTAAGGAAATCAAATGATGAATACGTCTAGGGTTCTGAATCCACCTTAGTTTATCCGAATTTACTCTCGATTATCCGTAATAAATAATTTTCCCAATTTACTGAAGGCGGAGATTGCTAATATATTCTACCGCCTCTCCCGAGGTCAATAGATTTATCTAGCGGCGACTAACGCACTCTATCCCTAGGTGAATTATCTCGTCGATAGGCAAAAAGCATGAAATCTCCTAAAGGCCACGTAGTTTCTATGAGTATATTCCTATCTCACAGAATAAAACGGTCCTCACCAATAGTTCCTCACCAAATCTCCTCTCCCGATCGAAGTGAATGATTAAATCAATACAACTATTGGCGGATAATTGCAAGCATTAAACATAATTGGGAAAACTCAATAAAAAGGTAATAAATTGGATAATCTTAATCAATTCGTCAAAACAAAGGTTTCATCAAAACCCTAGATTAGGGCTTTAGCGACATACTAAAAGCGAAAATACAGAATAAATAAACGAAAGCATAAAATTCAAACGCAGATGAAGCTCGGATTCCTCCGTTCTTCGCCTCCCGCCTCGCCCTTGAATTCTTACGCTTTCCTCCTCTTCTCTGTCTCCAAGCTTAAGCTCTCCTAGGTTTAGATTCAATGATTCCGGATAATTAAATTAGGGTCTTAAGCCCTATTTATAGCTCAGCACCTCCACAAATCGCGTCCGTATTAATCGGTTGAAAATCGGCAAACGGCCTGAATCCGCGCAGACGTACCAAACCCGCTAAGTGTGCCGCGGCTCATCAACTGTGCGCGCGAATCGCCAAAAGTGAATACCTAGGCGTAAATAAATTCTTACGTGCCGCGGCTCACAGGTTGTGCCGCGGCACGCAGTACTGATTACTCGCCCTTCGGCTGGTGTCTTCTGTGCCGCGGCTCGATTCCTTGCGCCGCGGCTCATCGTCCGTTTTGCCGTTTCGCCCGTTTTGCCTCATTTTAGCTCCGGTCTTCAATTTCCTGTCAATCATACAAAATCAAGGCATTAAAAGCTCATTTAGATGATTTCACTCACCAAAACACTACAAAATAATGATAAATAAGCGTATAAAAATACGCCTAACAAATACCCCCAAACTTAAGCCTTTGCTTGTCCTCAAGCAAAAAGAATTAAAGTCAATAAAAGAATGTCGTGAATAATTGTGCAACTCATAGTGTTCAACCTAATCAATACTATCCTGTAATTCTCTCTAAATAACACGAGTGTCATAAAAGCGAGCTGCACTCAGAATAATGATTCCGCAAAGTAATCAAGTTCAGTCCTAATCGCTCGTTCATGAAGAAAATCCAGCTCAAAGATCAACAAAACGTGAGTCAAATCGACCGTCAATATGAAAGGCTAACATAAACAAGCTAGTTCGTCGCGTTCCACAGTCTAAAGGCACAATTTTCACGAGTCTCATAATAAATAAACCTCGGACAGTATCCCCTTATATATATGCTCAAAAATTTGATTCGAGTCGACCACTAGGTTAGGATCTCGGGATGTTTCATCGGGATAATCCTAGGGAGGAACTTCCATTCTCATGTATTCGGAAACCGTTTGACGTAAAAGACACTCATGGGGCACATGGATGCTTCTAGTTACTAAGTTCCCGTTTACAGCGGAGAAACAACTCGAATACATAATTTCTGCATGTCCGAATCAAGGTTGCCATTTTACGCGAGAATAAACAGCGGGTCACGCGAATACCCCCGGTTACTAGGCTTCCTATCATTGGCACATGTGAAATCACTAAATCACTAGTCTAATCGGGGTCGTCGTTTTACGCGAGAGTAAACAACGGGTCACGCGAATGCCCCCGGTTACTAGACTTCCCTTCATAGAACACTTTATCTCGACTTTTAGGGAAAAACTGACCGACTCAAAACTCAAACTAAGTGCTAACACGACTGAAGAAACAGTACGACTCACTATCCGGGAAAATGTAGCCAAACGTATTGATGGGGATTTTAAACAAGTATGTATCGTCTCTTATCTGCCAAGACCTCTACAACCACGAAAAATTTCGGACCTAATTGAATACTAAGCAGAACAGAAATAACTGACTACAACTCGACTAAAACTCGCCCGCTTCTTCAGAGAGAAAGACAGTGTCGTAACATCAGTATCACACAAATAGAAGCACGAAAATTCACGAATAAAGAAAAACTACGACAAGCAAGGCTATCTGAAAAAAAAAAAATTTATGCAAAGAAATGAAAAGCAAAGAAATGAAAAGTGCAACAGAATATAATGTACAGCAAGAAAATAGAGTACAGCAAAGAATGTAGACTGAATGTAAATCCCCCCCCCCCCAAACTTAGGGCGTACATTGACCTCAATGGACAAAAAATGAAATGCAAGAAAAGTAAAAGGTCAAGTACTCCCCTCCAGTCTGCTCAGGAGCTGGTGCCGGCATCGTCTGGTGAGGAGGGTGGTGTGGCTGGCCGAGCGGGCGCAATAAATGGCCCGTCGGGATGCATGATGTGGGCCGTCCATGCGGCGAGGTACTCCTGATGATAAGCATCCCTCGCAGCAAGACGCCTAGCCGCTCGTCGGCTGGTCCGGCGGGCCTGCTCTCTCATCTCGGCTCTGGCGGCAGCAACAACACTCTCCCTCGCCGCCCGCTGCTCCTCCCGCATAGCAGCCATCCAGCTCTCTCTCTCTCTCTCCTCATCTCATCTCTCTCTCTCCTCAACTCCTCTCTCAGCTCCTCTTTCTCTCTCCTCAGCTCCTCCCTATGCTCTTCTCTCTGTCTCCTCATATCCTCCCGCAGCCCATCAAACAGCTCATCCAACCTCGCTCTGTCGGGCTGCGGTCCGTCCTCTCCGTGCGTCAACAAAAGCGGCTCGGGGGATCCCTCGTGAGCCTCCTCGAGCAAAAATCCTCGCCCCCGAGCGTGTGCCGGCGCTCCGCCCCACTGGTCAAAGTGCGATATGATGCGGTGGTCGATCGGGGCCTGTGGGGCAAGCATCGGCTCGTCGACTGACCACGTCAGCCCCGACTGCCGGCATAAAGCGCAGATGAGGTAGGGGTGCTTCAACCCCGTCTTGGCCCCCCCTGGATACTCTGGAAGATAGATCGGACCAGAATGGGGGCCACATCGAAACGCAGCCCAGAGGTGATAGCAAAAAGTATCCGGGCGCGGGAGAGAAAAACTGTACGGATCTGGGAGGTGGGGTCAATGCGTGCGCAAATAAAGTAAAGCTGAGCTCGCCGAGCCGGCCGAGGCGCGAGCTCTGAAGTGAAAAGTGGATGAGCTCTGTGCTCGCTGCTCCCGGTCGGTACCGGGCTGTGCAATCGTCTCAAGCGGGGCCTCCTTAGTGAGGCCGGTCATCACGCGGTCATAGCCGTCTCGTCAACCGCCGGAAACCCAAAAAGCCTCCGAATAGCGATCGGGGAGAAATCCACCGTGACCCTCGGACGTCGACTGAGTCCGGGACTCTAAAGATGGCAACGAATGCCCCGCCGGATATGCTTCAGCAGAGCGCTTGCGTAAAACTCTGGACGATCGAGATGACCGGGCTCGGGAGGTCCGGAAATCAGCCCATCCCATCTCGTCGATCATGGTGAGCAACTCCCCGTCCTGAGGAGCTGGAGTAAAACCACTCTCGGGAATAAGTGGTCGTGGACGGATCTTTTTGTTGAATATTTTGTGAATTTCGGGGTCCGAAAATTGGTGCCCCTCCGCCTCGGCCCGACCCCGAGAGGTCTCCCCTCTCGTAGGGGATGACTCGGTCCTAGCACGCTTTGTCAGCTTCTTCGTGCGCGCCATAATCAATCCTGAAAAGTGAAAACACGAGGGTTAATTCACGCCAAAATGATAACAATGATCTATGCGCGGCTAAGGACATCAAACCAGAAATTCCGAATTTAAGACACTAGCACATACGAGAGAGAAAGATGAATTTGGACTTAAACATCTAACCTGGATGTAAGGGTTGGGCTTGCTGTAAACTGAAAACGTATACGTTGCACGAAAATTCAAAACGATTGCTTTTTTCAAAGAAAACTTTTCATTTGGGCAATATATCAGACACCTTGAGGGCGCATGTTTACTTGAAGAATAAACATAGTTCTAGCTCGATTCAACCCCCAAAAACAGAAATACAATTCAATCAGTAACAACTTAACACAATCAATTCATTGATATTCCAATTTAATCAAGAAAATTCGATGAAACTACCCTGTTATACTCTAACAATCATGAAACTACTTGAAGGAAAAACTAGGCATGTTCCATCCATTCAAAGCAAAAACAACTTCTAAATATAAACCATAAGCAAGTGAATTCGCAAGATTGAAACGTACCTTTTTGAAGATTGCAAGAAAAAAATCGCAGGGAAGAATTGAAGGAAAACTTCGGCCGGTCGCGCTGGGGAGGGAAGAAGGAAAGTAGAAAACGTACCTGGAAATGCCGGCCGCTCGCGTGTTATATGCTACCTGCCCTTTCGGATTCCGCATAGTGTGCCGCGGCACAGCTAAAGTGAGCCGCGGCACAAAATCTGATCCCTATGACCTGTGTTCTCGTTTTTTCGTGTGCCGCGGCTCAAATTCCGTGTGCCACGGCTCATCGCTCAAGTGTGCCGCGGCTCATTTATGCCGTGCCGCGGCACAAAGTACAGTCGGTTTTGCCTTCCCTGGCGATTGATGTGTGCCGCGGCTCACAATATCTGTGCAGCGGCTCATACTCCAATTTCTTCCCCCGGACTTTCCTGCACAGAATTTATAGAAGAAGACGTTAAAAACGAGAGGCAGAAGCAATTAGAAGCACAAAAATGATGAAAAATAAGAATCACGAATACAAGAAAAATAAAGAAATGCAAAAATCTACAACTACGAACTCGGGTTGCCTCCCGAGAAGCGCTAAGTTTATAGTCTTGATAGGACCTATTGGACAACGTTAGTTCGCTTTTCGCAAACTCCATTTGGCTTCCGCCCCGTTCATCGAACCGTTTATATTTTGGTTAAAATTATGACCATTGGTCATCAGTGGTTCGAGTTTCGGTTCGGTCATCAAATGTTGTTTGTGAAAAGGTTTCGACTTGAAAAATTTTCCGAAACACCCAGTTTCTTCATGACTAATTTTCCACTTGGCTTTCGGCTCACTCTCATCCTTCACAAACGAACTCACGATTGCAGCAGATTTTTCCTCATGCTCGAGGAACACCACTTGTTCTACATCCTTCTTAAAGCTTGGGCCATTCAACACAAAATCTGAATTTTTCCACCGACAATATTTTCGGTGCTTTCCTCTTTCAACAACATCCACACTTTCAATTTGAGACTCTTTATCAGCACTTCCGGGAAATGGGAACGATTTGAACACTTGAAAAGTAACTTGCTCGTCTTGGACCCTCAAAGTTAACTCCCCTCTTTCCACGTCTATAAGGGTTCGGCCCGTCGCTAGAAATGGTCGTCCCAAGATGATTGGAATATTTTCATCCTCCTCCATGTCTAGTACGATGAAATCGGCCGGAAAGATGAACTTGTCAACCTTAACTAATACATCCTCGATCACTCCCCTCGGATACTTTATCGATCGGTCCGCCAATTGTAATGAGACTGTGGTTGGCTTAGCTTCCCCAATATTCAGCTTTTGGAAAATCGACAGAGGCATGAGGTTGATACTCGCACCAAGATCGCATAGTGCCTTATTAAATGAAAAATTCCCCATGGTGCAAGGTATGTTGAAGCTTCCCGGATCTTTTAATTTAGGTGGGAGCTTCTTTTGAAGAATTGCACTGCACTCCTCTGTCAAGGTGACCATTTCAAACTCTTCAAGTTTTCTCTTCTTAGATAATATCTCTTTCATGAATTTGACATAACTCGGCATCTGCTCCAATGCGTCGGCGAACAAAATATTTATGTGAAGCTTTTTGAACACATCAAGGAATTTAGAAAATTGTTTGTCCGCCCTTCTTTCTTTGTAGTCTGCGGAAGCGGGCAGGGAACACATGTCTTCAAGTTATCCGGCTTCACATCCTTTGACTCCTCTGGCTTTAAATCCATCTCTTCCTCCATCACTTTCTTCTCTTTACCCAGCTCCGGCTGATCTAGCAACTCTCTCCCGCTTCTCAAGCTAACTGCGTTTAGACTCTCTCTAGGATTAGTCTCTGTTGTACTCGGCAATGCTCCCTCCGGACGAGCTGTCAACACATTAGCGATTTGGCCCAGCCGGACCTCCAAATTCCGAATGGAAGCAGAATGATTTTGTAGTGTAGCTTCCGTCCGAGTCATAAATTGACTTGTATTTGCCGCCAATTTTGCAAGCGCTTCCTCGAGAGACACTTTGGGAGCGGAAGGGGGCTGCTGTTGATTCTGAGCGAAAGGGGGCTGGTGTGCGTTCTGTCCGTTTCTCCATGAAAAGTTGGGATGATTGCGCCACCCCGGATTATAAGTATTGGAGTACGGGTTATTCGGTCGATTCCCATTTCCTACGAATTGAGCCTGCTCCATCTGATTTTGCTCGACGGATTTCCAAATTGACACTCCGCTCGGGTGTGATCCGTTACACCAATTACATGTCTCAATGGTAATGGGGGTCAAAAGTGCGTGCGAAAATGTCCTGGTTGTGTCATGTCAAAGCGGCGACTTGAGGTGTCAAGGTGGAGATCGGATCATTGCTTGAAACTTCCATTACTCTTTTCGGTGTCAATCTTTCTGATGGCCATTGGTATGCGTTTTCGGCCATATCTTCCAAAAGCACGTGAGCCTCGGCCATAGATTTTGCCATGAATGTCCCACCGGAGGCCGCATCCACTAAAGTGCGTGTAGAAGCACTCAAACCACCATAAAACGTATGAAGCTGAAGCCAATCAGGAATACCGTGATGAGGGCATCTTCGTAGTAATTCTTTATATCGCTCCCACGCCTCGTGGAGCGATTCCATATCGAACTGGGCAAAAGTGGTTATTTAATTTCTCAATCTCGCCGTCTTAGCTGGTGGGAAAAATTTGGCAAGGAAGGCTTGCGCTAACCTCTCCCATGTTGTAATCGACCCCGGCGGTAGGGAATTTAACCAAAACTTTGCTTTATCCCTCAAAGAGAAAGGGAAAAGCCTCAATCGGATGGCATCGTCGGTGACACCATTAGTTTTGAAAGTATCGCATATCTCAAGGAAAGACGCAATGTGGGCATTCGGGTCGTCCTTCGGCAATCCACAGAATGGGCTCGCCTGCACCATCTGAATAATGGCGGGCTTGATCTCAAAGTTATTTGCTTGGATAGTGGGACGCCGGATTCCCGAAAAATTAGCGTTGACCTGCGGCATGGCATAATCTCGAAGAGTGAGTTCCGGTTGAACTTGCCGCACTTGGTTGTCTCCTCCTTGGATTTCAATATTCTCGGCCATGTTGACCGTCGTCTGCAGTTCTCTTTTATCCTTTTTGTTCCTTCTTAGCGTGCGATCGAGCTCGGTGTCCAAAGGTAGTAGGCCTTCGTTACCGAGTCTTCTCATGCACTACACAAAAGGTCCTGAAAGGAAAAACAAATAAACGAAAATAAATACACAAAAATAAAATAAAACGTTCAAATTAAGACTGGAAATACTTAAATCGATATTAGAAAAATTTCAATCCCCGGCAACGGCGCCAAAAACTTGTTGCGATATTTCTTACACGCAAGTGCACGTCATCGTTTACAAGTAATAAAGTGATAAGTAGAGTATCGTTCCCACGAGGATTGAATCTCTAACTACCGACGTTTTCGTATTCCAATTTTATTTGAACAATCGAAGTTGGGTTTTTGGATTAATAACTAAAAGAATTTCTAAAATACTAAGCAGTAGAAAACAATATCTTGGATTAAGGAAATCAAATGATGAATACGTCTAGGGTTCTGAATCCACCTTAGTTTATCCGAATTTACTCTCGATAATCCGTAATAAATAATTTTCCCAATTTACTGAAGGCGGAGATTGCTAATATATTCTACCGCCTCTCCCGAGGTCAATAGATTTATCTAACGGCGACTAACGCACTCTATCCCTAGGTGAATTATCTCGTCGATAGGCAAAAGCATGAAATCTCCTAAAGGCCACGTAGTTTCTATGAGTATATTCCTATCTCACGAATAAAACGGTCCTCACCAATAGTTCCTCACCAAATCTCCTCTCCCGATTAAGTGAATGATTAAATCAATACAACTATTGGCGGATAATTGCAAGCATTAAACATAATTGGGAAAACTCAATAAAAGGTAATAAATTGGATAATCTTAATCAATTCGTCAAAACAAAGGTTTCATCAAAACCCTAGATTAGGGCTTTAGCGACATACTAAAAGCGAAAATACGAATAAATAAACGAAAGCATAAAATTCAAACGCAGATGAAGCTCGGATTCCTCCGTTCTTGACTCCCTTCCGCCCTTGAATTCTTCGCTTCCTCCTCTTCTGTCTCCAAGCTTAAGCTCTCCTAGGTTTAGATTCAATGATTCCTGATAATTAAATTAGGGTCTTAAGCCCTATTTATAGCTCAAGCACCTCCACAAATCGCGTCCGTATTAATCGGTTGAAAATCGGCTAAACGGCCCGAGAATCCGCGCAGACGTACCAAACCCGCTAAGTGTGCCGGCTCATCAACTCGTGCCGCGGCACATCGCCAAAAGTCGAATACAGGCGTAAATAAATTCTTACGTGCGCGGCTCACTGGGTGTGCCGCGCACGAGTCTGATTACTCGCCCTTGGTGGTGTCTTCTGTGTCGCGGCTCGATTCCTTGCGCCGCGGCTCATCGTCCGCTTTCGCCGTTTTGCCTCGTTTTAGCTCCCGGACTTCAATTTCCTGTCAATCATACAAAATCAAGGCATTAAAAGCTCATTTAGATGATTTCACTCACCAAAACACTACAAAATAATGATAAATAAGCGTATAAAAATACGCCTAACACAGACCGAGCGCTTCGCCTTGGGGCACGCCTGTCCTCTTCGTGAGGAAGAAAGATGGTTCACTACGTTTGTGCATCGACTACCGTGAGCTGAATAAAGTAACCATCAAGAATAAGTATCATTTGCCTCGTATAAACGATTTATTTGATCAATTGCAAGGAGCTGCGGTTTTCTTGAAGATTGATTTAAGATCCGGGTATTATCAACTCAGGGTGAGGGAGTCCGACGTTCCGAAGACGGCATTTCGGACGAGATATGGGCATTATGAATTTGTAGTTATGCCTTTTGGGTTGACGAATGCGCCGGCAGTATTCATGTAGTTAATGAATAAAATATTCATCGAGTACCTCGACAGGTGTGTAGTCGTCTTTATTGACGACATCTTGATCTATTCTCGAGATAAGGAGGAACATGCCCGACACTTGCGTTTGGTTTTAGACATTTTGAGAACCGAGCACCTCTATGCAAAATTCTCGAAATGTGAGTTTTGGTTGGAAGAAGTTATGTTTCTCGGACATGTGATTTCGGCCGAAGGGGTTCGTGTAGACCCGCAGAAGATCGAGGCAGTGCTAGATTGGGCGCCGCCTAAAAATGTTAAGGAAGTTCGTAGCTTTTTGGGCCTTGCTGGATATTACCGTCGGTTTGTCGAGGGGTTCTCGAAACTCGCTCGACCGCTTACGAAATTACTCCAGAAGACCGAAAAGTTTATTTGGACAGATGAGAGACAACAGTGTTTCGATGAACTGAAGAGACAATTGACTTCAGCGCCGATTCTAACTTTACCACATGGTAGCGAAGGCTTTGCAGTTTACAGTGACGCTTCGGGTCAAGGCCTGGGCTGTGTCCTTATGCAGCATGATAAGACAATAGCTTTTGCGTCACGACAATTAAAGCCTTATGAGATGAATTATCCTACTCATGATTTAGAGTTGGCCGCAATTGTCTTCGCACTCAAGATTTGGCGATATTATTTGTATGGTTCACCGTGCCGGATCTATACCGATCACAAGAGCCTGAAGTATATTTTCAGTCAGAAGGAGCTGAATATGAGGCAGAGACGCTGGCTAGAGTTGATAAAGGATTATGATTTGGAAATTCTTTACCACCCCGAAAAAGCCAATGTCGTTGCAGATGCTTTGAGCCGCAAATCCGCATCTCTTCAAATGCTCGAGGTTCTTACATCCCAGACGAAAATTCGTCAGGATTTAATTGAACAAGGGATAGAAGTTTGGCTTCGGCAGTACAAGGCGATTGTGTGCTCTTGAAATTACTTCGTCCTTAGTTGACGACATCAAAGGGAAGCAGTGGAGTGACCCGATGATTTCTCAACTGAAGGAAGATGTAATTAAAGGAAAAGCTCCTGGCTTTATGGTTCACGAGGATAGTATTATGAGATTTCAGGGCAGGCTTTGTGTTCCGAACGATTTGGAGTTGAGACAGAGGATGCTCCGAGAAGCTCATGCTACGCCTTACTCAATCCACCCCGGAACGAGTAAGATGTACAAAGATTTGAAGCGCAATTTTTGGTGGAATAACATGAAGTAGGATGTTACGGAGTTTGTACTACGATGCTTGACGTGTCAACAAGTCAAGATCGAACATCAACGACCGGCGGGGTTGTTGAAACCACTTCCCATTCCCGAGTGCAAGTGGGAAGACATCTCAATGGACTTCATCACTGGCATGCCGAGAACTCGGCCCGGAATGAATATGATTTGGGTGATTGTCGATCGGTTGACCAAGTCTGCGCACTTCTTGGGTATTAAGGATACTTGGGGACCGGATAGACTGGCTCGAACCTTTATTGCTGAGATTGTGAGGTTACACGGTGCCCCCAAGACCATTGTTTCTGACCGAGACGGCCGTTTCGTATCGCATTTTTGGCAGGCCGTTCACCAGGCTCTGGGTACGGAGTTGAGATTGAGCACTTCCTTTCATCCTCAGTCGGACGGTCAGACAGAGAGGACGATTCAGACGTTGGAAGATATGTTACGGGCTTGTGCCTTGGATTGGAGTAATGATTGGGAGCTTCACTTACCGTTGATCGAGTTCGCTTACAATAATAGTTGGCATGCGTCGATCAAAATGGCACCCTTCGAGGCACTCTATGGTAGGCGATGTAGGTCGCCATTATGTTGGGACGAGGCTTCTGAGCTAGTTGGGATGGAGCCGGATATGTTGATGGAGACTAAGGAAAAGATTTCTATTATCCGAGATCGATTGCTGGCTGCCCAGAGTCATCAGAAATCTTACGCTGATACTCGTCGTCGACCCTTGGAGTTTAGGGGATCATGTCTTGCTCAAAGTGTCGCTGACCAGAGGAGTTTTCCGCTTCTGGAAAAAGGGGAAACTTAGTCCGAGGTATATCGGACCCTTCGAGATTCTGGACAGAGTTGGAGATTTAGCATATTGCTTGGCGTTGCCTCCAGCTTTGAGCCACGTCCACAGTATTTTTCATGTGTCTCAGTTGAGAAAGTACGTACCGGATCCGAGCCACATTATCGACTACAGTGAGATTGACGTAGCCGAGGATATTACCTTTCTGGAGAAACCCGTGAAGATTTTTGAGCGCCGCGAGAAACAACTTCGGCATAAGACCATTCCACTGGTTAAAGTGCAATGGTCGAGGAATGGGGTCGAGGAGGCGACTTAGGAAACGGAAGAGAAGATGCGGGTGGAATACCCCGAACTATTTATTTCTTAAGTTTCGGGACGAAACTCCTTTTTAGAGGGGGAGAATGTAATACCCGGTTGAAATTCATGTCGTTTCAAATCTCTTCATTTTGCGAATCGTGTTTTTGTTGGGCGAACCTTTGAAATCGTCGCTTGGATCCACCGTTTTGGGGTTTCCGTACTCCCATTTCGTGTTATTGTTTCCCATATATTGAGTCCTATTGCTTTTATTCTCTTCCCGGGTCATTTTTCATCATTTTAGGACCCGAGGAGGGTGTGGGCCGCGGCACAAGGAATGTGCGCCGCGGCACACACATTTCCTAGACCTGGCCGAGCGGAATGTACCGGGTGCCGCGGCACATGCCGGCAGGGCCGCGGCACACTGCCGAGTCACTTCCACGGCACACCTAGGCTGAGCCGCGGCACACTTATGTTGCATCCTCAGCCAAAAACCGACTGTACCCGGTGCCGCGGCACACTCCAGCTGAGCCGCGGCACCGCCGAACCACAGGAGCAATTTTAGGCACTGTGCGGCACACACAGGTGAGCCGCGGCACACAATGCGGTCAACTGCATAAATTGTGCTTTTTGAGCGAGATGCAGCTCATTTCACCATTTTCTTCTTCCACCTGCGAGAGAGAGAGAGAGTTTGAGGGGAGGAGTTTTCTCACATCTATCACTTGTGTGTTGGATTTTTACCATTTTCATTCGGTTGGGAAGCCCGGATAGTCGATCTAACGCGTATTCCTCGGATCATAGAGCTTGGATATTCAAGAGGTAATTTCTTCAACATCTTGATTCTCGATTTTGTATGGGTATTGATGTTGTGGATGATAAAATCATGGAGTATGAAGTGATATATGCATGATTATGGACATGTTTGAGTATTCATCGGATTATTGAAAAATTATTCAAGAACACTTTGGATTTTGTGTTGGACTTTGGGGGTTTTCGTAGATTCGTCCGATTTATCCAATTGAAGCTTGAGAACCTTGAGATTATGTTATATCTATACCGTATGCGTGTTTTCTTACGATTTTACGGGTTGGATTGTGCCATTTTCGGACTTGTGGGAGTTTGGGCAATTTCCCAACCTTTACTTGTTCACCCGTGTACTTTCTTGAATCGTAGACGAGTTTCGGGAGTCTCTTCGTGTAATTTGAGTATGGATAATTAATGGTCATATTCCTTGCGAATCGTTTAGGTGCCGGAAGCGCGTTCTTGGACCTACCGAACTCATACCTTTCCTCCGTTCGATTTCTCGAGGTCTCAAAGGCAAGTATATAATTATGATTGTACGTTCTCGACTTTGAAAGTAAGAAATATTGATGGCATTTCTTAAACGAACCATTTTTACGGCATTCATAGATATATTGATAGCATATTATGAACGCACCGTTTTTACGGCATTCATATATGAATTGATGGCATGTAATGAACGAACCGTTTCTACGGCATTCATACATGTAACGGCGTATGATATGAACGAACCGTTTCTACGGCATTGACATACGTCTTGATGTGATGATATGAGATTTAGTCATTCCGGAATACTAGTCTTGAATTGATGAATTGACGGCTACATTTACTTTATTGTCGAGGAGTATTGTGTATCATATTGATATACTTGCACTAGCTATTCGACGGCTATCCCCTTTATGGGGGAAATACGTTTCATGTATTTCAGGTTCCAGGAGGACAGACAGGCAGGTATCGGGTCGGCATGAAGATGGTGGGCAAGTGTGATACTGTGTTTTTCTTCCAGTTACGTTATGAGTTTTCCATTCAGTGTTGTTGTACTGGATTGGCTATTGAATACTCGAGTATTGTTTTCCATTTTCTTTGATGTTCCGGCTTGTGTTTGCCGAAATTTTGAATACCTTTGTATTGTTTTCATTCTATTGTGTGTAGACCTTCTCGGTCAAAGTTTACAGTTCCGCGTATGTTTAGCCTTGTGGGACCCATGGCGGGGCTTACGGCGCTGTAATATTCCCTGAATAACTTGGGGGCGTTACATTCACAAGGTAAGCTCAGAAACTCCGTCATCCGGTGATTCTAACTTACGCTATAACTGTAGGAAACCTGGACATTATGTAAACAAATGTCCACATCCAAAAGTTCAAAAGTTGCCAGAAGCTGAGCAACAAGAAAATGACAAAAGAAGACGTGTCTGGAAAAACAAGCTCAAGGTCCAGATTGGTGAATCAGAAGCCTCGCCAGCGTCCAACAAGACCGATGAATGCCTTAAAGTTGTCACTGAATGTGACTCCTCCGACGATGAGATTGAAGATAAAGCATACATGTGCTTTATGGCCAAAGAGATACAAGACGATGAGGATAGCGTTGACGAAGTAAGCTCAACTTCAACTATTCCTGTAAACAAATCGCATACCTTCGAAAACATGATGAATGAATTTAAAAAAATCCAAAAGGCCCATGAGACTTTAAAACAAGAAAACGTATAGCTCCAAATTTCAATCTTAGATCTGAAAGATGAAAATGACTTGCTGACGAATAATTACAAAAACATGTCTATTGGTTGCAAAAACAGCAAGATCACATTTGAAAAACTCATTGAAAGCAATCATCAACTTGCCTACGATCTTAATGAGAACAAGTCTCATAATGAGAGAAAGACAAATGATTTTGCTTTACTCGAAGCCAAAGTAAAAGCTCTCGAGAAGCGAGAAGGAGAATTAGAGACCATTCTGAAATCAATCGAGAAATCATCTAAACAGATGGAAGAAATTCTAAGCACTAGACAACATGCTCACGATAAAAGTGGCTTAGGTTATAACTCATTCTCCAACAAGGGAAAAACTAGTACAGTATTCGTCATGAGTGTGGAACCAAGTCCCGTAAAGGCTACAGCTACCCCTCGTACAAAGAAGGATGCGATTCCACCGCCTAGCTCATATCACAAACAGCGGAAACCTCCTAGACCTATAAGGCGTGATCAACAGCATGATCCCCGAGGATATCAAAAGAGCCAACAGCCGTTCAAAAAGAAAGCTGTATCTAAGTATAAAAGGCAAGCACCGCAGTACTTTCAAGAGTACAGTGCGCCTAGATACTAGATATAGGAGCCCCGTTACCCATCTAGAAATCAGGTTGGCGCGCAATATCACCAACAGCTCTGGGAATCCAACTGGAGAGCCAAAAGACAAGATGTAAGGTCTAAAAAAATGGCTCCACCTCTGAGATGGCAACTGTACTGTAATAATAATAATAAGCCTAGATTTTACATGCATGATTATCAAAGTTACACCAACTATATGCCTGCCCCACGTAGACATCGCAAATCTGGACCAAAAGTAACTTACAACAAACCAATTGTTGTTAGGCAAATTTAGGTACTAAAAGGCACTAACATACATGGACCCAACAATCAAAGGGGACCTAAATCTACTTAAATTATGTGCTTACAGGATATCAAGGAAAACGATATCTGGTAATTTGACAGCAGATGTTCTCCGCAAATGACAGGTGATATCAGCAAGATGTTAGATTATGTAGAAGGTCGCGGTCCAAAGGTGCGCTTTGGTGATAAGTCCAAAGGAAGAACAAGAGGGAAGGTAACCGTGCTTGTAGGAAAGTTCAAAGTCACTGATATAGCCTATGATGAAGGCCTACAGTACAATCTACTCAGTATCAGTCAGTTCTGTGACAAACAGTTCTTAGTGAAATTCTGTATAGACCACTGTAGAGTGAAGGACATCAAAACTAAAGAAGTTGTTCTCACAAGAAGTAGGTTAGGTAATATGTATATTGCTGACTGGAACGAAACAACCACTTTTTCTCCTCATATGGTGTATCATCATCAATTGTCTTGATGATTTAGTTATGATGTGGGGACTTTAATTATACATGGTGTATAATTTATATTATTTGATTCTTGGCATGATGCGTGGTGTGATGTATTTTTATGTTATAATACAACACCATCTTCATTCCACCAAAAGGACTTGGCCGTGAGTTTGTGAGCAAGGGAGAGAAAAAATTTTCTTTTTCTTAAACTTAGAGTTTAAGTGTATTTTGAGAGAGAAACAATTTATATAAAATATTTAGAGTATTTATAAACTTATATATAAGCTAATTCAATAAACTTCTAGCCGTATACTTAGAGTATAAGTTGATAGAAATATTTTTTGGTCACCTTTCAACGCGGGATACGTAGAGGCGCGGTGCTTCCAGTGCTCGGGAATTTTCAAAAGATCATTTCATTAGATTAGTGTTGTGCTCGAAATCAAGAAGACATTATCAAAGGTCTACGAAGGTATGATCTCTTAATTTTATTTTCGTCATTTTATATTCATTTATACGATACTTGACTGATCCGATTTTGGGGTTTTGGTTTTATTCGGATCGACCAGTTTATTTTCCACTGCGTATCCCGTTTTTATCACCAGATTCCAACATAAGTAGATTTAGAACTTACCTTATGAAAAGGCTTGGGCCTGTAGGGAGTCTTTCCAAATTGTTTGATGAACTTTTTTAACTTGTGCATGATCAGGGCCATTTCATCTTGTGACAGGATGTCATCATCACTGTCTGCAGTCTTCTGTGCTGATTTGGATGTGTTGGTGCAGAGCTATGTCTCCTATCAGATACAGAAGCCAGTGCTGTAGTCTTGACAGGTGACTCTTCGGCCATTTCTCTCATGTGAATATCTTACTGAAAAGCTTTGAGGTTAGAAAAATATCAAAAGTGGAAATATCGTTTAGATTACAGTATGCATGCATAGTTGTAGTCTTACTGTCCCATCGGGCAGGGAGTGATCTAAAGATTTTTAAATTTTTCTCCTTTTGGGTATACACTTTACTCAATGCTTCGAGTTCACCGACAATGCCAGTGAATTTGAGGTCAAGCTCCTCAAGCATTTTGGAAGATTTCATTTCGAAAGTTTCGGACTGCTGAGTATTTTAGAAATTTTATTTTCTTTCGAAAGCTCAGTTTCTTGCAAATAAGCTTGAGTTTCTCCCGGCTTTGCTTGGATGTCGGATAGTTCTTTACATTCGAGAATGTGCCTTTGTCGAGAGTGACAAATAGTGCATTCTTGGTGATGTTGTCTAGGTTGGCTCGTTGGCGCTCATGAGTCGTCCACTGATCGCTCTCTTTCTCGAGCATCTCGACATAAGGTTTCCCTTCCATCCTTGGGACTGTGTTAACCTTCAAGATCTTTATAGGTCCTTCTTGGATGACATAAATCATTTCCTCATGGATAGTAGCAATATGGGCTTCTATCCTGATTCTCCAGCCATTAAATTTATTAATGGAAAACATGGAAACCTTGTTTATCATAGATAAGTCCATCTTATACATAGAATGATGAAAGTATAAAACAAAGTTTTTAAAAGCTAGTGATTTGTGGATTTGATTTTGTTAAAAATCGACTGATTCTTTTTAGAATCAACCGCTCTGAGACCACTTTGGCCATAGAGTATACAATAAATAGCTTAGAAGGTAAAAATACAATAAGCTGTATGATTTTCGAAGTTAATTGCATTGCGGAAGTCTGTTAGAGACTTGCTGTAAATACAACTGATTGTTCTCCTGTTTGCTTGGTGCGTACATGGTTCTCACAATGTATACTTATAAATCACAGTTAAATGAAAACAGTAAAGGCTGAAAGTAAATAACAAATTTAAGTGTAAATCCCTCTACGTCCACTGGTCCTTCACACATGTGTAAAGAGTATATTAAAATCACTACGTACACAACTATGTGACTTTAACTAAACCTGTCTCTATATCGTTCACACAGAGTAATACAGGGACTGTAGCATTGGGCCGTTCACACAGATTGGCTTGAGCTCTTTTTGACTCGCTTCTTCTCACACAGATTAAAGCTTCGCCTTCAATGCTATTCTTCCCAGGCAGGTCAGAATACTCAAGGAACCTTAGTCCACACAGGCTAATGATTATCTCAACGGTATAAGGTAGAACGATTCCAAACAGCAGCCATATCTTTTATGAGCGTTCGCTATATGCTGTGATGTTCGGATTGAGGATTTAGTATATTTCTTCGCTTGAATACTTCTATATGCTCAGAAAATATACTACCCTTCAATAGCTAGATAGTCATAGTAATCTGCCAGATCTATGCACAAGAATGAATACCTTCAGTTTAATTGGCGAGCAATGTCCTCTTGCTTGTGGCTATTTATAACCTTGGAAATATATCCGTTATAAATGTAGCCATTTCTGGTTGGTGAGATGTTGACGTCTCTGTTTGGCGGCTGCTAAATGTTTGAATTAAAGCAGATTGCATTTAATGCTTTAGACATTTTTTGAACTTCGCATTAAATGCTTTTCAGCGCGTTCAGACTTGTCTCTCTTCGACCATATTAATGCTGACCTATCAGCAATAAATGCTGGTTTAATGGTGAATACTTTATTAGTAAACAAGGTTTACCTCAAAACGGTATAAATCTTTTTCCATTCAGTCATGTTGGATTGTGTTTTACTTTTCCTAAGTAAAACACCTACAGTCTGACTGTTGTATCCAACGTACTATTACTTCTGTTGTATGATGCAAGTACTGTATGATGGACTACGTAGAAGATCTCTTGCTCTATGGACGGGCTGTACGGAGATTCCTAACAGCTTTCATACTTAGCGATATTCTGACTTCTTAAGACTTCTTTGTTGTATGTTGGCGATTATCAAAATAGGAATATTTATCCTAACATCCGCCAACTAGGATTATGAGATATGGCAAATGGATGTGAAGAAGGCTTTTTTAAATGGATACCTCTAAGAGGAAATATATATGGACCAACCTAATGGCTTCGTGTCCACTACCGATATTCATAAAGTTTGCAAACTTCACTGTGCCATTTATGGACTGAAGCAATCTTCGTGAAGTTTGTAATCATTGTTTTGACAAAGCAGTCAAAGAGTTTGACTTCGTTCAAAATGAATATGAGGCTTGTGTTTACAAGAAGGTTAGTGGGAGTATAATCGCATTCTTAGTACTATATGTGGATGCCATTCTACTAATAGAAATGACATTGGACTGCTTAATCTGTGAAAGCTTGGCTTTCAAACACATTATCCATGAAAGACTTAGGAGAAGCTTCCTATACTCTAGGTATTCTCAGCTGTAGGGATAAATCAAATAGAATGATTGGACTTTCCTAAGCCATCTATATAGAAAAGATCCTAAAAAGGTTTAGGATGGAAGATTTTAAAAGAGTATTCTTACATATGCGACATGGTTTAAAACTCTCCAAAACTGTGCCCTCAAAGTGAGGAAGACGTGATGGAGATGAGACAAGTACCTTATGCATCAACTGTGGGTAGCCTCATGTACGTTATGCTATGCATGAGACTAGGCACTGCATACACTATGAGCGTAGTCAATCGATATCAAGCAAACCTGGGTGAAGAACATTGGACAGTAGTAAAGAACATTATGAAGCACCTTAAATAGACTAAATAAATGTTTCATACATACGGTGGTGGAGAATTGAGAGTGGATGGGTTGATAGACTTGGATTTTAGTGGGGGTGCGGACAAAAGAAAGTCTACTTCAGGGTACATATTTACTCTAAATGGTGGAGCAGTTTTTTGGATGAGTTCCAAGCAAACTTCGACCGCACATTCCACATAACGGACGAGTACCAGGCAGCCTCAGAAGTGTCAAGTTAAGCATTTTGGATCACGAAGTATCCTGAAGAATTTCAAGAGGTCCCAAGCGCAAAGCTGCCCGTGCCGCTTTACTAAGACAATGAAGGAGCTGTTGCACATGCTAAAGAGCCTATGTCTCATCATAATACCAAGCGTATTGAGAGAAAGTACCACATAGTCAGAGAGATGGTAAAGAATAGATAATTGAACTGCATAGGGTTGACTCATCAATAACCTTGCTAACCCGCTTACCAAGCCACTATCGTAGATTGTCTTGGACTGACATCTAGATAATTTGTGTATTAGGTACAACAATATATGGAATTGAGTTCAAGTGGAATATTGTTAGAGTGTGGCCTCGAATGCCACACCGAGGGTAAGACAGTGAGGGCATTTATATGTTATTATGAACTTATGTTGTATTAATAAAAGGCAGTGATTATTTTTTTATTTATTGTATATCATTGGCATTCTTGATTTGGTAAATAAATAGGAATAATGTTCGTGCTTTTGATTAGAAACATTCACTCCTTATGATATAAGGAGTCTTGCACTGGAAGTGTTTAGAACTCATATTGTTTAACTTATCCGCAAGTCAATGAAACTTAATTGGACGGTATGTTTCAATGAAGGATTTGTATATTGTATGTGTAGACATGTACATGTCTTCACTCAGGAGTAGTGGGAGCATTAGTATAGGTATATAATTAGATTAGTATACTCAGATATGAGGATAATTAATGACAGAATCGTAAGGTTATGATATGTATGCGTGAACCGTTGACTTGAGGGTTCAGTAAAACGTGAGCTTGTTTCATTAACTTAGTAATTAGAGTAGTTCTATCCAATCACCCGTTGACAGGGATCAACCTCAAAGTGAAATTTAATGAGCAAGTAGCAGTCTTTATTGGATACCAAAAAGTATTCTTTCTCATGTAAGTGAACAGGATAATGTCCTATGCATATAGTGGTAAATGAGATCAAAAGCCTTTGGCTAAAGCAATTAAGCTAGTTGTATTTGATACATGAGAGCTCTATGATCTTGATTTGCATTGACACATGTATAGAGTCAAGTATCGACTTGGTTTGACTTAAACGTGACCCTGAAACTTGATCGGGATATATGATTGAAGGGTTTATGTGTATACGATATTCATAACAGGTTTTGGAATGATTACATCATTCGTTATAAGTTGGGTTACGGTGTGAGCCATGGACTGGATAAGTATTCTTCACACTACTTGGATCCTCCCACTGCAGAATGAGACGAACCTATAGAGTTGTGCATATAGGATCAATGATGGCATATATTGAGCTTATTCTCTCTTAGTAAATATTGGATATTGGACGTCTAAATGAATTTAATTTATTAGATAAATTAAATCGGTCAGATGAATTAAATAATTACTTGGGGATTAATTTAATTCAAATATAATTATTTTTTGAGAAATTAATTATATAGTATTTGATATAATTAATTAATTGGATTAATTAATAAATATAAATACATTATGATGGATCAAGGTTTATCTAACGGATTAAATACATGAGGGTCCTGAACACGGACCGATTGGAAGCTTCTACCCTGTCAACCCTTGTGGCCGTCTCGCCCCCCATTATTGCTTTCATATATTTTGTGGCACTTGGTGATAACCTACCATTTGAAGGATTAATATATTTAGGGAGACTTTGAAAAGTCGGTGGTGTGAATATTATATATGAACATCACCCCACTTTGAGAGGACGACGTGAGAAAAACAGGAGAGAAAAAGAAAATTTTGAACTTTGCTTTCATTATTGCTTTTAAGAGTTTAAGGCATACTTTATTTCTTCTTCTTGCCATGTTCTTGGAGAACTAGAAGATAGAGTTTTATTCCAGTTATTTTTCTAATGAGTGAATCGTAGAGACGTTCAACATTTTCGGCGTTGGAATTTCCAAAAGCTTCACGGATTAGATTCATACTCGTCGTCATCATATTAAAGAAGTCGGGTCTATTCGCACATGACTCGGTGCGAAGAAGGCCGATCGATCCAGATATTTCCCTGTAAGGAAGACTCAATCAGGTGAGTATGCAAAAAGTCAGGCTAGCGCGACGGTATGATTTCGATTCTTTTATTTATTCGATTTATACGATCCTAGATCGCTCCTCTTTAGGAGTTTGGATAAGCACGATTTGTGCGATTTTATTTCAGTTGCATATTATATTTATGACCTGAACTCCAACAGTGGTATCAGAGATATTTTTGCATTTTGAATGCATGTTTGATGGTACTTTTATGATTTGGACTGATAAAAAAATCAGAGATATTCAACTATTCATCGTATTAATGCTTTTCGTGATTTTATATTTTTATATAAATCAAGATTTTCTTAGAAAATGATTTATATTAATAATATGAAAGTAAAAAATCATAACATTTTAGAAATCTGCCCGAAAAAGACCCGAGTGCTTTCGTTGGACAAAACAGGATGCGATTGTCCAAACCCAGCTGAACCAGCCAGGACAGAACCCAGCTGATGCTAGGAGTACCCAACTAATGCTTAAGGGAACCCACCTGATGCTGGGAGTACCCGGATGAGTGCCGAAGGGAACCTAACCGACATCGAAGGGAACCCAGCTGATGCTGAGAGTAACCAGCTGATGCGGAAGGGAACTGAGCTGATGTTGGGAGTACCCGTCAGAGTGCCAAAAGAAACTAAAATGATGCAGGGAGTATCCAGCTGATGCCGAAGGGAATCCAACTGATGTTGGGGCAGTACCTGGCTGATGCCGAAGGGAACTCAGCTGATGCTGGGGTAGTACTCGGCTTAGTGTCAAAGGGAACCCTAGCTGTCGGGTGTCGGGTCTCGTTTTTCAGTATATTTGTTAATTTTCCCAATATTAAATTGTGTTTTTTATTAATTCATTAAATTTGGAATTTTTTATGGAGGGAAAATTTAGAGAAAATATTTTGAGGGTTTACTATGGACAAATTAAATTGTGATTAATGTTGAATTAATTAGATTAATTCAAACCATTGCTTGTTATGTTTGACATAATGTGATGAGGATGCAGTTCATGGACTTAATTTTTCGAATCATTATTATTCGATGGGGTTGTAAAGGTCGGTTTTGAGCCTTCTACAGAGCCTTCTTCACACAGCAAAGAGACATAATATGTTGGATACAACATACATGTTGAAGGTGTTTTACTTAGGAAAAGTAAAACACATCCAACATGACTGAATATAAAAAGGCTTTAAACTATTGTGAGATATACATTGTTTATTCATAAAGTTTTCACGGTTAAAGCAGCATTTATTGCTGATAGGACATTATTTAATGCAGCTGGAGAGAGACAAGTCTGAACGCTCTGAAGAGCATTTAATGCAAAGAGAGAAAGGATGTCTGAAGCATTAAATGCGATCTGCTTTAATTAGAATATTCAGCAGTCACCAATCAAGAGTTAGATGTCAACATCTCACCAACGAGCAACAGCTTCATTTATAACAGATACATTTCCAAAGTTATAAATACCCCAAAGCCAGAGGACTCAAATACACAAGTTATTCATTATCGCGAAAGCTCTAACAGATTACTCTGACATTCTAGCAATTATAAAGAAGTATATTTCGTGAGCATATAGCAGTATCCAAGCGAAGAAATATACAAGTCCTCAACACAAACAGCACAGCATACAGTGATTGTTCATATGTGATAAAGCTGCTGTTTGAGAAGTGTTCTACCCTTACCATTGAGATTTATCATTATCCATATGTGGACTAAGAATCCTTGCGTATTCCGACATGTGTGGGAAGAATATCATTGATGATGAAACTTCGATTTATGTGAGAAGAAGTGAGTCAAAAAAGAGCTCAAGTCAATCTGTGTGAACGGCCCAAAGCTACATTCCCTGTATCAATCTGTGTGAACGATATAGATACAAGTTTAGTTAAAGTCACATAGTTGTGGACGTAGCAATTTTAATAAACTATTTACTCATGTGTGGAGGACAAGTAGACATAGAGGGATTAACCTCTAACCACTTTAAACTGTGTTATTTACTTTCAGTATTTACTGTTTTCATTCTACTGTGATTTGATAGTATACATTGTAAAATCCTGTACGCACCAAGCAAACAGGAGAACACCTAGTTGCTGTATTTACAGTAACTCATTTAGTCTTCCACTACACATTAGAAAATCGCACAGCTTACTATGCATCTATTCTAAGCTATTAATTGTATACTTAGTGGCCAACAAGTGGTATCATAAAGGTTGATTCTGAAAGGAATCAATTGATTTTTAACTGAGTCAGGTCAACAAATCACTAATTTTTGAAAATTTATTTTATTTTCATCATCTGTTCTATTTATCAAATGGATACGTCTATGATAAACAAGGTTCCTATGTTCTCTATTAACGAGTTTGATGACTGGAGAATTAGGATGGAGGCTAGTCTTGCATCCATGCACAATGAGATGATATTCATCATCCAAGAAGGTCCAATAAATATAATGAAGGTTAATTCTACCGCTAGAATAGAAAGATAACCTCACGCTGAAATGCTCGAGAAGGAGCACGAGCAATGGACAGCTGACGATCGCAAGCATGCGAACCTCAACAATGTATCTAACAATGCGCTGTTTGTCACTCTCGACAAAGGCACATTCTCAAAGGTAAAGAGCTGTAAGACAACTAAGGAATTATGGGAGAAACTCAAGCTGATTTGTGAGGGTACTGAGCTCTCAAAAGAAAACAAAATTTCTAAACATACTCAGCAATTTGAATATTTTAAAATGAAATCTTCCGAAACGCTTGAGGAGCTTGACCTCAGATTCACTGGTATTCTGTTGCGATATTTCGTTAATGCAAGTGCACGTTATCGTAGACAAGTAATAAAGTGATGAGTGAGTATCGTTCCCACGAGGACTGAATCACTAAGTACCGATTTATATGATTCTAATTTTATTTGAACAGTCGAAATTTGTGTTGCAATTAATGACTAAAGAAAATCAATAATAAACAGAAAAACGATCGCTCGAGGAAAGAAAATCAAATAATGAAAAAGTCTAGGATTGTGAATCCACCTTGGTTTATCCGAATTTACTCTCAATTATCTGAAGTTAATGATTTCCCCAATTTATTGAAGGCGAAGATTGCTAAAATACTCTACCGCCTCTCCCGAGGCCAATAGATTTTTCTAAAGGCGAATAACGCACTCTATCCCTAGGTGAATTAATTCGATAATAGGCAAAAAACACAAAATCCTCAAAAAGTCACGTAGTTCCTATGAGTATATTCCTATCTCACAAGATAAAACGGTTCTCACCAATAGTTCATCACCAACTCTCCTCTCCCGATTCGAGTTGCGTAATTAAAAAAATCCAATTATTGGCCAGACAATTGAAAACATTAAAATCGATTGGGAAAACTCAACAGAAAAGGGAATTATATAGATAATCAAAAGCAAATCCATCAAAACTTTGGTTTCATCAAAATCCTAGAACAGAGTTTTAGCCTGACATGCTAAAAGATAAAAATACAGAAATAATGAATGAAAGCATTGAAATCAAACGCAGATGAAGAGCTCGGATTCCTCCGTTCTTCTGGCTGCCGCCCTCTGCTCTTGGTGTCTTCTGCTTCTTGTGATCGATTCCTCTCTCCCGCGATAATCCTCTGATTCTTAGATCATAAACCCTTATTGATAACTCTCTTTTGCCTCAAAAACGCGTCCGTGTAATTAGGTCGAGAACAGGCTCCAAAACGGCCTAGAAAGGCGACACTTTCTGTCAAAACCGCCCCGTGGGCTGCGGCTCACTTAATCTGTGCCGCGGCTCACGGTGCTCAGATAAAAACCTGGGTGCTATTTTTTCTTCTGGGCCGCGGCTCACTATACTTGTGCCGCGGCTCAGAGTACAGTTTACTCGGGGGTCGCTGGTCACCTACGTGTGCCGCGGCTCGCTTGCCTTGTGCCGCGGCCCCAGGCCAAATTTCGCCGTTTTCGTCCGTTTTTCATCGTTTCGGCTTTCAGACTCCAATTTCCCGCAAAACATAAAATAATAGGGCATTAAAGGCTCATTTATGCAGATTTACTCATGAAAAGAATACAGAATAATGATAAATAAGCGTATAAAAATACGCCTAATAAATACCCCCAAACTTGAGCCTTTGCTTGTCCTCAAGCAAAAATAATCAATTTCAAATAAAAGAATATCATGAATAATCGTGCAACTCATAGTGCTCAACCTAATCAATACTACCCTGAAAATCTCAAAGAATAGTACAAGTATCGTAATAGTGAGCCACGTTCAGGACATTGATTCCACAAAGTAACCAATTTCAGTCGTAATCAATCGTTCATTAAGAAAATCAAGCTCAAATATTAACAAGCGTGAATTTTACCGACCGTCAATATAAAGGGTTAAAAATAAACAAGTTAAGTCGCCCAGTCCCACAGTCTAGTGGCCAAAAATTTCAAGAGTTTCATTATCAAAAATAACCTTCGGACAGTATTCCCTTATATATGCTCAATAAGATGATTCGAGTTGACCACTAGGTTCGGATCTCGGGATGTTTCATCGGGATAATCCTAGGGTGGAATTCCATTCTCATGTATTGGGGAACTGTTTGACGTAAAAGACACTCATGGGGCACATGGATGCTTCTAGTTACTAAGTTCCCCTCCACAGCAGAGAAACAACTCGAATAGCTATTCCCGCATGTTCGATTCAAGGTTGCTGTTTTACGCGAGAGTAAACAACGGGTCACGCGAATACCCCCGGTTACTAGGCTCCCCATCATCAGCACATGCGAAATCTCTAAACCACTAGTCTAATCAGGGTTGTCGTTTTACGCGAGCGAAAACAGCGGGTCACGCGAATACCCCCGGTTACTAGGCTTCCCATCATAGAACAGATAATATCTCGACTTTTGGGAAAAACTGTCCGACTCTAAACTCAAATTAGGTGCCAACACGACTTATGTTACTGGACGACTAGCTATTGGGAAAAATGTAACCAAACGTATAGGCGGCGATTTGAAAACACGTATGTCTCCTCTCTTATCCGCTAAAATTTCTACAAAAACAAAAAGAATTTCGGACCTAGATGAAGACTCAACAGAAACAGATATCGCTGACTGCAACTCAACTAAAACTCAACTGTTTCTTCAGAGAGAAATCAGTATCGTATCATCAGTTTTTCACAAAAAGAAGCACGAAAAATTCACGAATGCAATTAAAAACACTACAAGCAAGGCTAGCAACAAAAATATAACTAAAAATAACAAAAGTGCAAACGAATAAGTACAGCAATAAGTATAGCGACAAAAGTAAACCCCCCCCCCCCAAACTTAGGACGTACATTGACCTCGATGTACACAAAATGTAATATGCAATAAAAGAAAAAAAGGGTCAAGTACTCCCCTACAGTCTGCTCACGAACTGGTGCCGGCGTCGTCCGGCGAGCCTGCACGTATCTCGACTACACCATGCGGAACGTGAATGAGTGAGCTTGCAACAACAAATAGGAAATTAAGGATGAGCTCTCAAGTTTAAACATGATGTAAGGGTTGGGATACAATATAATCCGATAAAACGATTCGTTGCATATAGTTTGAAAATGCTTGCCTTAACAATTTTTCATTGTTGCAATTTATCAAACACTTGGTATGCACAAGTCAAAATGAAGAACAAGAAGTTTAATGCCTAACTCCAAATCCCAAAAAATAATAACACAGATATATAGCCATGAAAAACGACAACTAACATCACCAATTCGTTCATAATCACCAATACCATAACAATCAAATACCATATTCACCATATTCCAACTCCATTTTTGAGAAAACATTGAAGAACAACTGGCAACATATAACTTCAATTCACTTTTCAAATCATGTATCACTTATGATTAAGAGATCGAGAATTACCTGACTTGGAATGAATGCAAGAAGAAGGAGCAGAAAAAGATATCGGCCGATCGCTGTGCAAAGGAAAGGGAAGAAGTTTACCTGAATACCGGCCGATCGAGTATAAGAAGGGTACCTGGGCTTTCCTATTTGCGACGGGGGCCGCGGCACAGCCTAAGTGAGCCGCGGCACATAGTACAGTCAGCCTGGGACTTTTTGTGATGTCGCCGGGTGCCGCAGCGCAGCATACGAGTGCCGCGGCTCATAATGTTAATGTGCCGCGGCTCAGCACATATGTGCCGCGGCACAGAGTACAGCCTCCTGGGCAGATTTTTGGCAATTAGCGTGCCGCGGCTCAGGGAATATATGCCGCGGCTCAGTAAGGTCGTGCCGCGGCACATAGTACAGTTTGTTTGGACTTTTTCGTTCAACTGGTGTGTGCCGCGGCTCACTATTCCTGTGCCGCGGCCCATCACTGATTTCTTCTCCTGGGGTGATTTCTGCACAGAATTTTTAAAGGAAAAACATCAAGAACGAGAGCGATAAGCAAATCAAAGAAAAAAATGACGAAAAATAAAGACTCTAAAATGCAAGAAAACACTAAAAAATAAATATACTACAACTATTACTCGGGTTGCCTCCCGAGAAGCGCTAAGTTTAAAGTCTTCAGCCAGACTTTTCTAGCATTCATCCGGCGGTGGATAAGACGACACTCGTCTTCTGCGCATCTATTGGATTTCCCAAGTAGGCCTTCAACCGCTGTCCATTAACTTTGAATTTGCGGTCATCTTTTTGTACTTCCACCGCACCATGTGGGAACACTTGAACTACGGTGAACGGTCCCGACCATCGTGAATGCAATTTCCCGGGGAATAACCTTAAGCGCGAATTAAATAACAACATTTCTTGACCCGGGACAAACTCTCTCTGTGTGATGTGCTTATCATGCCAAATCTTTGTTCGCTCCTTATAAAGCTTTGCATTTTCGTATGCGTTGTGGCGAATTTCCTCCAACTCATTCAGCTGTAAACAACGCTTCTCACCAGCAGACTTCAGATCAAAGTTTAATTTCTTTATCGCCCAATAAGCACGATGTTCCATCTCTACGGGCAAATGGAAACTTTTCCCATAAACTAATCTGTTAGGCGACATCCCGATAGGTTTTTTATACGCAGTATGGTACGCCCAAAGTGCATCATCGAGTTTAAACGACCAATCTTTTCGAGACGAGCTGACTGTTTTTTCTAGGATCCACTTCAGCTCTCGATTTGATATCTCGACTTGACCGCTCGTCTGAGGATGGTAGGCTGTAGCAACACGATAAGTGACTCCGTATTTTCTCAAGACCGCATCAAGGAATTTGTTGTCGAAGTGTGAACCACCATCACTGATAATAGCATGTGGAGTCCCAAAATGCGTGAAAATGTATTTTCTTATAAATTTGATTACGACATTTGAACCATTCGTTGGTAGTGCCACCGCTTCAACCCACTTTGAGACGTAGTCCACGGCTACCAAAATATAGAGATTCTTATTGGATGGAGGAAATGGACCCATGAAGTCTATCCCCCACACGTCGAACAATTCAACCTCAAGTATGGTGTTCAGCGGCATTCCATGCCGTCTTGAGATGTTTCCTGTCCGTTGACATCGATCACATGTGGACACAAAGGAGTGAGCATCCTTGAATAATGACGGCCAATAGAACCCCGATTGTAAGACCTTTGCCGTTGTTCTATTTCCACTAAAATGTCCACCGTAGGGTGATGCATGACAATGGTTCAGCACACTGTGGATTTCCTCATCCGGAATACATCTGCGAATAATTTGATCGGGGCATCTTTTGAATAGAAAAGGATCGTCCCACAAATAATACTTAGCGTCTGAGATTAGCTTCTTCTTTTGATGGCATGAGAGGTCGTTTGGAATTGTTTTGCTTGCCAAGTAGTTCACTAGATCAGCATACCAAGGCGCGTGTTGCGAACCCAACTTGTAGAGCTGCTCGTTGGGAAAGGTTTCCATGATTTGCGGATGACTTTCTCCTCGCTCGAGGGGACTCTCTAACCGTGAAAGGTGATCGCCTAAAACGTTCTCAGTCCCCTTTTTATCCCAAATTTCCAAGTTGAATTCTTAAAGGAGAAGAACCCACCTAATCATCCTTGGTTTAGCATCCTTCTTTTCCAAAAGGTATTTTATTGTTGAATGGTCGGTCGACACTATCACTTTCGTCCCTAGTAGATACGCCCGGAATTTATTAAATGCAAAGATTACCGCCAACAATTCTTTTTCCATTGTGGCATAATTTCTTTGGGCGTCGTCGAGTGTTCGGCTCGCATAATACACGACGTGGAACACTTTCCCTCGTCTTTGTCCCAAAACAGCCCCAATGGCAAAATCACTCGCATCACACATTAATTCGAACGGAAGGTCCCAGTCTGGAGTGACTATAACCGGTGCCGTGCTTAGAGCTTTCTTCAATAAATCGAAACTTTCTTTACACGACTCGTCAAAATTAAACGCAACATCCTTCATTAATAGATTGCACAACGGCTTCGTGATCTTCGAAAAATCCTTAATAAATCGGCGATAAGAAACGGCATGTCCCAAAAAGCTTCTAATCCCTTCAACCGAAGTAGGCGGAGGCATCTTCTCGATTGTTTCAATTTTCGCCTGGTCGACTTCAATTCGATGTGCGGATATTCGATGGCCAAGTACTATGCCCTCCTGAACCATAAAGTGACACTTCTCCCAGTTCAAGACCAAATTTGTCTCTTCGCATCTTTCTAGGACTTGCTGCAAATTTTGCAAACAAATGTCAAACGAATCACCGAAAACAGAAAAATTATCCATAAAAATCTCAATGCAATGCTCTACCATGTCAGAAAAAATAGCCATCATACACCGTTGAAAAGTATCCGGCGCATTACATAATCCAAAAAGCATGCGCCTATAAGCGAAAATGCCGTATGGACATGTAAACATCGTTTTCTCTTGGTCTTCTGGGGCTATATAAATCTGCTTATACCCAGAATAACCATCAAGAAAGCAATAAAAATTGTGTCCGGATAATCTATCTAACATTTGGTCAATAAAAGGTAAGGGGAAATGATCTTTTCTAGAGGCTTTATTCAACTTCCTATAATCTATGCACATACGCCACCCCATGACAATCCTAGTGGTAATTAATTCATTATTATCATTTTGAATAACCGTTATCCCACCCTTCTTTGACATAACTTGGACCGGACTTACCCACTTGCTATCAGAAATCGGAAAGATCATACCTGCGTCGAGGAGTTTTAAAACCTAGAGTTTTACCACCTCTTTCATGTTTGGATTCAAACGGCGTTGATGCTCCACGGATGGTTTGTAGTCTTCCTCCATCAAAATATTGCGCATGCAAACAGACGGGCTGATCCCCTTAATATTCGCAATAGACCATCCAAGAGCAGATTTGTATTCCCTCAAAATTTTCAATAATTTCGCCTCTTGATCCCCCGCTAAAGTGGCCGAAAGAATAACTGGCAGGGAATCATCGGGTCCCAAAAATGCATATTTTAAATGCGACGGCAGCTTCTTGAGTTCTAACTTTGGAGGTTTCTCGATTGAAGGGACGGGTCGAGTTAGTGAATTTCTGAGTTCCTCATACGGTTGACGAATGAAAATTGGCGGGGAAGCATCCATGTGTCGAACGTAGGCTGCATGCTCTGAATTTAATTTGGAAGCAAACCCCATCAAAACGGACTCCAATGGATCGGGTGGATAATTCTCTCGAAAGGCTCTATTTACACACGAGTCAATGACGTCAACTTGGAAACAATTTTCAGCATCACTCGGATATTTTAAGGATCGAAAGATATTGAACGTTACTTGCTCCTCTTGAACTCGTAGAGTAAGCTTCCCTTTTTCCACATCGATCAAAGTTCGGCCGGTTGCCAAAAATGGTCTTCCCAAGATAATTGGGATGTCGTGGTCCTCCTCCATGTCAAGCATAATGAAATCGCCCGGAAAGATGAACTTATCGACTTTGACTAAGACGTCCTCTATCACTCCCCTCGGATATTTGATGGATCTATCGGCCAATTGTAAGGAGACCGTCGTCGGCTTGGCTTCCCCAATATCCAGCTTTTTAAAAATAGAAAGGGGCATAAGGTTTATGCTGGCTCCGAGATCACATAGGGCTCTTTCAAAAGACGAATTTCTAATGATGCAAGGAATGGTAAAACTTCCCGGATCTCTCAATTTAGGTGGGAGCTTCTTTTGTAAAATAGCACTGCACTCCTCCGTCAATGCGACTGTCTCATACTCCTCGAGCTTTCATTTGTTTGACAAGACTTCTTTCATGAATTTTACATAACTCGGCATTTGCTCCAACGCGTCGGCAAATGGAATGTTTATGTGCAGTTTCTTGAAGACTTCGAGGAACTTGGAAAATTGCTTATCTAATTTTTGCTTTTGCAAACGCTGTGGGAATGGAATTTGAGGGGTGGGCTGAGTAGGCGACACTGCCTTTAGCTTAGGCGCCTCGTCCTTTTCTTTCTCACTTTGCTCGATTTTGTCCTTGTCATTGATAGGCTGCACTTTCAACTCCTTTCCACTTCGTAGTTCGATTGCTTGCACGTTTTCCTTGGGATTTAATTCGGTTGCGCTGGGTAATGCACCTTGAGGTCGAGAGGACAATAGACTTGCAATCTGCCCCATTTGTGCTTCCATGTTTCGGATGGAGGCGGAATGATTTTGAAGTGTAGTCTCACTGTGGGTCATGAATTGGCTCGTGTTAGCCGCCAATTAAGCAAGAGCCTCTTCCAAGGATACCTTTGGTGATTGAGGGGGCTGCTGTGGGGGCTGCGCGAATTGAGCTTGTGGAGGTTTTAAAGCTTGCCCGTTCCTCCACGAAAATTTTTGGTGATTTCGCCACCCTTGATTATAAGTGTTGGAGTAAGGATTATTTTGGCGGTTCCCGTTCCCCACGAACTGAGCTTGTTCCATCGACGGTTGCTCGAAAGGGTTTCCGACTTGACACTCTGCACTAGGATGAGATCCATTACACCAATTGCACGATTCAATGGTAACGGGAGAAGGAGCATGTGAAAAGGCTTGTAGTTGCTGCGTCAAGGCGGCGACTTGAGCTGATAATGTAGAGATCGGATCATTATTGGAGATTTCCATTAATCGTTTCGGGTGTAATCGTTCAGAAGGCCACTGATACGCATTTGCGGCCATAGCTTCCAACAAAGAGTGTGCTTCAGCCATCGTTTTTTCCATCAAGGCTCCTCCAGCGGCTGCATCCACAAGAGTGCGTGTAGAAGCACTCAATCCATTGTAAAATGTTTGAATTTGTAGCCAGTCCGGAAGGCTGTGGTGTGGGCATCTCCGTAACAAATCTTTGTACCGCTCCCAAGCTTCGTGAAGCGACTCCATATCAAATTGACCAAAAGTAGTAATTTCATTTCTTAACCTCGCTGTCTTCGAAGGTGGGAAGAATTTAGCAAGGAAGGCTTGCGCTAATTCCGCCCATGTCGTGATCGAGCCCGGCGGTAAGGAATTCAACCAAAATTTTGCTTTGTCGCTCAAAGAGAAAGGGAAAAGCCTTAGACGGATGGCATCATCGGTGACACCGTTGTTTTTAAAGGTGTCACAAATCTCGAGAAAAGATGCAATGTGTGCGTTGGGGTCATCGTTCGGCAATCCACAAAACTAGCTAGCTTGCACCATCTGAATTATAGCCGGCTTGATTTCGAAGTTGTTCGCCTGAATTGTCGGACGCTGAATCCCCAAAAAGTTCGTATTTATTTGCGGCATAGCATAATCGTGGAGTGCTAATGCCGGTTGAGCTTGCACCATGGGGTTTTCCGCTTCGTGATTTCCCGCGTTATCGGCCATGGTGACGGTTGTCGGTAGCTCTCGTTTCTCCTTCTTACTTCTCCGAAGAGTGCGCTCGAGTTCGGTATCCAAAGGTAGTAGGCCTTCGTTACCGAATTTTCTCATGCACTAACCGGAAACTCCTGAAAGGAAAAACCAACAAATAAATAAAAGTAAACAAAAACAATAAAAATGTTCAAACTAAGACTAGAAATACTGAAATTGATATTAGTAGAAAAATCAGTCCCCGGCAACGGCGCCAAAAACTTGTTGCGATATTTTGTTAATGCAAGTGCATGTTATCGTAGACAAGTAATAAAGTGATGAGTGAGTATCGTTGCCACGAGGACTGGATCACTAAGTACCGATTTATATGTATTCTAATTTTATTTGAACAGTCGAAATTTGTGTTGCAATTAATGACTAAAGAAAATCAATAATAAACAGAAAAACGATCGCTCGAGGAAAGAAAATCAAATAATGAAAAAGTCTAGGATTGTGAATCCACCTTGGTTTATCCGAATTTACTCTCGATTATCTGAAGTTAATGATTTCCCCAATTTATTGAAGGTGAAGATTGCTAAAATACTCTACCGCCTCTCCCGAGGCCAATATATTTTTCTAAAGGCGAATAACGCACTTTATCCCTAGGTGAATTAATTCGACAATAGGCAAAAAGCACAAAATCCTCAAAAAGCCACGAAGTTCCTATGAGTATATTCCTATCTCACAAGATAAAACGGTTCTCACCAATAGTTCCTCACCAACTCCCCTCTCCCGATTCGAGTTGCGTAATTAAAACAATCCAATTATTGGCCACACAATTGAAAGCATTAAAATCGATTGGGAAAACTCAACAGAAAAGGGAATTATATAGATAATCAAAAGCAAATCCGTCAAAACTTTGGTTTCATCAAGATCCTAGAACAGGGTTTTAGCCTGACATGCTAAAAGATAAAAATACAGAAATAATGAATGAAAGCATTGAAATCAAACGCAGATGAAGAGCTCAGATTCCTCCGTTCTTCTGGCTTCCGCCCTCTGCTCTTGGTGTCTTCTGCTTCTTGTGATCAATTCCTCTCTCCCGCGATAATCTTCTGATTCCCAAATCATACTCTTTTGCCTCAAAAATGCGTCGGTGTAATTAGGTCGAGAACAGGCTCCAAAACGGCCCAGAAACGCGGCACTTTCTGTTAAAACCGCCCCGTGGGCCGTGGCTCACTTAATCTGTGTTGCGGCTCACGGTGCTCAGATAAAAACCTGGGTGCTATTTTTTTCTTCTGGGCCGCGGCTCACTATACTTGTCCCGCGGCTCAGAGTACAGTTTACTCGGGGGTCGCTGGTCACCTGCGTGTGCCGCGGCTCGCTTGCCTTGTGCCATGGCCCAGGCCAAATTTCGCCGTTTTCGTCCATTTTTCATCGTTCCGGCTTTCGGACTCCAATTTCCTACAAAACATAAAATAATAGGGCATTAAAGGCTCATTTATGCATATTTACTCATGAAAAGAATACAGAATAATGATAAATAAGCGTATAAAAATACGCCTAACATATTCTCGGTTAACTTGAAGCATTGGGTAAAATGTATACCCAGAAGGAGAAAATTTTAAAAATCTTTAGATCACTCCTTGCCCATTTGGAGATTAAGACTACAGCTATGCATGTATCCTGTAATCTTAATGATATTTCTACTTTTTGCCTCTTCTCTGACCTCAAAGCTTTTGAGTATGATATTGACAGGAGAGAGAAGGCAGAAGAGTCACCTGCCAAGACTACAGCACTAGCTATTGTATCTGACAGGAGACACAACTCTGCACCCAGCACATCCAAATCCTCACACAATACTGCAGACATCGATGATGACATCCTATCCCAAGATGAAATGGCCATGCTCATGCACAAATTCAATAAGTTCATCAAATAGTCTGGAAAGACTCCATACAGGCCCAAGCCTTTTCACAAGGTAAGCTCAGAAACTCCCTCATCCGGTGATTCTAACTTATGCTATAACTGTAGGAAACCTGGACATTATGTAAACAAATGTCCACATCCGAAAGTACAAAAGTTGCCAGAAGCTGAGCAACAAGAAAAGGACAAAAGAAGACGTGTCTGGAAAACAAGCTCAAGGTCCAGATTGGTGAATCAGAAGCCTCACCAGCGTCGAACAAGACCGATGAATGCCTTAAATCTGTCACTGAATGTGACTCCTACGACGATGAGATTGAAGATAAAGCATACATGTGCTTTATGGCCAAAGAGATACAAGACGATGAGGATAGCGTTGACGAAGTAAGCTCAACTTCAACTATTCCTGTAAATGAATCGCATACCTTCGAAAACATGATGAATGAATTTAAAAAAATCCAAAAGGCCCATGAGACTTTAAAACAAGAAAAAGTACAGCTCCAAATTGCAATCTTAGAGCTGAAAGATGAAAATGACTTGTTGACGAATAATTAAAAAAACATGTCTATTGGTTGCAAAAACAGCAAGATCACATTTGAAAAACTCATTGAAAGCAATCATCAACTTTCCTACGATCTTAATGAGAACAAGTCTCATAATGAGAGCAAGACAAATGATTTTGCTTTACTCGAAGCCAAAGTAAAAGCTCTCGAGAAGCGAGAAGGAGAATTAGAGACCATCCTGAGATCAATCGAGAAATCATCTAAACGGATGGAAGAAATTCTAAGCACTAGGCAACATGCTTATGATAAAAGTGGCTTAGGTTATAACTCATTCTCCAACAAGGGAAAAACTAGTACATTATTCGTGAGGAGTGTGTAACCAAGTCCCGCAAAGGCGACAGCTACCCCTCGTACAAAGAAGGATGCGATTCCACCGCCTAGCTCATATCACAAACAGCGGAAACCTTAGCCTTCTAGACCTATAAGGCGTGATCAACAGCATGATCCCCGAGTATATCAAAAGCGCCAACAGCCGTTCAAAAAGAAAGCTGTATCTAAGTTTCAAAGGCAAGCACCGCATTACTTTCAACAGTACAGTGCGCCTAGATACTAGATATAGGAGCCCCGTTACCCATCTAGAAATCAGGTTGGCGCGCAGTTTCACCAACAGCTCTGGGAATCCAACTGGAGAGCCAAAATACAAGATGTAAGGTCTAAAAAAATGGCTCCACCTCTGAGATGGCAACTGTACTGTAATAATAATAATAAGCCTAGATTTTACATGCATGATTATCAAAGTTACATCAACTATATGCCTGCCCCACGTAGACATCGCAAATCTAGACCAAAATTAACTTACAACAAACCAATTGTTGTTAGGCAAATTTAGGTACTAAAAGGCACTAACATACATGGACCCAACAATCAAAGGGAACCTAAATCTACTTAAATTCTGTGCTTACAGGATATCAAGGAAAAGGACATCTGGTAATTTGACAGCAGATGTTCTCGGCAAATGACAGGTGATATCAGCAAGATGTCAGATTATGTAGAAGGTCGTGGTCCAAAGGTGCGCTTTGGTGATAAGTCCAAAGGAAGAACAAGAGGGAAGGGAACCCTGCTTGTAGGAAAGTTCAAAGTCACCGATATAGCCTATGTTGAAGGCCTACAGTACAATCTACTCAGTATCAGTTAGTTCTGTGACAAACAGTTATTAGTGAAATTCTATATAGACCACTGTAGAGTGAAGGACATCAAAACTAAAGAAGTTGTTCTCACAAGAAGCAGGTTAGTTAATATGTATATTGATGACTGGAAGCCTACGAGCTCCACTATTCCGTGTTTTTTTGCCAAGAGCACTGCAGATCAAAGATGGCTATGGCACAAGAGGATGTGTCACATCAACCTCAAGACAATCAACAAACTCGCCAGACAGGGAATGGTTAGAGGCTTGCCCGATGTGTCATTCCATAAAAACAGGCATTTGCAGACCCTGTCAGAAAGGCAAACAAGTCAAACCCACCCGAAAACCAAATCATACTAATCTAGCCACGGGGTTCTGGATTTTCTACACATGGAACTCTATGGCCCTGTAGACCCTGTAAGTTTGAGAGGTAAGAAATATTGTCTCGTTATTGTTGACGATTACTCCAGGTATTCTTGGACAATCTTTCTGAGCAAGAAGAAAGAAACTAGAACAAAGTTTATAGAGCACCTGAAAAAGCTTTAGAATGAGAAAGGATTGAGTATCGTGTCCATTTGTCCCAACAGAGGTACGGAATTCACAAATCGCTTTATAGAGCAATACTGTTCGGACAATGGAATATAGCAGGAATACTCAGCAGCCCAGACTCCTCAACAAAATGGTGTTGCCGAGCGAAAGAATAGGATGCTAAAGGAAGCTACAAGAACCATGATGGCCGCAAACAAGTTACCGCAGTGTTTCTAGGGCAAAGCAACAAATACAGTGTGCTACACACAAAACCTTTGTATCATCAACAAGCATCACAACAAAACTGCCTATGAGGTATGGAATAACAAAACTCCATTAGTTTCATATTTTCACATCTTTGGATGCCGGTGTTATGTTCTGAATAATGATAAAAATAAACTCAAGACTTTTGATGCAAATCTGGATGAAGGAATATTTGTAGGATACTCCTCTCTCAGCAAAGCTTTGAGGATATTTAACAAAAGGAAGCTGACAATCAAGGAATCTATACGTGTAGTGTTCGATGAACCTCATTTCGATCCTACAAGAGTATAATACTTAACTCAAGATATCCGAACACTCTCCATTGATGATCCTGTATGCTAATATAACCTGTCGTAGACTTAGAAATCAATACCGCAGCTATAAGATTAGAAGTAGTTGAAGCCAATGATGTACAAGCTAAAGCTAAAACTACAACACCTCGAGATACAGTACGGGATGCCAAATTAGAACCTCACAGGATATGGTTGAAATATCACCTACATGAGTTAATTATAGGTGATATTGATGCTTGTGTATCTACCCAAAGAAGAATACAAAGTACACAAGGAACTATACTATGTGCGCAAGAATAATCCAATTCTGAGAAATCTCCTTTTCTTGTATGGAAATCTCAAGCTGAACTTAGGAGACTATCTATGTGAACTCTAGCTGTATTCTTAGCTCAATCCAAACCTGTTTCAACCAATGAAGCATTGAATAATTCTCACTGGATCACTTTTATGGAAGAAGAACTTAATGATTTCAAAAGAAACCATGTATGGTATCTGTTACCCAGGCCAGAACATCAAGTTGTAATCGGAACCAAAAGGGTATTTAGAAACAAGAAGGATGAGAATGGACTTGTTATTAGGAACAAATCCCGTTTAGTCGCACAAGGCTACAGATAGGAAGAAGGCATATACTATGATGAGACATTTGCCCCTGTATCCAGACTAGAATCCATCAGGATATTCCTAGATTTTGCCCACCATAAGAGCTTTATAGTATATCAAATGGACGTTAAGAGTGCATTCCTGAATGGAGACTTCACCAAAAAAGTCTATGTTGAACAACCACCAGGGTTTGTCAACACTGAAGGCGTAGACCTAGTATACAGACTAGGGAAATCTATGTATGGACTTAAGCAAGCATCAAAAGCATGGTACGAAACCCTGTCCCTCTACCTTACCAATAATGGATTTTAGAAAGGTGTTGTTGGCTACTAAGTATACTGGATACAACTTGGAAAGTGTTTTAAACTACAAGCTGTACAGTTTTAAATCTGAGTGCGTAGTGGAAGTCTTAAATACAGTAAGTTGCTGTGGATACAGCAACTCGATGTGCAGTGTATACTTAAATAATCACAGTAATTAAAACAATAAAGGCAGAAGGTAAATAACACAATATTTAAAGTGGTTCGAGGTAAACCAGTGGACGTACTGTATAGAAGGATCACTGTATTGACGATTCGAGACAGCTTCCATACTTTAGCTTTGAGGGACTACTTGCTGTATGATCAATATGCTGGATCTCCGAAAGGTCTTCGATACAGGTTGACACTATTGATCAGCTTTTCGATACAGTTTGCTTACTGTATGCTAGATTGGCATATTGTCAAAACATACTGACACTACGATCGATACAGGGCAGCATCGATACAGTGATTTGTTGTCCCAACAATTTCGATACTGGGTATTGTTATCCCAACAATTTCAGATAGAGGTTGTTATCCCAATAATTTCCCCCTTTTTGACAATTTGCCAAGACTTAAATATTTCAAGCCATCTTGATGATGCCAAAACCTTCTTCATGAAGCTAACTACCTTCTTGATGACTTCGGGTAGATTTCTTTGTCTTCTGTCGAATGATCTGGTTTTCAGTAACTTAGTCTAATTTATGAACTGCTCGCAGGCGAGTTCGATACAGCTAAGAGTTTTTACAGCTTAAGCTTATGATTGGCGCGCAGGCACAATCTTACAATGTATTCTAGATGCATACAACTGAATCTATGAACTGTTCGCAGACAAGTTCGTACAGCTTAATTTTTAAACAAGTTTCTATACTTGTGATTAATTTCAGCAATTAAATTTAGATTTCGTAATCAAAATAACACAGTAGATTACGAGTTGTAATCTTTCAAGACAGGCAAACATTTTATTGATATTCAAAAATAGAGTACAAGGATTGCTGTTTTGAAAGAAAAATTACAAACAAAAATATAAGGATTTTAACTCCTATAATCCGAGTGTCTCCATGGCCTCTTCTCGGGATTATTCTCGGTTCCACGCCACCAGTGCTGTAGGGAATCATTACCTCGATCTAAGTAGATTGATCTACCATCGTATGATTTGTCGAAGGCAAGAATCCAGTCCTCTGGGTGGGTGATCCGATCTCCTCTTCTATGCTTGGACTTCATTTCTTGTTGGAGAGGAAGCTTTCCTTCTTCCAACAACTTTGTAAATTTGTCTACAGCGTCCGCTAAGGTTTTATATCCTTTGAAGATGGCGGATTCCCTGACGAGTTTTTCAAAGTATCTCATCAGTTCATTTTTCCTCCATTGCTTCACTTCTTCAGCAGTGGGATGGCGGTTGGTTGGCAGACGAATTTCAGATCATGTTTTGCCATGGGACGCTGGGATCATGGAACTCAGGTCGAGAACCTAAAATCCTGTATCCTTGAGAGGGTGCAGCTAATTTATTCAGCTCTGCAGTAATGCTGTCTTGAGCAGCATTAAATTCTCTTTCATGCTGGAGCCTCATTCTCCTCGCGGCTTCTCTCGCTTCTTCCCCCTTTTTGGCATCATCAAGACGTCCTAGGATTTCCAGAGTGGAATCCTGTTTCGTCTCAATATTTGTCATTCTCTCGACAAGGGAGGAGAGCACCTACGACATATCTTTGATGCTTTTGTCGTGGGCTTGAAGCTGGGAACTGGTTTCGATCATGGCAGATGCTGTCTTAGCCTCAGATATGCGAGTTTTAGATTCCTCTTCTATCATGATCTTTTCTTGTTTTTCTTGTAGATTGCTCAGGGCTTGCTTGAAGACTTCTGGCAGGATAGTGAAGGCTTCCACAACTCGGGAGACTTCATGCTGTAATCCAGTCATTTCTTCAACAGCAGATGTGTGCATCCAATTTAGAGCTTCTTCTACTGAATACAAGGCATTAACTGCATCCTGGATAAAGACGGTTTGAAGGCCAAGAGCATGCAATCGCTCTTTTCTAGCTGCAGTGCAGGGAGAATCCGGCTTGGCGAAGTCCTCGACTCCATTCAACCTTCTCAAATTCACGTTAGGACGTGAAGTGAGTTGGACATCCTCAGGTGTAGTACCGTCGTCGCATTCCACGGTTGATGGGGCAGGAGAAGCAGTTTCGGGTTCGGCGGCAGGGGGTGCGACATCATCCTATGTCGAAGGGATTTCTGTAGATATAGATACAGAGGGGTCTGATTCCTCCTGTTGTCTCTCAGCGACTTCTTCTTCTTTAGCGACAGCAAGCTCGGGTGTCTGTCCTGAAATGTATGGTTGATCCTCCGGGACAAGAGGGACAGATTCCTCCTGTTCGGGAATAATATCTGGCTGTTGCGAGGGGGGCTCATTGCGGCTTGATGTCCCTTCATCATTTTGTTAAACTTGGGGGACTTCTCTTTCGTGAGCCACCTCACGGCTCATTCTCAGACCTGCCTGAAAGGCATCGTCGTTGTCGTCTGAGTCGTGGTCTTCTTTTGGACTTTTGGGAGAGTCCTCGGACTTATCTTTTCCTTTTCTTCTGGCATCAGATTTGTGCAAAAGATGGCTTTCAATCAACTCTTTGCAGCATAGATTATCCCATTGGATCAGGGCTTCAACTTCTTGTGAGTTCGTCACTTCCAACACGAATCTTTCTTCATTTCTCCACTTGCTCCAGTTGTATAAGGTATCGTATGGAGCTAGCTTGTAGCTTTTCCATTGAAGAATTTTTTCGTAGGCCTGTTCAATTTGAATAGAAAGAAGATTTTTATTGATAATTGTGTCCGGGGAGGGACTTCGTACAACGTCTGAGTCCGCTGTAGCGATTGGTTCCTCTACAGGTGTGGGATCCTGTATGGAAGAGTGATTCCTTACAGGGGATGGTGCCCCGCATAGGAGAGTTAGCTATTGGCTCCAAAGGGGCATTCGACTCGCTAGAGTGTTCCAAGTTGGCAGATGTCCTCGTATCCGTCATTGCCACAAAAGGCTTGGGATTTACTGTCGATACAGTAACGGGCATCTCTTCCACAGGGGTTGGGCCCTGGGGTAGTTCATCAGTGGGTTGTGCCATGTTAGAAGCATCCTCGGAGGTTTTTGTAGCTTTAACTTTAGAAAGCCTCCTTAGCTTCCTTTTCGGCTTCTCAGCAGAAACTGGTGTCTTGCTGTGAGATCTCTTTCGTTTCTTTGAACATTCCACACTCTGGGACTTGGGAGAAACATCCCTTAGATCTTCATAAATCGGTAGGTTCCGGATAAAAAGCCTGTCTGCGATCAGAATACTTTGTTTGTAGGTAGTGGGCTTGACTCCTCCGAAGAATATCCTGGAACTTATCTTCTTTGCATCTGCGGATTGTGGAAGTCCGCACTTCGTCAAAATGTGGTTTAAGAATAAACCAAATGATTTCTTCTGAGTAGCAGGTTTGGACACTTCTTCCTGCAAGCGTTTCAGAATAATTTGACACCAATTGACCTTTTCACAAGTCATAATAGCTACCATCATTCTAAACCTAAGATTAGTGCATATCTGAAATGCACCAGTGCGATTTTCAATGATGCGACAGCAAAAATCATGCAAATAAACAAACGGTAACCAAAAATTTTTCTTATGGCAGGTGGTGTGAACCATTTCAACCGTAGTCAAACCGGTGAAGAAGCCATAATATTGAGTCAGCAACTCTTGAGACCTAAATGTCTCAAGTTCCTCCATGGTCAGGCCTTCAGAGGGTAGCCTGTAAATGTTTTTGAGAAGATCTCGGTCGATGCAGATCTCCACTCCATGAATGACTGCTGTGATATCAGCAACATGTCCTCCTGGGGCTAGAGGCAGAAAATGAACCACGACGTTGAGGTAGAACTCCTCAACAAGGTGAACGTCATAACTTTCAGCGGTGTGCCTCCCAAGGCAGTAGAGGCCTTGTTGACGGATTCTGGTGATGACGGCTTCCATCGTATCGACGTCATCAGTTTCAGCATGAATACGCTCAATGACAACAGATTGGGTGAAGATCCATCCATCGATGAAGTTCATAGATTTCTTGAGGGCGGTGGTAGAGGTCTGAGCAGACGCCATTGATGAATCTCAAGAAAAGATGAAAAAGATTCAAGAAGAGTATGCAATAAACACAGAAAAACTTGTAGGCTGATTTGCTTGAGTGCTCTTAAAATATGCAGAAAGCGTAAAGAGTTTCAAATGGCAATTGTAGTCCTTTTATAGTAGGCGGCGAACAAAGGTTTTCAGAGAACGAATGGTCGGATTTAAGGGATGGGAACCGGAATTTTAAATGAACGGTCACGATGGACTTAGTATAACTGGTACACTTATCCAGTGAATTTTAAAATAGGAGTGGGTCCCACTTCTGACATTTGTTATTACCCTCGATGCCTAAAACGATGGTATTAAATATTAAACAATTTGAAAACATCGCGGCTTTTAAGATTCAGTTGTCCAGATGTCGTGTAAGGCATTTAATGAAAATGGCGTTTGACATGAAAATAGGGCACGTGGACAAAAATGATTTTAAAATGAAATATTATAATATAATATATATACTGAATTGAAATCCTATAGTATGTGATGTATCCGCGATGATACAGCGTTCCCCCTTAAAAGGTACATATAGGATTTAATTCCATACAACAACTTTTGGATTAATGCTGTATTCATGGGTCATACTGTATTCCCCCTTAATTATTGTACACGTCAGCTGTAGGATGATTCATATCACTTTGTTCCCTACAGTGCTGTATTGAAGGCTCTGAGTGTACAGATAATTAATGGTGGATACTGTATTCTTGGGTCTTACAGCATTCCCCCTCAATTGATGAGTAAAGACAGTAAATACTTACAGGGAGTCAGGCTGTAGCAATCCCAATTGTTGTCTAAGCATGTTGAATCTTGCTGTGTCGAGAGGCTTGGTGAAGATGTCGGCCAACTGAATATCTGTATGAACCTTTTTGAGCCGAACATCCTTGTTCTCGACATGATTCCTTATGAAATGATGCTTCATGTTGATATGCTTAGTGCGCGAGTGCAATACAGGGTTGTGCGTGATTGCAATTGCACTCTTGCTATCACACATGATTGGAGTTTCCTTGGCTTCAATTCCATAATCTGATAACTGTTGCTGCATCCAAAGGATCTGAATACAGCAACTACCAGCAACATAGTATTCTGATTCAACCATGGAAAGTGAGTTTGCCAATTGCTTCTTACTGAACCAAGAAACAAGTCTAGGTCCAAGAAAGTGACAAGTTCCACTTGTACTCTTCCTATCTACCTTGCAGCCTCCGAGATCCGAGTCACTGTATCCAACTAAATCGAATCCGCCTTCTTTAGGATACTACAATCCTACATCGACTGTTCCTTTAATGTACTTCAGGATTCGTTTAGTTGTATTGAAGTGTGATTCCTTGGGTGCTACTTGATATCACGCACACACTCCTACAACAAACTGAATATCGGGCCTGCTAGCCGTTAGGTACAGGAGCGAGCCAATAAGCTTCTTGTAGAGTGATTGATCAACTGGCTTTCTGGCATCATCAGCACTAATCTGCACGGAAGTGCTCATGGGGGTTGACGATGATTTGGAAGTGTTCATTCTAAATTTGTTGAGATGCTCCTTGCTGTATTTTTCCTGGTTGATGAAAATACATGTAGGCAACTGTTTTACCTGCAAACCTAGGAAATAACTAAGTTCTCCCATCATACTCATTTCAAATTTACTTTACATGAGATGAGAGAAACTTTGACACAAAGCAAGGTTAGTTGAACTAAAAATTATATCATCTACATAAATTTGGACCATTAGAAGGTCATCGCCTTCCTGTATTTTGAACAAGGTCTTGTCCACATCACCTTTCTCAAATCTATTATCGGTTAGATACTGGGAGAGGGTCTCATACCAAGCTCTAGGGTCTTGCTTTAGTCCATACAATGCTTTTCTTAGCCTGTATACTAGATCGATCCCGTCTGTGTTGGAAAACCCTGGTGGTTGTTCAACATAAACTTCTTTGGCAAGGTCTCCATTTAGGAATACACTTTTGACGTCCATTTGGTATACAATGAAGCTCTTATGGGCAGCAAAGGCTAAAAATATCCTAATGGCTTCTAGTCTGGCTATAGGGGCAAAAGTTTCATCGTATTCTATGCCTTCTTCCTGTCTATAGCCTTGTGCGACTAGTCTAGATTTATTCCTTATGATTAGTCCATTTCGATCCTTTTTGTTTCTAAATACCCATTTGGTTCCTATAACCGATTGATGTGTAGGTCTGGGTACAAGATACCGTACATTGTTTCTTTCGAAACCGTTAAGCTCTTCTTCCATAGATGTTATCCAATGAGAATTATTAAGAGCGTCTATGGTAGAAACCGGTTCGGACTGTGCTAAGAATACAGCAATAGTGCACATGTTGAGTCTTCTAAGCTCGAATTGAGATTTCCATTCAGAGAATGGTGATATCTCAGTATCTAGTTCTTCTTGTGCACACAGTACATTTCCTTGTGTACTCTGTATTCTCCTACGAGTAGAAACACCAGCATCAATGTTTCCAATGATCAACTCTTGAGGGCGATCTCTCAACCATCTTCAATCGGGTTCTAATTCAGGGTCCCGTACTGTATCGAGAGTTGCAGTAGATACAGCTTCAGATTGTACATCATCGGCTTCATCTACGTCGATTCTTACAGCTGTGGGTTTGATTTCTAGGCCAACAACAGGTTCTATAGGAGTTGGTTGTTCCATCTAAAATGGAAAGTTGTTGGATGTTCTGAGTAACAGTTTCTATTCCTGTAGGGTCATGGTGCGGTTCGTCGAACACTACATGAACTAATTCCTCGATCGCCAGCTTCCTTTTATTAAAGATCCCGTAAGCTTTGCTAACGGAGGAATATCCTATAAATATTCCTTCATCCGACTTCTCATCGAAGGCTCTAAGTTGATCCTTCCTATTATTCAACACATAACACCTGCATCCAAAAATGTGAAAATATGAAACTAACGGAGTTTTGTTGTTCCATACCTCGTATGCTGTTTTGTTGTTGTGCTTGTTGACGATACAGCGGTTTTGAGTGTAGCATGCTGTATTGGTTGCTTCACCCCATAAACGCTGTGGCAACTTGCTTGCGGTAATCATTGTCCTTGTTGCTTCTTTCAGCGTCCTATTCTTTCGCTCGGCAACACCATTTTGTTGAGGTGTACGGGCAGCTGAGCATTCGTGTTGTATCCCATTTTCTGAACAGTATTGCTCTATAAAGCGGTTAGTAAATTCTGTACCTCTGTCGGAACGAATGGACACGATACTCATTGCCTTTTCATTTTGAAGCTTTCTCAGGAGCTCGGGCAGCTTTGATGTTGTTTCCTTCTTCTTGCTTAGGAAAATTGTCCAAGCATACCTAGAGTTATCATCAACAACAACAAGACATTATTTCTTACCTCCTAAACTTATCGAGTCTACAGGACCGTAGAGATCCATCTGTAGCATTTCAAACACTCTTTGGGTTGAAATGTAGGATTTGCTTTTCAGGGTGGAGTTGATTTGCTTGCCTTTCTGACATGGTCCGCAGACGCTGTCCTTTTTGAATGACACGTTTGGCAATCCTCTTACCATTCCCTATCTTGAGAGCTTGTTTATCGTCTTGAAGTTGACGCGAGACATCCTCTTGTGCCATAACCAACTTAGATCTGCAGTGCCTTTGGCAACAAAGCATGGAATTGAGGAGCTCAGTGGCTTCCAGTCAGCAATATACATGTTACCTGATCTGCTTCCTGTAAGCACAACTTCTTTGGTCTGGATGTTCTTGACTCTACAGCAATCTATATAGAATTTCAGCGAGAACTGTTTATCACAGAATTAGCTAATACTAAGTAGATTGTACTATAAGCCTTCAACATATGCAACATCGGTGACTTTGAATTTTCCTACAAGAAGGTTTCCTTTCCCTCTTGTTCTTCCTTTAGATTTATCACCGAAGCGCACTTTTGGTCCGTGACCTTCTACAAAATCTGATAGCTTGCTTCTATGTCCGGTCATGTGCCGATAGCATCCGCTATCGAAGTACCAGGTGTCCTCCTCTAGGATGTCCTGTATGCAAAGAGATTAGGTAGATTTAGGCCACCTTTGATTTTTGGGTCCATGAATGTTAATGCCTTTAGGTACCCAAATTTTCCTGACAGCAATTGGTTTACTGTAGGTTACATTCGGTACAGTGTTGCGGTATCTACGTGGTGCATAAACATAGTCGCTATAACCATGATAATTGTTATGCATGTAAAATTCAGGGTTATTATTATTAGTCCAGTACGAGTGCCGTCTTAGAGGTGGAGCCATTTTCTTTGGCCTTACAGCTTGCCTTCTGGGTCTCCAGTTGTATTCCCAACGCTGTTGTTGATATTGTGCGGACACTTGTTTTCTCGAGGAATAACGGGGATCCTGTATCCAATACCTAGGCCTGCTGTACTGTAAGTACTGCCGTGCGGGCCTTTGGTATTTGGATACAGCCTTCCTTTTGAACGGCTGTTGGCGCTGTTGATATGCTCGGGGAGCATGCTGTTGAGTGCGCCTTTCAGGTCTGAATGGCTAGTGAATCTGCTGTCTGGAGTATGATTGAGGTGGCGGAATGGCAGCCTTTGTTGTTCGTGTGCAACAGGTTCCTTCTCATGACTCGAAGTTTCTTTCGATACAGGAATGGGTTCCACACCCCTGACAAACATTGTACTAGTTTTCCCTTTGTTTGAACATGAGTTGTATCGTAAGCCACTTTTATCATGAGCATGTTGCCCAGTGCTTAGAATTTCTCCCATTCTTTTGGACGATTTCTTGAACGATTTCAGAATGGTCTCAAATTCATCTTCTCGTTTTTCGAGAGTTTTGACTTTGGCTTGAAGTAGAACAAAATCATTTGTCTTGATCTCGTTGTGAGTTTTAACCTCACTTAGTTCATGAGCAAGTTGATGATTGCTCTCCATCAGTTTTTCATAATCGACTTTGCTGGTTTCACAATCAGTAGACATATTTTCATAATTTATTTTCAGCAAGTCATTTTCGTCTTTCACCTCTAGGTTAGACAGTTGGAGCTGTATATTCTCATTTTTCAGTGTCTCATGGGCCTTTTGAATGTTTTTAAACTCGTTCATCATGTTTTCAAAAGTATGAGATGCATTTACTGGAATAGATAAGGTTGAGCTTACCTCATCTTTGCTATCTTCATCTTCCGGAATGTCCTTGGCCATAAAGCACATATATGCTTTATCATCGAACTCATCATCAGATGAATCACTTTCAGTGACCACCTGAAGACATTCTTCCGACATGGATGGTGTGGGGGAGGCTTCTGATTCTCCAATCAGGGCCTTGATCTTGTTTTTCCAAGCACGTCTTCGTTCATCCATCTCTTGTTGCTCGGCTTCTGGCAACCTTTGAACTTTGGGATGAGGACATTGTTAGGAATACGCCCTCGAATGCCACTCAGAGGATGTTCAGTGAGGGCATTGTACTTTGTTGTGTCGAGATTTATACGTCTCAACAGGCGATCGCCTCAGAGACCGGGCGACCAAGCCACAGCCTAGCAGCCGAGGCAGATTGGCCAATCGAAGGTCCCAGGTCAAGTCTCGGTGCCGAGCGATCGACATCTAAGGCGATCGTCTCCCGGTACTTGGCGATCGACCCCTGGTGACCGACCAGTGACGACCGCCTCATGCCACGCAAGGCCACGATCTTCCAGTCGGCAAAGGCCTAAGCTCGGGACAAAGACCCACGTGCAGATCCGGAAAAGGTGCCGCAGAGCATGGATCGTTGACCACAGCCTGTCAGCATCTTTTCACCAACCGACAGACCCGCCGAAAGGACTACAGTGGGACAGTCCGTGACAGCGACTCAGGACGCATGCTGGCTCCTCATTGGACCGCACAGCTGGCTACCAACAGCAGCCGCGGACTTCAAGGCAGATAGCCCATGTGACATAAAGACGATCGCCCCCTTAATATATTACATGAAAGGCGATCGCCCGTGAGTAAACAAAGCATCTCAGCTCCTATAAATAGAAGGCTATCTGCACTTGGAAAACTCTCTCAACGCTCTGAACTCTCTGACTCTGGGACACTCTCTGATTCAGCTCACAACTTGTCTTTCTCACTCTTGGCAACAGCTATCTCTCGGCCTTTCTTCTCTCTCAGCACCTCTTACACGAAAGACGATCGGCAGAGACGCAACACGCAGAGCTTCGCTCAAGAGCTAGATAAATAGGATCTTTTACACTCATTGTAATCGCATTCTTACATTAATACTTGTATCCCCGAATATTTGTATTAATAACATCTCGCGAGAGCATTCAAGCCCGGGCCTAACAAACCCGGCAAATCTTGTGTTTGTCCATTCCCTCGGACGTGCTCTCGCAATTTGCAGTTGCTCGACCATTCCAGCAATATCTATCTTCGGATCATATTTCGGGCAACAACAATTGGCGCTAGAAGAACGGGATCTAACCCTCAATTTTATTCCTACCGTCTCGAAGAACACTCACTGTTCTCCGGGGCATATACCTGAAGAAACACTCACTTTTCTTCAGAGAAAAGCTTCCAGAATCATGACTTCTGCTTCCACATCGAAGAATGCCGCTGGTCGATCCACCAGTCGCCTCATTGCTTCACAATCCGAGCCACAGCCCATGGCAGAGGGTAGTCGCCGTGGTCCGAGACTCTCGATCCCGCCCCCGAGGGATGGCCCAAGCCTCTCGCTCGATTAATTCCAAACCGCGGAACAGATCGAAAAGGTCTTGGCCATCTTACAGGATCGACGGAGAGCTTTCGACGCTCTGCCCGCTATAACCCCCTCGAACATCCGCCGCGTGACCAAACGGAAGTTCAAGGGGTTACTGACCGAGCGATCGCCAGGATGCTCCCATTCACAAGAAGAGGCGCTCACAAGCCGAGGCACCTCTATTTTTAGACGCCTAGGCAGCGACCCATCGTGGCGACCGGGGCAATTTGGCCCCAGCCACGAGACGACGGAGCTCGAGTCCGTCACCAGGAGTTCGGCATATCCGACTCCCAGAAGGCAGGCCAGCCATCTGGTTCCTCCTCGCCGAAGAATCGAGGTCGGCGACTGCGGAGTCAGGAGATCGGTACACGATCGCCTCGGATCCCGCTCCGAAAGCCGAGCCATGAGTGACCAAGCTACAGCGATGGCCGCGATGCAACGCCAGCTCAACGACATGAAGGCGCTCCTAGAATATGGGGCAGGCGCCAAAAGAGAGATCACTGGGCCGAGTGAGCCACTCGCGGTCCACATCGAGCTCGCCCCCATGCAGCGTATGATCGCTCCTCCGCAAACACCTTTGTATGAGGGAAGATCGGACCCCGAAACTCACCTGGGCAAGTTCCGCATCTACATGACCGGGTGTCGGGCATCAGACGCAACCAGATGCCGAATGTTCCCACTGACGCTGGACGACCTTGCCCACAGATGGTACACCTCATTACCGCCGCGATCCGTCAATTCCTTTGACCAACTGGCGAACAGCTTCACAGGTTACTTCGCCGCCAAGGTCGCTCGGCCGGAAGGTCCCCATCGCATGATGCAAATCAGGCAGGGAGACGAAGAGTCCGACGCAGACTACATCGACCAGGTAGACGAGATCATCCTCAACGGCGCGCCCGTAAGCGATGAGATCGCCCTCTACTCGGTCTTAGGGGGATTCCATGGTCTTTTGCCTATGTTCAGGCATCTTACAAAGGACCATCCCCCGACCTACGCAATCTTCCGTGCTAAAGCCGCAGACTTTCTGTCCAGGCCAAGGTTTCTTCTTAGCCTATAGGGCAACGCGATTGGCGACCGAACGACGATCACCAGTCTTCCAACCTGATCGCCGTTATCAAGAAACATCACAAAAACTGGAGGACTCGCTCGCCATCTACAGTTCATCATCTAACATGTTAGACTAAGGCACGAGATCGCCTCCACCGCACAACGTACACCGTTGAAGGTCGGCATTTGACATGACGATCTGAGGTGGAAGAGTGTTGCCATGGTCCTGGTGGTCGATGGAACCGACTGCTTAGGCCATGCAAGATTCCTTTGGGCTGAGATCGCTCGCCCTTCGTTTAAATACGAGGCGGGCGTAGTCGAAGGACCCTCCAAGCGAATCAGTGGACACGATCGCCCGCCCTCGAAGGTCCGTCATTTAACATGGTGGATCATTCACGGACAATGCGACGCGACCCTACCCCCGTCTCAACGTATACTGTCGAGGATTGTCATCTAACATGACGATCCGAGGTAGAAAATAGCTAACTAGCCGCGGACGTGGATTCGATTAATCCGACGACGCCCCGTGCAAGGACTTCTCCAGACCAAGACCGCACGCCCTTCATTTAAATACGAGGCGAGGCGCAGCCTAACGAAGGACCCTCACAATAACATCAGTCACGAGACAGACAATGTCGCTCGCGCACAAGACATGGTCATGGAGTCGGTCCATCGAACTCCGCGACTGTGCACGATTCCTCAAACAACGAAGCAATCAGCTCTCTACGAGGGATCGGCAAAATTGTTTATCTTAGGATAAATACCGAAGATAGCTAGCCAAAGATAGCTCGCCAATCGACCAGATCGCCTAAGTCCGAAACCAAGGTCCACTCAAACGGATCGCCCGTCCTTGTCCTCAGCGATCGCCAGCAAGAACCACCTCACCCCATGTCTTCAACATCGGAGCAAGTTGGGGGGCAATTGTTGTATCGAGATTTATACGTCTCAATAGGCGATCACCTCAGAGACCGGGCGACCGAGCTAGAGCCTAGCAGCCGAGGCAGATTGGCCGATCGAAGGTCCCAGGTCAAGTGCCTGTGCCGAGCGATCGACATCTAAGGCGATCGTCTCTCGGTACTTGGCGATCGACCCCTGGTGACCGATTAGTGACGACCGCCTCATGCCGCGCAAGGCCACGATCATCCAGTCGGCAAAGGCCTAAGCTCGGGACAAAGACCCACGTGTAGATCCGGAAACGGCTCCGCAGAACATGGATCGTTGACCACAGCCTGTCAGCATCTTTTCACCAACCGACAGACCCGCCGAAAGGAGTACAGTGGGACAGCCCGTGACAGCAACTCAGGACACGTGCCGGCTCCTCATTGGACCGCACAGCTGGCTTCCAGCAGCAGCCGCGTGTAACACCCCAAACTAGGCGAATATTATAGTGCCGTGAATCCCCGTCTGGGACCCACCAGGCGAATGAAAATGATGAATCAAATAATATAATTGTAGTAACGAACCACATTATATTACCAAATACTCCGATGAGGAGTTTAAGTACAACACACCAGGACAATACGGAATACTAGTATATTTTATATGAAGATAAAATACACAACACTGAATGGAACGGAGTATCCAAATGAAAGTCTGCAGTGGAAATTAAAGGACAACAACATAAATAACTGAAAGATCGGGGCCCCCTATTAGTATCACTGGGACTCCTCGACGTCAGCATGCTATTCCCGTGCTTTTGCCTTGCCATGACCTGAAAAACAAAATCCCAAATGGTCGATTACGTAACAACAATCCTGAACGGTTGAAAAATACACAATCATGATTTAACTGAAGTTATGAAATATCCCTAGTTATGAATTACGCTGAAGAGGAGTATCATAGTACGCCCGTAGTGTTCTGTGCAAGTGTACAGGACGGATGACCGGACACACCCGTCCTTGTACCTAATTAGTCTCACGGAGTTAATCTTTACCGTGTGCACAGTCCAATGTACCACTCCCAATACATGGCCATCACATGCCCGACTAAAAATTCCACACATCTGCACCCGGCCACGCAATATGAACCTAGAAGGTCATATGAACGAGAATGACCATAATGAATATCAATGAATAATAATAATCTGACAAAGTCAAGAATGACTCACTGAGATGAAAGTGATAATGAAGTGATTGATAATTTCAATGAAATGATTGGAACCGCCGTTCCTCGTTAATGAAGTGACTATTCGACAATTACAAGTCTCAATATGATTAATACAATAATGAATGAGTTATGATTATGAATGATCAACAACAAAAAGGAATGAATATCCATTTAACCGAGTAAGAATTAACTTACTCAACACCGGTGACAATTATCCTTCCACGAACAACGTCCTAATTGATATATCGGTCGCTCGAACAACCTTGAATAAATACAATTACCAACAATCCGTTCAATATACGAATCAAACACGAATATAACGAACTCAAAACGTCGATACGATTAAACCAAGTTCATTGGGGAATTATATCGACCACTTTGTGGCCAACTTCGATTGTTTATAACCAAACCTCAATAATACCAACACCAAATCCCCAAGAAGTGTTTCAAACCAACAAAACATCTTCAATACGATCAATAATCCGTTATGAATATCCAAATACGTGATTATAACAACAATTAATCGAAAACTCCCAAATCCAACTCGATATTCAAAGTGTTCTTGAATAATCCCTCAATAATCCAATGAATCTTTATACAAACTCATAATCATATTCATATCCCTTCATATAACATGATTATAACATCCAAAACATCATATTTCAACACAAAATCGAAATCCAAGATGTTGAAGAAATTACCTCTTGAAGATCCAACCACTTCGATCCGATGAACACGAGTTAAATCGAGTATCCAAGCTTCCCAAACAAATGAAGGTGAAGAAAATCAAGTACTCCAGTGATTGATGAAGGAAAATCCCTCCCTCAAGCTCTCTCTCTCGGACAAGATGGAAGAAAAGGGTGAAAATGAAGAAAAAGTCCCGGCCGGGTCCTTATATACTGCCGGAAGTTACGGCCGTAACTCGGCCTTCATACGGCCGTAACATCCCAGGTCAACGGCCTTACGGCCGTAACCGGCCAACTCGTATGGCCGTAACTCGGCTTCGTCCAAAAACCTGCCGACAGCCTTACGGCCGTATCCGCCCTGACTTACGGGCGTAACTCGCCCTCATCTAAAACATCTGCCGACATCCTTACGGCCGTACCCGCACAGCTAACGGGCGTAAATCGGATGATACGGCCGTATCCGGCCAAACTTACGGGTGTAAGCCCCCTTCGTCGAAAATGACCAGGTACCCTGCCTGGAACGTACGGCCGTATCCGACCAAGCCTTACTGCCGTATCTTCCTCGCCTTACGGCTGTATGCCGCAACCTTTACGGCCGTAACTCGCCTTCAGCCAAAAACGCCTGGGCACCCTGCTCGACACGTACGGCCGTAATCGGACAAGCATTACGGCCGTACCTACTCAACTTATGGCCGTATTCCGAAACCTTACGGCCGTAAGTCCCGTTCGTCCAAAATGGCCTGACATCAACGAACCCTTGTTACGGCCGTAACCTACAATCCTTACGGCTGTAACTCAATGCTGGACATGGTGAAAATCCGATAACTCCGATTCCTCGCTACGACTGATGAATGATCCGACAAATCATACGAATGTGAAAGTGAACAGGTCCAACACATGCCAAAAATGATACTCCCAGTACAAGACTACCAATCCTGATGAAAATGATAATATTCCCGTCTCGATCTATAAACGGAGATGAAATGACGATCGGTAACTGATATACGATTACAACATACCAACAGTGAACGCAATGAATGAATCATGAATGACGAATGATTAATAATGAGTGAAGTTTACTGAATGATAATTACTGACTGATTAATATTGAATAAAAATGAATGAAATTCAACCGGGTATTACATACTCCCCCCTTAAAAAGAGTTTCGTCCCCGAAACTAAGGGTCAACAACTCACGATAACTCTCCTGCATACTATCCTCAGTTTCCCAAGTGGCCTATTCGACTCCGTGTCTAGACCACTGAATCTTGACCAAAGGGATTGTCTTGTTCCTCAACTGTTTGATTCGCCGCTCTAAAACTCGTACAGGAGGTTCCTCGTATGAATGATCATCCGCGATCTCGATTTCGTCGAACTGAAGTATGTGACTCGGGTCGGAAACGTACTTCCGCAACAGAGAGATGTGAAACACATTAAGAATTCAGCTTAACGCCGGAGGTAAAGCCAAACGATAAGCTAGCTCGCCTATTCGTTCCAAAATCTCAAACGGTCCAATAAATCTCGGACTCAACTTCCCCCGTTTCCGAAGCGAAAAATACCCCGACTCGGGGAAACCTTGACCAAAATGTGGTCCTCCGTCTCGAACTCTAGTGGTCGACGACGATTGTCTGCATAAGATTTCTGTCGACTCTGAGCGGTCAACAAATGACTCTTGATCAAAGCTACCTTCTCACGGACGGCTATAAGCATATGGGGCTTGGTGCCGATTGATTCTGATAAGTCGTCCCAACATAAAGGAGATCGACAACGACGACCGTACAAGGCCTCGTAAGGTGCCATCTTGATCGAAGCATGCCAACTATTATTATACGTGAACTCGATCAATGGTAGTTGGGCTTCCCAATCGTCCTTCCAATCGAGGACGCATGCCCTCAACATATCCTCTAATGTCTGAATGGTTCTCTCGGATTGTCCGTCGGACTGAGGATGAAAAGTGGTACTGAGATTAAGCTGAGTTCCCATAGAACGATGGACTGATTTCCAAAAATGAGACACAAACCGTCCGTCACGATCGGAAACGATACTCTTAGGAGTACCGTGCAGTCTCACTATCTCTTTGTTAAACAGCTGGGCAAGTCTCTCGGGACCCCATATATCTTTGATCTCAAGGAAATGAGCTGATTTAGTTAAGCAGTCCACGATCACCCAGATCGTATTCATGCCACGACGACTCGTCAGCAAACTCGTGATGAAATCCATAGAAATGTCTTTCCAGTTCCATTATGGAATAGGGAGAGGTTTCAGCATACCCGCCGGTCGCTGATGTTCTATCTTGACTTGCTGACAGGTTAAGCATCTCGAAACAAATTCCGCGACATCTCTCTTCATATTACTCCACCAGTAATTTTTTTTCAAGTCCTTGTACATCTTGCTAGACCCCGGATGAACAGAATAAGGGGTAGCATGAGCTTCTCTCAAAATCGAGTTTTTCAACTCGTCATCCGCCGGTACACACAACCGATTCTTAAATCTCAAAAGTCCATCCATTTGGACCACGAATCCAGGGGCTTTCCCCTGAGCCATGTCCTCACGGATGCGCAACAATGCTGGTTCTGAACCCTGATTCTCCCTGATTTCCTCCTCAAGTGATGATGAAAACTCTAACATACAAAGCTGTCCCTCAACTCGCTGAAGCCGGACCTCGATCTCGGGTCTAAGGAATTCCTACTGAAGCTCCTTCTAAACTGTTAAACGAGCAAGCATCTGCCCCTGAACGGACTTACGACTCAAGGCGTCGGCGACAACATTCGACTTGTCCGGGTGGTAAAGGATCTTGATATCATAATCTTTGATTAGTTCCAACCACCGCCTCTGTCGCATATTTAACTCCTTCTGAATAATATATACTTCAAACTTTTGTGATCAGTGAAGATCTGACAGGTGACGCCATAAAGGTAACGACGCCAAATTTCCAACGCAAAAACCACGGCTGCTAGCTCCAGGTCGTGGGTTAGATAATTAACCAGCTAATCCGAGGAAACTTCGGATTTCCTTAACATATTTCGGAGGTTGCCAATCTCGTATAGCCTCCGTCTTCTGAGGGTCGACACGAACTCTGTCTGATGAAATTACATGCCCGAGAAAAGTCACTTCGAACATCCAGAACTCACATTAAGAAAACTTTCCATACAGTTGCTCGCGTCTTAACACGTCGAGAACCTGATGAAGACGTACCTCGTGTTCCTCTCGATCACGAGAATAAATCAAAATGTCATCGACGAAGACAACAACAAACTGATCCAAAAAGTCGATGAAAACCCGATTCATTAACTCCATGAATACCGCAGGTGCATTAGTTAGCCCGAACGGCATAACTACGAACTCATAATGACCATAGCGTGTACGAAATGCCGTCCTTGCGATACCCGACTCTTGAATTCGCAACTGATGATATCCAGATCTTAAGTCGATCTGGGAAAATATTGAAGTTCCCTGAAGTTGATCTAAGAGATCATCAATACGGGGTAGAGGATATTAATCTTGATCATCACCCTGTTCAACTCCTGATAATTAATACACACACGAGACGAGCCAACCTTCTCCTTGACAGATCACACTGGTGCTCCTCACGGGGACGCACTCGGTCGGAGATAACCTTTCTCGAACTATTCCTCAAGTTGAATCTTCAACTCCTGCATTTCGGTCGGGCCATCCGATACGGTTCCTTCGATAACGGGGACGTACCGGGCTCCAACTCACTCCTGAATTCCACTACTCTATGTGAAGGCAACCAGATAACTCGTCTGGAAATACATCGTAAATCGATGACAATGATACCACGAATGATTGAACATTTCGATTGCCCTAGAATGGTCAATCGATAAAAAGTGATACAATGAATGATTGAACATCTCGATTGCCTTAAAACGGCAAATCGATGAAAATGATACAATGAATGATTGAACATCTCGATTGCCTTAAAACAGCAAATCGATGAAAATGATACAATGAATGATTGAATAACTCGATTGCCTTAGAAAGACCAATCGATGAAAATGATACAATGAATGATTGAACATCTCGATTGCCTTAAAACGGCAATTCGATGAAAATGATACAATGAATGATTGAACATCTCGATTGCCTTAAAATAGTAAATCGATGAAAATGATACAATGAATGATTGAATAACTCGATTGCCTTAGAAAGACCAATCGATGAAAATGATACAATGAATGATTGAACAACTCGATTGCCTTAGAACGGACAATCGATGAAAACAATAGCATGATTGATTGAACAACTCGATTGAGGAATTTCTCTGCTTCCGTCATAATAATAATTCTCCTGGAACAACGGGGATTACTTCCCTGAAGCACACATTCGACAACCAACGACGAAATGATAGTGACCAAACGCTTACAGCACTAAGGATAGTATCATGACGATCCATCCAACTAATACCCAATATTACATCGTCCTCAGATAAATTCACCACGATTAGGTCCACCAACCGATCGCGGTCTTTAAGCTTACTTCGGTATGATTTCCGAAAATTCTTCCATCGTCAGGTAGACCGATGGTATGAGGTCCACAAGCAATAGGACTATCCCAAAAAAAGTCTATTCAAACATGATTCGAAAATGAATGAATGCGGTGTACCAGTATCAAAAGGTACACACAGGTTGAATTAAAATTACGAGTATGCCTGAGATCATTCGGGCCACCGGATCGTCGATCCTCTTCATCACATGAATCTGGGACTTGCCGGCCTCCGAACCGGATGCTCCCGTCTGATAAATATGAGCTCCAACTTTATTTTCTTCCATTGTCTTAAACGACGCGTTGTGAGCGATCGATCGAATCGCTGATTGCTTCGGGGCCTGAGATGCTGCCGGAGCTGACTTGGTGTCCTTTCGGTAAAAACGGGCCTTATGCCCAAAATTCCCACAATTATGGCATGTGATAGACGGTTTCAGACACTTAGTGCTGTAATGACCCGACGCTCCACAGTTGAAGCAGGTGATAGCCGAACTCGCCGCTCGGGACTGAGATCCCGCACGATTAAGCACCGTAGGAGGTCGCTCAGAAACGATAGGACTCACACGAGGCTTCTTGAAGGTTGACTGACCGCCTTCGGATTGATTACGCTTCGTTGATTTCTTGCTGATAGATGAAGGTTGTTGTTCAGCAATTTCCTTAGCAGCAGGCTCATACGGGAGAGTTCTCTCGATTAATCCGGCCAGAGTGGCGCAATGATGATTGAACAATTGCACATGGGTCATCATGGCCTGCATAAAAGTGAGTGGATCAACCCGAACATCTTCTGATCGAGCCGAGTCCTGGATACGATTTCCCGACAGAGAGTGATTATTTCCCGGGTTTTGGCCCCCACCGCGGCCTCTCCCCGTGCATCCCCTGACAGCTCTCCCCATACTGAAGTAGGAAGGTCGCATAATGATTATATTTCCCGCATGATTATCACGTTATGATTATGTCATGAGATGATGAAAATGAGTATACATGCTCTAACTTAGTGATTATATGAATGATTTACTGAAGTGACATGATTATCTGATGAAATTCTTGAAATGATTATCTTGAACAACTTAACATGATTAATAATATGATCATCCAGATCGACAACTGAGTAATGAAATGAATTGAGTAATTAATGAGTTAACATGATCGTCCTGATCATTAACTGAGTAATGAAATGAATTAAGTGATTAATGAGTTAACATGATCGTCCTAATCACAATGAATGATGATGTTTGAGGATTGTTAATTGATGAATGATGAATGAATGACTATTGCCAGAAATTATACCATGGCGTTAGAAATCTTACAGTTCTTTCGGTCTGATTGGCTCGGCATTTGCACAGGTCACACGTGACGCGAAAGTCCAATGATACTAGTCCGATGACGATGATTTCAAATGAGACATGACTCGGAAGGTAGTATTCAAAACCACGCTCTGATACCAACTCTGTAACACCCCAAACTAGGCGGATATTACAGTGCCGTGAATCCCTGACTAGGACCCACCAGGCGAATGAAAATGATAAATTAAATAATATAATTGTAGTACCGAACCACATTATATTACCAAATACTCCGTTGAGGAGTTTAAGTACAACACACCAGGACAATACCGAATACTATTATATTTTATATGAAGATAAAATACACAACAGTGAATGGAACGGAGTATCCAAATGAAAGTCTGCAGCGGAAATTAAAGGACAACAACATGAATAACTGAAAGATCGGGGGCCCCTACTAGTATCACTGGGACTCCTCGACGTCATCATGCTATTCCCGTGCTTTTTCCTTGCCATGACCTGAAAAACAAAATCCCAAATGGGCCGCCATACGTAACAACAATCCTCAAGGGTTGAAAAATACACAATCATGATTTAACTGAAGTTATGAAATATCCCTAGTTATGAATTACGCTGAAGAGGAGTATCATAGTACGCCCGTAGTGTTCGGTGCAAGTGTACAAGACGGATGACCGGACACACCCGTCCTTGTACCTAATTAGTCTCACGGAGTTAATCTTTACCATGTGCACAGTCCAATGTATCACTCCCAATACATGGCCATCACGTGCCCAACTAAAAATTCCACATATCCGCACCCGGGCACGCAATATGAACCCAGAAGGTCATATGAACGAGAATGACCATAATGAATATCAATGAATAATAATAATCCGACAAAGTCAAGAATGACTCACCGAGATGAAAGTGATAATGAAGTGATTGATAATTTCAATGAAATGATTGGAACCGCCGTTCCACGTTAATGAAGTGACTATTCGACAATTACAAGTCTCAATATGATTAATGCAATGATGAATGAGTTATGATTATGAATGATCAACAACAAAAAGGAATGAATATCCTTTTAACCGAGTAAGAATTAACTTACTCAACACCGGTGACAATTATCCTTCCACGAACAACGTCCTAATTGATATATCGGTCGCTCGAACAACCTTGAATAAATACAGTTACCAACAATCCGTTCAATATACGAATCAAACACAAATATAACGAACTCAAAACGTCGATACGATTAAACCAAGTTCATTGGGGCATTATATCGAACACTTTGTGGCCAACTTCGATTGATTACAACCAAGCCTCAATAATACCAATACCAAATCCCCAAGAAGTGTTTCAAACCAACAAAACATCTTCAATACGATCAATAATCCATTATGAATATCCAAATACGTTATTATAACAACAATTAATCGAAAACTCCCAAATCCAACTCGATATTCAAAGTGTTCTTGAATAATCCCTCAATAATCCAATGAATCTTTATACAAACTCATAATCATATTCATATCCCTTCATATAACATGATTATAATGTCCAAAACATCATATTTCAACACAAAATCGAAATCCAAGATGTTGAAGAAATTACCTCTTGAAGATCCAACCACTTCGATCCGATGAACACGAGTTAAATCGAGTATCCAAGCTTCCCAAACGAATGAAGGTGAAGAAAATCAAGTACTCCAGAGATTGATGAAGGAAAATCCCTCCCTCAAGCTCTCTCTCTCTCTCGGACAAGATGGAAGAAAAGGGTGAAAATGAAGAAAAAGTCCCGGTCGGATCCTTATATACTGCTGGAGGTTACGGCCGTAACTCGGCCTTCATACGGCCGTAACATCCCAGGTCAACGGCCTTATGGCCGTAACCAGCCAACTCGTACGGCCGTAACTCGGCTTCGTCCAAAAACCTGCCGACAGCTTTACGGCCGTATCTGCCCTGACTTACGGGCGTAACTCGCCCTCGTCTAAAACATTTGCTGACATCCTTACGGCCGTACCCGCACACCTTACGGGCGTAACTTGGATGATACGGCCGCATCCGGCCAAACTTGCGGGCGTAAGCCCCCTTCGTCGAAAATGACCAGGTACCGTGCCTGTAACGTACGGCCGTATCCGGCCAAGCCTTACGGCCGTATCTCCCTCGCCTTACGGTCGTATGCCGCAACCCTTACGACCGTAACTCGCCTTCGGCCAAAAACGCCTGGGCACCCTGATTGACACGTACGGCCGTAATCGGCCAAGCCTTACAGCCGTACCTGCTCAACTTACGGCCGTATTCCGAAACCTTACGGCCGTAAGTCCCGTTCGTCCAAAATGGCCTGACATCAACGAACCTTTGTTACGGCCGTAACCTACAATCCTTACGGCCGTAGCTCAATGCTGGACATGGTGAAAATCCGATAACTCCGATTCCTCGCTACGACTGATGAATGATCCGACAAATCATATGAATGTGAAAGTGAACAGGTCCAACACATGCTAAAAATGATACTCCCAGTACAAGACTACCAATCCTGATGAAAATGATAATATTCCCGTCTCGATCTATAAACGGAGATGAAATGACGATCGGTAACTGATATACGATTACAACATACCAACAGTGAACGCAATAAATGAATCATGAACGATGAATGATTAATGATGAGTGAAGTTTACTGAATGATAATTACTAACTGATTAATATTGAAAATGAATGAAATTCAACCGGGTATTACACCGCGGACTTCAAGGCAGACATCCCATGTGACATAAAGACGATCGCCCCCTTATTATATTACATGAAAGGCGATCGCCCGTCAGTAAACAGGGCATCTCAGCTCCTATAAATAGAAGGCTGTCTGCACTTGGAAAACTCTCTGAACGCTCTGAACTCTCTGACTCTGGGACACTCTCTGATTCAGCTCACAACTTGGCTATCTCACTCTTGGCAACAGCTATCTCTCGGCCTTTCTTCTCTCTCAGCACCTCTTACACGAAAGACGGTCGGCAGAGACGAAACACGCAGAGCTTCGCTCAAGAGCTGGATAAATAGGATCTTTTACACTCATTGTAATCGCATTCTTACATTAATACTTGTATCCCCGAATATTTGTATTAATAACATCTCGTGAGAGCATTCAAGCCCGGGCCTAACAAACCCAGCAAATCTTGTGTTTTTCCATTCCCTCGGACGTGCTCTCGAAATTTGCTGTTGCTCGACCCTTCCAGCAATATCAATCTTCGGATAATATTTCGGGCAACAACATACTTGTAATTATGTAAATCATTTATATAAGGCAATGCCTGTTTCTTTATTTACTGGTAGTTACTGGCGTTCCTAACTCGTAAATATATGTATAGAAACTAGTCTATGTATTTGAGAGCAAAACGTTCCACTCCTTATTGGATAAGGAGGTCGGCACTGGAAAGGTTTATAGCTCAAATACTTAATCGTTCGCAAGTCGATGAAACTTGACTGGGCATTAAGTTTATGTGAAGACTTGTATGACGTGTTCTTTGACATGGAGAGTGCCTGTCGAACGCTAATGGTTAGTGGGAGCATACGTTATAGGTATACTAATTGGATTAGTATACTCGAACCGACTCACCCTCGATTCGTCACACGGATTTCACTCCGGGACATTCAATGACAGAATCGAAAGGTTGTGATAGGTATTCATGAACCTTCGACTTGACGATTTAGTAGGGATGTGCTTGTGACATCAAGATTTTCATTAGAGTAGTTCGACCCTATAAATCGGGAGGCGGGGGTCAACCTCGACGTGCATCTTGACGGACAAGTAGCAGGTCCTACTGAATACCAAGATAGAATTCTTTCTCCCGTTAGTGAGCGGGTTAATTGTCCTATGCGGTTATTGGAAGATGAGCTCATAAGTCTTTGGCCAAAGCATTGGAGCTAGTTGTATTGGATACACGAGAGATCAATGATCTCGATTTGCATTAACGCATGCATAGCGTCAAGTACAGTTAGGGTCTGACTGACCGTGACCCTATAACTTGATCGGGACATTTGAAAGAAGGGTTTATACATATACTGGTATTCACGACAGAATGGTTCTTGAATGATCCCAATCATTCGTTCTCAGTTGGGGTACAGTGTAGGCCGCCAGGCTGGCTAGGTGGTGCTACTACTCTTTGGTTCCTCCCATTGCTGACTGAGACGAACCTACCGAGTCGCGCAATAGGATTGACGATGGAATGAATGGAGCTTATTCTCTCATTATGAATATTAGATATTGGATATCTAATTAATTGGGACATTGGATGTCTAAATTGATTTATTGGATAAATTAATTTACGGCCAAATGAATTAAATAAATTACTGGGTGATTAATTTAATTCATAAATATAATTATTTCTTGGAGAAATTAATTATATTGTTATCTATTTGATATGACTAATTAATTGGATTAATTAATTAATATAAATACATCGGAACGGAATGAGAGTTTATCTGTTTGGACTCACGAGAGTCCAAAACGGACCAAACTCATATTCCCCTTCTAGATGGTTGCCCCCCATTCACCTAACCCCTCTTGGTCTTTGTCTCCATTTTATAATGGAAGACAAATGACTTTAAGAGATATGATATCTCTTATTATATGGTAAAGGTGATTTGAGGAGATAGGGAAGAGAATAAAAAGGGGAATACTTCTCTTTTCTACTCACAATAATTTCATACGTGAATAGCTGGAGGTAGTGAGAGAAAAAGAGTTGCCTTTTATAGTCTTCACTTTTCTTCTTTTTCTTCATGATTTGTTCTTAGAGAAACATCAAGATATAAAATTGAGAGATATATATTTAAACACTTAGAGTGTTATAATTAAAAGTTTCATCACTTGATTCTAGCCGTAACCTTAGAGGTTAATCGAGTGTTGTCATTCCATTCGTTTCTCCGATGCGTGACAAGTAGAGACGCGGTTTTTCGGCATTGGATCGTCAAAGGGCTTGGAGCATTTTGGATTGTTTAGGGAATAGCTCAAGAGAAGGAAATCCATATAATCAACGGACAACAAGGGTATGATTTCGAATCTTCCTTTGTTTATTTTATATTCGTATATGCGTAGCTCGATCGATCTATTGTGTCGAGAATTATACTCTCCGACCGGTGATCGCCTCGGAGGTCGGGCGACCTAGCCACTGCCGAGCAGCCGAGGCAGAACTGCCGACCAGCGACCAGGAAGCCTAGCCTTAGCCCCACAGACAAGATGTATCGGCCAACCAAAGGTCCCAGGACAAGTCCTGGTGCCGAGCAATCGACATCAAATACGATGGTCTCTCGGTACTTGGCGACCGACTCCTGGCGACCGACTTGCGGACGATCATCTCTCGGCACTTGCGAACCGACCCTTGGTGACCGACCGATGCCGACCCTCAGCGATTGGCCGATGACGACCTTCAGTGACCAGCTAGAGACGACCGCATCATGCCGATAGTCATCCAGTCGGCAAAGGCCGAGCCTCAGGACTGAGCCCACGTGGAAAGCCGAGACAAGATCCGCATATCACGGATCGTTGACCACAGCCTGTCAGCATCCGTCCACCAGCCGACAAGCCCGCCGAAAGTTGTCAGTAGGACCGCATGTGACAGTGACTCCGGACGCGTGCTGGCTCCTCATTGGACTTCCCAGATAGCTGCCGGCTGTAGCCTTGGACTTTAGGCAGACTGCCAGCATCTACCTTGGACTTTAGGCCGACAGCCCGGGTGATCGCCCCATTATAATATTGGCCGGCAGACGATCGCCCTATTATTATAATGGCCGGAAGGCGATCGCCCGCCAGAGGACAAGGCACCGCTGCCCCTATATATACAAGGCACCCTGCACTCGGATTCCTCTCGGATTTTTGCTCAGTAAGCACTCTCTGCATTCCCACGAGATGTCACATAGCACTTGGCTTTCTCCAACTCTTGGCAACAGCTATCTTTCGGTACTTACTTCTCTCGGCCTCTCTCATCAAGCAGACGATCGGCAGGGACGAAGAACACCGAGCTTCGCTCAAGAGCCGGATTAACAGAGTCTTTTTACACTCATTGTATTTAGATTTCTCACATTAATACTTGTATCCACGAATATTTGTATTAATAACATCTCGCGAGAGCATTCAAGCCCGGGCCTAACAAACCCGGCAAATCTTGTGTTTATTCATATTCTCTCGGAAGTGCTCCCACAAATTGTTGTTTGTTGTCCGTCTTCCAGCAGTATTTAATCTTCGGATAAATATTTTGGGCATCAACAATTGGCGCTAGAGGAAGGAGGGCCTCTAACCCTCAAATTTTTATTCCTACCATCTTGAAGAACACTCACTGTTCTCGGGGCAGATACTTAAAGTGACACTCACTGCGCTTCAAAGAAATCCTTCAGACATCATGTCTTCCGCCTCCGCGTCGAAGAAAGCCGCCGGCCAGCCGGCCAGATGCCTCGTTCCGTCCAAGTCCGAGCCACAGCCGATGGTGGAAGGTAGCCGCCGCGGTCAGAGACGCTCGATCCCGTCCCTGGACGGCGGCCCAAGCCTCTCGATCGATCGGTTCCAAACCAAGGAACATATCGAAGAGACCATAGCCGTCCTTCAGGAGCGACGGAAGTCCGAACGGAAGCTCAAGGCATTACTGGCCGAGCGATCGCCAGGAGGCTTTCATCCGCAAGAAGAGGCGCTCGCTAGCCGGGGCACCTCTGTCTTCGATCGCCTGGGCAGTGACCCGTCTTGGCAACCGGGGCAGTCTGGCCCCAGCTACGAGAGGACGGAGTTTGAGTCCGTCACCAGGAGCTCGGCCTACCCGACTCCCAGAAGGCAGCCCAACCGTCTGGCTCCCCCTCGCCAAATAGCTAAGGTCGGCAGCAGCGAAATCCGGAGATCGGTACACGATCGCCTCGGATCCCGCTCCCAAAGCCGATCAGCAAGCGACCGAGCCACGGCGATGGCCGCAATGCAACGTCAGATCAACGACATGAAGGCGCTCCTGGAATCCAGGGCAGGCGCCATAAAGACGATCGCCGAGCCAAACGAGCCGCTCACGATCGACATCGAGCTTGCCCCCGTGCAGCACAAGATCGCTCCCCCGCAAACACCTTTGTACGAGGGGAGATCTGACCCCCAAATGCACCTGAGCATGTTCAACATCTACATGACCGGGTGTGGGGCATCAGACGCGACCAGGTGCCGAATGTTCCCTATGACGCTGGACGACCTCGCCTACCGGTGGTACATCTCATTGCCACCTCGGTCCATTGGCTCCTTTAACCAGCTGGCGCACGTCTTCACGGAATATTTCGCCACCAGGGTCGCTCGGCCGGAAGGTCCCCATCGCATGATGCGAATCAAGCAGGGAGAAGAAGAGTCCCACTCGGACTACATCGACCGAGTGGACGAGATCATCCTCAACGGCGAGCCCGTAAGCGATGAGATCGCCCTCCACACGGTCCTAGCAGGATTCAATGGTCTTTCGCCTATGTTCAGGCATCTTACGAAGAGCCAGCCCACGACCTACGCGACCTTCTGGGCTAGAGCCTCAGATTTTCTGTCCAGGCAAAGGTTTCTTCTTAGCCTGTGAGTAGCGCGATCGGCGCCCGAACGACGATCTCCCACCCGATCGCCGATATCGACCTACGAATAAAGCGACTGGCAGCCGAACGATGATCGCCAGTCTTCCAGCCCGATCGCCGATCATCACGCTACATCATCAGCAACCTGGAGGACACGATCGCCATCTACAGTCCAGCATCTAACATGATGGACTAAGGCATAAGATCGCCTCCACCGCACATCATAAAGCCATGGTCCTGGTAGTCGATGGAACCGGCTGCTTCGGCCATGCAAGGTCCCTTTCGGCCGAGATCGCCCGCCCTTCGTTTAAATACGAGGCCGGCGTAGTCTGAGGGCTCTCCAAAATTAATCAGTGGAAACGATCGCGCGCCCTCAAAGATCATCATCTAACATGGTGAACCCGGACAATGCGACATGTGCCACAACCCCCGTCTCAACGTACACCGTCGAGGTTCGCCATCTCCATGGAGGGCCGAGGTGGAAGCAGAGCTAACAAGCCGCGGAGGTGGAGTTGATTCATCCGACGCTGCCCCGCGCAAGGACTCCTCTAGACCGAGACAGCATGCCCTTCATTTAAATACGAGGCAAGGCGCAGCCTAATAGAGGACCCTCATAATAAAGTGAGTCACGAGACACTCAATGTCTTCGCGCACCAAGACACGGTCATGGGGTCGGTCCATCGAACTCTGCGATTGTGCACGGTTCCTCAGCGACGAAACAATCAAGTTTCTACGAGGTATCGGCCAATGTTGTTTTTTGCAGGTACAAGACCGAAAGATAGCTAGCCAATCGACCATGATAGCCCAAGTCCGAATCCAAAGTCGGCTCAACAAGATCGCCCGTCCTCATCTTACACGATCGCCAGCAAGAACCACCTCGCCCCATGTCTTCAACATCGGAGCAAGCTGGGGGGCAATTGTTGTGTCGAGAATTATACTCTCCGACCGGCAATCGCCTCGGAGGTCGGGCGACCTAGCCACTGTCGAGCAGCCGAGGCAGAACTACTGACCAGCGACCAGGCGACCTAGCCTTAGCCCCGCAGACAAGATGTAGCGGCCAACCGAAGGTCCCAGGACAAGTCCTGGTGCCGAGCGATCGACATCAAATACGATCGTCTCTCGGTACTTGGCGACCGACTCCTGGTGACCGACTTGCGGACGATCATCTCTCGGCACTTGCCGACCGACCCTTGGTGACCGACCGATGCCGACCCTCAGCGACTGGCCGATGACGACCTTCAGTGACCAGCTAGAGACGACCGCATCATGCCGATAGTCATCCAGTCGGCAAAGGCCGATCCTCAGGACTGAGCCCACATGCAAAGCCGAGACAAGATCCGCATATCATGGATCGTTAACCACAGCCTGTCAGCATCCGTCCACCAACTGACAAGCCCGCCGAAAGTTGTCAGTAGGACCGCATGTGACAGTGACTCCGGATGCGTGCTGGCTCCTCATTGGACCGCCCAGCTGGCTGCCGGCTGTAGCCTTGGACTTTAGGCAGACTGCCAGCATCTACCTTGGACTTTAGGCCGACAGCCCGTGTGATCGCCCCATTATAATATTGGCCGGCACACGATCGCCCAATTATTATAATGGCCGGAAGGCGATCGCCCGCCAGAGGACAAGGCACCGCTGCCCCTATATATACAAGGCACCCTGCACTCGGATTCCTCTCGGATTTTTGCTCACTAAGCACTCTCTGCATTCCAACGAGATTTCACATAGCACTTGGATTTCTCCAACTCTTGGCAACAGCTATATTTTGGTACTTACTTCTCTCGGCCTCTCTCATCAAGCAGACGATCGGCAGGGACGAAGAACACCGAGCTTCGCTCAAGAGCCGGATTAACAGAGTCTTTTTACACTCATTGTATTTAGATTTCTCACATTAATACTTGTATCCACGAATATTTGTATTAATAACATCTCGCGAGAGTATTCAAGCCCGGGCCTAACAAACCCGGCAAATATTGTGTTTATTCATATTCTCTCGGAAGTGCTCCCGCAAATTGTTGTTTGTTGCCCGTCTTCCAGCAGTATTTAATCTTCGGATAAATATTTTGGGCATCAACAATTGGCGCTAGAGAAAGGAGGGCCTCTAACCCTCAAATTTTTATTCCTACCGTCTCGAAGAACACTCACTGTTCTCGAGGCAGATACTTGAAGTGACACTCACTGCGCTTCAAAGAAATCCTTCAGAAATCATGTCTTCCGCCTCCGCGTCGAAGAAAGCCGCCGGCCAGCTGGCCAAACGCCTCGTTCCGTCCCAGTCCGAGCCACAGCCGAAGGTGGAAGGTAGCCGCCGCGGTCAGAGACGCTCGATCCCGTCCCTGGACGGCGGCCCAAGCCTCTCGCTCGATCGGTTCCAAACCAAGGAACAGATCGAAGAGGCCATAGCCGTCCTTCAAGAGCGACGGAGTGCTCTCGACGCGCCTCCCGCTATCACCCCATCGGCCGTCCGCCGGAAGTCCAAACGGAAGCTCAAGGCATTACTGGCCAAGCGATCGCCAGGAGACTCTCGTCCGCAAGAAGAGGCGCTCGCCAGCCGGGGCACCTCTGTCTTCGATCGCCTGGGCAGTGACCCGTCTTGGCGACCGGGGCAGTCCGGCCCCAGCTACGAGACGACGGAGTTTGAGTCCGTCACCAGGAGCTCAGCCTACCCGACTCCCACAAGGCAGCCCAGCCGTCTGGCTCCCCCTCGCCAAATAGCCAAGGTCGGCAGCAGCGGAATCCGGAGATCGGTACACGATCGCCTTGGATCCCGCTCCCAAAGCCGATCAGCAAGCGACCGAGTCACGGCGATGGCCGCAATGCAACGTCAGATCAAAGACATGAAGGCGCTCCTGGAATACAGGGCAGGCGCCATAAAGACGATCGCCGAGCCAAACGAGCCGCTAGCGATCGACATCGAGCTCGCCCCCGTGCAGCACAAGATCGCTCCCCCGCAAACACCTTTGTACGAGGGGAGATCTGACCCCCAAATGCACCTGAGTATGTTCAACATCTACATGACCGGGTGTGGGGCATCAGACGCGACCAAGTGCCGAATGTTCCCTATGACGCTGGACGACCTCGCCTACCGGTGGTACATCTCATTGCCACCTCGGTCCATTGGCTCCTTTAACCAGATGGCGCACGTCTTCACGGAATACTTCGCTACCAGGGTCGCTCGGCCGGAAGGTCCCCATCACATGATGTGAATTCAATGGTCTTTCGCCTATGTTCATGCATCTTATGAAGAGCCAGCCCACGACCTACGCGACCTTCCGGTCTAGAGCCGCAGATTTTCTGGCCAGGCAAAGGTTTCTTCTTAGCCTGTGAGCAGCGCGATCGGCGCCCGAATGACGATCTCCCGCCCGATCGCCGATATCGACCTACGAATAAAGCGATCGGCAGCCGAGCGACGATCGCCAGCCTTCCAGCCCGATCGCCGATCATCACGCTACATCATCAGCAACCCGTAGGACACGATCGCCATCTACAGTCCAGCATCTAACATGACGTACTAAGGCATAAGATCGCCTCCACCGCACATCATAAAGCCATGGTCCTGGTAGTCGATGGAACCGGCTGCTTCGGCCATGCAAGGTCCCTTTCGGCCGAGATCGCCCGCCCTTCGTTTAAATTCGAGGCCGGCGTAGTCTGAGGGCTCTCCAACATTAATCAGTGGACACGATCCGCGCCCTCAAAGGATCATCATCTAACATGGTGAACCCGGACAATGCGACACGTGCCACAACCCCCGTCTCAACGTACACCGTCGAGGTTCGCCATCTCCATGGCGGGCCGAGGTGGAAGCAGAGCTAACAAGCCGCGGAGGTGGAGTTGATTCATCCGACGCTGCCCCGCGCAAGGACTCCTCTAGACTGAGACAGCACGCCCTTCGTTTAAATACAAGGCGAGGCGCAGCCTAACAGAGGACCCTCATAATAAAGTGAGTCACGAGACACTCAATGTCTTCGCGCACCAAGACACGGTCATGGGGTCGGTCCATCGAACTCCGCGACTGTGCACGATTCCTCAGCGACGAAACAATCAAGTTTCTACGAGGGATCGGCCAATGTTGTTTTTTTCAGGTACAAGACCGAAAGATAGCTAACCAATCGACCATGATAGCCCAAGTCCGAATCCAAAGTCGGCTCAACAAGATCGCCCGTCCTCATCTTACACGATCGCCAGCAAGAACCACCTCGCCCCATGTCTTCAACATCGGAGCAAGCTGGGGGGCAATTGTTGTGTCGAGAATTATACTCTCCGACCGGCGATCGCCTCGGAGGTCGGGCGACGAAGCATCGCCGAGCAATGAGGCGTAACCGCCGACAAATGACTGTGCGGCCTAGCCTTAGCCCCACAGACAAGATGTATCGGCCAACCGAATGTCCCAGGACAAGTCCTGGTGCCGAGCGATCGACATCAAATACGATCGTCTCTCGGTACTTGGCGACCGACTCCTGGCGACCGACTTGCGGACGATCATCTCTCGGCACTTGCCGACCGACCCTTGGTGACCGACCGTTGCCGACCCTCAGTGACTGGCCGATGATGACCTTCAGTGACCAGCTAGAGACGACCGCATCATGCCGATAGTCATCCAGTCGGCAAAGGCCGAGCCTCAGGACTGAGCCCACGTGCAAAGCCGAGATAAGATCCGCATATCACGGATCATTGACCACAGCCTGTCAGCATCCGTCCACCAGCCGACAAGCCCGCCGAAAGTTGTCAGTAGGACCTCATGTGACAGTGACTCCGGACGCGTGCTGGCTCCTCATTGGACCGCCACTGGCCGCGGCCGTAGCCTGACTTTAGGCAGATCACAAGATCTACCTTGTACTTTAGGCCGACAGCCCGTGTAATCGCCCCATTATAATATTGGCCGGCAGATGATCGCCCCATTATTATAATGGCCGGAAGGCGATCGCCCGCCATAGGACAAGGCACCGCTGCCCCTATATATACAAGGCACCCTGCACTCGGATTCCTCTCGGATTTTTGCTCACTAAGCACTCTCTGCATTCCCACGAGATTTCACACAGCACTTGGCTTTCTCCAACTCTTGGCAACAGCTATCTTTCGGTACTTACTTCTCTCGGCCTCTCTCATCAAGCAGATGATCGGCAGGGACGAAGAACACCGAGGTTCGCTCAAGAGCCGGATTAACAGAGTCTTTTTACACTCATTGTATTTAGATATCTCACATTAATACTTGTATCCGCGTATATTTGTATTAATAACATCTCACGAGAGCATTCAAGCACGGGCCTAACAAACCCGACAAATCTTGTGTTTATTCATATTCTCTCGGAAGTGCTCCCGCAAATTGTTGTTTGTTGTCCGTCTTCCAGCAGTATTTAATCTTCGGATAAATATTTTGGGCATCAACACGATCCTCGTAGGGATTCGGATCGAATTAATTTTCGTTTTACCGCTTCCGCTGGGCCTTCGTTTTAGGCACCGAATCCCAATAGTGGTATTGGAGTGAGGTCTTGCGATCGTATATACGATATTTAGCATTTGGAATGCTTATTTTGTGATTTAGAATCACTTTGACAATCGTAGATATTTTATTGTTCGTCGTAGTGTCGTATTTCCGTGATTTTATGTTATGGTATAAATCAGATTTTTCTTGAAAATATGATTTATCTTAATAATATTCAGATCAGGAATAACAGGATTTTAGAAATCTGCCCGAAAACGAGCTGTATCGAATCGTTGGACGATTTTCCATACAGTTGCCGAGTATGGCCAAGCACGTCCGGCCCGTGGTCGGACGCTTGCTGTGTTCTGTCGAGTCCGGCCGAGCGCATTGCTGTATCGAGCCGAGTGCTCGCTGGATCCGGCCGAGCGCTTGCTGTATTCTGCCGACAGTGCCCGAGCGCGTTTCTGTATCGAGCCGAGTGCTCGCTGGAGCCGGCCGATCACTTGCTGTATTCTGCCGACAGTGCCCGAGCGCGTTCCTGTATCGAGCCGAGTGCTCGCTGGAGCCGGCCGATCACTTGCTGTATCCGGCCGGGTACGTGCTGTATCCTACCGGGCGTGTCCGGGTATGGTCGGGCCCTTTCCTGCTCGGAGCCGGCACGCCCTTCTAGTTGCCGGCGTGGCCTCGTAGCTGCCGGCCGAGTGCTCAGTGCGGGCCGGCGCTTCAGTGCCGCCGGCACCGGGTCTGCTTTTCAGTATATTTTCGATTATTGAATTTTCCTGTATTAAAATCATTAATTTGGAATTTTTTATGAGGGAAAATTCAAATAAAATATTTTAAGGGTAAACTACGGACGAAAATTAAATTGTCGATTATTGTTGAATTGATTGGATCAATTCTATTTATTGTTGATTATTGATTGGATCATATGTAATCTTCTCGCTATTCATTTATTGAGTATTTATTGGATGAATGCTTTTGAATGGGGATGTGGTTCATGGACTTAGTTTGAATCGTTCGTTTTATTCGATTGGGTTGTAAAGGCCGTTTTGAGCCTATTTATTTTACTAGAAATATTTGTATCTAGGATGCAATTTTCAATGTAAAATTCATATGCAATGACGAAGACCGGAGGAAGATCCGTTTCGAGAAGACGAAGATTCAAGACGAAGACTTGTAATTAGATTACAGAGTTTTTGTTTTCTAGGAACGGTCCATGAACCACATGTTGGTAGCAACTAGGTTGTGAATGGTTGTTTCATATTGTATGAAGGCAAAAAAAAAACGCGCTAAAATGATTAATGTGTTGTAATATCTGGAATTTCTAGTACCGTTGTTTAATATTATTTTATCCGATTTATATTGTACAGCGTGGAATCTGTATAGTATAGATAAAATAAAAGAAGGACTGAGATGTCAGTATCGGTATAATTGTCTTACTTGGTCGACAATTGTATATGAGGATATAGTGCGTCATGTATACGTATCCGATATGTCGAGACGTTGGACAAGAATAGCTGAAAATGGCTAAGTATAGCCTTATTAGCGCACGTTAATAGTTAAGCTTAGCGCACTGTCACGGGGTTATACTTGCGCCTCGCTAAGTCCTCGCCGTGCGGCACTCTTAGGTTGTCTCAAGCCTAAGTAGTAAGCCTATTACTGAACAAGACTGCTAGGAAGGAAAGTAAAGAAATACTTCGGGAAGGTTTTCTCTTATTGCACTGTAGCAAATCTGATTTCTCAAGAGTGTCTTACATATGAGCCCCAAGGGGGGGTATTTATACTAATCCTCCTAGACTAACAAATTACCAACAAAACATTACTATTCCAAGTATTTACAAGAATGCCATCATCTAGAATGATCTATACAATTCTAGGTAATTCTAAGAAGTCTTCTTGGAGTCCCCAGACCCCTCTGGAACGTCCGGCCCGACCCGGCCCGAAGTGTCTACGCCCGGCCCGGCCAAGGCCCGATTCGGCCCGTAGCAATCCGACCCGATTTCCGACCTTCTGGAACCCTCTTTGACCTTCTGGAATTGATTGGTCTCCATCTTGAAGCTTCTAGGGTCTTCTTTCTGAAGAGTGGGTTCCTCGGCTTTTCAATGTCTACTGCTGTCACAAGTCTTTTTCCGTCTAAGCCTATTATGGGGGGGTAGTCCTCTGTGAGCTTGGCCCGGTCGATGCACGTGCGCGAGCCTGCTGCGCGCCCTTCCAGAAGGCTTCGGCCGGATGCTGTTCGATACCTGTTGCCTTAAGGTGGGGCGTGACATTCTCCCCCACCAAAGTCGTGACCGTCCTCGGCACGATGCTGTCCCGATATTCTTCAATCTTCAGCCGGAATTGCCATAGGTGATCCTCATGTTCCCAGCTATTTTCAGCGTCTGGGAGTCCCTTCCAATGCACAAAGTACTCGGTGTATGGGGCCAGGCCCCTTCGCCGAACGTCCCTATGTGAAATGATCTCGGCTACTTCCTTGTCGAAGGAAATAATCACGGTAGTAGGTGCTCGGTGTGACTGAGCTCGGCCCGGATCCTCCATGTCCTGATGGTAAGGCTTCAGTTGGCTAACATGAAAGACCGGGTGTATCTTTATCTTCGGCGGTAGTTCCACTCGATAGGAAACTGTCCCAACACGCCGCTCGATCTTGTAGGGTCCCTCGTATCTTCGGATAAGTCCCTTATGCACAGCCCGAAATGCTTTAAATTGCTGCGGGAGAAGTTTCACCATAACTAAGTCGCCTTCGTTGAACTCGACCGATCGTCGCTTGAGATCGGCCCATTTCTTCATCTTCTTGGCTGCCTTGTCCAACGATGCTCGAGCCAAGTATGATTCCTCATGTAATGACTTAGCAAAGGTATATGCCGCGGGACTCTGTCCCGAGTATCCGGTTGCAATGTTATTCGTTGTCGCCGGTTTTCTCCCAGTAGCGAGCTCGAATGGGCTGCGTCCTGTTGATTCACTCTTCTGCAAATTGTATGAGAATTGGGCCGTGTCTAAGAGTTTGGCCCAGTCCCGTTGATTAGCACTCACATAGTGCCGCAAGTAGCACTCAAGCAGTGCATTAACTCGTTCTGTCTTCCCGTCCGTCTGTGGGTGGAAACTTGTTGAGAAGGCTAAATTTGAGCCCAATAGCTTGAAAAGTCCAGACCAAAACTTCCCTGTGAACCGTGGGTCTCAGTCACTCACGATTGTCCTTGGAATGCCCCAATATTTTACCACATGCTTTAAGAATAACTTGGCCGTCTCCAGAGCCGTTACGTCCGCCGGTGCTGGAATAAAGGTTGCGTATTTTGAGAACCTGTCCACCACAACTATGATCGACCCGTACCCATTCGATTTAGGCAAAGCCATAATAAAGTCCATTGAAATGCATTCAAAAGGGTGTTCCGGTATGGGCAAGGGTTGAAGTAGTCCACCAGGTTGTTGTTGCTCCACCTTGTCTTGTTGACATACAAGACAAGTTCGGACGTATGCCTCAACGTCCTCACGCATCCTGGGCCGAAAGTAAGAATTGTCAATTAAAGCCATTATACGGTGCATACCTGGGTGTCCAGCCCATAGTGTGTCGTGGCATTCCTTCATGATGTCCCTCCATAAGTTTCCCCATTTGGGCACATACAAACGATTGCCTTTGGTAAAGAGTAGCTCGTCTCGTTCCCAGAACCGCCTTGTCTTGCCACTCCTGGCAAGTTGCATGATGTTTCCTGCGAAAGGGTCCTGCCTTAGTCCCTCGCGTATGCGGTCCTTGATGCTTCCTTCGGCCTTGGTCAAGGCTGCAAGCTCGGCCTTCCGGCTCAATGCATCATCTACTCGGTTAAGTACTCCAGGCTTATACTCCAGGGTATAATTGAACTCAGCTAGGAATTCCTGCCATCTTGCTTGTTTTGGCGTGAGCTTCTTCTGAGTTTCAAAATAACATGTGGCTATGTTGTCTGTTCGTACCACAAACTTGCTCCCAAGTAAATAATGCCTCCAAGCTCTAAGGCAATGTACCACGGCGGTCATTTCCTTCTCATCTACCGAGTACCGTCTCTCAGTGTCATTCAATTTTCTGCTCTCGTAGTCAACAGGATGCCCTAGCTGCATCAAAACTCCTCCGATGGCATAATCAGATGCATCGGTCTGAACCTCATATGCCTTGGCATGGTCTGGCAAGGCAAGAACTGGCTGCTCCGTCACTTTGCCTTTGAGTCGCTCAAAGGCCTCTCGGCACTTATCTGTCCACTCCTATTTGTGGTCCTTCTTCAATAGGTCCGTTAATGGGGCTGCTATCCGAGACTATCCCTCGATGAACTTCCGGTAGTAGTTCACGAGTCCCAGAAATGATCGGAGTTGGGTTACGCTGGTCGGCGGTTCCGAATCTCGAACGGCTTTCAGTTTGGCCTCGTCCATCATTATGCGGCCATCCTTGATACGGTGCCCCAGAAAAGTCACTTCCTGTTGGGCGAAGGAGCACTTCTCCAACTTTGCATAAAGTTCATTGTCCCGCAATGCTTGGAACACCTGTCGCAAGTGTTCTACATGCTCCTCCATCGACGATGAGTAAATGACAATATCATCCAAATAAACGACAACAAACTTGTCTATGTATGGTTGAAATACCTTGTTCATCAATGTGCAAAAGGTCGCTGGGGCGTTTGTAAGCCCGAACGGCATCACAAGAAAATCAAACAAACCATACCTGGTTGCCATGGCGGTCTTGGGTTCGTCTCCTTCGGCTATCCGGACTTGCCAATATCCGGATCTTAGGTCGATCTTTGAAAAGTATTTGGCACCTCCCAGTTGGTCAAACAGCTCTCCAATGAGTGGAATGGGATACTTGTTGCGAACCGTCAGTTTGTTGAGTGCCTTATAGTCCACGCACATACGCAAGGATCTATCATGCTTCTTTTGGAACAAAACGGGGGATCCATAAGGAGATTTGGATGGTTGGATCATCTTGGAATCTAACAACTCTTTCAATTGCTTCTGCAGCTCCTTAAGTTCTGGTGGTAACATCCTATAAGGTGTCCTCGAAGGTGGCTTCGCATTGGAAATAAGTTCAATTTTGTAGTCCACATCCCGTCTGGGCGGCACCTTCTTAGGTAGTTCCGCGGGCATCACGTCCTGGAACTCCTCCAAAACGGCTTGAACTTCCTTTGGTACATACTTGCTTTCAACATCGTTCCCTTCATCAGGAACGTAAAATGCAGCGAAGGTCTCTTCCTGCTTTCGAAGTCCTCGACTAAGTTACATGGCTGAAAGGGTGCCTGTCCCCTTCGCTTCCCTCATGGCCGGAATGGCCTGTGTCCTGTCGGAGTCCAAGATGACTAAGGAATCAGAAAATGGAAGAATGCAAGCCCGTACCTGATCGAACCATTGTAACCCAAGAACCAAATCGTAATCATCCATGGTCACTACAGTGAAGGTGATCATTCCCTGCCAGTCACCTCTCTTTGCTTTCACTCCTCCTGCTTCGCCGGTCACCGGTTTAGCATGGGTGTTCACTGTCTTGATCGATCCATTAGTTGGAGTAACGATAAGTCGTAATGCTTTGGCTACGCTGTCCCGCATGAAGTTGTGCATAGCTCCTGTATCCACTAAAGCTTTGATGTGTGTGCCTCCGATCAAGGCATCCACAAACATAGACCCCTTTCTAGGTCCCTTCGGCGGCTCCACAACGGCTTTGACAGCATTGAGCAAACTCAATGAGCCCATGTTCGCACCATCCGCTTCCTCGGTCTCCGTGGTCTCTTGAATGGCTGCGACCTTCTTTCTCCGAAATGGGCAATCGTACTTCAGGTGAGAGGTACTATGACAAATGTGACAACCTCTCGGCTTATCGTTCTCGTCCACTGGTTGCTTGCCCGAGTATTTGTTTGGCCTGAACCTTGATGGGCAGTCTCCCCCACCTTTGCCTTTATCTGTGCGGAAAGTCCTTGGCTTATCGCTTGTTTTCAACTCCCTTAGGCCCTCGGCCACAGCAATGGCAGTCGCCACATCATGAACATTGCGCCTTTCCAACTCTCGCCTCGCAAAAGGCTTGAGTCCATCCATAAATGCAAATAGCTTGTCGGTCGCCGTTAAGCTTGGTATCTCCAGCACAATTTCTTGGAACTCCTTGACATAGTCTTTGATCGTACGGGTGTGGCTAAGTCTCTTTAGCCTGCTGTTGCGGATTTTTCGTTAACACAAGTGCACTTTATCGTTGACAAGTAATAAAGTGATGAGTGAGTATCGTTCCCACGAGGACTGAATTACTAAGTACCGATTTTTATGTATTCTAATTTTATTTGAACAATCGAAGTTTGAGTTGCAATTAATAACTAAATAAAATCAATAAAAGGACTGACAGTAAAAACGATCGCTTGAAGAAAGAAAATCAAATAATGAATAAGTCTAGGATTCTGAATCCACCTTGGTTTATCCGAATTTACTCTCGATTATCTGAAGTTAATGATTTCCCCAATTTATTGAAGGCGAAGATTGCTAAAATACTCTACCGCCTCTCCCGAGGTCAATAGATTTTTCTAAAGGCGAATAACGCACTCTATCCCTAGGTGAATTAATTCGTCAATAGGCAAAAAGTACAAAATCTCCAAAAGGCCACGTAGTTCCTATGAGTATATTCCTATCTCACAAGATAAAACGGTCCTCACCAATAGTTCCTCACCAACTCTCCTCTCCCAATTCGAGTAAGGTAATTAAAATAATTCAATTATTGGCCAGACAATTGAAAGCATTAAAATTGATTGGGAAAACTCAATAGAGAAGGGAATTAAATAGATAATCAATAGCAAATCCGTCAAAACTTAGGTTTCATCAAAATCCTAGAACAAGGGTTTTAGCCTGACATGCTAAATAATCAAAATACAAAAACAATGAATGAAAGCATGAAAATCAAACGCAGATGAAGAGCTCGGATTCCTCCGTTCTTCTGGCTTCCGCCCTCTACTCTTGATGTCTTCTGCTTTCCTCCTCCAAGATTTATCGATCTTCCCCAAGCTCTCCAAAAAATCAGCACTCCTTTATTATGGCCTTCAACCCTTATTTATAGCTCCTAGAAGCCTCCAAATCGCGTCCGTGTGATTAGGTCGAGAACTGGCTTCAAAACGGCCCAAACCCGCGCGGAGCACACCAAAACCGCCCTGTGTGCCGCGGCTCACTTAATCTGTGCCGCGGCACACGACGTGCAAATTAAAGCCTGGGCGCTGGGTGTTTCTTCTGGGCCGCGGCTCACCTTGTCTGTGCCGCGGCTCAGAGTTCATTCTACTCTAGTGCCCGCTGGTCCTATGCGTGTGCCGCGGCCCACTTGCCTTGTGCCGCGGCCCACGGCCAAAATTCACCGATTTCGCCCGTTTCGCCTCGTTTTCGCTTCCGGACTCCAATCTCCTGTCAAACATACAAGAATAAGGAATTAAGAGCTCATTTAAGCAAATTTACTCGCCAAAATAATACAAAATAATGATAAATAAGCGTATAAAAATACGCCTAACACCTGCCCCGAGCCACGAACTCCACATTCTCGGGATAGAATTGCCTCTTCAATTCGGCCTTGAAGTCTTCCCAGGAAGCCATCCTGCACGAACCACTCTCAATGTCGGCCTGCTTGGTCCGCCACCACAGTACGGCTGTGTCGGCTAAGTTCAAGGGCGCAGTCCGCAACTTGGTGTCATCATCTCGAATGTTTGAGGCACCAAAGTACTGCTCCAGGTTCCATAAGAAATTGTCAATCTCCTTGGCGTTTCTCGATCCGTTGAACTTCCCAGGCCTTGGGATGTCAATTCGTGCGGGTGTCGCACCCACATGTTCTCCATTGGCAATCGCCCTTTTCACTGTTGCCATCTCCGTCTTGAGAACCTCCATGCCCTCTTGCATGGCCAATATCATGGCCCGAAAATCGGCCCACTCTTGCTTCATGTCCCCTTCACAAGAATTGATAGTGGAAAGTACCTGGTTGTTCAGTTCCTCACCAGCTTCTTCTAAGTCATCCACTTCCTCGTAACCTCATCATAGACCTCCTCCAGTTGAGTCACTCGGCTGTCCATGGCAGCAATCCGGTCGACAGACTTGTCTCTGCCCTTATTGGTCTTCTCGGCCTGAGTGTTGGGTTGGGTAACATCGGATGATTGAGCCATGTTCTTCCTTGCACGATCAGCTAGCAATCTTAGAAAATCCGCCTTGGTTGTCTCAACCTTGGCTCTGATACCAACTGTCACGGGGTTATAGTTGCGCCTCGCTAAGTCCTCGTCATGCGGCACTCTTAGGTTGTCTCAAGCCTAAGTAGTAAGCCTATTACTGAACAAGACTGCTAGGAAGGAAAGTAAAGAAATGCTTGGGGAAGGTTTTCTCTTATTGCACTGTAGCAAATCTGATTTCTCAAGAGTGTCTTACAAATGTGCCCCAAGGGGGGGGGGGGGGGGTATTTATACTAATCCTCCTAGGCTAACAAATTACCAACAAAACATTACTATTCCAAGTATTTACAAGAATGCTATCATCTAGAATGATCTATACAATTCTAGGTAATTCTAAGAAGTCTTCTTGGAGTCCCCAGACCCCTCTGGAACGTCCGGCCCAACCTGGCCCGAAGTGTCCCGGCCCGGCCCGGCCAAGGCCCGATTCGGCCCGTAGCAATCCGACCCGATTTCCGACCTTCTGGAACCCTCTTTGACCTTATGGAATTGATTGGTCTCCATCTTGAAGCTTCTAGCGTCTTTTTTCTGAAGAGTGGGTTCCTCGGCTTTTCAATGTCTACTGCTGTCACAAGGCTTTTTTCGTCTAAGCCTATTATAGGGGGGTAGTCCTCTGTGAGCATGGCCCAGTCCATGCACGCGCGCGAGCCTGCTGCGCGCCCGTCCGGAAGGCTTCGGCCGGATGCTGTTCGATACCTGCTGCCTTAAGGTGGGGCGTGACAGCACGCTACCATGCAGGGTTAACGCACGCAAAAGGTAAAATCATAGCGCACGCTAATGCAGTAAGATCGGAAGGAATCTGCGTGTGGACCAGGCCACTTTCGGCGCACGTTCTGATAAGTCAACGGATGTTTGTAATGTAGTACTAGCGCATGCTAAACCCTAAAGGTTAGCGCACGCTAATGGTATATTGGACAAAAAGGAATCTTATCCTCGTCAGCACTTTCGGCGTGTGGACCAGTCTTCGGAACATACAGACAAACAAGTCAACTTATATTAGCGCTCACTAAACGCAAGGACTTGCGTACGCTAGAGAGTGTAAGTTATGTACGCTAATGCATGGGCATTACGTACGTAAGCACATGTACGAAGCCAGACAGTAGCCCCTGGACTGCGATAGCGCACGCTAACAAAGTCAGTTAGCGCACGCTAAAGTCGTAGCGCACGCTAAACATGAGATGTTAGCGCACGCTAGTAATGTATTCTATATAAAGGGACAGACGGTTATTATGAAGCATTTCATCCATTCTCTTATAGCAACCGATAGAGAGAACCTTTGGAGGACTTTTGGAGTTCCTAAACACTGAGGGATGATCCTCTTTAACAAGATTATGTTGGCATTCGGTGCCTAAATCGAAGGCCCAGCGGAAGCGGTAAAATAAAAATTAATTTTATCCGAATCCCTACGAGGATCGATCGAGCTACGTATATACGAATATCAAAAACCGAATTCACAAGAGTTATAGAAACTCACCCTTGTAGTCCGTTGATTAGATGGATAACCTTCTCTTGAGCTATTCCCCAAGCTTTGCTTGATCTCTACGAATCTATTCCGCTTCAAGCCCTTGAACGATCCAATGCCGAAAGCATCGCGTCTCTACTTTGCAACGCGCTGGAAAAACGAACGGAATGACAACACCTTGCTATCCTCCGAGGATAAGGCTAGAGCTAGGTGATGAAGCTTGTTATATATATTAATATCACTCTAACTGTATGAATATCTATCTCTGTTAATATTTCCTCACAAAATTTCTCTAAGAAGTTATGAAGAAGATGAAAGAAGAAGATGAATAAAGAAGATGATGAAAAAGACTTCTATCTCTCTCTCTCCTCTTGCAACCTTACGTTGGAAATGGAATGCATACAAGAAGTGAGATGTCTTCTTCCCTTTTTATTCAACTCTCCACATGCACATCTCATTATTATGAGAATCAAAGCCCCACCACCTCAATGATCAACCATTAAAGAATGGAACAAGGGTCCATATGAAAGTGGGTGTAAATATGGGGGGCAGCCCATGCTAGAAATCGGACGAGTTCGGTTCATTTCGGACTCCCGAGGGTCTAAACAGATAAACTCCGATTCCATATCGATGTATTTATATCGATTAATTAATCCAATTAATTAAACACATCAAATAAAAAATAATATAATTAATTTCTCCAAGAAATAATTATATACATGAATTAAATTAATCACCCAGTAATTTATTTAATTTATTAGGCCGTAAATCAATTTATCCAATAAATTGGTTTAAACATCCAATGTTCCAAAATTAGATATCCAATATCTAATATTCATAATGAGAGAATTATCTTTATTCATTCCATCATCAATCCTATTGCGTGACTCGGTAGGTCCATCTCAGTCAGCAATGGGAGGAACCAAAGAGTAGTAGCACCACCTAGCCAGCCTGGCGGCCTACACTGTACCCCAACTGAGAACGAATGATTGGGATCATTCAAGAACCATTTTGTCATGATTACCAGTATACGTATAAACCCTTCTTTCAAATGTCCCGATCAAGTTATGGTTCCACGGTCAGTCAAACCCCATCTGTACTTGATGCTATGCATGCGTTAATGCAAATCGAGATCATCGAGCTCTCGTGTATCTAATACAGCTAGCTCCAATGCTTTGGCCAAAGACTTATGATCTCATCTTCTAATAACCGCATAGGACATATAACCCGTTCACTAACAGGAGAAAGAATTCTATCTTGGTATTCAGTAGGAACTGCTACTTGCCCATCAAGATGCACGTCGAGGTTGACCCCCGCCTTCCAGTTTATAGGGTCGAACTACTCTAATGAAAATCTTGACGTCACAAGCACATCCCTACTAAATCCTCAAGTTGAAGGTTCACGAATACCTATCACAACCTTTCGATTCCATCATTGACTATCCCGGAGTGAAATCCGTGTGACGAATCGAGGGTGAGTCGGATCGAGTATACTAATCCAATTAGCATACTTATAACGTGTGCTCCCACTAATCATTACTGTTCGACAGGCACTCTCCTTGTCAAAGAACACGTCATACAATTCTTCACATAAACTTAACGCCCAGTCAAGTTTCATTGACTTGCGAACGATTAAGTATTTGAGCTATAAACCTTTCCAGTGCCGACCCTCTTATCAAATAAGAAGTGGAACGTTTTGCTTTCAAATACATGGACTAGTTTCTACATGAATATTTACGAGTTAGGAATCCCAGTAACTTCCAGTAAATAAAGAAACATCCATTGCCTTATATTGATGATTTACATAATAACAACTACAATGCCCTCACTCAACATCCTCTGAGTGGCATTCGAGGGCATACTCCTAACAGATTAAAGATGGAAATCATGGATTAAAGCTTTGTTCTTTAAATCATTGGCGATTCTTGGAAATGGATTCAAACATGGGATTCAATCAATTCCTTCAAAAAGGTAATCACTCTTCATCTTTGGATTTCATTTTGGATTGAATGTTGATGTTCTTGAGTTGATAATTATTACGTAAACAAGTTGACAAGCATGATTATGAGATGGATTACCGGAGTATGATGATATTAATATGATTCGTGTGGTTTGAATTGTGTAGTTCGTTTTCTTGAGATAAGTTGGTGAATCCTTCTCCTCAGTTTCGGATGTTGACGTTATTGTCGTTGATTACTCTCTGTAATTGAAGATTAAGGAAGTGTTGTTACGTTCTTGATGTTTCATGTATTGATATTAAGGAAGATGATATATGGATATAGAACTTGGATTATAAGTTGGATGATTGTTTATATGTTAAAGGATATCGGATTTCATTGTTTTGATAACTATAAACATGGTTTTGAATCACTTGGTGTTCTTGATAATCGTCATATGTTGATCGGTACCTGAAAAGCATGCAAACTGTACAGCATTAACGCACGCTAAGCCTACTGGCTAGCGCACACTAACGAGAGTAACTTAGCGCATGCTATGTTAAGGTATTAACGTGCGCTAAGTCAACAGGCAGGGTAGTATATTCTGTTTCGGCTATGAATTCGTGATCGTTTAAGTTGGTTTGATCAGACTTGTGGTTAATCGAGATATGGTTGAGCCGTTGGGTTTGTGAATTGATTTTTATCGATTGTTGATTGTTATCGAACTTGTTGTTTATCGAATTACTAGGTTGAGAATATTGATCGGTGGTTATAACCGTATGCTACGGTCATGTTCGAGTATGTTCGTGAATTACTTTGGTCGGGACTGAGGGACTTGTAGATGACGGCAATGGATTTGGTAACAGCTTCCTCTTCGTTGTATCGGTATTGAGGTGAGTTATTACCTGCTCAGTTTATAGTATTTAATGAATGGTTTCTGTTTCATTCGTTTATAATTCGTATAGCAATGTTTAAAATCGTAATCACAGGAGATTTGGGATTATAAATCATATTCGAATTTTTGGAATCTAATCATAATGTATATGATTTACTTTTGTTATTGGTGTACTTGTATATCGAGGATATATTGTGATAAAGACGAAGATATGAATTATCAGCAAATCCGTGATACTATGGACTGTCGAGTATTGAGGATAATGGTTCGTGATGGTTTAGACATTGAGATCATTCTCGAAGGACTCAGGGCAAGTACCCTAATCATTTTTATCATTTGTGTCGATAATGTCATGATACATTCGTGTATCATTGTTGTCATGCATTCGTGCATTGTTGTTGTCGTGTATTGTGTACTATTGAATTGGCCAGAGTTGGTATAATTTCTGTATCGCGAGATATGATAATGTTTTGAGAACCTTGGGTATTATTGTGATACTGTTCAGATATTTTGGTATTATCTTATTGTGTTGTTAAGGATACGAATCGTGGATTTTCATAAAGTTACGACGGTAAGATTACATTGGTCGTATTCTTACTTAGTATTTCCACTGATATGTAATTATTGACGTGATGTGATGGTTATCATTGTTGGATATTATGGCTGACCCCGTCGTGGGCTTTCTTTTTAGGTTCTTTGGATATCGAGCTTGTAGCGGTCGTGAAGAGATGAGCTTCTCGGAGGATACTGGCTAGGGCATGTATTTGTGTATTGAGTTTCCTGATCAGTTCTTGTATTCCGCTGCTAGAGTGTTTTGAACTGTTTGTCTTTTCCGCTGCATGAGTAAATATAAAGGGCCTTTTGGTATCTGGTAACTTGGGTTACTTTGGCAATCGTTTTCTAAACTATTCTATAGGTACGTGTAAGCGATAGCTTAACGTATGTTTTTAAACTGTTGAGTCTTTGCATTTCTGGCCTTGTGGTTTCAAATGAGATTTTACGACGGTTTTGATAAACGAGTTTTATAAAGTCTTCGAATGTTTTAAATAGATAATACCGTCGTTAGCCTATTGGACGTTTGTAAATGTTTGTGAAAATTTCCTTCAGCCTTGTGGGTTCCATCTCGGGGCCCACGGCACTGTAATATTCCTAGTCGGATCTGGGGGTGTTACAGAATATGGTATCATAGCTTAGCTTGTGAAAACCTAGGCAGTCGGGTCGAGTTGGGTCGTGCTTTTGTCGTGTCATTCGAATTGTCGATTGACAAGTGTTTGAGCTCTGGGTTTTTGTTGTTCACTCGGGCTTGTGTGTTATGTGATTTACCAGTGTAGTACTGGGATTGTTGTAACTTTTCCAAATGGTGTTAACGTGTTTCTTCAGATAGAGCTGTGTTGTGTTCTCGAGTTGAACTGAGTTTGCAAAATGTGTGTTTTGAAAATATCTGTGTCGAGTATTTTCTTGAGTCGAGAAATGTGCCAGTATCACGGGGAATCGTCAGCTTCACGATCTGTAAGTATTTGGATTCTTGAATTATATTGAGATTTATTGTCGTTCTAAGTTGATATGCTTTGAGATTCAGCAAATATTATGCGTTACAGTATAAGGTGACAGAGTTGGGACATGATTGATGATCTTGAGAAGTTATGATTTTGGAAATCAGTATGTCAGTTAAATTTTGGAAACAGAGTTGTGCATTTGGGAGAAATGTTGAGGATGGTTGAGGAGAACCTGTAGTCATGTTAGTTCGTTTTTGAGATATATGAACTGTTTTTGAGCATTTGAAAATGATACTTTTCAAAATGAATATTTTACAGATGTTTTACGGAAAATGATTTGTGGGCCGAGACCCAATTGATTTTAAAATAGTTTTATAACCCAGGACTTGGAGTCCGAAAATGGTTTTCTATTTTTTTTAAAACTTCTTGTAATGCGGAACGAGATACGGGCTAAGACCCTAATGTTTCAAAAGAAAGTTTTTCTGTTTTCTAAAACTCCCGAGATTTTTAAAGCACTTTACCAATTGTTTATGCATTTTATTACTACCTTTCGGGGTTTTGATTCGTTTGTTCAAATGAGACTTCTCGAGAAATCTTTCGTTGTGTTTGATTTATTAATTATTCGATGTTTTGGCATAACATGGTTGAGGTGATCCAGGATGTATTAATGATTGACGTTGCGAGTCATATGTGGAAAAGGAGTTTTTGGTCGGAGTTTATATTTGAGATTTTGGAAGTCTATCGTGTGGTTTTTCCGATGGAATATCAGTGGATATTGGTGACGAACCGAATTGGTATACAGGAGTATGGATGTAGTCCAGCATTTGCATAGTTTTCATTTTAAACTTCGAAATCGTGGGAATCGAAGGAAACTGCTATCGAATACTTGGCGCCATCGAGCCAATTTAATTTTTCGAAAATTGATTTTGTGGTCTTACCAAAATTTAGGTTTTGAGCTTTGAAATTTTTGAAAGAACTTTCGAAACTTTGTCTTCGTGACAAGATTATATGATTTCAAACTGGTCTTGAAAATGTGATTGATGTACATACGCATTTAGTGCATAAAGCATATCGCGGTGAAGTTCTGAGTGAGACTCTCGAACTGGATATTGTAACACCCCAAACTAGGCGGATCCCTGATTGGGACCCACCAGGCGAATGAAAACTAATGAATTAAATAATATAATTGTAGTACCGAACCATATTATATTACCAAATACTCCAATGAGGAGTTTAAGTACAAACACCAGGACAATACCGAATACTAGTATATTTTATATGAAGATAAAATACACAACACTGAATGAAACGGAGTATCCAAATGAAAGTCTGTAGCGGAAAATAAATGACAACAACATGAATGACTGAAAAGATCGGGGGCCCCTACTAGTATCACTGGGACTCCTCGCCGTCAACATGCTCTTCCCGTGCCTTTGCCTTGTCGTGACCTGAAAACAAAATCCCCCTACGGGGTCAGTTACACAGAACAACAATCCGCAAGGGTTGAAAATACACAATCATGAATTATCTTTAGTTATGAAATATCCTTAGTTATGAATTACGCTGAAGAGGAGTATCATAGTACGCCCGTAATGTTCTGTGCAAGTGTACAAGACGAAGGACCGGACACACCCGTCCTTGTACCTAATTAGTCTCACAGAGGTAATCGTTACCGTGTGCACAGTCCAATGTATCGATCCCAATACATGACCATCGCGTGCTCGACTAAAAATTCCACACATCCGCACTCGGCCACGCAATATGAACCCAGAAGGTCATATGAACGAGAATGACCATAATTAATACCAATGAATAATAATCCGACAAAGTCACGAATGACTCACCGAGATGAAAATAATGGTGAAGTGAATGATAGTTCAATGAAATGATTGGAACCGCCGTTCCTCTTTAATGAAGTGATTATTCGACAATTACAAGTCTCAATACGGTTAATACAATGATGAATTAGTTATGATTATGAATGAACAACAAAAGTAATAAATATCCTTTTAACCGAGTAAGAATTAACTTACTCAACACCGATGAAGAATGTCCTTCCACGAACAAACGTCCTAAATGAAATGTCGGTCGCTCGAACAACCTTGAATACACAATTTCCAACAATCCGCTCAATATACGAAGCAAACACGATTATAACGAACTCAAAATGTCAATACGACTAAACCAAGTTCATTGAGGCATTATATCGAATACGTTGTGGCCAACTACGATTGTTAACAACCAAACCTCAATTATACCAATATCAAAACCCTAAGAAGTGTTTCAAACCAACAAAACATCTTCCAAATGATCAATAACCCAAAATGAATATCCAAATTCGTGATTACAACAACAATTAATCGAAAACCTCCAAATCCAACTCAATATTCAAAGTGTTCTTGAATAATCCTTCAATAATCCATTGAATCTTTATACAAACTCATAATCATATGCATATCCCTCCATATAACATGATTATAACGTCCAAAACATCATATCTCAATACAAAATCGAAATCCAAGATGTTGAAAAAATTACCTCTTGAAGATCCAACCACTTCGATCCGATGAACACGAGTTAAATCGAGTATCAAAGCTTCCCAAATGAATGAAGATGATGAAAATCTAACACTCAAGTGCTTGATGATGGAAAATCCTTCCCTCAAGTTCTCTCTCTCGGAACAAAGTGAAAGAAATGGTGAATATAAAGAAAAAGTCCCGGCCAACTCCTTATAAACTGCCGGAAGTTACGGCCGTAACTCGGCCTTCTTACGGCCATAACATCCCTGGTCAACGGCCTTACGGCTGTAACCGGCCAACTCGTACGGCCGTAACTCGGCTTCGTCCAAACACCTGCCGACAGCCTTACGGCCATATCCGCTCATGACTTACGGTCGTAACTCGCCCTCATCTAAAACACCTGCCGACATCCTTACGGCCGTATCCGCACACCTTACGGGCGTAACTCGGATGATACGGCCGTATCCAGCCAAACTTACGGGCGTAAGCCCCCTTCGTCGAAAATGACCAGGCACCCTGCCTCTAACGTACGGCCGTATCCGGCCAAGTCTTACGGCCGTACCTTCCTCTTCCTACGGCCGTATGCCGCAACCCTTACGGCCGTAAGTCCCTCTCGTCCGACAAAACCTGAAATTAACGAATACCACTTACGGCCGTATCCTATCCATCTTACGACGTAAACTCGCCTTCGGCCACAAATGCCTGGGCAGCCTGTTGGACACGTATGGCCTTAACCGGCCAAGCCTTACACCCGTACCTGCTCAACTTACGGCCATATGTCACAACCTTACGGCCGTAAGTCCCGTTCGTCCAAACTGGCCTGAAAACAACGAACACCTGTTACGGCCGTAACCTACAATCCTGACGGCTGTAACTCGTTGCTGGACAAGGTGAAAATCCCATAACTCCGATTCCTCACTACGATTGATGAATGATCCGACATACCATACGTATGTGAAAGTGAACAAGTCCAACACATGCCAAAGATGATACTTCCAGTACAAGACTACCAATCACGATGAAAATGATAGTACTCCCGTCTAGATCTATAAACAGAGATGAAAAGATGATCGGTAACTGATATACGGTTACAACATGCCAACAGTGAACGCAAAGAATGAATCATGAATGAAGAGTGATTAATAAAGAGTGAAAAATTACAGAGTGATAATTACTAACTAATTAATACTGAATGAAAATGAATGAATTACAACCGGGTATTACATACCCCCCCTTAAAAAGAGTTTCGTCCTCGAAACTAAGGGTCAAACAACTCGGGATAAGTCTCCCGCATACTCTCCTCGGTTTCCCAAGTAGCCTCTTCGAATCCGTGTCTAGACCACTGAATCTTGACCAAAGGAATCGTCTTGTTCCTCAAATGTTTGATTTGCCACTCTAACACTCGTATAGGACGCTCCTCATACGAATGATCATCCGCGATCTCGATTTCGTCGAACTAAAGTATGTGACTCGGGTCGGCAACATACTTTCGCAATTGAGAAATGTGAAACACATAATGAATTCGGCTCAACACCGGAGGTAAAGCCAATCGATAAGCTAACTCGCCTACTCGATTCAAAATCTCAAACGGCCCAATGAATCTCGGACTCAACTTTCCCCGCTTTCTGAAATGGAAAATACCTCAACTCGGGGATACCTTGACCAACACGTGGTCACCTGACTCGAACTTTATTGGTCGACGACGATTATCTGCATATGATTTCTATCGACTCTGAGCGGTCAATAAACGACTCTTGATCAAAGATACCTTCTCATGGGCGGCTATAAGCATATCGGACTCGGTGCCGATTGACTCTGCTAAGTCGTCCCAACACAAAGGAGATCGACAACGACAACCGTACAAGGCCTCATAAGGTGCCATCTTAATCGAAGCATCCAAACTATTATTGTATGTGAACTCAATCAACGGTAATTGGGCTTCCCAATCATCTTTCCAATCGAGGACTCATGCCCTCAGCATGTCCTCTAATGTCTGAATAGTCCTCTCTGATTGTCCGTCGGACTGAGGATGAAAAGCGGTACTGAGATTAAGCTGAGTTCCCATAGCACGATGAAGTGATTTCCAAAAATGAGACATGGATCGTCTGTCACGGTCGGAAACGATACTTTTAGGAGTACCGTGTAGTCTCACTATCTCTTTGGTGAACAACTGGGCAAGTCTCTTGGGACCTCACGTATCCTTAATATCAACAAAATGAGCCGATTTAGTCAAACGGTCCACAATTACCCAGATTGTATTCATGCCACGACGACTCGTCGGCAAACTCGTGATGAAATCCATTGAAATATCTTCCCACTTCCACTCTGGAATAGGGAGAGGTTTCAGCATACCCTCCGGACGCTGATGTTCAATCTTAACTTGCTGACAGGTTAAGCATCTCGAAACAAATTCTGCGACTTCTCGCTTCATATTACTCCACTAGTAATTTTGTTTCAAGTCCTTGTACATCTTGCTAGACCCCGGATGAAGGGAATAAGGGGTAGCATGAGCTTCTCTCAAAATTGAGTTTTTCAACTCATCATTCGCCGGTACGCACAACCGATTCTGAAATCGCAAAAGTCCATCCTTGTGGATCACAAAACCAGGGGCTTTCCCCTGAGCCACATCCTCACTGGTGCGCAACAATGATGGGTATGAACCCTGATTCTCTCTGATTGCCTCCTCCAGTGGCGATGAAATCTCTAACATGCAAAGTTGCCCTTGCACTCTCTGAAGCCAGACCTCGATCTCGAGTGTAAGGAATTCCTGCTGAAGCTCTTTCTGAACTATTAAACGAGCAAGCATTTGCTCCTGAATGGACTTACGACTCAAGGCATCGGCCACCACGTTTGCCTTACCCTGGTGGTACAGAATCTCGATATCATAATCTTTGATTAGTTCCAACCACCACCTCTGTCGCATATTTAACTCCTTCTGAGTAAATATATACCTCAAACTCTTGTGATCGGTGAAAATCTGACAGGTGACGCCATAGAGGTAATGACGAAAAATATTCAATGCGAAAACCACGGCTGCTAACTCCAAGTCGTGGGTCGGATAATTAACTTCGTAAGGTCTCAATTGCCGAGAAGCATAGGCAATAACCTTCCCTTTCTGCATTAATACACATCCGAGACCATGTCCGGACGCGTCACTATAAACCACGAATCCTTCCGTCCCTTGCGGCAAGGAAAGTACAGGTGCTGAAATTAACCGGCTCTTGAGTTCCTCAAAACTCTGTTGACATGCGTCGGACCATGTGTGTTTCTTATCCTTTCGCAAAAGGTTCATCAAAGGTTGAGCAATTTTAGAAAACCCCTCCACAAACCGCCGATAATAACCGGCTAATCCGAGAAAGCTTCGAATTTCCTTAACATTCTTCGGAGGTAACCAATCTTGGATAGCCTCCGTTTTCTGAGGATCAACACGCACTCCATCAATTACATGTCCGAGAAACATCACTTCGGACATCCAGAACTCACATTTGGAAAACTTTCCATAAAGTTGTTCTCGTCTCAACACGTCGAGAACCTGATGAAGGTGAACCTCGTGCTCCTCTCGGTCACGAGAATAAATCAAAATGTCATAGATGAAGACAACAACAAACTGATCCAAAAAGTCGATGAAAACCCGATTCATTAACTCCATGAATACCACAGGTGCATTAGTTAACCCGAACGACATTACCACGAACTCATAATGACCACAGCATGTATGAAACGCTGTCCTTGTGATATCCGACTCTCGAATTCGCAACTGATGATATCCAGATCTTAGGTCGATCTTGGAAAATATTGAAGCTCCCTGAAGTTGATGTAAGACATCATCAATACGGGGTAGAGGATACTTATTCTTGATCGTCACCCTGTTCAACTCCCTATAATCAATACACAAGCGAAATGAACCATCCTTCTTCTTGACAAACAAAACTAGTGCTCCCCACGGGGACGCACTCGGTCGGATATAACCTTTCTCGAACAATTCCTCAAGTTGATTCTTCAACTCCTGCATTTCGGTCGGGGCCATCCGGTACAGTGCCTTCGATATTGGAGACGTACCAGGCTCCAACTCAATCGTGAATTCCACATCTCTCTGTGGAGGCAAACCAGGTAACTCGTCTGGAAATACATCGGCATATTCCCTCACTACCAGAATATCCGCCAACATTATTGGTGATTTCTCGGTTTTGGTCATATAGCACCAATAACCAATACACCCCTGACTGAGGAATTTCACTGCTTTCATCAAGTTGATAACTTTTCCAGAACAGCCGGGATTACCTCCCTGAAAAACACATTCGACCCCATCGTCTGAAATGATAGTGACCATACGCTTACGGACACTAATGATGGCATCGTGACGATCCATCCAATCAATACCCAAGATGACATCGTCTCTTGGTAAATCTACCACAATAAGGTCCGCTAGCCATAGACAACCATGAAGCTGAATCGGACAATTCTGAATTTCACGGTTCCCGATAATTATTCTACCATCAGGTAGACCAATGACATAAGGCTCACAACTAGTAGCACTACCCAGACGTAGTCTACTCAAACATGACTCGGAAATGAATGAATGAGATGCACCAGTATCAAAAAGGGTACACACAGGTTGAGATAGGATATCGAGTGTACCTGAGATCATCCGGGCCTCTGGATCGTCGGTCTTCTTCATCTCATAAATTCGGGGCTTGCTAGTCCCGGCACCGGACGCTCCCGTCTGATGACTAAAGGCTCCATCTTTATTCGCTCCTGTCGTCTTGAACGACGTAGACTGAGTGATCTGATTATGAACAGCTGACTGCTTCGGGGCCTGAGATGACGCCGGAGTAGGTTTGGAGTCCCTTCGGCAAAAACGGGCCTTATGCCCAGCAATCCCACAGTTATGACACATGACAGTCTGCCTCGGGCACTTGGTGCTGACATGACCAAGATCCCCACAGTTAAAACAGGTTATGGCCGAACTGGACGCTCTTGACTGCGATTCCACCGGTCTGGGCGCCACAAGAAGTCGCTCAGATAAAGTAGTGCCCACACGAGGCTTCTTGAAAGTTGTCTGACCACCTTCAGACTGATTACGATTCTTCGATTTCTTGCCAGCAGATGAAGTTTGCTGCTTAGCAATCTCTTTAGCAGTGAGCTCATAAGTAAGAGCCTTCTCAATGAATTCCGTCAGAGTGGTGCAATTATGATTAAGTAACTGCATCCGCATCCGGGGTTTCAGCCTCTTGCTGAAATACTTAATCTTATCTGCCTCGGAGTGAATGATAGATGAGGCGAACGGAAGAAGTTCCTGAAATTTCTCGGCAATGGCGAGAACATCCTCGTCTGCTGAGGGGTCGGGAATGAGTAGTTCTGATAGCTTAGCCTCCCTGAGTGGGGCCGGATAATACCTCTCCATCATGAGAGTCTTGAATTGAACCCAAGTACATGATCCGTCGGTGGGCTTCAACGACAACCACAAAGAATCAGCGCTCTTACCCAGTTAGTAAGTCGCAACTGAAAGTTTGTGTCCTTCAGGACACTCTACAATAGCAAATAACTTCTCGAAATGCTCGAGCCAATGAATAATATCCGCCGGCTGAGATGAGCCCTCAAATGTGGGTGGCCTTTCGCGAGAGATGTCGCCGATAATACTGCCCACACTCCTCTCTTGCCTCTGAGGTGGAGATGGAGGAGCCTGTTGATTTTGATTAGCTGAATTATGCATCGTCTCCATTAGTTGTGTCGTCTGAGTCATCTGGGCCATCATGCCCTGCATAAAGGCGAGTGGATCAATCCGAACACCTTATGACTGAGCTGTGTCCCGGGTACGACTCCCCGATAGTGAATGATCATGCCCAGGTGAATGAGTGGCAGCATCGCTGCTAAATGAGTTAGCATCATTCCTCGCGTTCGCACGTGTATTAACGCGAGCTCTCGGTACTCGGGCCACACCACGGCCTTGTCCTCCGTGTCCTCTGCCTGCTCTCTCCATACTGAAGTAGGAAAAGTCACATCAATATTATCTCTCTCGCATGAATATCACATTATGATTACGCCAGGAAATGATGATAATGAGCATACGCGCTCTAGCACAGTGATTACATGAATGATTAACTGAGGTGAAATGATTATCTGATGAAATTCTCGAAATGATTATCTTGAACAAGTTAACAAGATTAATGATATGATCCTCCAGATCAACAACTGAACTGTGAAATGAACTGAGTGATTAATGAGTTAACATGATCGTCTTGATCAAGATGAATGATGTTGAGGATTGTTGACTAATGAATGATGAATGAATGATTCTTATTGCCAGAAATTATACCATGGCGTTAGAAATCTTACAGTTCTTGGTCCGATTGGCTCGGCATTTGCACAGGTCACACGTGACGCGAAAGTCCAATGATACTAGTCCGATGACGATGATTTCAAATGAGACATGACTCGGAAGGTAGTATTCAAAACCCCGTTCCGATACCAACTCTGTAACACTCCAAACTAGTCGGATATTACAGTGCCGTGGATCCCTGACTAGGACCCACCAGGCGAATGAAAACTAATGAATTAAATAATATAATTGTAGTACCGAACCACATTATATTACCAAATACTCCGATGAGGAGTTTAAGTACAACACACCAGGACAATACCGAATACTAGTATATTTTATATGAAGATAAAATACACAACACTGAATGAAACGGAGTATCCAAATGAAAATCTGCAGCGGAAAATAAATGACAACAACATGAATGACTGAAAAGATTGGGGCCCCCTACTAGTATCACTAGGACTCCTCACCGTCAACATGCTCTTCCTGTGCCTTTGCCTTGCCGTGGCCTAGAAACAAAATCCCCCAACGGGGTCAGTTACACAGAACAACAATCCTCAAGGGTTGAAAATACACAATCATGAGTTATCTTTAGTTATGAAATATCCTTAGTTATGAATTATGCTGAAGAGGAGTATCATAGTACGCCCGTAATGTTCTGTGCAAGTGTACAAGATGAATGACCGGACACACCCGTCCTTGTACCTAATTAGTCTCACAGAGGTAATCATTACCGTGTGCACAGTCCAATGTATCGATCCCAATACATGACCATCGCGTGCTCGACTAAAAATTCCACACATCCGCACCCGGCCACGCAATATGAACCCAGAAGGTCATATGAACGAGAATGACCACTAATGAATACCAATGAATAATAATCCGACAATGTCAAGAATGACTCACCGAGATGAAAATAATGGTGAAGTGAATGATAGTTCAATGAAATGATTGGAAACGCCGTTCCTCGTTAATGAAGTGATTATTTGACAATTACAAGTCTCAATACGGTTAATACAATGATGAATGAGTTATGATTATGAATGAACAACAACAAAAGGAATGAATATCCTTTAACCGAGTAAGAATTAACTTACTCAACACCGATGAAGAATGTCCTTCCACGAACAAACGTCCTAAATGAAATGTCGGTCGCTCGAACAACCTTTAATACACAATTACCAACAATCCGCTCAATATACGAATCAAACACGATTATAACGAAATCAAAACGTCAATATGACTAAATCAAGTTCATTGAGGCATTATATCGAATACGTTGTGTCCAACTATGATTGTTAACAACCAAACCTCAATTATACCAATATCAAAACCCCAAGAAGTGTTTCAAACCAACAAAACATCTTCCAAATGATCAATAACCCAAAATGAATATCTAAATTCGTGATTACAACAACAATTAATCGAAAACCTCCAAATCCAACTCAATATTCAAAGTGTTCTTGAATAATCCTTCAATAATCCATTGAATCTTTATACAAACTCATAATCATATGCATATCCCTCCATATAACATGATTATAACGTCCAAAACATCATATCTCAATACAAAATCGAAATCCAAGATGTTGAAGAAATTACCTCTTGAAGATCCAACCACTTCGATCCGATGAACACGAGTTAAGTCGAGTATCAAAGCTTCCCAAATGAATGAAGATGATGAAAATCTAACACTCAAGTGCTTGATGATGGAAAATACTTCCCTCATGTTCTCTCTCTCGGAACAAAGTGAAAGAAATGGTGAAAATGAAGAAAAAGTCCCGGCCAACTCCTTATAAACTGCCAGAAGTTACAGCCGTAACTCGGCCTTCTTACGGCCATAACATCCCAGGTCAACGGCCTTACGGCCGTAACCGGCCAACTCGTATGGCCGTAACTCGGCTTCGTCCAAACACCTGCCGACAGCCTTACGGCCGTATCTGCTCCTGACTTACGTGCGTAACTCGCCCTCGTCTAAAACACCTGCCGACATCCTTACGGCCGTACCCGCACACCTTACGGGCGTAACTCGGACGATACGGCCGTATCCGGCCAAACTTACGGGCGTAAGCCCCCTTAGTTGAAAATGACCAGGCACCCTGCCTCTAACGTACGGCCGTACCTTCCTCGTCTTACGGCCGTATGTCGCAACCCTTACGGCCGTAAGTCCCTCTCGTCCGACAAAACCTAAAATTAACGAATACCACTTACGGCCATATCCTATCCATCTTACGGCCATAACTCGCCTTCGGCCACAAATGCCTGGGCAGCCTGCTGGACACGTACGGCCGTAACCGGCCAAGCCTTACGGTCGTAAGTCCCATTCGTCCAAACTGGCCTGAAAACAACGAACACCTGTTACGGCCGTAACCTACAATCCTTATGGCCGTAACTCGTTGCTGCACAAGGTGAAAATCCGATAACTCCGATTCCTCGCTACGATTGATGAATGATCTGACATACCATACGTATGTGAAAGTGAACAAGTCCAACACATGCCAAAGATGATACTTCCACTACAAGACTACCAATCACGATTAAAATGATAATACTCCCGTCTCGATCTATAAACGGAGATGAAAAGATGATCGATAACTGATATACGGTTACAACATGCCAACAGTGAACGCAAAGAATGAATTATGAATGAAGAGTGATTAATAAAGAGTGAAAAATTATAGAGTGATAATTACTGACTGATTAATACTGAATGAAAATGAATGAATTACAACCGGGTATTACAGATATTTCATCAGTGTGGTACGATGAAAAGAGATTCGAACTCTAGTATGGTAGTTTGGTTATCCAGGGATGATCGGATGATTTATTGAATAATAGAAATATGTTGCGTGTTGTAGGTTCATGCACAGGATGTAATTTTGGAACTTTGGATTTTGTGAAATTGGAGCATATGTGCTATGTGGCTCTATTGATGTGGTGGTAGCGTGATTTACTACTTTTGAATTTTGAGCCGTAATGATTGGTCGTTTCCCACTCTGTGTATGATTGGGTATGTTCGTGAGTTTGTGATTGGTTGTTCATATGCCGAGGGGTATGCTCGCCATCCGGGTGTGTTTCTTTGAGATCTACTGTATGTGATTTGTTTAGCATTTTGAGAATTTTGCTCTTTCATGTATCTGTCTCTGTGGTTCTGTGTTCATCATGTCGGAACTTACTGTGTGAAGGTATTCTCGATTATCGTTGATCGTTCGTTGGTTATATTGAAGTTTATCATGTTGATGATATTCTCGATTATCTTTTGACCTCTGGTTGGTCATATTGGAGTTTATCATGTTGATAATGTTCTCGGCTGCGTTTTGACCTTTGGATTGGTCGTATCGGAGTTTATCATGTCGATGATATTCCCGGTTAATTTATTGGTTGATCATTGTTGGTGATCATATGAGCGTTCAGATTTTGTGTCGATGTTTCGGAATTTATGTCGTTGTTTTGGGCAGTTGTTTCACAGATGTATCATGTATTATTGATTTATATCCGAATTGGGATTTGATTGTGCAATCAGGCATAAAGGATTCGACATGAATAGATTATTTCATCCGAAGATGATATATTTTGTTGAGACTCAAGGAATTGTGATTGTAAGCGTATTGAGACTGTACAGTGAGGTCACATACTAGTATCTCAAGTGATCATCGACTTTGCGCATTGGTAAGTATGCTGTTTCGGTTATTCATGAATGATGATGATTGATCGTTGTCGTGATGGTTTCGAAATATTTTGGTTGAATGGTTTGTATGTTTTTCTATGACGGATTGCAAGTTTCGAGGGCGAAACTTATTTTAAGTGGTGTAGTATGTAATATCCAGAATTTCTACTACCGTTGTTTAATATTATTTTATCCGATTTATATTGTACAGCGTGGAATCTGTACAGTATAGATAAAATAAAAGAAGGACTGAGATGTCAGTATCGGTATAATTGTCTTACTTGGTCGACAATTGTATTTGAGGATATAGTGCGTCATGTATACGTATCCGATATGTCGCGACGTTGGACAAGAATAGCTGAAAATGGCTAAGTATAGCCTTATTAGCGCACGTTAATAGTTAAGCTTAGCGCACGCTACCATGCAGGGTTAGCGCACGCTAAAGGTAAAATCATAGCGCATGCTAATGCAGTAAGATCGGAAGGAATCTGCGTGTGGACCAGGCCACTTTCGGCGCACGTTCTGATAAGTCAACGGATGTTTGTAATGTAGTACTAGCCCACGCTAAACCCTGAAGGTTAGCGCACGCTAATGGTATATTGGACAAAAAGGAATCTTATCCTCGTCAGCACTTTCGGCGTGTGGACCAGTCTTCGGAACATACAGACAAACGAGTCAACTGATATTAGCGCATGCTAAACACAAGGACTTGCGTACGCTAGAGAGTGTAAGTTATGTACGCTAATGCATGGGCATTACGTAGGTAAGGACATGTACGAAGCCAGACAGTAGCCCCTAGACTGCGATAGCGCATGCTAACAAAGTCAGTTAGCGCACGCTAAAGTCGTAGCGCACGCTAAACATGAGATGTTAGCGCACGCTAGTAATGTATTCTATATAAAGGGATAGACGGGTATTATGAAGCATTTCATCCATTCTCTTCTAGCAACTGATAAAGAGAACCTTGGGAGGACTTTCGGAGTTCCTAAACACTGATTGATGATCCTATTTAACAAGATTAAATATGAAAATCATGGATTAAAGCTTTATTCTTTAAATCATTGGCGATTCTTGGAAATGGATTCAAACATGGGATTCAATCCATTCCTTCAAAAAGGTAATCACTCTTCATCTTTGGATTTCATTTTGGATTGAATGTTGATGTTCTTGAGTTGATAATTATTACTTAAACAAGTTGACAAGCATGATTATGAGATTGATTACCGGAGTATGATGATATTAATATGATTCGTGTGGTTTGAATTGTGTAGTTCGTTTTCTTGAGATAAGTTGGTGAATCCTTTTCCTTAGTTTCGGATGTTGATGTTATTGTCGTTGATTACCCTCTGTAATGGAAGATTAAGGAAGTGTTGTTACGTTCTTGATGTTTCATGTATTGATATTAAGGAAGATGATATATGGATATAGAACTTGGATTATAAGTTGGATGATTGTTTATATGTTAAAGGATATCGGATTTCATTGTTTTGATAACTATAAACATGGTTTTGAATCACTTGGTGTTCTTGATAATCGTCATATGTTGATCGGTACCTGAAAAGCACGCAAACTGTACAACATTAACGCACGCTAATCCTACTGGCTAGTGCACGCTAACGAGAGTAACTTAGCGCACGCTACGTTAAGGTATTAACGTGCGCTAAGTCAACAGGCAGGGTAGTATATTCTGTTTCGGTTACGAAATCGTGATCGTTTAAGTTGGTTTGATCAGACTTGTGGTTAATCGAGATATGGTTGAGCCGTTGGGTTTGTGAATTTATTTTTATCGATTGTTGATTGTTATCGAACTTGTTGTTTATCGAATTACTAGGTTGAGAATATTAATCGGTGGTTATAACCGTATGCTACGGTCGTGATCGAGTATGTTCGTGAATTACTTTGGTCGGGACAGAGGGACTTGTAGATGACGGCAATGGATTTGGTAACAGCTTCCTCTTCTTTGTATCGGTATCGAGGTGAGTTATTACTTGCTCAGTTTATAGTATTTAATGAATGGTTTCCATTTCATTCGTTTATAATTCATATAGCAATGTTTATAATTGTAATCACAGGAGATTTGGGATTATAAATCATATTTGAATTTTGGGAATCTAATCATAATGTATATGATTTACTTTTGTTATTGGTGTACTTGTATATCGAGGATATATTGTGATAAAGACGAAGATATGAATTATCAGCAAATCCATGATACTATGGACTGTCGAGTATTGAGGATAATGGTTCGTGATGGTTTAGACATTGAGATCATTCTCGAAGGACTCGGGGTAAGTACTCTAATCATTTTTATCATTTGTGTCAATCATGTTGTGATACATTCGTGTATCGTTGTTGTCATGCATTTGTGCATTTTTGTTGTCGGGTATTGTGTACTGTTGTTTTGTGCAGTTGTGCATTGGGTCCACCATGTGTTGGTCCGATGGGATCATCATGGGAATCTATAGTTGTGTGCGCTGGATCGCTGGACAGGTAATGCCACCATGCGTTGGTTCGACGGGATCATCATGGGAATCTATAGCTGTGTGCGCTGGATCGTTGGATTACCATATGTATTGTTGTTGTGCATATGTATATTATGGGTTTGCCATAAGTATACATTGTCGTTATTGTTGTGATCATATTGATGTTGTCATATGAGTATGTATTTGTAGGTCTTGTGTTAGGGCCATGTCCGTATGGTGTGTTGATCTGAACTCGGATTAGACTGACGTGATGGTAATGGTATTTCGTATCTTGAGATATGTTCCGTATTTCCTTGGTACTTGTCTTTGATGGACAATCAATTATCGTATTGGAATTGTCGACGTTATCCGATGGATTGAATTGGCCAGAGTTGGTATAATTTCTGTATCGCGAGATATGATAATGTTTTGAGAACCTTGGGTATTGTTGAGATACCGTTCAGATATTTCGGTATTATCTTATTGTGTTGTTAAGGATACGAATCGTGGATTTTCATAAAGTTACGACGGTTAGATTACTTTAGTCGTATTCTTACTTAGTATTTCCATTGATATGTAATTATTGACGTGATGTGATGGTTATCATTGTTGGATATTATGGCTGACCCCGTCGTGGGCTTTCTTTTTAGGTTCTTTGGATATCGAGATTGTAGCGGTCGTGAAGAGATGATCTTCCCGGAGGATACTGGCCAGGACATGTATTTGTGTATTGAGTTTCCTGATCAGTTCTTGTATTCTGCTGCTAGAGTGTTTTGAACTGTTTGTCTTTTCCGCTACGTGAGTAAATTTAAAGGGCCTTTTGGTATCTGGTAACTTGGGTTACATTGGCAATCATTTTCTAAACTATTCTGTAGGTACGTGTAAGCGATAGCTTAACGTATGTTTTTAAACTATTGAGTCTTGGCATTTCGGGTCTTGTGGTTTCAAATGAGATTTTACGACGGTTTTGATAAAAGAGTTTTATAAAGTCTTTGAATGTTTTAAATAGATAATACTGTCATTATCCTCTTGGACGTTTGTAAATGTTTGTGAAATTTTCCTTCAGCCTTGTGGGTTCCATCTCGGGGCCCACGGCCCTGTAATATTCCCAGTCGGATCTGGGGGTGTTACATGTGCAAAGTGTAACGTTAATCGTGAAAATTCTCCGACAACAAATTATTAAGTTTATAAGGTTTCAAGGTTTTCCTTCCCTCCATCGAGCTTTCGGGAAATTGAAATCCAAACCGGATGTTCGATGCTTCCGAGTTATCGGGGTAGTCATTCAGGGAGGATGGATAAATTATCGGGAGCGCATTGGATGCCTTCCGTTGGAGCAAATTTTATCCCTAGAAACCTGATAGGTTGCCGGATAAGATTCAATCGTGAAACTGATTTGCATCGATGGTATAAACCTAAATTTTTCACGAACCATAGAAACCGTATAGGTTGAGGGGAGTGAACAAGGGGAAAAAGAAGATCGAATCCTCCATTAGATGGGTTGGTGTTGGACACCACTTTGTTAAAATTAATAGACTAGAAACCTGTTCGGTTGCGCTCTATTAAGATTTATAAAGAACTAGATCACCACTATGAATTAGAGCGACGGTAGTTCCGGATTTCACATGGGAGTGTGTTATTCTGATAAAAATAGTGGGAGCTGGGTAACAAGAATAGAAAAGACCTTAATTCTATAATCAGATCATAATATAACAAGTCACTAATTAATCTGTTATACTTAATGCAAACATAACTCTCAATATGACAATGAATCCACTCGCAATTTTACTCGAGAAGAACACCCTGATTGGACCTAACTTTGTGGACTGGCTCCGTAATCTGATGATTGTCCTCAATATAAAGGCACTGGGATACGTCTTGGAGACGGACATTCCGGCGCCTCCTGTGCGGACCAGAGCCAATCAGGAAGAGATCGATAACCACGAAAAGTAGGTTGCGGATGACGTAAAAGTCCGTGCATATATGATGTCTTCTATGTCTAATGAGCTTCAGAGAGCTCATGAGAAAATGACTTCTGCTAGGCAGATTCTATCTCACTTAACCGAGCTTTATGGTGAGCACAGCAGAACTTCTAGATATGAGATATCTAAGCAACTGTTCGGTGCAAGGATGAAGGAAGGTGAGAAGGTTGGGGAACATGTCCTCAAAATGATATCCATGATCGAGAGATTGGAGGCCCTTGATTTTAAAATGGATACTTCTCTCCAAACCGACCTTATCCTACAGTCTCTTCCTGATTCCTTCTCACAGTTTGTTATGAACTTCAACTGCAATGAGATTGCATGTAACTTAGCTTGGCTAATGAACAAACTGGTGACCGCTCAGTCTCATATGAAGACTCCGCGGATGAAGGAGTCTGCTCTTGTGATTTCTTCTGGACCCTGGAGGTCTAAGAATAAGAAGAAAAAGACCAAGAAGCAAACAGGACCACAAGTTAAGAACCTTAAGGGAAAGGGCAAGGCCCCGATGGTTCCTAAGAACAAGAAGAATAAGGATGCTCGTCTCAAGTGCGGTGAGCTGGGCCACTGGGCTAGAGACTGTCCAATTCGTCATGGCACTTCAGGTACAGAACTTTTAGTTTTGGAAACAAATTGTTCTGCTACTGTATTTTCTACTTCCTGGATACTGGACTCTGGTGCTAGTTCTCATATTTGTACCGTGAATCGGGATCTGGAACAAAGTAGAAAGCTTGGAGCTGGAGAAGTTATGATCACAGTCGGAAGTGGACATAGTGTCGAGGCGACCGACATAGGATCACTTCTTTTGGGTTTAGAATCCGGTTTTGTTTTGACTTTAGAAGATGTACTTGTTTTGCCCAAGGGGCACAAAAATATTGTATCCATTCCGGTCATGGACCGAAAAGGCTTTTCATTTTTCATTGGTGATGGTTCCTGCTAAATTTATTTTAGAAATAAACTAGTGGGTACTGCTACATTGTTAAATGGATTGTATCATCTAAATCTCAGCAACAAAGTTGTTGTGAATATTATGAGTAGAAAACGTGGTAGGGATGAAACCAATCAAGTTATGAAATGGCATCTTAGAATTAGTCATGTTGGTCATACCAAGGTTTACAAAATGGAAAAAGATGGACTTATGGATCCATTGGGATCGGATCCCTTTCCTACTTGTGAATCTTGCCTTAAAGGCAAAATGACTAATTCCTCCTTCACAGGGACTTTTGAAAGAGCCGCTGATAAACTAGGATTAATCCATACCGACGTTTGTGGTGCTTTGGAAGCACCACGTGATGGATATCAATATTTCATTACGTTTATAGATGATCATACTAGGTATGGTTATGTATACTTAATGAAACATAAATCCGAGGCCTTTGAGAAATTTCAGGAATTCAAGGCCCTAGTTGAGAAACAAACTAGTAATCATATCAAAGCACTTCGGTCGGACCGAGGTGGCGAGTATATGACTACGGAGTTTGACGAGTTCCTTAAGGAACATGGAATAGTTTCACAACTAACACCTCCAGGTACTCCTCAGTTAAATGGTGTGTCAGAAAGAAGGAACCGGACCTTGTTGAACATGGTCCGTTCCATGCTGGGCTATACTGACTTACCGATTTACCTGTGGGGGTATGCACTCCTGACTGCCGCCTATATCTTCAACAGATATCCTTCCAAATCCGTTCCTAAAACTCCACATTAGATGTGGGAGGGCAGGAAACCAAGTCTTAATCATATTAGGATTTGGGGATGTCCCGCCTATGTCAATAAGACTAAGGTGGAGAAGTTCGAAGCTAGGTCCGCGAAGGAACATTTCATTGGATTCCCGTCTGGATCGATGGGATATCTATTCTACATGCCTGAAGATCGAAAGATCGTTGTTGCTTTATAAGCACACTTCCTAGAAGATGAGTTCATCCAGGAAGGCGGAGCAGGTATAAGTATTTCTCTAGAAGAATACAATGAAACTCCTAAGAAGACACCTGTGCAAGAAACTGGAACTGAACCTTCTGAAATACAAGTACAACCACCTCGTAGGTCTAGTAGGGTGTCTCATTTACCTGAGAGGTATGGACTTGTGCACTTGGAGGAACTAGGTCTCCATGAGGTTCCAAGTGATAGCCAAGATACTGACCCAACGACCTATGACCAAGCAATGGTGGATGTAGACTCCACGAAATGGCGTGAAGCTATGGAAGCTGAGATAGACTCGGTGCATGTCAATCATGTCTGGACTCTAGTAGACCACCCCAAGGGCATAGTGCCTATTGGGAACAAGTAGATCTAAAAGAGAAAGACTTATGGTGATGGCAAGGTTGACGCCTATAAGGCCAAGCTCGTGGCAAAGGGTTATACCCAAAAGGAAGGGATCGATTACCACGATACCTTCTCGCCCATAGCCATGATCAAGTCTATTCGCATGATGCTTGCTATAGGTGCCTACCACGATTATGAGATATGGCAAATGGACGTAAAGACGGCTTTCCTTAATGGATTCCTCGAGGAGGAAATCTATATGGAGAAGCCTAAAGGCTTTGTGTCCGAAGTCGATATTCAGAAAGTGTGCAAGCTTCAGCATTCCATTTATGGACTGAACCAAGCGTCACATAGTTGGAACCTTCATTTTGACGAGGCAGTCAAAGAGTTTGACTTCGTGCAAAATGAAGAGGAACCTTATGTATACAAGAGGGTTAGTGGGAGCAAGATCGCATTCTTAGTACTATATGTAGATGACATTCTACTAATAGGAAATGATGTGGGAATGCTCAGTTCTATGAAAGCTTGGCTTTCGAGTAATTTCTCCATGAAAGACTTGGGAGAAGCTACCTTATTCTTGGTATTCGACTCTACCGGGATAGAGCAAAGAGAACAATAGGTCTTTCCCAAGCCCTCTATATAGATAAAATCTTGAAGCGATTTAAGATGGATGATTCTAAAAGAGGGTTCCTACCGATGCGACATGGAATAAAACTCTCCTTGAAGATGTGTCCTCAAAGTGAGGAACAACGGAAGGAAATGAGTAATATACCATATGCTTCGGCCATGGGTAGCCTTATGTATGCTATGTTGTGTACGAGACCTGACATTGCACATGCTGTAAGCGTGGTGAGTAGGTTTCAGGCAAACCCAGGTAGGGAACATTGGACTGCCGTAAAGAACGTTCTCAAGTACTTGAGAAGGACTAGAGATATGGTTCTGATATATGGCTGTGGAGAACTGGATGTGGTGGGATACACTGATTCGGACTTCTAAGGACTGAAGGACGACTCAATGTCTACTTCTGGCTACATATTTACTCTTAATGGAGGAGAAGTATCTTGGCGTAGCGCCAAGCAAAGCACGACTGCTGATTCCACCTGTCAGGCTGAGTATCAAGCAGCCTCGGAGGCTTCCAAGGAAGGGTTCTGGATTAAGAAGTTTCTGGGAGAACTTCAAGTCATACCATGTGCTGAGCTGTCTGTTCCACTGTACTGCGACAACGATGGAGCTGTAGCGCAGGCTAAGGAGCCGAGGTTTCACAACAGCACCAAACATATTGAGAGGAAGTATCTGTAATACCCAGTTGTAATTCATTCATTTTCATTCAGTATTAATCAGTTAGTAATTATCGCTCAGTAATTTTCACTCATTAAAAATCATTCATCATTCATGATTCGTTCATTTGCGTTCATTGTGGGTGTGTTGTAACCATGTATCAGTTACCGATCGTCATTTCATCTACGTTTATGGATTGAGACGGGAGTATTATTATCATCGTGATTGGTAGTCTTGTGCTGGAAGTTTCATCTTTGGCATGTGTTGGACTTGTTCACTTTCACATATGTATGGTATGTCGGATCATTCTTCGATCGTAGCGAGGAATCGTAGTTATCGGATTTTCACCTTGTTCATCAACGAGTTACGGCCATAAGACTGTCGGATACGGCCATAACAGGCATTCGTTGATTTCAGGCCATTTTGGACGAACGGGACTTACGACCGTAAGGTTGCGGCATACGGCTGTAAGTTGAGTAGGTACGGCCGTAAGGCTTGGCCGGTTACGGCCATACGTGTCGAGCAGGGTGTCTAGGATTTTTTTGGCCGAAGGCGAGTTACGGCCGTAAGAGGGGCAGGATATGGCAGTAAGGAGTGTTCGTGTTTTTCAGGATGTGTCGGACGAGAGGGACTTACGGACGTAAGGGTTGCGGCATACGGCCGTAAGACGAGGAAGGTACGGCCGTAAGGCTTGGCCGTATACGACCGTACATTACAGGCAGGGTGCCTGGTCATTTTCGACGAAGGGGGCTTACGCCCATAAGTTTGGCCGGAGACGGCCGTATCATCCGAGTTACGCCCATAAGGTGTGCGGATACGGTCGTAATGTTGTCGGCAGGTGTTTGGACGAAGTCGAGTTACGGCCGTACGAGTTGGCTGGTTACGGCCGTAAAGCCGTTGACCTGGGATGTTACGGCCGTAAGAAGGCCGAGTTACGGCCGTAACTTCCGGCAGTTTATAAGGATCTTGGACGGGACTTTTCCTCATTTTTTATCATTTCCTTCATCTTGTCCGAGAAAGAGAGCTTGAGGAATAGATCTTTCTTCATCAATCATAAGGGTATTCGGTTTTCATCATCTTCATTCATTTGGGGAGCTTGGATAGTCGTTTTAACACGTTTTCATCGGATCGAAGTGCTTGGATCTTCAAAGGTAATATTCTTCAACATCTTAGATTTCGATTTTGTATTGAGATATGATGTTTTAGACGTTAAAATCATGTTGTATGAAGTGATGTACGCATGATTATAGATATATATGATTATTCATTGGATTATTGAAGGATTGTTCAAGAACACTTTGAATATTAAGTTGGATTTGGGGGTTTTCGATTAATTGTTGTTGAAATCATGAATTTGGATATTCATTTTGGATTATTGATCGTAGTGAATATGTTTTGTTGGTTTGAAACACTTCTTGGGGTTTTGATATTGGTATAATTGAAGTTTGATATATAGCAATCGGAGATTGGTCACAACGTGTTTGATATTATGCCCCAATGAATTTGGTTTAGTCGTATCGATGTTTTGATGTTGTCTATCATCGTGTTTGATTCGTATGCTGAATGGATTGTTCGAAATTGTGTTATTCAAGGTTGTTCGAGCGACCGACATTTCATTTAGGACGTTTGTTCGTGGAAGGACATTCTTCATCGGTGTTGAGTAAGTTAATTCTTACTCGGTTAAAAGCATATTCATTCTTTTTTGTTGTTGTTCATTCATAATCATAACTCATTCATCATTGTATTAACCGTATTGATACTTGTAATTGTCGAATAATCACTTCATTAACGAGGAACGGTGGTTCCAATCATTTCATTGAACTATCATTCACTTCACCATTATTTTCATCTCGGTGAGTCATTCTTGACTTTGTAGGATTATTATTCATTGGTATTCATTATGGTCATTCTCGTTCATATGACCTTTTGGGTTCATATTGTGTGGCCGGGTCCGGATGTGTGGAATTTTTAGTCGAGCACGCGATGGTCATGTATTGGGATCGATACATTGGACTCTGCACACGGTAACGATTACCTCCGTGAGACTAATTAGGTACAAGGACGGGTGTGTCCGGTCATTCGTCTTGTACAATTGCACAGAACATTACGGGCGTACTATGATACTCCTCTTCAGCGTAATTCATAACTAAGGATATTTCATAACTAAAGATAACTCATGATTGTGTATCAACCCTTGAGGATTGTTGTTCTGTGTAACTGACCCCGGCTGGGGATTTTGTTTTCAGGTCATGGCAAGGCAAAAGCATGGGAATAGAACGTTGATGGTGAGGAGTCCCAGTGATACTAGTAGGGGGCCCCGATCTTTTCAGTCATTCATGTTGTTGTCATTTATTTTCCGCTGCAGATTTTCATTTGGATACTCCGTTTCATTCAGTGTTGTGTATTTTATCTTCATATAAAATATACTAGTATTGATATTGTCTGGTGTGTTGTACTTAAACTCCTCATCGGAGTATTTGGTAATATAATGTGGTTCGGTACTACAATTATATTATTTAATTCATCAGTTTTCATTCGCCTGGTGGGTCCCAGTCGGGGATCCACGGCACTGTAATATCCGCCTAATTTGGGGTGTTCCAGAGTTGTTATCGGAGCGTGGTTTTGAATACTACCTTCCGAGTCATGTCTCATTTGAAATCATCGTCATCAGACTAGTATCATTGGACTTTCGCGTCACGTGTGACCTATGCAAATGCCGAGCCAATTAGACCGAAGGAACTGTAAGACATCTAACGCCATGGTATAATTTCTGGCAATAATCATTCATTCATAATTCATCAGTTAACAATCCTCAATCATCATTTTCATTTTGATCAGGACAGTCATGTTAACTCATTAATCACTCAATTCATTTCATTACTCAGTTGTTGATCTGGAAGATCATATCATTAATCTTGTTAACTTGTTCAAGATAATCATTTCAAGAATTTCATCAGATAATCATGTCACCTCAGTTAATCATTCATGTAATCACTGTGTTAGAGCGCGTATGCTCATTTTCATCATTTCATGACGTAAGTCATAATGCGGTACTCATACGAGATCTATGATTATCATGCGACCTTCGTACTTCAGTATGGAGAGAGCTATCAGGGGACGTACGGGGAGAGGCCGCGGCGCGGGCCGAAACCCGGGGAATAATCACTCAGTGTCGGGAAAACATACCCAGGACTCCGCTCGATTGGTAGATGTTCCGGTTGATCCACTCACTTTCATGCAGGTCATGATGACCCATATGCAATTGCTTAATCATCATTGCGCCACTCTGGCCGAATTAATTGAGAGAACTCTCCCGTATGAGCCTGCTGCTAAGGAAATTGCTGAGCAACAACCTTTATGTGTCAGCAAGAAATCAACGAAGCGTAATCAGTCCGATGGCGGTCAGTCAACCTCCAAGAAGCCTCGTGCGGGCCCTAACGTTTCTGAGCGACCTCCTACGGCACATAATCGTGTGGGATCTCAGTCCCGAGCGGCCAGTTCGGCCATCACCTGTTTCAACTGTGGAGCGCCGGGTCATTACAGAACTAAGTGTTTGAAACCGTCTATCACGTGCCATAATTGTAGGATTTTTGGGCATAAGGCCCGTTTTTGCCGAAAGGACTCCAAGCCATCTCCGGTGGCATCTCAGGCCCCGAAGCAATCAGCGATTCAGAATCAGACTGCTCTGTCAGTGTCGGTTAAGACGATGGAAGCAAATAAAGGAGGAAGTCATATTTATCAGATGGGAACGTCCGGTTCGGGGGCCGGCAAGTCCCGGATTCACGCGATGAAGAGGACCGACGATCCGGTGGCCCGAATGATCTCAGGTATACTCGTAATTTTATCTCAACCTGTGTGTACCTTTCGATACGGGTGCGCCGCATTCATTCATTTATGAATCATGTTTGAATAAACTTAATTTGGATAGTCCTATTGATTGTGGACCTTATATCATTGGTCTACCGGACGGTAGAAGAATTTTAGAAATCATACCGAATTAAGCTTAATGACCGCAATTGGTTGGCGGACGTCATCGTGGAGAACTTACCAAAGGACGATGTAATATTGGGTGTTAATTAGATGGATCGTCATGATACCATCCTCAGCGTTCGTAAGCGCTTGGTCACTATCATTTCAGTCATTGGAGCCGAGTGTGTATTTCAGGGAGGTAATCCCCGTTGTTCCAGAAGAATTATTAATATGATGGAAGCAGTGAAATTTCTCAGTCGAAGTGTTCAATCATTCATTGTATCATTTTCATCGATTGGCCGTTCTAAGACAATCGAAGTGTTCAATCATTCATTGTATCATTTTCATCGATTGGCCATTCTAAAGCAATCGAAGTGTTCAATCATTCATTTTATCATTTTCGTCGATTGGCCGTTCTAAGGCAATCGAGGTGTTCAATAATTCACTGTATCATTGTCATCAATTGACCGTTCTATGGCAATCGAGGTGTTCAATCATTTGTGGTATCATTGTTATCGATTGACGATGTACTCCCAGACGAGCTACCTGGTTTACCTCCACGGAGAGATGTGGAATTCACGATTGAGTTTGAGCCTGGTACGTCTCCAATATCGAAGGCACCGTACCGGATGGCCCCGACCGAAATGCAGGAGTTGAAGAATCAACTTGAGGAATTGTTCAAGAAAGGTTATATCCGACCGAGTGCGTCCCCGTGGGGAGCACCAGTTTTGTTTGTCAAGAAGAAAGATGGTTCATTTCGATTGTGTATTGATTATCGGGAGTTGAATAGGGTGACGATCAAGATTAAGTATCCTCTACCCCGTATTGGTGATCTCTTAGATCAACTTCAGGGAGATTCAATATTTTCCAAGTTCGACCTAAGATCTGGATATCATCAGTTGCGAATTTGAGAGTCGGATATCGCAAGGACAACGTTTCGTACACGCTATGGTCATTATGAGTTCGTGGTAATGGCGTTCGGGTTAACTAATGCACCTGCGGTATTCATGGAGTTAATGAATCGGGTTTTCATCGAATTTTTGGATCAGTTTGTTGTTGTCTTCATCGATGACATTTTGATTTATTCTCGTGACCGGGAGGAGGACGAGCTTCACCTTCATCAGGTTCTCGACGTATTGAGACGAGAGCAACTTTATGTAAAGTTTTACAAATGTGAGTTCTGGATGTCCGAAGTGATGTTTCTTGGGCATGTAATTTCATCAGATGGAGTGCGTGTTGATCCTCAGAAGACGGAGGCTATCCAAGATTGGTTACCTCCGAAGAATGTTAAGGAAATCCGAAGCTTTCTCGGATTAGCCGGTTATTATCGGCGGTTTGTGGAGGGATTTTCTAAAATCCCTCGATCATTGATGAACCTTTTGCAAAAGGATAATAAATACACGTGGTCCGACGCGTGTCAGCGTAGTTTTGAGGAACTCAAGAACCGGTAAATTTCAGCACCTGTCCTTTTCTTGCCACAAGGGACGGAATGATTCGTGGTTTTTAGTGACGCATCCGGACACGGTCTTGGATGTGTATTAATGCAGAATGGGAAGGTTATTGCCTATGCTTCATGGCAATTGAAACCTTACGAGGTTAATTATCGGACCCATGACCTAGAGCTATCAGCCGTAGTTTTTGCGTTGAAGATTTGGCGTCATTACCTTTATGGCTTCACCTATTAGATATTCACCGATCATAAGAGTTTGAAGTATATATTTACTCAGAAGGTGTTAAATATGCGACAGAGGCGGTGGTTGGAACTAATCAAAGATTATGATATCGAGATCCTGTACCACCCGGGTAAGGCAAACGTGGTTGCCGATGCCTTGAGTCGTAAGTCCGTTCAGGAGCAAATGCTTGCTGGTTTAATAGTTTAGAAGGAGCTTCATCAGGAATTCCTTAGACCCGATATCCAGGTCTGGCTTCAGCGAGTGCAAGGGCAACTTTGCATGTTAGAGATTTCATCGCCACTTGAGGAGGCAATCAGAGTAAATCGGGGTTCAGACTTATCATTTTTTTACGCATCCAAGAGGATGTGGTTCAGGGGAAAGCCCCTGGATTTGTGGCCCACAAGGATGGACTTTTGCGATTCAAGAATCAGTTATGCGCACAGGCGGATGACGAGTTGAAAAAGCTTGATTTTGAGAGAAACTCATGCTACCCCTTTTTCCTTTCATCCGGGGTCCAGCAAGATATTCAATGAATTGAAATAAAATTACTGGTGGAGTAATATGAAACGAGAAGTTGCGGAATTTTTTTCGAGATGTTTGACCTGTCAGCAAGTCAAGATAGAACATCAGCGAGCGACAGGTATGCTGAAACCGCTCCCTATTCCAGAGTGGAAGTGGGAAGATATTTCCTTGGACTTCATCACGAGTTTGCCGACGAGTCATCGTGGCATGAATACAATCTGGGTAATTGTGGACCGTTTGACTAAATCGGCTCATTTCCTTGAGATTAAGGATATGTGGGGGTCTCGAGAGACTTGCCCAGTTGTTCATCAAATAGATAATGAGACTGCACGGTACTCCTAAACGTATCGTTTCCGATCGTGACGGACGATTCAGGTCTCATTTTTGGAAATCAGTTCATCGTGCTATGGGAACTCAGCTTAGTCTCAGTACCGTTTTTCATCCTTAGTCCGATGGACAATCGGAGAGGACTATTCAGACATTGGAGGACATGTTGAGGGCATACGTCCTCGATTGGAGAGACGATTGGCAAGCCCAATTACCGTGGATTGAGTTCACACACAATAATAGTTGGCATGCTTCGATTGAGATGGCACCTTATAAGGCCTTGTACGGTCGTCGTTGTCGATCTCCCTTGTGTTGGGACGACCCATCAGAGTCAATCGGCACCGAGCCCGATATGCTTATAGCCGCTCGTGAGAAGGTAGCTTTGATCAGGAGTCGTCTGTTGACCGCTCAGAGTCGACAGAAATCATATGCAGATAATCGTCGTCGACCACTAGAGTTCGAGATGGGTGACCACGTTTTGGTCAAAGTATCACCGAGTCGAGGTACCGTGTTTTAACTTCAAAATCATTTGTAGATTTATTTTGAATCTTGATTCATTTATATCTACTGTATAAGCTGGTTGTTGTGTATTAATGGCATTTTGATCTCCTTTTCTCTTTTTATATTTTAATTTTTGTGTGTATTATTAGTTTTGTGTCTTATTTTTATTTTTATTTTTGGAGTGTGCTTAATAAAGAGTCTTGCTCGGGACTAGAAAGAATTCAAGTTTGGGGGTGTGATAAGTGTCAGTTTTGTACACTTATCCATGGTTTGTATCAATAAAATTCACCCATAATTGAGCTAGTCTTCTCGTTTTTTGCTTTTAATTAATTAGTTTTAATAATTTTATTTTTATCGGATGATGATCGGATTAAATAACTGATTTACTCAAGAAATAACATTTTTATTAAATATTCTCTTTGTTGAATTTTGATATATTTATGTTGTAGGGCTTTCCGAGATGAATTCGGCAGTCTTTCCGGATTCAAAATCAGAGTTATAGTTATATATCAAAAGTTATCATCCGAAGAAGATCTGGGGCAAAAACGTAAAGTCTGAGAAATTCTGGGCTGAAAACGTAACTATCAAAGCTTCAAGTGAGCAAATTTACGAAGCCACATTACGGCCGTAACATTCAGGAGTTACGGCCGTAAGTCACCCTAGTTACGGCCGTAACTCCTGAATGTTACGGCCGTAACTCTTGACAGATTGTTATGATTTGTCTAATTTTTTATACTTTTTGTGTATTATTGAGGGGATGACTGGCATTGATCCGATATAATGTAATAATGCTGGAGTTTTGGAGCTATTAGATGACTTTAGGTGTATAAATAGACCCCTTAGATCCTTCATCATTCATCATTCATCTTATAATTTTCCAATTTTTGTAAACTTTTCTTTTTGTGTGAAGAACACACTTGTGTTCTAGAGTGATCTTTGTAAGTGTGGTATAGCATATGTTGTTCAGAGAGTTTATTGCTTCTATCTCCTTTATCTACTAAGGGAGTTAGGATCAATTCTTTCTCTTGATTCAACTAATAATGACCACAAAAGCTTGTAATATGTGTAATAAACCCTTCATGGGCTAAGTAATCTTTAGTTGGGATTATAAACAAGGTTAGTCATGTTATTTATGTTTGTATAAAGATCTATTGTGAATTACTTATTATTGTGTGTGATTTTCATTGTTTTAACAATCTTTATTTATTTGGCCAATAAATGACGATATCTATGGTCTTCATATGTTTCGAAAGAAAATATATTTGATTAGATCAAATGATCTTCACTCTAAGTTGTTCTAGGGGATAGAAATATACCCCTAGTCCTTAGATGATTCTTTGAGTTATTTTCATAAATCCTAATGCTATGTATTGAAGCCAATCAATATAGAAATATAGTGGATTGATTCAATATGTAAGGGGCTTTTTATAGTTCGAAAGAGAAACCGTCTTTTTAAGGAAAATCGAATCTACACAACATAAAAAGTAAATTCATCTTATGATCTCCTATACATCTTTTATAACTAATGACGAACTAAGTTTGTAATCCCAACTATTTCAATTTATCGTTTAATAAATCTATTATTATTACTATATTTTTATTTCCTTATAAGTTTAGAACTATTATTGCATTATCTTTGCAATTATTAAACCAAACTTTTTAATTGTGTGTTTCACTCATCTTAGTATCTATAAAAATAGACTAATAGTGTATAATTCAAATTATAACCAAACTTCCTTGTGGGATCGATAAACCAGACTCAAAAAGTCCACTTTACTACTTGATACGATATCGTGCACTTGCGATAGTTACACTAAAAACGTGTCAGTTATTCCGGAATACTAGTCTTAAATTGATGAATTGACGGTTACATTTACTTTATTGTCGAGGAGTATTGTGTTTCATACTTGATATACTTGCACTAGCTATTCGACGGCTAACCCCTTTATGGGGGAAATACTTTTTATATATTTCAGGTTCCAGGAGAGCGGACAGGCTGGTATCGGGTCGGCATGAAGATGGTGGGAAAGTGTGATACTGTGTCTTTCCTCCGGTTATGTTTTGAGTTTTCCATTCAGTGTTGTTGTACTGGAATGGTTATTGAATACTCGAGTATTGTTTTCCATTTTTCCTTGATGTTCCGGCCTGTGTTTTCCGAGGTATTGATTTGTGTTGTGATGTATTTGGATACATTGGTTATGATTTGAATACCCTTTGTATTATTCTTCATTACACTGTATGTAGACCTTCTCGGTCAAAATCTATAGTTCCGCGTATGTTTAGCCTTGTAGGTCCCATGGAGGGGCTTACGGCGTTGTAATATTCCCTGAATAACTTGGGGGTGTTACAGAATATGGTATCAGAGCTTAGGTTTATGGATACCTAGGATGTCGGTCTTTTGGGTCGATTGAGTCTTCATTTGCCCACAGTATCACTACTCTGCCATCATCACAGTGCGACCGGTACTTGTAAGTCCTCTCACTCTTCTTGTATTTTTCTTAATCGTTTCGTTTTTAGTTTGGTATTCTTGAGAATTGGTCACCTTCGAGAATGTGCGATTTGGATTATACTTACGCACGTGTGTGCCCTTCAGAATGTTGGATGTAAGGAGGAGGAGTCGTGACCGTGGTCACAGATGTGAACTCTTCCTTGAGATTTTGTCAAATTGCTAATTGCGATATTAGTGTGTATCGGTATGGTTGAGACCTTGCTTGGGAGTTGCATGCTAATATCACGGGAGATCATCGACTTCATGTACCTGTAAGTATACTGTTTTGGTTATTCGCTGGTGGCGGTGTTTGATTGCTTTCGTGATGAGTTTGGAAATTTTGGATTGATCTATTGTTTGTGACAAGATTGCAAGTTTCGAGGACGAAACTTATTTTAAGGCGATATCCCGACTTTTAGTACGTAATATCCGGATTTCAGTATAAATTTTTCGCACTATTTTATCTGAGATATACTGGATAGATTGGTGTCTATACAGTATGGATAAAATTATTGGAAGACTGAGATAGTTGTATTAGTATAATTGTCGTAGTTGGTCGACAATTACATTTGAAGATATCGTGTGTCATATTATCGTACTTTTGATATTAGGTATATCATATGAGAATATTTTCAGGTTGTATATATGTATTCAATATGTCGTGTATATACATCTAGTATATCAAGACGACGGATAAGAATAGCGGAAATGGCTAAGTACAGCCACGTTAGCGCACGCTACAAGGTATGCCTAGCGCACGCTAAGATATATATACTTAGCGTACGCCACGGTACATACTTAGCGCATGATAAGAGGTTTGAGTTACGTACACTAAGGAGGATCCCTAACGTACGCAAGGTATTCTGGATAAGGTCCGGAAGGTGGCTGACAGGTAGGCCCAGACTGTTTATTATCGACGATTAGCGCGCGCTAAGGTCGAGGAATAACGCACGCTACTGAGCATTTCACTGTATCAAGTCAACGCCTGTTTGCGTACGCTAATGAATGGGCATTACGTACGTTAGATGAATTTTGAAGCAATGCAGTAACTTCTGGACTGCCCGATAGCGCACACTATCAAGGAAGGATAGCGTACGCTAGATCTTTAGCGCATGCTAGTGATGTGTTTTATAAAGAGGATAGACGAGTGCTGAGAGGCATTTTGTCCATTCTCCTTCCTTCAGTCAATTGAGAGAGCCTTGGGAAGTAATTGAAGTTCCTAAACATTGAGAGATAATCCTCTTAAACAAGATTAAGATGGAGAGCTCGGATTTAAGTATTGTTCTTGAAGTTTTGATGATTCTTGGAATGGAGTTCAATTATTCTTCATTGTGGTTCGTCTATACAAGGTAATCCTCGTATCCCTTTGATAGTGGTTCGTTTCTTTTTAAAGGATTACTACTTGGGAGGGAGCATGTTGGGATCATCATGTGATAATGTTATATGAGATTTATTGGAATTGTAATAAGAGATTTCGGATGTTGATATGATTATTGACATCTTCTTCATATGATGATAATGGTTTTGTTGCGATTCTTGAGGTCGTATGAATGGCATGATGAAGAAAATGGTAACATGGAGATATATATACCTCAGACATGTTGTTCTGAACGTGATTTCGGATATTTCATGTTCTTCAAGAACTCCTGAATTATATGAGGTGATGAAAATTTATAAGTGTTGATGTTTTGAAAATGAATATGGAATATTCATATCTAGAGATAAATTATGTGTTTGAAATAATATTCGTATAGGAATACGAATGTGATTATGAGTTTGATGAGACTATTATTCATCTCTGAATTTGGAAGCCCATACGTCTGGAGCAAATATTCAAGTCGAATGATTGGATTGTTTGATAACCTTTTTAATATGATTATCTATTGTTTTGAACCAGTCGGATGGTTCGAATTAGTGATAGTCATAGGAAAATTTTCATGATGGATTTACGAGAAGGGAACCTTGTCAATTCGTATTTAAGAATTGAATTTGGAATCGATAACATTTAGACCCTTTTTATTGGTCCGAATTGGTTGCTGATATGATCATCGGATTTCGGCTCGTATTGTGGACATGGATTCGTGAGGGTCTGAGTTGGATAGTTCAGACTGTGCTTAATCGAGATATTGTGGAACCGATGAGTTGTGGCCTTGTTGTATTGATATTGATCGTCATCGAACCTGTTGATTATTAATCCTTCGTTTTACAATAAGATATGATGTTTGATCATGGATTATGACTATTTTGTTGCGGTTGAGGTTGAAGAGTTCGTAATCAGCTTGGTCGGAACTGAGGAACTCGTAGATGAAAGCAACTGAATTGGTAACAGTTCGTGGCATTGATATCGAGACAAGCTTTATACTTGTACGGGTCAATGAGATTAATGTTATCATATAGATGTATGAATGTATTGTATCATTTCGAGACTTAGTCTCTTTGTGATTTATTGATATTCGGGAATTGTTTGATGCAATACCCGTCGGCAAATTATGCCAAATGTTACTGTTGTTCGTAAATGGCCGGTTCAAGGCATTGCGATACTTGTTGGTAAAGTTGCTGTCGATAGCCGGTTCGCAGTATCGACGTATCGATTGTGATTGTGATGGATGTTCCATTGAGATATGGTGGGGGTCGTCATTATTGATATCGGTGTTTTTTCTATTGATATTGTATTGACCGATTGAAGGCATTGATGTATTCGATTATCATCTTCGTTATCGGTAACCGATTAAATGTGCCGAAACATCCGTTGTATCGTTGTTATCGATTTTTCCGTTCCAAGGTAATCGAAGTATTTAATTGGGACTGTCGAAGATGGTTCCCATCCGTTCAGTCGTTATCGATTGTTCGTTCTAATACAATCGAGGTATTGATTTGGAATCGCCGAGGATAGTCCCCATCCGTGAGTTATTATTGTCGTGTTGGCCGACTCAAGGCAGCACACTATTATTCTTGTGAACTCGGTAATTTTGTGATCGTCGAAGGTTGAGGATTTCCCGGATGGTTGTGTTGTGATTGTTGTTCGTGTTAATCGGTCCTTAGAGATTTTGATGCCAGGATGGTTGTTTTGAATATTGTTGGTCGTGTCGATCTTTCATTATTCGTGTGTCGTCGTTCACTTGGTGAGTCATATGATCCGTATTGGATGTGTTATCCTTTGAATTTTCGTTGTCATACTGTAGCGTGACATATCTGGAATCATATCTGCGTGCCGATCGGGTATGTGTAGGATCTTTAGACAGGCACACGATGGTCATGCATGGATGTTTCTGCATTGGACCGTGCACACGAGACGTAGTTCGTGAGGCTAATCAGGTATATTGTCACCCGTATATTCTGAATTCCGTATACGGGGTGGACATGTGCACGGACACATTTCCAGATCGGGCGTACTGTGATGTCCCTCTTGAGGCTTATCGTTTGGTCGTTCGTAGTCCATGTTGTATTGGATATGCCCGATGATCTGTGACTAATTGTTCATACGCCGAGGGGTATGTCCGATAGTCAGGTTTGTTTCCTTGAGATCTGTATTGTGATGATTTACAGCTTCGGGCTGTTCGGCTTTCAGGCTATTGTGATGTATTGGTATTTCTGTTGGAGCCTTCAGACATTGTGATTCGTTCTTATTTCAGCGTTGGCTTGGATTACCTTCGGGTAATGTATTGTTGTGTTGCTTGTAACGTTTCGCCGTTGGGCGTAAGTTACGCGGTTCTTGTGTATCTCATTGAGTTTTCCTGGCGGATTATTGCTTCTCCCTAGTTGTTTTAAGTTTCGGGACGAAACTTCTTTTAAAGAGGGTAGAATGTAATATCCGCAAATTCGATTTCCGATAATTTTCGTTTTTGGCGGAAGTCCGTTTTGACGACTCTCTTGAGACCATTTCGTCATCCTGAGAATGATTAATTCTACACTTTTTTACATCTGAGTTCGTTTCGGTGTCGTTTTGTTGAATTCCGTGCTTTTAGCGACTTTTCCGCACTTGAGTTCGATTCTTGCGAGTCTCGTTCTAAACTGCTGATTCGAGTTTCCCATAAGTCCGTTTAACTTTTTTAGACGCATTGTGAACTTCGGTTTGATTATTCGATCACGTATCGTAATTTTCGGGCGTTTTGGGCCGTTTTCGTAATTTCCCAAAGTTTGGGGTAATATTTCGGTTGTCGAATTTCGAGCCTTCGGGTGGTCGGAATCGTGTGTTCTATTAGCTTTTAGATTCGTATTTGCGAGTACTTCGTAACCGTATCTTCGATTCGTATTCAGGTTCGGGTTTCGTTGTCGTTTTCTTGAGTTCAGTGTTATTAAACGACTTTTCCAAGTCTGAGTTCGACTTTGTTAAATCACCATTAATTTTTGGAAACTCCAAAAATTCTGAATATTTGCAATATTATAAAGCATCAAGTTAGCTTTCCAATGGTTCAAACGGTGAGTCAATTGGAGTCCGTACGAAGGAGTTATGGTCGATATAGCTAAGTCACCCACATGTTCCAGTTTTGGCCGAGCAGCCTGCCGGAAGGGCCGCGGCACACTTGCACGAGCCGCGGCACGCACACATTTTCAATCTTTGGCCGACCCATTTGTACCTTGTGCCGCGGCACATGTCGGCCGGGCCGCGGCACACTGCCGAGCCCTGGGAGCAGTTTTTGGGCCTGTGCCGCGGCACACTCGGCCTGGGCCGCGACACACTCGACAGTCAGCCCTATAATTGCGTTCTTTGTGCGATTCAACTGATATTTTTTCCATTTCTTCACCTTAATCCGAGAGAGGAGACTTTAGGGAGAGAATCTTCTTCATCTATCACTTGAGAGTTGGATTTTCATCATTTTCATCCGGTTGTGAAACTCGGATCATCGATCTATCGCGTATTCTTCGAATCATAGTTCTTGGATCTTCAAGAGGTAATTTCTTCAACATCTTGGATTTCGATTTTTTGTTGGGTAATGATGTTTTGGGTGTTAAAATCATGTTGTATGAAGTGATATATGCATGATTATGGGCATGTTTGATTATTCATGGGATTATTGAAGGATTATTCAAGAACACTTTGAATATTGTGTTGGATTTTGGGGTTTTTCGTAGATTCGTCCGATTTATCCGATTTGAAGCTTGAGAACCTTGAGATTATGATGTATCTATACCGTATGCATGCTTTTCCTATGATTTTACGCATTGGATTGTGCCGTTTTCGGACTTATGGGAGTTTGGGCGATTTTCCAACCTCTAGTTGTTTATACGTGTATTTTCATGAATCGTAGACGGGTTTCGGGAATTTCTTCGTGTAGTTTGAGTATGGATAATTGATTATCATTTCCTTGCGAATCGTTTAGGTTCCGGAAGCGCGTTCTTGGACCTACCGAACTCATACCCTTTTTCCGTTTGATTTTTCGATGTCTCAAAGGCAAGTATATATCTATGATTGTACGTTCTCGACTTTGAAAGTAAGATAAATTGATGGCATGATATGAACGAACCACTTTGGGGCGGGCCGATAGGTCCCCTAAGGGTTCCGTAGCCTCTGGTGCGGTTCCACGGTATTCATACATGTATTGATAACGGATGATATGAACGAACCACTTTGGGGCGGGCCGACAGGTCCCCTAAGGGTTCCGTAACCTCTGGTGCGGTTCCACGGTATTCATATATCTATTGATGCGATGCTATGAGATTTAGTTATTCCGGAATACTAGTCTTAAATTGATGAATTTACGGTTACATTTACTTTATTGTCTAGGAGTATTGTGTTTCATACTTGATATACTTGCACTAGCTATTCGACGGCTAACCCCTTTATGGGGGAAATACTTTTTATGTATTTCAGGTTTTAGGAGAGCGGACAGGCAGGTATCGGGTCGGCATGAAGATGGTGGGCAAGTGTGATATTGTGTCTTTCCTCCGGTTATGTTTTGAGTTTTCCATTCAGTGTTGTTGTACTGGAATGGTTATTGAATACTCGAGTATTGTTTTCCATTTTTCCTTGATGTTCCGGCCTGTGTTTGCCGAGGTATTGATGTAACACCCCAATTCACAACTGGGACATTACACGCCGTAGAACCCTCGTGAGGTCTACCAGGCTAACACATGACATATCAACCACAATGTAATCCCAAATGATGCACTCAAAAGTAAATAAGGCCGTGGCCTCGGCCAAAATATTTTAACGGAGTACATGAGCAGAAGATAATTCATTGCCCACGCAGGGGACTTAAACCAAGTTTCAAAAATAAACAGTCTAACTTCATTACTCGACAATGCAATGATAAAACATAAAAATGCAGACTCGAGCGACATCATCAAGCCAGCCCATCCTTTGCGTGCATGTCCCGTGCCTGCTCCTCTGCCCTCCCGGTACCTGAAATGCATAAGACGCATTTCCCCCATTTAAGGGGTTAGCATTCGAATAGCTAGTACAAGTACAAAATTACACTACATTATATACAAATACGGTTTTTACACAATCATCTCAATCAGAAATCATTTGCCATAAATATTCCGGAATACTACATCGGCAATCAAATCAGTTCCAATCATCACGATATCACAAAATCACGACTGGTATCCCGTGGCCGTACCCCTTAGTATCGACCCCCAGACATCCCGTCGAACACTCCGGGTGGGATACCACTTCCGCGGCCGTACCCCTTAGTATCGACCCCCAGACATCCCGTCGGACACTCCGGGTGGAAGTTCAATCACAAACGCACCAAAGTTCCCTTCCGCGGCCGTACCCCTTAGTATCGACCCCAGACATCCCGTCGGACACTCCAGGTGGAAGGAACACAACTCACGCACCCAAAAATCACAATTCATCATTCATTTCGAAAATCACAACATACATAACGAAATGTAATACATGTACTTGCCTTGAATAAGACGAAACGAAGGAAAGAACGAAGGAATAGGTTTTGTTCCGAATAATCCTCCCAAATCCGCTCCTAACACAATAACGGTATACAACAAGTCACAATAATGCGGAAAGGTAAGAATTAATCCTAATTCTACCCGTTGGGGCAATTCATCGGACACCAAGAGTGCATAAGGAAATGAAATCGGTCAACGGTGTAATAACGGGATTTCATCCCATCCAATAACAAGAAAACCAAGGGTCACGAGTATACTATCAAAATCTTACAACAACATCGGTTAAATCGGATTAAAATACAAGATCACCACCAAACCCTCCCCAAAATCATACTAGGGTTAAAGGAGTTCTTACCTCTTGAAGATTCAAGCACTCTAATCCGAAGAACACGTGTTAGATCCACAATCCGAGCTACACGATCGAAAGGAGATGAATAAAATCACACAATCAAGTGGTAGATGGAGAAAAATCCCCCTCTCAAACCTCTCTCTCGTACGATGGAAGGAAGGAAGAAAAATGAGGGACTCACGCTGAATAAAAATGCAGATATAGCGCTGACCGGATTGTGTGCCGCGGCCCAGCTGAAGTGTGCCGCGGCACAGGGCCAAAAATTGCACCCAATGATCGGCAGACCGCTCGGTGTGCCGCGGCCCAGTCGGAGTATGCAGCGGCAGTGATTCGACATTGTGCCGCGGCCCAGCCGGCATGTGCCGCGGCACACGGTACAGTAGGTTTGGCCGATAAATGCAACACGAGTGTGCCGCGGCCTGGACGAGTGTGCTGCGGCAGTGACTCGGCAGTGTGCCGCGGCCCCGCCGGCATGTGCCGCGGCACATGGTACAGTCTGCTTGGCCAGGAACTGGGCAATGTGTGTGCTGCGGCGCACAATCCTTGTGCCGCGGCCCACACCCCCATTGGGTCCCAAAATGATGAAAAATGAACCGGGAAGAGAATAAAAGCAATAGGGATCGATATTTGGGCAACAATAACACGAAATAGAAGTACGGAAACCCCAAACGATCCGAGGTACGCCACCACAATCGAACAAGGAATAAATTCCCTAAACTTATAGGAAATTACAACAACGGCCCAAACATCCGAAAATCACGATACAACGTCGGATTAACAATCCGAAGCTCACAACATGCTCTACTCCACCATACGAACTCATGTAAATAGGAAAAATGATAAAATCGGACGAGTTTAACGAGAATCGAATACACATGCGATAGAATATAACTCAAGGTGCAATTACGCAAAAACATCATCGAGACTCATCCCAACGGAGAAACTCCAAGAATAAAATAGATTCAGAATTCTAAAACAGTGCCCAGCGAGTTGTTCGAAACGAATATATACCGAAAATAGAAATTACCAAAAGTAGAAAACACATATATTACATTATCTCCCCTAAAAATAAGTTTCGTCCCGAAACTTACAACAAGAATAACTCGGGGTATCTCGATCTCATACTCTCTTCCGTCTCCCACGTGGCTTTCTCGGACCCATGCCTCGACCATTGCACTTTAACCAAAGGAATGGTTTTGTGCCTGAGTTGCTTCACCCGACGCTCTAAGATCTGAATCGGCCTCTTCTCGAAGGTAATGTCGGGCCCCAACTCGATCTCTCCAAAATCAATAATATGGCTAGGGTCCGGTACATACTTCCTAAGCTGGGAAACATGAAATACATTATGCATGTGGCTCAGAGACTGCGGCAAACCTAACCGATATGCAAGCTCTCCAACTCTCTCTAGAATCTCGAACGGTCCAATAAATCTCGGACTAAGTTTACCCTTCCGACCGAAGCGGTAAACTCCCCGTGTCGGCGACACCTTAAGCAAGACGTGATCTCCCACCTCAAACTCTAACGGTCGGCGACGTGTATCGGCATAAGACTTCTGCCGGCTCTGGGCCGTCACCAATGTATCTCGAATCAGGGCAATCTTCTCTCTCGTCTCAACTACCATATCGTGCTCGGTACCAATTAGCTCGGACACATCATCCCAACATAATGGCGATCTGCACCTCCTTCCGTACAACGCCTCGAATGGTGCCATTTTGATCGAGGCATGCCAACTATTGTTGTACGTGAACTCGATCAATGGCAAGTGCGTCTCCCAATCATCCTTCCAATCTAAGGCACAGGCTCTCAACATATCCTCCAACGTCTGGATCGTCCGCTCCGACTGTCCATCAGTCTGAGGGTGGTAAGACGTACTGAGTCTCAACTCAGTACCCAAAGCTCGATGAACCGCCTGCCAAAAATATGATACAAATCGGCCATCACGATCTGAAACAATACTCTTAGGAGTCCCATGCAATCTCACGATCTCCGCAATAAACACTCGCGCCAGCCTCTCCAGTCCCCAAGTATCCTTAATACTCAAAAAGTGAGCTGATTTGGTTGGTCGGTCAACAATAACCCAAATCATGTTCATTCCAGTCCGAGTCCTAGGCATCCCGGTAATGAAATACATAGAGATGTCTTCCCATTTCCATTCCGGAATGGGAAGTGGTCATAGCAACCCCGCAGGTCGCTGATGCTCAATCTTAACCTCCTGACAGGTTAAACACTTCGCCACAAACTCGCTAACGTCCGATTTCAAATAACTCCACCAGTAGTTACTCCTCACATCCTTGTACATTTTGCTCGTACCAGGATGTATGGAATAAGTCGTAGCATGAGCCTCACTCAAAATCTTCTGTCTCAACTCAATGTCATTCGGTACACATAATCTGCCGCGAAATCTCAGAACGCCATCATCCTGAACCACAAATCCAGGGGCTTTCCCCTTCCTCACGTCCTCCCTCAGCTGGACTAAAAACGGATCATCATACTGTTTCGCCTTGATATCATCGGTCAAGGACGAAGTGATCTCCAACGTACATAACTGACCCTGAACTCTCTGAACCCAAACCTCGATATTCTGACAGATAAAATCCCGCTGGATCCTACTCTGTGGTGTAAGTACCTCTAGCATCTGTAATGCCATCGGTTTCCTGCTTAACGCATCAGCCACTACGTTAGCCTTACCCGGATGATAAAGTATCTCGAGGTCGTAATCCTTAATTAGCTCCAACCACCTACGCTGTCTGATATTCAGCTCTTTCTGACTGAAGATATACTTCAGACTCTTGTGCTCCGTAAAAATCTTACACGATGATCCATAGAGATAATGACTCCATATCTTTAAGGTGAAAACGACCGCGGCTAACTCTAAATCGTGTGTCGGGTAATTCGCCTCATATGGTTTCAACTGGTGGGACGCATAAGCAATCACCCTGTCTCTCTGCATCAAAACACATCTGAGCCCGAGGCCCGAAGCATCACTATATACCACGAAATCCTCGTTCCCATGAGGCAATGCTAACACGGGTGCGGTAGTTAGTCGCCTCTTCAACTCGTCAAAACTACTCTCTCTGTCTGCGGTCCACTCGAAGTTCTGGGTTTTCTGGAGTAACTCAGTGAGAGGTCTAGCGATCTTAGAAAATCCCTCAACAAGTCTACGGTAATAGCCTGCAAGTCCCAGAAAACTCCTCACTTCCTTCACGTTTTTGGGTGGTTCCCAAGCCATCACCGCCTCTATTTTCTGTGGATCTACCCGAACTCCTTCTGTTGAAATCACATGCCCGAGGAACATCACTTCCTTGAGCCAAAACTCACATTTAGAGAACTTCGCATACAACTGCTCAGCTCTCAAAATGTCTAATACAATCCGGAGATGTAAGGCATGCTCCTCCCGACTCCGTGAGTAGATCAGAATGTCATCGATAAAGACGACTACGAATTTGTCCAGATACTCAATAAAAACTTTGTTCATTAACTGCATGAACACTGCTGGGGCATTAGTTAGCCCGAAAGGCATAACCACAAACTCGTAATGGCCATATCTCGTCCGAAAGGCAGCTTTCGGTATATCAATGTCTCGAATCCTCAACTAGTAGTAGCCCGATCGCAAATCAATCTTCGAGAAGACTGTCGCCCCCTGAAGCTGATCAAAAAAGTCATCTATCCGGGGAAAAGGGTATTTATTTTTGATGGTCAACTTGTTTAATTCTCGATAATCGATGCATAAACGAAGCGATCCATCCTTCTTCTTAACAAAAAGTACGGGCGCACCCCAAGGCGATGCGCTCGGTCGAATATACCCTTTATCTAACAATTCTCCCAAGTGATTCTTAAACTCTAACATCTCCGACGGTGGCATACGGTACGGCGCTCGAGAAATGGGGGCTGCATTCAGCTCAAGATCGATAGGAAACTCCACCTCTCGCTGTGGTGGTAACCCCGGCAAGTCGTCTGGGAAAACGTCGGGATACTCACTAACAACTGGAATTGACGACATGTCAACCCCACCATCCTCCGCCTGCAGGGCGTAACACCAATAGCCGACACAACCTTGGTTCAGAAGTTTCATCGCCTTTAAGGCGCTAATCACACTCCCCGATCTCCCCGGCTTACGACCGACGAGGGTATGCTCGGTGCCGTCCTTGGCTACTATCGAGATGGTACGAGTCCGATAGTTCATGATAGCACCGTGACGCTCCAACCAATCATCCCCGAGGATTAAATCCTCACCCTTAAGGTCTATAACAATGAGATTCGAGGGCCAATCTCGGCTCCCGATCCTCACGGGCCAATCCCTAACTTTCCGGTCCCCAACCATACGATCCCCGCTAGGCATACCCACCACAAATGGTTCACACTCAAACAAGCAGTTAAAGCCAATACGATTCACACAATCTGATGCAATAAAGGAATGGGTAGCACCCGAATCAAAAAGCACGGAAACTGGATGAGTAAGGATCTGAGTGGTACCTGACGCCACCGGAATGTCTGCATCCTCTGTGCGCCTCAGCTGATACAATCGGGGGTGAACTGAACCCGAACTCAAGGCTGCGCGGTGATCCGGCTGACCCCGACCCCTACCACGACCCGAACCCTGCGGAACATGAGTAGCTGGAATACTGTGATCCTTGTGATCGGTAGTGGTAGTCGGAACTCTAATAGCCCTGGTGGCCCTCTCACAATGAGTTGCCCGATGCGCGGTCTGCCCGCAAGTAAAGCAAGTGACTGGAGGAAAAGGGCAATCCTTCATCAAATGCTCATATTGGTTGCAGTTAAAACAAACCCTGCCACCAGAAGCAACGGACTGGACTGAACGATTACCCTGAGATCCACCGGCCTGATGAAACGGCGTCTTCCCTAGTATAGGAGCAAAACGAGACCTCGAAAACTGACCACCCTTACCGGTCGAGAATCCGCCGGTAGTCTTCTGCTTCTTAGCTTCCGAAACCGACTCTGATTCCGGGACGGCCATCTCGATCGCTAGAGCGCGATCCTGGTATTCCTTCAAAGTGGCACACATGAGCGGCGCCATACTCTGCCTAATATGCGGCTTCATGCGCATATTGAAGTAACGGATTTTATCAGCCTCCGTTATCACTTGATCTCTCACGAAACCCAACTGCTGATTGTAAGAAGTGATGGCCTGAGAAATAGGCACATCCTGAGGTGTAGCGATTAAGAACTCCACAATTCTGCGCTCCTTGACTGGCGGCGGACAATACTCTGCTTCCATAGCAGCCTTGAATTCCTCCCAAGTAGCTCGACGGTCTCTGGGCACAACGGCCTCCCACTATTCCGCAGCTTCCTTATCGAGGAGGTACTGGGCAATATGTACCCTCCTGTCTTCAGGACAAGCTACAGCATCAAAGGTCCTGGACAACTGAAAGAGCCAATTCTCCCAACCGAGGGAGTCAGAAGATCCGGAGAAACGAGGAGGGTGCATCTTAGTCACCGTCTGAAGCCACTTACTAGCTTCCTCTTCAGGTGTCGGAGGCGGATTCTGGCGTCCACCCTGAGCTATCTGAGCAAGCTGGGATACTAAATGCTGAAGTACGGCAGTAGCCCCGGCGTCGGCATTATTTCCCAACGGCACTGAGTGAGAGGCTGAGTCCGCAGAGGACTGAGAAAGTGAGCCCTCTTCATTATCAGCACCCCGACCACCGCCTCGGCCGTGTCCCCTAGCTGGTCTACCACGACCTCTCAACATACTAAAGGAAGAATGAAAAGGACAAGGTCAGAAAGATTCACAATAGATAAAGTTGGCATCACAATTCATAATTCCGAGCAACGCAATAAAATGAATTACAGAAATATAAGAGTTCGAGAAGACTTACAGCCACGGGTCGCACGAAAAGACGGTAGCATGATGATATTAGGCTCAACGACTGACTCTAATGACGCAACTGACAGACCCAAAAATTTACCAACAGCCTAGGTATTCAAAACCTAAGCTCTGATACCATAAATGTAACACCCCAATTCACAACTGGGACATTACACGTCGTAGAACCCTCGTGAGGTCTACCAGGCTAACACATGACATATAAACCACAATGTAATCCCAAATGATGCACTCAAAAGTAAATAAGGCCGTGGCCTCGGCCAAAACATTTTAACGGAGTACATGAGCAGAAGTTAATTCATTGCCCACGCAGGGGACTTAAACCAAGTTTCAAAAATAAACAGTCTAACTTCATTACTCGACAATGCAATGACAAAACATAAAAATGCAGACTCGAGCCACATCATCAAGCCAGCCCATCCTTTACGTGCATGTCCCGTGCCTGCTCCTCAGCCCTCCTGGTACCTGAAATGCATAAGACGCATTTCCCCCATTTAAGGGGTTAGCATTCGAATAGCTAGTGCAAGTACAAAATTACACTACATTATATACAAATACGATTTTTACACAATCATCTCAATCAGAAATCATTTGCCGTAAATATTCCGGAATACTACATTGGCAATCAAATCAGTTCCAATCATCACGATATCACAAAATCACGACTGGTATCCCGTGGCCGTACCCCTTAGTATCGACCCCTAGACATCCCGTCGAACACTCCGGGTGGGATACCACTTCCGCGGCCGTACCCCTTAGTATCGACCCCCAGACATCCCGTCGGACACTCCGGGTGGAAGTTCAATCACACACGCACCCAAGTTCCCTTCCGCAGCTGTACCCCTTAGTATCGACCCCAGACATCCCGTCGGACACTCCGGGTGGAAGGAACACAACTCACGCACCCAAAAATCACAATTCATCATTCATTTCGAAAATCACAACATACATAACGAAATGTAATACACGTACTTGCCTTGAATAAGACGAAACGAAGGAAACAACGAAGGAATATGTTTTGGTCCGAACAATCCTCACAAATCCTCTCCTAACACAATGACGGTATACAACAAGTCTCAATAATGCGGAAAGGTAAGAATTAATCCTAATTCTACTCGTTGGGGCAATTCATCAGACACCAAGAGTGCATAAGGAAATGAAATCGGTCAACGGTGTAATAACGGGATTTCATCCCATCCAATAACAAGAAAACCAAGGATCATGAGTATACTATCAAAATCTAACAACAACATCGGTTAAATCGGATTAAAATACAAGATCACCACCAAACCCTCCCCAAAATCATACTAGAGTTAAAGGAGTTCTTACCTCTTGAAGATTCAAGCACTCTAATCTGAAGAACACGTGTTACATCCCCAATCCGAGCTACATGATCGAAAGGAGATGAAGAAAATCACACAATCAAGTGGTAGATGGAGAAAAATCCCCCTCTCAAACCTCTCTCTCTCGTACGGTGGAAGGAAGGAAGAAAAATGATGAACTCACGCTGAATAAAAACGCAGATATGGCGCTGATCGCATTGTGTGCCGCGGCCCAGCTGAAGTGTGCCGCGGCACAGGGCCAAAAATTGCGCCCAGTGATCGGCAGACCGCTCGGTGTGCCGCGGCCCAGTCGGAGTGTGCCGCGGCAGTGACTCGGCATTGTGCCGCGGCCCTACCGGCATGTGCCGCGGCACACGGTACAGTAGGTTTGGCCGATAAGTTCAACACGAGTGTGTCGCGGCCCGGACGAGTGTGCCGCGGCAATGACTCGGCAGTGTGCCGTGGCCCCGCCGGCATGTGTCGCGGCACACGGTACAGTCTGCTGGGCCAGGAACTGGGCAATGTGTGTGCCGCGGCGCACAATCCTAGTGCCGCGGCCCACACCCCCCCTTGGGTCCCAAAATGATAAAAAATAAACCGGGAAGAGAATAAAAGTAATAGGAATCGATATTTGGGCAACAATAACACGAAATGGAAGTACGGAAACCCCAAACGATCCGAGGTACGCCACCACAATCGAACAAGGAATAAATTCCATAAACTTATAGGAAATTACAAAAACGGCCCAAACATCCGAAAATCACGATACAACGTCGGATTAACAATCCGAGGCTCACAACATTCTCTACTCCACCATACAAACTCATGGAAATAGGAAAAATGATAAATCGGACAAGTTTAACGAGAATCGAATACACATGCGATAGAATATAACTCAAGGTGAAATTATGCAAAAACATCATCGAGACTCATCCCAACGGAGAAACTCCAAGAATAAAATAGATTCAGAATTCTAAAACAGTTCCCAGCGAGTTGTTCGAAATGAATATATACCGAAAATAGAAATTACCAAAAGTAGAAAACACGGATATTACAATTGATTTGTGTTGTGATGTCTTTGGATACATTGGTTATGATTTGAATACCCTTTGTATTATTCTTCATTCCACTGTATGTAGACCTTCGACTTGAGGATTTAGTAGGGATGTGCTTGTGATAGGTATTCGTGAACCTTCGACTTGAGGATTTAGTAGGGATGTGCTTGTGATGTCAAGATTTTCATTAGAGTAGTTCGACCCTATAAACCGGGAGGCGGGGGTCAACCTCGACGTGCATCATGACGGGCAAGTAGCAGGTCCTACTGAATACCAAGATAGAATTCTTTCTCCCATTAGTGAGCGGGTTAATTGTCCTATGCGGTTATTGGCAGATGAGATCATAAGTCTTTGGCCAAAGCATTGGAGCTAGTTGTATTGGATACACGAGAGCTCGATGATCTCGATTTGCATTAACGCATGCATAGAGTCAAGTAAAGTTAGGGTTTGACTGACCGTGACCCTATAACTGTAACACCCCCAAGTTATTCAGGATATATTACAGCGCCGTGAGCCCCGCCGTGGGACCCACAAGGCTATACATGCGCGGAACTGTAAAACTTGACCGAGAAGGTCTAAATACAATGAAAAGAAGGGCAATACAAATGGTATTCAAACCATAACCAATGAAACCATATACATCACCACACAAATCAATACCTCGGCAACACAGGCCGGGACATCAAGGAAACTGAAAATACAATACTCGAGTATTTAAAATCCATTCCAGTACAACAACACTGAATGGAGGAATCCAAAAAATAACCGGAAACAAGACACAGTTTCACACTTTCCCATCATTTTCATGCCGACCCGATACCCGCCTGTCCGTTCTCCTGGAACCTGAAATACATAAAAAGTATTTCCCCCATAAAGGGGTTAGCCGTCGAATAGCTAGTGCAAGTATATCAAGTACGAAACACAATACTCCTCGACAAAAAATAAATGTAACCATCAATTCATCAATTCAAGACTAGTATTCCGGAATAGCTAAATCTCGTAGCGTCACATCAAGACGTATATGAATGCCGTAGTAACGGTTCGTTCATATCGTCCGTCAATACATGTATGAATGCCGTAGAAACGGTTCGTTCATATCATGCCATCAATACATATATGAATGCCGTATAAACGGTTCGTTCATATCATGCCATCAATATATCTATGAATGTCGTATAAACGGTTCGTTCAGATCATACCTGTAATATCCGCAATTTTCGATTTTCGGTAAATTTCTTTTTTCGGCCGGAGTCCATTTTGACGACTCGCCCATGACCGTTTCGTCATTTCGAGAATGATTAATTCTACACTTTTTGTCATCCGAGTTCGTTTCGGTATCGTTTTGTCGAGTTCCGAGCTTTTTAGCGACTTTTCCGCACTTGAGTTCGATTCTTGCGAATCTCGTCCGAAACTGTTGTTTCGAGTTTCGAGTAAGTTCATTTAATGTTATTATTCATGTTGCGAGCTTTGGTTTGGTGTTTCGATCGCATATCGTGATTTTTGGACGTTTTGGGCCATTTTCGTAGTTTCCCAAAGTTTTGGGTAATTACTTCCGTTGTCGAATTCTGAGCCTTTGGGTGGTCGGAATTGTGTGTTCTCTTAGCTCTTAGATTCGTCTTTGCGAGTACGTCGTAACCGTATCATCGATTCGTATTCAGGTTCGGGTTTCAGGGTCGTTCGGGCCGTCGGAGTTGGCCCCGGCCGAGTCATGGCCGGGCCATCTGGTCCCAGGCCGGAACTGGCCGAGTTACGGCCGGTAGTGCTCGGCAGCTTCTGGCCGAGTTACGGCCAGTAGTGCTCGGTAGCTTCTGGCCGAGCAGGTCGTACCGTGGGCCGCGGCACATGCCGGAAGGGCCACGGCACACTCGTGCAGTTTTTCGGCCAAACCGTATGTACCTGGTGCCGCGGCACATGTCGGCCGGGCCACGGCGCACTGCCGATCACTGGGCGCAGTTTTGGCCCTGTGCCGCGGCACACTCCCGCTGGGCCGCGACACACTCTGCAGCCTATTTAAGGTCTTGCAGACGGGTTTTTGGCCATTTTTATCCTTCTTCTCCTTCTCTTCCGCGGCTGAGGGTGATCTTACCATGGAGCCATGTTGTTTAACAACAAATCCTCGAAGTTATTGAGGTTATATCATCAATCAATCATCCTATATCGTCCTTTGATCCAGCGAATCAAGGTAATCTTTCTTAGAACCCTAATTTCGTGAATTTGGGGGGTTTTGCATTTTTGTCCGACTCGTTCCGTATTATTGATTAATTCATGATGGGTATGATTAATCTTGGTAGTATTCTTGTGTTTAACATCATTGAATCCATTGTTCTTCGTCGAATCGAAGTATATTTCTTGATTTCCTTCAAATTGACTTTTTGGGGGATTTGTTCTAGATCTCGTTTTCCATCCATTTTTGTTGGATAAATTGTGGTTAAATGATGTAGTTAAACATATTCCATGGATTGTATATCTATATTTCGACTTAGAATTTCGTTTTCGTGTTTTGTCGGGACGAATCGTGTTCTTGGCCGTTTTGGGGAAAACACTTGAACTTTCGTCATTCGTTCTTTGAATTCAACGGCTTTGAGTCGTGTTATGGAATTCATTTCATCGTTGTTATTGTCCTTCGTAGTTTATGAACGTGAGTTGGCCATCGGTGGAGTCGGAGGGTTCGTAGTCGGTTCGTGTCAACCTACTTCGGTCGATTCTCCGCGTTGTTCTTATTTGAGGCAAGTACCTTGTCCATACTATTCTTGTTTTGTGGATATGATAACTGGTGATCGTCTTGGTGTGTTTGTTTGTTTGTTTGAATCGAGTTTTCAAAAGATTTGGTTAGCCTTGTTAAAGGCCCTTTTTCAAAACCGCGTGTGTTTTGTGATTGGTGTGTTTCATGAACGAGTATGTGACTCCTGTGGATGTGTTTGGTGTGTTTGTTCACTTGGTGTTGCGTGTGGATGTATATTGTTTCATTTCGGTGGATTGTGGTTTGACGTGGTGTTTTGCTAAGTGGTTGATGCCCCTGGGTGAATTGTTTGGATATCCTTGGTGTGATATGTTATTTATGCATGATTGATTCGCTAGCCAGCTCGGGTGGGTCCGACGGGATCACGGAGTGGGATTCGTGGCTTCGACCCGGTCCTAGACGACGTGTGGTGCTTGAGTATTTCGCTAGCCAGCTCGGGTGGGTCCGCCGGGATCACGGAGTGGGATTTGTGGCTTCGATCCGGTCCTAGGCGATGTGAGTACTGTGTTTTGTGAATGTGTTTGCTCACCTCGGGAGGGTTCGACGGGACCACGGAGGAAATTCCAATGGCTTCGACCTGGGTTCACGAGTGAAACTTCACCGCTACGTGTGTATATTTTGTGATTGTTTTTCGCTCACCTCGGGAGGGTCCGATGGGATCACAGAGCGAATTCCATTGGCTTCGACCTGGATTCACGAGTGCGGTTGCTTATGTTTTGTGAATGTGTTTGCTCACCTCGGGAGGGTTCGACGGGGCCACGAAGGGAATTCCATTGGCTTCGACCTGGATTCACGAGTGAAACTTCACGGGTGCGTGTGTATTTTATGTCCGTCGAGGACGCATGACGTGGGTTTTTAACCTTGTGTATTATGGTTGGTTTTATTTGCGAAAACAAAACCTTTGGGCTGTGACCCTGTTGATTTTTGGAAAGCGAAGGATTCGGTAATCCTAAATTGTTTTCTATTAAAACTCTCGATGGCATTTTAAACTGTTTCATAAATTGTTTCCCCTTAATTGTGGTCTTTCGGTTTTGGAATGTTTTACCCAAACTCTTTCCTCGGGAAGTACTTTTCGTTACATTTAGATTTTGAGGATTCCTGGTTATTGTTATTCGTGGAATGTCAATTGTATGGCTCGTATTTGCACTTTGTTCTTGCACTAGCAAAACAGTGGAGTTTTGCTAACCCCCGAGTATTCGGGGGGTGGATGTCTATTTTTGCATTCAGGTTTTGGAGCATAACACAGGGTCGGCACGAAGGATGATGAAAGATGAACTATACTAATCACATGAGGATCCGTTGATGTCGTATTGGTCTAGTTGTATTTTCTTTTCCGCTGCAGTATTTTTCCCGTTGTACGGGAGTTTATTGTATTTTCACCCCTGCGCGGGTATGTGTTTGGAATTGAGTTGTATGTTATTGTTGAAAGACCAAATCGGTCTACTGAGTCATTTTAGCCTTAAAGGCGATGTTTAGATGTTTGATTTTAGTTATCAGCCTGGTAGAATCCTCGAGGAGAGGGTCTACGGTGTGTAATATCCCTGAGTGGATTGGGGGTGTTACATAAATGGTATCAGAGCTTAGGTTGTGGAAACCTAGGCTGTCGGGTCAGTGGTGTCTGTTGAGTTTTTATCTCGTCGGATTTTGTCTGACTGAGTATGAAGACAGTATGAAGGCTAGATATCCAGAGTTGTTTTCATCTTAAGTTTCGGGACGAAACTTCTTTTTAGGGAGGAAGGATGTAATACCCGAGGTTTCTGATATGTATTTGGGAACTTGTGATATTGTAATTGTTGCACTTTAATCTGAGTATTATTCTCCGTATCTCATAGTCCGGTGTTGTTGAGCGTATGATTTCATGAATGTGATATAAAAATTGTGATTCTGCGCATGTAGCGCACGCTATCGACTATGTGTAGCGTACGCTAACATGGATCCGCACGCTACAAAGGAACATTAGCGCACGCTATGCGTGGTCAATATGATTAAGACGTGTGGTAGGTGATATCAGGCCAAGGATCTTGGTCGGATTGTGTCGGGATGAACCTGGACGGCTTTCGGGAAAAGCCAAGTCAACGCCTTAGCGCACGCTACTGGCATGTGAATAGCGCACGCTAAGTGCTGAGTACAGTGAAGTCAGTAAGACGTTAGCGCACGCTACGAGTATGGACTAGCGCACGCTAATAACCATTTTCTATAAATAGGACAGCATCCTTTTCGTATTTTCAGCCTTTTCTTTTCCAACATCCGAATCCTTATACTTAGAGTATTACTCTCTACATCCTAAACACTTCCTATCAGCATCCTAGCTCGTGTTGAAGATTGTAGATCGTTGAGGATTGGTGTTCAAGCCTTCAACGTTGGATTGCTTCGATTTCCTCCTTGTTCTTCACTACTTTGAGGTAGGTGATTCTTCACCAATATTAGTAGTGTTCTAAAGGACGTTTGATCATGCTTATCTAGTCAGTTAGATTCGTTAATAGTCGATCATCATGTGTTAGAAGGATATTTTCGACGTTTCGGCACTTATTCATCGTATAATCCTTTGAACCTTTTTAGTGTTGGACTCCTAAACGTATTCATGTATCTTCAAAACTGTTTATGACCAGTATGGGGAGAACATCAAGTTCTTATGTTTTGACATGATAGAATCATACGTTTGGGACATGAAATGGATTGGACTTAGGATGTTTCTTGAAGATCAAAGATGAATTATGGTGTTGTGATGATTATACGTACCCTTGTATCTTGTAGTCGTTTAATCAGTAACAAACCGTATGAGCATGATATACACTGAGATGTCTTGTATTAACACTGAGGATTTCATGAGTTTTCATCACCTTTAGCTCAAGTTTTACCTAGTAGCGACTGCCATGCACGATTAGCGCACGCTAAGATGTCTATATTAACGTGCTCTATCGGGAGCGAGTAACGTGCGCTACGTTGGATACGTAACGTACGTTATATCATCAGGCAGGGCAGTCGGCTGTTCAGAGAAGACTGCTAGTACACAGCTAGCGCACGCTAAACCTGGTCATTTGCGTACGTTAACGGACAGGCTTAGCGCACGTTACGTATAGTACGTAGCGCGCGCTAAGTAGTTCAGGCAGAATTCATTTTTAGAGCTTGCGGTCGTTAACCGGATTATTCGACGTTCGACGACTTGAGGGGAATTCTTTATTATTTCTTAGGTCCGAGCGTTGCATAGGGGACGAACGAGGGGCGGCGGCATACGGACGCGTGTCATTTGTTGGAGTATTTCCATTCTTGCCATTTTCGAGGCAAGTATCACATGTCGAGTTCGATTTATATTGAAACTTGGATCATGCTTGTGATTTTGTTCATATTGTCGAATATGATATGTATTTCTGTAATTTCTCGTGATATTCGTTGTTAATTGTTCGTATTGATGAACATATTGAAATGCATATATGTGTGCATAATTGATTGATTTATGGTATAAATGATCCGAGGGGATCATGCGGATCTATGCTGAGGGCGCTGGATCGAATGTCCACCATGCGTTGGTCCGACGGGATCATCATGGGGATCTATGCTGAGGGCGCTGGATTGCTGGACGGGTTTTCCACCATGCGTTGGTCCGACGGGATCATCATGGGGATCTATACTAAGGGAGATGGATCGCTGGATTACCCTGTACTGTGTTGATGGAATCGTGAGGATTCGCATCGTTGGATTCCGGTGACGGAAGTCCGTTTTGCATGTTTTATGATGCACTGATGATTTATGTATTATGATACATGTACTAGCATTGTTTTGCTAACCCCTTCGGGGGTGGACATTGTTTTGATGTTCAGGTAGCCGAGGAGCGGGGAAGCAACCACAGTACCGACAGGGCAATGAAATGGCTCAGTGATGTGGTTGATGTTTATTGTTATTGTGAATTGTCTTCTTGGTTCATTTAGTACTCGAGTACTTCTGTTTTAATAATGTCATTTCGATATGGCTGTATAAGTTAAATCATTTGATCGGTCGAATCAAATCTGTATTTGAACTTCAGTTGTACGATTGGATTATATTTACAATTCTTTTAAATTAGCCTTGTAAATCCTTACTTAAAGGGTTTACGGCGCTGTAATTATTCCGAATATCTCGGGGTGTTACAGAGAATACCGGACATTACATTCTATCCTATTAAAAATAAGTTTCGTCCCGAAACTTAAAATAAAACATCATGGTCGAATACAAACAAAACCAAAAAGTTCACGCAACAAATATCAATTTCTACAAGAATTACAGCACGAAGTGTGATCGTAAAGCACAAAGTTTTATGAAGTCAATTTCAAGTTCTTCGACGAGGACGATCATTATATGTATGCACTTAATGAAAACAAATTTTTGAACAAGAGGGCTAGTCACGTTACGCCAAGACTTCTAAATACTGTCCTGTATTTCAGAAGAGGAAGTTTATACAACGACTCTAAAATTTATTTTCGAGTGATGTATAAAAGAAAATTGGAAATTTAATTGTAACTAATTTGAAGTATTTCAAAAGTGTTGAGTCCCAAATACCACAATTTTGAAAATCTTTCCTCTCCTACCAAAACGTTTATTTTGAAAGAATTTTCCACCGAGATACGTGACCAATTGACATGACGACATTAAATCATGGCTTTCCACAATGTTAGAAAATTTCAAAGCACCACTTTAAAATATTCGTGATACTACAGCGCCGTGGGGCCCGTGCCGGAACCCACCAGGCTAAAAATCATTTAAAAAAATGTTCAAAATGCCAAAAAGGCCGATGTCGGTAATATTCTCAAATACTCACAAAAGTCATTTATAAAATATCAAATACCGTCATAAGAATACAATCAAAACGTGCAAAATCAAAATATCAAAACTCGGTTTGCAAGACACCAAAAGCCATCTCAAAATATTCACGCAGCGGATAAATTTAACATTCATAAATTTATTTTAATAAAGTGCAGGAACAAATAAATATGATCGGACTGCGATCCGGGACATGTCCGATCGACACTGCGATCTCGGGACTCCGTCGATCGACTGTTTGATCTGGGACTGTCGATCGACACTGCGATCGGGACTGTCTCGATCGACTGTCGATCGGGACTGTCTGCTTCGACTGTCTTATCGGGACTCATGCATTCGACTGTCCGATCGACTGTCTCGATCTCTCGACTGTCGATCGACACATCGATCGGGACTGTCATTCGACTGTCTCGATCTCGGAACTCCGATCTCGGAACCTATCGATCGGAATTTGGTCTCGTCTGAAAAGAAGCAGATTGAGAACTTAGCTTCTGGAATATGACTCTTCACACTCCATAATGTAACGTCCAAATTAAATGAGAATTATGGAGTTTTAATTTGTTGTAACTCCCCACATTATGGAGATTTAATTTGTTGTAACTCCTGAGCTGGAGGATTAAAGAGAATTAATGGCACTTTAATTTGTTGTAACTCTCCACCTGATGGAGTGGAATTGGACCCTATAAAAGGGGGTCTTATGCATTTCATTTCATACAATCAGAACATAGAAAAATACAAGCATACCTCATATTGAAGAATATTTCCCTCTTGTTTCGTGCCCAGTTTCCAGCACTTGAACGTTCGCCGGAGTTCTAAGTTTTGGAGAGCACCTAACTCAAAAATAAATAGCAGTTGTATCTTGGGGACATATTGCCTGAGCCGTCTGCTCTTATACGGGGGCAAAATTGTCTTACGGAAAGAGTTATCTCGCCTCTGCTAAAGTTGTAATTTTCAATTCAGCTTTTAATTTATTTAGATTGTATTAGGTTGCCTTATTTGTAATTTTTATTGTAATTACATTGTTGGAAATTCACAGAGGAACCAACAATCGTAAGACGATTTCTTCATTTATACTCTCTGTAATTTCCAATGGCGACCGATGCTGATGCTGCCGCCGCCGCTGCTGCCACTGCCAAAGCTGTTGCACCTACCATTGCAGTCCAGGCTGAGAAACCCAAGAAATTTTTGGGTGTTGATTTTAAAAGATGGCAGCAAAAGATGATATTTTATCTCACTACCCTGGGACTTGCTGTTTACCTCAAGGATGATCCTCCTGTGGTCAGTGAGATGGAAACTGATCGTACGATCAATGGTTTAACGGCGACTTTATGTGCCGTAATACAATATTGAATGGGCTGATGGATTCTCTGTACAACGTGTACAGTCAAATCAAGACTTCCAAAGAGCTGTGGAATTCTTTGGAGAAAAAGTATAAAACCGATGATGCTGGTGCCAAGAAATTTGTGATCGGATGCTACCTGGATTTTCAGATGACGGACTACAAAACCATTATCGAACAAGTCCAACAATTTCAATTGATTGTGCATGAAATCAATGATGAAGGAATGATCCTTCCTGAACCGTTTGTTGTGGAAACGGTAATTGAGAAGTTGCCTCCTAGTTGGAAGGACTTCAAAAATTACCTGTAACACAAACGAAAGGAAATGAGCTTAGAGGATTTAGTTGTTCGGCTGAGAATTGAGGAAGACAACCGAAAATCTGATTCTAAGTTCAAGAGAGGTCCTATGGAGGCCAAAGTAAATTTGCTTGAACATGGGTCCTCTAGCAAAAAGAGGAAACTGAACCATGTTCAGGATAAAGGGAAAAAACCGTTTAAGGCAAAGAAATTCACTGGAAATTGCCAAAACTCTGGTAAACCAAACCATAAGGCAAAAGACTGTCGCTTGCCAATAAGTTCAACTGGTCAGCGAAACAAAGGCAAACGAGTTGCCAATGTGGTTGAACATGGCGATGTTGACATGCCAGATCTGGAGCTGTCAGCTATGGTTGAGGAGCTGGACGAGGAGGTCTCAGCCATGGTGATTGAAACCAATATGGTGGAGAATCATCGCGCCTGGTATGTTGATACTGGGGCTACTCGTCATGTTTGTTCTGAAAAAGACATGTTCTCTTCCTACACTGTTACTGATGGTAGGAAATTGCATATGGCAAACTCTGCTTCTTCTGTGATTGCAGGTGTGGGGAACGTGGTCTTAAAGCTGACCTCTGGAAAGGAGCTCCTTCTTAAGGATGTGCTGCATGTCCCAGACGTCCGAAGAAATTTAGTTTCAGGCTCTTTACTAGTTAGTCATGGGTTTAGACTAGTTTTTGAGTCTGAAAAATTTATTATGAGCAAGTTTGGAATGTTCCTTGGTCGAGGTTATCTTGACAGGGGATTATTCAAAATGAATGTGATGCCTGTAAGCCGTGAAGGCAAGAACAAAAACAATAATAAGAATGCTCCTTCTTCTGTTTACTTGCTCGAGTGTTCAGATTTATGGCATTCTAGATTGGGACATGTTGGTCTAAAATCAATTAAAAGACTAATTAATCTAGAATTAATTCCAAAAACCCATGTTGAACTTAATAAGAAATGCGAAGTATGTGTTGAAGCAAAAATGGCTAAATTGCCTTTTCATTCAGTGGAAAGGAATACTACTCCTCTAGAATTAATTCACACTGATGTGTGTGACTTAAAATTTGTGCAAACTAGAGGAGGTAAAAAATACTTCGTCACTTTTATAGATGATTGCACAAGATATTGCTATGTGTTTCTTTTGAGAAGCAAAGATGAAGCAATTGAGGCATTTAAGATGTATAAAAATGAAGTTGAAAATCAACTTAACTGTAAAATAAAAGCAGTCCGAAGTGACAGAGGAGGTGAGTATGTAGCACCGTTTGAACAATTATGTGCTGATTCAGGCATAATTCATCAAACGACTGCTCCTTATGCTCCTCAGTCAAATGGAGTTGGCGAAAGAAAAAATCGAACCCTGAAAGAAATGATGAATGCTTTATTAATAAGATCAGGGTTGCTGCAGAACATCTGGGGGAAGCTATTCTTACAGCTAACCACATTCTGAATAAAGTGCCACACAAAGGGAAAGATAAAACTCCGTATGAGTTATGGAAAGGGCGTAAGCCTTCTTTCAAATATTTTAAAGTGTGGGGGTGTTTGGCAAAGGTTGAAGTACCTGAACCAAAACAAGTAAGAATCGGTCCAAAGACAGTTGATTACATATTCATAGGTTATGCATACAACAGTAGTGCATATCGATTTCTGATTCATAAATCTGAAATTCCTGATATGCATGAAGGAACTGTCATTGAATCAAGAAATGTTTATCCTTGTAAAGAAAGGATTGTGACAAACTCAAACAAAAGAACTCTTGAAACTGAAAGTAGTTCAAATCCTATAAATGAAGAGCCAAGAAAGAGTAAGAGAGCTCGAAAGGCTAAGTCATTTGGTCCTGACTTTGAGACCTTTGCAGTTGATGATGATCCAAAGACTATACAGGAAGCTTATACTAGTCCTGATGCTCCTTTTTGGAAGGAAGCTATTTATAGTGAAATGGATTCCATCATGCAAAATTCTACTTGGGAACTGGTTGAACTTCCGCCAGGATGTAAGCCTTTAGTATGTAAATGGATCCTAAAGAGGAAATACAAAGATGACTGATCAATAGACAAGTTTAAGGCCCGGCTTGTTGCCAAAGCGTTTAAACAGAAAGAAGGTTATGATTTCTTCGATACATATTCACCAGTAACCAGAATAACTTCCATTCGAGTGCTTATTGCTATTGCTGCATTGCACAATCTTGAAATTCATCAAATGGATGTGAAAACTGCATTCTTGAATGGTGAACTAGAAGAAGAACTTTATATGGAACAACCTGAAGGTTTCATTGCGCCTGGTCAGGAAAAGAAAGTGTGTAAACTGTTGAAGTCATTATATGGACTAAAACAAGCTCCTAAACAATGGCATATGAAGTTTGACACAATTATGTTGGAAAATGGATTCAAGATCAACGAATGTGACAAATGTGTGTATATTAAAGGCACATCGGAGTCATTTGTCATAGTTTGTCTATATGTAGACGATATGTTGATCATGGGTAGTAACAATGAAGTAATTGTGAATACAAAAAGGATGTTAAGTAGAAACTTCGACATGAAGGATTTGGGTTTAGCTGATTTAATTCTTGGAATTAAAATTATCAGAAAGTCAGAAGGTAACTTCTTATCACAATCTCATTATGCTGAGAAAGTGCTCAAGAAGTTTAACGATTTTGATAGCCCATCTGTTAAAACACCTGTTGATACTAGTATTCACTTAAGTAAGAACAGAGGTGATCCAGTGGCTCAAGTCGAATATTCAAGAGTAATCGGAAGCCTGATGTACATTACAAATTGTACACGACCAGACTTGGCATTTGCTGTAAATAAGTTGAGCAGGTTCACGAGTAATCCGAGTAAAGAGCACTGGAATGCACTGACTAGGGTTTTAAGATACTTAAAGTACACCCTATGTTATGGGCTATTTTATAGTAATTATCCTGCAGTTTTGGAAGGATATTGTAACACCCCTGATATATTCAGGAATGTTACAGCGCCGTAAATCCTTTACATCAGGATTTACAAGGCTAAAGAGTTGAAAAGGCATTAACAGGTACCAATGAATGAAAATAACGAAATTAAGATACAACATTTCTGACGAAATACTGAAAATACAAATGTTCAACAGAAATTAATAATACATCACCAAATTCAAATTCATCAAAAGCGACTACGTACTCGAGTACTTATTGAAATAACTAACAAACAACAGACAAGTAAACCCAGCCAGAACATCACTCTGCACCCCCGTCCTCATGCAGCTCCAGTGGTTGTTTCCCCGCTCTCCTGGATCCTGAACATAAACAAAATGTTCAGCCCTGAAGGGGTTAGCACAACGATGCTAGTACAAGTACCACAACGTATTATTCAACATCTCATGCAGAATAATAATACGTAATTGACAAAAATACCAACGAGTCTTCTCCTATGAGAAACTCAATAAATAACATACACAACTGATAATCACAACATGATATCATAACATACACATGATAGTTCCGACGATCCAGCGTTCACTGCCTAAAACCCACGATGATCCCGTCTGACCAACCCGTGGTGGAAAAACCCGTCCGATGATCCAGCGCACGCTAGCATAGATCCCCCGATGATCCCGTCAGACCAACACGAGGTGGACATACAATAACGACATACATACACGACAATATGCATAACAAAAATACATAAAACAAATAAGGTACTTGCCTCGATTCAAAGACAAGAACAAAACTTTCACGAAAACGAAACACTCGAAGGTCGCCCCTTTAATCAATCACATATCTAAGCTTGAACCTTAACAAAATAAGTAATATAGATTTCATTTACAGTCGTACGAACATCTAACAATCCAAATCACGGTCGGAAGTTCATAAAATGTAACCTAATCAGTCGAGTCAAAAGTCACTTCGCTGATCAGCCGAGTCAAAAGTCAACCTCGCTGATCAGTCGAGTCTATTTTATTCTCCCCGTCGAGACGATTGTTTTAAAAAAAAATTCATCCGAATCCGAGTTTGTATGAAGAAGTTATGACCGTTCGAAGGACAATTAAATAGATGGGTCATATTGTGCCACGTGTCAACACCCGGTTGGACCAGAAATTCAACCTCGCTGATCAGCCAAGTCTGAAGTCAACCTCGCTGATCAGCCGAGTCAGAATTCAACCTCGCTGATCAGCCGAGTCAGGAGTCAACCTCGCTGATCAGCCTACTTGACTCGCCTAGTTGATGACAGTAGGGTACTGGGTAGAAAACTGAACATACGAAATTCTCAGGTGAAGTTGGTTGATCCAAGATTGATGTGTTAGATTCCAATATCATCATTATATCCAGAAAACATCTAACAAATCCAACTTATATGGAAGGATATAACCTCTGATGATTTATTCATAAGTATAAACATCCCAATTTCTAAAACATGATGATGCTTGGATGATTTTATCAGTGGAACTCAATATCTTGACAGCATACTTCTATCATATCCTTGATAACATGAATCCAAGTAGGAATTAGTATTAACATACCTTAAGATGAAGAAAACACCGAGACAATAAGTAGAATCCAACTCCGGTTGCTTGCTTGCCAGATCAAGATGTTTCTCCACTTCAATGATCAATCACCAGTGACACCCAATTTTCAAAGATCACAAAAGGGGTGGTCTAAATGTGTTTAAGAGGTAGGGAAAACCCTCTGGACTTTCAGGGAACTAAGAACAGGTGAAGGAAGGTGAAAACCAAATGAAATAAGGTGCTGTCCTTTATAAAATGTTTCTGGACCCCTGTGCTCATTAATTTCCTACGCTAGATTCCAAAGCTGTCTAGGCTTAATAATTAAAAACTGTCCAGGACTATGTGCTGGCCTCCACCCAACTCCATAATTGATTACTTCACTTATAATATGCAGCCATACTCAATAATTTGTATTATTGAGTATTTGTATGAGACAAGTAAATATGCTGCCATACTCATGCACGAAAATACAAATACGGTAAATACCATATTTCCACTTATTGATATCACAATTCCAACTAATACAGGGTTCAAATACAGGTGAAATACTCGGTAATTAATCCGGATATTACAGATATGCTGATGTTAATTGGATTTCAGACATGAAAGACTCCCACTCTACAAGTAGGTATGTATTTACTATTGGGGGTGGAGCTATATCTTGGAAATCAAGCTGGAGAAGAAGCTGAATGGCTCCGTAACTTTCTTGAGGATATTCCATGCTGGAAAAAGCCTGTGCCTAGTGTTATGATCCAATGCGATAGCCAAACTGCAATTGGAAGAGCACGGAGCCTTATGTATAATGGTAAGTCTCGACACATTCGCCGGAGACATAATACCGTGCGACAATTGATCAAAAATGGAGCTATATCTATTGACTATGTGAGGTCAAATGTTAATTTTGCGGATCCACTCACAAAAGGTCTGAATAGAGATCAATTTCATAAACTGCTAAAGGGAATGGGGTTAAAATCCACATCTTGAAAGAACAATCATAGTGGTAACCCAACCTTGAAGAATGGAGATCCCAGAAACTTGGTTCAATGGGAAAACAAAATTATGAAAGTTCTATTATAAAGCGCTTATAATAAATCCATCCCTATAGAGCAGAATAAGTGCTAAGTCCTCCGATTGTGGTGAGGTTAAGTCTCTAGACTTTTAATGGTTCCTTGTCCTTGGAAAGGAGAAGTATTACAGGGTACTTTATAAAAGGAGACCACCTATCTAAGTGTGAGGACGGGCCGCCTCGAATAAACACTTAGGAAACCAAGATGTTGTCCATGGCCCAAACGGACACAACTATGAGAACGAAAGGTGTTGAGACATTGTTGTGTAAGTGTCGTTGACTCGGTATACACCAAGGAGGATTAGTTCAAGGCACAATGTCCACTAAGTCGCCGGTATATACGACGATATTTTACTAAGGAAGTTTCAAAGCCACAAACTACCTTTCCCCATGCAGCAGTGTTTTACGGAAACTGGGTATGTGAGTTTGCATTCATGCATGCATTTATTTCCACTCATGTGGGGGATTGTTGGAAATTGGTTTTAGAAAAATGAGTTTTAACTCAAAACCAATTTAATAATGATAAAATATTTAATTCTTGGGAATTAAATAATAAATTGTGAATCTACACTTCGAGAAGATGAACGTAAGATTTTTATTTTCTCAAAACCGATTTCCGGTGAGTGAGAAATAAATGATTAAAGTTGGCCATTTAATTGAAAAGGTAAAGAGTTAACGAGGTTTGAAAACCCATCGATCTGGACACATGCGATCGGACTTGTGCGATCACGGGACCTATCGATCGGACTTATCGACACAGGACCTATCGTCGGCACATGCGTCGACTGTCTCGATCGGACACATGCGATCTGGGACTGTCGATCGACTGTCGATCTGGGACTGTCTCGTCGACACATCGATCTGGGACACATCGATCGACTGTCGATCTGGGACTGTCGATCGACTTATGCGATCCGGGACTGCCTCGATGTGACTGTCGATCCGGGACACATGCATTACGACTGTCGATCGAACCCGTCGATCCGGAACCTATCTGATCTAGAATTTGGTCTCGTCTGAAAAGAAACAGATTGAGAACTTAACCTCTGGAATATGACTCTTCACACTCCATAATGTAACGTCCAAATTAAATGAGAATTATGGAGTTTTAATTTGTTGTAACTCCCCACATTATGGAGATTTAATTTGTTGTAACTCCTGAGCTGGAGGATTAAAGAGAATTAATGGCACTTTAATTTGTTGTAACTCCCCACCTGATGGAGTGGAATTGGACCCTATAAAAGGGGGTCTTATGCATTTCATTTCATACAATCAGAACATAGAAAAATACAAGCATACCCCATATTGAAGAATATTTCCCTCTTGTTTCGTGCCCAGTTTCCAGCGCTTGAACGTTCGCCGGAGTTCTGAGTTTTGGAGAGCACCTAACTTAGAAACAAATAGCAGTTGTATCTTGGGGACATATTGCCTGAGCCGTCTGCTCTTATACGGGGGCAAAATTGTCTTACGGAAAGAGTTATCTCGCCTCTGCTAAAGTTGTAATTTTCAATTCAGCTTTTAATTTATTTAGATTGTATTAGGTTGCCTTATTTATAATTTTTATTGTAATTACATTGTTGGAAATTCACAGAGGAACCAACACGAACAACATACTTACAAGTCTGTGAAGTCGAAGATCTCCCGTGATACTAGCATGCGACTCCTAAACAAGGTCTCAACATAATACCGATACACACCAATATCGCAATTAGCAATTTAACAAAATCTCAAGGAAGAGTTCACGTCCGTGACCACGGCCACGATTCTTCCTACTTTCAGCCAACATTCTGAAGGGCACACACGTGCGTAAGTATAATCCAAATTGCACATTCTCGAAGTGACCAATTCCCAAGAATACCAAGCTATAAACGAAACGATTAAGAAAAATACACGAAGAGTGAGAGGACTTACAAGTACCGGTCGCACTGTGATGATGGCAGAGTAGTGATACTGTGGGCAAAAGACGACTCAATCGACCCAAAAGACCGACAGCCTAGGTATCCATAAACCTAAGGCTCTGATACCATATTCTGTAACACCCCCAAGTTATTCAGGGTATATTACAGCGCCGTGAGCCCCGCCGTGGGACCCACAAGGCTATACATGCGCGTAACTGTAAAACTTGACCGAGAAGGTCTAAATACAATGAAAAGAAGGGCAATACAAATAGTATTCAAACCATAACCAATGAAACCATATACATCACCACACAAATCAATACCTCGGCAACACAGGCCGGAACATCAAGAAAACTGAAAATACAATACTCGAGTATTTAAAATCCATTCCAGTACAACAACACTGAATGGAGGAATCCAAAAAATAACCGGAGACAAGACACAGTATCACACTTGCCCATCATTTTCAAGCTGACCCGATACCCGCCTGTCCGTTCTCCTGGAACCTGAAATACATAAAAAGTATTTCCCCCATAAAGGGGTTAGCCGTCGAATAGCTAGTGCAAGTATATCAAGTATGAAACACAATACTCCTCGACAATAAAGTATTCCGGAATAGCTAAATCTCATAGCGTCACATCAAGACGTATACGAATGCCGTAGAAACGGTTCGTTCATATCATCCGTCAATACATGTATGAATGCGATAGAAACGGTTCGTTCATATCATGCCATCAATACATATATGAATGCCGTAGAAACGGTTCGTTCATATCATGCCATCAATATATCTATGAATGCCGTAGAAACGGTTCGTTCATATTGTTGTGTCGAGAATTATACTCTCCGATCGGCGATCGCCTTGGAGATCGGGCGACCTAGCCACTGCCGAGCAGTCGAGGCAGAACTTCCGACCAGCGACCAGGCGACCAAGTCTTAGCCCAGCAGACAAGAGGTATCGGCCAACCGAAGGTCCCAGGACAAGCCTCGGTACCGAGCGATCGACATCAAATACGATCGTCTCTCGGTACTTGGCGACCGACTCCTGGCGACCGACTAGCGGACGATCATCTCTCGGCACTTGCCGACCGACCCTTGTGACCGACCAATGCCGACCCTCAGCGACCAGCTAGAGACGACCGCTTCATGTCGATCAGAGCCGATGGACATCCAGTCGGCAAAGGCCGAGCCTCAGGACAGGCACCACGTGCAAGAGCCGATACAAGATCCGCATATCACGGATCGTTGACCACAGCCTGTCAGCATCCGTCCACCAGCCGACAAGCCCGCCGAAAGTTGTCAGTAGGACCGCATGTGACAGTGACTCTGGACGCGTGCTGGCTCCTCATTGGACCGCCTTGGTGTTGCCATTTGTAGCTTTGGACTTTAGGCGGCCCGACATCTATCTTGGACTTTAGGCCGACAGCCCGTGTGATCGCCCCATTATAATATTGGCCGGCAGACGATCGCCCCATTATTATAATGGCCGGAAGGCGATCGCCCGCCAGAAGACAAGACTCGGCTGCCCCTATATATACAAGGCTCCCAATACTTGTCCAGGGACCGAGATTCTGACTCTCTAAACACTCGGCATTATCGCGATTTCAGCACACGGATCCGAAATTCTTGAGAACACACGGAAATACTTCAATTCCCACGAGATTTCATACAGCACTTGGCTATCTCCAACTCTTGGCAACAGCTATCATTCGGTAGTTACTTCTCCCGGCCTCTCTGATCAAGCAGACGATCGGCAGGGACGAAGAACACCGAGCTTCGCTCAAGAGCCGGATTAACAGAGTCTTTTTACACTCATTGTATTTAGATTTCTCATATTAATACTTGTATCCACGAATATTTGTATTAATAACATCTCGCGAGAGCATTCAAGCCCGGGCCTAACAAACCCGGAAAATCTAGTGTTTATTCATATTCTCTCGGAAGTGCTCCCGCAAATTGTTGTTTGTTGTCCGTCTTCCAGCAGTATTAATCTTCGGATAAATATTTTGGGCAACAACAATTGGCGCTAGAAGAAGGGGATCTAACCCTTAATTTTTTATTCCTACCGTCTCGAAGAACACTCACTGTTCTCGGGGCATATACTTGAAGTGACACTCACTGCGCTTCAAAGAAATCTTTCAGAAATCATGTCTTCCGCCTCCGCATCGAAGAAAGCCGTTGGCCAGCCGGCCCGACGCCTCGTTCCGTCCCAGTCCGAGCCACAACCGATGGTGGAAGGTAGCCGCCGCGGTCAGAGACGCTCGATCCCGTCCCTAGACGGCGGCCCTAGCCTCTCGCTCGATCAGTTCCGAAACAATGAACAGATCGAAGAGGCCATAGCTGCCCTTCAGGGGCGACGGAGTGCTCCCAACGTGCCTCCCGCTATCACCCCCTCGACCATCCGCCGGAAGTCCAAGCGGAAGCTCAAGGCGTTACTGGCCGAGCGATCGCCAGGAGGCTCTCGTCCGCAAGAAGAGGTGCTCGCCAGCCGGGGCACCTCTGTCTTCGATCGCCTGGGTAGTGAGCCGTCTTGGCGACCGGGGCAGTCGGGCCCCAGCTACGAAACGACGGAGTTTGAGTCCGTCACCAGGAGCTAGGCCTACCCGACTCCCAGAAGGCAGCCCAGCCGTCTGGCTCCCCCTCGCCAAATAGTCGAGGTCGGCAGCAGCGGAGTCCGGAGATCGGTACACGATCGCCTCGGCTCCCGCTCCCAAAGCCGATCAGCGAGCGACCGAGCCACGGCGATAGCTGCGATGCAACGTCAACTCGACGACATGAAGGCGCTCCTGGAATCCAGGGCAGGTGCCATGAAGACGATCGCCGAGCCAAGCGAGCCGCTCGCGATCGACATCGAGCTCGCCCCTGTGCAGCACAAGATCGCTCCTCCTCAAACACCCTTGTACGAGGGGCGATCGGACCCCCAAACACACCTGAGCAAATTCAACATCTACATGACTGGGTGTGGGGCATCAGACGCGACCAGGTGCCGAATGTTCCCTATGACGCTGGACGACCTCGCCCACTGGTGGTACACGTCATTGCCACCTCGGTCCATTAGCTCCTTTAACCAGCTGGCGCACGTATTCACGGAATACTTCGCCACCAGGGTCGCTCGACCAGAAGGTCCCCTTCGCATGATGCAAATCAAGCAGGGAGGAGAAGAGTCCAACTCGGACTACATCGACCGGGTAGACGTGATCATCCTCAACGACGAGCCCGTAAGCGATGAGACCGCCCTCTACGCGGTCCTAGGAGGATTTCAGGGCATTTCGCCTATGTTCAGGCATCTCACGAAGAACCAACCTACGACCTACGCAGCCTTCCAGGCTAGAGCCGCAGATTTTCTGGCCAGACAAAGGTTTCTTCTAAGCCTGTGAGAAGCGCGATCGGCGCCCGAAAGACGATCTCCCGCCCGATCGCCGATATCGACCTACGAATAAAGCGATCGGCAGCCAAGCGACGATCGCCAGTCTTCCAGCCCGATCTCCGATCATCACGCTACATCACCAAAACCCGGAGGACACGATCGCCATCGACAGTCCACCATTTATCATGACGGACTAAGGCACGAAGATCGCCTCCACCTCACATCATAAATCCATGGTCCTGGTAGCCGATGGAACCGGCCACTTCGGCCATGCAAGGTCCCTTTCGGCCGAGATCGCCCGCCCTTCGTTTAAATACGAGGCCGGCGTAGTCGAGGCATCCCAAAGTGTCGGTGGACACGATCGCCCGCCCTCAAGGATCATCATCTAACTTGGTGAACCCGGACAAAGCGACACGTGCCACAACCCCCGTCTCAACGTATACCGTTGAGGTTCACTATCTCCATGGCGGGCCGAGGTGGAAGCAGAGCTAACAAGCCACGGAGGTGGAGTTGATTCATCCGACGCTGCCCCGCGCAAGGACTTCTCTAGACCGAGACCGCATGCCCTTCATTTAAATACGAGGCGAGGCGCAGCCTAATAGAGGACCCTCATAATAAAGTGAGTCACGAGACACTCAATGTCGTCGCGCACCAAGACACGGTCATAGAGTCGGTCCATCGAACTCCACGACTGTGCACGATTCCTCAAAACGAGCGAAACCATCAGGTTTCCGAGGGGGATCGGCCAATGTTGTTTTTTGCAGGTACAAGGCCGAAAGATAGCTAGCCAATCGACCATGATAGCCCAAGTCCAAATCCTAAGTCAGCTCAACAAGATCGCCCGTCCTCATCCTTACATGATCGCCAGCAAGAACCACCTCGCCCCATGTCTTCAACATAGGAGCAAGATGGGGGGCAATTATTGTATCGAGAATTACACTCTCCGATTGGCGATCGCCTCGGAGATCGGGCGACCTAGCCACTACCGAGCAGCCGAGGCAGAACTGCCGACCAGCGACCAGGCGACCAAGTCTTAGCCCAGCAGACAAGAGGTATCGGCCAACCGAAAGTCCCAGGACAATCCCCGGTACCGAGCGATCGACATCAAATACGATCGTCTCTCGATACTTGGCGACCGACTCCTGGCGACCGACTAGCGGACGATCATCTCTCGGCACTTGCCGACCGACCCTTGGTGACCGACCAATGCCGACCCTCAGCGACCAGCTAGAGACGACCGCTTCATGTCGATCAGAGCCGATGGACATCCAGTCGGCAAAGGCCGAGCCTCAGGACAGGCACCACGTGCAAGAGCCGAGACAAGATCCGCATATCACGGATCGTTGACCATAGCCTGTCAGCATCCGTCCACCAGCCGACAAGCCCGCCGAAAGTTGTCAGTAGGACCTCATGTGATAGTGACTCTGGACGCGTGCTGGCTCCTCATTGGACCGCCCAGCTGGCTGCCGACTGTAGCTTTGGACTTTAGGCAGACTGCCAGCATCTACCTTGGACTTTAGGCCGACAGCCCGTGTGATCGCCCCATTATAATATTGGCCGGCAGATGATCGCCCCATTATTATAATGGCCGGAAGGCGATCGCCCGCCAGAAGACAAGACTCGGCTGCCCCTATATATACAAGGCTCCCAGCACTTGTCCAGGGACCGAGATTCTGACTCTCTAAACACTCGGCATTATCGCGATTTCAGCACACGGATCCGAAATTCTTGAGAACACACGGAAATACTTCAATTCCCATGAGATTTCATACAGCACTTGGCTATCTCCAACTCTTGGCAAAAGCTATCATTCGGTACTTACTTCTCCCGGCCTCTCTCATCAAGCAGACGATCGGCAGGGACGAAGAACACCGAGCTTCGCTCAAGAGCCGGATTAACAGAGTCTTTTTACACTCATTGTATATAGATTTCTCATATTAATACTTGTATCCACGAATATTTGTATTAATAACATCTCGCGAGAGCATTCAAGCCCGGGCCTAACAAACCCGGCAAATCTAGTGTTTATTCATATTCTCTCGGAAGTGCTCCCGCAAATTGTTGTTTGTTGTCCGTCTTCCAGCAGTATTAATCTTCGGATAAATATTTTGGGCAACAACACATATCATACCATCAATATTTCTAACTTTCAAAGTCTAGAACGTACAATCATAAATATATACTTGCCTTAATAAACGTTACCGAATACCCCGAAGAACACGGTTCGACCGGGAAGCTTGAACCACGAAGAAGACAACGAACGGAAGGGTTCCGACTTGAGTTCTTCACAAGGATTTCGTCCCTAAGTCATATCAATGATAAATCAACAATCGTACGATGAATAATAATCGTACAACGCACAAACCCCCCTCTTAGACCTTTTGTCGGACACCTTCAAGGCGTCGACTAAGAACTCAACCAAAACGACGAATCAATACAATCCAACCGTGGAATAACGATGGAAATGATAGAATACACCTAAATAATCATCAATCCATCACTAATCTAAATTACTACGGATTAAATGGATGAAATCAAACAAAATCCCCAATTTTCCAAAAACTAGATTTTTAGGAAATCTAACCTTGATTCGGTCGATCGGAGGATGTTATGGGATGATCGGTCGACGTTATAAAGTCAAGAACCTCGTTGATTGATAGTTGAACAACATCTCTACATGCTCTCCAAGCCCCAGCTGCGGAAAGGAAAAGAGAGGAATAAAATAAATGGGTGTAAACCCGTCTGCTCGATCATATATATACTGCCCAGCAGCCTGCCAACCACTTACGGCCGTAACTGGGAGACCTTACGGCCGTAACCGGCATTCGTCAAAATCCGCCCAGTGCTTGCCGATCGCTTACGGCCGTAACCGACAGGGCCTTACGGCCGTAACTCGGCACTTACGGCCGTACCCGGCAGGTCCTTACGACCGTAACCGGCATTCGTCCGAACACTACATGGCACCCATACGGCCGTAACTGACAGCCCTTACGGCCGTAACTGACATTCGTCCAGCCATGTCTGCCAAACACTTACGGCCGTAACCGGCACCTTACGGCCGTGACTCGGCCAGGCCAGGACCTGCTCCGGCTGCGACTCGGTCGTGGCCACTCCGACGGCCCGGACGACCCCGAAACCCGAACCTGAATATAAATCGAAGGTACGGTTACGACGTACTCGCAAAGACGAATTCGAGCACCAAGAGAACACATGATTCCGACCACCCGAAGGCTCGAAATTCGACAACAGAAGTAATTACCCCAAACTTTGGGAAATTACAAAAATGGCCCAAAACGTCCGAAATACACGATACACGATCGAAACACCAAACAAAAGCTCGCAACATGAATAATAACATTAAATGAACTTACGAGAAACTCGAAACAATAGTTTCGGACGAGATTCGCAAGAATCAAATGCAAGTACGAAAAAGCCGCTTAAGAACACGGAACTCAACAAAACGATACCGAAACGAACTCGGATGACAAAAAGTGTAGAATAAAATATTCCCAGAATGACGAAACGGTCCTAAGCGAGTCGTCAAAATGGAACTCCGCTGAAAAATGAAAATTACCGGAAATCGAAATTGCGGATATTACAATAACTTGATCGGGACATTTGAAAGAAGGGTTTATACGTATACTGGTATTCACGACAGAATGGTTCTTGAATGATCCCGATCATTCGTTCTCAGTTGGGGTACAGTGTAGGCCGCCAGGCTGGTTAGGTGGTGCTACTACTCTTTGGTTCCTCCCATTGCTGACTGAGACGAACCTACCGAGTTGCAATAGGATTGACGACGGAATGAATCGAGCTTATTCTCTCATTATGAATATTAGATATTGGATATCTAATTAATTGGGACATTGGATGTCTAATTTGATTTATTGGATAAATTAATTTACGGCCAAATGAATTAAATAAATTACTGGTGATTAATTTAATTCATAAATATAATTATTTCTTGGAAAAATTAATTATGTTGTTATGTATTTGATATGATTAATTAATTGGATTAATTAATTAATATAAATACATCGAAACGGAATCAGAGTTTATCTATTTGGACTGACGGGAGTCCGAAACGGACCAAACTCATATTCCCCTTCTAGATAGCTGCCCACCCCTTTCATCTAACCCCTCTTGGTCTTTGTCTCCATTTTATAATGGAAGACAAATGACTTTAATAGATAAGGTATCTCTTATTATATGGTAAAGGTGATTTGAGGAGATAAGGAAGAGAATAAAAAGAGGAAGACTTCTCTTTTCTACGTGAATAGCTGGAGGCAGTGAGAGAAAAAGAGTTGCCTTTTATAGTCTTCACTTTTCTTTTTTTTCTTCTTGATTTGTTCTTAAAGAAACATCAAGAGATAAAAATGAGAGATATATATATTTAAACACTTAGAGTGTTATAATTAAAAGTTTCATCACTTGACTCTAGCCGTAACCTTAGAGGTTAATCGAGTGTTGTCATTCCGTTCGTTTCTCCGACGCGTGACAAGTAGAGATGCGGTTTTTCAGCATTGGATCATCAAAGGGCTTGGAACATTTTGGATCGTTTGGGAAATAGCTCAAGAGAAGGAAACCCATATAATCAACGGACGACAAGGGTATGATTTCGAATCTTTCTTTGTTAATTTTGTATTCGTATATGCGTAGCTCGATCGATCCTCGTAGGGATTCGGATCGAATTAATTTTCATTTTACCGCTTCCACTGGACCTTCGTTTTAGGCACCGAATCCCAACAGTGGTATTCGAGCGAGGTCTTGCGATCGTATATACGATATTTAGCATTTGGAATGCTTATTTTGTGATTTAGAAAAACTTTGACAATCGTAGATATTTTATTGTTCGTCGTAGTGTCGTAATTCCATGATTTTATGTTATGGTATAAATCAGATTTTTCTTGGAAATATGATTTATCTTAATAATATTCAGATCAGGAATAACAGGATTTTAGAAATCTGCCCGAAAACAAGCTGTATCGAATCGTTGGATGATTTTCCATACAGCTGCCGAGTATGGCCGAGCACGTCCGGCCTGTGGACGGACGCTTGCTGTGTTCTGCCGAGTCCGGCGGAGCGCGTTGCTGTATCGAGCCGAGTGCTCGCTGGATCCGGCTGAACGCTTGCTGTATTCTGCCGATAGTGCCCGAGCGCGTTCCTGTATCGGGCCAAGTGCTCGCTAGAGCCGGCCGATCACTTGCTGTATTCTGCCGACAGTGCCCGATCGCGTTCCTGTATCGAGCCGAGTGCTCGCTGGAGCCAGCCGATCACTTGCTGTATCCGGCCGGGTACGTGCTGTATCCAACCGGGCGTGTCCTGGCATAGTCGGGCCCCCTTTCCTGTCTGGAGCCGGGCACCTCCTGTAGGCTTCCGGACGTGGCCTGTAGGCTGCCGGGCAGAGTGCCTGGTGCTGCTGGGCAGTTTCCAGGCTGTCGGGCACTGGGTCTTGTTTTTCAGTATATTTTCGATTATTGAATTTTCCTGTATTAAAATCATTAATTTGGAATTTTTGATGAGGGAAAATTCAAATAAAATATTTTAAGGGTACACTACGGACGGAAATTAAATTGTCGATTATTGTTGAATTGATTGGATTAATTATATTTATTGTTGATTATTGATTGGATCATATGTAATCTTCTCGCTATCCATTTATTGAGTATTTATTGGATGAATGCTTTTGAATGGGGATGTGGTTCATGGACTTAGTTTGAATCGTTCGTTTTATTCAATTGGGTTGTAAAGGCCGTTTTGAGCCTATTTATTTTACTAGAAATATTTGTATCTAGGATGCAATTTTCAATGTAAAATTCATATGCAATGACGAAGACTGGAGGAAGATCCGTTTCAAGAAGATGAAGATTCAAGACGAAGACTTGTAATTAGATTACGAAGTTTTTGTTTTCTAGGAACGGTCCATGAACCACATATTGGTAACAACTAGGTTGTGAATGGTTGTTTCATATTGTATGAATGCAAAAAAAACGCGCTAAAATGATTAATGTGCTGTAATATCCGGAATTTCCACTACCGTTGTTTAATATTATTTTATCCAATTTATATTGTACAGCGTAGAATCTGTACAGTATAGATAAAATTAAAGTAGGACTGAGATGTCAGTATCGGTATAATTGTCTTACTTGGTCGACAATTGTATTTGAGGATATAGTGCGTCATGTATACGTATCCGATATGTCGAGACGTTGGACAAGAATAGCTGAAAATGGCTAAGTATAGCCTTATTAGCGCAAGTTAATAGTTAAGCTTAGTGCATGCTACCATGAAGGGTTAGCGCACGCTAAAGGTAAAATCATAGCGCACGCTAATGCAGTAAGATCGGAAGGAATCTGCTTGTGGACCAGGTCAGTTTCGGCGCACGTTCTGATAAGTCAACGGATATTGTAATGTAGTACTAGCGCACGCTAAACCCTAAAGGTTAGCGCACGCTAATGGTATATTGGACAAAAAGGAATCTTATCCTCGTCAGCACTTTCAGCATGTGGACCAGTCTTCCGAACATACAGACAAACGAGTTAACTGATATTAGTGCACGCTAAACGCAAGGACTTGCGTACGCTAGAGAGTGTAAGTTATGTACGCTAATGCATGGGCATTACGTACGTAAGCACATGTACGAAGCCAGACAGTAGCCCCTAGACTGCGATAGCGCACGCTAAAGTCGTAGCGCACGCTAAACATGAGATGTTAGCGCACGCTAGTAATGTATTCTATATAAAGGGACCGACGGGTATTATGAAGCATTTCGTCCATTCTCTTATAGAAACCGATAGAGAGAACCTTGGGAGGACTTTTGGAGTTTCTAAACACTGAGGGATGATCCTCTTTAACAAGATTAAAGATAGAAATCATGGATTAAAGCTTTGTTCTTTAAATCATTGGCGATTCTTGGAAATGGATTCAAACTTGGGATTCAATCCATTCCTTCAAAAAGGTAATCACTCTTCATCTTTGGATTTTGTTTTGGATTGAATGTTGATGTTCTTGAGTTGATAACTATTACGTAAACAAGTTGACAAGCATGATTATGAGATGGATTACCGGAGTATGATGATATTAATATGATTTGTGTGGTTTGAATTGTGCAGCTCGTTTTCTTGATATAAGTTGGTGAATCCTTCTCCTCAGTTTCGGATGTTGATGTTATTGTCGTTGATTACTCTCTGTAATGGAAGATTAAGGAAGTGTTGTTACGTTCTTGATGTTTCATGTATTGATATTAAGGAAGATGATATATGGATATAGAACTTGGATTATAAGTTGGATGATTGTTTATATGTTAAAGGATATCGGATTTCATTGTTTTGATAACTATAAACATGGTTTTGAATCACTTGGTGTTCTTGATAATCGTCATATGTTGATCGGTACCTGAAAAGCATGCAAACTGTACAGCATTAACGCACGCTGAGCCTACTGGCTAGCGCACGCTAACGAGAGTAACTTAGCGCACGCTACGTTAAGGTATTAACGTGCGCTAAGTCAACAGGCAGGGTAGTATATTCTGTTTCGGTTATGAATTCGTGATTGTTTAAGTTGGTTTGATCAGACTTGTGGTTAATCGAGATATGGTTGAGCCGTTGTGTTTGTGAATTGATTTTTATCGATTGTTGATTGTTATCGAACTTGTTTTTTATCGAATTACTAGGTTGAGAATATTGATCGGTGGTTATAACCGTATGCTACGGTCGTGTTCGAGTATGTTCGTTGTTGTGCGGCGATTAATACACCTCGGTGGAGATCGGCATTATGATCTGAGAGCCAACCATAGAAGACATACTCTGGGCAAACACCCAGAGGTCGGCACCCACGGCGATCGTCTTTCGGTATCCGACGATCGTCTTTTGGTACGTGGCGATCGTCTTTGATGTCCAACCAGAGACGGTCGCCTCGTGCCACGTATAAATCCAGCATCCGTCAAAGTCATCGAAGATCGAATCTTGGACGGTGACCCATGTGCAGACCCACAAAAGGCACCGACACATAGGACCTTTGACCCCAGCCTGTCACCTACCTCACCTACCGACAGGCCCGCCGAAAGGTGCAAAGTGGGACCTCCCGGACAGCGACTCTGCACGCGTGCAGGCTTCCCATTGGCTCGCACAACTGGCTGCCAGCAGCAGCCTCACACTTTAAGGGAACAGCCTCACGTGACGGGACGATCGGCCATCATATTATAATATAGAAAATGGCGGTCGCCCGCGATCAACGGAGAGGTCCCAGCAGCTTTGTCTCCTATAAATAGGAGGCTCACAACAGTGTCCAGGGATGATGCGATTATCTTCATAAAATCAGGCTGTCATTACCGTGAATACAAGTGCAAAACACACAGAGAGAGAATCATAGACTCACCTGGAAATTACTTACACATTCATAGTGATATTCATACATACTTACAATATATCCCAAGCAAGAACTCACAGATTTTCATATCTGGTTCTTCCGGCAACCTACACGCTCTACAGCTTAGATAACTAGAAGTCTTTACACTCATTGTAATATATTCTAACATTAATATTTGTACTCCACAGTACATTTATTAATAACATCTCGCGAGAGCATTCAATCTCGGGACTAACAATCCCGACAAATCTTGTGTTATTTATTTTCCCGCAGAAGTGTTCTCGCATTTGTTTGTTACTCGATCATTCCAGCAATACTATCTCCGGATAATATTTTGGGTAACAACAATTGGCGCTAGAAGGAGGGCCTTGACCTTCGTTTTTATTCCTACCGTCTCGAAGAACACTCACTGTTCTCCGGACATATACTTGAAGAAACACTCACTGTTCTTCAAAAGAAAAACCTTCAGAAAAATGACATCTGCAACGACCTCCAAGAGAGCCACCCTCCGATCTGCCGGAAACCTCATTCCGGCCCGGACCGAATCCCAGCCCACGGCGGAAGGTGACCACGTCGACGCAAGGCTCTCACTCCTGCCCCCGAGGGACGGTCTTAGCCTCTCACTCGATCAGTTCCAGACCGCGGAACAGATTGAGGAGGCTATAGCCATCCTCAGGGAGCGACGGAGGGCATTTGACTCACCCACCATCACTCCGTCAGCAATCCGCCAGGCAGGAAAGCGGAAGCTCAAGGGGATCTATATCGAGAAATTAACTGAAAGCCCCGAGCCACAGGAGAAGGCTCTCGTCAGGCGGGATGACTCCGTCTTCAGCCGCCTGGGAAGCGATCCCTCATGGAGACCCGGTCACTCAGGCCCCAGCCGGGAGACATCGGTATCCGAATCCTTTACCAGAAGTTCGGCATATCTGACTCCCAGAAAACAAGCCGGTCAGTGAGCCCCCGCTCGCCCAAGAAATGAGGCCGCTGGCAGAGAACTCATCGTCCACCATGGGGCCAGAGGATCTGTGCACGATCGCCTTGGCTCGCGCTCCGGGAACCAATCAGCGAGCAATTAGGCGACGGCGATGGCCGCCATGCAGTGCCAGCTCGACGAGATGAAGGCGCTCCTGGAAACTGGGGCAGGCGCTAGGAGATCGATCGCTGGACCAAGTGAACCACTCGCGGTCCAGATCGAGCTCGCCCTAGTACAACCGAAGATCTCTCCCCCACAAACACCTCTGTATGAGGGGAGATGAGATCCGGAGATCCATTTGAGCAAATTCCGGATCTACATGACCGGATGCGGAGCATCAGATGCAACGAAGTGTCGAATGTTCCCATTAACTCTGGGTGTAAAACCCTAAAAATTCGAAACCTAAATTCAGTATAAATTTAAAAATTACCTAAATCTTACGATAATTCTACACTTTATTTTATAAAGTAATTAAACAGAAAGACTAAATTCATCTAAATTATATATTAGATCAAATAACGTGATAGAAATAAAGTTTCCTAAAAATACATAACTATCACATGTTAATGTATATAATGACATTTAAATGAGGCAATTCTTAATTGGCATAACTCAAACGTTTGAATGGCCTAAAAATACAAAATTCATGGGCCTTTAAACTCCTTCCATAACCGACCCTTTAATGCCCAATCAAAACCAATCAACGCCCTTTTTATGACTTTCCCTAACAAACGAAACGCTCCTCCCTAACTTTTAGTTATAAAACGTTTTCTTTTATGTCTCCCTCTTCCTACATACAAAACATGTCTCCCTCTTCCTACATACAAAACACACAGACCTAACTTCTTTTCTCTCTAAGGATTATTCAAGGAATGATTCTGCTGCTGCTACTTGTGTAATCAAAAAGGTGTTTGATCGTGGTGATTATTGTGGTCAGTTTTGTTCGTGGATAGGGTTTGATTCATGAAGGCTGTCTTGTTTTCCTTTAATTCGATCCATCCTAAGCTGTTCTTGTTCTTCTTTTCCATTCGATCCACAAGGTAACCTTGTTTCTTGTTCTTGTCACGATTCATATTATATAAAACATGTTTAAAAGATGTTACATAATGTTGTTACCCAAAATATTTATCCGAAGATTAAATACTGCTGGAATGAACGGACAACAAACAAAGATGCGGGAGCACTTCTGAGAGAATATGAATAACACAAGATTTGCCGGTTTTGTTTGGCCCGGGCTTGAATGCTCTCGCGAGATGTTATTAATACAAATATTCGTGGATACAAGTATTAATGTGAGAATCTAAGTACAATGAGTGTAAAAAGAGTCTGTTAATCCATCTCTTGAGCGAAGCTTGGTGTTCTTCCTCCCTGCCGATCGTCTTTTGTATGAGAGAGGCCGAGAGAAGAAAGAACCAAAAGATAGCTGTTGCCAAGAGTAGGAGAAAGCCAAGTGTGTGTGAAATCTCGTGGGAGTTGAAGTTCTGAAGCCTTTTTCCAAGTGCAGGTAGCCTGCTATATATAGGGGCTGAGGTGCCCTATTTCCTGGCGGGCGATCGCCTTCCGGCCAATATAATAATGGGGCGATCGTCTGCCGGCCAATATAATAATGGGGCGATCGTCCTTAAGTCACACGGGCTGTCGGCCTAAAGTCCAGCATTCTTGGCCAATTGTGCGGTCCAATGAGGAGCCAGCACGCGTCCGGAGTTACTGTCACATGCGGTCCTACTGACACCTTTCGGCGGGCCTGTCGGCTGGTGGGAAGATGGTGACAGGCTGTGGTCAACGATCCGTGATATGCGGATCTTGTCTCGGCTCTGCACGTGGGTTCAGTCCTGAGGCTCGACCTTTGCCGACTGGATGACAATCGGCTTCGAGCGACATGAGGCGGTCGTCTCTAGCTGGTCATTGAGGGTCGGCATCGGTCAGTCACCAAGGGTCGGTCGACAAGTGCCGGGAGATGATCGTCCGCTAGTCGGTCGCCAGGAGTCGATCGCCAAGTACCAAGAGACGATTGTCTTTGATGTCGATTGCTCGGCACCGGGACTTGTCCTAGGACCTTCGGTTGGACGATCTATCTTGGCTACCGGGCTAAGGCTAGGCCACCTGGTCGCTGGTCGGTAGTTCTGCCTCGGCTGCTCGGCAGTGGCTAGGTCGCCCGATCTCCGAGGCGATTGCCAGTCGGAGAGTATAATTCTCGATACAACAATTGCCCCCTAGCTTGCTCCGATGTTGAAGACATGGGGCGAGGTATTTCTTGCTGGTGATCGTGTAAGGTGAGGACGGGCAATCCGTTGATCTGACTTTGGATTAGGACTTGGTCTATGTGGTCGATGGGATAGCTATCTTTCGGTTTTGTACCTGCAAAAAACAACATTGGTCGACCCTCCTCAGAAACTTGATGGTTTCGTTGTTTGAGGAATCGTGCACAGTCGCAAAGTTCGATGGACCGACTCCATGACCGTGTCTTGTGCGCGAAGACATTGAGTGTCTCGTGACTCATTTTATTGTGAGGGTCATCTGTTAGGCTGTGCCTCGCCTCATATTTAAACGAAGGGCGTGCGGTCTCGGTATAGAGGAGTCCTTGCGCGGGGCAGCGTCGGATTAATCAACTCCACTTCCGCGGCTTGTTAGCTCTGCTTCCACCTCAGCCCGCCATGTAGATGGCGAACCTCGACGGTGTACATTGAGATGGGGGTAGTGGCACGTCGCATTGTCCGGGTTCACCATGTTAGATGGTGATCCTTTGAGGGCGGGCGATCGTGTCCACTGATTAATTTTGGAGGGCCCTCAGACTACGCCGGCCTCGTATTTAAACGAAGGGCGGGCGATCTTGGGCCAAAGGGACCTTGCATGGCCGAAGTAGCCAGTTCCATCGACTACCAGGACCATGGCTTTATGATGTGCGGTGGAGGCGATCTCATGCCTTAGTCCGTCATGTTAGATGCTGGACTGTAGATGGCGAACGAGTCCTCCTATTTTTTGGTAATGTAGCTTGATGATCGGCGATCCGGCTGGAAGACTGGTGATCGTCGCTCGGTTGCCGATCGCATTATTCATAAGTTGATACTGGCGATCGGGCGGGAGATCGTCGTTCAGGCACCGATCGCACTGTTCAAAGGTTGAGGAGAATCCTTTGCCTGGCCAAGAAGTCTGCGGCCTTAGCTCGGAAGATCGCGTAGGTCGCGGGTTGGTCCTTCGTGAGATGCCTGAACATAGGCGAAAGACCATGGAATCCTCCTAGGACCGAGTAGAGGTCGATCTCATCGCTTACGGGCTCGCCGTTGAGGATGATCTCGTCTACTCGGTCGATGTAGCCCGAGTCGGACTCTTCTTCTCCCTGCTTGATTTGCATCATGCGAAGGGGGCCTTCCGGCCGAGCGACCCTGGTGGCGAAGTACGCTGTGAAGATGTTCGCCAGCTGGTTAAAGGAGCCAATGGACCGAGGTGGCAATGAGGTGTACCACCTGTAGGCGAGGTCGTCCAGGGTCATAGGAAACATTCGGCACCTGGTCGCGTCAGATGCCCCACACCCAGTCATGTAGATGTTGAACTTGCCCAGGTGTATTTCGGGGTCCGATCTCCCCTCGTACAAAGGTGTTTGCGGAGGAGCGATCTTGTGCTGCACGGGGGCGATCTCTATGTGGACCTCGAGCGGATCGCTTGGCTCGGCAATCGTCTTCTTGACGCCTGCCCCGGATTCCAGGAGCGCCTTCATGTCGTCGAGCTGGCATTGCATTACGGCCATCGCCGTGGCTCGGTCGCCCACGGATCGGCTTTGGGAGTGGGAGCCGAGGCGATCGTGTACCGATCTCCGGACTCCGCTGCTGCCGACCTCGGCTATTTGGCGAGGGGGAGCCAAACGGCTGGGCTGCCTTCTGGGATTCAAACTCCGTCGTCTTGTGACTGGGGCCGGACTGCCCCGGTCGCCAAGATAGGTCACTGCCGAGGCGATCGAAAACCGAGGTGCCCCAGCTGGCGAGCGCCTCTCCTTGCGGACGAGAGCCTCCTGGCGATCGCTCGGCCAGAAATGCCTTGAACTTCCGCTTGGTCTTCCGGCGGATGGCCGAAGGGGTGATAGCGGGAGGCGCGTAGAGAGCACTGCGTCGCTCCTGTAGGACGGCCATGGCCTCGTCGATCTGCTCCGCGGTTCGGAGCTGATCGAGCGAGAGGCTTGGGCCGGACCTCAAGGGCGGGATCGAGCGTCTCGGACCGCGGTGGCTACCCTCCGCCATCGGCTGAGGCTCGGACTGAGACGGAATGAGGCATCTGGCGGGCTGGCCAGCGGCTTTCTTCGACGCGGAGGCGGAAGACATTTTTTCTGAAAGATTTCTTTGAAGCGCAGTGAGTGTCACTTCAAGTATATGCCCCGAGAACAGTGAGTGTTCTTCGAGACGGTAGGAATAAAAATTGAGGGTTAGATCCCCTTCCTCTAGCGCCAATTGTTGTTACCCAAAATATTTATCCGAAGATTAAATACTGCTGGAATGAACGGACAACAAACAAAGTTGCGGGAGCACTTCCGAGAGAATATGAATAACACAAGATTTGCCGGGTTTCTTAGGCCCGGGCTTGAATGCTCTCCCGAGATGTTATTAATACAAATATTCGTGGATACAAGTATTAATGTGAGAATCTAAGTACAATGAGTGTAAAAAGACTCTGTTAATCCAGCTCTTGAGCGAAGCTTGGTGTTCTTCCTCCCTGCCGATCGTCTTTTATATGAGAGAGGCCGAGAGAAGAAAGAACCAAAAGATAGCTGTTGCCAAGAGTAGGAGAAAGCCAAGTGTGTGTGAAATCTCGTGGGAGTTGAAGTTCTGAAGCCTTTTTCCAAGTGGAGGCAGCCTGCTATATATAGGGGCTGAGGTGCCCTGTTTCCTGGCGGGCGATCGCCTTCCGGCTAATATAATAATGGGGTGATCGTCTGCCGGCCAATATAATAATGGGGCGATCGTCCTTAAGTCACACGGGTTGTCGGCCTAAAGTCCAAGGCATTCTTGGCGGCCAGGTTGTGTGGTCGATGAGGAGCGGCCGCGCGTCGAGTTCTTGTCACATGTTGTCCTACCGACACCTTTCGGCGGGCACAGCCATTTGGTGGGAAGATCTTTGATGGCTATGGTCAACGATACGTGATATGCGGATCTTGTCTCGGCTCTGCACGTGGGTTCATTCCTGAGGCTCGACCTTTGCCGACTGGATGACTATCGGCTTCGAGCAGCATGAGGCGGTCGTCTCTAGCTGGTTATTGAGGGTCGGCATCGGTCGGTCACCAAGGGTCGGTCGGCAAGTGTCGGGAGATGATCGTCCGCTAGTCGGTCGCCAGGAGTCGATCGCCAAGTACCGAGAGACGATTGTCTTTGATGTCGATCGCTCGGCACCGGGACTTGTCCTGGGACCTTCGGTCGGCCGATCTATCTTGGCTGCTGGGCTAAGGCTAGGCCGCCTGGTCGCTGGTCGGCAGTTCTGCCTCGGCTGCTCGGCAGTGGCTAGGTCGCTCGATCTCCGAGGTGATCGCCGGTCGGAGAGTATAATTCTCGACACAACAATTGCCCCCTAGCTTGCTCCGATGTTGAAGACATGGGGCGAGGTGGTTCTTGCTGGCGATCGTGTAAGGTGAGGACGGGCGATCCGTTGAGCTGACTTTGGATTAGGACTTGGGCTGTCTGGTCGATTGGCTAGCTATCTTTCGGTCTTGTACCTGCAAAAAACAACATTGGCCGACCCTCCTCATAAACTTGATGGTTTCGTTATTTGAGGAATCGTGCACAGTCGCGGAGTTCGATGGACCGACTCCATGACCGTGTATTGTGCGCGAAGACATTGAGTGTCTCGTGATTCATTTTATTGTGAGGGTCCTCTGTTAGGCTGTGCCTCGCCTCGTATTTAAACGAAGGGCGTGCGGTCTCGGTCTAGAGGAGTCCTTGCGCGGGGCAGCGTCGGATTAATCAACTCCACTTCCGCGGCTTGTTAGCTCTACTTCCACCTCGGCCCGCCATGTAGATGGCGAACCTCGACGGTGTACGTTGAGACGGGGGTAGTGGCATGTCGCATTGTCCGGGTTCACCATGTTAGATGATGATCCTTTGAGGGCGGGAGATCGTGTCCACTGATTAATTTTGGAGGGCCCTCAGACTACGCCGGCCTCGTATTTAAACGAAGGGCAGGCGATCTTGGCCCAAAGGGACCTTGCATGGCCGAAGCAGCCAGTTCCATCGACTACCAGGACCATGGCTTTATGATGTGCGGTGGAGGCGATCTCATGCCTTAGTCTCTCATGTTAGATGTTGGACTGTAGATGGCGAACGAGTCCTCCTATTTTTTGGTGATGTAGCTTGATGATCGGCGATCGGGCTGGAAGACTGGTGATCGTCGCTCGGCTGCCGATCGCATTATTCATAAGTTGATACTGGTGATCGGGCGGGAGATCATCGTTCGGGCGCCGATCGCGCTGTTAAAAGGTTGAGGAGAATCCTTTGCCTGGCCAAGAAGTCTGCGGCCTTAGCTCGGAAGATCGCGTAGGTCGCGGGTTGGTCCTTCGTGAGATGCCTGAACATAGGCGAATGACCATGGAATCCTCCTAGGACCGAGTAGAGGGCGATCTCATCGGTTATGGGCTCGCCGTTGAGGATGATCTCGTCTACTCGGTCGATGTAGCCCGAGTCGGACTCTTCTTCTCCCTGCTTGATTTGCATCATGCGAAGGGGGCCTTCCGGCCGAGCAACCCTGGTGGCGAAGTACGCTGTGAAGACGTTCGCCAGCTGGTTAAAGGAGCCAATGGACCGAGGTGGCAATGAGGTGTACCACCTGTAGGCGAGGTCGTCCAGCGTCATAGGGAACATTCGGCACCTGGTCGCGTCAGATGCCCCACACCCAGTCATGTAGATGTTGAACTTGCTCAGGTGTATTTCGGGGTCCGATCTCCCCTCGTACAAAGGTGTTTGCGGAGGAGCGATCTTGTGCTGCACAGGGGCGAGCTCGATGTGGACCTCGAGCGGCTCGCTCAGCTCGGCGATCGTCTTCTTGACGCCTGTCCCGGATTCCAGGAGCGCCTTCATGTCGTCGAGCTGGCATTGCATTGCGGCCATTGTCGTGGCTCGGTCGCCCACGGATCGGCTTTGGGAGCGGGAGCCGAGGCGATCGTGTACCGATCTCCGGACTCCACTGCTGCCGACCTCGGCTATTTGGCGAGGGGGATCCAGACGGCTGGGCTGCCTTCTGGGAGTCGGTTAGGCCGAGCTCCTGGTGATGGATTCAAACTCCGTCGTCTCGTGGCTGGGAGCGGACTGCCCCGGTCACCAAGATAGGTCGCTGCCGAGGCGATCTAAAACCAAGGTGCCCCGGCTGGCCAGCGCCTCTCCTTGCGGACGAGAGCCTCCTGGCGATCGCTCGGCCAGAAACGCCTTGAACTTCCGCTTGGTCTTCCGGCGGATGGCCGAAGGGGTGATAGCGGGAGGCGCGTCGAGAGCACTCCGTCGCTCCTGTAGGACGGCCATGGCCTCGTCGATCTATTCCGCGGTTCGGAGCTGATCGAGCGAGAGGCTTGGGCCAGACCTCAAGGGCGGGATCGAGCGTCTCGGACCGCGGCGGCTACCCTCCGCCATCGGCGGAGGCTCGAACTGAGACGGAATGAGGCATCTGGTGGGCTGGCCAGCAGCTTTCTTCGACGCGGAGGCGGAAGACATTTTTTCTGAAAGATTTCTTTGAAGCGCAGTGAGTGTGTTGGGAAAAACAATCACCCTGTATCGAATCAGCCCGGGATACCCGATCCCTGTATCGATTGTTATTTGGTTTTGACATATATGCCAAATCTGATGAGAAAGCGTATCGAGGCTTCAAGGCTTTATCCTGTATCGAAAAGACCTGCCTCGAATCAGCATAAGTGAAGATCGTCAGTACAGTAAGAAGACTTGTAAAAGATCAGTATGGAAACTGTCTTGATGCCCTAAATACAGTCATCTTCCATACAGTTCGCAAAAGGACAAGAAAGAACACAAGTCAAATTCCGTTGAACAAAGAAGTATTTAAATACTCAAGGATAAAGTATTTAAATACGTCGATCTTCGAATCTTCAGAATCCCGCGAAATCCGGATCATGTCATATTCCCGTTGAAGGAAATCTTATTCAAACGGATATCTCAACGGATACTTTCTTCAGAGGCTATATATATCCTTGAAGACATTGAAGATTAGTCACCAATTACTAATCAAAGTAACCTAACTCTCAAAGCTATCAAAGTTATCATCTGAGCAAACATATCTCCTAAGCATATCGCAAGTTAGAACGAAAGAGATATACAGTGCTCAACATCAAGAACAGCCATCATCAGCTCAAGATCTTGATATTCAAAGTTGCTGTTCTTACCTGGTTACCTACCTTTTACCTCTGTGTAAAAACCGAGCTCTGTGTGAACTCAACAAGTTATTCTGACCTGTGTGGGACGAATAAGGACGAAGCTTTGGAAGTGTGTGTGAAGAAGCTAGTCAAGAAGGAAGATTTAACCAATCTGTGTGAACGGTTGAAAGTGACATTCTTTGTATCAATCTGTGTGAACGATACAAGGATAGGTTTGTTTATAATTACGTAGTTGTGTACGCAGTAATTATATAATAAAATTTTTACTCCTGTGTGGAGGACCAGTGGACGTAGAGGGGTTTACCTCGAACCACTTAAATTACTGTGTCATTTACCTTGACTTTTCTTGTTTGAAATTACTGTGATATATTAAGTATACACCAAATACGTCGTTGTTGTATCCACGGCAACTAACTGTATCCAAGACTTCCGCTACGCACTCAGATTTAGATTCCGTACAGTTTGTTGTTTAAACTACTTTTCCAAACTGTATCCAGTATACTTAAGTGGCCAACAAGTGGTATCGGAGCGGTTGATTCTAAAAAGAATCAGTCGTATTTCTTTTAACCGAATCAGATTCAAATCACTTATTTTCAAAACAGTCTCTTTCATTCCTATATTATCAGTATGGATACTTCTATGATTAACAAAGTCCCTATGTTCTCTATTAACGAATTTGACGACTGGAGAATCAGAATGGAAGCTCATCTTGCAGCAATGCACGAAGAGATGATTTTTGTTATACAGGATGGTCCGATCAAGATCATCAAGGTCAATCCAGCCACAAGGATTGAGGGCCAAGTGATAAGTGGTAATTTTACCACTTATTTCTAGGATTTTATACTGGGTTTTTATCTCGTTTCGTGATTAATGTGCTCGTATTTGGCTTATTTATGATTAGTCGAGCCGTATTACGCGTTTGGGTTGGTTTTAGTGTGTTTGCAGGTTTTTAGAGCCAAAAGGACCCAAAACGAGACAAAGGACCAAGAGTCGAGTCACGGACGGAAAAGACGGAATTTTGCGAGAGACAGACCACCTATCGGCCCGGCTATCGGCGATAGGTGTGCCCGAAAGGAATCCTCGCCTGCGAGTGAAGAGAATGACGAAGCAACTATCGGCCGGCTATCGGCCGATAGGCCAGCCGAAAGGCTTCCCAGCGGACTCTCGTTTTGGGATTTTGACTCTTTTAGATAGATTTTATTTCCTAGATTAGGGCTAATCGGGAATGTAACCCCCTTAGGCTATAAAAACACCCTTCTAGACCTAGTTTCAGCAGCTTTTATCATCTTGGATTATTCTTTTTCATTCTTTTTCATCTTTAGCTGATTTTTACATCTTCTTAGCAAGATTAATTTCTTTGAGGCAAGAACTTTTTGGAGGAGAATTATTATTGGTTTTCAGAGATTGAAGACTCGGAGTTCATCCATAAGGGTTGTAATCTCTCTTTTCATATTAATAATATGCATTCTTCATCAATTTCTTGTTTAATTTCAAGTATGTCTGGCTAATTCATTGATTGATTCTAGGGTTAGTAATTTTAATTGATGTTCCTTTGATTACCTTTTGACCTTTCATCCTAGGCTTGTGTTCAAGTTGTGTTAAATCTCATGTTAGATTAAAGGGCCCTTAATCGATGCATGTTAGCTAATTGATTTCATCCGGAAGGAGTAATTGATTAGTGGAAATACTTGACACACAATATGATTTTATCTTGAGACCTAGCGGAGAAAGATAAATCATAGATAAATAAGTTGGTGCTTTTTAAGTGATTTCAATTCTTTGAGCCCTGGCGGGGAAAAGGGTTTTAATTAACTATCTTTCTAGGTTGCCTTGACAGGAATTCTAGATCGACCGAGTGATTATTTCTAGGATTGAATTAAATTTTGGGGAGAAGGAATCAAGTGAATGGATTGTGTGAACTCAATTAGATGATACTACCCTAGGATCAATTACCTTGCGACTTGTGATTTTATCTTGTTAATTTGCTTTATTTGCTTAATTTAGATTATTCATCTTTTATTCAATTTTTGTTCTTCGATTTTTTAAGTTAGATAATTAGAATCAAAACAATTTTTCGGACTCCTAAATAGCAGTCAAATTTTGAGTAGAGTTAATTCCTTTATTTTCGACACATCAATTCCCTTGGGTTCGACACCTTGGAATACTCCGAGGTTTTACAAATTTTAAAATTGATCGGATTTGAAAACCATACTACGCGAATCCTAGCGATCAATTTTTGGCGCCGTTGCCGGGGACTTGATAGAAAATTTAAGGAAATAATTCGAAAAAGAAGAGATTGTTACTTTAGGTTGTTTACTTTTATTATTAATTTTCGATCTCGTTTCCTCACATCTTGTTTTCTCTTCTTTGTAGGCGGTGCATGATCACAAGATCCCAAGGAAAGGACTTATTTCCTTTGGATCCGGAAATCGAGAAGTCTTTGAGGAGGAAGAAGCAAGAAGCGAGAACCGAGACTAGTTCTATACCTTTCGTTGATACCATGGCCGACATTGTTGACCCACCACGAGAACTCGCTCGTCCCGAGAAGATCCCTTTGAATGCCCGCTTTCGACCTAAGCTGGACGATTATCAAGAAGGAGGTTGGGGAAAGATTGATGCCAACAACTTCGAGCTTAAGCCGTCCCTCATTGCTACAGTGAAGTCTCAAACATACGGAGGGGGAGTTAATGAAGATCCAAACGCTCATCTTGAGTCGTTTTTGGACATATGTGCCACTATCAAGCAAAACGGAGTGCCTCGGATGTCATTAAGCTCCGCCTATTCCGATTCTCCTTAGAAGACGATGCGCTAGATTGGTACAAGAGCCTAGATCGGAAGGAAATTGGTACTTGGAGAGAGATGACTCGGTTGTTCTTAGCACAGTTCTATCCTCCCTCCAAGGTGCAAAAACAAATCAACGATATCTTGCAGTTCGAGCAATATGAGGATGAATATTTATACGAGGCATGGATCCGATTCAAGAAGCTACTTCGCAAATGCCTGACATGGACTTGACAAAGAGGAGATCTATATTCGGTTTTATCGGGGTTTGACGAGGAAGGCTAGAAGAGAGTTGGACTACTCATCGAAAGGGGGATTTCTGGCTAACGATTATGAAGAGGCCAAGAATCTCATTGAGCTAGCGGTCAACAATGATTACGAGGAGGTGACCGATAGGAAGATGACGAGAAGAAAGGTTCCATCCGGTGACGAGGACGCCTACGGTGATTTGAAGGCAAAATTTGAAAAGAACTTGAGACGCTAAAAAAGAATACTTTGGGAGTCAATTCAGTTTATGAGGAGCTAAACCAGCCTATTGCAGTTAAGGAGGATGTGAACTACATGCAAGGAGGAAACTTCCGGCAAGGGGGAAATTGGGGGAACTCTTATCCGAACAATCGAAACCACCCTAATTTCTCCTATGCCAACCCGAACAATGCTCTCCAGCCACCACCGGGATTTAACGTGAAAAATGGGGTTATTCAAGAGCCGATTGCTAAGACACCTATGGAAGAGATGTTGGAACGATTAGAGGCGAGCCAAAAAGATTTTATTTATAAAGTAGACAAGAGGTTCGGAGCTCTCGAGCATAGTGTGACATCTATTGGAAACTCGGTGATAGCCTTGACAAAGCAGATGTCGATGGTGGAGACCCAAATGAGTCAAATGGCGAACGCCCAAGCCGGATTTCATAAGCCGGGCCATTTTCCGAGCAGCACCGAGACCAACCCGAAGACGCAACAATGCAATGCAATCGAGCTTCGGAGTGGGACAAGGTACAGTAATCATGGGGCTGGAGTTAAGGAATCTGGAAACGAGGATGTATTAGAAACGGGAGCCGAGAACGGGAAAGAAGATGAAATGCAGCAGGCCCATCGGCCAAGCCTATCGGCCGACAGGCCCAACCGATACCCAGACAGAAGGCCGGCAGTGGATCCTATCGACCCCCCTATCGGCCGAAAGGTCCCTGGAGATGCGAATGTGAAGAATTTTGAGGAAAAAGCTCCATTTCCACAGCGTTTGGCCAAGTCGAGATATGATGAAAAGCTTCAACAATTTATCGACATGTTTCAAAAGGTGAATATCAACATTCCACTTCTAGACGCTTTGAGAGACATGCCGGGGTACGTGAAATTCTTGAAAGACGTTGTGGCAAGCAAGAGGAAGTTGAGGAAGTTTGAAACAATAAATATGACAGAGGAGTGTAGCGCTATCATTCAAAACAAGCTCCCACTCAAGCAGAAGGATCCGGGACGTTTTACTTTGACATGCATGATTGGCGACCAAACGTTCCGTAATGGGTTGTGTGATCTCGGGGCAAGCATCAATCTTATGCCTCTATCCATCTTTAAGAGGTTGAAGATTGGGGAGATGAAGCCGACTACCATTTCTCTACTCATGGCAGACCGGTCGATCACTTATCCGAGGGGAATTGTGGAGGATGTGCTCATTAGAGTCCAACACTTGGTCTTCCCGGCCGATTTCGTAGTTCTTGATATGCCCGAGGACGAAAATCAACCATTGATCTTTGGGAGACCATTTCTAGCGACGGGGAGAGCACTTATCGACGTCCAGGAGGGTGATCTTACTTTCCGGGTTAATGATCAAAATCTGAAAATTTCCATCTATGACGCGATGAAGAAGCTCGACGATGCGCCCGAGGAATGTTTTGAAATTGAGTCTATTATGCCACCCCCATCCGACTTGTTGGAGCATTGCATTTCACACTCCATTTAATCACATTCCGATGTTGATGAAATTTCCGAGGATTTGCCAGAGTATGTTCGAATGTTGGAGGCGAACGAGTCTCGACTTAATGAGAGGAGCGTATGCTATCTTGATATCAACAAACCCGTTCAAGGGGGAGTTGTCACTGAAGACCTGGGTTGAATGAGGTATCGTCTAGCTAAAGACGTTAAACGTAGCACTTGTTGGGAGGTAACCCAACGTATGTATGTATATTAGTTCGGTTTATTCATTTATTTTCGATTTTTCGTTTGCGTGATTTTTGTAGTTTCTAGTTTCGTAGTAGCTTTGCTAGTTTCTGTTAAGTTCTAATCCATGCATGCCGAGTTTTGAATACCTGCAGGTCTTTCATCGCCATATCCAAGCAAAAACGGGACCAATTATGCGAAAAGAGAAAAAGCTGGAAAATTTCTGAAACAGAAAATCCTATCGGGCGAGCCTATCGGCCGATAGGCCCTACTGATAAGTGAGGAAAATTAAACAAAATTACATGTTGACAGAAGTGGTCGACAGAATTCCACATCTACCGATATAACGCCCGTTAATAGCATGGTAAGAGACAGAAGTTCCTATCGGCCAAGCCTCTCGGCCGATAGGCTGGCCGATAGGACATACCAGGCCCTGTATACACTACGAGCTCGCCGACAAACCCGCCATTTCCGCCACGGTGATCGGGTACTCCATTAACAAAGACACTCCTTTCTCTTGTCAAACTTATTCCTCCTTTGGGATTCGAAATAAGTTTTGTTGGTTGGAGAAGTGCGGCTTTGTTAATTTCTTTACGTGTGAGTACCTTGTTTGCTTTGTATCTTTATATGCTTGTGTTGGTGCCCGTTGTTTTTATTTGTGCTTATCATATTGGTGTTGCGTGGTTTTGGCTTTTTGTTGCTTAGTTTTTTTTTTTTAGATTTTTTTGTTCATTTTCGTTTGGTGTGTTTGCTAGTTTCTATTTTTTTTCGTTAGGTCGTAGTAGTTTTTTTTTAGATTTCATGTTTGCTTTTATTTGCTTTTCGTTGTTTGTTTTTAGATAGCCTTGCTTGTCTTTAGTTTTTCCTTATTAGTGAATTTTTCGTGCTTCTAATTGTGTGATACCGATGTTACGACACTGTTTTTCTCTCTGAAGAAACGGTCGAGTTTTAGTCGAGTTGTAGTTAGTAATTTCTGTTTTGCATAGTATTCATTTAGGTCCAAAATTTTTCATGATTGTAGAGGTCTTGGCAGATAAGAGACGATACATACTTGTTTTAAAATCACCGTCAATACGTTTGGTTACATCTTCCGGATTGTGAGTCGTACTGTTTCGTCAGTCGTGTTGGCACTTAGAGTAAGTTTAGAGTCGGTCAGTTTTTCCCAAAAGTTGAGATAATGTTGTTCTATGAAGGGAAGTCTAGTAACCGGGGGCATTCGCGTGACCCGTTGTTTACCCTCGCGTAAAACGGCGACCTTGATTCGTACATGCGGAAATTATATATTCGAGTTGTTTCTCCGCTGTAGGCGGGAACTTAGTAACTAGAAGCATCCATGTGCCCCATGAGTGTCTTTTACGTCAAACGGTTTCCTAATACATGAGAATGGAAGTTCCACCCTAGGATTACCCCGATGAAACATCCCGAGATCCTAACCTAGTGGTCAACTCGAATCAAATTCTTGAACATATATATAAGGGACTACTGACCGAGGTTTATTTGTTATGTAACTCGTTAAAATTGTGCCACTAGACTGTGTAACGGGACGAACTAGCTTGTTTATTTTAGCCTTTCATATTGACGGTCGATTTGACTCACGTTTTGTTAATCTTTGAGCTGGATTTTCTTCATGAACGAATGATTAGGACTGAACTTGACTACTTTGTGGAATCATTATTCTGAGTGCAGCTCGCTTTTACGACACTCGGATTATTTAGAGAGAATTACAGGGTAGTATTGATTAGGTTGAACACTATGAGTTGCACGATGATTCACGACTTTCTTTTTCTTTTCTTTTTGTTATTCGGGACGAACAAGGCTTAAGTTTGGGGGGGTTTGATAAGTGGTAATTTTACCACTTATTTCTAGGATTTTATACTGGGTTTTTATCTCGTTTCGTGATTAATGTGCTCGTATTTGGCTTATTTATGATTAGTCGAGCCGTATTACGCGTTTGGGTTGGTTTTAGTGTGTTTGCAGGTTTTTAGAGCCAAAAGGACCCAAAACGAGACAAAGGACCAAGAGTCGAGTCACGGACGGAAAAGACGGAATTTTGCGAGAGACAGACATCGGCCCAGCCTATCGGCCGATAGGTGTGCCCGAAAGGAATCCCTGCCCTGCCGAGTGAAGAGAATGACGAAGCAACTATCGGCCAGCCTATCGGCCGATAGGCCAGGCCGAAAGGCTTCCCAGCGGACTCTCGTTTTTGGACGGATTTTGACTCTTTTAGATAGATTTTATTTCCTAGATTAGGGCTAATCGGGAATGTAACCCCCTTAGGCTATAAAAACACCCTTCTAGACCTAGTTTCAGCAGCTTTTATCATCTTGGATTATTCTTTTTCATTCTTTTTCATCTTTAGCAGATTTTTACATCTTCTTAGCAAGATTAATTTCTTTGAGGCAAGAACTTTTTGGAGGAGAATTATTATTGGTTTTCAGAGATTGAAGACTCGGAGTTCATTCATAAGGGTTGTAATCTCTCTTTTCATATTAATAATATGCATTCTTCATCAATTTCTTGTTTAATTTCAAGTATGTCTGGCTAATTCATTGATTGATTCTAGGGTTAGTAATTTTAATTGATGTTCACATGATGTTCCTTTGATTACCTTTTGACCTTTCATCCTAGGCTTGTGTTCAAGTTGTGTTAAATCTCATGTTAGATTAAAGGGCCCTTAATCGATGCATGTTAGCTAATTGATTTCATCCGGAAGGAGTAATTGATTAGTGGAAATACTTGACACACAATATGATTTTATCTTGAGACCTAGCGGAGAAAGATAAATCATAGATAAATAAGTTGGTGCTTTTTAAGTGATTTCAATTCTTTGAGCCTCAAGGCGAAAAGGGTTTTAATTAACTATCTTTCTAGGTTGCCTTGACAGGAATTCTAGATCGACCGAGTGATTATTTCTAGGATTGAATTAAATTTTGGGGAGAAGGAATCAAGTGAATGGATTGTGTGAACTCAATTAGATGATACTACCCTAGGATCAATTACCTTGCGACTTGTGATTTTATCTTGTTAATTTGCTTTATTTGCTTAATTTAGATTATTCATCTTTTATTCAATTTTTGTTCTTTGATTTTTTAAGTTAGATAATTAGAATCAAAACAATTTTTCGGACTCCTAAATAGCAGTCAAATTTTGAGTAGAGTTAATTCCTTTATTTTCGACACATCAATTCCCTTGGGTTCGACACCTTGGAAATACTCCGAGGTTTTACAAATTTTAAAATTGATCGGATTTGAAAACCATACTACGCGAATCCTAGCGATCACCAAGCCCATGCTGAAATGCTCGAGAAGGATTGCGAGCAATGGACAACCGATGAAAGGAAGCGAGCCAATCTCGACAACGTAGCTAAGAACGCGTTATTTGTCACTCTTGACAAAGGCACGTTCTCAAAGGTAAAGAGCTGCTAAAGCGACCCAAAGAAATGCAGGATAAACTCAAGTTAATTTGTGAGAGGCCAGGCTCTCAAAAGAAAACAAAATTTCAAAACTCACTCAGCAATTCGAATCTTTTGAAATGAAACCAACGGAAACACTTGAGGAACTTGACCTCAGATTTACTGATATTGTTGGTGAACTTGAAGCGTTGGGCAAGATTTACACCCAAAAGGAGAAGAACTTAAAAATTTTCAGATCTCTCGGCCTCGATGGGACATTAAGACCACAGCTATGCGTGTATCCTGTAATCTTAATGAAATATCCACTTTTGATCTCTTCTCTGACCTTAAAGCTTTTGAGTATGACATTGATAGAAGAGAGAAAGCTGAAGAATCTCCTTCAAAGGTCACGACTCTCGCCAGTATCGAACCGTCGACACAAAGCATGCCTAGCTCGTTGAAGCCCGGTCACAAGAGCGCTGACAGTGACGACGACATCCTGTCACAAGATGAAATGGCGCTTCTAATGCATAAATTCAAAAGTTCATCAAACGATCTGGAAAGACTCCTACAGCCCAAACCTATCAACAAGGTAAGTACCGAAACATCATCCGCGATGCTAACTCGTGCTATAATCGCAGGAAACTGTGCCATTATGCAAACAAATGTCCTCATCCCAAAGTCCAAAGATTGCCTGAGGCCGAGCAACAAGAGAGAGATGAAAGAAGACGTGCTTGGAAAGACATGCTCAAAGCCCTGATTGGGGAATCAGAAGCCTCCCCCACACCATCCAAATCAGCAGAATGTCTTGGTGGTCATCGAGAGTGATTCATCTGACGATGAGTTCGATGATAAAGCATACATGTGCTTTATGGCCAAAGATGTTCCAGAAGATGAAGACAGCGACGATGAGGTAAGTTCAACCTCAGTTATTCCATCTAATGCATCTCATACTTTCGAAAATATGATGAATGAATTCAAAAACATTCAAAAGGCCCATGAGACTCTAAAAACTGAGAATATACAGCTTCAATTAACAAATCTAGAGCTGAAAGATGAAAATGACTTGCTGAAAATAAACTATGAAAATATGTCTCTTGATTGTGAAACCAGCAAGGTCGACTTTGAAAAACTCATGGAGAGCAATCATCAACTTGCTCATGAACTAAATACGGTTAAAACCCATAATGAGAGCAAGACAAATGATTTGGTTCTACTACAAACCAAAATTACAACTCTCGAGAAGCGAGAAAATGAACTTGAGACCATTCTGAAGTCTTTTGAAAAATCGTCCAAAAGAATGGAAGAAATTCTGAGCACTGGGCAACATGCTCATGATAAAATTGGCTTAGGATACAGCTCATGTTCGAATAAAGGTAAATCTAGTACTGTGTTCGTCAAGAGTGTGGAACACATTCCAGAATCGGAAGATACTCCTAGTCCCATAAAGGAACCTGCTGTACCGAGAAGACCGAAAGCTGCAATTCCGCCCCCTCAACTCTACTATTCGAGACAGTGGAACCAACAACCACTCAGAAGGCGTAATCTAAAGCATGCTCCACAAGCATATCATCAAAGCCGACAGTCATTCAGAAAGAAGACGGTATCCAACCACCAAAGGCCCGCACAGCAGTACCCTCAGTGCAGTGCGCCTAGGTATTGGATACAGGAGCCCCGTTATCCCTCAAGACAGCAGATGCCAGTTCAGTTTCAACAATAGCATTGGGAATCCAACTGGAGACCCAGAAGACAAGCTGTTAGGCCTAGGAAAATGGCTCCACCTCCAAGACGGCACTCGTACTGGAATCATAATAATAACCCTGAATTTTACATGCATAGTAATTATCATGATTATAACAACTACGGATATGCCCCCCGTAGATACATAATCTTGTGCGAGTACATCCTACAGTAAACCAATTGCTGTCAGGAAAATCTGGGTACCTAAAGGAACTAACATATATGGACCCAAAAATCAAAGGGGACCTAAATCTACCTAATTTCTTTGTTACAGGACATCCTAGAGGAGGATACCTGGTACTTCGATAGTGGATGCTCTCGTCACATGACCGGAGATAGGAGCAAGCTATCTGACTTTGTAGAAGGTCGCGGTCCGAAAGTTCGCTTCGGTGATAAATCTAAAGGAAGAACAAGAGGGAAAGGAAACCTACTTGTCGGGAAATTCAAAGTCACCGATGACGCATATGTTGAAGGCTTACAGTATAATCTACTTAGTATTAGCCAGTTCTGTGATAAATAGTTCTCGGTGAAGTTCTATATAGATCGTTGTAGAGTCAAGAAGACCCAAACCAAGGAAGTTGTGCTTACAGGAAGCAGATCAGGTAATATGTACATTGCTGACTGGAAGCCTATGAGCTCCTCAATTCCATGTTTTGTTGCCAAAGGCACTGCAGATCTTAGCTGGATATGGCACAAGAGGATGTCTCACGTCAACTTCAAGACGATCAACAAGCTTTCAAGACAGGGTATGGTTAGAGGTTTGCCAGATGTGTCATTCAAGAAGGACAGCATCTGCGGACCATGCCAGAAAGGTATGCTTGGACGATCTTTCTTAGCAAGAAGAAGGAAACAACATCAAGGCTGCCCGAGCTCCTGAGAAAGTTGCATAATGAAAAGGCATCGAGTATCGTGTGCATTCGTTCCGACAGAGGTACTGAATTTACTAACCGCTTTATAGAGCAATACTGTTCGGAGAATGGAATACAGCACGAATACTCAGCTGCCCGTACACCTCAACAAAATGGTGTTGCCGAGCGAAAGAATAGGACGTTGAAAGATGCAACAAGGACAATGATTGCCGCAAGCAAATTGCCGCAGCGTTTCTGGGGTGAAGCAACCAATACAGCGTGCTACACTCAAAACCCATTTGTATCGTCAACAAGCACCACAACAAAGCGACTTACGAGGTATGGAATAACAAAACTCCATTAGTTTCGTATTTTCACATTTTTGGATGCAGGTGTTATGTATTGAACAACGGGAAGGACCAACTTAGAACCTTTGATGAAAAATCAGATGAAGGAATATTCGTAGGATACTCCTCCGTCAGCAAAGCTTTCAGAATCTTTAACAAAAGGAGGCTGACGATCGAGGAATCAGTTCATGTAGTGTTCGACGAACCACACCATGACCCTACAGGAGTAGATGATATCACTCAGGACATTCACCATCTATCTATCTTGGAGCCACCTACACCCATAGAACCTGTAGTTGATTTAGAAATCAACCCCGCAGCTGTAAGAATCGATGTGGATGAAGCCGGCCTGCATGTGAAGGCTGTACCCACGAAACTTTCGTCTGATGCGGGATCTGAACTAGAACCCGACCGAAGATGGTTGAGAGATCACCCGCAAGAGCTGATCATTGGAAACATTAATGCAGGTGTTTCTACTCGTAGGAGAATACAGAGTACACAAGGAAATGTACTTTGTGCACAAGAAGAATCTAATGCTGAAGTCTCACAGTTTCCTGAATGGAAATCTCAATCCGAACTTAGGAGACTCAATATGTGCACTATCGCTGTATTCTTAGCCCAGTCAGAACCTGTTTCGACCATAGACGCTCTTAACAACTCTCATTAGATAACATCTATGGAAAAAGAGCTTAACGGTTTCGAAAGAAACAATGTATGGTATGTTGTACCCAGACCGACACACCAATCGGTTATAGGAACCAAATGGGTATTTCGAAACAAAAAGGATGGAAATGGACTTGTCATAAGGAACAAATCCAGATTAGTAGCACAAGGCTATTGTCAGGAAGAAGGAATCGACTATGATAAAACCTTCGCCCCTGTATCAAGACTAGAAGCCATTAGGATATTTTTAGCCTTTGCCGCCCATAAGAGTTTTATCGTATACCAAATGGACGTCAAGAGTGCTTTCCTGAATGGAGAGCTTGCAGAAGAAGTTTATGTTGAACAACCACCAGGGTTTGCCAACACAGACGGTATCGATCTAGTTTACAGGCTAAGGAAAGCGCTGTACGGACTTAAACAAGCCCCTAGAGCCTGGTACGAAACCCTGTCCCAGTATCTAACCAACAACGGATTTGAGAAAGGTGCTGTCGACAAAACCTTGTTCAAGATACAGGAAGGTGATGACCTTCTAATGGTACAAATTTATGTCGATGATATTATTTTTGGTTCAACTAACCTTGCTCTATGTCAAAGGTTCTCACATTTCATGCAAAGCAAATTTGAAATGAGTATGATGGGGGAACTTAGTTATTTCCTAGGTTTGCAGTGTAAAGCGATTTGCCTACGGTATATTCATCAACCAGAGAAATACGGAAGGAGCTTCTCAACAAATTTGGAATGAACACTTCCAAATCCTCGCCAACCCCATGAGCACTTCCGTGCAAATTAGTCTTGATGAAGCGGAAAGCCGTTTGACCAATCACTCTACAGAAGCTCATTGGTTCGCTCCTGTACCTAACGGCTAGAGCCCGATATCGATTCTTTGTTGGAGTGTGCGCGAGATACCAAGTTGCACCTAAGGAATCACACTTCAATACAGCTAAACGAATCCTGAAATACGTTAAAGGAACAGTCGATGCAGGACTGTGGTACCCCAAGGAAGGCGGATTCGATTTAGTTGGATACAGCGACTCGGATCTCGGAGGCTTCAAGCTAGATAGGAAGAGTACAAGTGGAACTTGTCACTTTCTAGGACCTAGACTCGTTTCTTGGTTCAGTAAGAAGCAATTGGCTAACTCTCTTTCCACGGCTGAATCAGAGTACTATGCTGCTGGTAGATGCTGTATGCAGATCCTTTGGATGCAGCAACAACTGTCAGATTATGGAATCGATGCTAGAGTGACTCCAATCATGTGTGATAGCACGAGTGCAATTGCAATCACGCACAATCCTGTTTTGCACACGCGCACTAAGCATATCAACATGAAGCATCATTTCATCAGGAATCATGTCGAGAACAAGGATGTCCGCCTGGAAAAAGTTCATACAGACATCCAGCTGGCCGACATTTTCACCAAGCCTCTCGACACAGCAAGATTCAACATGCTAAGAACAGAATTGGGAATACTACAGCCAGACTCCATGTAAGTAAATTTACTGCTTTTACTCAACAATCGAGGGGGAATGCTGTAAGACCCGTGAATACAGTATCCAACATTAATTATCTGTACACTCAGAAACATCAATACAGTACTGTAGCGAACGAAGGCATATGAATCCTACAGCTGATGTGTGCAATAATTAAGGGGGAATACTGTAGGACCCATGAATACAGCATTAATCCAAATATTGCTGTATGGAATTTAAAACCTATTAGTACCTTTTTAAGGGGGAACGCTGTATCGACGCGGAGAACAGCACATACTATAGGATTTCGATTCAGTATACTATATAATATTATTTCCTTTTTAAAATAATTTTTGTCCACGTGCCCTGTGTTTATGTCAAACGTCATGTTCATTAAATGCCTTACACGACATCTGGACAACTGAATCTCAAAAGCCGCGATGTTTTTAAATTGTTTATTATTTTTAAACCGCCGTTTTAGGCATTTAGGGTAATCAACCTATGTCAGAAGTGGGACCCGCTGTATTTTAAAACCTTTTAATAGATTAGCGTACCAGTTACACTAAATTCATCCTGACCGTCGATTTCAAAACCGGTTCCCATCCCTTAAAATCTGACCATTCGTACTCTGCAAAACCCTATTTCGCCGCCCAAGTATAAAAGGACTGTATCTGCCTAGAGACTCTTTACGCTTTCTGCAATTACAAGAGATCTCAAGCAAACAGCCTACATATTTTCTGCATATTCACTGCGAATTTCTACTATTTTCTTCCACCTTCATTTTTAAGAAAACATCCATGGCTACTCAATCTTCTTCCCCCGTTCTGAAGAAAACCTCGAACATCATTGATGGCCGGATCTTCTCGAAACCTGTCATCATCGAGCGTATCATCTCGGAAATCAACGACACCGAACCAATGGAGTATATCATTACTCGTCTTGAGCAACAAGGTCTTTATCGCTTCGGGAGCAAAACCGCCGACAAGTACGACGCCCATCTGGTTGAGGAATTCTACCTCAACGCCGCCGTTCGCTTTCTATCACTAGCTCAGGGAGGACATGTTGCTGACATCACTGCAACCGTCCAAGGAGTGCAAGTCTGCATCAATAGCGACTTACTTTAGAAAATCTACAGGCTGCCCGCCGACGGCCTGACCATGGACCAGCTTGAGACGTTTGGGTCTTAAGAGCTGATTACCAAGTTTTATGGTCTATTTACCGGGTCCAAAGTGGTTGATATGGTCACAACCACTTGCCACAATAAAAATTTTCTTCTTCATTTCGTTTATCTTCATGATTTCTGTTCCAGGATCATTGAAAATCGAACCGGTGCGTTCGAGATGTGCACGAATCTAAGGTTCAGAATAATGGTAGCTATCTTGACCTGTGAAAAGGTCAATTTGTGCCAAATCATTTTGAAACGACTTCAAGAAGAGGTGTGCAAACCGGCCACCCAAAAGAAATCGTTTGGTTTAATGCTAAACTTCATCCTGACGAAGTTCGGAGTCAAGCAATCCGCCGATGCCAAGAAAAACAGCTCACGGATATACTTAGGAGGTGTCAAACCCTCTGCATATAACCAGAGCACAATGCATGCCAACCATCCGCGAACCAGGCACATGCCTATTTCTGACAACCCCAGAGATGAAACCGTGAAGGTCCCAGAAATGGAATCTTCAAAGAAGAAGCGCAAGCGTTCTCACAGCAAGAAGCACTCTGCTGATGAGAAGTCCAAGAAGAGACTTCGGAGGCTCTCAAAAATCAAAGCCAAACACTCCGAGGATGTCTCGCCCGTGGCGCAACCCACTGATATAGCACCCCAGGACCCAACTCCTGCGGAAGAGGTGTCTCCTACTGCATCGACAGTAGATCCCGAGCCTTTGGCGGCTACGACGGATGTAGAGACATCTGCCAACGTTCAAGACGTTAGCACGTCGGCTGCCCATTCGGAGCCAAAAGCTACTTCTCCTCTACGGGATCCCACACCCGTGCAGGATCCAATTTCCTTCGGGGCACCATCCCCTGCAAGGAGTCCATCTTCCGTACAGGATCCCATACCTGTACCGGAATCCCTCGAAACAGCGTCTCCAGATGTGATTCGAAGTCCCTCCCCTGATTCGATTATAAATCAAACACTTCTTTTGGTTCAAATCGAACATGCGTACGAAAGATTTCTGCAATGGAAAAGCTATAGGCTAGCTCCGTACGACACACTGTACAACTGGAGCGAATGGAGCCACGAAGAACGATTTGTCTCCGAAGTAATCGGCTCAAATTGAGGCCTTTGCCCGATGGGACAACGCTTCTTGCAAAGATCTCATTGAAAGCCACCTGTTGCACAAATCCGACGCCAGAAGAAAAGGAAAGAAGAAGTCAGAGGACTCTCCCATCAATCCAAAAGACGACGACGATCATGACTCAGACGATGACGACGATGCTCTTCAAGCAGGTCTGAGAATGAGCCGTGAAGAGGCTGAAGCCCAAGCCGCCTCTCCACCCAGAAAAGACGAAGGACCTTCAACCCAAGCTAATCCACCTTCGCCACAGCCGGAAAACATTCCCGACCAGGAGGAATCAGTCCCTCCAGTCGTGGAAGATCAAGAAATTTTGGAACAGGCACCCGAGCCTGTTGCGACCAAAGAAGCCAGTCTTACAAGCCAACAGGAGGATTCAGTCCCTCCTGCATCCAAATCTGCCGAAGAACCTTCGCCACAGGACGCTTCTGAACCAACTGTCGCCGTACCACAAGAAGCTACTCCCGCCCCTGCAACCTTGGAATCCGAGGACGGTAACGAACCTGAGGATGTCCAACTTACTTCACGTCCATCCGTGAATGTAAGGAGGTTAAACGGTGCTGAAGACTTCGCCCAGCCTGACTCTCCTATCTCTGCTGCACGCAAAGAGCGCCTGCGAGCTCTTGGCCTTCAGACTGTATTTATCCAAGATGCAGTTAACGCTCTGTCTTCCGTTGAAAAGGCACTGAATTGGATGCACACCTCTGCAGTAGAAGAAATGACCACTCTTCAACACGAAGTATCTCGAGTTGTCGACGCGTTCATTCTTCTGCCAGAAGTGTTCAAGCAAGCCTTGAAGATCATGCAAGATAAACAAGAGCAACTGCTGAAGGAGGAAGCTACGAAGACAAGGATTGCTGAAGCCAAGACTGCCTGTGCAATGATTGAGAACAGCTCTCAGCTGCGTGCGCACGATAAAAGCATTCAAGAGATGTCGCAGACTCTTTCCTCCCTTATTGAAAGAATAACCAGCATCGAGACCAAACAGGACGCCGCCCTTGAAATCCTGCAAAGTCTTGATGAGGCCAAAAAGGGGGAAGAGGCTCGAGAAGCTGCAAGGAGAATAAGGCGCACAGAAAGGGAATTTGAGGCTGCTCAGAGCAGTATCGCTGCCGAATTGAACAAGCTAGCACCTCAATCCCAAAGCTTTAGAATTTCAGGCTCCAGACCAGAATTCCATGACCCAAATGTCCCTTGGCAAAATCTTGTTCAAAGACCTTCTGAGATACGTCTGCCGACCAACCGCAACCCATCTGCCGAAGAAGTGAAGCACTGGAGGAAGAATGAACTGATGAGATATTTTGTCAGACTCATCAGGGAATCCGCCATCTTCAAAAATTATAAAACATTGGCGGAAGCGGCAGATAAGTTTTCAAAGATGCTAGAAGAAGGTAAGCTCCCTCTCCAAGTCGAAATGAAATCAAAACATAGAAGAGGAGATCGGGTCACCCATCCAGAGGATTGGATACTTGCCTTTGATCGTTCATATGAAGGAAGAGCGATTTACCAGGAACGAGGCAATGATTCACTTCAAAACTGGTGGCGCGGCACCGAGTTCGAGCAAGGAAAGAGACCATGGAGGCATGCGGATCAAAGATAAAGAGCTGAAATTTATGTATATTATTTTTGTTTATGTAATTTCTATTCAACACAGCAAACTTTGTACTCAATTAGTTTGAATATCAATAAAATAGTTTGTTTGTCTTGAAAGATTACAACTCGTAATCTACTGTGTTAATGTATGATTACTTTAAATTGTTTGATAGGAATCTCAAGTTAGATAAACTTGATTGAAAAATTAAAGCTGTACGAACTAGTCTACGAACAGTTCATAGTTTCAGTTGTAAACTTAGAATACGTTGTAAGATTGTGCCTGCGCGCCAATCATAAGCTTAAGTTGTAATTAATCACAAACTGTATCGAACATGCCTGCGAGCAGTTCATTATTGTAGACTAAGTTACTAAGTCAGACCTATTGACAAAAGACCAAGAAATCTGCCAGAAGTCATCAAAGAAGAATGCTTCATGAGGAAGGTTTTGGCATCATCAAGAAGACTCGAAGAGTTGAAATAAGTTAGTCTTGGCAAATTGTCAAAAAGGGGGAAATTGTTGGGAAAAACAATCACCCTGTATCGAATCAGCCCGGGATACCCGATCCCTGTATCGATTGTTATTTGGTTTTGACATATATGCCAAATACAGTAAAGGAAAACTGTATCGAGGCTTAAAGGCTTTATCCTGTATCGAAAAGACCTGCCTCGAATCAGCATAAGTGAAGATCGTCAGTACAGCAAGAAGACTTGTAAAAGATCAGTATGGAAACTGTCTTGATGCCCTAAATACAGTCATCTTCCATACAGTTCGCAAAAGGACAAGAAAGAACACAAGTCAAATTCCGTTGAACAAAGAAGTATTTAAATACTCAAGGATAAAGTATTTAAATACTGTCAGTCTTCAGATCTTCAGAATCCCGCGAAATCCGGATCATGTCATATTCCCGTTGAAGGAAATCTTATTCAAACGGATATCTCAACGGATACTTTCTTCAGAGGCTATATATATCCTTGAAGACATTGAAGATTAGTCACCAATTACTAATCAAAGTAACCTAACTCTCAAAGCTATCAAAGTTATCATCTGAGCAAACATATCTCCTAAGCATATCGCAAGTTAGAACGAAAGAGATATACAGTGCTCAACATCAAGAACATCCATCATCAGCTCAAGATCTTGATATTCAAAGCTGCTGTTCTTACCTGGTTACCTACCTTTTACCTCTGTGTAAAAACCGAGCTCTGTGTGAACTCAACAAGTTATTCTGACCTGTGTGGGACGAATAAGGACGAAGCTTTGGAACTGTGTGTGAAGAAGCTAGTCAAGAAGGAAGCTTTAAACAATCTGTGTGAACGGTTGAAAGTGACATTCTTTGTATCAGTCTGTGTGAACGATACAAGGATAGGTTTGTTTATAATTACGTAGTTGTGTACGCAGTAATTATATAATAAACTTTTTACTCCTGTGTGGAGGACCAGTGGACGTAGAGGGGTTTACCTCGAACCACTTAAATTACTGTGTCATTTACCTTCAGCTTTTACTGTTTGAAATTACTGTGATATATTAAGTATACACCAAATACGTCGTTTCTGTATCCACGGCAACTAACTGTATCCAAGACTTCCGCTACGCACTCAAATTTAGATTCCGTACAGTTTGTTGTTTAAACTACTTTTCCAAACTGTATCCAGTATACTTAAGTGGCCAACAGAGTGTCACTTCAAGTATATGCCCCGAGAACAGTGAGTGTTCTTCGAGACGGTAGGAATAAAAATTGAGGGTTAGATCCCCTTCCTCTAGCGCCAGTTGTTGTTACCCAAAATATTTATCCGAAGATTAAATACTGCTGGAATGAACGGACAACAAACAAAGTTGTGGGAGCACTTCCGAGAGAATATGAATAACACAAGATTTGCCGGGTTTGTTAGGCCCGGGCTTGAATGCTCTCGCGAGATGTTATTAATACAAATATTCGTGGATACAAGTATTAATGTGAGAATCTAAGTACAATGAGTGTAAAAAGACTCTGTTAATCCAGCTCTTGAGCGAAGCTTGGTGTTCTTCCTCCCTGCCGATCGTCTTCTGTATGAGAGAGGCCGAGAGAAGAAAGAACCAAAAGATAGTTGTTGCCAAGAGTAGGAGAAAGCCAAGTGTGTGTGAAATCTCGTGGGAGTTGAAGTTCTGAAGCCTTTTTCCAAGTGCAGGCAGCCTGCTAGATATAGGGGCTGAGGTGCCCTGTTTCCTGGCGAGCGATCGCCTTCCGGCCAATATAATAATGGGCAATCGTCTGCCGGCCAATATAATAATGGGGCGATCGTCCATATCACATGGGCTGTCGGCCTAAAGTCCAAGGTAGCTACTGGCAGCCAGCTGTGCGGTCCAATGAGGAGCCAGCACGCGTCCGGAGTTACTGTCACATGCGGTCCTACTGACACCTTTCGGAGGGCCTGTCGGATGGTGGGAAGATGCTGACGGGCTATGGTCAACGATCCGTGATATGCGGATCTTGTCTCGGCTCTGCACGTGGGTTCAGTCCTGAGGCTCAGCCTTTGCCGACTGGATGACTATCGGCTTTGAGCGGCATGAGGCGGTCGTCACTAGCTGGTCACTGAGGGTCGGCATCGGTCGGTCACGAAGGGTCGGTCGGCAAGTGCCGGGAGATGATCTTCCGCTAGTCGGTCGCCAGGAGTCTATCGCCAAGTACCGAGAGACGATTGTCTTTGATGTCGATCGCTCGGCACCGGGACTTGTCCTGGGACCTTCGGTTGGCCGATCTATCTTGGCTGCCGGCTAAGGCTAGGCCGCCTGGTCGCTGGTCGGCGATTACGCCTCATTGCTCAGCGTGCTTCGTCGCCCGATCTCCGAGGCGATCGCCGGCCGGAGAGTATAATTCTCGACACAACACATAAAATCATAAATATAATGGTAAACGATATGTTATAAAACCTTAAACCATTCGAACCATGTTTATTTAATCCGATGTGATTCGATCCTAGCCTAATCGACCCTAATCTGATCTTGTAACATGTTTATTAAATCTGTCATAAACCCTAATCAAGAATCATGTGTTGTAAAGGTCTAGAATGGATTCTGAAAATGGGTCAGCTTGTAGGACGATTATGTGCGTATTATAACTGGAGATTTATAAGTGTTTTATTCTGTATTTTTGCATAGAAACTCAGTCTTATGTCTTAGTTAAGTTTTCCAATTGGTTTGAAGGAAATCGGAGTTGTATTGGTCATGTTTTTAAATTTTACGGGATTAAGGTTGTGTTGTTTCTGTCTCAAAATATGCTGTCTAGTTTTTGATCGGATTAAACAGGGTGAATCTTAATGACAACAAAGCGTTTTTCTGATTTTCTTGAGTCCAAAACTAAGTTTAAAGAGATTACTAACTTATCCAATTGGTTTGGAGTGAATTGGAGTTGATTGGGCATGTTTCTGAATTTTATGTGATCGCATATCAAAACAGTGTGTTCAGAAAATTATTTCAGTCGACTTGTGTGATTTTTCATGTCAAATATATAACGAGTTAAGAGCTCTTCTTTTACGGAGATAATATATAAGTTATAAGGGAATCCTTGGAATTTTTGAAAATTTTTCTGAAAGGTTTAACTATGTTTATAAATGCAAAACTTTTAGGGTATACCTGCAGTCCAGTTTCTGGACAGGTTTGGGAAAACGATTTTTGAAAAGGTACTTGCACTTAGAAATAAAATCTGGAAAATTTTGTGGAGGTGATTAACTCTTGTGGTAATCACAAGTAAAAATTTTTAAACCTCAGAACCTTATTTTTTATGTTTTTAAAATTCATAAGAAAATAGAACCAGATTCATTTGAGAAATCCCTAACCTATTAATAAATAACTTTGAGTATTGAATCCGTTATAACTTTAATGAACGTATAAGTAATATATAATTATAATTCATGTATATTCAGTGAAGGAGAAGTGATCCACCTTTCCTTGTGTTTAATTTCCGTTTGCTTTCATTTTTTTAAGTTACAGATATTCTACCTTTTATCAAGTAAAGGTTTCTCATGATTCTTATTCTTTGACCTTAATTCGTTGCATTGCTATGAACCTTTTAAAATGAACCTTTTGATATGAGCCTAATGTTATGATTCCTTTGTATTGATCCATTTGATATAATCCCATTGTTATGATCCCTTTTGATTGTAATAACCCATAATTTAGATTTCCGGAAATTTCTTTTTTTTCGGAGGAAATCCATTTCGACGACTCGCTCATGACCATTTCGTCATTCTGGGAATGATTAATTCTACACTTTTTGACATCCGAGTTCGTTTCGGTGTCGTTTTGTTGAGTTCCATGCTTTTTAGCGACTTTTCCGCACTTGAGTTCGATTCTTGCGAATCTCGTTCGAAACTGCTGTTTCGAGTTTCCCGTAAGTCCATTTAACTTCGTTAGATGTGTTGTGAACTTCGGTTTCGTGTTTCGATCATGTATCGTGTATTTAGGACGTTTTGGGCCATTTTCATAATTTCCCAAAGTTTGGGATAATTATTTTCCGTTGTCGAATTTCGAGCCTTCGGGTGGTCAGAATCGTGTGTTCTCTTAGTGCTCGAGTTCGTATTTGCGAGTACTTCGTAACCGTATCTTCGATTCGTATTCAGGTTCGGGTTTCGGGGTCGTTCGGGCCGTCGGAGTTGACCCCGGCCGAGTCATGGCCGGCGATGCAGGCCCTGAGCCGATCGGCGAGTTACGTGCGTTAGTGCTCGGCGATTCGTACGTAAGGGCGGTTATGTACGTAAGGCCACTGGCCGTGCGTCGTAGCGGTCCGGCGATTTTAGGCGATGACTTCGGTTACGTCGTAAGCCTTGGCGATTCGTACATACATAACCGTGACACCACGGCTATATAAGGCCTATGAGACGGGATTTTGGCCATTTTTCTCCTTCTATTCCTTCCCTTCCGCGGCTGAGGGTGTGCTTATCATGGAGCCATGTTGTTTAAGAACAAATCCATGAAGTTCTTGAGGTTATATAATCAATCAATCATCCGTTATCATCCTTTGATCCAGCGAATCAAGGTAATCTTCCTTAGAACCCTAAATTCTTGAATTTGGGGGTTTTTGCGTTTTTGTCCGATTCGTTCCGTATTGTTGATTAACTCATGATGGGTATGATTAATCTTGGTAGTATTCTTGTGTTTAACATCATTTAATCCATTGTTCTTCGTCGAATCGAAGTATATTTCTTGATTTCCTTCGAATCGACTTTTTGGGGGATTTATTCTCGATCTCGTTTTCCATCCGTTTTTGTTGGATAGATTGTGGTTAAATGATGTTGTTAAACATATTCTATGGATTGTATATCCATATTTCAACTTGGAATTCCGTTTTCGTGTTTTGTCGGGACGAATCGTGTTCTGGGCCGTTTTGGGGAAAACACTTGAACATTTGTCGTTCGTTCTTTGAATTGAACGGATTTGAGTCATGCTATGGAATTCATTTTCATTGTTGTTATTGTCCTCCGTAGTTTATTATCGCGAGTTGGAGATCGGTGGAGTCGCTGGGTTCGTAGTCGGTTCGTGTCAACCTACTTCGATCGATTCTCCGTGTTGTTCTTATTCGAGGCAAGTACCTTGTCCATAAAATTCTTATTTTGTGAATATGATCATTAGTGATCGTCTTTGTGTGTTTGTTTGTTTGTTTGAAATGAGTGTCAAAAGATTCGGCTAGCCTCGTTAAAGGCTCATTTTCAAAACGCGTGTGTTTTGTAAATTGTATGGGTTATAAGTGACTACGTGAATCCTTTGGATATATTTGGTGTTGATGTTGCACTTGATAATGCATGTGTACGTATATTGCTTATTTCCGTCCTGTTATGGTTGACGTGCGTGTTGTTATTTATTCGTGTGGTCGTGGACTAACGGATGAATTATGTGAATTGGTGTATTGATTTGATAATTGTTACCACGATGACTGTGTACTTGATGTTTGTGACAATGTGAATACTTGTTGTGAGAGACGTCATATTCGGGAGCCTCTGAGGTCGGGGCGTGTGATCTCCGGCCTGGTGTACGCTGCAATGTGCGGCTCCATATGGTTGGTGAACGCCGGTGTTTACCTGATGCGCGTGCAAGGGGCGGCTCTTATGGGAGTGACGCCGGCGCGATGGACACGGACAATGTGCGGCTGACATGTGGAGTGAACGCCGGTGCACAGGCGTTTCAGTGGAGGCGCCTGGCAGGCTTATTGGTAACGGATATTTGAGTGTTTAGCTAAGACCCCGTTACCGAACGATTATCGTATTTCAAATTCTTTCAACTCTTTTGAAATGCTGGTCTCGATATAGACCGTGATTCATGTTTTCTGAAAGTGTGTTTCAACTTGTTTTAAAGTGTTGGTATTGTTAGGAGTATGCCCTCGAATGCCACTCAGAGGTTGTTGAGTGAGGGCATTGTACTTGTAATTATGTAAACCATTTATATAAGGCAAATGAATGTTTCTTTATTTACTGGAAGTTACTGGCATTCCTAACTCGTAAATAAACATATAGAAACTAGTCCGTGTATTTGAGAGCAAAACGTTCCACTCCTTATTAGATAAGGGGGTCGACACTGGAAAGGTTATAGCTTAAATACTTAATCGTTCGCAAGTCGATGAAACTTGACTGGGCGTTAAGTTTATGTGAAGACTTGTATGACGTGTTCTTTGACATGGAGAGTGCCTGTCGAACGCTAATGGTTAGTGGGAGCACACGTTATAGGTATGCTAATTGGATTAGTATACTCGAACCGACTCACCCTCGATTCGTCACATGGATTTGACTCCGGGACAGTCAATGACGGAATCGAAAGGTTGTGATAGGTATTCGTGAACCTTCGACTTGAGGATTTAGTAGGGATGTGCTTGTGACGTCAAGATTTTCATTAGAGTAGTTCGACCCTGTAAACCGGAAGGCGGGGGTCAACCTCGACGTGCATCTTGACGGGCAAGTAGCAGGTCCTACTAAATACCAAGATAGAATTCTTTCTCCCGTTAGTGAGCGGGTTATATGTCCTATGCGGTTATTGGCAGATGAGATCATAAGTCTTTGGACAAAGCATTGGAGCTAGTTGTATTAGATACATGACAGCTCGATGATCTCGATTTGCATTAACGCATGCATAGCGTCAAGTGCAGATAGGGTTTGACTGACCGTGACCCTATAACTTGATCGGGACATTTGAAATAAGGGTTTATACATATACTGGTATTCACGACAGAATGGTTCTTGAATGATCCCAATCATTCGTTCTCAGTTGGGGTACAGTGTAGGCCGCCAGGCTGGCTAGGTGGTGCTACTACTCTTTGGTTCCTCCCATTGCTGACTGAGACGGACCTACCGAGTCGCGCATGAGGATTGACAACGGAATGAATCAAGCTAATTCTCTCATTATGAATATTAGATATTGGATATCTAAATTTAGGACATTAGATGTCTAAATCGATTTATTGGATAAATTGATTTACGGCCTAATGAATTAAATATATCACTGGGTGATTAATTTAATTCATGGATATAATTATTTCATGGAGAAATTAATTATGTTATAATGTATTTGATATGTTTAATTCATTGGATTAATTAATCGATATAAATACATCGATATGGAATCGGATTTTATCTGTTTGGACTCGCGGGAGTCCGAAACGAACCGAACTTGTCCGATTTCTACATGGGCCAAATCCCACACTTCCACCCACTTTCATATGGACCCATGTTCCATTCTTTATGGTTGATCATTGAGGTGGTGGGGCTTTGATTCTCATAATTATGAGATGTGCATGTGGAGAGTTGAATAAATGAAGATGAAGACATCTCTCACTTATCATTATTCCAAGCAACTTTCATTTTCCAACGTGAGGTTGAAGAGGAGAGAGAGATAGAAGTCTTCTTCATCATCTTCTTTATTCATCTTCTTCATTCATATTCTTCACAACTTCTTAGAGAGATTTTGTGAGGAAATATTGAGAGAGATAGATATTCATACACTTAGAGTGATATTAATATCTATAACAAGCTTCATCACCTAGCTCTAGCCGTATCCTCGGAGGATAGCAAGGTGTTGTCATTCCGTTCGTTTTTCCGGCGCGTGGCAAGTAGAGACGCGGTGCTTTCGGCGTTGGATCGTTCAAGGGCTTGAAGCGAAATAGATTCGTAGAGATCAAGCAAAGCTTGGGGAATAGCTCAAGAGAAGGTTATCCATTTAATCAACGGACTACGAGGGTATGTTTCTTGTATCTCTTGTATTTCGTTTTTGATATTCGTATATACGTAGCTCGATCGATCCTCGTAGGGATTCGGATCGAATTAATTTTCGTTTTACCGCTTCCGCTGGGCCTTCGTTTTAGGCACCGAATCTCAACAGTGGTATCGGAGCGTAGGTCTTGCAATCATATATACGATATTGCCATTTGGAATGCTCGATTAGATGGTGAATGATTTGGAATCATTTTAGTCATAATCGTGGTATATGTTTTTCGTTCGTAATAATTGTATTTTTCGTAAGTTTATGTCTAAATATAAATCTTAAATTTCTGGGAAATATGATTTATATTGAAGATATGAAAGTCGGAAAATATTGATATTGGATATCCGGTCGAAAATCTAGCCCCAAATCGTCGTCGGACGATTTTTTGGACAAAAAGGGTAATCTGGCCGAGAGTGACTCGACCGTGTCCTGGGTGACACGGTCGTGTCCGGCAGTCTGGCCAAGCCACTGCCAGGCGACCCGACCGTGTCCTGGGACTCGGTCGTGTCCTGGCCGGCATCTTCCGAGCGTGACTCGGCCAAGCCAGGCGTGATCGCTGTTAAGTCGCGAGGGTGACTTCGGTCATGGCCGTTTTCACCCGACTCGATTTTTCCGTGTATTCTTAAAAATTAATCTCCCGCACATTAAATTGGATTTAATATGATTAAAATGATTTATGGTATTTCATTTTATAAGGTAAATTTGATTAATCGGAATATTTATAGTCGACCGAATTATTTTGAACGTTATCAAATTACCGATTGTGTGAATCGATTGGATCGGTTCGTATTGTTGATTGGATCAATGTATCTCTACGCTTTCCATTTATATAGTATTTATTGGATGAATGCTTTTTGAATGGGGATGTGGTTCGTGGACTTAGTTTTGAATCGTTCGTTTTATTCGATTGGGTTGTAAAGGCCATTTTAAGCCTATTTATTTTACTAGAAATGTTTGTATCTAGGATGCAATTTTCGAAGTAAAATTTATATGTAATGACGAAGACCGGAGGAAGATCCATTTCGAGAAGACGAAGATTCAAGACGAAGACTTGTAATTAGATTACGGAGTTTTTGTTTTCTAGGAACGGTCCATGAACCACATGTTGGTAGCAACTAGGTTGTGAATGGTTTTTTTTCATATTGTATGAATACCACAAACACGCTAATATGATTAATGTGCAAAGTGTAACGTTAATCGCGAAAATTCTCCCACAATAAATAATTAAGTTTATAAGGTTTCAAGGTTTTCCTTCCCTCCATCGAGTTTTCGGGAAATTGAAATCCAAACCGGATGTGCTATGCTTCCGAGTTATCGGGGTAGTCATTCGGGGAGGGCGGATAAATTACCGGGAGCGCATTGGATGCCTTCGGTTGGAGCAAATTTTATCCCTAGAAACCTGATAGGTTGCCGGATAAGATTCAATTGTGGCCCGATTTGCGTCGATGGTATAAACTTAACTTGTTCACGAACCATAGAAATCGTATAGGTTGAGGGGAGTGAACAAGGGGAAAAAGAAGATCGAATCATCCAATAGATGGGTTGGTGTTGGACACCACTTTATGAAAATTAATAGACTAGAAACCTATTCGGTTGCCCTCTATTAAGATTTAAAAAGAACTCGATCACCACTATGAAGTAGAGCGACGATACTTCCGGATATCACATGGGAGTGTGTTATTCCGATAAAAATAGTGGGAGCTGCGTAACAAGAATAGAAAAGACCTTAAATTCTATACTCAGAACATAATTGAATGAGTCACTAATTAATCTGTTATACTTAATGCAGACAAATCTCAATATGACAATGAATCCACTCGCAATTCTACTCGAAAAGAACACCTTAATGGGACCTAACTTTGTGGATTGGCTCCAGATCGATGATTGTCCTCGGTATAGAGGCAGGATACGTCTTGGAGACGGACATTCCGGCGCCTCCTATGCGGACTCGAGCCAATCGGGAAGAGATTGAAAACCACGAAAAGTGGGTTAAGGATGACGTGAAAGTCCGTGCTTATATGATGGCTTCCATGTCTAATGAGATTGAGAGCTCATGAGAAAATGACTTCGCTGGCGATTCTATCTCACTTAACCGAGCTTTATGGTGAGCACAGTGACGCTAGATATGAGATATCCAAGCAAGCTGTTCGGTGCAAGGATGAAGGAAGGTGAGAAAGTTGGGAACACGTCCTCAAAATGATATCCATGATCGAGAGATTGGAGGCTCTTGATTTTAAAATGGATACTTCTCTCCAAACCGACCTTATCCTACGGTCTCTCCCGATTCCTTCTCACGATTTGTTATGAACTTCAAGCGCAATGAGATTGCATGTAACTTAGCCGGATAATGAACAAGTGGTGATTGCTCGAGTCTCGGATGAAGACCCCGCGGATTAAGGAGTCTGCACTACTGATTACTACCGGACTTCGGAAGTCTAAGAATAAGAAGAAAAAGACAAAGAAGCGGACTGGACCACAAGCTAAGGACCTTAAGGGAAAGGGCAAGGCCCCGATGGTTCCAAAGAACAAGAAGAAGAAGGATGCTTTTCTCAAGTGCGGTGGTGGGCCTTTGGGCTAGAGACTGTCCGATTCTTCATGGCACTTAGTCTGAGAACTTTTAGTTTTGGAAACAAATTGTTCTCTTGTATTTTCTACTTCTGAATCTTGGATTCTCGTGCTAGTTCTCATATTTGTACCGTGAATCGGGATGCGGAACAAAGTAGGAAACTTGGAGCTGGAGAAGTTATGATCACAGTCGGAAGCGGGCATAGTGTCGAGGCGACCGACATAGGATCACTTCTTTTGGGTTTAGAATCCGGCTTTGTTTTTACTTTAGAAGATGTACTTGTTTTGCCCAAGGGGCACAAAAACATAGTATACATTCGGTCATGGACCGAAAAGGCTTTTCATTTTTCATTGGTGATGGTTCTGCAAAATTTATTTTAGAAATAAACTAGTGGGTCTTGCTACATTGTTGAATGGATTGTATCATCTAAATCTCGGCAACAAAGTAGTTGTGAATACTATAACTAGAAAACGCGGTAGGGATGAAACCAATCAAGTTTTGGAATGGCATCTTAGACTTGGTCATGTTGGTCGGACCAAGGTTTACAAGATGGAAAAGATGGACTTATGGGTCCATTGGGATCGAATCCCTTTCCTACTTGTGAATCTTGCCTTAAAGGCAAAATGACTAAGTCCCCTTCACAGGGACATTTCAAAGAGCCGCCGATAAATGGGATTAATCCATACCGACGTATGTGGTGCTTTGGAAGCGGCACGTGACGGATATCAATATTTCATTACGTTCTGAGATGATCATACTAGGTATGGTTATGTATACTTAATGAAACATAAATCCGAGGCCTTTGAGAAATTCCAGGAATTCAAGGCCCTAGTCGAGAAACAAGCGGTAATCATATCAAAGCACTTGGTCGGACCGAGGTGGCGAGTATATGAGCATGGAGTTTGTGAGTTCCTTAAGGAACATGGAATAGTTTCACAACTAACACCACCAGGTACTCCTAAGTTAAATCGAGTGTAAGAAAGAAGGAACCGTACCCTGATGAACATGCTCCGTTCCATCTTGGGCTATCTTGACTTGCCGATTTACCTGCGGGGGTATGCACTCTGACTGCCGCGTATATCTTGAACAGATGTCCTTCCAAATCCGTTCCTAAAACTCCACATGAGATGTGGGAAGGAAGGAAACCAAGTCTTAATCATATTAGGATTTGGGGATGTCCCGCTTATGTCAAGAAGACTAAGGTGGAAAAGTTGGAAGCTAGGTCTGCGAAGGGACGTTTCATTGGATTCCCATCTGGGACGATGGGATATCTATTCTACATGCCCGAAGATCGAAGGATCATTGTTGCTTTACAAGCACACTTCCTGGAAGATGAGTTCATTCAGGAAGGAGGAGCAGGTAGAAGTATTTCTTTAGAAGAATACAATGAAACTCGAGAGACACCTTTGCAAGAAACTGGAACCGAACTTTCTGAAACACAAGTACAACCACCTCGTAGGTCTAGTAGGGTGTCTCATTTACCTGAGAGGTATGGGCTTGTGCACTTGGAGGAGCTGGGTCTCCATGAGGTTCCAAGTGATAGCCAAGAGACCGACCCAAGAACATATGACCAAGCGATGGTGGATGTAGACTCCGCGAAATGGCGTGAAGCTATGGAAGCTGAGATAGACTCGATGCATGTGAATCAGGTCTGGACTCTAGTAGACCGCCCCAAGGGCATAGTGCCTATTGGGAACAAGTGGATCTACAAGAGAAAGACTGATGGTGATGGCAAGGTTGACGCCTATAAGGCCAGGCTTATGGCAAAGGGTTATACCCAGAAGGAAGGGATAGATTACCACGATACCTTCTCGCCCGTAGCGATGATCAAGTCTATTCGCATGATGCTTGCTATAGCTGCCTACCACGATTATGAGATATGGCAAATGGACGTAAATACGGCTTTCCTTAATGGATTCCTCGAGGAGGAAATCTATATGGAGCAGCCTAAAGGCTTTGTGTCTGAAGTCGATATTCAGAAAGTGTGCAAGCTTCAGCGTTCCATTTATGGACTGAAGCAAGCGTCGCGTAGTTGGAACCTTCGTTTTGATGAGGCAATCAAAGAGTTTGATTTCGTGCAAAATGAAGAGGAACCTTGTGTATACAAGAGGGTTAGTGGGAGCAAGATCGCATTTTTAGTACTATATGTAGATGACATTCTACTAATAGGAAATGATGTGGGAATGCTTAGTTCTGTGAAAGCTTGGCTTTCGAGTAATTTCTCCATGAAAGACTTGGGAGAAGCAACCTATATTCTTGGTATTCGGCTCTACCGGGATAGAGCGAAGAGAACAATAGGCCTTTCCCAAGCCCTCTATATAGATAAGATCTTAAAGCGATTTAAGATGGATGATTCTAAAGGAGGGTTCCTACCGATGCAACATGGAATAAAACTCACCTTGAAGATGTGTCCTCAAAGTGAGGAACAACGCAAGGAAATGAGTAATATACCATATGCTTCGGCCGTGGGTAGCCTTATGTATGCTATGTTGTGTACAAGACGACATCGCGCATCTTTGTAAGCGTGGTGAGTAGGTTTCGAGCAAACCCAGTAGGGAACATTGAATGCTTTGTAAAGAACGTTCTCAACTACTTGAGAAGAACTAGAGATATGGTTCTTATGTATGGCGGTGGAGAATTGGATGTGGTGGGATTCAGATTCGGACTTCCAGGGCGAAGGACGACTCGATTTCCACTTCGGCTACATATTTACTCTTAATGGAGGAGCGGTATCTTGGCGTAGTGCCAAGCAAAGCGCGGCCTTGATTCCACTGTCGGTGAGTATCAAGCGGCCTCGGAGGCTTCGAGGAAGGGTTACGGATTAAGAAGTTTCGGAGAACTTCAAATGATACCATGTCTTGAAATTTACTGTTCATTTGTCTGCGACAACGACGGAGTATGAGCGCAGGCCAAGGAGCCGAGGTTTCACAACAGCACCAAACATATTGAGACGAAGTATCATCTCGTAAGAGAATTTGTTCGCAAGGGATATATTGTGCTGCACAGAGTAGACTCGGCCGACAACGTCGCCGATCCACTAACCAAGCCACTTTCTCAGACTAGCTTGGAGCGTCATCTGGAGAACATGGGTATTAGATACCATAGTGTGTGGCATTGAGTGCAAGTGGGAGATTGTTAAGAGTATGCCCTCGAATGCCATTCAGCGGTTGTTGAGTGAGGGCATTGTACTTGTAATTATGTAAACCATTTATATAAGGCAAATGAATGTTTCTTTATTTACTGGAAGTTACTGGCTTTCCTAACTCGTAAATAAACATATAGAAACTAGTCCGTGTATTTGAGAGCAAAACGTTCCACTCCTTATTAGATAAGGGGGTCGACACTGGAAAGGTTATAGCTTAAATACTTAATCGTTCGCAAGTCGATGAAACTTGGTAGGCGTTAAGTTTATGTGAAGACTTGTATGACGTGTTCTTTGACATGGAGAGTGCCTGTCGAACGCTAATGGTTAGTGGGAGCACACGTTATAGGTATGCTAATTGGATTAGTATACTCAAACCGACTCACCCTCGATTCGCCACATGGATTTCACTCCGGGACAGTCAATGACGGAATCGAAATGTTGTGATAGGTATTCGTGAACCTTCGACTTGAGGATTTAGTAGGGATGTGCTTGTGACGTCAAGATTTTCATTAGAGTAGTTCGACCCTGTAAACCGGAAGGCGGGGGTCAACCTCGACGTGCATCTTGACGGGCAAGTAGCAGGTCCTACTGAATACCAAGATAGAATTCTTTCTACCGTTAGTGAGCGGGTTATATGTCATATGCGGTTATTGGCAGATGAGATCATAAGTCTTTGGCCAAAGCATTGGAGCTAGTTGTATTAGATACATGACAGCTCGATGATCTCGATTTGCATTAACGCATGCATAGCGTCAAGTGCAGATAGGGTTTGACTGACCGTGACCCTATAACTTGATCGGGACATTTGAAAGAAGGGTTTATACGTATACTGGTATTCACGACAGAATGGTTCTTGAATGATCCCAATCATTCGTTCTCGATTGAAGTGCAGTGTAGGCCGCCAGGCTGGCTAGGTGGTGCTACTACTCTTTGGTTCCTCCCATTGCTGACTGAGACGGACCTACCGAGTCGCGCATGAGGATTGACAACGGAATGAATCAAGCTAATTCTCTCATTATGAATATTAGATATTGGATATCTAAATTTAGGACATTAGATGTCTAAATCGATTTATTGGATAAATTGATTTACGGCCTAATGAATTAAATATATCACTGGGTGATTAATTTAATTCATGGATATAATTATTTCTTGGAGAAATTAATTATGTTATAATGTATTTGATATGTTTAATTAATTGGATTAATTAATCGATATAAATACATCGATATGGAATCGGAGTTTATCTGTTTGGACTCGTGGGAGTTCGAAACGAAGTGAACTTGTCCGATTTCTACATGGGCCAAACCCCACACTTCCACCCACTTTCATATGGACCCATGTTCCATTCTTTATGGTTGATCATTGAGGTGGTGGGGCTTTGATTCTCATAATTATGAGATGTGCATGTGGAGAGTTGAATAAATGAAGATGAAGACATCTCTCACTTATCATTATTCCAAGCAACTTTCATTTTCCAACGTGAGGTTGAAGAGGAGAGAGAGATAGAAGTCTTCTTCATCATCTTCTTTATTCATCTTCTTCATTCATATTCTTCACAACTTCTTAGAGAAATTTTGTGAGGAAATATTGAGAGAGATAGATATTCATACACTTAGAGTGACATTAATATCTATAACAAGCTTCATCACCTAGCTCTAGCCGTATCCTCGGAGGATAGCAAGGTGTTGTCATTCCGTTTGTTTTTCCGGCGCGTGGCAAGTAGAGACACGGTGCTTTCGGCGTTGGATCGTTCAAGGGCTTGAAGCGAAATAGATTCGTAGAGATCAAGCAAAGCTTGGGGAATAGCTCAAGAGAAGGTTATCTATTTAATCAACGGACTACGAGGGTATGTTTCTTGTATCTCTTGTATTTCGTTTTTGATATTCGTATATACGTAGCTCGATCGATCCTCGTAGGGATTCGGATCGAATTAATTTTCGTTTTACCGCTTCCGCTGGGCCTTCGTTTTAGGCACCGAATCCCAACAGGTATAAGGGTTAATTTACCAAGGACATTTGACGAGATCTCCGAGGGTTAATTAATCAGGGGTCTTGAGCAGTTTTTGGGCAGACGAAAGGTTGTGTCCTTGATTATACTGTGTTGTCATTTTGTGTTTTGGGTCGAGGACCCCGTGTGATGTTGTGATGTTTGATCTCATGTTGATATTATTTGGATTGGATCGAGGACCCCGTGTGATGTTGTGATGTTTGGTCTCATGTTGATATTATTTGGATTGGGTCGAGGACCCCGTGTGATGTTGAGATGTTGTAATTTGTTTAGCTAGCCAGCTCGGGAGGGTCCTTCGAGGCCTCGGGTGGGATCTATGGTATTACCCTGTTCCCAAGGCGATTCATGTGTGTGATTTGTTCCGCTAGCCAGCTCGGGAGGGTCCTTCGAGGCCTCGAGTGGGATTTGTGGCTTCGACCCGGTCCTAGGCGATGCGCGTGCGCGATTATGTTTTGTTGATTTTTATGTCCGTCGAGGACACATGATAATGGGCTCTGGCCCTGTGAATTGTTGTCGGTTTTCTATTTGCGAAAACAAAATCTTTGGGTTGTGACCCCTGTTGATTTTGGAAAGAGAAGGATTCAGAAATCCTAAATTGTTTTCTATTAAAACTCTCGATGGCATTTTAAACTATTTTATAAATTGTTTCCCTTGATTGGTGATCTTTTGGTTTTGGAATGTTTTACCAAACTTATGCCTCGGGAAGTGATTTTCGTTACGTTTGGGACTTTGAGGATCCCTGGTTATTGTTATTCGTGGAATTTGAATTGTATGACTCGTATTTTTGCACTTGTACTTGCACTAGCAAAACAGTGGAGTTTTGCTAACCCCCGAGTATTCGGGGGGTGGATGTCTATTTTTGCATTCAGGTTTTGGAGCATAACACAGGGTCGGCACGAAGGATGATGAAAGATGATCGATACTAATCACATGAGGAACCGTACCTTGTTTATTGGTTCAGTTGTACTTTATTTTCCGCTGCTATATTTTTCCCGTTGTACGGGTGTGGTTGTATTTTGACCCCTGCGTGGGCATGAGTTGTATTTGAGTTCTATGTATTCATTGAAAGACCAAATCGGTCTACTGAGTCATTTTAGCCTTAAAGGCATGGTTGAGTTGTTATATGTTGTTACCAGCCTGGTAGACCCTTGAGGAAAGGTTCTACGGCGTGTAATATCCCTGAGCGGATTGAGGGTGTTACATAAATGGTATCGGAGCTTAGGTTGTGGAAACCTAGGCTGTCGGGTCAGTGGTGTCTGTTGAGTTTTGTCTTGTCGGATTTTATCTGACTGAGTCGTGTCGCGACGCGTAAATGCCCGAGTTCTTTGGTCGTGATTAGTATCGTGGGGCGATCATCATCTTCGTGCGACCTGTGGATGTAAGTCTCCCTTCTTTGTATTGTGCCTCGTGTGACACGAGCTATTTGTTTGATTTTGTGTTAAGTGATGGAACCTTCATGTAGATTCTTGGTTTCGTGATGCGTTCGTGTGATTCTCTTATTTCGTTTGTATGAGGAGTGTTGGCATTATTTATGTCTTTTCTTGTGATAATCGGTGTTTGTCTTCATTAAAAGACATGTATTGTCTTGACTTTGTACGATTTGATGCGTATATTATAATATGTTTAAAGGAATATTGTTACATGAGCATTTTTGGGGATTCTAGCCCATTGAATTATTTTTGAAAACCTTGAGTATCTTAGAAAATAAATTTCGAGACGTACTTTTAAAACGAATTATTTTCTTGCGGCGTTTTCAAGATGCTTTCTAGTGCCGCAATATATGTCAAAAAAAATTTCCAGTTGAGGACCAAAAATATTTTGAGATATTTTCAATTAATTAGAAACACTTTTACTTAGACCCGAGGGTCGAATATTCTGAAAGTTTTCACTAAGAGAAAGTGTCCTCATTTTTATCAAATGCGAAATGGTTCTCCAAAGTCTCGATAACGATGTTTCACGTTTGTATTTTTTTTTCGAAAGGTGATACTCAAGATCAACCGGTGTTCTTCTAAATTAATTTTAAAAATGAGGTTTTCGTTTTAAAACCTATCCATTCCCGTTTAAGGGTTGGGTATGTATGTAGGATATTCGCGTTCTCATTATGATGTTTGCTCCCGAGTATGATCGAATTGGAGGTGTGAGCGTTGAGTCGTTTTCCACACATTTGTTGCGTTAGCCCTCTGTGAGAGGTGGGATGTTGGTATTGAATATTGTCGCCTCGTAGTGATTTCTGCGTTGTCGCGCATGTGCGAGCTGTTAGAGCTTGGTATGGTATGACCGTGTGCATTAGTGATGGTTCCGTTATGTGTCGTTTGTTTAATGTCTTGTTACCTTGCTCCCGTTTTTGTGAATTTCGTGGACGAGGTCGGAGGTAATACCCGTATTATTTTGACTTCGGTATTTTCTCTTTCTCCAGTCTATCGATTCGCTCATGTTCGTTGATACTTTATGAACTTGTTTTGTATTTTGGTTTCATCGTCCGAACGAGCTGTGATCTTGTTGTGGGTTGATCTATTTATCGCTGTGACTTTTTCGAGTTCGGTTCGATTCTTGTGAAACTTGTTCGGAAGTGACATCATCTGGTTCTACTAGTTCTTTTATTCGAAGTGTATCAGATTTGGAACTCTTGTGTTTTCGACTCTGTCGACTCGTTTATGTTCGTTGACATTTCTGAGCTTATCCTGCCCCTTGCTTTTGTTGATCGAACGAGTGTGGTATTATTTCGGAATAACTCGTTTTTCGTTGTGACTTTTCTATTGCTATTCCCTTTCCTGTGGATCTTATATGAATGCACATCCTTTTGTTTTCACCGGATCATATATTGTCTCGAGTCGAGATGTGAACCTTGGAGTTGTTGTTTGAATTTTATTATCCTTCGTATTTCGGACATGATTGTTCGATTTTTATTGTCTCGATCGTTTGTTTGTTCGGTTTTTGTTCTCGTTTCGTGATTTTTGAGCGTTCAGGCTCCTTCCTAATTCCCTTAAGTTCGGGAAATTAGTCTCGTTTTCGATCTTCCTACCCTTGAGCGGTGGAATTCCATATTTGTTCAGCGATTGGCTCACATTTTGATTGATGTACCGTTGGGTTGGTCAATCGTATTGATTTTCGTTCGTTGTGTTTTGTGATTGTTCGGATAATTGACTTGATTGTATTATCCATTTGATGACGCTTTTCACTTGTTGGTTCTATTATATCCCTAACGGCGACGTTGTGTTGGTTGTCGTGGAGCGTGTTTTCACACCATATATTCCTTTGTGTTGCTTGTAACATTTCGCCGTTGGGCATGAGTTACGCGCTTCTTGTGTATCTCGTTGAGTTTTTCCTGGTGGGATATTTCTTCTCCCTACTTGTTTTAAGTTTCGGGACAAAACTTCTTTTAAGGAGGGTAGAATGCAATAACCTGTAATTTCGATTTCCGGTAATTTATTTTTTTTCGGCGGAAGTCCGTTTGGATGATTCGCGCATGACCGTTTCGTCATTCTTGGAATGATTAATTCTACACTTTTTGACATCCGAGTTTGTTTCGGTATCGTTTTGTTGAGTTCCGTGCTTTTTAGTGACTTTTCCGCACTTGAGTTTGATTCTTGCGAATCTCGTTCGAAACTGCTGTTTCGAGTTTCCTGTAAGTCCGTTTAACTTTGTTAGACGTGTTGTGAGATTCGGTTTGGTGTTTCGATCATGTATCGTGTATTTCGGACGTTTTGGGCCATTTTCGTAATTTCCCAAAGTTTGGGGTAATTACTTTCTGTTATCGAATTTCGAGCCTTCGGGTGGTCGGAATCGTGTGTTCTCTTAGTGCTCGAGTTCGTCTTTGCGAGTACTTCGTAATCGTATATTCAATTCATATTCAGGTTCGGGTTTCGGGGTCGTTCGGGCCGTCGGAATTGGCCCCGGCCGAGTCATGGCAGGCGATCTCGGCGGTAAGCCGCCGAGTTACGTGCGTTAGTGCTCGGCGATTCGTACGTAAGGGCGATTACGTACCTAAGGCCACGGCCGGTAATGTACGTAGCGGGCCGCGATTTTGGGGCAGCTCGGTTACGTCGTAAGCCTTCGATTCACGCATGACGTAACCGGCCGGCATGACGGCTATATAAGGCCCTGCAGACGGGATTTTGGCCATTTTTCTCCTTCTTCTCCTTCTCTTCCGCGGCTGAGGGTGTGCTTATCATGGATCCATGTTGTTTAACAACAAATCCATGAAGTTCTTGAGGTTATATAATCAATCAATCATCCGTTATCATCCTTTGATCCAGCGAATCAAGGTAACCTTCCTTAGAACCCTAAATTCTTGAATTTGGGGGTATTGCGTTTTTGTCCGATTCGTTCCGTATTGTTGATTAATTCACGATGGGTATGATTAATCTTGGTAGTATTCTTGTGTTTAACATCATTTAATCCATTGTTCTTCGTCGAATCGAAGTATATTTGTTGATTTCCTTCGAATCGACTTTTTGGGGGATTTGTTCTCGATCTCGTTTTCCATACGTTGTTTTTGGATAGATTGTGGTTAAATGATGTTGTTAAACATATTCTATGGATTGTATATCCATATTTCAACTTGGAATTCCGTTTTCGTGTTTTGTCGGGACGAATCGTGTTCTGGGCCATTTTGGGGAAAACACTTGAACATTTGTCGTTCGTTCTTTGAATTCAACGGCTTTGAGTCATGCTATGGAATTCATTTTCCTTGTTGTTATTGTCCTCCGTAGTTTATTATCGCGAGTTGGAGATCGGTGGAGTCGCTGGGTTCGTAGTCGGTTCGTGTCAACCTACTTCGGTCGATTCTCCGTGTTGTTCTTATTCGAGGCAAGTACCTTGACCATAAAATTCTTATTTTGTGAATATGATAATTAGTGATCGTCTTTGTGTGTTTGTTTGTTTGTTTGAAATGAGTGTCAAAAGATTCGGCTAGCCTCGTTAAAGGCTCACTTTCAAAACGCGTGTGTTTTGTAAATTGTGTGGGTTGTAAGTGACTACGTGAATCCTTTGGATATATTTGGTATTGATGTTGCGCTTGATAATGCGTGTGTATGTATATTGCTTATTTCCGTCCCGTTATGGTTGACGTGCGTATTGTTATTTATTCGTGTGGTCGTGGACTGACGGATGAATTATGTGAATTGGTGTATTGATTTGATAATTGTTACGACGATGACTGTGTACTTGATGTTTGTGACAATTTGAATACTTGTTGTGAGAGACGTCATATTCGGGAGCCTCTGAGCACGGGGCGTGCGATCTCCGGCCTGGTGTACGCTGCAATGTGCGGCTCCATATGGTTGGTGAACGCCGGTGTTTACCTGATGTGTAATATCCGCAATTTCGAATTTCGGTAATTTTCTTTTTCCGGAGGAAGTTCATTTTGACAACTCTATCATGACCGTTTCGTCATTCCGAGAATGATTAATTCTGCACTTTTTGTCATCCGAGTTCGTTTCGGTGTCGTTTTATTGAGTTCCGTGTCCTTAATCGACTTTTTCACGTGGGAGTTCGACTTTGTAAAGTCACCATTAATTCTTGGAAACTCCAAAAATTCTGAATCTTTGCAACATTATAGAGAATCAAGTTAGCTTTCCAATGGTTCAAACGGTGAGTCAATCGGAGTCCATACGAAGGAGTTATGGTCGAAATAGCGAAGACTGCACGGTGTGCCTTTTTGGTGTTGAAGGGGGCTGTACCGTGTGCCGCGGCACACTTGTCCTGTGCCGCGGCACACGGGCTTTTTCTGCGTTTTTTAGCAGATTTTCGAGGAGAAAACTTCATTTTTCTCCTCTCTTCTTCCTCCTTCCATCTAGGGCGATTTCAATGGCGATTTTGGGCGATTTGAGTGCTCCAAAACTTGTAGAGATCATCCACCTCAAGTCTTGTTGTAGATTTTCGGCCTCTACTTGAATCCTTCATCCAAATCAAGGTATTTTTGGCTTGAACCCTTGTTTTTGTAGATTTGGGGATTTTCCTTTTTGATTTCGATTCCAATCCGTTTTTAATCAATTAATTGTTGTATAAACGTTGTTTTGAACTTGTTCTACGGATTGGATACTCGTATCTTTGGTTCGTTCAACCCGAGAGGTGATTTCTTTGTTCTTGAAGGGTCTTGAACATTTAATGTTCGATTAAATGTTCGAATGAGTTCCCTTTGATAGTTTGTTGGGATTTCCGTTGTTTTCGGCCTTGATTCTCGTCATAATCATGTTTTATTATTCTTTACGGAGGATTATAGGTGCTCGATGATTCCGATGTTGAATTCCGTTGGTGATTGATGATTCATGTGGTGTTTTCCCGTAGTAATTTCGGTGTTATCGCGTTCTAGATAGTGTTCGGGGATTTGAGGGCTACCCGGCCGTATCCGTTCACTTTTCCATTGCTCGTGATATCGAGGCAAGTACCTTGCCCATACTCTTCTTATTTTGTGGATATGATGATCGGTGATCGTCTTGGTGTGTTTGTTTGGTTGTTTGAAATGAAGTTTCAAAAGATTTCGGTTTGGCCTCGTTAAAGGTTTTCTTTCAAATGCGTGTGTGTTTTGTGAACGGCGTGTTTTGGGAATTGATTATGATTTGATTATTTTGAACGTTGAAGGATTTGATGATGATACTCCTATTGTTTAAAGTTATGGAATCGTGTATTCCGTATCTAATCTTGTTATTGTGTTTTGAAGAGTTTGATAATGGTGTCGAGTTAATGGCCATCTCTAGTGAGTATTCTTAATGAACTTACATTCTTAGCATGTTAGTTTTGCATGAGTAATGTGTGTGTGTGTATGCTCACTACGGGTTAGATCCGACGGGGTCTCGGTAGGGGTCCACAGAGACGTGGATCGACGAGCTTGCTTTTAACCACTACGGGTTAGATCCGACGGGGTCTCGGTAGGGGTCCACGAGAGACGTGGATCGACGGTTAATTGTGGTGCATTTTACAAATGTGACTTATTTATGGCATTTAGGAAATGAGCGCTTTTGAACGGTTTTCATGATTGCATGCATCGACTAAGTGTGTAACAGGTAAGTTGTTCGTTTGGCTTACTTGGCTAGGATGGCACAAGAGTATTTTGTTGTTTGTTTTAAATCCTTTATTTGTGGATTTTGATATTGGGAGACGAACCTTGTGGTCGTTCTTGTGTCTTGTGGTGATGAGATTTGGGGCTAAAATCCCAATGGTTTTGTAAAAGTCATTTTATGGATTTGGGGCTAAAATCCCAACGGGTTGGTAAATGTCATTTTCGGAAAGTAAAGATTTGGGCGCGACCCCTTTTGTCTTGTGGATTTTGAAAAGTAGGATTTGATAATCCCAAATGGTTTTCTATTAAAACTCTCGATGGCATTCTAAACCGTCTTATAAATTATTTCCATTGATTTATGGTATTTCGATTTTTAAAGGTTTTCTCAAACCCTTGCCTCGAGAAGTACTTTTCGTTTCGTTTGGATCTTTGAGGATTCTGGTTATTGTTATTCGTGGAATGTGAATTGTATGGCTCGTATTTGCACTTTGTATTTGCACTAGCAAAACGGTGGAGTTTGCTAACCCCAGAGTATTCGGGGTGGATGTCTATTTTGCATTCAGGTTTTGGAGCATAACACAGGTCGGCACGAAGGATGATGAAAGATGAACGATACTAATCACACGAGGATCCGTTGATGTCGTATTGGTCTAGTTGTATTTTCTTTTCCGCTGCAGTATCTTTTCCCCATTGTACGGGAGTTTATTGTATTTTGACCCCTGCGTGGGTATATGTTGTAATTGAGTTGTATATTTTTATTGAAAGACCAAATCGGTCTACTGAGTCATTTAACCTTGAAGGCATTGTCGAGATGTTAAATGTTGTTACCAGCCTGGTAGATCTTCGAGGAGAGGGTCTACGGCGTGTAATATCCCTGAGTGGATTGGGGGTGTTATATAAATGGTATCGGAGATTAGGTTGTGGAAACCTAGGCTGTCGGGTCAGTGGTGTCTATTGAGTTTTGTCTCGTCGGATTTAGTCTGACTGAGTCGTGTCGCGACGCGTCGTTTGAGTTTGTTGGTCGTGATTAGTATCGTGGGGCGATCATCATCTTCGTGCGACCTGTGGAAGTAAGTCTCCCTTCTTTGTGTTGTGCCTCGTGTGACACGAGCTATTTTTATGATTATTTGTTAAGTGATGGAATCCTTATGTGGATTTTGATTTCACGATATGTATTTAATCAACTCTCGTATTTGATTTATACGAGGAGTGTCGTCGCTTGTGATGTCTTTTTATTGTTGTTTTTGTCCGTTGCTGATGATTTTCGAATCGATTTGCACGTTTTACAAGTTCTCTTGTGGAAGCTTTGTGCTTATACACGTTCGACTTGTTCACTAGCCAGTGCGCTAGGGTCTTTAGAGGCCTCGAATGGGGCCAGTGGTTTTGTTCTGAATGTGGTTATTTGACTCTAATATTTTGTTCTTATGAGGAGTAGTGTTCTTTGGATTGTGCATGTTGAATCGTATTTCTTTTATCCATTGCGTGAGTTCTTTTGTAATGACTTTCGGTATTTTACCGACCGAGTTTTATTTCGATAACCGCTTCCCTTAACCGAGTTTTTGGCATTATGGCCTTGACCGCTTTGTGAAATTCTCATGACGGTATTTAGTATTTTATAAATGGCTTTCGTGAGTTTTGAAATATTACCGTCATCACCTTTTTGGCATTTTTGTAAATGGTTTTTAGTGGGGTTCGGCCTTGGGACCCAGCGCTATGATGTTCCGTGTGATTACCTGAAATTTTTGGGCATTCTAGCCTTTTTGGCATCGTCCTTTTTGGCATTGAATTATTTTCGAAAACTTGAGTATCTTAGAAATAAATTTCGAGACATATTTTTTTTCAAATGAGTTATTTCCTTGTGGTACATCCAGGTGCCACAATATATTCCAAAAATTTTTCTGCCTCGAGGACCAAAATGTTTTGAGATATTTTCAATGTTTTAGAAACACTTTTATTTAGACCCGAGGGTCGAATATTCTGAAAGTTTTCACTAAGAGAAAGTGTCCTCATTTTTTATCAAATGCGAAACGGTTCTCCAAAGTCTCGATAACGATGTTTCACGTTTGTACTTTTTGAAAGGTGATACTCAAGATCAATCGGTGTTCTTCTAAATTATTTTCAAAATGAGGTTTTCATTTTTAAAACCTATCCATTCCCGTTTGAGGGCTGGGTATATAAGTATGATGTTCGCGTTGTCATTTTTGATGTTTGCTCCCGAGTATGACGGAATTGGCGGTGTGAGCGTTGAGTCGTTTTCCACACATTTGTTGTGTTAGCCCCTTGTGAGAGGTGGGATGTTGGTGTTGAATATTGTCGCCTCATGGTGATTTCTGCGTTGTCGCGCATGTGCGAGTTGTTAGAGCTTGGGTTGCTATGGTCGTGTGCATCGGTGATCGTTCCGTTATGTGTCGGTTGTTTAATGTCTTGTTACCTTGCTCCCGTTTTTGTGAATTTCGTGGACGAGGTCGGAGGTAATGCCCGTACTATTTTGACTTCTGTATTTTCTCTTACTCCAGTCTATCGATTCGCTCATGTTCGTTGACACTTTATGAACTTGTTCTGTATTTCGGTTTCATCGTTCGAACGAGCTGTGATCTTGTTGTGGGCCGATCTGGTTATCGATGTGACTTTTTCGAGTTCGGTTCGATTCTTATGAACCTTGTTCTGGAGTAACATCATTTGGTTCTACTAGTCCTTTTATTCGAAGGGATCGGATTTTGAACTTGTATATTCTACTTTGTCGACTCATTTATGTTCGTTGACATTTCTGAGCTTGTCCTGCCCCTTGTTTTTGTTTATCGAACGAGTGTGGCATCATTCCGGAATAACTCGTTTGTCGTTGTGACTTTTCAATTTCTATTCCCTTTCATGTGGATCTTATGTGAATGCATACGTTGTTGTTTTCACCGGATCATATATTGTCTCGAGTCGAGATGTGAACCTTGGAGTTGTTGTTTGAATTTTTATTGTTCTTCGTGATTCGAACATGATCGTTCGATTTTTGTTGTCTCGATCTTTGTGGTTCGATCGTTTGATTGTTCGGTTTTTGTCGATCTCGTTTCGCGATTGTTGAGCGTTCAGACTCCTTCCTAATTCCCTTAAGTTTGGGAAACTAGTCTCGTTTTCGATCTTCCAACCCTTGGGCGGTGGAATTCCGTATTTGTTCAGCGATTGGCTCGCGTTTTGATTGATGTACCGTTGGGTTGGTCAATCACATTGATTTTCGTTCGTTGTGTTTTGTGATTGTCGGATAATTGACTTGATTGTATTATCCATTTGATGACGCTTGTCATTTGTTGGTTTTATTATATCCCTAACGGCGACGTTGTGTTGGTCGTCGTGGAGCGTGTTTTCACGCCGTATGTCTCTTTGCGTTTCTTGCAGCGTTTCGCCGTTGGGCGCGAGTTTTCTGTTTTTGGTGTATCTCGTTGAGTTTTCCTGGCGGGATATTGCTTCCCCCTACTTGTTTTAAGTTTCGGGACGAAACTTCTTTTAAGGAGGGTAGAATGTAATATCCGCAATTTCGAATTTCGGTAATTTTCTTTTTCCGGAGGAAGTTCATTTTGACAACTCTATCATGACCGTTTCGTCATTCCGAGAATGATTAATTCTGCACTTTTTGTCATCCGAGTTCGTTTCGGTGTCGTTTTATTGAGTTCCGTGTCCTTAATCGACTTTTTCACGTGGGAGTTCGACTTTGTAAAGTTACCATTAATTCTTGGAAACTCCAAAAATTCTGAATCTTTGCAACATTATATAGAATCAAGTTAGCTTTCCAATGGTTCAAACGGTGAGTCAATAGGAGTCCAGACGAAGGAGTTATGGTCGAAATAGCGAAGAGTGCACGGTGTGCCTTTTTGGTGTTGAAGGGGGCTGTACCGTGTGCCGCGGCACACTTGTCCTGTGCCGCGGCACACGGGCTTTTTCTGCGTTTTTTAGCAGATTTTCGAGGAGAAAACTTCATTTTTCTCCTCTCTTCTTCCTCCTTCCATCTAGGGCGATTTCAATGGCGATTTTGGGCGATTTGTGTGCTCCAAAACTTGTAGAGATCATCCACCTCAAGTCTTGTTGTAGATTTTCGGCCTCTACTTGAATCCTTCATCCAAATCAAGGTATTTTTGGCTTGAACCCTTGTTTTTGTAGATTTGGGGATTTTCCTTTTTGATTTCGATTCCAATCCGTTTTTAATCAATTAATTGTTGTATAAACGTTGTTTTGAACTTGTTCTACGGATTGGATACTCGTATCTTTGGTTCGTTCAACCCGAGAGGTGATTTCTTTGTTCTTGAAGGGTCTTGAACATTTAATGTTCGATTAAATGTTCGAATGAGTTCCCTTTGATAGTTTGTTGGGATTTCCGTTGTTTTCGGCCTTGATTCTCGTCATAATCATGTTTTATTATTCTTTACGGAGGATTATAGGTGCTCGATGATTCCGATGTTGAATTCCGTTGGTGATTGATGATTCATGTGGTGTTTTCCCGTAGTAATTTCGGTGTTATCGCGTTCTAGATAGTGTTCGGGGATTTGAGGGCTACCCGGCCGTATCCGTTCACTTTTCCATTGCTCGTGATATCGAGGCAAGTACCTTGCCCATACTCTTCTTATTTTGTGGATATGATGATCGGTGATCGTCTTGGTGTGTTTGTTTGGTTGTTTGAAATGAAGTTTCAAAAGATTTCGGTTTGGCCTCGTTAAAGGTTTTCTTTCAAATGCGTGTGTGTTTTGTGAACGGCGTGTTTTGGGAATTGATTATGATTTGATTATTTTGAACGTTGAAGGATTTGATGATGATACTCCTATTGTTTAAAGTTATGGAATCGTGTATTCCGTATCTAATCTTGTTATTGTGTTTTGAAGAGTTTGATAATGGTGTCGAGTTAATGGCCATCTCTAGTGAGTATTCTTAATGAACTTACATTCTTAGCATGTTAGTTTTGCATGAGTAATGTGTGTGTGTGTGTATGCTCACTACGGGTTAGATCCGACGGGGTCTCGGTAGGGGTCCACAGAGACGTGGATCGACGAGCTTGCTTTTAACCACTACGGGTTAGATCCGACGGGGTCTCGGTAGGGGTCCACAGAGACGTGGATCGACGGTTAATTGTGGTGCATTTTACAAATGTGACTTATTTATGGCATTTCCGGAAATGAGCGCTTTTGAACGGTTTTCATGATTGCATGCATCGACTAAGTGTGTAAGAGGTAAGTTGTTCGTTTGGCTTACTTGGCTAGGATGGCACAAGAGTATTTTGTTGTTTGTTTTAAATCCTTTATTTGTGGATTTTGATATTGGGAGACGAACCTTGTGGTCGTTCTTGTTTAGTGTGATGTGATGAGATTTGGGGCTAAAATCCCAATGGTTTTGTAAAAGTCATTTTATGGATTTGGGGCTAAAATCCCAACGGGTTGGTAAATGTCATTTTTCGGAAAGTAAAGATTTGGGGCGGCGACCCCTTTTGTCTTGTGGATTTTGAAAAGTAGGATTTGATAATCCCAAATGGTTTTCTATTAAAACTCTCGATGGCATTCTAAACCGTCTTATAAATTATTTCCATTGATTTATGGTATTTCGATTTTTAAAGGTTTTCTCAAACCCTTGCCTCGAGAAGTACTTTTCGTTTCGTTTGGATCTTTGAGGATTCCTGGTTATTGTTATTCGTGGAATGTGAATTGTATGGCTCGTATTTGCACTTTGTATTTGCACTAGCAAAACGGTGGAGTTTGCTAACCCCAGTATTCGGGGGTGGATGTCTATTTTTGCATTCAGGTTTTGGAGCATAACACAGGGTCGGCACGAAGGATGATGAAAGATGAACGATACTAATCACACGAGGATCCGTTGATGTCGTATTGGTCTAGTTGTATTTTCTTTTCCGCTGCAGTATCTTTTCCCCATTGTACGGCAGTTTATTGTATTTTGACCCCTGCGTGGGTATATGTTGTAATTGAGTTGTATATTTTTATTGAAAGACCAAATCGGTCTACTGAGTCATTTAACCTTGAAGGCATTGTCGAGATGTTAAATGTTGTTACCAGCCTGGTAGATCTTCGAGGAGAGGGTCTACGGCGTGTAATATCCCTGAGTGGATTGGGGGTGTTATATAAATGGTATCGGAGATTAGGTTGTGGAAACCTAGGCTGTCGGGTCAGTGGTGTCTATTGAGTTTTGTCTCGTCGGATTTAGTCTGACTGAGTCGTGTCGCGACGCGTCGTTTGAGTTTGTTGGTCGTGATTAGTATCGTGGGGCGATCATCATCTTCGTGCGACCTGTGGAAGTAAGTCTCCCTTCTTTGTGTTGTGCCTCGTGTGACACGAGCTATTTTTATGATTATTTGTTAAGTGATGGAATCCTTATGTGGATTTTCATTTCACGATATGTATTTAATCGACTCTCGTATTTGATTTATACGAGGAGTGTCGCTTGTGATGTCTTTTTATTGTTGTTTTTGTCCGTTCTTTGATGATTTTCGAATCGATTTGCACGTTTTACAAGTTCTCTTGTGGAAGCTTTGTGCTTATACACGTTCGACTTGTTCACTAGCGATGCGCTAGGGTCTTTAGAGGCCTCGAATGGGGCCGGTGGTTTTGTTACGAATGTGGTTATTTGACTCTAATATTTTGTTCTTATGAGGAGTAGTGTTCTTTGGATTGTGCATGTTGACTGTATTTCTTTTATCCATTGTGTGAGTTCTTTTGTAATGACTTTCGGTATTTTACCGACCGAGTTTTATTTCGATAACCGCTTCCCTTAACCGAGTTTTTGGCATTATGGCCTTGACCGCTTTGTGAAATTCTCATGACGGTATTTAGTATTTTATAAATGGCTTTCGTGAGTTTTGAAATATTACCGTCATCACCTTTTTGGCATTTTTGTAAATGGTTTTTAGTTTGGGGTTCCGACGGGACCCACGGCGCTATGATGTTCCGTGTGATTACTCGAAATTTTTGGGCATTCTAGCCTTTTTGGCATCGTCCTTTTTGGCATTGAATTATTTTCGAAAACTTGAGTATCTTAGAAATAAATTTGAGACATATTTTTTTCAAATGAGTTATTTCCTTGTGGTACATCCAGTGCCACAATATATTCCAAAAATTTTTCGCCTCGAGGACCAAAATGTTTTGAGATATTTTCAATGTTTTAGAAACACTTTTATTTAGACCCGAGGGTCGAATATTACGAAAGTTTTCACTAAGAGAAAGTGTCCTCATTTTTTATCAAATGCGAAACGGTTCTCCAAAGTCTCGATAACGATGTTTCACGTTTGTACTTTTTGAAAGGTGATACTCAAGATCAATCGGTGTTCTTCTAAATTATTTTCAAAATGAGGTTTTCATTTTTAAAACCTATCCATTCCGTTTGAGGGTTTGGGTATATAAGTATGATGTTCGCGTTGTCATTTTTGATGTTTGCTCCCGAGTATGACGGAATTGGCGGTGTGAGCGTTGAGTTGTTTTCCACACATTTGTTGTGTTAGCCCCTTGTGAGAGGTGGGATGTTGGTGTTGAATATTGTCGCCTCATGGTGATTTCTGCGTTGTCGCGCATGTGCGAGTTGTTAGAGCTTGGGTTGCTATGGTCGTGTGCATCGGTGATCGTTCCGTTATGTGTCGGTTGTTTAATGTCTTGTTACCTTGCTCCCGTTTTTGTGAATTTCGTGGACGAGGTCGGAGGTAATGCCCGTACTATTTTGACTTCTGTATTTTCTCTTACTCCAGTCTATCGATTCGCTCATGTTCGTTGACACTTTATGAACTTGTTCTGTATTTCGGTTTCATCGTTCGAACGAGCTGTGATCTTGTTGTGGGCCGATCTGGTTATCGATGTGACTTTTTTTCGAGTTCGGTTCGATTCTTGTGAACCTTGTTCGGGAGTAACATCATTTGGTTCTACTAGTCCTTTTATTCGAAGGGATCGGATTTTGAACTTCTGTATATTCTACTTTGTCGACTCATTTATGTTCGTTGACATTTGAGCTTGTCCCGCCCCTTGTTTTTGTTTATCGAACGAGTGTGGCATCATTCCTAATAACTCGTTTGTCGTTGTGACTTTTCAATTTCTATTCCCTTTCATGTGGATCTTATGTGAATGCATACGTTGTTGTTTTCACCGGATCATATATTGTCTCGAGTCGAGATGTGAACCTTGGAGTTGTTGTTTGAATTTTTATTGTTCTTCGTGATTCGAACATGATCGTTCGATTTTTGTTGTCTCGATCTTTGTGGTTCGATCGTTTGATTGTTCGGTTTTGTCGATCTCGTTTCGCGATTGTTGAGCGTTCGGACTCCTTCCTAATTCCCTTAAGTTTGGGAAACTAGTCTCGTTTTCGATCTTCCAACCCTTGGGCGGTGGAATTCCGTATTTGTTCAGCGATTGGCTCGCGTTTTGATTGATGTACCGTTGGGTTGGTCAATCACATTGATTTTCGTTCGTTGTGTTTTGTGATTGTCGGATAATTGACTTGATTGTATTATTCATTTGATGACGCTTGTCATTTGTTGGTTTTATTATATCCCTAACGGCGACGTTGTGTTGGTAAATCGTGGAGCGTGTTTTCACGCCGTATGTCTCTTTGCGTTTCTTGCGGCGTTTCGCCGTTGGCGCGAGTTTTGTTTTTGGTGTATCTCGTTGAGTTTTCTGGCGGGATATTGCTTCCCTACTTGTTTTAAGTTTGGGACGAAACTTCTTTTAAGGAGGGTAGAATGTAATATCCGCAATTTCGAATTTCGGTAATTTTCTTTTTCCGGAGGAAGTTCATTTTGACAACTCTATCATGACCGTTTCGTCATTCCGAGAATGATTAATTCTGCACTTTTTGTCATCCGAGTTCGTTTCGGTGTCGTTTTATTGAGTTCCGTGTCCTTAATCGACTTTTTCACGTGGGAGTTCGACTTTGTAAAGTCACCATTAATTCTTGGAAACTCCACAAAATTCTGAATCTTTGCAACATTATAGAGAATCAAGTTAGCTTTCCAATGGTTCAAACGGTGAGTCAATCGGAGTCCAGACGAAAGAGTTATGGTCGAAATAGCGAAGAGTGCACGGTGTGCCTTTTTGGTGTTGAAGGGGGCTGTACCGTGTGCCGCGGCACACTTGTCCTGTGCCGCGGCACACGGGCTTTTTCTGCGTTTTTTAGCAGATTTTCGAGGAGAAAACTTCATTTTTCTCCTCTCTTCTTCCTCCTTCCATCTAGGGCGATTTCAATGGCGATTTTGGGCGATTTGTGTGATCCAAAACTTGTAGAGATCATCCACCTCAAGTCTTGTTGTAGATTTTCGGCCTCTACTTGAATCCTTCATCCAAATCAAGGTATTTTTGGCTTGAACCCTTGTTTTTGTAGATTTGGGGATTTTCCTTTTTGATTTCGATTCCAATCCGTTTTTAATCAATTAATTGTTGTATAAACGTTGTTTTGAACTTGTTCTACGGATTGGATACTCGTATCTTTGGTTCGTTCAACCCGAGAGGTGATTTCTTTGTTCTTGAAGGGTCTTGAACATTTAATGTTCGATTAAATGTTCGAATGAGTTCCCTTTGATAGTTTGTTGGGATTTCCGTTGTTTTCGGCCTTGATTCTCGTCATAATCATGTTTTATTATTCCTTACGGAGGATTATAGGTGCTCGATGATTCCGATGTTGAATTCCGTTGGTGATTGATGATTCATGTGGTGTTTTCCCGTAGTAATTTCGGTGTTATCGCGTTCTAGATAGTGTTCGGGGATTTGAGGGCTACCCGGCCGTATCCGTTCACTTTTCCATTGCTCGTGATATCGAGGCAAGTACCTTGCCCATACTCTTATTATTTTGTGGATATGATGATCACTGATCGTCTTGGTGTGTTTGTTTGGTTGTTTGAAATGAAGTTTCAAAAGATTTCGGTTTGGCCTCGTTAAAGGTTTTCTTTCAAATGCGTGTGTGTTTTGTGAACGGCGTGTTTTGGGAATTGATTATGATTTGATTATTTTGAACGTTGAAGGATTTGATGATGATACTCCTATTGTTTAAAGTTATGGAATCGTGTATTCCGTATCTAATCTTGTTATTGTGTTTTGAAGAGTTTGATAATGGTGTCGAGTTAATGGCCATCTCTAGTGAGTATTCTTAATGAACTTACATTCTTAGCATGTTAGTTTTGCATGAGTAATGTGTGTGTGTGTATGCTCACTACGGGTTAGATCCGACGGGGTCTCGGTAGGGGTCCACAGAGACGTGGATCGACGAGCTTGCTTTTAACCACTATGGGTTAGATCCGACGGGGTCTCGGTAGGGGTCCACGAGACGTGGATCGACGGTTAATTGTGGTGCATTTTACAAATGTGACTTATTTATGGCATTTAGGAAATGAGCGCTTTTGAACGGTTTTCATGATTGCATGCATCGACTAAGTGTGTAAGAGGTAAGTTGTTCGTTTGGCTTACTTGGCTAGGATGGCACAAGAGTATTTTGTTGTTTGTTTTAAATCCTTTATTTGTGGATTTTGATATTGGGAGACGAACCTTGTGGTCGTTCTTGTGTCTTGTGGTGATGAGATTTTGGGCTAAAATCCCAATGGTTTTGTAAAAGTCATTTTATGGATTTGGGGCTAAAATCCCAACGGGTTGGTAAATGTCATTTTTCGGAAAGTAAAGATTTGGGGCGGCGACCCCTTTTGTCTTGTGGATTTTGAAAAGTAGGATTTGATAATCCCAAATGGTTTTCTATTAAAACTCTCGATGGCATTCTAAACCGTCTTATAAATTATTTCCATTGATTTATGGTATTTCGATTTTTAAAGGTTTTCTCAAACCCTTGCCTCGAGAAGTACTTTTCGTTTCGTTTGGATCTTTGAGGATTCCTGGTTATTGTTATTCGTGGAATGTGAATTGTATGGCTCGTATTTGCACTTTGTATTTGCACTAGCAAAACGGTGGAGTTTGCTAACCCCAGTATTCGGGGTGGATGTCTATTTTGCATTCGAGTTTTGGAGCATAACACGAGTGGCCACGAAGGATGATGAAAGATGAACGATACTAATCACACGAGGATCCGTTGATGTCGTATTGGTCTAGTTGTATTTTCTTTTCCGCTGCAGTATCTTTTCCCCATTGTACGGGAGTTTATTGTATTTTGACCCCTGCGTGGGTATATGTTGTAATTGAGTTGTATATTTTTATTGAAAGACCAAATCGGTCTACTGAGTCATTTAACCTTGAAGGCATTGTCGAGATGTTAAATGTTGTTACCAGCCTGGTAGATCTTCGAGGAGAGGGTCTACGGCGTGTAATATCCCTGAGTGGATTGGGGGTGTTATATAAATGGTATCGGAGATTAGGTTGTGGAAACCTAGGCTGTCGGGTCAGTGGTGTCTATTGAGTTTTGTCTCGTCGGATTTAGTCTGACTGAGTCGTGTCGCGACGCGTCGTTTGAGTTTGTTGGTCGTGATTAGTATCGTGGGGCGATCATCATCTTCGTGCGACCTGTGGAAGTAAGTCTCCCTTCTTTGTGTTGTGCCTCGTGTGACACGAGCTATTTTTATGATTATTTGTTAAGTGATGGAATCCTTATGTGGATTTTGATTTCACGATATGTATTTAATCGACTCTCGTATTTGATTTATACGAGGAGTGTAAATCGCTTGTGATGTCTTTTTATTGTTGTTTTGTCGTTCTTTGATGATTTTCGAATCGATTTGCACGTTTTACAAGTTCTCTTGTGGAAGCTTTGTGCTTATACACGTTCGACTTGTTCACTAGCTTGATCGCTAGGGTCTTTAGAGGCCTCGAATGGGGCCGGTGGTTTTGTTACGAATGTGGTTATTTGACTCTAATATTTTGTTCTTATGAGGAGTAGTGTTCTTTGGATTGTGCATGTTGAATTGTATTTCTTTTATCCATTGCGTGAGTTCTTTTGTAATGACTTTGGTATTTTACCGACCGAGTTTTATTTCGATAACCGCTTCCCTTAACCGAGTTTTTGGCATTATGGCCTTGACCGCTTTGTGAAATTCTCATGACGGTATTTAGTATTTTATAAATGGCTTTCGTGAGTTTTGAAATATTACCGTCATCACCTTTTTGGCATTTTTGTAAATGGTTTTTAGTTTGGGGTTCGGCGGGACCCACAGCGCTATGATGTTCCGTGTGATTACCTGAAATTTTGGGCATTCTAGCCTTTTTGGCATCGTCCTTTTTGGCATTGAATTATTTTCGAAAACTTGAGTATCTTAGAAATAAATTTCGAGACATATTTTTTTCAAATGAGTTATTTCCTTGTGGTACATCCAGGTGCCACAATATATTCCAAAAATTTTTCTGCCTCGAGGACCAAAATGTTTTGAGATATTTTCAATGTTTTAGAAACACTTTTATTTAGACCCGAGGGTCGAATATTACAAAGTTTTCACTAAGAGAAAGTTTCCTCATTTTTATTAAATGCGAAATGGTTCTCCAAAGTCTCGATAACGATGTTTCACGTTTGTACTTTTTGAAAGGTGATACTCAAGATCAATCGGTGTTCTTCTAAATTATTTTCAAAATGAGGTTTTCATTTTTAAAACCTATCCATTCCCGTTTGAGGGCTGGGTATATAAGTATGATGTTCGCGTTGTCATTTTTGATGTTTGCTCCCGAGTATGACGGAATTGGCGGTGTGAGCGTTGAGTCGTTTTCCACACATTTGTTGTGTTAGCCCCTTGTGAGAGGTGGGATGTTGGTGTTGAATATTGTCGCCTCATGGTGATTTCTGCGTTGTCGCGCATGTGCGAGTTGTTAGAGCTTGGGTTGCTATGGTCGTGTGCATCGGTGATCGTTCCGTTATGTGTCGGTTGTTTAATGTCTTGTTACCTTGCTCCCGTTTTTGTGAATTTCGTGGACGAGGTCGGAGGTAATGCCCGTACTATTTTGACTTCTGTATTTTCTCTTACTCCAGTCTATCGATTCGCTCATGTTCGTTGACACTTTATGAACTTGTTCTGTATTTCGGTTTCATCGTTCGAGCAGTGTGATCTTGTTGTGGGCGATCCGGTTATCGATGTGACTTTTTTCGAGTTCGGTTCGATTCTTGTGAACCTTGTTCGGGAGTAACATCATTTGGTTCTACTAGTCCTTTTATTCAAGGGATCGGATTTTGAACTTCGTATATTCTACTTTGTCGACTCATTTATGTTCGTTGACATTTCTGAGCTTGTCCTGCCCCTTGTTTTTGTTTATCGAACGAGTGTGGCATCATTCCGGAATAACTCGTTTGTCGTTGTGACTTTTCAATTTCTATTCCCTTTCATGTGGATCTTATGTGAATGCATACGTTGTTGTTTTCACCGGATCATATATTGTCTCGAGTCGAGATGTGAACCTTGGAGTTGTTGTTTGAATTTTTATTGTTCTTCGTGATTCGAACATGATCGTTCGATTTTTGTTGTCTCGATCTTTGTGGTTCGATCGTTTGATTGTTCGGTTTTTGTCGATCTCGTTTCGCGATTGTTGAGCGTTCAGACTCCTTCCTAATTCCCTTAAGTTTGGGAAACTAGTCTCGTTTTCGATCTTCCAACCCTTGGGCGGTGGAATTCCGTATTTGTTCAGCGATTGGCTCGCGTTTTGATTGATGTACCGTTGGGTTGGTCAATCACATTGATTTTCGTTCGTTGTGTTTTGTGATTGTCGGATAATTGACTTGATTGTATTATCCATTTGATGACGCTTGTCATTTGTTGGTTTTATTATATCCCTAACGGCGACGTTGTGTTGGTCGTCGTGGAGCGTGTTTTCACGCCGTATGTCTCTTTGCGTTTCTTGCAGCGTTTCGCCGTTGGGCGCGAGTTTCTGTTTTTGGTGTATCTCGTTGAGTTTTCCTGGCGGGATATTGCTTCCCTACTTGTTTTAAGTTTCGGGACGAAACTTCTTTTAAGGAGGGTAGAATGTAATATCCGCAATTTAATTCGGTAATTTTCTTTTCCGGAGGAAGTTCATTTTGACAACTCTATCATGACCGTTTCGTCATTCCGAGAATGATTAATTCTGCACTTTTTGTCATCCGAGTTCGTTTGTGTCGTTTTATTGAGTTCCGTGTCCTTAATCGACTTTTCACGTGGGAGTTCGACTTTGTAAAGTCACCATTAATTCTTGGAAACTCCAAAAATTCTGAATCTTTGCAACATTATAGAGAATCAAGTTAGCTTTCCAATGGTTCAAACGGTGAGTCAATCGGAGTCCAGACGAAGGAGTTATGGTCGAAATAGCGAAGAGTGCACGGTGTGCCTTTTTGGTGTTGAAGGGGGCTGTACCGTGTGCCGCGGCACACTTGTCCTGTGCCGCGGCACACGGGCTTTTTCTGCGTTTTTTAGCAGATTTTCGAGGAGAAAACTTCATTTTTCTCCTCTCTTCTTCCTCCTTCCATCTAGGGCGATTTCAATGGCGATTTTGGGCGATTTGTGTGCTCCAAAACTTGTTGAGATCATCCACCTCAAGTCTTGTTGTAGATTTTCGGCCTCTACTTGAATCCTTCATCCAAATCAAGGTATTTTTGGCTTGAACCCTTGTTTTTGTAGATTTGGGGATTTTCCTTTTTGATTTCGATTCCAATCTGTTTTTAATCAATTAATTGTTGTATAAACGTTGTTTTGAACTTGTTCTACGGATTGGATACTCGTATCTTTGGTTCGTTCAACCCGAGAGGTGATTTCTTTGTTCTTGAAGGGTCTTGAACATTTAATGTTCGATTAAATGTTCGAATGAGTTCCCTTTGATAGTTTGTTGGGATTTCCGTTGTTTTCGGCCTTGATTCTCGTCATAATCATGTTTTATTATTCCTTACGGAGGATTATAGGTGCTCGATGATTCCGATGTTGAATTCCGTTGGTGATTGATGATTCATGTGGTGTTTTCCCGTAGTAATTTCGGTGTTATCGCGTTCTAGATAGTGTTCGGGGATTTGAGGGCTACCCGGCCGTATCCGTTCACTTTTCCATTGCTCGTGATATCGAGGCAAGTACCTTGCCCATACTCTTATTATTTTGTGGATATGATGATCAGTGATCGTCTTGGTGTGTTTGTTTGGTTGTTTGAAATGAAGTTTCAAAAGATTTCGGTTTGGCCTCGTTAAAGGTTTTCTTTCAAATGCGTGTGTGTTTTGTGAACGGCGTGTTTTGGGAATTGATTATGATTTGATTATTTTGAACGTTGAAGGATTTGATGATGATACTCCTATTGTTTAAAGTTATGGAATCGTGTATTCCGTATATAATCTTGTTATTGTGTTTTGAAGAGTTTGATAATGGTGTCGAGTTAATGGCCATCTCTAGTGAGTATTCTTAATGAACTTACATTCTTAGCATGTTAGTTTTGCATGAGTAATGTGTGTGTGTGTATGCTCACTACGGGTTAGATCCGACGGGGTCTCAGTAGGGGTCCACAGAGACGTGGATCGACGAGCTTGCTTTTAACCACTATGGGTTAGATCCGACGGGGTCTCGGTAGGGGTCCACAGAGACGTGGATCGACGGTTAATTGTGGTGCATTTTACAAATGTGACTTATTTATGGCATTTCCGGAAATGAGCGCTTTTGAACGGTTTTCATGATTGCATGCATCGACTAAGTGTGTAAGAGGTAAGTTGTTCATTTGGCTTACTTAGCTAGGATGGCACAAGAGTATTTTGTTGTTTGTTTTAAATCCTTTATTTGTGGATTTTGATGTTGGGAGACGAACCTTGTGGTCGTTCTTGTGTACTGTGAGCTGATGAGATTTGGGGCTAAAATCCCAATGGTTTTGTAAAAGTCATTTTATGGATTTGGGGCTAAAATCCCAACGGGTTGGTAAATGTCATTTTTCGGAAAGTAAAGATTTGGGGAGGCGACCCCTTTTGTCATGTGGATTTTGAAAAGTAGGATTTGATAATCCTAAATGGTTATCTATTAAAACTCTCGATGGCATTCTAAACCGTCTTATAAATTATTTCCATTGATTTATGGTATTTCGATTTTTAAAGGTTTTCTCAAACCCTTGCCTCGAGAAGTACTTTTCCTTTCGTTTGGATCTTTGAGGATTCCTGGTTATTGTTATTCGTGGAATGTGAATTGTATGGCTCGTATTTGCACTTTGTATTTGCACTAGCAAAACAGTGGAGTTTTGCTAACCCCCGAGTATTCGGGGGGTGGATGTCTATTTTTGCATTCAGGTTTTGGAGCATAACACAGGGTCGGCACGAAGGATGATGAAAGATGAACGATACTAATCACACGAGGATCCGTTGATGTCGTATTGCTCTAGTTGTATTTTCTTTTCCGCTGCAGTATCTTTTCCCCATTGTACGGGAGTTTATTGTATTTTGACCCCTGCGTGGGTATATGTTGTAATTGAGTTGTATATTTTTATTGAAAGACCAAATCGGTCTACTGAGTCATTTAGCCTTGAAGGCATTGTCGAGATGTTAAATGTTGTTACCAGCCTGGTAGATCTTCGAGGAGAGGGTCTACGGCGTGTAATATCCCTGAGTGGATTGGGGGTGTTACATGATGCGCGTGCAAGGGGCGGCTCTTATGGGAGTGACGCCGGCGCGGTGGACACAGACAATGTGCGGTTGACATGTGGAGTGAACGCCGGTGCACAGGCGTTTCAGTGGAGGCGCCTGGCGGGCTTATTGGTAACGGATATTTGAGTGTTTAGCTAAGACCCCATTACCGAACGATTATCGTATTTCAAATTCTTTCAACTCTTTTCAAATGCTGGTCTCGATATAGACCGTGATTCATGTTTTCTGAAAGTGTGTTTCAACTTGTTTTAAAGTGTTGGTATCAGGGTTAATTAACCTAGGACATTTGATGAGATCTCCGAGGGTTAATTAATCAGGGGTCTTGAGCAGTTTTTGGGCGGACGAAAGGCTGTGTCCTTGATTATACTGTGTTGTCATTTTGTATATTGGGTCGAGGACCCCGTGTGATGTTGTGATGTTTGATCTCATGTTGATATTATTTGGATTGGGTCGAGGACCCGTGTGATGTAGTGATGTTTGATCTCATGTTGATATTATTTGGATTGGGTCGAGGACCCCGTGTGATGTTGAGATGTTGTAATTTGTTTAGCTAGCCAGCTCGGGAGGGTCCTTCGAGGCCTCGGGTGGGATCTATGGTATTACCCTGTTCCCAAGGCGATGCATGTGTGTGATTTGTTCCGCTAGCCAGCTCGGGAGGGTCCTTCGAGGCCTCGAGTGGGATTTGTGGCTTCGTCCCGGTCCTAGGCGATGCGCGTGCGTGATTATGTTTTGTTGATTTTTATGTCCGCCGAGGACACGTGATATTGGGCTCTGGCCCTGTGAATTGTTGTCGGTCTTCTATTTGCGAAAACAAAACCTTTGGGTTGTGACCCCTGTTGATTTTGGAAAGAGAAGGATTCGGAAATCCTAAATTGTTTTCTATTAAAACTCTCGATGGCATTTTAAACTATTTCATAAATTGTTTCCCTTGATTTGTGATCTTTCGGTTTTGGACTGTTTTACCAAACTTATGCCTCGGGAAGTGCTTTTCGTTACGTTTGGGACTTTGAGGATCCCTGGTTATTGCTATTCGTGGAATGTGAATTGTATGGCTCGTATTTTTGCACTTATACTTGCACTAGCAAAACGGTGGAGTTTTGCTAACCCCCGAGTATTCAGGGGGTGGATGTCTATTTTTACATTCAGGTTTTGGAGCATAACACAGGGTCGGCACGAAGGATGATGAAAGATGATCGATACTAATCACATGAGGAACCGTACCCTGTTTATTGGTTCAGTTGTACTTTATTTTCCGCTGCTATATTTTTCCCGTTGTACGGGTGTGGTTGTATTTTGACCCCTGCGTGGGCATGAGTTGTATTTGAGTTGTATGTATTCATTGAAAGACCAAATCGGTCTATTGAGTCATTTTAGTCTTAAAGGCATGGTTGAGTTGTTATATGTTGCTACCAGCCTGGTAGACCCTTGAGGAAAGGTTCTACGGCGTGTAATATCCCTGAGCGGATTGGGGGTGTTACATTGATAGTTTCTTATTTGTTATTGTTCAATTGATTATTTCGTTACATGATTATTTCTATCCTTGCATGTGTTTGCCTATATTGTTGCCCATTTAATGTATCTAGCCATGGGGAGTCTATGGCCATATCATTGATGCACCAATGGTATGACGCTGTCAGTGGAGGCGGGCATGTGTCCACTGCGTTCCCAAATGATTGTATTGCTAATTAGCGCACTTGGCCTGTGTTTTTCATATGTATGTTTAGTTTTTTACTAGCATACATATTAATGAAGGGAGCGTATGGATTCATCCTAGTAAATGAAATGAAATGTAAATGAAATGAAATGTGATGTGAATGGACTAGAGTGTGTGCAGTACACCCCATCTCACTAATGTGGTACATCGAGCTAGATACTCTATGTACATAATGTAATGTTGGGCATTTCCTTGATTCTTGATCTTTCATTTTCTTTCATTATATTGATCAGTCATCACATATATATTATTCGTATCTTATTCACAGGTTCTCTTGGACTCTTTCCTATATTGTTTCGTTTCATTTATACTTATTACTTTCATATTATATATCTGTTCACTGAGCGTTAGCTCAGCCGCATTTCTTTTCTCTGCGGCAGGTTATTACAGGTGTGATGGGCAGGAGTGAGGAGAGTAGGAGTTAGAGACTACCCTACTAGTTATCCTTTATCATTTTTACAAGACTTTTGGATTAATTATGTATTTCTATTTAAGACAATGTTGGTTTAGCATTGGAAGATTGTAATGTTGACCTAGTTATGCTTTTATAATAAAGTCTTCCGCTTGCGTATTTAATGTTTCAATTTGACTCCATAATGTTATACTTTGATCCATGTCGGGTTGGGGTGTTACACTGGGCGACCTCGCCCACATGTGGTACATCTCACTGCCACCTCGCTCAATCAACTGCTTTGAGAAGCTGGCGAACGACTTCACATCGTACTTCGCCGCCAAAGTCGCTCGCCCGGAAGGCCCCCACCGCATGATGAAAATCAGGAAGGGTAAGGACGAATCAGATGAAGATTACATCGACCAAGTAGACGAGATAGTCCTCACCGGAGAGCCCATCAGCGACGAGCTCGCCCTCTACTCAGTCCTGGGGGGATTCTGCGGCCACTCACCCATGTTCAGGCACCTCACTAAGGACATCCCCCCGACCTACTCGGTCTTCCGCGTTAGAGCCGCCGATTTCCTGGCCAGGCAAAGGATGCTCTCTCTCCGCTTGGGCGAGGGACCCTCCGGGGAAAAGAAGGCGCCGTCCCACGTCCAGAAGAAGGCGGTCGCCAAACCCAGAAAGGCGGTCGCAAAGCCGCCTGGTGAGTTCAAAGCCTTCGAAGATGTGGAGGTCGACCTTCTCCATAACCTCAACTTATCTCCGGCCCACATCTTTAACGCAATCACGGGGCGCGAATATCTATCCAAACCAAAGACGATAAGGGACCATGGTCATCTACACCATAGAAAATTCTGTGCCTATCACAAGAGTCCCGGCCACAACACCAGCCAATGCCGCGACCTCCTCAGACAACTCTGGTGACTATTTGAGGAAGGCAAATTGGACAACTTGGTCACCAAGCCAGAACTGAGGACAGAGGGGATCGGAGGGCGCGAGCGCTGACAAAACGAAAGAACCCCTCCCAATCCGGTCGCCAGGATCAAGCATGAGCCGGAGTACTCTGATGAATCGATTCCTCCGATCAATCCTGGCAGTCGGATCAATATGCTTCAAGCAGGAGCTGGAAACCTCGGGGGCCTTTCCCCAATTTCCACCATGTCAAATAGGAAACGAAAGGCCGAACTGAGGGCGTTCGCCGGGGTCCACGTCGTGGTACCTCCAGAGCCAACCATCTCTAAAGACGCGCTCATCACCTTCTCTAACAAGGACAGGGAGGGAGTTCAATGCCCCAAAGAGGATGCATTGGTGATCTCTGCTTGTATCCTTGGAAAGATGGTCGATCGCGTATTGGTCGACAATGGGAGCTTCTGAAATATAATATTCAAATCCGCTCTAGACCAGCTCGGCAACTTGATCAAGTTCATCAAGCCGTTCGGCACCGTGCTCCAAGGGTTCGGCGACAGCACAGTCTAAGCCTACGGAAGGATCAAGCTCTCTGTCCAGCTAATATGTTTTTACGATCCCAAGGTTAGGATTACTAGGAACCTAAATTTTGTAATCATAGATAGGCCCAGCATCTATAATGGGTTCTTTGGTCGCCCCTTTCTAGAAACCTTTGAGGCGGTCGCCTCGTCTTTCTTTTACTGTATCAAATTCCCCACTGCCGATGGGACGGTCGGTACTGTAAAAGGAGATCAGCTAATGGCAAAGAAATGTTTGAATTATTCCTATGTCGTTACTTCTTTCTATACTTCCCACGCTATGTGTAACGTTGAAACGATCGACGATCAACCCATGGAGATCGACGAGCCAAGCACATCGTACCAACCCGACTCACAGGACGCCATTTCGGATCAAGTAACGGACGACATCGATCCAAGGATCGGTTTCGAGCCAAGTCTCGACATCAATCCAAGGATTGATTCCGGAAATCGTTCCAAACAAGAGGCGACCGTCCCCGTTGAAGAGTTGGAGGGTATAACGATAGATCCGGCTCGCCCGGAGTGGGAAGTACAGATCAGCGCAAGCATAGATCACAAATTAAAAGAGGACCTGATCAATTTACTACGTAAGAACATCGGTGTCTTTGCGTGGTCACATCAAGATATGGTTGGCATAAGTCCTGAACACGCTTGCCACTATCTAAAGATCGACCCGGCTAGGAAGCCTGTTCACCAGAAACGTAGGAAATTCGGTCCTGAGAAGTACGCAGCGCTCAACATAGAAGTCAAAAAGCTGCTCAACAACAAACTAATCGGAGTAGCTACAGACGATCCGCAGTGGGTCGCCAACGTGGTGCTCGTCAAAAAGCCAACTGGCTCCTGGAGGTTGTGCATCGACTTCACCGACCTCAATGCGGCATGTCCAAAAGATCACTTTCCGATGCCTCATATTGATCACTTGGTCGATAGTACTGCAGGCTGCGAAATCATGTCGTTCATGGATGCCTTCGGCGGATACCATCAAATCCCAATGGCGTAGAAAGACATAAAGCACACATCTTTCCACACGGAAAAGGACATATACTTTTGGGTCCGAATGCCGTTCGGCCTGAAGAATGCGGGGGCAACCTACCAACGTCTAGTCAATGGAATGTTCGCCAATCAGATCGGCAAGACCATGGAGGTCTACATTGACGACATCGTGGTCAAAAGCCTCAAGAAGGAAGACCACCTCAATGACCTCGCCGAGACGTTCGCCATCCTCGAGAAGTTCAACATGAAATTGAACCCCAAGAAATGCAACTTCGGGGTGGGCTCCAGAAAATTCCTGGGGCACATCGTGAGCAAAAGGGGGATCGAGGCGAACCCCACCAAGATTCAGGCGATCCTCGACATGCAGGAACCACGGAACGTCAAGCAGGTGCAACGCCTCACAGGTTGTCTAGCCGCCCTCAACCGTTTCATATCTCGACTCGGCGATAAAAGCAAGCCTTTCTTTGCGACTATAAAGAACAATAAGTTCGCATGGACGAAGGAGAGTCAGGTAGCGTTCGCCAAAATCAAGGAATACCTATCTAACCCCCAGATCCTGGCAAAGCCGATCCCCGGTGAGAAATTATTCCTTTACTTAGCAGCCGCGGAGGTCGCACTTAGTGCCGTTTTAGTGCGAGCGGAGGGACAAGCCCACTTGCCGATCTACTACGTTAGTCAAGCACTCCACGATGCTGAGACACGTTATACTCCATTGGAGAAGATCGCCTACGCTCTAGTCATGAGTGTTCGCAAGCTAAGGGCTTATTTCTTCGAACATCAAGTGGAGGTTCTGACGACTCTCCCTCTAAGGCAAGTTCTACACCGACTAGATACCAATGGGCGACTCCTCAAGTGGTCACTGGAGATCGCCCAATATGGTATCACGTATGCTCCTCGCACAGCGATCAAAGGCCAAGCTCTGGCAGACTTCGTGGTGGAATTAACATTCCCTCACAGTCCGACCCAGATCGGCCGACCGGCCTGGAAGCTATACGTGGATGGCTCGGCGACCAACTCGCGAGCAGGGGATGGGATTGTCCTCATCAGTCCCGATGGACAAAGTTTCACAAATGCCATGCGTTTCGGGTTTCGTGCAACCAACAATGAAGCTGAATACGAAGCCTTGGTAGGCGGGCTCGATCTAGCCCTCGCCCTAGATGTTCGTCGCCTCCATATATTCATGGACTCCCTCTTGGTCGTGAACCAAGTCAAAGGAGAATATGAGGCGCGCGGCGAACAGATGGTCAAATACCAAGAGCTGGTCACCAAAATGTGCACGAAATTTGAGGAAGTGCTAATCGAACAAGTCCCGAGAGAGCACAACTCCCAGGCTGATGCCCTATCCAAGCTAGCATCATCAGATGGAGCAGCCGACTTCTCTAATATCCAAATTACAAAATGAGCAAGGCCGGCGATCGACAGAAACCTGGTTATCACAGTCGCCGCTGCCGAGGAGAACTGGATGACTCTGTTCATCAAATACTTAAAAGATGGAACGGTCCCTGACTACCGTATCAAAGCTCGCCAACTCCAGCTCCGTGCGACCAGATACACCTTATTGGACGACCGGCTTTACAAGCGAGCTTTCAACCTTCCCCTCCTCAAGTGTATTACACCGGAGGAAGGTCGGATCGTTTTAGCCGAAATCCATGACAGGATCTGTGGAAACCATGCTGGCGGACGAGCTCTCATCCATAAAACAACCAGGCAAGGTTTTTTCTGGCCGTCACTTCAGAAGGATGCAATCGCCTATGCCAGATCGTGTCATAGGTGTCAAGTAATGGGACCAAACATCAAACTCTCCCCCGAGCAGCTCAATTCAATGTATAGCCCATGGCCTTTCGCCCAATGGGGCATCGACCTTATAGGTCCCTTGCCGACGGCGCCAGCGGGTGTAAGTTTGCCATCGTAGGGGTCGACTAATTCACCAAATGGGCTGAAGCCGAACCGCTAAACAAGATCGGCCAAGAGCAAGTAATCAAGTTCATCTGGAAAAACATCATATGCCGATTCGGTCTACCCCAGGCCATCATCTCCGACAACGGAAAGCAGTTCGACGGCTTAGAAGTCATGCAATTCTGCGAGAAGTGGGGAATCAAGAGATTGTTCTCAGCCCCCTACCACCCTCAGACGAATGGGCAGGTAGAATCCGTGAACAAAATCCTCAAACACACGATTAAAGCACAGCTAGAGTCCAGGCAAGGACAATGGGCGAACGAACTCCTAGACGTTTTGTGGTCTTATCGAACGACGACCCGTAATTCAACCGGCGAAAACCCATTCGCCCTCGCCTTCGGAACAGAAGCGGTGATCCCCTCGGAGATCGCCGTCCTCAGCCATTGAACCGAACAAGAGATGACGACCGACAATGATGTGGCCCGACGGATCAACCTCGACATGCTCGAAGAACGACGACTGACCTCATAAATGAAGAACACTATCCACAAAAGGAGATCCGAGAAGTTCTACAATTCGAAGGTCAAGGAAAGACATTTTCAAGTGGGCCATCTCGTCCTTAAAAAGATCCAGACCCACACAGGTGTCTTTGGTCCGAACTGGGAAGGCCCCTTCAGGATATCTAAGTGGCTAACTAAGGGAGCCTACGAGCTTGAACACCCTGACGGTACTCCGGACCAATATCCATGGAACGCCGTGCATTTGAAAAAATATTACCAGTGAAAACTTTGTATTCAGTTTCAACTGCCCAATGTACAAGGAATATATTGAGATTTCTTCCTATCCCATCTATTCTAACGATCGCTCCACCAGGCATATCGTATACCGTCGAGGGTCGCCATCTAACATGACGATCCGAGGTAGAAGAGTGCAGCCCTGGTCCTGGAAGTCGATGGAACCGACTACTTCGGCCATGCAAGGTCCCTTTGGGCCAAGATCGCCCGCCCTTCATTTAAATACGAGGCTGGCATAGTCCGAGGGCCCTCCAAAACTAGTCAGTGGACACGATCGCCCGCCCTCAAAGGTTCATCATCTAACGTGGTTAACCTGGACAATGCGACGTGCCACTACCCCCGTCTCAACGTACACCGTCGAGGGTCGCCATCTTCATGGCGGGCCGAGGTGGAAGCAGAGCTAACAAGCCACGGACGTGGAGTCGAATAAATGGACGACGCCCCGTGCAAGGACTCCTCCAGACCAAGACCGCCCACCTTTCGTTTAAATACAAGGCGGGCGCAGCCTAACGGAGGACCCTCACAATAAAGTGAGTCGCGGGAATATCCCTCGCACACAAAGACACGGTTGTGGAGCTCAGTCCATCGAACTCCGCGACCATGCACGGTTCCTCACAATCGGCAAAACTAAAGATAGCTCACCAGACATACTATTTTTGTTCCTTTACTTACAATAAGTAAACAAAAACAAGGGGGCAAAGGAGGCGAGCTAATCCTAAATGCGATCGGAAAGAAGGAACCATACTCGATCGGCTTCGTTCAAACACATGCAGGACGATCGGAATTATTAGAAAATATTTACAAGTAAGAATTTCCAAAACATGTCGATACATTTAAACATTCAAACAATCGGTCGGATGAACAAGACATCAGAAGAAATCATACACATACTTGAAAAAATTCGCATGCAATCATTCAAAGGCGATCGTACATGTAAAGAGACAGATATAGTAAGGGAGTATTTTATTCATGACAAGGAGATCGTACAATACAAAGCCCGAAGGTAATACAAAGAGAAAGCAAAAAATCACAAGTGTAAGAAAACAAGGAAGTCACTCAGGGCCCCTCCGGCTAGTCTTCGCCCCCAGGAGGCGGATCGGCATGCGCTCCCCCTTCGGCCTCAGGATGAATGAGTTTATCCGGAAAAGGATACTAACTCAAGTCGATCCCCAAGTCGACGAGGTCAAGGATCGATAGGGAAAACTCCAGATGCAAAGGGTGCTCGAGTGCATAGGCCTTAAAGCTCTCCATCAAAGGACCGATCTCGATCCCTTTCCTTTTTGGCGGCTCGGACAGCGTCGGCATAGGCCACATAATAAGTGAACTCGCCGACAAGTGCCACATTGAGGTAGGGATCGGTCTCGATCGCCTTTAGCTACCCTCTCAGCTCAGTGTTCGTCTTCTCAGCTTCTGCCAGTTCGACCACCTTAGCGGTCGTTTCCCCCTTAGACTTTTCCAGCTCTCCCTTCGCCGCCTCCAGCTCGCGGTTGAGCCGATCCACCGTCGCCTTCAGCCCGGCCGCCTTCTCCTGCGAGGGCACGGGCATCCGGCGAGCATCCTTCTCCTGGTCGCGGAGCCGATCGGCCACTTCCTTGGAGCGGCTCAGCTCCTGCTTCATCCGATCGTTGTCCTGTTTATCTCGTTTAGCCATTTCTATGTACTCCTTCTCCATAGCCTGGATCCGGTTAGCAAATTCAACGTTTTGGTTCCGGGTGGCCTCTAGGTCGCTTTGGAGACAAGCATTATAGGGTCGCCCCTCGTAATCCCTTTCAGCTTGGACAGCCATCATCGCCGTCTGGAGAGCTAGGGCAAGGGTCGCCTGCATGGCATCTCCAGATCGCCGACGAGCGATCGCATCGAGATCGGTCGTCCAAGCCTTGGGAAGAGAGGAGATGGCCTTTTGGACGTAAGTAGGGACGTCGAGGGACTTCTGCGGAGACTTGCTCGCCAGGAAATCCAGCACCATCGGCGAGACGTCCGGATCAGCAAGACGAACCCTGCAACGTAAACAAAAGAAACAAAGGAGTTAGAAGATACCTAACTAAATTTTCCAACTCGGAATGATCAACCCGATCTTACCTGTTGACCAGTTTGGGATCGCGGCCAAAATATGGCTTGCCCCGAGAAGTTTCAGCTTCAGCGATCGCCACCTTTTTCAAGAAGCCGACCGATGACCTGGAGCCGGACGCCGAGGGCCTAAGACCATACCCCTCCGCCACCGGATCGGAAGAAACGGGGGGAGCGGCGATCGGCGGCTCCAAGATAGCTAAGTCCGCCTCAGCTGTCGGTAGGGACCTCTCCGGCCTCCGCCTCTTGCGGTTGCGCTGAAGTTGTTCCTCCTCTTGAATTTCCGGCTCGACGACCGGTACCACAGCGGGTCTCACCACAGGGGTAGGGCGAGACGACGTCGCAGCAACGTGACCCGTCTTCTTTCCCAGGTGAAGACGACCGATAAGACCAGGATTAGACATGGCGATCTCCTGCGGTGGCTCGACGAAGCGGGGAAAATGAATCTCTGCCAAAGAACAAACTCTAACAAATTAGACACCTACTTAGACATTGCAAACTCTTGGAGACGACCGTCACGCAGGAAAGAGTGAATAAAAAGTCGTACCTGGGACCTTCAAGTGGCAAGGGTAGCGAAACAGTCGAGATCCCAACCGGTGACGTTCGAGACTAACTGAATGAACGTCTATATAGGAATCCGTCAATGCGCGAATCCTCTCCCAGACGATCAAGAAATTGAAGGGGAGATCGCCGATCGCTGGAACAGGGAATCCTGCAAAAATACAGACAAATTAGATCAGTTCAAGGAGTATCCAAACAAAGGGAGAGTTAAAACCCTTACTCGGATTCCTCTCCCGAAAATTGGTGGGGATATCCAATTCTTCCTCCGGATTATCGCCCGTTGCCGATCTCCATGCACCGCCGACCCAGCACCACTTTGCCAGGTCGCCCCGAGACTTGTTCGGCACCCCAAGGACCACCCTACCCAGGCGAACTTGGATATGGTAGCCGCCGATCGATCCCTTCTGCACAGTCAGCTTAAAAAGATAATTCATCTCTAGCGCAGAAGGCACACGAAACAGCCTGTGACCGCCGAACAACGTCAATGTACTGATAATCTGCAGCCAGGCATTCGACTTCAACTGAAGAGGCGCCAAATTCCAGGTGAACAGCAGATACGAGACAGCGAACGGCAAGGGAAACTGCAGTCCGGCCGCCAGGGTCATTTCATTAATGGCGACCATACCCTCGATGTAATACCTGAGATTTCTGATATGTATTTGGAACTTGTGATATTGTAACTGTTGCATTTTGATCTGACTATTATTCTCCCTATCTCATAATCCGGTGTTGTTGAGCACATGATTTCATGAATGTGATTTAAATTCTGATTATGTGCATGTAGCGCACGCTATCGACTAAGTGTAGCGTACGCTAATTTGGATCCATAGCGCACGCAGTGCATGAACCTTAGTGCACGCTATACGTAGTCAACATGATTAAGACAGGGTGGTAGGTGAGATCGGCTGAGGATTTCGGTCGGATCATGTCGGGATGAACCTGCACGGCTTTCGGGAAAAGCCAAGTCAACGCGGTAGCGCACGCTAATGATATGAGGATAGCGCACGCTAAATGCTGAGTACAGTGAAGTCAGTGAGTTTCGTATGGCCGTTAGCGCACGCTATGGTTAGGGACTAGTGCGCGCTAATAACCATTTCCTATATATAGGACAGCTCACTTTTTCATTATTCAGATATTTTCACTTCCCTAATCCGAATTTTTGAGCTTAGAGAGTTACTTCCTCCCTCCTAAACCTCTCATATCATCCTCCTTGCACCGGTTTGAAGATTGTAGATCTTTGGAGATTGGTGTTCAAGCCCTCGGTGTTGGATTTCCTCAAGTTCCTTCGTGTTCTTCGCTACTTTAAGGTAGGTGATTCTTCACCAATATTATTAGTATTCTGAAGGACATTTTGATCATGTTTTGGGATTATCTAGTCGGTTAAATTCGTAAGTAGTCGAACCTCATGTGTTAGAAGGATATTTTCGATGTTTCGATACTTATTCATCGTATAATCCATGGAACCTATTAGTGTTTGAACTCCTAACATATTCATGAAGCTTCAAAACCGTTTGTGACCAGTATTTGGAGATTATCAAGTTCTTATGTCTTTTCACAGAAGGAATCATACGTTTTGAGACATGTAATGGATTGAACTTAGGATATTCCTTGAAAATCAAGATGAATTATGGTGTTGTGATGGTTATGCGCAACCTTGTATCTCGTAGTCGTTTAATCCGTATAGATCTTTCACAAAACCATATGAGCATGATATGCACGGGGATGACATGTATTATCACCATAGAAGTCATGAGTTTCATCACCATTAGATCAAGTTTTCTGCCAGTAGTAAACTGCCATGCACGGTTAGCGCACGCTAACATATGTATATTAATGTGCGCTATCGGGAATGAGTTAACGTACGCTACGTTTGGTACGTAACGTACGTTATGTTATCGATCAAATCGATCGGCTGATCAGAGAGAACTGTCAGTGCATGGCTAGCGTACGCTATACTTGGTCATTTGCGTACGTTAACAGGCAGACTTAGCGCACATTACGTAGAGTACGTAGCGTACGCTAAGTAGTTCAGGCAGATTACATATTTAGAGCTTTTGGCCGTTGACCGGATTGTTAGGCAGTGTACGACTTGAGATGAATTCTATACCATTTCTTTTGTTAAGGTTCGAGCTTGCTACGTTGATCGAAGGAGGCAGCCTTCGAGTGTGTTGAGATCATTGGAGTGTTTCATTCTTGCCATCTTCGAGGCAAGTATCGTAATTTGTTAATGTTCATATTTTGAGTATACATGTGGTTTATTCATGTTGTTAAACATGGGATTTACTTCGTTAAATTGTCATGATATTCGTTATTCAGTGTTTGTATGTTCATGTTGATGGACATAGCGATTTTGCATATATGTATGCATGAGTTGTGTTTATGTATGTTGTACGATCTATGCTGAGGGCGCTGGATCGGATGTCCACCTCGTGTTGGTCCGACGGGATCATCTTGGGATCTAGGCTGAGGGCGCTGGATCATTGGACGGGTTTTTCCACCTCGTGTTGGTCCGACGGGATCATATTGGGATCTATGCTGAGGGCGCTGGATCATTGGAATACCCATGCTGTGTTAATGGAATCTTGTGGATTCGCATTGTCGGATTCCGGTAGCGGAAGTTCGTGTGGTGTATCTTGTTATGTATTGTTGATGCATATTCGATTTGTTTAAATGATACTTGTACCAGCATCGTTTTGCTAACCCCTTCGGGGGTGGACATTTGTTTTGATGTTCAGGTAGCCGAGGAACGGGAAAACAGCCACAGTACCGATGTGACGACGAAGGGGTTCAGTGATTTCTATTGTTGTTTGTGATTTGTCTTCTTGGTTCAAATTTCAGTACTCGAGTACGCGTGTCTTATTAATATCATTTCGATATAGTTGTATTAATAATCTCGTTGAACCATATGGAACCGATTTTGTAATTTGAATTTCCGTGGTATTGATGGGTTATATTTACATTTCTTTTATTTAGCCTTGTAAACTCTTACTTAAAGGGTTTACGGCGCTGTAACTATTCCGAATATATCGGGGTGTTACAGAATATGGTATTGGAGCTAAGATTCATGGATATCATGGTAGTCGAGTTTAAGTTGGGTCTGTTTATGTTATTGATTTATGGGTCGTTCGTAACATCACTGTTCAGCCATAAGTCGTCATGTGGACCGTGGTTGTAAGTCTCATAATCTCTTGTACTACCGTTTTACTTAATTTCTATTTTGTGAGTATTGACGGGCTTTATTTTTGAAAATTTTGTCCTGGATATTGAGAAATTGTGTTTACAGTATGTTGAGAGGAGGACGTGGATGCGGACGCGGTCGTGGACGCGGACGTGGTAACATGAGACAGGAGGATTCCGCAACTACCCCAGAATTATCGGCTAGTCGAACCGATTCCCATTCTGGAGGACAGCAGGGATCAGCGAACGACGACGCGAATCCTAACGTGCCGGGAGTGCTTCAACAGGTGGTGGCTCAGATAAACCAGTTCGCTCAGGTAGTTGACCGCATACAAACAGCGATGGGACAACAGCACCACGAGGATAACCGGGGAGACAGATGGCTTGCTGAGGTGGTCAAATTGCACCTGCCAAAATTTGACGGATCTGCTGAGTCACTTACTTGGGATCATTGGCTAAAGGAGTTAGAGAATATATTCGCGGGTATGAACTGTCCCGAGGACCGGAAGGTTCCCATTGCCCAGTATTTTCTGACTGGGGAGGCCTTTGACAGGTGGGAAGCTATTCGACCCGAGAATCATAATGCGGATTGGACGGAATTCAAACTAATAATGGAAGCACAATATTGTCCTCGTCCAGTTAGGGAGGCAAAAATCCGAGAGTTTTTCTCACCACAGAGCTCTAAGCAATCATGTGTACATAATCAAAACTTTTAACCATCAGCTGACTTGTGTGCGACACTTAGTCAGAACGGAGGCAGAAAAGATTTTTCATTTCGATATGCGAATGAAGCCGGAGATTCAGCAGTACATGTTCGGATTCGAGTGTTGCGACAGTATCAAGGCAAAGCGCTAGCCTACGACATGAAAGAGGCGGTGGTGGAGAAATCGATGGAGGCAAAGAACCAGAAAGTGACCGGCAACTTCTCGGAAAACAAGAGTGGTGGGCCCCGCAAGGGCCAGTCTTCCTTTTATTCAGCTAGGAAACCTCCACATCCTTCTAGAGGTGGAAATAAGTTCCGGACAACGTCAGCAGTTTCGGACACATCAAAGAAATGCTACAATTGTGGTCGAGCAGGGCATATTCGACGTGATTGCCCCGCATCTTCTGTGACTTGTTTCGATTGTGGGCAAGAAGGGCACCGTGCGGCTTTCTGTAGAGTTGCTACTAGATCTTTTGGTAGTCGCACTCCAGCGCCAGTTCCGAAGGAGATAAGTGTGAACCAGACGCAGCATAGTGGATTTCAGCAACAGAATGTTGGGAAGAGAGAGACATCCAGTGCTGGGTCCGTTCCTCCGCGCCTGTACGAGATAAGGAAATCTAACGACCAGAACACTGCTGTTGCATCAGGTACAATTCAGATCCTTTTGCAACCATTTAGTGTCTTATTCGATTACGGAGCTACACATTCTTTCATATCGTTGAACTGTGTTAATCGTTTGAAAATCTCGTGTTTATTTGATTGTGAACCATATGTTGTGGGTTTTGCCTAGTAGAGAGAGAATTCTGGGAACCCTAGAAACTAGAGATTTTCTAGTGTCTATAGGAGGGAGAGATTGGCCATCGAATCTTATTGTAGTTGACATTCATGGCGACGATTTAATTCTCGGAGACGATTGGCTCAACCGTTATGGAGCTATTCTGAATTACCGAAAGAGAGTCATTTCTATCATTGCTGATGACGGATCTGAACACTTATTCAGAGGATGGAGACTCGGAAGCTCGGGAAAATTGATCAAAGCTGTGAAATTACTAAAGCAAGGATGTCATGGACTTTGGTGCTATGCCATGAAGAAAGAAGGAGGAGTAGAACTCTCATCTACTCCAGTTTGAATGAATTTTCAGATGTATTCCCTGACGAACTACCTGGGTTACCTCCGCAGAGAGAAGTGGAGTTCACTATAGAATTAGAGCCTGGAGCCACTCCTATCTCCAGAGCACCATACCGCATGGCGCCAACCGAGATGTATGAACTAAAGAAGCAACTGGAGGAATTATTACAGAAGGGTTATATTCAACCTAGCGTTTCTCCTTGTGGAGCGCCCATTCTCTTTGTCCGGAAGAAAGACGGATCCCTCCGGTTATGTATTGATTACAGGGAACTAAACAAGGTGACGATCAAGAACAAGTATCCCTTACCTCGGATCGATGACTTGTTTGATCAACTGCAAGGAGCAAGGGTATTCTCGAAGATTGACTTGCGATCAGGATATCATCAGTTGAGAATTAAGGAATTGGATATACCGAAATCTGCTTTCAGATCCCGGTACGGGCACTATGAATTCGTGGTGATGCCATTTGGACTTACCAATGCTCCTGCGGTATTTATTCAATTGATGAATCGGGTATTATTAGAATACCTAGATAAGTTTGTGGTCGTTTTCATTGATGACATCTTGATCTATTCGAAAGATACGGAGGAGCATGTTGAGCATTTGCGTGTGGTTTTGAGCACCTTGAGGAAGGAACAACTCTATGCGAAGCTTTCTAAATGTGAGTTCTGGATTAGGGAAGTAACTTTCCTTGGGCATGTGATATCAGCTGACGGAGTTCAGGTGGACCCGAAGAAAGTCGAAGCAATCTTGGAATGGGAAGCTCCTAAAAACGTGAAAGAAGTCTGAAGCTTCTTAGGACTTGCTGGATATTATCGCCGTTTTGTAGAGGGATTTTCCAAAATTGCTTGTCCACTCACTCAGTTGTTACAGAAAACTCAAAAGTTCAAGTCGGATGAGAAATGCCAGGATGGTTTTGATGAACTTAAGAAGAGACTGACGACAGCACCTATATTAGCATTACCAGATGGAACTGATGGATTCATGGTATACAGCGAGGCTTCAAATCAGGGTCTGGGATGTGTGTTGATGCAAAAGGATAAGGTAATTGCCTATGACTCTCGGCAGTTGAAACCGTACGAAGTAAATTACCCGACTCATGATCTAGAGTTAGCAGTTGTGGTCATTGCCTTGAAAATCTGGCGACATTATTTGTACGGTACTCATTGTCAGATATTTACAGATCATAAAAGCCTCAAGTACATTTTCATTCAGAAAGAACTAAACATGAGGTAAAGAAGGTGGCTGGAATTGATCAAGGATTATGACTTGGAAATTCTCTATCATCCGGGAAAAGCAAACGTAGTAGCCAACGCATTGAGCCATAAACTGGTTTCCCTTCGAGTGTTGGAAGCACTTACATCCCAAACCAGCATTCAACAAGAACTGATTCGCGAAGGGATTGAAGTATGGGCACCAGAAATCCAAGGGCAACTATATGCGATGGAACTGACTTCGTCGCTAGCCGAGAAAATCAAATCTAAGCAGTTGAACGATTCTCTGATCCTTCGGTTATGTGACGAAGTAAAGAAAGGAAAGGCCCCAGGATTCGTGATACAAGATGATGGAGTTCTGAGATTTCAGAGTCGACTTTGCGTTCCCGATTATGATGATTTGAGACGGACAATTCTGAAGGAAGCTCACAACGCACCCTATTCTATCCACCCGGGCAGCAGTAAGACGTATAAGGATCTTAAACAAAACTTCTGTTGGGGAAATATGAAGAAGGACGTAGCAGAGTACGTTTCGAAGTGTTTGACTTGTCAGCAGGTTAAGATTGAACATCAGCGACCTGCCGGAATGTTAAAGCCGCTTCCGATACCTGAGTGGAAGTAGGAGGATATCTCGATAGATTTCATCACCAATATGCCAAGGACCAAGACGGGAATGAACATGATTTGGGTTATAGTTGATCGACTAACCAAGTCGGCTCATTTCCTAGGAATTAAAGACACGTGGGGACCCGAGAAATTGGCACGAGTATTTGTTGCAGAGATAGTTAGATTGCACGGGACGCCGAAGACCATTATTTCAGATCGAGATGGTCGCTTCGTGTCGCACTTCTGGAAGGCAGTTCACAGGGCTTTGGGGACTGAGCTAAACTTTAGCACGGCATATCATCCCCAAACGGACGGTCAGTCCGAAAGGACTATTCAAACAGTAGAAGACATGCTTAGAGCTTGCGCTTTGGATTGGTCAACTGATTGGGAAGTTCACTTGCCATTGATTGAATTCACCTATAACAATAGTTAGCATGCTTCTATTAAGATGGCACCGTTTGAAGCTTTGTACAGGAGAAGATGCCGATCACCCTTGTGCTGGGATGATTCTTCGGACTTGATCGGGACGGAACCGGAATTCATAGTTTAAACTCAAGAGAAGATAGCTTTGATTCGGGAAAGACTGTTGTCTGCCCAGAGTCGACAGAAGTGTTATGCAGATGCGCGTCGTCGCCCTCTGGAGTTCGACATTGGGGACCATGTACTATTGAAGGTGTCCCCTACACGAGAAATTTTCCGTTTTGGGAGGAAAGGTAAGCTAAGTCCGAGATATATCGGACCATTTGAGATCCTCGAGAGAGTTGGGGATTTAGCATACAGGTTGGCCTTACCACCATCGCTGAGTCACGTTCACAATGTGTTTCACGTATCCCAATTGCGGAAGTATGTACCGGATCCAAGTCATATCATTGAGTTCGATGAGATCGAGATAGCTAATGATGGCACCTTCGAGGAGAGACCAATCAAGATACTTGAGAGTCGGATCAAACAATTGAGGAATAAACCAATACCCTTGGTTAAAGTACAATGGTCACGGCACGGAGTTGAAGAGGCCACATGGGAAATGGAGGACAGTATGAAGACTAGATATCCAGAGTTGTTTTCATCTTAATTTTCGGGATGAAACTTCTTTTTAGGGAGGAAGGATGTAATACCCGAGATTTCTGATATATTTGGAACTTGTGATATTGTAATTATTGCATTTTGATCTGAGTATTATTCTCCGTATCTCATAATCCGGTGTTGTTGAGCGCATGATTTCATGAATATGATTTAGATTGTGATTATGCGCATGTAGCGCACGCTATCGACTAAGTGTAGCGTACGCTAATTTGGATCCGTAACGCACGCTGTGCATGAACCTTAGCACACGCTATACATAGTCAGCATGATTAAGACAGGGTGGTAGGTGAGATCGGCTGAGGATTTCGTTCGGATCATGTCGGTATGAACCTGGACGACTTTCGGGAAAAGCCAAGTCAACGCGGTAGCGCACGCTAATGATATGAGGATAGCGCACGCTAAACGCTGAGTACAGTGAAGTCAGTAAGTTTCGTATGGCTGTTAGCGCATGCTATGGTTAGGGACTAGCGCGCGCTAATAACCATTTCCTATATATAGGATAACTCACTTTTTCATTATTCAGATATTTTCACTTCCCTAATCTGAATTTTTGAGCTTAGAGAGTTACTTCCTCCCTCCTCAACCTCTCATATCATCCTCCTAGCACGAGTTTGAAGATTGTAGATCTTTGGAGATTGGTGTTCAAGCCCTCGGTGTTGGATTTCCTCAAGTTCCTTCGTGTTCTTCGCTACTTTGAGGTAGGTGATTCTTCACCAATATTAGTAGTATTATGAAGGACATTTTTATCATGTTTTGGGATTATCTAGTCGGTTAAATTCATAAGTAGTCGAGCCTCATGTGCTAGAAGGATATTTTCGATGTTTCGACACTTATTCATCGTATAATCTATGGAACCTATTAGTGTTTGAACTCCTAGCATATTCATGAAGCTTCAAAACCGTTTGTGACCAGTATTTGGAGATTATCAAGTTCTTATGTCTTTTCACAGAAGGAATCATACGTTATGAGACATGTAATGGATTGAACTTAGGATATTCCTTGAAAATCAAGATGAATTATGGTGTTGTGATGGTTATGCGCAACCTTGTATCTCGTAGTCGTTTAATCTGTATAGATCTTTCACAAAACCATATGAGCATGATATGCACGGGGATGACATGTATTATCACCATAGAAGTCATGAGTTTCATCACCATTAAATCAAGTTTTCTGCCAGTAGTAAACTGCCATGCACGGTTAGCGCACGCTAACATATGTATATTAGCGTGCGCTATCGGGAATGAGTTAACATATGCTACGTTTGGTACGTAACTTACATTATGTTATCAGTTGAGTCAGTTGGATGATCAGAGAGAACTGTCAGTGCATGGCTAGCGTACGCTATACTTGGTCACTTGCGTACGTTAACAGGCAGACTTAGCGCACGTTACGTAGAGTGCGTAGCGTACACTAAGTAGTTCAGGCAGATTACATATTTAGAGCTTTTGGCCGTTGACCGGATTGTTAGGCAGTGTACGACTTGAGATGAATTCTATACCATTTCTTTTGTTAAGGTTCGAGCTTGCTACGTTGATCGAAGGAGGCGGCCTTCGAGTGTGTTGAGATCATTGGAGTGTTTCATTCTTGCCATCTTCGAGGCAAGTATCATAATTTGCTAATGTTCATATTTTGAGTATACATGTGGTTTATTCATGTTGTTGAACATGGGATTTACTTCGGTAAATTGTCATGATATTTGTTATTCAGTGTTTGTATGTTCATGTTGATAGACATAGCGATTTTGCATATATGTATGCATGAGTTGTGTTTGTGTATGTTGTACGATCTATGCTGAGGGCGCTGGATCGGATGTCCACCTCGTGTTGGTCCGAAGGGATCATCTTGGGATCTAGGCTGAGGGCGCTGGATCATTGGACGGGTTTTTCCACCTCGTGTTGGTCCGATGGGATGATCTTGGGATCTATGCTGAGGGCGCTGGATCATTGGAATACCCATGCTGTGTTAATGGAATCTTGTGGATTCGCATTGTCGGATTCTGGTAGCGTAAGTCCGTGTGGTGTATCTTGTTATGTATTATTGATGCATATTCGATTTGTTTAAATGATACTTATACTAGCATCGTTTTGCTAACCCCTTCGGGGGTGGACATTTGTTTTGATGTTTAGGTAGCCGAGGAGCGGGAAAACAGCCACAGTACCGATGTGACGACGAAGGGGTTCAGTGATGTCTATTGTTGTTTGTGATTTGTCTTCTTGGTTCAAATTTCAGTACTCGAGTACGCGTGTCTTATTAATATCATTTCGATATGGTTGTATTAATAATCTCGTTGAACCAGATGGAACCGGTTTTGTAATTTGAATTTCCGTGGTATTGATGTGTTATATTTACATTTCTTTTATTTAGCCTTGTAAACTCTTACTTAAAGGGTTTACGGCGCTGTAATTATTCCGAATATATTGGGGTGTTACACTCGAGACGCTGGTCGGCACGTTCATTCTCAGAGGGCACGTGCAGTGACACGTCAGAAGGAATATGATATTTGGCCCTCCAACGGCTCAAGTCTTTCCGGGTCGCCGAACTCCGAATCTTACCGAGAGTCCACTGAGATGGGTCGGCATCCCGAAACACCGTCTGCTTCACATGTTCGTAGGGATGAGCGGCGGAGTAAGCTTCGAAATCAAATTCTGGACAGGGTCCGGCAATCCCCTCCATAAGCTTAGCAAATTCCATGTAAGAAGGGCCGAAAACGCTGTCCCATTCCCAAGACAACCACACCAGTTCATCTTCATCCATTGGCGAACCCCCTTGCTCCGCCGTCGCCGCAGATCTCGCCATTTCAGCCTCGTTGAAAAGCTCCTCGAGTTCTGCGGGTGCAATCCCCGCACGAATAGCCTCAATGGCCGTTTCCATATGGAGTCCCACGGGAATCTTCTCTCGGTCCGGCGAAGCGGCGGCGGCGGAGGTACTTCCGGTCTCGAAGGTTTTGGATCCTCCATACATGTTCGTAAAAAAAGTAAAGAAAGAAAGAAGATTGGTTTTCGTACCTAAAGAAAAGAGGACGATCGGCACAAAGAGCTTCGGAAATTTCTGCAGAGTCTCAGCAAGAAGGCAAGGGTGCGTGAAGAGTAGAAATGAAGTAGCCCTAGCCCCTTTTATAGGCGGGAGCAGGGGTCTCTTTGCAAATAGGCGAAATCCCGAGGGTTGGAGTACAACCATCGGGGGGACACATTAAATGCAGCCCTCGAATCCCGCGTACGCATCTTTTTGAGGGCACGCCAGACGACAAAGTCTGAAAAACCGTCGGACTCCCTCAATAGAAACACGACGCGTGTCCTTGCAACATTTCGCGAGCCCGCCTTCATTTCCCGCTGCTCCCAGCTCTAAAGGAGATCGTCCAAATTCGAAATTAGATCGTCTGATCGTCTAAAGCAATGGCGATCGCCAACAGTGCCACCTCACCCTGTGTTTTCAACATCGAGCCGAGCTGGGGGGCAATTGTTGTGCGGCGATTAATACACCTCGGTGGCGATCGGCATTATGATCTGAGAGCCAACCATAGAAGACATACTCTGGGCAAACACCCAGAGGTCGGCACCTACGGCGATCGTCTTTCAGTATTCGACGATCGTCTTTTGGTACCTGGCGATCGTCTTTGATGTCCAACCAGAGACGGTCGCCTCATGCCACGTATAAATCCAGCATCCGTCAAAGTCGTCGAAGACCGAATCTTGGACGGTGACCCACGTGCAGACCCACAAAAGGCACCGACAGATAGGACCTTTGACCCCAGCCTGTCACCTACCTCACCTACCGACAGGCCCGCCAAAAGGTGCAAAGTGGGACCTCCCGGACAGCGACTTAGAACGCGTGCAGGCTTCCCATTGGCTCGCACAACTGGCTGCCAGCATCAGCCTCAGACTTTAAGGGAACAGCCTCACGTGACGGGACGATCAGTCATCTTATTATAATATAGAAAACGGCGGTCGCCCGCGATCGCCGGAGAGGTCCCAGCAGCTTTGTCTCCTATAAATAGGAGGCTCACAACAGTGTCCAAGGATGATGCGATTATCTTCATAAAATCAGGTTGTCATTACCGTGAATAAAAGTGCAAAACACACAGAGAGAGAATCATAGACTCACCTGGAAATTACTTATACATTCGTAGTGATATTCATACATACTTAAAATACATCCCAAGCAAGAACTCACAGATCTTCATATCTGGTTCTTCCGGCAACCTACACGCTCTACAGCTTAGATAACTAGAAGTCTTTACACTCATTGTAATATATTCTAACATTAATATTTGTACTCCACAGTATATTTATTAATAACATCTCGCGAGAGCATTCAAGCCCGGGACTAACAATCCCGGCAATTCTTGTGTTATTTATTTTCCCGCGGAAGTGTTCTCGCGTTTGTTTGTTACTCGATCATTCCAGCAATACTATCTCCGGATAATATTTTGGGTAACAACACTCGTGAATTACTTTGGTCGGGACAGAGGGACTTGTAGATGACAGCAATGGATTTGGTAACAGCTTCCTCTTCGTTGTATCGGTATCGAGGTGAGTTATTACTTGCTCAGTTTATAGTATTTAATGAATGGTTTCCGTTTCATTCGTTTATAATTCGTATAGCAATCTTTATAATCGTAATCACAGGATATTTGGGATTATAAATCATATTCAAATTTTGGGAATCTAATCATAATGTATATGATTTACTTTTGTTATTGGTGTACATGTATATCGAGGATATATTGTGATAAAGACGAAGATATGAATTATCAGCAAATCCATGATACTATGGACTGTCGAGTATTGAGGATAATGGTTCGTGATGGTTTAGACATTGAGATCATTCTCTAAGGACTCGGGGCAAGTACTCTAATCATTTTTATCATTTGTGTCGATCATGTCGTGATACATTCATGTATCGTTGTTGTCATACATTTGTGCATTGTTGTTGTCGTGTATTGTGTACTGTTGTTTTGTGCAGTTGTGCATTGTTGTCATATGTCCACCATGTGTTGGTCCGACGGGATCATCATGGGAATCTATAGCTGTGTGCGCTGGATCGTTGGACAGGTAATGCCACCATGCGTTGGTTCGACGGGATCATCATGGGAATCTATAGTTGTGTGTGCTGGATCATTGGATTACCATATGTATTGTTGTTGTGCATATGTATAGTATGGGTTTGCCATAAGTATACATTGTCGTTATTGTTGTGATCATATTGACGTTGTCATATGAGTATGTATTTGTAGGTCTTGTGTTAGGGCCATGTCCGTATGGTGTGTTGATCTGATCTCGGATTAGACTGACGTGATGGTAATGGTATTTCGTATCTTGAGGTATGTTCCGTATTTTCTTGGTACTTGTCTTTGATGGACAATCGATTATCGTATTGGAATTGTCGACGTTATCCGATGGATTGAATTGGCCAGAGTTGGTATAATTTCTATATCGCGAGATATGATAATGTTTTGAGAACCTTGGGTATTGTTGAGATACCGTTCAGATATTTCGGTATTATCTTATTGTGTTGTTATGGATACGAATCGTAGATTTTCGTAAAGTTACGACGGTAAGATTACATTGGTCGTATTCTTACTTAGTATTTCCATTCATATGTAATTATTGACATGATGTGATGGTTATCATTGTTGGATATTATGGCTTACCCCGTCGTGGGCTTTCTTTTTAGGTTCTTTGGACATCGAGCTTGTAGCGGTCGTGAAGAGATGAGCATCCCAGAGGATACTGGCTAGGACATGTATTTGTGTATTGAGTTTCCTGATCAGTTCTTGTATTCCGCTGCTAGAGTGTTTTGAACTGTTTGTCTTTTCCGCTGCGTGAGTAAATTTAAAGTGCCTTTTGGTATCTGGTAACTTGGGTTACTTTGGCAATCATTTTCTAAACTATTCTGTAGGTACGTGTAAGCGATAGCTTAACGTATGTTTTTAAACTGTTGAGTCTTGGCATTTCGGGCCTTGTGGTTTCAAATGAGATTTTACGACGGTTTTGATAAACGAGTTTTATAAAGTGTTTGAATGTTTTAAATAGATAATACCGTCGTTATCCTCTTGGACGTTTGTAAATGTTTGTGAAAATTTCCTTCAGCCTTGTGGGTTCCATCTCGGGGCCCACGGCGCTATAATATTCCCAGTCAGATCTGGGGGTGTTACAAAATATGGTATCAGAGCTTAGGTTGTGAAAACCTAGGCAGTCGGGTCGAGTTGGGTCGTGCTTTTGTCGTGTCATTCGAATTGTCGGTTGACAAGTGTTTGAGCTCTGGGTTTTTGTTGTTCACTCGGGCTTGTGTGTTATGTGATTTACCAGTGTGGTACTGGGATTGTTGTAACTTTTCCAAATGGTGTTAACGTGTTTCTTCCGATAGAGCTGTGTTGTGTTCTCGAGTTGAACTGAGTTTGCAAAATGTGTGTTTTGAAAATATTTGTGTCGAGTATTTTCTTGAGTCGAGAAATGTGCCAGTATCATGGGGAATCGTCGGCTTCATGATATGTAAGTATTTGGATTCTTGAATTATATTGAGATTTATTGTCGTTCTAAATTGATATGCTTTGAGATTTAGCAAATATTATGCGTTGCAGTATAAGGTGACAAAGTTGGGACAGAATTGATGATTTTGAGAAGTTATGATTTTGGAAATCAATATGTCGGTTAAATTTTGGAAACAGAGTTGTGCATTTGGGAGAAATGTTGAGGATGGTTGAGGAGAACCTGTAGTCATGTTAGTTCATCTTTGAGATATATGAACTGTTTTTGAGCATTTGAAAATGATACTTTTCAAAATGAATATTTTACAGATGTTTTACGGAAAATGATTTTTGGGCCGAGACCCAATTGATTTTAAAATAGTTTTATAACCCATGACTTGGAGTCCGAAAAGGGTTTTCTATTTTTTTTTAAAACTTCTTGTAATGCGGAACGAGCTACGGGCTGAGACCCTAATGTTTCAAAAGAAAGCTTTTCTGTTTTCTAAAACTCCCGCGATTTGTAAAACACTTTACCAATTGTTTATGCATTTTATTACTACCTTTCGGGGTTTTGATTCATTTGTTCAAATGAGACTTCTCGGGAAGTCTTTCGTTGTGTTTGATTTATTAAGTATTTGATGTTTTGGCATAACATGGTTGAGGTGATCCAGGATGGATTAATGATTGACGTTGCGAGTCATATGTGGAAAAGGACTTTTTGGTCGAAGTTTATATTTGAGATTTTGGAAGTCTATCGTGTGGTTTTTCCGATGGAATATCAGTGGATATTAGGGACGAACTGAATTGGTATACAGGAGTATGGATGTAGTCCAGCATTTATATAGTTTTCATTTTAAACTTCGAAATTGTGTGGAATTGAAGGAAACTGTTATCGAATACTTGGCGCCATCGAGCCAATTTAATTTTTCGAAAATTGATTTTGTGGTCTTACCAAAATTTGGGTTTTGAGCTTTGAAATTTTTGAAAGAACTTTCGAAAATTTGTCTTCGTGACAAGATTATATGATTTCAAACTGGTCTTGAAAATGTGATTGATGTACATACGCATTTAGTGCATAAAGCATATTGTGGTAAAGTTCTGAGCGAGACTCTCGAACTGGATATTTCATCGGTGTGGTACGATGAAAAGAGATTCGAACTCTAGTATGGTAGTTTGGTTATCCAGGGATGATCGGTTGATTTATTGAATAAGAGAAATATGCTGCGTGTTGTAGGTTCATGCACAGGATGTGATATTCGAACTTTGGATTTTGTGAAATTGGAGCATATGTGCTATTGGCTCTATTGATGTGGTGGTAGCGTGATTTACTACTTTTGAATTTTGAGCCGTAATGATTGGTCGTTTCCCACTCTGTGTATGATTGGGTATGTTCGTCAGTTTGTGATTGGTTGTTCATATGCCGAGGGGTATGTTCGCCATCCGGGTGTGTTTCTTTGAGATATACTGTATGTGATTTGTTTAGCGTTTTGAGAATTTTGCTCTTTCATGTATCTGTCTCTGTGGTTCTGTGTTCATCATGTTGGAACTTACCGTGTCAAGGTATTCTCGATTATCGTTGATCGTTCATTGGTTATATTGGAGTTTATCATGTTGATGATATTCTCGATTATGTTTTGACCTATGGATGGTCATATTGGAGTTTATCATGTTGATAATGTTCTCGACTGCGTTTGGACATTTGGATTGGTCGTATCGGAGTTTATCATGTCGATGATATTCCCGGTTAATTTATTGGTTGATCATTGTTGGTGATCATATGAGCGTTCAGATTTTGTGTCGATGTTTCGGAATTTATGTCGTTGTTTTGGGCAGTTGTTTCACAGATGTATCGTGTATTATTGATTTGTGTCCGAATTGGGATTTGATTGTGCAATCAGGCAGACAGGATTCGACACGAATAGATTATTTCATCCGAAGATGATATATTTTGTTGAGACTCAAGGAATTGTGATTGTAAGCGTATTGAGACTATACAGTGAGGTCACATACTAGTATCTCAAGAGATCGTCGACTTTGCGCATTGGTATGTATGCTGTTTCGGTTATTCGTGAATTATGATGATTGATCGTTGTCGTGATGGTTTCAAAATATTTTGGTTGAACGGTTTGTATGTTTTTCTATGACGGATTGCAAGTTTCGAGGACGAAACTTATTTTAAGTGGTGTAGTATGTAATATCCGGAATTTCTACTATCGTTGTTTAATATTATTTTATCCGATTTATATTGTACAGCGTGGAATCTGTACAGTATAGATAAAATAAAAGAAGCACTGAGATGTAAGTATCGGTATAATTGTCTTACTTGGTCGACAATTGTATTTGAGGATATAGTGCGTCATGTATACGTATCCGATATGTCGAGACGTTGGACAAGAATAGCTGAAAATGGCTAAGTATAGCCTTATTAGCGCACGTTAATAGTTAAGCTTAGCGCACGCTACCATGTAGGGTTAGCGCACGCTAAAGGTAAAATCATAGCGCACGCTAATGCAGTAAGATCGGAAGGAATCTGCGTGTGGACCAGGCCACTTTCGGCGCACGTTCTAATAAGTCAACGGATATTTGTAATGTAGTACTAGCGCACGCTAAATCCTAAAGTTTAGCGCACGCTAATGGTATATTGGACAAAAAGGAATCTTAACCTCGTCAGCACTTTCGGCGTGTGGACCAGTCTTCGGAACATACAGACAAACGAGTCAACTGATATTAGCGCACGCTAAACGCAAGGACTTGCGTACGCTAGAGAGTGTAAGTTATGTATGCTAATGCATGGGCATAGCGTACGTAAGAACAAAGTCAGTTAGCGCACGCTAAAGTCATAGCGCACGCTAAACATGAGATGTTAGCGCACGCTAGTAATGTATTCTATATAAAGGGACAGACGGGTATTATGAAGCATTTCGTCCATTCTCTTCTAGCAACCGATAGAGAGAACCTTGGGAGGACTTTTGGAGTTCCTAAACACTGAGGGATGATCCTCTTTAACAAGATTAAAGATGGAAATCATGGATTAAAGCTTTGTTCTTTAAATCATTGGCGATTCTTGGAAATGGATTCAAACTTGGGATTCAATCCATTCCTTCAAAAAGGTAATCAATCTTCATCTTTGGATTTCATTTTGGATTGAATGTTGATGTTCTTGAGTTGATAATTATTATGTAAACAAGTTGATAAGCATAATTATGAGATGGATTACCAGAGTATGATGATATTAATATGATTCGTGTGGTTTGAATTGTGTAGTTTGTTTTCTTGAGATAAGTTGATGAATCCTTCTCCTCAGTTTCGGATGTTGATGTTATTGTCGTTGATTACTCTCTGTAATGGAAGATTAAGGAAGTGTTGTTATGTTCTTGATGTTTCATGTATTGATATTAAGGAAGATGATATATAGATATGGAACTTGGATTATAAGTTGGATGATTGTTTATATGTTAAAAGGATATCGGATTTCATTGTTTTGATAACTATAAACAAGGTTTTGAATCACTTGGTGTTCTTGATAATCGTAATATGTTGATCGGTACCTGAAAAGCATGCAAACTGTACAGCATTAATGCACGCTAAGCCTACTAGCTAGCGCACGCTAACGAGAGTAACTTAGTGCACGCTACGTTAAGGTATTAACGTGCGCTAAGTCAACAGGCAGGGTAGTATATTCTGTTTCGGTTTTGAATTCGTGATCGTTTAAGTTGGTTTGATCAGACTTGTGGTTAATCGAGATATGGTTGAGCTGTTGGGTTTGTGAATTGATTTTTATCGATTGTTGATTGTTATCGAACTTGTTGTTTATCGAATTACTAGGTTGAGAATATTGATCGGTGGTTATAACCGTATGCTACGGTAGTGTTCGAGTATGTTCGTGAATTACTTTGGTCGGGACAGAGGGACTTGTAGATGACGGCAATAGATTTGGTAACAGCTTCCTATTTGTTGTATCGGTATCGAGGTGAGTTATTACTTGCTCAGTTTATAGTATTTAATGAATGGTTTCCATTTCATTCGTTTATAATTCGTATAGCAATGTTTATAATCGTAATCACAGGAGATTTGCGATTATAAATCATATTCGAATTTTGGGAATCTAATCATAATGTATATGATTTACTTTTGTTATTGGTGTACTTGTATATCGAGGATATATTGTTATAAAGACGAAGATATGAATTATCAGCAAATCCATGATACTATGGACTATCGAGTATTGAGGATAATGGTTCGTGATGGTTTAGACATTGAGATCATTCTCGAAGGACTCGGGGTAAGTACTCTAATCATTTTTATCATTTGTGTCGATCATTCATGATACATTCGTGTATCGTTGTTGTCATGCATTTGTGCATTGTTGTTGTCGTGTATTGTGCACTGTTGTTTTGTGCAGTTGTACATTGTTGTCATATGTCCACCATGTGTTGGTCCGACGGGATCATCATGGGAATCTATAGCTGTGTGCATTGGATCGCTCGACAGGTAATGCCACCAAGCATTGGTTCGACGGGATCATCATGGGAATCTATAGCTGTGTGCGCTGGATTGTTGGATTACCATATGTATTGTTGTTGTGCATATGCATATTATGGGTTTGTCATATGTATACATTGCCATTATTGTTGTGATCATATTGACGTTGTCATATGAGTATGTATTTGTAGGTCTTGTGTTAGGGCCATGTCCGTATGGTGAGTTGATCTGATCTCGGATTAGACTGACGTGATGGTAATGGTATTTCGTATCTTGAGGTATGTTTCGTATTTCCTTGGTACTTTTCTTTCATGGACAATCGATTATCGTTTTGGAATTGTCAACGTTATCTGATGGATTGAATTGGCCAGAGTTGGTATAATTTCTGTATCGCGAGATATGATATTGTTTTGAGAACCTTGGGTATTGTTGAGATATCGTTCAGATATTTCGGTATTATCTTATTGTGTTATTAAGGATATGAATCGTGGATTTTCGTAAAGTTACGACGGTAAGATTACATTGGTCGTATTCTTACTTAGTATTTCCATTGATATGTAATTATTGACGTGATGTGATGGTTATCATTGTTGGATATTATGGCTGACCCCGTCATGGGCTTTCTTTTTAGGTTCTTTGGATATCGAGCTTGTAGCGGTCGTGAAGAGATGAGCTTCCTGGAGGATACTGGCTAGGACATGTATTTGTGTATTGAGTTTCCTGATCAGTTCTTGTAGTCCGCGGTCGCTGAAGAGATGACCCCTTCATTAGCCTCTTGGACGTTTGTAAATGTTTGTGAAAAATTCCTTCAGCCTTGTGGGTTCCATCTCGGGGCCCACGACGCTGTAATATTCCCAGTCGGATCTGGGGGTTTTACATGTGCAAAGTGTAACATTAATCGCAAAAATTTTCCCACAAAAAATTATTAAGATTATGAGGTTTCAAGGTTTTCCTTCCCTCCATCGAGCTTTCAGGAACTTGAAATCCAAACCGGATGTGCTATGCTTCCGAGTTATCAGGGTAGTCATTCGGGGAGGACGGATAAATTACCGGGAGCGCATTGGATGCCTTCGGTTGGAGCAAATTTTATCCCTAGAAACCTGATAGGTTGCCGGATAAGATTCAATTGTGAAGCTGATTTGCATCGATGGTATAAACTTAACTTGTTCACGAACCATAGAAACCGTATAGGTTGAGGGGAGTGAACAAGGGGAAAAAGAAGATCGAATCATCCATTAGATAGGTTGGTGTTGGACACCACTTTGTGAAAATTAATAGACTAGAAACCTGTTCGGTTGCCCTCTATTAAGATTTATAAAGAACTCGATCACCACTATGAAGTAGAGCGACGATACTTCCGGATTTCACATGGGAGTGTGTTATTCCGATAAAAATAGTGGGAGCTGGATAACAAGAATAGAAAAGACCTTAATTCTATACTCAGATCATAATATAACAAGTCACTAATTAATCTGTTATACTTAATGCAGACATAACTCTCAATATGACAATGAATCCACTCGCAATTCTACTCGAGAAGAACACCCTGATTGGACCTAACTTTGTGGACTGGCTCCGTAATCTGATGATTGTCCTCAATATAGAGGCATTGGGATACGTCTTGGAGACGGACATTCCGGCGCCTCCTGTGCGGACCAGAGCCAATCAGGAAGAGATCGATAACCACGAAAAGTGGGTTAAGGATGACGTGAAATTCCGTGCATATATGATGGCTTCTATGTCTAATGAGCTTCAGAGAGCTCATGAGAAAATGACTTCTGCTAGGCATATTCTATCTCACTTAACCGAGCTTTATGGTTAGCACAGCAGAACTGCTAGATATGAGATATCCAAGCAACTGTTCGGTGCAAGGATGAAGGAAGGTGAGAAGGTTGGGGAACACGTCCTCAAAATTATATCCATGATCGAGAGATTGGAGGCTCTTGATTTTAAAATGTATACTTCTCTCCAAACTGACCTTATCCTACAGCCTCTTCTTGATTCCTTCTCACAGTTTGTTATGAACTTCAACTGCAATGAGATTGCATGTAACTTAGCTAGGCTAATGAACAAACTGGTGACCTCTCAGTCTCAGATGAAGACTCCGCGGATGAAGGAGTCTGCTCTTGTGATTTCTTCTAGACCCCGGAGGTCTAAGAATAAGAAGAAAAAGACCAAGAAGCAAACAGGACCATAAGTTAAGAACCTTAAGGGAAAGGGCAAGGCCCCGATGGTTCCGAAGAACAAGAAGAATAAGGATGCTTGTATCAAGTGCGGTGAGCTGGGCTACTGGGCTAGAGACTGTCCAATTCGTCATGGCACTTCAGGTACAGAACTTTTAGTTTTGGAAACAAATTGTTCTGCTACTGTATTTTCTACTTCATAGATACTGGATTCTGGTGCTAGTTCTCGTATTTGTACCGTGAATCAGGATCTGGAACAAAGTAGAAAGCTTGTAGCTGGAGAAGTTATGATCACAGTCGGAAGCAGACATAGTGTCGAGGCGACCGACATAGGATCACTTCTTTTGGGTTTAGAATCCGGTTTTGTTTTGACTTTAGAAGATGTACTTGTTTTGCCCAAGGGGCACAAAAACATTGTATCCATTCCCGTCATGGACCGAAAAGGCTTTTCATTTTTCATTGGTGATGGTTCCTGCTAAATTTATTTTAGAAATAAACTAGTGGGTACTGCTATATTGTTAAATGGATTGTATCATCTAAATCTCAGCAACAAAGTAGTTGTGAATACTATGACTAGAAAACGTGGTAGGGATGAAACCAATCAAGTTATGAAATGGCATCTTAGACTTGGTCATGTTGGTTAGACCAAGGTTTACAAAATGGAAAAAGATGGACTTATGGGTCCATTGGGATCGGATCCCTTTCCTACTTGTGAATCTTTCCTTAAAGGCAAAATGACCAAGTCCCCCTTCACAGGGACTTTTGAAAGAGCCGCTGATAAACTGGGATCAATCCATACAGACGTTTGTGGTGCTTTGGAAGCAGCACGTGACGGATATCAATATTTCATTACATTTACAGATGATCATACTAGGTATGGTTATGTATACTTAATGAAACATAAATCCGAGGCCTTTGAGAAATTCCAGGAATTCAAGGCCCTAGTTTAGAAACAAACTGGTAATCATATCAAAGCACTTCGGTCGGACCGAGGTGCCGAGTATATGAGTACGGATTTTGACGAGTTTCTTAAGGAACATGGAATAGTTTCACAACTAACACCTCCAGGTACTCCTCACTTAAATGGTGTGTCATAAAGAAGGAACCGGACCTTGTTGAACATGGTCCGTTCCATGCTGGGCTACTTACCGATTTACCTGTGGGGGTATGCACTCCTGACTGCCGCCTATATCTTGAACAGATCTCCTTCCAAATCCATTCCTAAAACGCCACATGAGATGTGGGAGGGCTGGAAACCAAGTCTTAATCATATTAGGATTTGGGGATGTCCCGCCTATGTCAAGAAGACTAAGGTGGAGAAGTTGGAAGCTAGGTCCACGAAGGGATGTTTCATTGGATTCCCGTCTGGGACGATGGGATATCTATTCTACATGCCTAAAGATCGGAAGATCATTGTTGCTTTACAAGCACACTTCCTAGAAGATGAGTTCATCCAGAAAGGCGGAGCAGGTAGAAGTATTTCTTTGGAAGAATACAATGAAACTCCTAAGAAGGCACCTGTGCAAGAAACTGGAACCGAACCTTCTGAAACACAAGAACAACCACCTCGTAGGTCTAGTAGGGTGTCTCATTTACCTGAGAGGTATGGGCTTGTGCACTTAGAGGAACTAGGTCTCCATGAGGTTCCAAGTGATAGCCACCCAACGACCTATGACCAAGGAATGGTGGATGTAGACTCCACGAAATGGCGTGAAGCTATGGAAGCTGAGATAGACTTGATGCATGTCAATCAGGTCTGGACTCTAATAGACCACCCCGAGGGAATAGTGCCTATTGGGAACAAATGGATCTAAAAGAGAAAGACTGATGGTGATGGCAAGGTTGACGCCTATAAGGCCAGGCTCGTGGCAAAGGGTTATACCCAAAAGGAAGGGATCGATTACCACGATACCTTATCGCCCGTAGCCATGATCAAGTCTATTCGCATGATGCTTGCTATAGCTGCCTACCACAGTTATGAGATATGGCAAATGGACGTAAATACGGCTTTCCTTAATGGATTCCTCGAGGAGTAAATCTATATGGAGCATTCTAAAGGCTTTGTGTCCGAAGTCGATATTCAGAAAGTGTGCAAGCTTCAGCGTTCCATTTATGGACTGAAGCAAGCGTCACGTAGTTGGAACCTTCGTTTTGACGAGGCATTCAAAGAGTTTGACTTCATGCAAAATGAAGAGAAACCTTGTGTATAAAAGAGGGTTAGTGGGAGCAAGATCGCATTCTTAGTACTATATGTAGATGACAGTCTATTAATAGGAAATGATGTGGGAATGCTCAGTTCTGTGAAAGCTTGGCTTTCGAGTAATTTCTCCATGAAAGACTTGGGAGAAGCTACCTATATTCTTGGTATTCGACTCTACCGGGATAGAGTGAAGAGAACAATAGGTCTTTCCCAAGCCCTGTAAATAGATAAAATCTTAAAGCGATTTAAGATGGATGATTATAAAATAGGGTTCCTACCGATGCGACATGTAATAAAACTCTCCTTGAAGATGTGTACTCAAAGTGAGAAACAACGAAAGGAAATGAGTAATATACCATATGCTTCGGCCGTGGGTAGCCTTTTGTATGCTGTAAGCGTGGTGAGTAGGTTTCAGGCAAATCCAGGTAGGGAACATTGGACTGCCATAAAGAACATTCTCAAGTGCTTGACAAAGGACTAGAGATATGGTTCTGATATATGGCGGTAGAGAATTGGATGTGGTGGGATACACTGATTCGGACTTCCAAGGACTGAAGGACGACTCGATGTCTACTTCTGGCTATATATTTACTCTTAATGGAGGAGCAGTATCTTGGCGTAGCGCTAAGCAAAGCACGACTGCTGATTCCACCTGTCAGGCTGAGTATCAAGCAGCCTCGGAGGCTTCCAAGGAAGGGTTCTAGATTAAGAAGTTTCTGGGAGAACTTCAAGTGATACCATGTGCTGAGCTGCCTGTTCCACTGTACTGCGACAACGACGGGGCTGTAGCGTAGGCCAAGGAGCCGAGGTTTCGCAACAGCACCAAATATATCGATAGGAAGTATCATCTCTGACCAAGCCACTTTCTCATACTAGCTTGGAGCGTCATATGGAGAACATGGGTATTAGATACCATATTGTGTGGCATTGAGTGCAAGTGGGAGATTGCTAGGCATATGCCCTCGAATGCCACTCAGAGGATGTTTAGTGAGGGCATTGTACTTGTAATTATGTAAATAATTTATATAAGGCATTGCCTGTTTCTTTATTTATTGGTAGTTACTGGCGGTCCTAACTCGTAAATATACGTATAGTAACTAGTCTATGTATTTTAGAGCAAAATGTTCCACTCCTTATTGGATAAGGAGGTCGGCACTGGAAAGGTTTATAGCTCAAGTACTTAATCGTTCGCAAGTCGATGAAACTTGACTGGGCATTAAGTTTATGTGAAGACTTGTATGACGTGTTCTTTGACATGGAGAGTGCCTGTCGAATGCTAATGATTAGTGGGAGCACACGTTATAGGTATACTAATTGGATTAGTATACTCAAACCGATTCACCCTCGATTCGTCACACGGATTTCACTCCGGGACAGTCAATGATGGAATCAAAAGGTTGTGATAGGTATTCGTGAACCTTCGACTTCAGGATTTAGTAGGGATGTGCTTGTGACGTCAAGATTTTCATTAGAGTATTTCGACCCTATAAACCGGGAGGCAGGGGTCAACCTCGATGTGCATCTTGATGGGAAAGTAGCAGGTCCTACTGAATACCAAGATAGAATTCTTTCTCCCGTTAGTGAGCGGGTTAATTGTCCTATGCGGTTAATAAGTCTTTGGCCAAAGCATTGGAGCTAGTTGTATTGGATACACGAGAGCTCGATGATCTCGATTTGCATTAACGCATGCATAGTGTCTAGTACAGTTAGGGTTTGACTAACCGTGACCCTATAACTTGATCGGGACATTTGAAAGAAGGGTTTATACGTATACTGGTATTCACGATATAATGGTTCTTGAATGATCCCAATCATCCGTTCTCAGTTGGGGTACAGTGTAGGCCGCCAGGCTGGCTAGGTGGTGCTACTACTCTTTGGTTCCTCCCATTGCTGAGTGAGACGAACCTACCGAGCCGCGCAATAGGATTGACAGCGGAATGAATCGAGCTTATTCTCTCATTATAAATATTAGATATTGGATATCTAATTAATTGGGACATTGGATGTCTAAATTGATTTATTGGATAAATTAATTTACGGCCAAATGAATTAAATAAATTAATGGGTGATTAATTTAATTCATAAATATAATTATTTCTTGGAAAAATTAATTATTTTGTTATGTATTTGATATGATTAATTAATTGGATTAATTAATTAATATAAATACATCGGAACGGAATCAGAGTTTATCTGTTTGGACTCACGGGAGTCCGAAACGGACTAGACTCATAATCCCCGTATAGATGGCTGCCCCCCCCTTTCACCTAACCCCTCTTGGTCTTTGTCTCCATTTTATAATGGAAGACAAATGACTTTAAGAGATATGGTATCTCTTATTATATGGTAAAGGTGATTTGAGGAGATAAGGAAGAGAATAAAAAGAGGAAGACTTCTCTTTTCTGCTCACCATAATTCCATACGTGAATAGCTGGAGGCAGTGAGAGAAAAAGAGTTGCCTTTTATAGTCTTCACTTTTCTTCTTTTTCTTATTGATTTGTTCTTAGAGAAGATAAAATTAAGAGATATATATTTAAACACTTAGAGTGTTATAATTAAAAGTTTCATCACTTGATTCTAGCCGTAACCTTAGAGGTTAATCGAGTGTTGTCATTCCGTTTGTTTCTCCAACGCGTGACAAGTAGAGACGCGGTTTTTCGGCGTTGGATCATCAAAGGGCTTGGAGCATTCTGGATTATTTGGAGAATAGCTCAAGAGAAGGAAATCCATATAATCAACGGACGACAAGGGTATGATTTCGAATCTTCCTTTGTTTATTTTATATTCGTATATGCGTAGCCCGATCGATCCTCGTAGAGATTCGGATCGAATTAATTTTCGTTTTACCGCTTCCGCTGGGCCTTCGTTTTAGGCACCAAATCCCAACAGACATTTGTTTGCATAATGCCCTGGTTTCCTGTAATTATAGCACAGGTTAACATCACCGGATGAAGTTTCGGTACTTACCTTGTGGACAGGTTTGGGCCTGTAGGGAGTTTTTCCTGATTGCTTGATGAACTTCTTGAACTTATGCATGAGAAGCGCCATTTCATCTTGAGATAGGATGTCTTCATCACTGTCAGTATTCTTGTGACTAGGCTTCGACGAGCTGGGCATGCTGTGTCGACGGTTCGATACAGCGGCTAGTGCTGTAACCTTTGAAGGAGATTCTTCAGCTTTCTCTCTTCTGTCAATATCATACTCAAAAGCTTTGAGGTCAGAGAAGAGATCAAAAGTAGATATTTCATTAAAATTTCAAGACACATGCATAGCTGTGGCCTTAATGTCCCATCGGGCAGGGAGTGATCTTAAAATTTTTAAATTCTTCTCCTTTTGGGTATAAGTTTTGCCCAAAGCTTCAAGTTCACCAACAATACCAGTGAATCTGAGGTCAAGTTCCTCAAGTGTCTCAGTTGGTTTCATTTCAAAAGATTCAAATTGCTGAGTCAGTTTTGAATTTTTTTTTTTTTTGAGAGCTCAGTTCCCTCACAAATCAACTTGAGTTTATCCTAGATTTCCTTGGCTGTTTTACAGCTCTTTACCTTCGAGAACGTGCCTTTGTCAAGAGTGACAAGTAACGCGTTCTTAGCCACATTCTCGAGATTGGCGCACTTTCTTTCATCTGTGGTCCATTGCTCGCGCTCCTTCTCGAGCATCTCAGAATGGGCTTGGCCTTCAATCCTTGTGGCCGTGTTTACCTTCATGATCTTGATGGGGCCATCCTGTATAACAAAAATCATCTCTTCGTGCATTGCTGCAAGATGAGCCTCCATCCTAATTCTCCAATCATCAAATTCGTTAATAGAGAACATTGGCACTTTGTTGATCATAGATGTATTCGTTAATAGAGAACATAGGCACTTTGTTGATCATAGATGTATCCATGTGAGAATAAAGGATTGAAAAAGACTGTTTTAAAATTATGTGATTTAGATCTGATTCGGTTAAAAATACAACTGATTCTTTTTAGAATCAACCGCTCCGATACCACTTGTTGGCCACTAAGTATACTGGATACAACTTGGAAAGTGTTTTAAACTACAAGCTGTACGGTTTTAAATCTGAGTGCGTAGCGGAAGTCTTAAATACAGTAAGTTGCTGTGGATACATCAACTCGATGTGCAGTGTATACTTAAATAATCACAGTAATTAAAACAATAAAGGCAGAAGGTAAATAACACAATATTTAAAGTGGTTCGACGCAATTATATAATTACTGTGTACAAAACTACGTAATTATTACAACACTCAATAAATATATCGTTCATACAGATTGATATAAAGATCTTAGCTTTCAACCTTTCACACAGATTGGTTTAAGCTAACACTTTGACTGGCTTCTTTACACACAGTTCTGAAGCTTCGTCTTCTTCGATGCAATTCCTTCACACACAGTTCCGGAGTAGCAAAGATTACTCAGTCCACACAGGGCTGATCTGGGTTTGTTCAAAGATAGAACAGGGTTGAACAACAGCTATGACTTTCGGGGCTTTAAGCTGATGATGTGTTGTTTAAAGTTTTGAGCACTGTATATCTCTTATATCTGAATAGCAGAAAACTTGGGAGATATGTTTTGCTCTGATGAATATGATAATCACTTCGTAAGTTTTTGGTAACTTATGATCTTCAAACTCTGGAGATATATATAATCTCTGAAATATATCCGTTTGAAATCTATCCGTTGGGCAAGATTTTGTGACAACAGACTTTTGAGTGAGATCCGGATATTGCGGGATAGTGAAGATCTTCTGACTTACAGTATTTAAATACTTTATCCTTTAGTATTTAAATACTTCTTTATCAACGGGACTTGACTTCTAGCGAATACTGAAGATTCTTTCTTGTCCTGTTGAGAGCTGTACGGAAGGACCACTGTATTGACGATTCGAGACAGCTTCCATACTTTAGCTTTGCGGGACTACTTGCTGTATGATCAATATGCTGGATCTCCGAAAGGTCTTCGATACAGGTTGACACTATTGATCAGCTTTTCAATACAGTTTGCGTACTGTATGCTAGATTGGCATATTGTCAAAACATACTAACACTACGATCGATACAGTGATTTGTTATCCCAACAATTTCAGATATAGGTTGTTATCCCATTGGGTGCATTGGACAAGACTCTATTTAAGATATAGGAAGGAGATGACCTGTTAATGGTGCAAATATATGTCGATGATATTATATTCGGTTCTACTAACCTTGCTTTATGTCAAAGGTTCTCTTATCTCATGGAAAGTAAATTTGAAAAAGTATGATGGGGGAACTTAGTTCTTTCCTAGGATTGCAGGTGAAGCAATTGCCTACAGGTATCTTTATCAACTAGGAGAAGTACAACAAGGAACTGCTCAACAAATTTGGGATGAAGAACTCCAAATCCTTATCAACCCCCATGAGCACTTCCGCGCAAATTAGTGCTGACAAAGCTGGAAATCCGATTGATCAATCACTCTACAGGAAGCTTATTGGCACACTTCTGTACCTAACGGCTAGCAGGCCCGATATACAGTTTGCTGTAGGAGTGTGTGCTCGGTATCAAGTAGCACCTAAGGAGTCACACTTCACGATAGCCAAATGAATCCTTAAGTACGTGAAAGGAACAGTTGCTGTAGGATTGTGGTATCCTAAGGAAGGAGGATTTGATTTGGTTGGCTATAAAGACTCAGACCTCAGAGGCTGTAAGTTGGATAGGAAGAGTACAGGCGGTACTTGCCACTTTCTTCGACATAGACTTGTGTCATGGTTCAGTAAGAAACAATTGGCGAACTAACTTTCTATAGCTGAGTCGGAATACTATGCAGCTGGAAGTTGCTGCATGCAAATTCTCTGGATGCAACAGCAATTATCAGATTATGGAATCAGTGCCAGAGAGATTCCAATCATGTGCGATAGCACAAGTGCAACTGCAATAATGCATATTCCTATATTGCACTCGCGAACTAAGCATATCGATATGAAGCATCACTTCATCGGTAATCATGTTGAGAATAAGGATGTTCGGATCGAAAAGATTCATACATACATTCAGTTGGCCGACATCTTTACAAAACCTCTCAGCACGACCAGATTATGCATGCTTCGCCAATAATTGGTAATGCTACAGCCGGACTCCCTGTAAGTTTTTACTCTTTTACTCATCGATTGAGGGGGAATGCTGTAAGACCCAAGAATACAGTATCCACATTAATTAACTGTATACTCAGAACCAGTCAGAGAGTACTGCAGGACAAAGAAGGCATGATAACTTCCTACATCTGATGTATGCATTAATTAAATGGGAATACAGTACGACCCATGAATAGAGTACTAATCCAGATATTGGTCTAAGAATTGAATCCTTTATGTGCCTTTTAAGGGGGAACGCAGTATTTTTGCGGTTACAACACATACACTGTAGGATGTCAATTAACATATCATATTATAATACTGTTCGTACAAAAACTTTTTAAGTCCACGTACCCTATTTACATTTCAAACATTTTATTCTTTAATGCTTTAAATACACCTGGACTTCAATGCCGCAAATAACTCGATTTTAATAATTTTGAAATCGATGTTTCATGCAATAAGGGAAGACGAACTGTCAGAAGTGGGTCCAGTTATCATTTCAAAAATAGATGGATAAGACATACCAGTTATTCTGAATCTATCCTGTACATTCATTTTTATAAAAAAAAAAAGAAGATGGTTCACATCCCTTAAGTCTGAACATCCATTATATGTAACCCTAATCTTTCCTGCACACTATAAAAGGACTGTATCTTGCTCCCTTAGACTCTTTACGCTTTCTGCAATTTTAAATGAGTCTCAAGCAAAACAACCTCCATTTTTCTCTGTATTTTCTGGATTTCTCTGGGATATTCGCAAGTTCTCTTCAACCTTTTTGTGCTAAAATGTATATTTCTCAGACTTCCTCCCTCTCCATGAATAAGAAAGAGACTATCATCGACGTACGCATTTTCGCCAGGTCCGTGGTGATGGAAAGAATCAACATCTAAGGAGAAGACTTCTTCGGAATGGAAGTGGTTGTTGCTCGGGTGAAACAGCAAGGGCTCTACCACCTTGCTAGTCGCCGCGCCGAATTGTATGATAAGCATAGTGTAGAAGAATTCTACTTGGACGCATCGATTGTCTACGCATCTAAAACAAAATGAGGTGAAGTTCCTGAAATATCTGCAACTGTTCAAGGGATTCAGGTCTCTGTGAACAAAGATTTGCTTGAAAAGCTTTACAGGCTGCCGTTGGATGGCCTGAAAATGGAAGAATTGGAGACCTTCGAGTCGGAGGAGCTGCTGACTGCCTATTGGAGGTTGTTCACTGGGGAGGAGGATGGAAAGAACGTTCATCCTTTATGCCAAAAAAAGAATTTCTGCCTTCCCTATGTCTACTTGAATGACTTTTATTGCCGGGTTGTTGAGAACCGGACAGGAGGGTGGAGATGTGCACAAACCTTCGCTTACATATGATGGTGGCCATTATGCCAGGAGAAAAGTTCAATTGATGCCAAATTTTGTTGAAGAGGACACAGGAGGAGGCTTCCAAACCTGAGTCTGCAAAGAAATCATTCGGCCTCATTCTGAACTATGTTTTTAGCAACTGCTATAATACCCGGTTGTAATTCAGTCATTATCATTCAGTAATTATCATTCAGTAATTGTCACTCAGTAATTTTCACTCATTAATAATCATTCATCATTCATATTCAATCATTGTATTCACCGTTCAGAGTATTTATATCGTGTATCAGTTATTACTCGTCTTCCTGCCTGGTTGGAGGATCGGACCACGATTATCATCTTTGTCATCATCGTAATGGGCTGTGTGTGAGGAGTAGCGCACGCTACGTACTGTCTTTAGCATGCGCTAATTGAGTATGGGTAGCGCATGCTACCTCTCAGTATTAGCGCACGCTAACGTGGTTCAGGCAGACAGTCCAGAAGGCACTGGACTGCAGTTGAGTTGTAGTAGATGAATGGTAAGTAGCGCGCGCTAGTAAGTTCGGGTAGCGCACGCTATGCTATCAGTGTAGCGTGTGCTAAGGTCGATCAGGCAGAGTCCAGTGGTTACTGGACTGAATTGGAATAATTCATAGCGTACGCTATGAGTAGATATTAGCGTACGCTAATGGTGTAGTAGCGCACGCTGAGTTTTGGGTGTAGCGTACGCTGTCGCGAGCAGATCAGAGAACAGGAGGTTATAGACTTCAGTCACTGGGCATCAGATATCAGTTAGCGCACGCAAACTTTTTGGGTTAACGCACGCTATCGGGAAGACGTTAGCGCACGCTACCAAGTTCGTAACATATGCTAACGAGACTGTCAGAGCTCACTGGACTGTTCGGTTAACTAGTTAGCACACGCTACATATCAGGTCATAGTGTGCGCTAAGCTGGGACCAGTATAAATTGGACAGTGCAGTCCAGATTCGTCATTTTTCATTTCACTTCATTCCTTCGTCGGTTTTGGGCGATTTCGGATGTTTTGGAGAGATTTATTCGAGATGAATCTATCTATCATCATCTTCAAGCTTATCATTCAGATTAATCATCATTTAATCCTATCCAACACATCAAATCAAGGTAATGATTCTTGGATCTAGAATTTCGGATTTTGAGTATTTTCCTTTCGATCTCTTCGTGTAAGCTTGCTATTATGTTGGAATATGTTAGATATGGATTATCTACCTTAGATACATGTATTCCTATGGATTTATTGATGTTTTTTTCAGATTTGATGAATATTTGGAGAATTAATCAAGAACCCTTGATGTTGACTTTGGTTATTTTTGGGGGATGTTGTTTTCAGGTCATGGCAAGGCTAAATCACGGGAAGAGAACATTGACGGCGAGTAGTCCCAGTGATACTAGTAGGGGGCCCCAGTCCGTTTCAGTCATTCATGTTTTTCTTCATTTTATTTCCGCTGCAGATTTTCGTTTGGATATTCATTTCCATTCAGTGTTGTATATTTTATCTTCATATAAGATATACATGTATTCTATTTTCCCTGGGTGTGTTGTACTCGAAACTCCTCATCGGAGTGATTAATGATTTAATGTGGCTCGGTACTACAATTATATTATTTAATTCATTAATTTTTATTCGCCTGGTGGGTCCCAGTTGGGGGTCCACGACACTATAATATCCGCCTAATTTGAGGTGTTACAGAGTTGGTATCGGAGCGTGGTTTTGAATACTACCTTCCGAGTCATGTCTCATTTGAAATCATCGTTCATCAGACTAGTATCATTGGAATTTCACGTCACGTGTGACCTGTGCAAGAGCCGATCCCCTCAGACCAAAGAACAGTAAGATTTCTGACGCCATGGTATAATTTCTGGCAGTAGGAATCACTCATTCATCATTTAACAGTCAACAATCCTCAATCATCATTTTCATTTTGATCATGTCGATCATGTTAACTCATTAATCACTCAGTTCATTTCATTGCTCAGTTGTTGATCTTAAGGATCATATCATTAATCTGGTTAACTTGTTCAAGATAATCATTTCAAGAATTTCATCAGATAATCATGTCATCTCAGCTGATCATTCATGTTATCATTGTATTAGAGTGCATACGCTCATTATTATCATTTCATGACGTAACCATAATATGGTACTCATGCGAGATCTATAACTATCATGTGACTTTCCTACTTCAGTATGGAGAGAGCTGGCAGAGGACGCGGGGGAAGAGGCCATGGTGCGGGCCGAAACCCGAGAGCTCGTGTGAATACATGCACGAATGCGAGGAATAATGCCAATTCATAAAGCAGCGACGCTTCCACTCATTCACCCGGAAATGATCATTCACTGTCAGTGATTCGTACCTGGGACACAACTCATACATAAGGTGTTCGGGTTGACCCACTCGCATTTATGAAGGGCACGATGGCCCAAATGACTCAGATGGCATGCCTTATGGAGATGATGCAGAACTCAACCGCACAGAATCAGCAGGCTCCTCCGCCGCCACCTCAGGGGCAAGAGAGGAGTGAGAGCAGCATTATTGGTGACATCTCTCATGAAACACCACCTACTTTTGAGGGCTCGTCTTAACTGGCGAATAGAGTTCACTGGCTTGAGCATTAAGAGAAGTTGTTTGCAATGATGGAGTGTCCCGAAGGGTCCAAAGTTTCAGTTGCGGCTTACTATCTGGGTAATAGTGCTCACTCTTGGTGGTTATTGTTGAAGCACATCGACGGATCTTGTACTTGGGATCAATTCAAGACTCTCATGGTGGAGTGGTATTATCCGGCCCCACTCAGAGAGGCCAAGTTATCATAATTACTCATTCGTAACCTTTCAGCGAAAGATGATGTTCTCGCCATCGCCGAGAAATTTCAGGAGCTACTTCCTTTTGCCTCATCTATTATTCACTCAGAGGCGGACAAGATCAAGTATTTTAGCAAGAGGTTGAAACCTCGTATGCAGATGCAGTTGCTTAATCACAATTGCACCACTCTGGCCGAATTCATCGAGAAAGCTCTTACTTATGAGCTTACTGCTATGGAGATTGCTAAGTAGCAACCTTAATCTGCTAGCAAGAAGTCAAAGAATCGTAATCAGTCTGAAGGCAGTCAGGCAACTTTGTAGAAGCCTCGTGCGGGCTCTAATTTTTCTGAGCGACCTCCTATGGTGCCTAGACCTGCGGAATCTCAATCCCGAGCGGCCAATTCGGCCGTCACCTATTTCAACTGTGGAGAACTTGGTCATTTCAGCACCAAGTTTCCGAGGCAGACTATCACGTACAATGACTGTAGGATTGCTGGGCATAAGGCCCGTTTTTGCCTAAGGGGCTCCAAACCTACTCCGGCGTCATCTCAGGCCCCGGAGCAATCAGCTGTTCATAATGAGGCCACTCAGTCTACGTCGTTTAAGACGACACGAGCAAATAAAGGCGGAGCCCATAGTCATCAGACAGGAGCGTCCGGTGCGGGGACTAGCATGCCCCGAATTTATGAGATGAAGAGGACCGACGATCCAGAGTCCCGGATGATCTCAGGTACACTCGAAATTCTATCTCAATATGTGTGTACCCTTTTTGATACTGGTGCATCGAATTCATTCATTTCCGAGTCATGTTTGAGTAGACTACGTCTGGGTAGTGCTACTAGTTGTGAGCCTTATGTCATCGGTCTACATGATGGTAGAAGAATTATCGGGGATCGTGAGATTAAGGATTGACCGATTCAGATTCATGGCCATGATTGGTAAGCAGACCTAATCGTGGTGGATTTACCTAGAGATGATGTTATTTTAGGCATTGACTGGATGGATCGTCACGATGCCATCATTAGTGTCCGTAAGCGTATGGTCACTATCATTTCAGACGATGGGGTCGAATGTGTATTTCAGGAAGGTAATCTCAGTTGTTCCGGGAGAGTCATCAACTTGATGAAAGCAGTGAAATTACTCAGTCAGTGGTGTGTTGGTTATTGGTGCTATATGACCAAGACCGACAAATCATCAATAATGTTGGCAGATATTCCGGCAGTGAGAGAATATGCCGATGTATTTCCAGACGAGTTACCTAGTTTACCTCTACAGAGAGATGTGGAATTCACGATTGAGTTAGAGCCTGGTACGTCTCCAATATCGAAGGCACCGTATCGGATGGCCCCGAAATGTAGGAACTAAAGAATCAATTGGAGGATTTGACCGATAAAGGTTATATCCAACCGAGTGCATCCCCTTGGGGAGCACCCGTGTTATTTATCAAGAAGAAGGATGGTTCGTTTCGCTTGTGTATTGATTACAGGGAATTGAATAGGGTGACGATCAAGAATAAATATCCCCTACCCCGAATCGATGATCTTTTAGATCAACTTCCAGGAGCTTCAATATATTCCAAGATCGATTTAAGATCTGGATATCATCAATTGCGAATTCGAGAGTCGGATATCGCAAGGACGGCGTTTCGAACAAGCGATGGTCATTATGATTTCGTGGTAATGCCGTTTGGGTTAACTAATGCACCTGCGGTATTCATGGAGTTAATGAATAGGGTTTTCATCAACTATTTGGATCAGTTCGTGGTTGTCTTCATTGACGACATTTTAATTTATTCTCGTGACTGAGAGGAGCACGAATTTCACCTTCATCAGGTTCTCGAAGTGTTGAGACGAGAGAAACTTTATGGGAAGTTGTCCAAATGTGAGTTTTGGATGTCCGAGGTGACGTTTCTCGGACATGTAATTTCATCAGACGGAGTACGTGTTGACCCTCAGAAGATGGAGGCGATCCGAGATTGGGAACCTCTGAAGAATGTTAAGGAAATCCGAAGTTTTCTCGGATTAGCTGGTTATTATCGGTGATTTGTGGAAGGATTATCTAAAATCGCTCAACCCATGACGAACCTTTTGCGGAAGGATAAGAAATACACGTGGTCCGATGCATGTCAGCAGAGTTTTGAGGAACTCAAGAGTCGTTTGATTTCAGCACCTGTCCTTTACTTGCCGCAAGGGATGGAGGGATTCATGGTTTATAGTGACGCGTCCGGACACGGTCTTGTATGTGTATTAATATAGAACGGGAAAGTTATTGCTTATGCTTCATGGCAATTGAGACCTTAAGAGGTTAATTATCCAACCCACGACCTAGAGCTAGCAGCCGTGGTGTTCGGATTGAAGATATGGCGTCATTATCTTTATGGAGTTACCTGTCAGATATTCACCGATCAGAAGAGTTTGAAGTATACATTTACTCATAAGGAGTTAAATATGCGACAGAGATGGTGGTTAGAACTAATCAAAGATTATGATATTGAGATCCTGTACCACACGGGCAAGGCAAACGTGGTCGCCGATGCCTTGAGTCGTAAGTCCGTTCAGGAGGAGATGCTTGCTCGTTTAACTATTCAGAAGGAACTTTAACAGGAATTCCAAAGACCCGAGATCGAGGTTTGGTTGCAACGAGTACAAGGGCAACTTTGTATGTTAGAAATTTTATCGCCACTTGAGGAGGCGATCAGGGTGAATCAAGGTTTAGATCTATTTTTGTTGCACATTCGAGATGATGTGACTCAGGGGAAAGCCCTTAGATTTGCGGTCCACGAGGACGGACATTCGTGTCACATTTTTGGAAATCAGTTCATCGTGCTATGGGAACTCAATTTAATCTCAGCACAACTTTTCATCCTCAGTCCGACGGACAATCAGAGAGGACTATTCAGACATTGAAGGACATGTTGAGGGCATGCGCCCTCGATTGGAAAGATGAATGGGAAGCTCAACTACCATTGATCGAGTTCACGTACAATAATAGTTGGCATGCTTCGATTAAGATGGCACCTTACGAGCCCTTGTACGGTCATCGTTGTCGATCTCCTTTGTGTTGGGATGACTTATCACAATCAATCGGCACCGCCCGTGAGAAGGTAGCTTTGATCAGGAGTCGTTTGTTGACCGCTCACAGTCAACAAAAATCATATGCAGATAACCGTCGTCGGCCACTGGAGTTCGAGATGGGTGACCACGTTTTGGTCAAGGTATCCCGGAGTCGAGGTATCTTCCATTTTGGGAAACGGGGGAAGTTGAGTCCGATATTCATTAGACCGTTTGAGATTTTGGATCGAGTAGGCAATCTGGCTTATGGAATGGCTTTACCTCCGGCGTTGAGCCGAATTCATAATATGTTTCACATCTCTCAGTTGCGGAAGTATGTTGCCGACCCAAGCCACATACTTCAGTTCGACGAAATCGAGATCGTGGATGATCATTCGTATGAGGAGTGTCATATACGAGTCTTAGAGTGGCGAATCAAACTGTTGAGAAACAAGACGATTCCTTTGGTTAAAATTCAGTGGTCTAGACATGGAGTCGAAGAGGCTACTTGGGAAATTGAGGATAGTATGCGGGTGAGTTATCCTGAGTTGTTTGACCCTTAGTTTCGGGGATGAAACACTTTTAACGGGGGGTCTATGTAATACCCGATTGTAATTCAGTCATTATCATTCAGTAATTGTCACTTAGTAATCTTCACTCATTAATAATCATTCATCTTTCATATTCAATCATTGTATTCACCGTTCAGAGTATTTGTATCGTGTATCAGTTATTATTCGTCTTCCTACCTGGTTGGAGGATCGGACTGTGATCATCATCTTTGTCATCGTCGTAATGGGTTGTGTGTGAGGTGTAGTGCACGCTAAGTACTCTCTTTAGCGCGTGCTAATTGAGTATGGGTAGCGCACGCTACCTCTCAGTATTAGCGCATGCTAACGTGGTTCAGGCAGACAGTCCAGAAGGCACTGGACTGCAGTTAAGTTGTAGTAGCGCACGCTGCGAATGGTAAGTAGTGCGCGCTAGTAAGTTCAGGTAGCGCACGCTATGCTATCAGTGTAGCGCAGTGCTAAGGTCGATCAGGCAGAGTTTAGTAGGTACTGGACTGAATTGGAATAATTCATAGAGAACGCTATGAGTAGATATTAGCGTACGCTAATGGTGTAGTAGCGCACGCTGAGTTTTGGGTGTAGCGTATGCTATCGCGAGCAGATCAGAGAACAGGAGGTTCTGGGCTTCAGTCAATGGGCATCAGATATCAGTTAGCGCATGCTAACTTTTTGGGTTAACGCATGCTATCCGAAAGACATTAGCGCACGCTACCAAGTTCATAGCGTATGCTAACGAGGCAGTCATAGCTCATTGGACTGTCCGGTTAACCCGTTAGCGTACGCTACATATCAGGTCATAGCGTGCGCTAAGTTGGGACCAGTATAAATTGGACAGTGCAGTCCAGATTCGTCATTTTTCATTTCACTTCATTCCTTCGTCGGTTTTGGGCGATTTCGGACGTTTTGGAGAGATTTCTTTAAGCTGAATCCATCTGTCATCATCTTCAAGCTTATTATTCGAATTAATCATCATTTCATCCTCTCCAACATATCAAATCAAGGTAATGATTCTTGGATCTATAATTTCGGATTTTGAGTATTTCCTTCCGATATCTTCATGTAATCTTGCTATTATGTTGGAATATGTTAGATATGGATTATCTACCTTGGATACATGTATTCCTATGGATTTATTGATGTGTTTTTCGGATTTGATGAATATTTGGAGAATTAATCAAGAACCCTTGATGTTGACTTTGGTTATTTTTTGGGGTTTCCGATTATGGTTGTCGTAACCGTGAATTGTGGTTTCCTATTGGATTATTGATATCATTGAAGGCGTTTTGTCGGATTTTATTACTCACTTGGAGTTTGGTTTCGTTATTTTGGGGTTGTTGTAACCAAAAGGATGAATGTTTACAACGTATTCGTTAGAATGCCTCTATGAGTTTGGATATTGTTGTATCGACCCTCGAGTTAGTCGTGATTCATGTTTGATACATATATTGAGCGTTTGTTGGTAAATGTTATTCAAGGTTGTTCGAGCGACTGACATCTCATTTTAGGACAATTATTCGAGACAGGACATTTCATCACCGATATTGAGGTAAGTTAATTCTTACTCAGTTAAAAGGATACTCATTCCTTTCGTTGTTGTTCATTCATAAATCATAATTGTGTAATAGTCATGTTGAGACTTGTAATTATCAAACTAATCATTCAATTCACGAGGAACGACAGTTCCAATCATTTCAATGAGCTACCATTCATTTCATTATTATCTCATCTTGGTGTGTCATTTTTTACCCTTGTCGAATTGTTATTCATTAATGTTCATTGGTCACTTTTGCTCTTGTGGCCTTCTGGATTCATATTGCGTGGCTGGGTGGGGATGTGTGTAATTTTTAGTCGGGCACATGATAGTCATGTGATCGGGTTCACCGACACAATGGACTGTGCACACGGTAACATACCTCCGTGAGACCAATTAGGTACAAGGGCGGGTGTGTCCGGACACTCATCTTGTGCACTTGCACATACCATTACGGGCGTACTATCATGCCCCTCTTCAGCTTAATTTCATAATTAAGATATATCATGGTTGTGTTTATTCAACTCTTGAGGATTGTTGTTCTATGTAACTGACCCCGTTGGGGGATGTTGTTTTCAGGTCATGGCAAGGCTAAAGCACGGGAAGAGAACGTTGACGGCGAGGAGTCCCAGTGATACTAGTAGGGGGCCCCAATTTGTTTCAGTCATTCATGTTTTTCTTCATTTTATTTTTGCTGCAGATTTCCATTTTGATATTCATTTCCATTCAGTGTTGTATATTTTATCTTCATATAAGATATACATGTATTCTATTTTCCCTGGGTGTGTTGTACTCGAAACTCCTCATCGGAGTGATTAATAATATAATGCGGTTCGGTACTACAATTATATTATTTATATCATTAATTTTTAATCGCCTGGTGGGTCCCAGTTGGAGGTCCACGTCACTGTAATATCCGCCTAATTTGGGGTGTTACAACTACGGAGTCAAGAAGTCGCTTATGATTGCAAAATGGCCAAACCCAAAATTCATGCCTATCTCGAGTGACCCAAGGGATGTCACTGAGCGAATCGCGAGCGAGGAAAATACAAGGAAGAGAAGTGTCCATGACATCCGATCACCTCATGCTATCGAGAAAAAGAAAAAGAAGGCCAAAAAGTCTTCCAAGACTGTGCCTGCAGTGCCTACAACGGTTGTTGTAGAATCCACCTCTGTTCCTATCGCTGATCCTATCCCACAAGGCGCAACCCCTATAGAAGAAACAGTTGCTGCACAAACAGCAGATCCTGAGCCTTTGGCAGCTATGACTGAAGAACAACTGTTTGCCAAGCTGGAGGGCTCTGGCGAATCGGCTACCCCCTCGGAGCCAAACGCCGCAACTCCTGACAAGGTACCCACACCTGTACAGGATCCCTCTCTCCACAGGGTACCATCCCTTATTAGGGATCCCTCTTCGAAACAGGCTCCCATACCTGTTGAAGATCCCATCAGCACTATAGACCCTACTACCGTACGGAGTCCCTCCCCATCAGAAATAATAAATAATACTCTCCTTCAAGTCCAAATAGTGCAAGCGTATGAACGCTTCAAGATATGGAAGTCATACAGGGTCGCCCCACACGACACCCTGTACAACTGGGCAGACTGGAAGGAAGAGGAATTGTTCATTCTGGAGGTCATGGACACCCACAACATTGAAGTCTTGATCCGTTGGGAGGATCACTTTTTCCATGAGCTCATTTCGGACTACTTCAAGGCGAAAGAAAAGGCTAGACTGAAAGGGAAATCAGAGTCTGTTGACAAAACTCCCTCATCAGGCCATCACTCCGACCCTGACTCGGATTCTGACGATGATGCCCTATAGGCAGGTCTGAGGATAAGCCGTCAAGAGGCCATGGAACGTGAGATGGCCAATCACCAAAACCACCAGGTTTAGGGGATATCTGACAGATAACGGTCTCCTCCCCCGCATCAGGAAGCTGCCAAAGATCAATAGCAGGAGGAATTAGTCCCTCCTGCCACTGATGAAGACCAAGAAACACCTGAACAGGAAGCCCAGACTGTCTCGCAACATGAATATGCCACCTGCGCTATCCTCCAAGAGAAATCAGTCCCTCTTCTGGATCAGGTGGAAGCATAGAGTCGACAGGAGGATTCAGTCCCTTCTGTTCCTCCGACTACCGAAGAACAAGCTGAACAGGAGGAATCAGTCCCTCATGCCCCCGAGATTGTTCATGCTGCACCTTCTTCCGAAGCTCCTGCTTCCAAAGCTCTCGCTCCCGAAGCACCTGCTGCCGAGGAGCCCGCTCAAGATGCTCATGCATCTCCTATCTCTGTAAGCTCCAAGTCAGATTTCGATGATAGTTTCCTACAGGATGACAGACCACGACGTCCTCGTCACCATGTGGTTATTCGTCAACTTGAAGAACCAGAAGATTCCATGATCACGCACCCTGGTTTTCCACACAACGAAGCCCGCATTGAGCAACTCCATGCCATCGGCCGATAGACAGTGTTCCTACAAGATGCCCTGAAGGCACTATATGACGTTGGGAAAGAACTGTAATTTCGGGACCTATTAATCTTAGTTGAATCTTTGCATTATCATTCTCGATTTCCTTGGGTTGGAAACAAGATATTTTTCTCGGATCGTTGAAATCGATTGTTGATCGTAAAATGCTTGATTGAGGGATTCCATTGATTATTATTCCTTCAACTTAGGCACTCGTTGATTCGATTTTGTTATTTCTCACCAAATGAATTCTCATATGGGTTGGTTTTGGTATAGCCGAGATTAATGTCGAAGTCTGTCTTTGTTGTTGGCCGTGTTGCTCATTGCGACGAGCCCAATAGGGGAGCCTCGTGGATTGTTTGGAATCATCATCCGTCAATATTCTTCGTATCACAATCGATAGAGGAAAGTTATACGACCACTTTATTTATATTTTGTCACCGAATACTTGATTATTTATGGATTTTGGTATGAAAAATCTTATGTTGTGCATAATACAAATTTTGTGATAATTGAAGATCATTGATAACCGTGACATGATATGGCATATTCGAAATGGCATAAGTATCAAGTACATATACATGTATAATTACCATGAGTTAATAAATGGTGATAAATGAGTAAAGATAATTGGGTTCCGAGTAACCGAAGATTACTATCTAATCAGTGTGACGAGGGTCGAACGATGAGATAGTCTTGTGAATGTGTTATGGCAAACACTTTAATGATAAATTACACTCAATCAGTTAGCGGTCTAAGACACTCGAACTTTAGGCACGTGGATTTTCTAGTTAACAAGCACGAATGTGTAAACCAATTGGAATAGAGGCGAAAGATATTGACCGTGGTGTGAATGTTATCATTTGGGTATCAACACTAGTTTAATTCTCACTATCTTATGAATATTTTTGGAGTATCACCTATTTAAACCGTTATCAATTCATGAATTTATGTGATTAACGTACAACTGGAAAAGGTGAGACATGCAAATGGGCAAAACCTATAATTGGTAAAGTTAAGACATGTTAATACGATATATGTATATCTGGGTAGGAGATGATGTACTCTTAACCTGATCGGAATAATGGTAATATCAGTAGAGAAATTAAAAGCCATATAGTCTATATGTTGTGTTTTAATTTTGATGTTAAATCATAAGGTATACGACCTACATAGGTAAAATGTATAATTGGGCATTGGGGAATACGGTTGGTGGGGCTGAAGTTATGAGTTCCTACAGCCTATGCTGTGTGGATTCATCAAATATGGAGTTACGTAATTAATTCGGTCATGCTGAGTGGAGTAATGATGTAATGCCTGTATACTTAATGTGTAATTATCCTGTATTCGATCTTGTAATATTTGAGTTTATGACGTATTAATCGATGATTGGTTTCCCGTATTCGTATCCCTACATCTTTTTATTTTTTCCATGCATGCATGCATAAATCTGCACGTGGTAACGTACACTAGATGATGATCTTAGCGTACGCTAAGAATGCAATATGTATGTTAGCTGTTGAGCTTAACGTATGTAAGCTCAATCAACTCAAGATCCGACATGGGTCGGTGGGTGGGGGCCAGGGAAGATTCGTGTGATGCTCGCATGAACCTGGACGGCTCTCCAGCTAAGCAAGTCAATGGACTTAACATACGCTAAGAGGGATTTTTAACGTATGCTAATGTCCTAGATAATACGTACATCAGGCCTGTATGATAACGTAGATAAGCCAATACCAGAAACAGGTCAGTGAGCTCTGGCCAGACGTTAATGTACGCTAATGTTCGAGTATAGCATACGATAATACTGTTACGTACGTAGTGGACTTTTGGTAACGTACGTAATGGTTTAGAATTCTATTTATAGACCTCGACCCCATTTCATTTATCATCTTTCCTTTGGACGATTTTCGTGTTCTGGAGATTGTTCAACACCATATACCTCTCATATCATCATCCTAGCTCAAGTTTGAAGATCATAGACCATTGGGGATTGGTGTCCAAGCTATCGGTGTTGAGTTTCTTCAAGTTTCTCCTTGTTCTTCACTATTTTGAGGTAGGTGATTCTTCACCAACTTGATTACGTATTCTTAGGGATGTTTTGAACATGTTTTTTAGATTCTCAAGTTAGTTATATTCGTGAGTAGTCGAACATCATGATTTTAGGAGAGTAAGTTCAGTTATGCTTCGGTTCTCCTTTGTTGTTAAACATGTTGATTGAACCCATTAGTGATTAGACTCTTCATATAGCATTCTGAGATTTTGAATCCTATTACAACTAGTCTTCAGAGATTATCTAAATCCTTAGAAATTATTGATCGAGCATTTCGTTGGAGAAGTTAATGGATTAATCTTAGAGTTAATTCCTAGAAGGAGATGATAATCAAGTGGAACATAGTGATTTAGTTCCTATGATGATTCGTAGAAGTGTTTCGATACCTTGTTACGGAAGAATATGACTAGAATCCTTCTAAGATGAATTTCATGTCATAATTGAAGTATCCGGCCGAAAGATGCGTTTAAACTTGAATTATATTCCATGAGATTGTCGTTCGGACGAGTAGCATAGTTTTGATTCAACCGAACGAATTGAGGCAGATTTAGTTCACTCGCCATGATAGGGTATAACATGTATTTTAATGATCCATTTGATGATTAAAACGATTATCCGGAATCATTAGTTATACCAGTGTTATTGTTCGTTGAATTTTCGGATTTTGGGGAGTTGATCGAGTGAGAATTCTCCGAGCGGATTGAAGCCTATTCGTAAGAGCAATTCTTATCGCCATTTTTAAGGCAAGTATCGTGTTTTGAAATTGTTATTGTTGATTGTTTTGATCATGTATACTGTTGGTTCATATTGTTGAACAAGAGATTATTTTCGTTGAATTGTCATAATATTCGTTATCGATTACTTGTATGTTCATGTTGATGGACATATCGATTTTGCATATGTGTTTGCATAGTTGTGTTTGTGTATGTTGTGTTGATCTTGTGAGATCACGTGATCTATGCTGAGGGCGCTGGATCGGATGTCTAGTATGTGTTTGTCCGACGGGATCATCATGGGGATCTATGCTGAGGGCGCTGGATCGTTGGACGGGTTTTCCACCATGCGTTGGTCCGACGGGATCATCATGGGGACCTATACTGAGGGGGCTGGATCGTTGTATTACCTTTTGTTATGTTGATGGAATCACGTGGATTCGCATCATTTGATTCCGGTGGGGGAAGTCCGTTTAATGTAATTTATGATGCATTATTGTTGCATATTCGATTTACATATTATGATACTTGTACTAGCTGTTGGGATTCCGAAAACAAAACGAAATACGCAGCGGAAATAAATATGAATCCCAAACAGGATCGATCAAGTAACGTATATACGAAAAAAAATACGAAGATAAAGGATCATACCCTTGAAGTCTTTGAAATAAATCTTCATAAAATGGATGATGATCATGAACCCCGTCACGAACATGAAATTCCTTCATTCCAAGCACCGAAAATACGAAGCCTCTACTTCACACGCGTCGGATTGCCCGGAAAAATTCGATAGTAATCCGTTCTATAAGAACACGGCTAGGAATTACTATAGGAACTTACATCTCACTTTTTCTTGAAATTTTTTTTCTCAACTCAAAGTGAAAGAAAAAACAAGAAAACAATAAAACTCTCTCTCCCTCCTCAAAACTCTCGGCCAGGAGCTTCTTTGCAAAAAGATGATTGAAGTCACTTTTCATGTCATTATAAGTGTTGTTATATAATAACATAACAACTCATCAACATTGAAAAATAATGTGAGGAATCTCAACCATTATTTACAAGACTACAACAACCTAACATGCAAAAAAGGAATGGCCATGTGAGGTGGGGGGTCCATAAGGAAGCTTCCTAGAAAACGAGCCGAGCCACTCGGCTCGTGTACCGGACGTTCGTCAAACAACTCCGTTAAATACACTCCGTTTAATTATAAATGTATTTATATTAATTAATTAATCTAATTAATTAATTATATCAAATACAAATATATTTCTCTAATAAATATAATTTATGAATTAAATTAATTACCCGGTAACTTAATTTTAATTCATAAGACCGTTATTTGATTTATCCAATAATTCATAATTAGATATCCAATATCTAATATTAATAGAGAGATAATAAATTCACATTTATCCATCAACGCTCCTGATGCGCGACTCCGTAGGTCCGTCTCAAATGGCATTGGGAGGAACTAATGAGTGCGGGCAAGACTTAGCCACTTAGCGGCCGCATCTGTAAACCCCGATCGAGAACGAATGAAGGGATCATTCCGTAACCATTTTGTCGTGAATACTATATACGTATAGACCCTTCATCGATGTCCCGGTCAAGTCTTCGGGTCACGGTAAAGTCAAACCCATCATTGACTAAACTCTATACATGTGTTAATGCAAATCAAGACCGATCGATTAATAGTGTATCTAATACGACTATATCGTAATGCTTGGCCAAAGACTTATGATCTTATTTGCCATTAACCGTATAGACATTCGCCGCTCACTTAACAGAGATAGAATCCTTTCTTGGAGTACAAGAAAGATCGCTACCGCCTGCATACCCGCACTTCGAGGTCGACTCAAGAATAAGCAAATGAGTCTAACTACTCTAATGACAAACTAAACGTCACAGGCACATCTTCTACTGAACCCTCAAGTCAAAGGTCCACGTATACTATCACAATCTTTCGATTCGTCATCGACTCTCCGAGAGTGAATACCGTGTGACTGAATCGAGTATGAGTCGTGTTCGAGTATACTGGCCCCACCAATATACTTATAACTATGCTATCAAGACGTGCACACGTCCTAGCATCAGTTATACAAGTCGTATTAAAACTTAATGCCCATTTTAAGTTTATTGACTTGCGAACAATTTACGTAAATAAATTTTAAACACTTCCAGTGCATTTTCTCTTATCCCATAACGAGAATGGAATGTTCGATTTATTTACATGGACTTCACTTCAATATTTACCAAGTCAAGAATGCAATTGAAATACAATAAACAGTGAATGAATCGTATTGCCTTTTTATTAATTATTCCATAATTAGAAGTACAATGCCCTTACTCTCTCATCCCCTGAGTGGCATTCGAGGGCATATTCCTAACAATCTCCCACTTGCACTCAATGCCACACATCATGGTATCCAATACCAGTGTTCTAAAAATCCTCGCCTAGCCCGATTAATCCTCCGATTAATCCCTAGAAGGTCCTATACCGTTCCGATTATAGCCTAGGCGTTTGTATTGGTCTAGCTGTATTTTATTTCCACTGTAGTATTCTTTCCCTGTTGTACGGGAGTGTGTTGTATTCGACCCCTGCGTGGGCATGTATTGTAATTGAGTTGTATGTATTTATTGAAGGACCAAATCGGTCTACTGAGTCATTTTAGCCTAAAAGGCATTGTTGAGTTGTTCGATTTTGTTACCAGCCTGGTAGAACTTTGAGGAAAGGTTCTACGGCGTGTAATATTCCTGAGCGGATTGGGGGTGTTACATTGTAGGAGTCTTAAATCGATTAAATCGGAACAGATCTTCTAGAGTTTTTAGGATCTGGGGGTCAGTTTTTAATATTATCCGAATTTTAGTTATTTAAATATCAATTTGATTTGGTCTTTTAAAATATTATAAAACAGTCATTGTCTGTTACAAGACTGTTAATATATTGGAAATAAAGTAAAATAAATTTAAATGTATGATAGATATTTTATTCGAACAGGCCCTTGCCTCAAGTGACCGTCTTTTGTAGGAGTCTTAAATCAGAACAATATTAAATCGGAACAGATCTTCTAGTGTTTTTAGGATCTGGGTTTCAGTTTTTAATATTATCCAAATTTTAGTTATTTAAATATCTATTTGATTTGGTATTTTAAAATATTATATAACATTCCTTGTCTGTTAAAAGACTGTTAATATATCGGAAATAAAGTAAAATAAATTTAAATGTATGATACATATTTTATTATCTATCAAGGTAACTTGAAGTGGTTCATCTTTAGAGAGTATTTAGATCTAGGTTCATGTTTAAATTTGAATATATGGTAGATATTTTATTATCTAAACAAGTACTTTATAATCTTTATTAATATAAGTTACTTATCTAGGATCTCGGTTTCAATTATTTAGATTTTTCCAATTATCTATCAGTTATCTAATTTGCGATGTTATTCGGTCTTTCAAAATATTAAAATAGACCTCTTCCTGTTTGATCCGAATTAAACCAAAATAAACTTGAATCTTTTATCTAAAGTAATGTTTACATGATTATTTTAACTAATATAAGTTTAGTTTTTGGGATCTGGGTTTTAATTAGTATCTTTTAGAGATATACACCGAAATCAATATACATATCGAAATCGACATACTTCGAAATGTTGTATTTCCTTGGAGAATCAGTTAAAATGTTGTGATAATTGAAACGCACTTGAGCAGAAAAATGAGAATTTGAAACCCAAGATAAGTGTATGAAATCCAGAAATTTAAGTTGATAGAGAAACTTGAATCGAGACAACTATAACGATATTGAAATACTCCTAGATTTTAGCATTCTGCTCGCCCGTACTTATAGCATTCATATAGACTACTTCGATATTAGCAACACATCTAGGGCACTGGTTGTGCGGAAGTTGTCTTTTTAGATGCGATAGAAATTCTTCGTCACTTGAATTACAGAATAATGGAACATCGAGGTAGTTCGGAAGCTTTAACTGCATTTTTGAAAACCTATTTTTCAGTTCCCATCTGCATGATGTGACATAGTATGCACTCTTAGAATTATCCTCCAACATCGACAACCCTTGAATTCCCTCTTCTCTGTGTTTTTCATTACCACTAAAAGTTCAGACAGTACGTGGCTTCATGGTGATTGAGGTTTAGGGCGATAATCATTAATTCAAATGCTTCGCCTTCATTTCCTTCAATGAAGAACTTTAACTACAAAACAATGAAATAGTAATAAAACTAGGAGAATATGAGATAAAAATATTTAGCAATTAATTAGATATTAATGTACCAATGATTTTCTGAATAGTGCTTCAGGATTTTTTTGCAGCCACCAGCTTATCTAACATTGGAGTAGGAACATCATGTTGCATGTCAACAATAAGCAATTGCAAAATGCTTGGTGTGTTACCCAACTCATAGTCGACAGCTGGGATTCGTAAAATTGTTTGTAGTTAGATAAATTAATAAGCTGTTTATATATACAATAAAGCGCAGCGAATGAAGAACTCATGAAACCTGCAAATTACCTGGCGCTAGCGCTTGCCCAGGCGTTAGGTGATTGATGTGCAAGCTTCTCCATAATGCACATGATTAAATCATGTGGCAGTTTGTAATAGTGTAGTTATCGATAATCATCATTCTTTTAGAAGTAAATATTTTCGATAGTCATGAGGAGTGATGTCATTTTGTGTTTATATAGCACTCGGTTTTTAGGAAATGAGGAGTGGATTTGTGATAAGTATTGGGCTCCCAAGAAATCTCACAAATCTAACTAACTAATATATAATATCACAAAAATACTGGTAGAATAATCGATAATATAACATATTTTTAAATCAATTATTTTTTAGAGGATTTTTGATAAGTATTGGTGACCTACGAAATCATCTAATCTAACTAACTAATGTATAATATGATAAATATTATAAATAGCTAAAATTGTCATGTTTTATATCAGCCCGGTCGACTTACTTAGATCACTTATTTTCTGCTGGAATTTGCCACATAGGATTTTAGCTAAAATTGTGGGAAAAATGAACAAACTGTTTTGAATCGTAAAATATATGTGAAGTGATTTTATATCATTTATTTTCTGCTGGAATTTGGCACGTAGGATTCTAGCTAAAATTGTGGAAAAATGAATAAACTATTTTGACTCTTAAAATATATATGAAGTTATTTTAAACCATTTATTTTTTTCTGGAATTTGCCACATATGATTTTGTCCCATGTGGCTTGCATCTCCTTTCATTTTCATCACCACTTTTAATATATATATATATATATATATATATATATATATATATATATTCGACCCATCCAATAAATTTATACTCCCTCGTCCCAGAGCAGTCTGCACAGCTGACTGGACACGGAGATTAAGAAAATACACTTTTTGAAGAGTTGACCAATTTAAAGGGAGGGTATAAAAGGCAACTCATGTGTAAGTGAGGTAAGGAAAAATGTAAAAGTGTGTTAATTGAATTAAAAAAGTAATGGAAATTGTGTAAATAATTGGGTATAGTGAGGGTGTTAAGAACAAATTTTTTACCATTTATGGGTGTGCAAACTTCTGTGGGACGGATGAATAAGGCAAGTGTGCAAACTCCTGTGGGACGGAGGGAGTAATAAATTTTGGGTATTGGATAAATACAATAATACATGATTGGGTATATGAAGTATGAATATAGGGTATGACCTAATTAACGAACTGTATATTTATTTAACATATACTAGTGCTTGACCCGTGCGATGCACGTGATATAATGTAAGGTGAGAAAATTGTATAATATCAATACAATTTTATATTACGTAACGTAAAATATACCACATAAAACTCTATATATTTTTAAGTATTTTTTCTTTTTACAATATGTTTGGTTTGGTTACTTTTGAGTTATCATCAGCGTGAACTAATATTTTCCATCATTAAGGTATAGGCACTCGAGAAACAATCACATATAGGTGGTCATGACTAAAGATTGGATTCTTAAAGTATAATTCGACGTGAGAGAGAGAGCGAGAAAGATTGTCTTAGGCTCTTATTTAAGGCCATGGAATAGGAAGCTGACACAGATTTTTCAGGTGACTTCTCGAATTTTTCTGTATTGACTGAGAAGGAGTTATAGGGCATGTGATACATCACTGGAAAGACCTAGAAGTCTAGTTTTAAAAAAAAATGGTGCCTAAGAATATTAAGTCTACATAAGGTTAAGATCATTTTATTGAAGACCTGTCAGGATGGAGTCCCTCTCGGGAATAAAAAGGTTCATCCAACCTTTGGTATCTTGATGGTGAAATATATTGGTCAATGATTGTTTAAGTTATTATCTTTCCTAAGCCCATGTTTTCAGTTTTCAATATTAATTTATTATTTGACTCATCTTGGAGGGATATTCCAAGAATTGCCTATAAAAGGCCTTATACTGTATGGTTTGGGAGGACAATTCAGATTTTATATATCACATCTTTAACTTTTAAGCTTGTTAGGATGATTATATCTTCTTGTATCTTCTCTAATATCTTTGGTAGATTCCATTGAGTGAAAAGTTCCTTCAATCTCTTGGGTGGATTCCTTAGAGTGAGAAGTCTTTTTGAGTGTTCTCTCGTGTTACCTCATATTTCTCCAATTTTTCTGGTATCAAGTTGGTACTAGAGCTGTGGTTTTTCATTGGCTGGTCGTAGAACAAACGTACCAAAATTTGACGATCCTATAACTCGTCAAGGAGACATTCATGATATTGAAATGGATGACTTAAGGAGACAACTGCAACAACTCGATCAATGCCTTGCATGTTGCGAACCTTTGAATCGTGATGTTGAGAGTAATGATTTAGAGGCTGGTTCTTCCAATGGTGAAATGGATTTCAATCCATTTCATGGTGACACAAGTAATGATTCGGGTGATCGTGCATCTCCTGGTCGAGCAAGCAGAAGGAACAATGTTCGTGAGAAATCTTTTGGTTTCAAGGTGGATATTCCATATTTTGATGGAAAAAATGATCCAAATGAACTTATTGATTGGCTCAATTCCGCTGAGAGAAATTTTGAATTCCATGATATTGCCGATGCTCGTAAGGTAAAGCTTGTTGCCATCAAGTTAAAGAAATATGCATCAATTTGTTGGGAACATCTTAAGAAACAACGGGATCGTGATGGGAAGAAAAATATTTGAACGTGGGACAAGATGAAGAAGGAGCTACACAGAAAGTTCCTGCTGGATAATTATCGACAAGACTGTTAGGAATACTTGTTAGATTTTGATGATGTAATTATTGTAACTCAAATGTTTATTACTTGGCAAAAATGTAAGGAAGAACCAGATGAGTATCTTCCATAGGCCAAATTATGTTAAGTTAAATACTTGGCAAAATGTAAAGAAGAACCAAATGAGTATCTTCTATAGGCCATTTAAGTTAGGCTCAAAAATCGGCTAAGTACAAAAGTACAGATAAGTACTTCAGAGAAGTGTAAACCAAACACTGCAGTAAAGCCGAAGTCACAGTCAAGTCTAAATCAGAGAAACAAAAATTCATCAGTGATGGTTGACCAGACTGCAGTCAAGTGATCAGTAGACCAACTCATCTGAAGTCTGACCAACAGATAAATCAAAATTCATCAAGACAGAAGACTTCAGACAAGTCATCTGATCAGGCAAGTCTCAACAGGACATCAGAAAAGTCATCGGCATAGAAGTCCAAACTGCAGAGAAGTTGACTGGACATCAGACAGCTTGACTTATAAGAGATCAGCCAAGTACTCCAAGTCCACGTCAGCATGCATTGAATAGTCAATATTTACGGGAAGTCACATGCAAGCGTGAATGGACAAATTGGAGAGACTCCTGCAAAGGATATGAATTAAATAATTCACACACACCTACCACTGAAGACTTTAATCTTATTATAATCAAAAGATTCAGCGCCTCACATGCAAGTCTTCACAACAGTCGAAAGATGGATTAAAATATGGGAATCCAGCCTTGCAACGTTCAGAAAGAAAAAACAATGAAGTCTCTCTCTCCAACGGACGGATTTGTTACAAGATTTGCAACGGCTATGAAGTATGCTCAAGGATTGACACTTATATATATCCGAAGATTTGAAGTTGAGCAGTACGATGCGAACAAAAACTCTCAAGTGATCAAAGTTATCAAAGCAATCATATAGCATCGTGAAAACAGCAGTACTCGAAGTTCTTATTTGAAGAAAGCTCTTAGTTGGAGAACACAAACACTCTTGTCTTAAAACTTGAGTTCGGGGTACTTCACTGGTTGAAGTTTCGAGACTGATAGGCATCCGAGGATTTGAAGAATCAAGTGGTGCTAGGCAGTCAAAAGAGGAGTTGCAACGATGAGATTTCCACTGGTTGGAAGTTGTTGTAGCTAAGTAAAAGAATAACTGTAATATGTATCACTGGTTGAGAATTATAGTGGATTCATCTCCAACTGGTTTGGAGAAAGTAGATTAGTAGAGGATTACCCCACCTCTGAGACCACTATAAATTGCCTGCATGTTTTACGGTTTTCAGCATCACATTTAACTGTTGCATTCATACTTTACTATTCCATTGCTTAGTTTTGTTTTCGTCATCAGCTGATTTCCGCATATCTATCAGCTGAGAAACTCACTCTTCGAAGAAAAGGGTTTAAGAGTTTCAATAAGTCTATTCACCCCCCCCCCCCCTCTAGACTTATTCCTGGACGACTTGTGACCTACAAAGACACCTTTCTCAAATATCATAATTTCAAGCAAAAAGATGTGTCCGTGGAGGAGTACATGGCCGAATTTGAGAATCTCATGATGATGTGAAATTTTGGAACCGGAAGAGCAAAATATTGCCCGTTTTCTTGGAGGTCTTACAACTATACTGGACATACAATGATGTGTGCAAGTTGGCAATCAAGGTTGAAAAACAACAAGAAGAATCAAGTTGTTTTGGTACCCGTTTCTCTTCAAGTAGTGGTTATAATCAAGTGAGTGCTTCAAATTCAAGAAACACAAATACCCCAAAAGATGCGAAGTATAAAGCGGTTGCAAGCAAAGAAAGTGGTGGTGGTTTTATGAAACTAAATATATCTAACAATCAAAAACCATGTTTCAAGTCCAAGGGCTTTGGACACTTTGCTGCGGATTGTCCAAATCGGAGGATCATCACGCTTGTTGAAGAAGAAGTTGAGGAAGAACCATATGAGACAGCCCTCGTGTATGATGAATCCGAAGAAGAATACATTACTTATGAAGATCATGGAGAGTCTTTAGTGGTACGTCGTATCCTCAATGCCACTAATGTTGAAGATGATTCATGGCTCCGCAATAATATTTTCCACACAAGATGTACTTCTCATGGGAAAGTATGTTGTAACGCCCCGACTTTCTAGGGTAAATATTGGGAAAATAAATAAAAGGTAAATTTTGATGAAAAATATATTCTTTGAGAATATAAAATTCTCACCTACAAAGTCGAGTTGCTACACTCACATAAAATTTAATACCTTTAAATAAGGCAACATTTCAACATAGATACGAGATAAAAATTTGCAGCGGAAGAATAAATCATAAATTATAAATTTCTAGTCAACATTTCCCCAAAAGTTTCAAAACATTTGACATAAAGAAAACATCATATAATAAATCCTCTTTCATATGCGCTCTCGGCTCGCTCCTTCGTCTATCCGACTCGGTTCAACCTGTGAGATCAATAAAGGTGGGGGTGAGCTTCCTTCAGCTCGTGGAAATCACACTGATCACAGTAATATACAATCTCATGGAAAGCATAACATGAATAATCTATTATATTTTTCCTCAACGTCAATGCATACTCACAATATTACGTGTAACATGAATCGAGCACGCATAAAATGAATATTGAGGTTGCGCAGGTGCCCCCGCAACAACATGAAACATTCTCACAATATTACGTATACCATGAATCTAGCACGCATAACACGAATATTAAAATTGCGCAGGTGTCCCCGCAACAATATGAAACATACACACAATACCACATATAATATGAATCGAGCACGCATGTGAATATTGAGGTTGCGCGGGTGTCCCCGCAACAACATGAATCTTAAGATAACCTCTTTACACGTATATAGGTGAGTCTGATTTACAACATGTATCGTCAATTTATGATATCTGAATATGAAGATGCTCGACTCACAGTCCTAAGCCCGTAAATCCTCAATAGAGTCTACATATAATAATAATTATAATCCTTACAATTTATTATTTATATAATAAATGGAAAGATATAATTATCACTATATCATAGCTAAAAAATAAATTACAAATGCTTATCAATATTAATCGAAGAGTTAACATTATTAATGACTGAAATTAAAACATTTATACATAAATTCAGATTAACTATTAATATTAATTGAAGGTCAACATTTTAATGTTTTGGGTCAAAATAGGACTGGAAGTGAATTTAAAAGCTGTTGGGGTTGATTGAAGAATAATTGAAATCTATGTGGGGTAAAAATCGAAGTAAATAGAAGTCTGGGGCTGAATTGAAAGTTTCTAAAAATAGGGAGGACTAAATTGAGAACCCTAAAATCTCGCGGGTATAGATACCCCTTTTCTCACCTTTAGCCGACACAAACACTTCCTTCTACTTCCCGTCGCCATTCTTCTCCCTTCTCTCTCTTCTACAACTCTCACTCTCACATACTATAATCACCTGCACCAAATCGCGGTAGAAATCCGGTCGGATGCCGAATAGCACCTGATGGTGGTAAGAATTGTTCAGAAACGGAGTAAAACGGTGATGGTGCAGAACCGAAGGGATTCCTGTCGGAACCGATTCGAACTATATGGAACGGCGACCGGACACACCGAATCAAAAGTCACCGGTTAACTCAGGCTGAGGACGAGTCTTCTGTTTCTGGGACGATGGTGGTTCTGGGTCCGGTGGAAACAGTTGGAACTTTACGAGTGGTGGCGATCTGAAGTGGTTTGGGCTATGCTCGAAGATTTCAGGTAAAATGTTCCAATTTCTAAAAAAATAGATTTTGAGTTTGATTCGAAGTCTGGGTTAATTTGGTTCCCGATTTTTATTTATGGCTTGTGAAATTTCTGGATTCGGGCTCATCCCGGATTTATTTTGATTTGTTGTTGTTGTTGTTGTTGTTCAGACCGGGTTTCGGGTCGTGAGTTCTAGGAATCTGAGGAGGGTTGTATAATTGTAATATCCGCAATTTCGATTTTCGGTAATTTTCTTTTTTTGGCGGAAGTCCATCTTAGCGACTCTTTTGTGACCATTTTGTCATTCCGAGAATGATTAATTCTGCACTTTTTGTCATCCGAGTTCATTTCGGCATCGTTTTGTTGAGTTTCGTGATCTTAAGCGGCTTTTCCGCACTTGAGTTTGATTCTTGTGAATCTCGTACGAAACTGTTGTTTCGAGTTTCTCGTAAGTTCATTTAATGTTATTATTCATGTTGCGAGCTTTGTCTTGGTGTTTCGGTCGTGTATCGTGTATTTCGGACGTTTTGGGCCGTTTTCGTAATTTCCCAAAGTTTGGGGTAATTACTTTCCGTTGTTGAATTTTGAGCCCTCGGGTGGTCGGAATCGTTTGTTCTCTTAGCGCTTAGATTCGTCTTTGCGAGTACTTCCTAACCGTATCTTCGATTCATATTCAGGTTTGGGTTTTGGGATTGTCCGAGCCGTCGGAAGTGGCCACGGCTGAGTTACGGCCGCACTTTGTGGAGCAGGTACTGGTCTGGCCGAGTTACGGCCGTAAGGTGACGGTTACGGCCGTAAGTGATCGGCAGGCACAGGCTGGACGAAGGCCGGTTACGGACGTAAGGCGTGCTGGTTACGGTCGTACGATGCCGGTTACGGCCGTAAGGGGTTGTCAGTTACGGCCGTAAGTGATCGGCAGGCGCTGGGCAGATTATTGACGAATGCCGGTTACAGCCGTAAGGACCTGCCGAGTACGGCCGCAAGGGCCGAATTATGGCCGTAAGGCACTACCGGTTACGGCCGTAACCCTGTCGGCCATATATAGTCCAGGAACGGGCCAAACCTCATTTTTACCCCATTTCTTCAACTGGGTGGCGGCTGGCGATGGGAGAAGTCAAGGAGTGGAGTTTTTGGTTGATTCCACTCGATTTCTAGGCATTTTGGAAGATTCTGGTCGATTATATCAACATTTAATCCGTGTTCTTTGTCGGATCGAGGTAATTTCTTGAAATCTCCTAGGGTTGACTTTCGGTATTTCATTTAATCTTCATTGTTCGTCTGATTTTGACGAATCGGTTGATGTTATTGAACCTTATTAATTGTGTTCTATGGGTTGTATATCCGTATTTCGAGTTTATTCAACTCGATTGGTGATTCGAGTGTTCTTGGGAATTATCGAACATTGAATGTTCGATTAAATGCCCCAATGAGTTTCCTTTCGATAGTTTGTTGGGATTTCCGTTGTTATTGGCCTTGATTCTCGTTGTGATCGTATCTTCGTTGTGTTTGCCGGAGGATTATAGGTGTACGAGGATTCCGGTCGAGCTTCCCCGTTGTTTCGCATGCTTTGGACTTGAGGCGAGTATCTCGTCTATAATCTTTATACTTTGAGAATGTGGCGTGTCGTGAATTTAACGTGGACTTGATAGTGATTGAACGTTTAACCGTAACTTACTTTTAAATGAATATGTGATTCTAAGAAAGTAAATACGAACGTAACTTGAAATTCTTGAAGAATGATAACCACCATTTCATGTATATTGTGTTCGAAACGGATGTTTAGAAGTGAGTAGTTATCCGAGGAATTGTGGAATGTTTGTATTGTTCACTTGTAAGAATGTTTACTAAATGATGGTGTGACGTGAATGTTATACCTTGTGAAAGTGTTTGTTGCATTAGCTTATGATATTACGTGGTTGTGATTGTGGAGAATGTTATACCCTTGTTGTTGTGAAATCGGTGAATTGAGGATTAACTGGGTAGGGACCCGTGAGGCCTCCGGCGGCGCGTACTTGCGAGTATAGCCAGGTGCTATGATTTGACCATAAGGTTATCGAATCGGGTAAGTCTGGAGAGGACTCCGAGAATCGTCACTTGCGAGTGCGATGTCACGATAACTTGTGGGCGTGTTTGAATGATGATTAACCGGGTAGGGACCCGTGAGGCCCCCGGCGGCGCGTACTTGCGAGTACGGCCAGTTTATATGATTTAACCATAAGGTTATCTAATAGGGTAGGTCCGGAGAGGGCTCCGAGAATCGTTACTTGCGAGTCAGATGTCAAGATAACTTATTGTAACAACCCCAATCCGCTCAGGGATATTACACGCCGTAGAACCTTTCCTCAAGGATCTACCAGGCTGGTAACAACATCGAACATCTCAACAATGCCTTTAAGGCTAAAATGACTCAGCAAACCGATTTGGTCTTTCAATAAATACATACAACTCAAACACATTACATGCCCACGCAGGGGTCGAATACAAAATGCTCCCGTACAACGAGGAAAAATATACTGCAGCGGAAATAAAATACAACTAAACCAATACAACAACGTACGGTTCCTCATGTGATTAGTATCGATCATCTTTCATCATCCTTCGCGCCGAACCTGTGTTATGCTCCCAAAACCTGAATGCAAAAACAGACATCCACCCCCCGAATACTCGGTGGTTAGCAAAACTCCACTGTTTTGCTAGTGCAAGTATAAAATACGAAGGCAAGCCATACATATCATACTCCAAGGACTTAGAATTCATAAACATACTTCCCGAGGTAAATCACTTGATCAAACTGTTCAAAATGAGAAAGGTGGGAATAAACCCAATATATATCTTACAAAACATTTTACGATCTCGGGAGTTTGTAAAAACATTTGGGATTAAAGAATTCTCAAGTCTTTCGAAAACGCTTGGGGATGCGGCCCAAAAATCGTCTTTCCCAAAATACAATTCTAATAATAAAACACGGGTTCACAATTCAATTCACAAAACACGGGGTCCAAGACCCAAATCACGAAACATAGGGTCCACGACCCAAATCATAAATCACAGGGTCCACGACCCAAATCATAAACTACAGGGTCCACGACCCAAATCATCAAACACATATTCCTAAGGATTATTCGCATCCCGTGCTAACAAGCCACGAACCTCAGATGCTCCCGCAGAACATACCCGAGTGAATAACCCAATAGGAAGCCATACCAAATCACATGTCACCATAACAACAGTCACGTGACCACAAGCACATATACATTCATAACCAAATCACAACCATAAGTTATCCCGGCATCGCGCTAACAAGACACGAACCTCGGAGTCCCCGCAAGACATACCCGATGATAACCCCACAAGTTATCTCGGCATCGGGCTAACAAGCCACGAACCTCGGAGTCCCCGCAAGACATACCCGGATTGGATACCCTACGGTCACGCCCGACCCATACTAGCAAGTATAGATCCCGGAGATTCAACAATCCTACCTGGAGGCACATCACATACATCAAGCATACAATAATCACTTATCAAGCCAAACAACATTAAGCATCACAGCCTCCTTTCAAGAAGTAACAACTAATATCACACACATTACGTTCTTACCGAACAAGTACACAATAACAATACGTAATCCCCGGCAAAGGATTACGGTCTATTAAACTCAATCGAAGTGATCATATTATCCTTCAACATACAAAACCAACACACATATTCCAAGAACACATATTCACGAAGTATACGAATTATCGTTGAAAGACAACATTTATCGAGAACATACCGATCCCTTTTTATGTTCATTAAACATTGGATTTCGCATAAAATCATTTATAAAAAATTATGCCAACGAAACATTAAACGTATGGGCAAGATACTTGCCTCGATACCACGAGCACGGAACCACGAACGGACACGGCTCAACCGGGAAGCTTCGGAACGCCCGATGCTATCGAAAAGGAAGACGACAACGAACGGAAGGGTTCAACACGGTTTCTTCGCAAGAAACTCGACCCTAACATCATATAATTAATAAATCAACGATCATACGAGGAAGAATAATCGTAGAACGTCCGAAAACCCCTCTATGACATTCTATCGAACACCTTCAAGGCGTCGATCAAGAACTCGACCAAAACAACGAATCGATACGATCCAACCATGGAATAACAAGGGAAATGATATAATACATCTAAATAATCATCAACCCATCACAATCCTAAGTTAAATCGGATTAAACGGAAGAAATCAACCAAAATACCCAAATTCCCCAAAACTAGATTTCTAGAAAATCTGACCTGATTCGCTCTATCAAAGGATGTTATAGGATGTATGATTGATGATATGAACTCCAAGACTTCATGGATTGATTTTCCAACAACATCTATCCATGATAACCACACCTCCAGCCGCGGAAGAGAAGGAAAGGAATGAGAAAATGGGTGAAAAACCCGTCTGCTGGGCCTTATATAGGCAGCCTGCCGTCCGCCTTACGTACGTAATCGGCCATGGCCGAGCCTACTGCCCAAAAATGCCGGTAGTGTTACGTACGTAACCGGCCAAGGCTTACGTACGTAACTGGCCTTACGTACGTAACTGCCGAGCCCTTCCGGCTATAACTCGGCCAGGGCTGGCCTGGGCCCAACCTCCCCGGCTATAACTCGGCCAGGGCTGGCCTGGGCCCAACCTCCCCTGCCATGACTCGGCCGGGACTAACTCCGACGGCCCGGACGACCCCGAAACCCGAACCTGAATACGAATCGAAGATACGGTTACGAAGTACTCGCAAAGACAAATTCGGGCACTAAGAGAACACATGATTCCGACCACCAGAAGGCTCGAAATTCAACAACGGAAAGTAATTACCTCAAACTTTGGGAAATTACGAAAATGGCCCAAAACGTCCGAAATACATGATACACGATCGAAACACCAAACCAAGGCTCGCAAAATGAATAATAACATCAAATGAACTTACGAGAAACTCAAAACAATAGTTTCAGACGAGATTCGCAAGAATCGAACTCAAGTGCGGAAAAACCGCTTAAGAACAAGGAACTCAACAAAACGATACCGAAACGAACTGGGATGACAAAAAGTGCAGAATTAATCATTCTCGAAATGACAAAACGGTCATGGGCGAGTCGTCAAAACGGACTCTCGCCAAAAAAAAAGATATTACCGGAAATCGAAATTGCGGATATTACATACTACCCTCCTTAAAAGAAGTTTCGTCCCAAAAATTAAAACAAGTAGGGAGAAGCAATATCCCGCCAGGAAAACTCAACGAGATACATAAGAAATGCGTAACTTATGCCCAACGGCAAAACGTTACAAGCAATGCAAATGAATATACGGCGTGAAAACATGCTCTACGATGATCAACACAACGCCACCGGTAGAGACATAATAAAACCAACAAGTGACAAGCGTCATCAAACAGATAATACAATCAAGTCGATTATCCGAACAATCACAAAACACAACGAACGAAAATCAATACGATTGACCAACCCAACGGTACATCAATCAAAACGCGAGCCAATCGCTGAACAAATACGGAATTCCACCGCCCAAGGGTTGGAAGATCGAAAACGAGACAATTTCCTGAACTTAAGGGAATTACGAAAGAGTCTGAACGTTCAACAATCACGAAACGAGATCAACAAAAACCAAACAATCAAACGATCGAACCACAACGATCGAGACAACAAAAATCGAACAATCATGTTCGAATCACGAAGAACAATAAAATTCAAACAACAACTCCAAGGTTCACATCTCGACTCAAGACAATATATGATCCGGTGAAAACAACGAGATGTGCATTCACATAAGGTCCACAGGAAAGAGAATATGAATTGAAAAGTCACAACGACAAACGAGTCATTCCGAAACAATACCACAGTCGTTCGATCAACAAAAGCCAGGGGCAGGACAAGCTCAGAAAATGTCAACGAACATAAATGAGTCGACAAAGTTGAAAATACAGAAGTTCAAAATCCGATCCACTTCGAATAAAAGAACTAGTAGAACCAAAAGATGTTACTTCCGAACAAGGTTCACAAGAATCGAACCGAACTCGGAAAAATCACAGCGATAACCAGATCGACCCAAAACAAGATCACAGCTCGTTCGAACGATGAAATCGAAATACGGCGAGTCGATAGACTTGAGAAAGAGGAAATGCAGAAGTCCAAAAACAGTACGAGTATTACATTCGACCTCTTATAAAAGAAATGTCATCCCCGCAACTCACAACAATGGAAACAAGGTAACAACACAAAAAGCAACCGACAGAAAAATCTCCCATGGGCCTCTCAGAGCCGATTCTGATATCTGTGCTGAAGCGCAAACTCCGGAAGTCTCGGTAACTAATTCTCAAAACTGGATTCGGTGTCCCTCAAGTCCGTACTTGAAACACATCACTGGCGAGGATGGACAATTTGCACGTGTATGCCCCGGGCACATCATGGTTGAAACACCTGCTAGATACAATGGGGCATAACGTCGCAAAACAACATAACGGAGATGCCAACTCACCAAAACAAAGAATCATAACACATATCATATACAACGATTACCATCGTAAAGTAATACACACAGAAACACTACAGCAACGATGGTATCGTTCGGCGACCTCTACGGCCCGAACGATAACCAGCACATAATTACAACCATCATGAAACAATCACACATGTACACAAACGTACAAACCCAAGCTTCAACAGCTCACACTCGTGCGACAATACGCAAATCACCACGAGGCGACAAAAAGTAAATACCAGTTCACGCCTCTCATAGAGGGATAGTACTACAAATACGTGGCAACGCCTCAATGGTCATGCCACCAATTCGATCATATTCGGAATTGATAGGTTTTAAAAAAAGAATGAAAACCACCTTTTAAAAATAATTTTGGAAACACCAATTGATCTCGAGTATCACCTTTCAAAAAGTACAAACGTGAAACATCATTATCGAGACTTTGGAGAACCATTTCGCATTTGATAAAAATGAGGACACTTTCTCTTAGTGAAAAACTTTCAGAATATTCGACCCTCGGGTCTAAGTAAAAGTGTTTCTAAAACATTGAAAATATCTCAAAAAAATTTGGTCCTCGAGGTAGAAGAATTTTGAAACAAATTGTGGCACCTTGGATGTACCACGAGAAAATAATTCATTTTAAAAGTACGTCTCGAAATTTATTTTCTAAGATACTCAAGGTTTTCAAAGATCAATGGGCTAGAATGCCCAAAAATTTCAGGTAATTACATGGAACATTGTAGCGCTGTGGGTCCTGCGTCGGAACCCACTAGGCTAAAAACCATTTACACAAACGCCAAAAAGGCCGATGACGGTAATATTTCAAAAACTCACAAAAGCCATTTACAAAATACTAAATACCGTCATAGGAATTTCGCCAAAATGATCAAGGCCATAATGCCAAAAACTCGGTTAAGGGAATCGGTTTTCGAAATAAAACTCAGTCGGTGAAATACCGAAAGCCATTACAAAAGAACTCACGCAGCGGATAAAAGAAATACAATCCAACATGCACAATCCAGCAACACTACTCCTCATATGAACGAAATAAGAGAGTCAAATAACCACATATCACAAAATCAAAATCCAAAAGAGGATTTCGTCAATTAACTCATAATCATACCTGTAACTCGCATCAAACGAGGCACAAACACAAAGAAGGGAGACTTACATCCACAGGTCGCACGAAGATGATGATCACCCCACGATACTAATCACGACCAACAAACTCAGACGACGCGTTGCGACACGACTCAGTCAGACAAAATCCGACGAGACAAAACTCAACAGACACAACTTGACCCGACAGCCTAGGTTTCCACAACCTAAGCTCTGATACCATTTATCTAACACCTCCAATCCACTCAGGGATATTACACGCCGTAGAACCTTTACTCAAGGATCTACCAGGCTAGTAACAACATCGAACATCTCAACAATGCCTTTAAGGCGAAAATGACTCAGTAGACTGATTTGGTCTTTCAATAAATACATACAACTCAAACACATTACATGCCCATGCAGGGGTCAAATACAAAATGCTCCCGTACAACAGGGAAAAATATACTGTAGCAGAAATAAAATACAACTGAACCAATACAACAACGTACAGTTCCTCATGTGATTAGTATCGATCATCTTTCATCATCCTTCGCGCCGACCCTGTGTTATGCTCCCAAAACCTGAATGCAAAAACAGACTGTTGATGAACATATTGATTTGCATATGTGTATGCATAATTGCATTGTTTATGTTGTAAATGATCCGATGGGGTCATGAGGATCTATGCTGAGGGCGCTGGATCGGATGTCCACTATGCGTTGGTCCGACAGGATCATCATGGGGATCTATGCTGAGGGCGCTGGATCGTTGGACAGGTTTTCCACCATGCATTGGTCCGACGGGATCATCATGGGGATCTATGCTGAGGGCGCTGGATCATTGGATTACCAGTATTGCATTGATGGAATCATGTGGATTCGCATCATTGATTTTTATCATATGTTGTTGTGCATATGTATATTGTTGGTTATCCATTTTGTGTTGATCTAGTAGGATCATCTTGGGATCTATGCTGAGGGCGCTGGATCATGGTATTTCCATTGAGTATAAACTATTGTTATTGTTTTGAGAATATTGATGCTGTCATATGAGTATGCATTTGTAGGTCTTGTGTTAGGACCGTGCCCGTATGTTGCTTTGACCTGATCTTGGAATAGACCGATATGATTGTCGTGATATTGTGCATGTTCGAGGTATGTTCCGTATTTCCCTTGGTATTTGTCTTTGATGGACAATCGGTTTTCGTGTTGAGACTTGATGATGTCACCCGACGGATTTGGGTTGGACAGAGTTAGTAGATTTTCGTAACAGTGAGTTATGATGACGTTTTGAGGATTTTGGGGTATTGTGTGAGACACAGTATGAGAGGTGAATTTTGATAGAGTTATGAAGATAATATTACATTGGTCGTATTCTTATTTTGTATTCTCATTGGTATGTAATTATTGATGTGATGTGATTGATATCATTGTTAGATATTATGGCTGACCCCGTCGTGGGCTTTCTTTTTAGGTCCTTTGGATATAGAGCTTGTAGCGGTCGTGAGAGATGAGCTTCCCGGAGGATACTGGCTATGGCATGTGTTTGTGAATCGAGTGTTCTGATTTGATGTTGTATTTCCGCTGCTAGAGTAATTTTATTTGGTTGTCCTTTCCGCTGCGTGAGTATTTTAAATGGCCTTTTGATATCTAGTAACTTAGGTTACTTTGGCAATCGTTTTCTCAACTATTTGGTAAGTATGTGTAAGCGATAGCTTAACGTATGTTTTCAAACTATTGAGTCTTGGCATTTTGGGCCTTGCAGTTTCAAACGAGATTTCACGACAGTTCTGATAAACGAGTTTTATAATGTCTTCAAATATTTTTAAAGATAATACTGTCGTTAGCCCCTTGGGCATTTATTTTTGTTTGCGAAATTTTTCTTCAGCCTTGTGGGTTCCATCTCGGGGCCCACAGCGCTGTAATATTCCCGGTTAAATCTGGGTGTGTTACAGCCTTTCCCACCATAGCAAGTACAGTACGGCCCCTCTCATCCTCACATCTCGTTTTCTCAGAATCTTCAAGATCTAATGTTGCACCATCAAGGGATGGGGGTACTTGCTTTTTCTTTCTAGACATCAACCTACAGAAGATCCATAAATAAAATTCAATTGGTTAGTTATATGCAAGAACAACCAAATTCTGAGAAAAAAAGAAATAGAATCTCATAATGAGTAAAGTAAGACTTGAAAAGGAAAAACATGAAAAGAATATATTTATAATATACAAGATATTTACATGTTTTACGAGAACGCTTTCGCTTGAATATCTTTTTCTTATTCTATTCTTCAACCCATGTAACCTCATTATGATCATCTCTCACATACATCGAGGAATCATCAGCATTATGATCCAGAACTTGAACCTTTCTTGTGAAATAACTAGCTTTTGCCAACGTAGTATCATCAGAACAGTCATCAATGGCATCAATGGCATGGCCAGGCCTTGGTGTTATGACTACTGCCCTTCTCTTATCTGATGGATCAGTTATATAAAAAATCTGTTTAGCTTGATTTGCCAAGATAAAAGGATCCTCCATGTGACCAGTCTTGTTAAGATTGACCAATACAAGCCCTAAGCTACTTTCTTCAACTCCGTTGTTACTGTCAATGTAATACCCGAATATCTGATGTGTATTTTATCTGTATTTGAACCTTATGACATTGCATATGTTGTATTTTGATCTGAGTATAATCCTCCATATTTCATGATCCTATATCGACGAGTGTATGATTTCATAGTTGTTGATTCATTCTCGTACTTATGTACATTTAGCGTACGCTAATGTTTAAGAATAGTGCGCATTAAATTGGCGAGATAGCGCATGCTATAGATGAGTCTTAACGCGCGCTATACGTGGTCAGCATGACTGAGACAGACGGTAGCTGAGATCGGATCGCGGATCTTGGATAATGTTTTGTCGGGATGAAACTGGACGGCTTTTGGAAAAGGAGAGTCAACGGTACTTAGCGCACGCTACGTGAGAGATGCTAGCGCACGCTAAATATAGTACAGTGAGGTTACTGAGCTTTCGTAAAGACGATAGCGCACGCTATGATGGGTGTTAGCGTACGATAACTTTTGCTTTTAACGCACGTAAAGGCTATTTAGCGTACGCAAGACCAAGGACAATTAGATACAGTGTGATGGGAGCCCGTTAGCGCACGCTAAAAAGGAGCAGTAGCATGCGCTAATAATCATTTTCGATAAATAGGACAGCACCTCATTTCATTTTTCAGTTTTCACTTCGCCCCACACTTAATTTCCAAGACTTAGAGAGTTACCCTCTCCATCTTAAACCTTCATACCAGACTCTAAACATAATCATTGAAGGCAAGGAGCCTTGAGGATTGGTGTTCTAGTGTTTGGCATGGAGTTCATCAAGTGATTTCATCTTTTCCTTCCGTGTAAGGTATGTGGTGATTCACCGATCTGGATTATGTGTTCTTGTTGTCAAATATGATCATGCTATTGATATTGTTGAGTCTAGTATTGAGGTTATTGAGTTTCTTACATGCAACTTTAACGAACAATGCGTATAGGGTAACTTAATGGATTTGAACTTAGAGTTATTCCTCGAAGAAGAAGATGTTAATCATGTTGAACCTAATAACGAGTTTTTATGGTGTTCTTAAAGAGACTTCCGAAATATTGCTGCGTTGGATTAATGAAAGTTATGGTTAAGACCCATGTTAGACGAACTATCATGTGATATAGTTGAAGAATCCGACCGAATGATGTGTTTAATCTTGCTTGGAAGATTTTGGGATTGTTGTTGGTATTAGTAGCGTGGAGATTCAACCGGTATGGGTTGGCGCAGATACATACGTTTTTATTATCGGGTAGATTACGCCTCTTGATGCTCGTATGATGTTTAGAACGACTATCCGGAACCATTAGTTATATTGGTGCTATTGTTCAATGAAGGTTCGGATTTTTGGTGAATTGATCAAGCGAGAGTTCTTCGCTCGGGTTGAAGGTTATTTGTAGTATCTATCCTTGTCGCCATTTTTGAGGAAAGTATCGTAACATGACTTTTGGTTTAACATTGATCATTTTGATCATGCATATTACCATTCATATTGATGAATATGAGACTACCCTAGATGAATTGTTATAATTTCGTTCATGTTTTTTATCCATATGTATGTTCATATTGATGAACATATTGTTTTGCATATGTATGCATGGTTGTATCGTGTGTGTTGTATTGATCCAAAAGGGATCGTGTGATCCATGCTGAGGTCGTTGGATCAGTTGTCCACCTCGTGTTGGTCCGATGGGATCATCTTGGGATGTATGCTGTGGGCGCTGGATCATTAGATAGGTTTTTCCACCTCATGTTAGTCCGACGGGATCATCTTGGGATCTATGCTGAGGGCGCTGGATCATTGGATTACCCCATGTTGTGTTGATGGAATCATGTGGATTCGCATCGTTGGATTCCGGTAGCAGAAGTCCGTGTTCTGTATTTTGTTATGCATCGTTGTTGCATATCTGTTCTTGTATATTATGATACTTGTACTAGCATCGTTTTGCTAATCCTTGTGGGGGTGGACATTTGTTTGATGTTCAGGTAGCCGAGGAGCGGGAAGCAACCACAGTACCGACATGATGATGAAGGGGCACAACGATGTTGTCCGTTGTATTGTTTTTATATTCTGGTTTGGTATTTAGTACTCGAGTACGCGTGTCTTTTGATGATTCGAGAAATTTGTAATAATTGAATTGTGTTGAGATGTTTTAAGCGGTTATTAAATTACTCAACTATTGGTGATATTTTCGTATTGTTCAGCTATTCTTTTAATTTAGCCTTGTAAACTCTTACATAAAGGGTTTACGGCACTGTAATTATTCCGAATATCTCGGGGTGTTACAGAATATGGTATCGGAGCTAAGATTCATGGATATCTTGGGAGTTGGGTTTAGTTGGGTCTGTTTATGTTGTTTGATTGATCAGATGCGTATAAAATCACTGTACAGTCAGCGTCGTCATGTGGACCGTGGTTGTAAGTTTCCTAATCTCATATATTACAATTTTAATTATTTCGTGTTTTGTGGATATTGACGAATTTTAGAAGATTTTGCCCTGGATATTGATTATTTGTGTTTACAGTATGTTGAGAGGAGGTCGTGGACGCATACGCGGTCGTGGACGCGGATGTGGTAATGCGAGACAGGAAGATTCATCGTCTACCCCGGATTTGTCGGCTAATTGAGCAGATTCCCGTTCTAGCGGACAACAGGAATCAGTAAACAATGACCGAGCTCGAACTATGGAGGAAGATGCAAATCTTAACATGCCGGGAGTGCTTCAACAAGTGGTCACTCAGATGACCCAATTTGCTCAGGTGGTTGACCGTATGCAAGCGACGATGGGTCAACAGCGTAACGAGGACAATCGGGGATACAAGTGGCTTTCAGAAGTGGTCAAACTACACCCACCGAAGTTTGACAGTTCTTCAAAGATGCCTACATGGGACCACCGGATGAAAGAACTGGAGAAGATATTTGTGGGGATTAATTATCCCGATGACCGAAAATTTCCGATCGCTCAGTATTTTCTGACTGGGGAAGCTTTCGACTGGTGGGAAGCCATTCGACCTGAGGATCATAATGCTGACTAGACAGAATTTAGAGTAATGATGGAAGCACAGTATTATCCTCGTCCAGTTAGAGAGGCTAGAGTCCGAGAGTTTTTCTCACCATAAGATCTGGGGTATCTGTTATAGATATGATTAAAACTTTTAATCACCAGCTGACCTTTGTGCGGCATTTGATCAGAATCGAGGCAGAGAAGATTTTTCTCTTCGACATGCGGATGAAGCCGGATATCCAACAATATATGTCAGGATCCGAATATACTACTCTCCAACAGTACCAGGATAAAGCCCCAGCTTACGAGATGAAAGAGACAGCAGTGGAGAAATTTGCGGAATCCAAGAAGAAGAAAGTGTCTGGCAACTTCACTGAGAATAAGGGTAGCGGGCCCCGCAAGGGCCAGTCTTCATTCCATTCGTCCAAGATGTAATACCCGGTTGTAATTCAGTCATTATTATTCAGTAATTATCATTCAGTAATTGTCACTCTGTATTTTTCACTCATTAATAATCATTCATCATTAATATTTAATCATTGTATTCACCGTTCAGAGCAATTTGTATCGTGTATGTTATTCGTCTTTCTACCTGGTTGGAGGATCGAGCCGTGGTTATCATCATTGTCATCTTAATAATGGGCTGTGTGTGTGGAGTTGCGCATGCTACATACTCTCTTTAGCGAGCGCTAATTGAGTACGGGTAGCGCACGCTACCTCTCAGCATTAGCGCATGCTAGCGTGGTTCAGGCCGACAGTCCAAAAGGCACTGGACTGCAGTTGAGTTGTAGTAGCGCACGCTACGAATGGTAAGTAGCGCACGCTAGTGAGTTCGGATAGCGCACGCTATGCTAGCAGTGTAGCGTGCGCTAAGGTCGATCAGGCAGGGTCCAGTGGGTACTGGACTGATTTAGAATAATTCATAGCGCACGGTATGAGTAGATATTAGCGTACGCTAATGGTGTAGTAGCGCACGCTGAATTATGGATGTAGCGCACGCTATTGCGAGCAGGTCAGAGGACAGAGGGTTCTGGACTTCAGTTACTGGGCATCAGACATTCTGTTAGCTAACATTTCGGATTAACGAACGCTATTGGGAAGGCATTAGCGCACACTACCAAGTTTGTAGCATACGTTAATGAGGCAGTCAAAGCTCACTGGACTGTCCATTTAACCAGCTAGCGCACGCTAAATATGAGGTCATAGAGTACGCTAATCTGGGAACAGTATAAATTGGACAGTCCAGTCCAGATTTGTCATTTTTCATTTCACTTCACTCCTTCGACGATTCCGGGCGATTTCGGGCGATTTGGAAGCATCTCTTCGAGCTGCACTCACCTATCATCATCTTCAAGTTTCTAAGTTGGATTAATCACCATTTCATCCTCTCCGATTCATCAAATCAAGGTAAATGATTCTTGAATCTAGAATTTCGGATTTTGAATGTTTTCCTTCCGATCTCTTCGTGTAAGCTTGGTTTTAAGTTGGAATATGTTAGATATGGATTATCTACCTTGGATACATGTATTCTTATGGACTTATTGATGTGTATTTCGGATTTGATGAATATTTAGAAAATTAATCAAGAACACTTTAGAGTTGACTTTGATATTTGGGGGTTTTCGATTAGATGTTGTCGTTAACTCGATTTTTGGATTCTTATTAGATTATTGATATCATCGGAGGTGTTTTGTTGGATTGAACTACTCATTTTAGAGTTTGGTTCCGATATAGTTGGGGTTGATTATAATCAAAGGATGAATGTTTGCTAAGTGTTTGTCTTAATGCCCCAATGAGTTTGGATATTGTTGTATCGACTCTTGAAGTGGGTTGTGATCATGTTTGAATCGTTTATTAAGCGGATTGTTGGTAATTGTGTTATTCAAGGTTGTTTGAGCGACCGACATCTCTTTTTAGGACGTTGTTCGAGGAAGGACTTTCTTCATCGGTATTGTGTAAGTTAATTCTTACTCGGTTAAAAGGATATTCATTCCTTTTGTTGTTGTTCATTCTTAATCATAACTCATTCATAATGTATTAACCGTATTGAGACTTGTAATTGTCGAATAATCACCTCATTCACGAGGAACGACGGTTCCAATCATTTCATTGAGCTATCATTCACTTCACTATTATTTCATCTCGGTGAGTCATTCTCGACTTTGTCGGATTGTTATTCATTAATATTCTTCATGGTCATTCTTGTTTATATGACCTTCTGGGTTCATATTGCGTGGCCGGGTGGGATGTGTGGAATTTTTAGTCGGGCACATGATGGTCATGTGTTCGGGTTCACCGACACAATGGACTGTGCACACGGTAACGTACCTCCATGAGACTAATTGGGTACAAGGGCGGGTGTGTCCGGACACTCATCTTGTGTACTTGCACATACCATTACGGGAGTACTATGATGCTCCTCTTCAGCTTAATTTCATAATTAAAATATATCATGTTTGTGTTTATTCAACTCTTGAGGATTGTTGTTCTGTGTAACTGACCCCGTTGGGGGATGTTGTTTTTAGGTCATGGCAAGGCTAAAGAACGGGAAGAGAACGTTGACGGCGAGGAGTCCCAGTGATACTAGTAGGGGCCCCCAGTCCTTTCAGTCATTCACGTTTTTCTTCATTTTATTTCCGTTGCATATTTCCGTTGGATACTCATTTTCATTCAGTGTTGTATATTTTATCTTTATATAAAATATACATGTATTCTGTATTATCTTGGGTGTGTTGTACTTGAAACTCCTTATCGGAGTAGTTGATGATATAATGTGGTTCGGTACTACAATTATATTATTTAAGTCATTAATTTTCATTCGCCTGGTGGGTCCCAGTTGGGGGTCCACGGCACTGTACTAGTCGCCTAGTTTGGGGTGTTACAGAGTTGGTATCGGAGCGTGGTTTTTAATACTACCTTCTGAGTTATGTCTCATTGAAATCATCGTTCATCAGAATAGTATCATTGGACTTTCGCGTCACGTGTGACCTGTGCAAGAGCCGAGCCCCTCAGACCAAAGAACAGTAAGATTTCTGACGCCATGGTATAATTTCTGGCAATAAGAATCACTCATTCATCATTCAACTGTCAACAGTCCTCAATCATCATTTTCATTTTGATCATGTCGATCATGTTAACTCATTAATCACTCAGTTCATTTCACTGCTCAGTTGTTGATCTTAAGGATCGTATCATTAATCTTGTTAACTTGTTCGAGATAATCATTTCAAGAATTTCATCAGATAAGCATGTCACCTCAGTTGATGATTCATATAATCATTGTGCTAGAGCACGTATGCTCGTTTTCATCATTTCATGGCGTAATCATAATGTGATATTCATGCGAGATCTATAATTATGTTGTGACTTTCCTACTTCAGCAGGCAGAGGACGCGGGGGAAGAGGCCGTGGTGCGGGCCGAAACCCGAGAGCTCATGTGAATACACGCGCGAACGTGAGGAATAATGCTAATTCATCGAGCAGCGACGCTGCCACTCATTCACCCAGAAATGATCATTCACTGTCAGGGAGTCGTAACCAGGACACAGCTCAATCAGAAGGTGTTCGGGTTGATCCACTCGCGTTTATGCAGGGCATGATGGCCCAGATGACTCATATGGCACGCCTCATGGAGTCAATGCAGAACTCAACCACACAGTATCAGCAGGCTCCTCCGCCGCCACCTCAGGGGCAGAAGAGGGGTGTGAGCAGTATCATTGGCGACATATCTCGCCAGAGACCACCTACTTTTGAGGGCTCACCTGAGCCGGCGGATATTATTCACTGGCTTAAGCATTTCGAGAAGTTGTTTGCTATGGTGGAGTGTCCCTAAGGGCACAAAGTTTCAGTTGTGGCTTACTATTTGGGTAAGAGCGCTCATTCATGGTGGTTATCGTTGAAGCCTACCGATGGATCATATACGTGGGATCAATTCAAGACTCTCATGATGGAGAGGTATTATCCAGCCCCACTCAGAGAGTCCAAGTTATCAGAATTACTCACTCACGACCTCTCAGCGGACGATGATGTTCTCGCCATCGCCAAGAAATTTCAGGAGCTATTTCCCTTCGCTTCGTCTTTTATTCACTCAGAGGCAGACAAGATCAAGTATTTCAGCAAGAGGTTGAAACCTCGTATGCGGATGCAGTTGCTTAATCACAATTATACCACTCTAGCTGAGTTTATCGAGAAAGCTCTTACTTATGAGCTTACTGCTAAGGAGATTGCTAGGCAGCAACCTTGATCTGCTATCAAGAAGTCTAAGAATCGTAATCAGTCTGAAGGTAGTCAGGCAAAATTGAAGAAGCCTCGTGCGGGCTCTACTTTTTTTGAGCGACCTCCTATGGCGCCTAGACCCGCGGAATCTCAGTCCCGGAAGGCCAGTTTGGCCATCACCTATTCCAACTGTGAAGAACAGGGCCATTTCAGCACCAAGTGTCCGAGGCAGACTATCACATGCCATAACTGTGGGATTGCTGGGCATAAGGCCTGTTTTTGCCGAAGGGACTCCAAAACTACTCCGGCATCATCTCAGGCCCCAAGACAGTAAGCGATTCAGAAGCAGGCCACTTAATCCACGTCGTTCAAAATGACAGGAGCAAATAAAGGCGGAGCCAAGAGATATGAGACGGGAGCATCCGGTTCGGGGGCCGGCAAGCCCCGAATTTATGAGATGAAGAAGACCGACGATCCAGAGGCCTGGATGATCTCAGGTACACTCGATATTCTATCTCAACCTGTGTGTACCCTTTTTGATACTAGTGCATCGCATTCATTCATTTTCGAGTCATGTTTGAGTAGACTACATCTGAGTAGTGCTTCTAGTTGTGAGACTTATGTCATTGGTCTACCTAATGGTAGAAGAATTATCGGAAGATTAAGGATTGTCCGATTCAGCTTCATGGTCGTGATTGGTTAGCAGACCTAATCGTGGTAGATTTACCGAGAGATGATGTTAACTTGGGTATTGAATGGATGGATCGCCACGATGCCACCATTAATGTCCGTAAGTGTATGGTCACTATCATTTCAGACGATGGAGTCGAATGTGTATTTCATGGGGGTAATCCCAACTGTTCCGGTAGAGTTATTAGTATGATGAAAGTAGTTAAATTACTCAATCAGGGGTGTGTCGGTTATTGGTGCTATATGGCCAAGACCGAGAAACCATCAGTAATGTTGATGGATATTCCTGTAGTGAGGGAATATGCTGAAATATTTCCAGACGAGTTACCTGGTTTACCTCCACAGAGTGATGTGGAATTCACGATTGAGTTGAAGCCTGGTACGTCTCCAATATCAAAGGCTCTGTATAGGATAGCCCCGACTGAAATGCAGTAACTGAAGAATCAATTGGAGGATTTGACCGAGAAAGGTTATATCCGACCGAGTGCGTCCCCGTGGGGAGCACCAGTGTTATTTGTCAAGAAGAAGGATGGTTCTTTTCGTTTGTGTATTGATTATCGGGAGTTGAACAGGGTGACGATCAAGAATAAATATCCTCTACCCCGTATTGATGACCTTTTGGATCAACTTCAGGGAGCTTCAGTATTTTCCAAGATCGACTTAAGATCTAGATATCATCAGTTGCGAATTCGAGAGTCGGATATCATAAGGACGGCATTACGAACACACTATGGTCATTATGAGTTTGTGGTAATGCCGTTTGGGTTAACTAATGCACCTGCGGTATTCATGGAGTTAATGAATCGGGTTTTCATCGACTATTTGGATCAGTTCGTGGTTGTCTTCATTGATGACATTTTGATTTATTCCCGTGACCGTGAGGAGCATGAATTTCAGCTTCATCAGGTTCTCGACGTGTTGAGACGAGAGCAACTTTCTGGAAAGTTTTTCAAATGTGAGTTCGGGATGTCTGATGTGACGTTTCTCAGACATGTAATTTCATCAGACGGAGTTAGTGTCGACCCTTAGAAGACGGAGGCTATCCGAGATTGGCAACCTCCGAAGAATGTTAAGGAAATCCGAAGTTTTCTCGGATTAGCAGGGTATTACCGGCGATTTGTGGAAGGATTTTCTAAAATCGCTCAACCCATGACGAACCTTTTGCGAAAGGATAAGAAATACATGTGGTCTGACGCGTGTCAGCGGAGTTTTGAGGAACTCAAGAGTCGTTTGATTTCAGTACCTGTCCTTTCCTTGCCGCAAGGGACGGAGGGATTCGTGGTTTATAGTGACGCGTCCGGACACGGTCTTGGATGTGTATTAATGCAGAACGGGAAAGTTATTGCTTATGCTTAACGGCAATTGAGACCTTACGAGGTTAATTGTCCGACCCACGACCTGGAGCTAGCAGCCGTGGTGTTCGTATTGAAGATTTGGCGTCATTATCTTTATGGAGTTACCTGTCAGATATTCACCGATCATAAGAGTTTGAAGTATATATTTACCCAGAAGGAGTTAAATATGCGACAGAGGCGGTGGTTGGAACTAATCAAAGATTATGATATTGAGATCCTGTACCACCCGGGCAAGGCGAATGTGGTCGCCGATGCCTTGAGTCATAAGTCCATTCAGGAGCAAATGCTTTCTCGTTTAACAGTTCAGAATGAGCTTCAGCAGGAATTCCTTCGACCCGAGATCGAGGTCTGGTTATAGCAAGTGTAAGGGCAACTTTGCATGTTGGAGATTTCATCGCCACTTGAGGAGGCAATCAGAGTGAATCGGGGTTCAGACCCGTTGTTGTCACGCATCCGGGAGGATGTGATTCAGGGGAAAGCCCCTGGATTTGTGGTCCACGAGGATGGAGTTTTGCGATTTAAGAATCGGTTATGCGTTTTGGCAAATGACGAGTTGAAAAACTCGATTTTGAAAGAAGCTCATGCTACCCCATATTCCATTCATCCGGGGTCTAGCAAGATGTACAATGACTTGAAACAAAATTACTCGTGGAGTAATATAAAGCGAGAAGTCGCGGAATTTGTTTCAAGATGTTTAACCTGTCAGCAAGTCAAGATAGAACATCAGCGACTGGCGGGTATGCTGAAACCGCTCCCTATTTCAGAGTGGAAGTGGGAAGATATTTCGATGGACTTCATCACGAGTTTACCGACGAGTCATCATGGCATGAATACAATTTGGGTAATTGTGGACCACTTAACTAAATCATCTCATTTCCTTGAGATTAAGGATACGTGGGGTCCCGAGAACTTGCCCAGTTGTTCATCAAAGAGATAGTGAGATTGCACGGTACTCTTAAGAGTATCGTTTCTAGTCGTGATGGGCGATTCGTGTCACATTTTTGGAAATCAGTTCATCGTGCTATGGGAACTCAGCTTAATCTCAGCACAGCTTTTCACCCTTAGTCAGACGGACAATAGAGAGGACTATTCAGATGTTGGAGAACATGTTGAGGGCATGTGTTCTCGATTGGAAGGACGATTGGGAAGCCCAACTACCGTTGATCCAGTTCACGTACAATAACAGTTGGCATGCTTCGATTAAGATGGCACCTTACGAGGCCTTGTACGTTCGTCGTTGTCGATCTCCTTTGTGTTGGTATGACTTATCAGAATCAATCGGCACCGAGCCCGATATGCTTATAGCTGCCCGTGAGAAGGTAGCTTTGATCTGGAGTCGTTTGTTGACCGCTCAAAGTCGACAGAAATCATATGTAGATAACCGTCATCGGCCATTAGATTTCGAGGCGGGTGATCACATTTTGGTCAAGGTGTTCCCGAGTCGAGGTATCTTCCATTTCGGGGAACGGGGGAAGTCGAGTCCGAGATTCATTGGACCGTTTGAGATTTTGGATCGAGTAGGCAATCTGGCTTATCAATTGGCCTTACCTCCGGCGTTGAGCCGAATTCATAATGTGATTCACGTCTCTCAGTTGCGGAAGTATGTTGCCGACCCAAGCCACATACTTCAGTTCGACGAAATCGAGATCGCTGATGATTATTCGTATAAGGAGCATCCTATACGAGTCTTGGAGTGGCGAATCAAATAGTTGAGGAACAAGACGATTCCTGTTAAAATTCAGTGGTCTAGATATGGAGTCGAAGAGGCTACCTGGGAAACCGAGGATAGTATGCGGGAGAGTTATCCCGAGTTGTTTAACCGTTAGTTTCGGGAAACTGAGGATAGTATGTAATACCCGATTGTACTTCAGTCATTATTATTCAGTAATTATTAGTCAATAATTGTCACTCCGTATTTTTCACTCATTAATAATCATTCATCATTCATATTCAATCATTGTATTCACCGTTCAGAGCAATTTGTATCGTGTATCAGTTGTTATTCGTCTTTCTACCTGGTTGGAGGATCGAGCCGTGGTTATCATCATTGTCATCTTAATAATGGGCTGTGTGTGGAGTAGCGCACGCTACATACTCTCTTTAGTGCATGCTAATTGAGTACGGGTAGCGCACGCTACCTCTCAGCATTAGCGTACGCTAGCGTTGTTCAGGCAGACAGTCCAGAAGGTACTGGACTGCAGTTGAGTTGTAGTAGCGCACGCTACGAATGGTAAGTAGCCCGCGCTAGTTAGTTCGGATAGCACACGCTATGCTAGCAGTGTAGCGTGCGCTAAGGTCGATCAGGCAGGGTCCAGTGGGTACTGGACTGATTTGGAATAATTTATAGCGCACATTATGAGCAGATACTAACGTACGCTAATGGTGTAGTAGTGCACGCTGAATTATGGATGTAGCGCACGCTATCGCGAGCAGGTCATAGAACAGAGGGTTCTGGACTTCAGTTACTGGGCATCAGATATTCTGTTAGCGCACGCTAACATTTCGGATTAACGCATGCTATTGGGAAGGCGTTAGTGCACGCTACCAAGTTCGTAGCGTACGTTAACTGTTAGGAATACTTGTTAGATTTTGATCATGTCATTAATGTAATTCAAATGTTTATTACTTGGCAAAAACGTAAGGAAGAACCAAATGAGTATCTTCCATAGGGCAAATTATGTTAAGTTTAATACTTGGCAAAAAAGTAAGGAAGAACCAAATGAGTACCTTCCATAGGCCAAATTATGTAAAGTTTAATACTTGGCAAAATGTAAAGAAGAACCAAATGAGTATCTTCTATAGGCCAAAATAAGTTACGCTCAAATAGGCTAAGTACAAAGGTACAACTAAGTTCATCAGAGAAGTACAGCCGAGTCAAGTCAGAGAAGTTCTGGTCAACTAAAATTCATCAGAGATGTTTGACCAGACTGCAGTCAAGTGACCTCAGACAAGTCATCTGATCAGGCGAGTCTCAAACCGTCACCATCAGAGAAGTCCAGACTGCAGAGAAGATGACTGTGCATCAGCCTACTTGAGATCAGTTAAGTACTCCAAGTCCATGTCAGCATGCGTTGAATAGTCAAATATTACGGAAAGTCACATGCAAGCGTGAAGAGACATAGTGGAGAGATTCCCGCAAGGATATGAATTAAATAATTCATCCAGGACTACCACTGAGGACTTTAATCTTATTGTATTAAAAAGATACGGCGCCTCACATGCAAAGTCTTCACAACGGTCGAATGATGGATTAAAATATGGAAATCCAGCCTTGCGACATTCAGAAAAATAAACAAAGAAGTCTATTTCTCCAACGGACGGATTTGTTACAAGATTTGCAACGGCTATAAAGAATGCTCAAGGATCATCACCTATATATATCCGAAGATTTGAAGTTGAGAAGACACTGGTGCGAACAAAATCTCAAGCAATCAAAGCATTCAAAGCAATCAAAAAGCGAACTATATCATCTGAAAAGAGCAGTTCTCAAAAGTTCATATTTGAAGAAGCTCTTAGTTGGAGAAGACAAAAACTCGTGTCTTTAATCCTGTGTTCGGGGTACTTCACTGGTTGAAGTTCGAGACTGTAAAGGCATCCAAGGATCACGGATCAAGAGGTGCAAGGCAGTCAAGGGAGTTGCAACGGCAAGAATTTCCACTGGTTGGAAGCTGTTGTAATTTGGTTGAATCACTGTAATCTTTATCACTGGTTGGCAATTATAGTGAATTCATCTCTGAGACCACTATAACTGCCTACGTATTTTACTATTTTATAACATCATACTTTAACTGCTGTATTCATTGTTAAGGGTTTCATTGGTTGTTTTGTATTCGTCATCAGCTGACTTCCGCACGTATTGAGAATAAACGACTCTAAGTCATTTGCATATCTATCAGCTGAGAAACTTACTCTTCGTGAAAAAGAGTTTAAGAGTTTCAATAAGTCTATTCACCCCCCCTCTAGACTTATTCCTGGACGACTTGTGACCTACAAGTGGTATCAGAGAGGTTGGTTTATTTATTTCACGAACCAGATCCATATATCGAGGATATATTTTTTTTACTCTCATTGTAAAATGGAACACATGCATTCTAGATTACCTATATTTTCAGTTGACGAGTATGATCTTTGGAAGATAAGGATGCAGGCACACTTATCTTCAATCGATGATGACATGTGGTGCATCATATAGGACAGTCCATTCACCTTTGAGAAGGACCACACTCCCGAGGAGATTGCAGCAGAGAAGCCAAAGAAGATCCCAAAGAAGAGGACAGAGGTCACCCCCAAAGAAAGAAAGCTGTCCAACCTTGACAACCGAGCCAGAGACGTGCTGTATCAAACTCTTGACAAATCAACAATGGTCAAGATCAAAAACTGCAAAAATGCCAAGGAAATCTGGGACACGTTAGCCTTAATGTGTGAGGGAATAGAGATGTCAAGGAGAAAAAGTTGTCAATTTCTACTCAAAAATTTGACAACTTCAAAATGAAGAATGGCGAATCAATAGACCAAGTGGACACAAGGTTCACTGAGATCATCAATGAGATCAACTCCCTTGGTAAATCTTATGGAAACAGGGAAATGGCGCTGAAGGTCCTAAGATCTCTCAATCCTGAATAGAGCATGAAGGCAGTGGCCATAAGAGAATCCAAGGATCTTAATAAAATAAAGATCCAAGAGCTATTCTCCGACCTGAAGGCTTATGAGTTCGAGCTCCCAAGTTCATCATCAACCGAGCCTGCAGAGAAGGGAATAGCCTTTCCAGCTGAGTGCCCCACCAAGAGCTTATCTGATGTAAAGCCTCCAAATCCATTAGATTTTGAGGAAGAAATGGCGTTCATAATGCAGAGGTTCAGCAACTTCCGAAAGAACTACTCCAAATACAAGAAGAATTATAAGGAGAATCCCAGAAGAAACCAAAAAGCCGGAAGCTAGAAGGTGGAGTGTTACAACTGCCATAAGACAGGACACATTCAAATTAACTGTCCTGATCTTAAGAAGGACGAGAGCAAGAAGGAGGTGAGCAGAAAAAAAGACCCAAGGAAGGCCCTCATCGGAGAAGATCAAGAGCGTGTAGAGTCAAGCAGCGGTTTCTTCTCTAATGATGATGAAGAGTATGATTGCCTGATGGCCAACCTAGCTGATCAAGAGGTAACATCAAAACCCTCTGTTTCAAATAATAATTCAGCCATGTCACAAGATATGGACTTGCACGAATCTATAAGTCATCTACTTAAGGATTTTGAGACACTAAAATCTGCACACCTATCTGTATCAGCCGAGAAGACTCAGCTGCAAGATGAGAATAGGCAGCTGAAAAATGATTTTGAAAAACTCAGCCTAGAATTGAATAAAGTAAAATCTGATTTTGAAAACCAGGCTGCATTTAACTTGAAAAACCAGGCTGATGTCACCACAGCTGAGATAAAATGATTAACTATTTTGAATAGTGAAAAATCAGCTGCACTTGCTCATGTCAAAGCCGAATTTACTAAACTGACTCAGGTAAGTAAGACTCAGGCGCAGGAAATAACCTCCCTGAAGGCGTCTCTAACTCTGGACAAACTGTGTACTAATAAGAGGCTACTATATTCCAGATCAGGCCTTGGATATGATCCTCACACTCCCTCTAGTTCTAAAACCACTTTCATCAAGGGAGAAACAATTGTCTCGTCTGCTGAGCCTATATACAAACCAGTATTTAAAAATAGGCAACATCCGAGTCACATGTCTAGGCTGCATCCAGGGTATACAAGGCAGCCACCTATACAAGTGACTAGGTAATGGCCAAGGCAGAAGCAGCAGCCCAGACAACATGCCCATTATTATAAAAATCTCCCCAAGGACAGATTTCAAAATGGGAGGGGCAGATGGAAACCTCAAGGTTATCCTAATTTTCAAAATGAACAAGTGTGGAGACCTCAAAGATTTAATAAATAGTCTCAGTCAAGGTTTAGAAATGGCCCACACTACCAATTTTATGAGGAATATCCGGTATACAATCCTAACAGAAGATACAGACCTAGACCTTACACACCTTATAAGGGTAATAATAATAACAATTTTCACAATCCAAAAAGAAATCAATTCTCCAGGAAACCATCTAACCCTAGAGGACCCACATAGATTTGGGTACCTAAATATCTGCTTGTATGATTCCAGAAAAGGTGGAAGGACTACTACCACATCTCCACAAATTCAAACTTTGGAGATGAAGAATGGTTTGTAGATTCTGGATGCTCGAGGCACATGACGGGGAACAAGAAGATGGTGATAAAATACACCAAAGAAAGAGGTCCTGACATAACCTTTGGAGATAACTCTAGAGGACAAACAAAGGGCTTTGGAGAGCTGCACCGAGGAAACATCATTATATCCAAAGTTCACTATGTCAAAGGGCTCAAGTATAATCTCCTGAGCATAAGCCAGTTTTGCGATGAAAAGAATCTAGTAGTCTTCACCATTTGGAAATGTATGGTGATAGATATTCTATCTGGAGAGGTGAAACTACAAGGATTCAGAAGGAGAGATGTCTATATGATATATTGGAACACATGAACTCCTATTACCTGTTTTCTATCTAAGACAATAGCTGAGAATGGATGGCTGTGGCACAAAAGATTATGTCATCTGAAAGGAAAGCATTCAAGAAGGAAGCTCTTTGTGATGTGTGTCAGAAAGGAAAGCAGACCAGAGCATTATTCAAGCCAGTCCAGCCTACAACCATCACATCGAGGATCTTAGATCTACTCCATATGGATCTATTTGGCCCTATCAAGCCAAGGACTCTAAGTGGCAGAAAGCATGCACTAGTAGTAGTGGATGACTATTCAAGGTACACATGGATTATCTTCTTGTATAAGAAGAGTGAAACCTTGACCAAGCTACCTGAGCTGCTGAGAAGGATCCAAAATGAGAAATTCCTCTCAATCATCAAGATCAGATCAGATAGAGGAGTAGAATTTCTCAACAAGGTGATCACTGATTACAGCGATCAGAATGGAATCCAGCATGAGCTCTCTGCAGCCAGGACCCCCAGCAGAATGGTGTTGCCAAAAGAAGAAACAGAACCCTAAAGGAAGCATCCAGGTCTATGATTGCAGAAGCAGACCAACCCAAGAGGTTCTGGGATGAAGCTATCAACACAGCCTGCCATACTCAGAACAGGAGTATGATAGTAAGGAGACATGGCAAAACTACCTACGAGGTTTGGAATAACAAAACACCTACTGTTGCTTACTTTCATATTTTTGGTTGTAAGTGTTTCATCCACAACAATGGTAAAACACAATTAAATGCTTTTGATGCTAAAACCGATGATGGTCGCTTTATGGGATACTCACAAAGAAGCAAGGCATATAGATTCTTTAACAAAAGAACCTTAGTTGTGGAGGAAACACCCCATGTTGTATTTGATGAATCTACTGTTGAGTACACGAAACAAGTTGAGCTAATTGAGAATAAGCTCAAATCCGCAACCCTCGAAGAAGTCATTGTACATGACACAGGAATGGTGAACTCATCTACAGATCAGCCTGAAGACCCAACAGTAGCTGCTGAAGACCCAACTGCAGATCAGATAGGAACACCAAACCTACCTAATCCAGTTGCCGCTAATGAAGAACCATATGTAGCTGATAAAGTCTCATCTGCAGACCAGACCCAACCTGCAGATGACAAGACGGTAGCTGATCCAGTTGCAGAGCAGGGAGATTAGATCCAAGCTGATGCAGACAGAGAGGAAATTCACCAGAGCAAATCTACAGGGGGAACAGACCCTGAAGAAGAAGATATCCCCAAGTGGCTGAAAGACCATCCAATCCAACAAATCATTGGGAAGCTGACTGATGGAGTTAAGACAAGACAGTCTACTCTACCCGCAGGAATGGCAATGTTCTCTTGCTTCATGTCCCAGATAGAACCCAAGACAATATAAAAAGCCTTAGAAGATTATTCTTGGATCAATGTCATGCAAGAGGATCTTGAACAAATGGAAAGAAACAAAGTTTGGGAACTAACAGACAGACCAGATCATAAGAAGGTTATTGTCACCAAATGGGTGTACAAAAACAAAAGCGACGAAGATGGAGCTGTTGTTAGGAATAAAGTTAGGTTTGTTGCTAAAGGATATGCACAGTGTGAAGGAATAGATTTTGATGAAACCTATGCACCTGTTGCAAGAATAGAAGCCATCGGACTATTCCTCGCATATGATGCATTCAAGGATTTTGAAGTCTATCAGATGGATGTAAAAAGTGCATTTCTTAATGGAATCCTAGAAGAAGAAGTCTATGTGGAGCAGCCCCCAGGATTTGTCAAAGGAGACAAAGTCTACAAGCTATTGAAAGCTCTATATAGACTTAAGCAGGCACCAAGAGCTTGGTATGAAACCTTATCTGTATTTCTTGAGAAGAACGGTTTCTGCAAAGGGAAGATAGACAAGACCTTATTCAAAGTGGAGCACGAAGGCCACATATTGATAGTTCAGATATATGTGGATGACATTATATTTGGCTCAACCAACCCAGAGCTGTGTGAGAAATTCTCAAATCTCATGCAGGGAGAATTTGAGATGAGTATGATGGGAAGGCTTAACTTCTTTCTTGGATTACAATTCAAGCAGATCGAAAATGGAATTTTCATCAATCAAGCCAAATATACCCGAGATCTGATCAAGAGATTTGGAATGGAATCAGCCACACCAGCAAGAATTCCTATGAGCACAAGTACTCACCTATATTCAGATGAGGGAGGCATATCAGTGGATTCAACCCACTACATAGGACTTATTGGATCATTGCTATACCTCACTGCAAGCAGACCAGACATATCTTATGTCGTAGGAGTATGCGCGCGATTTCAATCCAAGCCTAAGCAGTCACACCAAGATGCAGCCAAGAGAATAAGTAAATACCTTAAGTCTACGGTCAATGTTGGACTATGGTATCCTAAGGATGATAACTTCGAGCTATCAGGATATTCAGATGGAGATTTCGCAGGATGCAAAATTAATAGGAAAAGCACAAGTGGAACGTGCCAATTCCTAGGAACCAGACTGATATCCTGGTTTAGCAAGAAGCAGGTTTCTAACTCTATCTCCACCACAGAGTCAGAATACCTAGCTGCAGGTATTTTTTGTGCCTAGATCTTGTGGATCAGACAACAACTAAGGGACTACAACATCATTGCCAATGAAGTTCCTATTTGGTGTGACAACAATAGTACTATTGCAATAACGAACAACCCAGTTTTGCATTCAAGGACCAAGCACATTGATGTTAAGAATCACTTCATTAGAGATCACGTGCTTAACAAGAGAGTAAGAGTTGAAAGAGTCAGCACAAACTATCAAATTGCTGATATCTTCACCAAACCCTTGCCAGAAGAAAGGTTTTTGGAGCTGAGAAGAGAACATGGATTACTAGATTGGGAATCTAGTACAGAAGAAAAAGCTAGATGAAGCAGATCAGACGAAGGACGGACTTAGCTGATCGCAGGAATAAGACCTTACCTGATGCAAACAAGAAGACAAAGGACAGACGAAGGAATGTACGTAGCTGATCAAAACCACAGGCGAGAAGTTAAAGGAGTCAACTCACCTGGTGCAGAGCAGTCAACAGTCAACGGTCAACCAGCTAAGTTTTCTAAACCTAACCGACTTCTGAATATTATATTATTATCTGCTATATGTATAATAATATTATATTATTTTTGGTTCACAAGTGGCATAATACTATATGCTTAAAATACACGTAGCAATCACAGGTTCAATCGACCTCCACTGTGACCAATTAAAATCCAACCATCCATTTTCAAACTCAAAACCTGGACCACTGATTAAAATTTGAATTTAGAAAAGGAATCCTCAAAAGGTGGACCACCGATTTAAAATAAATGATTATTTAATTACAACGTCGTTTCATTTTCCTTTTAAGGACGGAAAAACCCTTTCATTTTACCTTCACCAATTTTTCAAAAACCCTAATTTACAGAGCAAAAATTCCTTCGAACTATCAATACACTAAGAAATCGTCTATCTTACAGAAATGGAATCTTATCTTGAAGTCGTAAATCTGAAGGCTGTCAAGGACCAGATCATTTTCTCCCTGGTCGTTGATTTTGAAGGACTCTTGGAATCGAATCTGGAGAACAACGATGTGCTAGACCTTATCCGCTCGATGAAGATGAATGGGATCTACCCATTTTTGGATATCATTCCCAAGCACTTGTTCAAGGAGGATGTTATTGCATTTTTCCGCAAATCCCGAGTGATTGAAGCGAGGATTAGAAGCACCGTCGGCGGAATACAAGTGGACATATCGCCGGAAACGATCCGAAAAGTTTTTGGAATGAAGAATCGTGGCATGGCGGTCGAGGCCCTTAGACAGAGCGCAGCTGATACTTGGCTCTAGATTAAGGCGGTCAACCAACCGGAGAAGCTAAAGCTCACTGCCAAGAGGAGTGAAGTTAAAAAGGTGTATCGCTATGTGTTGGACATAACCAACAAAATAGTTATGGGCATGGCCGGCAGCTACGACCAACTGTCGTCCGCTAAATTCATGGTGCTAGGAGCACTAATCCAGGACGCGCCGATTGACTAGTCGGACTACATTTTCAAACAGTTGGTACGCGAGGTCAACAAGGCCGAGTGGCTTGTTGAAGAGAAGAAGTTCAGATCCAAGCTGGCATTCGGAACGCAACTAAGTTGGATTGTGGAGAAGTTGGGTGTGGCGAAGGGAAATACTGACCCCTTACACATCAATAAAAGACTTGGTCATCTAGACCAAGAGACATTGAGGAGGCTAGGAAGCAGTATAAGAGCAGCTCGGATCTTAAAAGAGTTGTCTGATTCAGAGACATACAAATACCCTAAATCATCAGACGAGTCCAACCAGGCTGCAATCGGCAACCCACCTGCAGCCCAGTCGGATACAGAGTTGGATAATACGCCTATTGCTCTTCGTTTCAAGAGTAGGGGTCCAGCCCCTGGTGAGCCCTCCATCATTCATTCCTCACTAGAACCACCTCCAAAGAGGCCCAGGCGCTTGCAGTTCAGTGAAGAGGAGCAGCCAGAGCGATTTCCCAGTCCTGCAGCCAGGTCACCTATTCACCTAGAGGACCAGCCTGCTCCGGGCAGCCTGGAGACCCAGATCGTTCCTCTCCTCACTCCAACATTCATCTCAGAAGAAGAGGAAGCAGGTTTAATAATTAACATACCTGAGGCGAATTATACTTTTCACCTACTTGACAACAATATTTTTAACTTATCCTTTCAGTTGGTTAAACCGCATGCTCTAAAACATTCTTTTGTTCATATTTTTGAAGAATGGAAGCTTTTAAAATCACTTTCTTTCACTCAACTTCAAGCTTATATTGAAGCAAGTGGTTGGTGATATCCCCAAGCCACAGAAGATGTGCTGATGCATTTTTGCAAAGTGTCAGACACAATTTTGCTACTTCAGGAAAATTGGTTCATGTCCAATTTTAAAACCAACATGGATCAATTTATCCACTCTATTATGTATAGCATTTCTGATGGATCCCTTGGTAAATAAGAAGAGGATGAAGAAGAAAAAGAAATAAGGATAGAAAAAGTGGATGAAGAAGTAGAAGAAGAAGAAATTATTATTATTGATGATGAAGAGGGGAGACAGGAAGAAACAAAAGAAGAAAATATCTCAGCTGAAAAACAATCTGGAGGAGAAGAAGTCGAAAAAACCTGTGGAATTAGTGGATGAAGAAGAATAAGAAGGACATGAAGTTGATCAGGAGGATGAAGAAGGAAAGGGAGATGAGGAAAAAGATAATGATGATAAAGAGGATGATAAAAAAGATAAAGATGATGATAAAAGGGATGATAAAGATGAAGATAAAAATGATGATGATGATGATGGTAAATATGAAGGAGGAGAAAAAGAAGGTGAGAAAGAAAGGGAGAATGATGAAGAGGAAGAAAAGGAAGAAGGAGAGAAAGAGCTGGAAAAAGAAGAAGGAGAAAAAGGAGGAAAAGAGAAGGAGCCAGAGAAGGAGCCAGAAAATGAGACTGCAGACAAGGCTGGGGCGCCTGCCCGATATACTAGCCTAGATGCAGACTTGGCTGACCAGATAGGGGACCCCTGAATAGACCCCATCTGGATTGCCAGCTACAAACAGGAGTCTGCAGACAGGTGGGTCATCCGCACACCTACCTGTAGGAGTCGAAGGCTCAGGCGAGCACTCTCCACAGACATCACAAATTTCACCTGTGATGACCGAGCTGATCAGACAGATTGTTAAAGACACTGTTGGAGAGCTGCTTGCTTCACAAATCACTCCTGATCTGTAGTCGATCAATGCCAAAATTGACACCTTGCTGCAGCGGAACATCTCTCAACCAGCTCCTACAAACAACAGAATGCCATTTGGCATGTCTGATTGGATGCTTAGAATGGAGCAGCAATTGACCACCCTGGTTGATGCTAGAAAAAAAGGGGGAATAAAGGTTTCAGGGGGAAGGCAGCAAGCAGGGGGAATTAAGATTTCAAGAGATGAGGACCAAGAAGAAGAAATATGTCCAAATGATCACAGCTGGGACATCTTCGGCTAAGAGGAAGGGAGAAGCAGAACTAGAACAGGCTGATGATCAGCCTGTAGTCAAAAGAATGAGGATCAGAATTGGGGAAGAGCCTACACTAGAATGAGAAGGCAGAGATTTATGGTATGTTGAAGATTTCCTTCCTATCGAAGCTGAACCTATGTGGGGAACTACAAAGAAAAAGTTCATCAGAGATATTTATATCTGGGAGTTACTCCAGGATAAAGATTGCTCCCCACAGCAGACGTTTATTAATTTCATGGAAGAAGCACATCCAAACCTATGGTCTGTCCTAATAAAACGAGCAAAGGAATGCAATGCAAACCCAATGATCCCTCCTTTTAGGCCTAAAGATCCTCCCACCTTGGAAAATGATGAATTGGATGAATTGGCACTTCAAAGAAAAATAAAGAAGCTTTGTGACGAGCATAAGTTCTACTCACAAGAAGAATAAGACTTTGCTGCCCTCGTTGTCAGAAGGAAGTACGGTCATGCCCCTATCAAGAGAAGGCTAATTGGAGCTAAACCTATTAGACTTGCCAAGCAGCCTATCCGCAGAGGCAGGCAGAGGCAGATGATTTGATTGTATTCATATTTTTTTTTGAAATTTTGTACTTGTAATTTTTCCTGTAATTGTTTTGATCATTGAAAGACTTGTACTTGTAAACAATATAGAAAATTTTTTATAATTGTCTTTTGAATGACAATTCCCAGTTGTCTCAAAACTAGACTGATTTTGGTTTGTGTCTTTCACTCAAGTGCACACTTGTTCATTTGAATAATTTGCTTAAGTTTTGCCATAATCAAAATAGGGGGAATTTGTTAGGAATACTTGTTAGATTTTGTGATGTCATTAATGTAATTCAAATAGTTATTACTTGGCAAAAATGTAAGGAAGAACCAAATGAGTATCTTCCATAGGCCAAATTATGTTAAGTTAAATACTTGGCAAAAATGTAAGGAAGAACCAACTGAGTACCTTCCATAGGCCAAATTATGTTAAGTTCAATACTTGGCAAAATGTAAAGAAGAACCAAATGAGTTTCTTCTATAGGCCAAAATAAGTTAGGCTCAAATCGACTAAGTACAAAGGTACAGTTAAAGTTCATCAGAGAAGTACAGCCGAGTCAAGTCAGAGAAGTTCTGGTCAACTAAAATTCATCAGAGATGTTTGACCAGACTGCAGTCAAGTGACCTCAGACAAGTCATCTGATCAGGCGAGTCTCAAACAGTCACCATCAGAGAAGTCCAAACTGCAGAGAAGATGACTGTGCATCAGCCTAATTGAGATCAGCCAAGTACTCCAAGTCCACGTCAGCATGCGTTGAATAGTCAAATATTACGGAAAGTCACATGCAAGAGTGAAGAGACATATTGGAGTGATTCCCGCAAGGATATGAATTAAATAATTCATCCAGGCCTACCACTGAGGACTTTAATTTTATTGTATTCAAAAGATACGGTGCCTTACATGCAAAGTCTTCACAACCATCGAACGATGGATTAAAATATGGGAATCCATCCTTGCAATGTTAAGAAAAATAAACAAAGAAGTCTATTTCTCCAATGGATGGATTTGTTACAAGATTTGCAACGGCTATGAAGAATGCTCAAGGATCATCACCTATATATATCCAAAGATTTGAAGTTGAGCAGACACCGATGCGAACAAAATCTCAAGAAATCAAAGCATTCAAAGCAATCAAAAAGCGAATTATAGCATCGTGAAAAGAGCAGTTCTCAAAAGTTCATATTTGAAGAAGCTCTTAGTTGGAGAAGACAAAAACTCTTGTCTTTAATCCTGAGTTCGGGGTACTTCACTGGTTGAAGTTCGAGACTGTAAAGGCATCCAAGGATCGTGGATCAAGAGGTACAAGGCAGTCAACGGAGTTGCAACGACAAGAATTTTCACTGGTTGGAAACTGTTGTAATTTGGTTGAATCACTGTACTCTTTATCACTGGTTGACAATTATAGTGAATTTATCTCCAACTAGTTTGGAGAAAAGTGGATTAGTAGAGGATTACCCCACCTCTGAGACCACTATAACTGCCTGCGTATTTTACTGTTTTATAGCATCATACTTTAATTACTGCATTCATTGTTAAGGGTTTCATTGGTTGTTTTGTATTCGTCATCAGCTGACTTCCGCACGTATTGAGAACAAACGACTCTAAGTCTTTGCATATCTATCAGCTGAGAAACTTACTCTTCGTGAAAAAAGAGTTTAAGAGTTTCAATAAGTCTATTCACCCCCCCTAGACTTATTCATGGACGACTTGTGACCTACATTAACGAGGCAGTCAGAGCTCACCGGACTGTCCGGTTAACCCGCTAGCGCACACTAAATATGAGGTCATAGCGTGCGCTAATCTGGGAATAGTATAAATTGGACAGTCCAGTCCAGATTCATCATTTTTCATTTCACTGCACTCCTTCGACGATTCCGGGCGATTTCGAGCGATCTGGAAGCATATCTTCGAGATACACTCACCTATCATCATCTTCAAGTTTCTAAGTTGGATTAATCACCATTTCATCCTCTTCGATTCATCAAATCAAGGTAAATGATTCTTGAATCTAGAATTTCGGATTTTGAATGTTTTCCTTCCGATCTCTTCGTGTAAGCTTGGTTTTAAGTTGGAATATGTTATATATGGATTATCTACCTTGGATACATGTATTCTTACGGATTTATTGACGTGTTTTTCGGATTTCATGAATATTTGGAGAATTAATCAAGAACACTTTAGAGTTGACTTTGATATTTGGGGTTTTCGATTAGATGTTGTCGTTAACTCGATTTGTGGATTCTTATTGGATTATTGATATCATCGGAGGTGTTTTGTTGGATTGAACTACTCATTTTGGAGTTTGGTTCCGATATAGTTGGGGTTGATTATAATCAAAGGATGAATGTTTGCTAAGTGTTTGTCTTAATGCCCCAATGAGTTTGGATATTGTTGTATTGACTCTTGAAGTGGGTTGTGATCATGTTTGAATCGTTTATTAAGCGGATTATTGGTAATTGTGTTATTCAAGGTTGTTCGAGCGACCGACATCTCTTTTTAGGACGTTGTTCGAGGAAGGAATTTCTCCACCGGTATTGTATAAGTTAATTGTTACTCGGTTAAAAGGATATTCATTCCTTTCGTTGTTGTTCATTCTTAATCATAACTCATTCATAATGTATTAACCGTATTGAGACTTGTAATTGTCGAATAATCACTTCATTCACGATGAACGACAGTTCCAATCATTTCATTGAGCTATCAATCACTTCACTATTATTTCATCTCGGTGAGTCATTCTCGACTTTGTCGGATTGTTTTTCATTAATATTCCTCATGGTCATTCTTGTTCATATGACCTTCTGGGTTCATATTGCGTGGCCGGGTGGGGATGTGTGGAATTTTTAGTCGGGGACATGATGGTCATGTGTTCGGGTTCACCGACACAATGGACTGTGCACACGGTAACGTACCTCCGTGAGACTAATTAGGTACAAGGATGGGTGTGTCCGGACACTCGTCTTGTGCACTTGCTCATACCATTACGGGCGTACACTGATGCTTCTCTTCAGCTTAATTTCATAATTAAAATATATCATGTTTGTGTTTATTCAACTCTTGAGGATTGTTGTTCTGTGTAACTGTCCCCTTTGGCGGTACGGTCTTGCCCCTGTCAAGAGAAGGCCAATTGGAACTAAACCTATCAGACCTGCCAAGCAGCCTATCCGTGGAGGCATGCAGAGGCAGATGATTTGATTGTATTCATATTTTTTTGAAATTTTGTACTTGTAATTTTTCCTGTAATTTTTTTGATCATTGAAAGACTTGTACTTGTAAACAATACAGAAAATTTTTTATAACAGTCTTTTGAATGACAATTCCCAGTTGTCTGAAAACTAGACTGATTTTGGTTTGTGTCTTGCACTCAAGTGCAGACTTGTTCATTTGAATAATTTGCTTAAGTTTTGCCATCATCAAAATAGGGGGAATTTGTTAGGAATACTTGTTAGATTTTGATGATGTCATTAATGTAATTCAAATGTTTATTACTTGGCAAAAATGTAAGGAAGAACCAAATGAGTATCTTCCATAGGCCAAATTATGTTAAGTTCAAATACTTGGCAAAAATGTAAGGAAGAACCAACTGAGTACCTTCCATAGGCCAAATTATGTTAAGTTTAATACTTGGCAAAATGTAAAGAAGAACCAAATGAGTATCTTCTATAGGCCAAAATAAGTTAGGCTCAAATCGACTAAGTACAAAGGTACAGCTAAGTTCATCAAAGAAGTACAGCCGAGTCAAGTCAGAGAAGTTGTGGTCAACTAAAATTCATCAGAGCTGTTTGACCAGACTGCAGTCAAGTGACCTCAGACAAGTCATGTGATCAGGCGAGTCTCAAACAGTCACCATAAGAGAATTCCAAACTGCAGAGAAGATGACTGTGCATCAGCCTACTTGAGATCATCCAAGTACTCCGAGTCCACGTCAGCATGCATTGAATAGTCAAATATTACGGAAAGTCACATGCAAGAGTGAAGAGACATATTGAAGAGATTCCCGTAAGGATATGAATTAAATAATTAATCCAGGCCTACCACTAAGGACTTTAATCTTATTGTATTCAAAAGATATGGCGCCTCACATGCAAAATTTTCACAACGGTCGAACGATGGATTAAAATATGGGAATCCAGCCTTGCAACGTTCAGAAAAATAAACAAAGAAGTCTATTTCTCCAACGGATGGATTTGTTACAAGATTTGCAACGGCTATGAAGAATGCTCAAGGATCATCACCTATATATATCCGAAGAGTTGAAGTTGAGCAGACACCGGTGCGAACAAAATCTCAAGCAATCAAAGCATTCAAAGCAATCAAAAAGCGAATTATAGCATCGTGAAAAAAGCAGTTCTCAAAAGTTCATATTTGAAGAAGCTCTTAGTTGGAGAAGACAAAAACTCGTGACTTTAATCCTGAGTTCGGGGTACTTCACTGGTTGAAGTTCGAGACTGTAAAGGCATCCAAGGATCACGGATCAAGAGGTGCAAGGCAGTCAAGGGAGTTGCAACGGCAAGAATTTCCACTGGTTGGAAGCTGTTGTAATTTGGTTGAATCACTGTAATCTTTATCACTGGTTAAAAATTATAGTGAATTCTTCTCCAACTATTTTAGAGAAAAGTGGATTAGTAGAGGATTACCCCACCTCTGAGACCACTATAACTGCCTGCGTATTTTATTGTTTTATAGCATCATACTTTAACTGATGCATTCATTGTTAGAGGTTTCATTGGTTGTTTTGTATTCATCATTAGCTGACTTCCGCACGTATTGAGAACAAACGACTCTAAGTCATTTGCATATCTATCAGCTGAGAAACTTACTCTTCGTGAAAAAGAGATTAAGAGTTTCAATAAGTCTTTTCACCCCCCCTAGACTTATTCATGGACGACTTGTGACCTACATTAACGAGGCAGTCAGAGCTCACTGGACTCACCTATCATCATCTTTAAGTTTCTAAGTTGGATTAATCACCATTTCATCCTCTCCGATTTATCAAATCAAGGTAAATGATTCTTGAATCTAGAATTTCAGATTTTGAATGTTTTCCTTCTGATCTCTTCGTGTAAGCTTGGTTTTAAGTTGGAATATGTTAGATATGGATTATCTACCTTGGATACATGTATTCCTACAGATTTATTGATGTGTTTTTCGGATTTGATGAATATTTGGAGAATTAATCAAGAACACTTTAGAGTTGACTTTGATATTTGGGGTTTTCGATTAGATGTTGTCGTTAACTCCATTTGTGGAATCTTATTGGATTATTGATATCAGCGGAGGTGTTTTGTTGGATTGAACTACTCATTTTGGAGTTTGGTTCCGATATAGTTGGGGTTGATTATAATCAAAGGATGAATGTTTGCTAAGTGTTTGTCTTAATGCCCCAATGAGTTTGGATATTGTTGTATTGACTCTTGAAGTGGGTTGTGATCATGTTTGAATCATTTATTAAGCGAATTATTGGTAATTTTGTTATTCAAGGTTGTTCAAGCGACCGACATCTCTTTTTAGGACGTTGTTCGAGGAAGGACTTTCTTCACTGGTATTGTGTAAGTTAATTCTTACTAGGTTAAAAGGATATTCATTCCTTTCATTGTTGTTCATTCTTAATCATAACTCATTCATAATGTATTAACCGTATTGAGACTTGTAATTTTCGAATAATCACTTCATTCACGAGGAACGATGGTTCCAATCATTTCATTGAGCTATCATTCACTTCACTATTATTTCATCTCGGTGAGTCATTCTCGACTTTGTCGGATTGTTATTCATTAATATTCTTCATGGTCATTCTTGTTCATATGACCTTCTGGGTTCATATTGCGTGGCCAGGTGGGGATGTGTGGAATTTTTAGTCGGGCACATGATGGTCATGTGTTCGGGTTCACCGACACAATGGACTGTGCACACGGTAACGTACCTCCGTGAGACTAATTAGGTACAAGGATGGGTGTGTCCGGACACTCATCTTGTGCACTTGCTCATACCATTACGGGCGTACTATGATGCTCCTCTTCAGCTTAATTTCATAATTAAAATATATCCTGTTTGTGTTTATTCAACTCTTGAGGATTGTTGTTCTGTGTAACTGACCCCGTTGGGGGATGTTGTTTTCAGGTCATGGCAAGGCTAAAGCACGGGAAGAGAACATTGACAGCAAGGAGTCCCAGTGATACTAGTAGGGGGCCCCAGTCCTTTCAGTCATTCACGTTTTTCTTCATTTTATTTTCGCTGTAGATTTCCGTTGGATATTCATTTTCATTCAGTGTTGTATATTTTATCTTCATATAAAATATACATGTATTCTGTATTATCTTGGGTGTGTTGTACTTGAAACTCCACATCGGAGTAGTTGATGATATAATGTGGTTCGGTACTACAATTATATTATTTAAGTCATTAATTTTCATTCGCCTGGTGGGTCCCAGTTGGGGGTCCACGGCACTGTAATAGTCGCCTAGTTTGGGGTGTCACACAAGAGGCCTCCGTATCCTTCCCAAGGTGGAAATAAGTTCCGAACAGCATCGACGGTTTCATATGTAGTGAAGAAGTGTTACAACATGATTGCTCGGCTCCTTCTGTGACCTGTTTTCAATGTGGGAAAGAAGGGCATTGGGCGATTTTTCGGAAATGTGACTAGATCGTTTGGAGCTCGCACTTCAGCACAAGTTTCGAAAGAGACGAGTGTGAACCTGACACAGCAGAGTGGTCTTCAACAGCAGAATTTCGGAAAGAGAGAAGCATCCAGTGGTGGGTCCGTTCCTCCGCGCCTTTATGAGATGAAGAGGTCAGATGATCAGAACACTGTTGTTGCATCAGGTATGATTCAGATTCTTTTGCAACCAGTTAGTGTCTTATTCGATTCAAGAGCTATGCATTCATCATTGAACTGTGTTAATCATTTGAAAATCTCGTGTTTACATGATTGTGAACCTTATGTGGTGAGTCTGCCTAGTGGATAGAGAATTATGGGAAATCTAGAAACTAGGGATTTTCTTGTGTCCATAGGAGGGAGGAATTGGCCATAAAATCTTATCGTAATAGACATCCTTGGTGACGATTTAATTCTCGGGGACGATTGGCTCAATCGTTATGGAGCTATTTTGAATTATCGGAAGAGAGTTATTTCGATTATTGCTGACGACGGATCTGAACATTTATTCGAAGGATGATGACCAGGGAGCTCAAGAAAAGTGATCAAAGTCATGAAAGCGATTAAATTGTTGAAACAGGGTTGTACCGGGTTTTGGTGTTATGCCATGAAGAAGGAAGAAGGAGTAGAGCTCTCATCTATTCTAGTTGTGAATGAATTCTCAAACGTATTTCCTGACGAACTACGTGGATTACCTCCGCGTAGAGCTGTAGAGTTTAATATCGAATTGGAACCAGGAGCCACACCTATTTCCAGAGCACCATACCATATGGCGCCAACCCAGATGTACGAGTTAAAGAAACAGCTTGAAGAATTGTTGCAGAAGGGTTACATTCAACCTAGCATTTCTCCTTGGGGTGCGCCCGTTCTTTTTGTTCGAAAGTGTAACACCCCCAGAATACGACCGGGAATGTCACACGCTGTAGACCCTTATCACAAGGATCTACCAGGCTAAACTCCAAAAGACTACTCAATGATTGACCGACCGGGGTCAATATTAATTACAAAGCAGACCGACAAGGTCATTAAACAATTCAGAAACTAACTAAATTTACTTCTCAATGACAATAATAAACTTGAACACAGAAAGGAATGATAGCTTAATTTAATGAATGAAAATTACACCCATGCAAGGGTGGATACTCGACCGAAAGAGAAATACCAACCAAAATGAAACAAAAGAAAAAGACTCTCACTCTTGTGTGATTAGCATCATCGTCTTCCATCTCCTTCCAAGCCAATCCCGTGACTGCTCCCGAGCTGCCAAACCTTGAGCGCATAACAGGCACCCACCCCCCGAAATGTCGGGGGTTAGCAAACTGGAATTTTGCTAGTGCAAGTACATAATATACAAGATATACGAACAATAACAACACAAAACTCAACAGCCGCGAAGCCTTAACACAAACCATACATTCCCATAGTCAACACAGAACAGTACACACATACAGAAGGTGAACGATAATCACATAGTCATATTCTCTTTACGGAACATAACACCAATGAAACTTTAAACGAGTCCAAGGAGTCAGAAGATCTAGTTTGAAAAATCCCTTTTTATAAAAGGAAAAGTATTTTGATAAGAAAGTTTGAAAACATTATTATTGATTCGGGCCGTCTTGGGATTTTGAAAATCGAATGGGAATACTTTTAGAAAATACTTCAAAAGTTCTCGAGTCCTCGACAATTTGCAAGAAAACCATTATAATGTTATTCGGGGTCCTCGACCCAATTGATAAAACACTATCACAAGCGAATCATTACAACATCTCACGGGGTTCTCGACCCAATCCAAATAATATCATCACGAGATCAAATCTCAACATCCCACGGGGTCCTCGACCCAATACACACAATAATCATCACAGTACAATCAAAGGCACAACCTCTCATTCGACAAATCCTGCTCAAGACCCCTGATTAATTAACCCTCAGAGATCTCGTCAAATATCCTTGGTTAATTAACCCTGATACCAACATTTAAAACAAGTTGGAACGAACTTTCAGAAACACAAATCGCGGTCTACATCAAGACCAACATTTTAAAGCGAGTTGCAAGAACTTTGAATTACGAAAATTATTTGGTAACGGGGTCTTGGCTATCACTCAAATATCCATTACCAATAAGCCTGCCAGGCGCCTCCCTTGCACACCTGTGTACCAGCGTTCACTCCACTATATTGGCCGCCCATTGCACATGTCACCGCGCCGGCGTTCACTCCCACAGGAGCCGCCCCTTGCTCGCGCATTAAGTAACACCGGTCTTCACCAATCATATGGAGCCGCTCATTGCAGCATACACCAGGCCGAAGTACACGACCCGCCCTCAGAGGCACCCGGATATGACGTCTCTCATAACAAATATTCACGTTGTTACAAATACCAAGCACACAGTCAACCGTTGCAACAATTATTATATCAGTTCATCAATTCACATAATTTATTCGCCAGTCCGTAACTACGCAAAATAAACAACAACTCGCACGTTATTCATCAAGACTTAACACATTAAGCCTTCAACACTACCAATCAACACTACATATATATCCTTATATCGTAACTCAACCGAAAATACAAACATTACCATATTACCTCTATAAATATCATTCGTACTTTAATCTAAGTTGAGTACGTCGACTAATATTGGTATTAATCACCCAACATTAATCTATATATATATATATACATATATCCACACACACACACACATATATATATATATAATATACAGATATTCGTAACATGATTCATACACTTCAGCAACAATGATTTCACGTAATTATAATTCGTATATCAAGGTACTTGCCTTGGTAATCTCTCGTGAATACTCCGGAAATACAGTTGATTGGAATAATCCGGAACTCCAACGGAAATGACGATCGGAAAGGCTCAACACTGGATTATCGTAGTAAATTTGTCCTTAATATCCTATCATTAAATAAACAATCAATCACACGAGGAAAAACATAGAAAGATGACTGAACCTAACTATACTCTTCATAACGTACGTTACACACCTACGTAACGTACGTTACGTCTTCACGTTAGCGCACGTAAGCTACAAAGATTAACGCACGCTAAGCATGCATTTGACAGTTCTTCTCAGTTCAGACGACTGTCTTGCCTGAGGGTATAACGTACGTAATGCATAGAGCTTAACATACATTATATTCACACATATATACTCATGTGAATCAGAATGATCCTATGGTGTTGATGTCTTCGAATTCCAGGTTAATCATTCCATCATAAAACTTACTCCAATCTCGATTATAAATCCTCAAAGGTAGTTCGGAAAATCTGGGGTTGTCATCAACATTAAGACTACGATCATTATGGAAACACCATACAATATGGTTTATTAATCTCAGAAAACTTCCCTTACTTGTTCATCGTAACAAGATTCGAACTATAATGTTCTTAACTCGGGTAACTAAAGCATGAACATTCCAACTTCCAAAAACATGATGTTCGGATAGAATCATCTATGGAGCTTAATAATCCCGGTAGTATGTTCATAACATCCTTAAGAACACGAATTCAAGGTTGAGGTAGCATTAACATACCTTAATATGAAGGAAACGTAGAGATAAGAGGTAGCATCCAACTCCGATTGCTTGAATGCCAATCCAAGATGTTTCTTAACTTAAATGATCGAGTCTATGTAATCTATAGGTGTTTTAGATGGCTGGAGACTCTCTAGAAATGAAGAAAAACGAAGTACAAGTGAAAGGGATGAAGTTAAATGAAATGGGGTGTTGTCCATATATATAATGTCTTGAGTTTTACGTTCGTTAGCCTTAGCTATTTACGTACGTAATCGACTTAGCGCACGCTACCATTCGTTCTTAGCGTACGCTATCGTTCAATGGTAACTTACTGACTCATTCTGTACTCGCTTACGTACGTTACACCCTATGCATTACGTATGTAAGATACACACATTAGCATACGCTAGTTACAAACCTTAGCGTACGTTAACACCCGTTGACCCCAAAACTGTCCAGGTTCATCCGCGGATATCTTTCCGAGCCCACCACCAGCCGTCCATGTGCTAGCCAGCCTGTTCAATCATTGACCTCCTTACGTACACTACGTCTAGCTCGTAGCGTACGCTATCTCTAGCTCGTAACGTATGTTATGCTTACCTATTAGCGTGCGTTACGACGTAGTTGCATGTGAAGGATTAAAAGTTGATATTATCATGCATGAGGATGCGAATACGGAAACGATCATACTTCGATTATTGATAGCACAAATTCAGGTAATATAGGGTTCAAATACGGACGAAAATACCCAACAATTTATCCGGATATTAAATACTCTCACTCTAAAAAGAAATTTCGTCCCGAAACTTAAGGTAGAGTGGTGGAACAACCAAGGAAAAATAACTACTTACTTAGCCCCAAAACATCACGAGCAATGCGCGAATGCAAGGTTCTAAAAATACAATGATTGGACCTAACAACTATCTGGTACGTGAATTGAGGTGATAATTTACATGTGAACATGAGAAGTTAGAGTGGAGAAGTAAAAGCTCCTAGAATTAAGGAAAATCATAAACGGTTCAGACGTATTGAAATCGCGTGTCGAGCTCGACCAACCGTATTCAAGTTCATAACACATTGGAAATGTTAACCGCACGAGTGGGAACAAATAGTTTCGAACAAAATTTTGCAAGGATTACGTTCAGATGTGGATAGACCACAATTATTCACGGAGTCTAACAAATCGGTTCTGAAATTCGTTCGAATGACGGTAGGTTCAGTAGAACATGGTAGTTTAAAATTGTCAAGAGGATCACAGATGAATCACCAACAATGAAAGTCTCCCAACACCGAAAATACTAAGAAGAGTACGGGTAATACGTTTCCCCATACTAAGAAGACATTTCAGCCCCGAAACTTAAAACAGCAAGAGTTGGAAACGAAAAACAATTAAAATGAAAACGATCAAAGTCACGATTGTTGGAAACAGCAACGACTAGGACATAGTACAAAATCTTCATTCGCCTATGTTAGGCTCTTCAGCAGGAGACATAAGGTTTTGGGACATTCTCCGGCCACTTGCTCTGCTCACCAACAGAGTAGCATTCTTTGCCAATTCGGAAATTATCTCACAATGTTTCTCCCGATGGCCTTCACACCCGCACCGATAACATGTCAAGAGTGGGGAGGGACAGTTTACACGGATATGTCCCGTACGGTTGCAGTTGAAGCACACTCTCTTCTTACCGGGAGTCACCGATGCTGGCTTGGGATTCCCAATGCTCATTCTCGACCGCGAAGACGACGCATTCGAACGACATGGGGGTTTGAGAACCTTAGTCTCTTCACTGCCCAAAATTTTTCCAGATGTCCTCGGTCTCTTTTCTCCGCTCATTGGATCGGTCACTGAGGAGGTTTCATAGGATATCGTCTGATCTTGATATTCCTTCACCGTAACATGAATCGTCGTCGTACGAACCACCTCACCGCTTCCGCTTCCATTATCACGTCTACATCCGCCAAGGCTCATCATGTTAATGCAGATAGTACCGTTTATTGTTATCACATAGCCGGTTGTACGGTATACCACAATTATCAACACAAGGTTTAATTATCATCCTAAGAATAACAGTAATATCATAAAGCATGAAATTTTCTGAAGTCAATTTTCTGTCCTTCGACTAGGACGATCATTATGCGTATGCTTTTAATGAAAAAAAAATTTTTTGAAACAAAATCCGAGTCACGTTGTGCTCAAAACTTGTAAATATTGTCCTTTATTTTGGAAGAGGAAGTTTATACAATGACTCTAAAAATTTATTTTCAAGTAATGACTACAAGAAAATTGAAAATCGAATTGTAACTAATTTGAAATATTTCAAAAGTGTTGAGTCCCAAATACCACAATTTTGAAAATCCTTCCTCTTCTACCAAAATGTTTATTCGAAATAATTTTTCACCAAAATACGTGACCATTTGACATGACTACATTAAATCATGAGGTTCACAATGTTAGGAAAATTTTAAAACACTACTTTAAAATGTTCGTAATTCGGCCCAGAAATATTACATGCCAGGGATTCTGCGCCGGAACCTACCAGGCTAAAAACCATTTACAAAACCATTTCAAAATACGCCAAAAAAGCCGATGACGGTAGCATTTTCCAAAACTTACAAAATCATTTGTAAAATATCAAATACCGTCATAAAAATACAGTTAAAACGTGCAAGACTAAAATGCCAAAACTCAGTTTAGGGAATCGGTCTTATGAGATAACAATTCAGTTTGCAAAATACCAAGAGTCATTTAAAAATACTCACGCAGCGGATTAAATTAACACTCAAAGATTTATTCTACTGAAATGCAGAAACCGATAAATATGTTTGACTTCCGAAGTATACTACATAACCATTCTCACTCGAACCGTATACGCAGGTGATATCATAAAACAATATAATCTCTAACAAGTTCAAACCCTTGGTTCACGTTAAGCACAATATAATCAAATACGTATGTTGGGAAAACATAAACCCTGTATCGAAACAGCCGGAATAATCAATCCCTGTATCAAACTGTGTTGATAAGAGGTTTTGACATATATGCCAACCCTCAATACAGTAAGGAAACTGTATCGAAGAGTTGAGGCATCAACCTGTATTGAAGACCTGTCTCAAATCCAGCATATAGTGGAACCTTTCAGTACAGCAAAGAAGTCTTAAAAAGACCAAGTATGGAAACTGTCTCGAATCACCTATACAGTGATCTTCCATACAGCTGTCAACAGGACAAAGAAGGAATCTTCAGAAGTCAAAGTCCTGTTGAATAAGAAGTATTTAAATACTCAAGGATAAAGTATTTAAATACGTTCAGTCAACAGATCTTTAAATCCCGCTAAATCCGGATCGTGCTTTTCATCCCGTTGGAACGGAATCTTGCTCAACGGATATATCTCAACGGATATATATTTCAGAGACTATATATATCTCATCAAGGCGTTGAAGATCAGTTACTGAAACCAATTGACTGAAATTATCAAAGCTATCAAAGTTATTATCAGAGCAAAACATATCTCCAAAGCTTACTACAACTCAGATCTAAGAGATATACAGTGCTCATCATCTTGAACAACACTTCATCAGCTAGAAGCTCATAAAGTCAAAGCTGTTGTTCATCCCCTGTTCTATACTTTGAACAAACCTATATTAGTCCTGTATGGACTGAGTAATCATTGCTACTCCAGAACTATGTGTGAAGGATTTGCATCGAAGAAGACGAAGCTTCATAACTGTGTGTGAAGAAGCAAGTCAAAGCATTAGCTAAAACCAATCTGTGTGAATGGTTGAAGCTAAGATCTTTATATCAATCTGTGTGAACGATATATTGATTGTGTGTTGTTATAATTACGTAGTTGTGTATGTAGTAATTATAATAAACTTTTTACTCCTGTGTGGAGGACCAGTGGGCGTAGAGGGGTTTACCTCGAACCACTTTAAATATTGTGTTATTTACCTTCTGCCTTACTTGTTTTAATTACTGTGATTATTTAAGTATACACTGCACACCGAGTTGCTGTATCCACAGCAACTTACTGTATCTAAGACTTCCGCTACGCACTCAGATTTAAAATCAGTACAGCTTGTTGTTTAAACTAATTCCCAAGCTGTATCCAGTATACTTAGTGGCCAACAAGTGGTATCAGAGCGGTTGATTCTAAAAAGAATCAGTTGTATTTTTAACCGAATCAGATCCAAAATCACTTATTCTTTAAAACAGTCACTTTCATTTCTTTACTCTCACATGGATACATCAATGATCAACAAAGTGCCTATGTTCTCTATTAACGAATTTGATGATTGGAGAATTAGGATGGAGGCTCATCTTGCAGCAATGCACGAAGAGATGATTTTTGTGATACAGGATGGCCCTATCAAGATCATGAAGGTAAAAATGGCCGCAAGGATTGAAGGCCAAGCCCATGCTGAGATGCTCGAGAAGGAATGCGAGCAATGGACCACAGATGAAAGAAAGCGAGCCAATCTCGATAATGTGGCTAAGAACGCGTTATTTGTCACTCTTGACAGAGGCACATTCTCCAAGGTAAAAAGATGTAAATCATCCAAGGAAATCTGGGATAAACTCAAGATGATTTGTGAGGGAACTGAGCTCTCAAAACAAAACAAAATTTCAAAACTGACTCAGCAATTTGAATCTTTTGAAATGAAACCAACTGAGACACTTGAGGAACTTGACCTCAGATTCACTGGTATTGTTGGTGAATTTGAAGCTTTGGGCAAAATTTATACCCAAAAGGAGAAGAACTTAAAAATTTTCAGATCTCTCCCTGCCCGATGGGACATTAAGACCACAGCTACGCGTGTATCTTGCAATCTTAATGAAATATCTACTTTTGATCTCTTCTATGACCTCAAAGCTTTTGAGTATGATATTGACAGAAGAGAGAAAGCTAAAGAATCTCCTTTAAAGGTCACAGCACTAGCCGCTGTATCGAATCGTCGACAGAGCATGCCCATCTCGTCGAAGCCTAGTCACAAGAATGCTGACAGTGACGACGACATCCTATCTCAAGATGAAATGGCGCTTCTCATGCACAAATTTAAAAAGTTCATCAAGCAGTCTGGAAAGACTCCCTACAGGCCCAAACCTGTCCACAAAGTAAGTACCAAAACATCATCCGGTGATGCTAACCTGTACTATAATTGCAGGAAACAAGGGCATTATGCAAATAAATGTCCTCATCCCAAAGTTCAAAGGTTGCCGGAGTCCGAGCAACAAGAGAGAGATGAAAGAAGACGTACTTGGAAAAACAAGCTCAAGGCCCTGATAGGAGAATCAGAAGCCTCCCGCACACCATCCAAATTAGAAGAATGTCTTCAGGTGGTCACTGAAAGTGATTCATCTGACGATGAGTTCAATGATAAAGCATATATTTGCTTTATGTCCAAAGACATTCCGGAAGGTGAAGATAGCGATGATGAGGTAAGTTCAACCTCAGCTATTCCATCAAATGCATCTCATACTTTTGAAAACATGATGAATGAGTTGAAAAACATTCAAAAGGCCCATGAGACATTGAAAAATGAGAATATACAGCTCCAATTGTCTAACCTAGAGCTTAAAGATGAAAATGACTTGTTGAAGATAAATTATGAAAATATGTCTCTTGGCTGTGCAACCAGCAAAGTCGATTTTGAAAAACTCATGGAGAGCAATCATCAACTTGCTCATGAACTAAGTGAGGTTAAAACTTACAACGAGAGCAAGACAAATGATTTGGTTCTACTCCAAGCCTCGAAAAACGAGAAATTGAACTTTAGACCACTCTGAAATCGTTCAAGAAATCGTCCAAAAGAATGGAAGAAATTCTAAGCACTGGGAAACATGATCATGATAAAAGTGGCTTAGGATACAGGTCATGCTCAAACAAAGGGAAAACTAGTACAGTGTTCGTCAAGAGTGTGGAACACATTCCTGTTTCGAAAGAAACTTCGAGTCCCGTGAAGTAACCTGTTGCACAGCGAACAGCAAAGGCTGCTATTCCGCCCCCGCAATCCTATTCCATACAGCGGAATCACCAGCTATTCAGACCTGAAAGGCACACTCAACAGCATGCTCCCCGAGCATATCAACAGTGTCAATAGCCATTCAGAAGGAAGGCTGTATCCAAATACCAAAGGCCCGCATGACAGTACTATCAGTATAGCACACCGAGGTATTGGCTATAGGAGCCCCGTTATTCCTCGAGACAGTAGGTGCCCGCTCAGTATCAAAAACAGCGTTGGGAATCCAACTGGAAACCCAGAAGGCAAGCTGTTAGGCCAAAGAAAATGGCTCCACCTCCAAGACGGCACTCGTACTGGATTAATAATAATAATCCTGAATTTTACATGCATAATAATTTTCATGGTTATAGCGACTACGGATATACCCCTCGTAGATATCGCAACACTGTACCGAGTATGACCTATAGTAAACCAATTGCTGCCAGGAAAACTTGGCTACCTAGAGGAACTAACATTTATGGACCCAAAAATCAAAGGGGACCTAAATCTACTTAATCTCTTTGCTACAGGACATCCTAGAAGAGGATACCTCGTACTTTGATAGTGGATGCTCTCGGCACATGACTGGAGATAGAAGCAAGCTATCAGATTTCGTAGAAGGTCGCGGTCCAAAAGTTCGTTTCGGTGATAAATCTAAAGGAAGAACAAGAGGGAAAGGAAACCTACTTGTCGGAAAATTCAAAGTCACTGATGTTGCATATGTTGAAGGCTTACAGTACAATCTACTTAGCATTAGCCAGTTCTGTGATAAACAGTTCTCGGTGAAATTCTATATAGATCGATGTAGAGTCAAGAACATCCAGACCAAAGAAGTTGTGCTTACAGGAAGCAGATCAGGTAACATGTATATTGATGACTGGAAGCCTATGAGCTCCTCAATTCCATGCTTTGTTTCCAAAGGCACTGCAGATCTTAGCTGGTTATGGCACAAGAGGATGTCTCACGTCAACTTCAAGACGATCAACAAGCTCTCAAGATAGGGAATGGTTAGAGGATTGCCAAATTTGTCATTCAAGAAGGACAGTGTCTGCGGACCGTGCCAGAAAGGCAAGCAAATCAAGTCAACCCTGAAGAGCAAATCCTACCTTTCAACCTAAAGAGTGTTGGAAATGCCACATATGGATCTCTATGGTCCTGTAGACCCAGTAAGTTTGGGAGGTAAGAAATACTATCTTGTTGTTGTTGATGATTACTCCAGGTATGCTTGGACAATTTTCTTAAGCAAGAAGAAGGAAACAACATCAAAGCTGCCCGAGCTCCTGAGAAAGTTGCAAAATGAAAAGGCATTGAGCATCGTGTCTTCCGACAGAGGTACAGAATTTGCTAACCGCTTTATAGAGCAGTACTGTTCGGAAAATGGGATAGAACACGAATACTCAGCCGCCCGTACACCTCAACAAAATGGTGTTGCCGAGCGAAAGAATAGGATGTTGAAAGAAGCAACAAGGGAAATGATCACCGTAAGCAAGTTGCCACAGCGTTTCTGGGGTGAAGCAACCAATACAGCATGCTACACTCAAAACCACTGTATCGTCAACAAACACCACAACAAAACAGCATATGAGGTATGGAACAACAAAACCCCGTTAGTTTCATATTTTCACATTTTTGGATGCAGGTGTTATGTGTTGAATAATGGGAAGGATCAACTTAGAACCTTTGATGAGAAATCAGATGAAGGAATATTTGTAGGATACTCCTCCGTCAGCAAAGCTTACAGGATCTTTAATAAAAGGAAGCTGACAATCGAGGAATCAGTTCATGTAGTGTTCGACGAACCTCACCATGACCCTACAGGAGTAAATGATATTACTCTAAACATCCAACATCTCTCTATCTTGGATCCTCCAACTCCCATAGAACCTGTCGTTGATCTAGAAATCAACCCCGCAGCTGTAAGAATCGACGTAGATGAAGCCGACGCTGTACAAGCTGAAGCTGTATCTACAGAAACTCTCGATACAGTACGGGACCCCGAATTAGAACCCGACCGAAGATGGTTGAGAGATCACCCGCAAGAGCTGATCATTGGAAACATAAATGTATGGGTTTCTACTCGTAGGAGAATACAGAGTACACAAGGAAATGTACTTTGTGCACAAGAAGAAATAGATACTGAGATATCACCGTTCCCTGAATGGAAATCTCAATCCGAGCTTAGAAGACTCAATATGTGCACTATTGTTGTATTCTTAGCCTAGTCTGAACCTGTTTCGACCATAGACACTCTTAATAATTCTCATTGGATAACATCTATGGAAGAAGAGCTTAACGGTTTCGAAAGAAATAATGTATGGTATCTTGTACCCAGACCTACATATCAATCAGTTATAGGAACCAAATGGGTATTTTGAAATAAGAAGGATCGAAATGGACTTATTATAAGGAAAAAATCCAGACTAGTCGTACAAGGCTATAGTCAGGAAGAAGGCATAGACTATGATGAAACCTTTGCCCCTATAGCCAGACTAGAAGCCATTAGGATATGATTATCCTTTGCTGCCCATAAGAGCTTTATTGTATACCAAATGGACGTCAAGAGTGCATTCCTAAATGGAGACCTTGCCGAAGAAGTTTATGTTGAACAACCACCAGGGTTTGCCAACACAGACGGTATCGACCTAGTATACAGGCTAAGAAAAGCACTGTATGGACTTAAACAAGCCCCTAGAGCCTGGTACGAAACATTGTCCCAGTATCTAACCGACAATGGATTTGAGAAAGGTGCTGTGGACAAGACATTGTTCAAAATACAGGAAGGTAATGACCTTCTAATGGTGCAAATCTATGTAGATGATATAATTTTTGGTTCAACTAACCTAGCTTTGTGTCAAAGGTTCTCTCATCTCATGCAAAGTAAATTTGAAATGAGTATGATGGGGGAACTTAGTTATTTCCTAGGTTTGCAGGTAAAGCAGTTGCCTATAGGTATTTTCATCAACCAGAAAAAATACAGCAAGGAGCTTCTCAACAAATTTGGAATGAACACTTCCAAATCATCGTCAACCCCCATGAGCACTTCCGTGCAAATTAGTGTTGATGAAGTCGGAAAGCCGTTTGACCAATCACTCTACAGGAAGCTTATTGGTTCGATCCTGTACCTAACGGCTAGCAGACCCGATATCCAGTTTGCTGTTGGAGTGTGTGCGATGTATCAAGTAGCACCTAAGGAATCACACTTCAATACAGCTAAACGAATCCTGAAATACATTAAAGGAACAGTCGATGTAGGACTATGGTATCCTAAAGAAGGCGGATTCGAGTTAGTTGGATACATCGACTCGGATCTCGGAGGCTGCAATCTAGATAGGAAGAGTACAAGTGGAACTTGTCACTTTCTTGGACCGAGACTCGTTTCTTGGTTCAGTAAGAAGCAATTGGCTAACTCTCTTTCCACGGCTGAATCAGAATACTATGCTGCTGGTAGTTGCTGTATGCAGATCATTTGGATGCAGCAGCAGTTGTCAGATTATGGAATTGAAGCCAGAGAGACTCCAATCATGTGTGATAGCACGAGTGCAATTGTAATAACGCACAATCCTGTCCTGCACTCGCGCACTAAGCATATCAACATGAAGCATCATTTTATAAGGAATCATGTCGAGAACAAGGATGTTCGCCTTGAAAAAGTTCATACAGACATTCAGTTGGCCGACATCTTCACCAAGCCTCTCGACACAGCCAGATTCAACATGCTTAGACAAGAATTGGGAATGCTACAGCCCGACTCCCTGTAAGTAATTTGCTGTTTTTACTCAACAATTGAGGGGGAATGTTGTAAGACCCAAGAATACAGTATCCAACGTTAATTATCTGTACACTCAGAACCGTCAATACAGCACTGTAGTGAACAAAGACATATGAATCATCCTACAGACTGATGTGTACAATAATTAAGGGGGAATACAGTATGACCCATGAATACAGCATTAATCCAAGAGTTGCTGTATGGAATTTAAAACCTATATGTACCTTTTAAGGGGGAACGCTGTATCTTCGCGGATACAGCACATACAATAGGATTTCAATTCAGTATATAGTATAATATTTCATTTTAAAAATAATTTTTGTCCATGTGCCCTGTTTTTATGTCAAACGTCATTTACATCAAATGCCTTACACGACATCTGGACAACTGAATCTCAAAAGCCACGATAATTTCAAATTGTTTAATGTTTTAAAACCGCCGTTTCAGGCATTTAGGGTGACACAAATGTCAGAAGTGGGACCCGCTCATATTTTAATATTTTAATAGATAAGTGTACCAGTTACACTCAGTCCATCTTAAACGTTGATTTAAAAAAAACGGTTGCCATCCCTTAAAATCTGACCATTCGTACTCTGCAAAACCCTATTTCGCCGCCCACTATAAAAGGATTGATACTGCCATTAGAGACTCTTTACACTTTCTGCAAAAATTAAGAGTTCTCAAGCAAAAACAGCCTACACAGTTTTCTGCGTTTTACTGCAAAGTTCGTATATTCTCTTTCACATTTTCTTGAAAAATCATCAATGGCTGGTCAGACATCTTCTCCCACACTCAAGAAAACCGCAAACATCATCGACGGACGGATCTTCTCAAGATCTGTTGTCATTGAACGTATTCTCTCTGAAACAAATCATGTCGAACCCATGGAGTTCATCATTACTCGTATCCATAAATAAGGCCTCTACCGCCTTGGAAGTCAAACCGCTGAGAAGTACGATGTTCACCTAGTTGAGGAATTTTACCTCAACGCCGCCGTACGCTTTTTGTCGCTAGCCCAAGGAGGTCACGTTGCTGACATTACTGCTACTATTCAAGGAGTGGAGATCTGTATTGATCGAGATCTTCTCCAGAATATTTACAGGCTACCTGTTGATGGCCTGACAATGGATCAACTTGAGACGTTTGGGTCTCAAGAGCTGATAATGAAGTATTATTGGCTGTTCACCAGCTCAACTGTTGTTGACATGATTCAAACCACATGTCACAAAAAGAATTTTTGCCTGCCATATGTGTATTTACATGACTTTTGCTGCAGGATCATCGAGAATTGTACTGGTGCATTCGGAATGTGTACTAATCTGAGATTTAGGATGATGGTTGCAATTTTGACCTGTCAAAAGGTCAACTGGTGCCAGATAATCTTGAAGCGCTTGCAGGAGGAAGTATGCAAGCCTGCCACCCAGAAGAAGTCATTTGGTTTAATTCTAAACCATATTCTGACGAAATGCGGACTTTCGCAATCCGCTGATGCGAAGAAAAACAGCTCCCGGATATACTTAGGAGGCGTCAAGCCTACAGCGTATAACCAGAGCACTGTGGTCTGCAACCACCCTAAAATAAAAAGTATGCCAGTTTCTGAAGACCCAAGGGATGTGTCTTTGAAGTCCCAAGACGTGGAGTCTTCAAGGAAGAGGAAAAGATCTCACAGCAAGACACCCATTGCTGGTGAGAAGCCAAAAAGGAAGCTAAGGAGGCTTTCTAAAGCTAAAACCACCAGAACCTCCGAGGAAGTATCCTCCGTGGCGCAACCCACTGAAGAACTACCCCAGGGCCCAACCCCTGTGGAAGAGGTGCCCGCTACTATATCGACAGTAGATCGTGAGCCTTTAGCGGCTAGGACGGATGATCGGACATCTGCCAATGAAGAAGACTCTAGTGAGTCGGCTACCCCTTCGGAGCCAAACGCTACTTCTCCTACGCGGGATTCCACAACCTTACAGGATCAATCTTCCTTCGGGGCACCATACCCTGTAAGGAATCCCACTTCTCTACAGGATCCCACACCTGTAGAGGAATTCCTCGCTACAGCGGATCCAAACGTTGTACGCAGTCCCTCCCCGAACACCATTATCAACAAAACCCTTCTCTCTGTGCAGATTGACCATGCGTATGAAAGATTCCTTAAATGGAAAAGCTACAGGCTATCTCCGTATCACACATTATACAACTGGAGCGAATGGAGCCATGAAGAGAGATTTGTATTGGAAGTGACAAACTCAACAGCGGTTGCAGCCCTGATCCAATGGGAAAATCTCTACTGCAAGGAATTGATTGAGAGTCATTTACTGCAAAAATCAGACGCAAGGAGAAAAGGTAAAGATAAGTCCGAGGACTCTCCCCAAAATCCAAAAGATGACGATGACTCAGACGACGATGACGATGCTTTACAAGCTGGTCTGAGAATGAGTCGTGAAGAGGCTCAAGACAGAGATTCCTCTCAACCCAAGGATGACGAATGGCCAGCAAATCAAAGTGAGCCCCCTTCAACACAGCAAGAGAACATTCCTGACAACAATGAATCAGTCCCTCAAGTAGAGGAAGAAGAAATAGTTTTGGAACAGGCACCCGAGCCTGCCGCCGCTCAAGAAGAAGAAGTTGTCACTGAGAGACAACAAGAGGAATCAGTCTCTCCTGTATCCATGTCTACCGACGCACCTTCGCAACAGGAGGACACAGCACCCCCTGCCGCCGAACCAGAACATGCTGCTCCCGCCCCATCAACCGTGGAATTTGAGGACGGTAATGTACCTGAGGATGTCCAACTCAATTCACGCCCAACCGTGAATATGAGAAGGTTGAATGTATTCGAAGATTTTGCCCAACCGGATTCTCCAAGCACTGTTGCTAGAAAAGAGCGCCTGCGTGCTCTTGGTCTTCAAACTGTCTTCATACAGGATGCAGTTAATGCCTTGTACTCAGTCGAGAAAGCTCTTAATTGGATGCACACCTCTGCTGTCGAAGAGATGACTAGCTTACAGCATGAAGTCTCTCGAGTAGTAGAAGCCTTCGCTGTATTGCCAGAAGTATTCAAGCAAGCACTGAAGATCATGCAAGAGAAACAAGAGCAACTCCTGAGAGAAGAAGCATCCAAAACGCGCATCGCTGAAGCCAAGACCGCATCTGCTATGATAGAAACCACTTCTCATCTTCGAGCCCACGACAAAAGTCTCAAGGGTGACTAACATTGAGACGAAACAGGATACCGCACTGGAGATCCTAGAACGTCTTGATGAGGCCAAAAAGGGGGAAGAAGCAAGAGAATCTGCTAGGAGAATAAGGTTACAGCATGAAAGGGAATTTAATGCTGCTCAAGATAGCATTACCGCTGAATTGAACAAGCTAGCCCCTCCCTCTCAGAGGTTTAAGATTTCAGGATCCCGACCTGAATTTCATGATCCAAATGTCCTGTGGCAAAACTTAATCCAAAGACCTTCTGAAATTCGTCTGCCGACCAACCACCATCCAACTGCCGATGAGGTGAAGCAATGGAGGAAGAATGAACTGATGAGATACTTTGTTAAACTCATCAGGGAATCCGCCATCTTCAAAAGCTATAAGATATTAGCGGAGGCTGCAGACAAATTCACGAAGATGCTAGAAGAAGGAAAACTCCCTCTCCAGCTAGATATGAAATCCAAGCATAAAAGAGGAGATCGGATCACCCATCCAGAAGACTGGATTCTTGCCTTTGACAGATCCTATGAAGGTAGAGCTATATACCAAGATCGAGGCAACGACTCCCTACAGAACTGGTGGCGTGGAACCGAGAATGATCCAGGGAGAAAGCCATGGAGACATGCGGACTATAGGAGCTGAAATCCTTGTAATATAGTTTCTTTTTGTAATTTTTCCTTCGAAACAGCAATCTATGTACTCTATTTTTGGAATATCAATAAAAGTGTTTGTTTGTCTTGAAAGATTACAACTCGTAATCTACTGTGTTGATGTATGATTACATAACTTAAATTGTTAAGATAACAATCACAAGTATAGAAACTTGTTTGAAAATTAAGCTATACGAACTTGTCTACGAACAGTTCATAATTTCAGTTGTATGCTTAGAATACATTGTAAGATTGTGCCTGCGCGCCAATCATAAGCTTAAGTTGTAAAAATTCTTAGTCAGATCGAACTCACAATGGCAGTTCATAAATTAGACTAAGTTGCTGAAAGACAGACCATTTGACAGAAGACCAAGAAATCTGCCAGAAGTCATCAAATAAGATTATTTCATGAAGAAGGTTTTGGCATCATCAAGAAGACTTGAAAGTTATCAAAGTCTTGGCAAATTGTCAAAAAGGGGGAAATTGTTGGGAAAACATAAACCCTGTATCGAAACAGCCGGAATAATCAATCCCTGTATCGAACTGTGTTGATAAGAGGTTTTGACATATATGCCAATCCTCAATACAGTAAGGAAACTGTATCGAAGAGTTGAGGCATCAACCTGTATTGAATACCTGTCTCGAATCCAGCATATAGTGGAATCTTTCAGTACAGCAAAGAAGTCTTAAAAAGACCAAGTATGGAAATTGTCTCGAATCACCTATACAGTGATCTTCCATACAGCTCTCAACAGGACAAACAAGGAATCTTCAGAAGTCAAAGTCCCGTTGAATAAGAAGTATTTAAATACTCAAGGATAAAGTATTTAAATACTGTCAGTCAACAGATCTTCAAATCCCGCTAAATCCGGATCGTGCTTTTCATCCCGTTGGAACGGAATCTTGCTCAACGGATATATCTCAACGGATATATATTTCAGAGACTATATATATCTCATCAAGGCATTGAAGATCAGTTACCGAAACCAATTGGCTGAAATTATCAAAGCTATCAAAGTTATTATCAGAGCAAAACATATCTCCAAAGCTTACTGCAACTCAGATCTAAGAGATATACAGTGCTCATCATCTTGAACAACACTTCATCAGCTAGAAGCTCATAAAGTCAAAGCTATTGTTCATCCCCTATTATATACTTTGAATAAACCGAGATCAGCCCTGTGTGGACTGAGTAATCGTTGCTACTCCAGAACTGTGTGTGAAGGATTTGCATCGAAGAAGACGAAGCTTCATAACTGTGTGTGAAGAAGATAGTCAAAGCATTAGCTCAAATCAATCTGTGTGAACGGTTGAAGCTAAGATCTTTATATCAATCTGTGTGAACGATATATTGATTGTGTGTTGTTATAATTACGTAGTTGTGTACGTAGTAATTATAATGAACTTTTTACTCCTATGTGGAGGACCAGTGGACGTAGAGGGGTTTACCTCAAACCACTTTAAATATTGTGTTATTTACCTTCTGCCTTACTTGGTTTAATTACTGTGATTATTTAAGTATACACTGCACACCGAGTTGCTGTATCCACAACAACTTACTGTATCTAAGACTTACGCTACGCACTCAGATTTAAAATCAGTACAGCTTGTTGTTTAAACTAATTCCCAAGCTGTATCCAGTATACTTAGTGGCCAACAACGTATACAAGGGGACTTACGATTCGGGAGGCTTACCATCACGGATTGCTTGAAGATGATGTTGGAACCACGATACTAATCATAACTCTGACGCACGCGACTTACACAAGACATGGACTTGACCCAACGGCCTAGGTTTTCACAAACCTTAGCTCCGATACCATAACTGTAACACCCCCAGAATACGACCGGGAATGTCACATGCCGTAGACCCTTATCACAAGGATCTACCAGGCTAAACTCCAAAAGACTACTCAATGATTGACCGACCGGGGTCAATATTAATTACAAAGCAGACCGACAAGGTCATTAAACAATTCAGAAACTAACTAAATTTACTTCTCAATGACAATAATAAACTTGAACACAGAAAGGAATGACAGTTTAATTTAATGAATGAAAATTACACCCATGCAAGGGTGGATACTCGACCGAAAGAGAAATACCAACCAAAATGAAACAAAAGAAAAAGACTCTGACTCTTGTGTGATTAGCATCGTCGTCTTCCATCTCCTTCCAAGCCAATCCCGTGACTGCTCCCGAGCTGCCAAAACCTGAGTGCATAACAGGCACCCACCCCCCGAAATCTCGGGGGTTAGCAAACTGGAATTTTGCTAGTGCAAGTACATAATTTACAAGATATAAGAACAATAACAACAAAAAACTCAACAGCCGCGAAGCCTTAACACAAACCATACATTCCCATAGTCAACACAGAACAATACTCGCATACAGAAGGTGAAAGATAATCACATAGTCACATTCTCTTTACGGAACATAACACCAATGAAACTTTAAACGAGTCCAAGGAGTCAGAAGATCTAGTTTGAAAAATCCATTTTTATAAAAGGAAAAGTATTTTGATAAGAAAGTTTGAAAACATTATTATTGATTCGGGCCGTCTTGGGATTTTGAAAATCGAATGGGAATACTTTTAGAAAATACTTAAAAAGCTCTCGAGTCCTCGACAATTTTCAAGAAAACCATTACAACGTTATTCGGGGTCCTCGACCCAATCGATAAAACACTATCACAAGCGAATCATTACAACATCTCACGGGGTTCTCGGCCCAATCCAAATAATATCATCACGAGATCAAATCTCAACATCCCACGGGGTCCTCGACCCAATACACAGAATAATCATCACAGTACAATCAAAGGCACAGCCTCTCATTCGACAAATCCTCCTCAAGACCCCTGATTAATTAACCCTCGGAGATCTCGTCAAATATACTTGGTTAATTAACCCTGATACCAACATTTAAAATAAGTTGGAACGAACTTTCAGAAACACGAATCGCGGTCTACATCAAGACTAACATTTTAAAGCGAGTTGCAAGAACTTTGAATTATGAAAATCATTTGGTAACGGGGTCTTAGATATCACTCAAATATCCGTTACCAATTAGCCTGCCAGGCGCCTCCCTTGCACACCTGTGTACCTGCGTTCACTCCACTATATTGGCCGCCCATTGCACATGTCACCGCGCCGGCGTTCACTCCCACAGGAGCCGCCCCTTGCTCGCGCATTGAGTAACACCGGTGTTCACCAATCATATGGAGCCGCTCATTGCAGCATACACCAGGTCGGAGTACACGACCCGCCCTCAGAGGCACCCGGATATGACGTCTCTCATAACAAGTATTCACGTTGTTACAAATACCAAGCACACAGTCAACCGCTGCAATAATTATCAAATCAGTTCATCAATTCACATAATTTATTCGCCAGTCCGTAACTATGCAAAATAAACAACAACTCACACGTTATTCATCACGACTTAACACATTAAGCCTTCAACACTACCAATCAACACTACATATATATCCTTATATCGTAACTCAACCGAAAATACAAACATTACCATATTACCTCTATAAATATCATTCGTACTTTAATCTAAGTTGAGTACGTCGAGTAATATTGCTATTAATCACCCAACATTAATCTCCATATATATATATATATAATATATATACATATATCTATACATATATCCACACATATATATATAATATATATACACATATCCGTAACATGATTCATACACTTCAGCAACAATGATTTCACGTAATTATAATTCATATATCAAGGTACTTGCCTTGGTAATCTCTCGCGAATACTCCGAAAATATAGTTGATTGGAACAATCCGGAACTCTAACGGAAACGACGATCGGAAAGGCTCAACAATGGATTATCATAGGAAATTCGTCCTTAATATCCTATCATTAAATAAACAATCAATCACACGAGGAAAAACATAGAAAGATGACCGAACCCTAACTATACTCTTCATAACGTACGTTACACACCTACGTAACGTACGTTACGTCTTAGCGCACGTAAGCTACAAAGATTAACACACGCTAAGCATGCATTTGAAAGTTCTTCTCAGTTCAGACGACTGTCTTGCCTGAGGGTATAACGTACGTAATGCATATAGCTTAGCGTACGTTATATTCACACATATATACTTATGTGAATCAGAGTGATCCTATGGTGTTGATGTCTTCGAATTCCAGGTTAATCATTCCATCATAAAACTTACTCCAATCTCGATTATAAATCCTCAAAGTAGTTCGGAAAATCTGGGGTTGTCATCAACATTAAGTCTACAATCATTATGGAAACACAATACAATACGGTTTATTAATCTCAGAAAACTTCCCTTACTTGTTCATCATAACAAGATTCGAACTATAATGTTCTTAACTCGGGTAACTAAAGCATGAACATTCCAACTTCCAAAAATATGATGTTCGGATAAAATCATCTAGGAGCTTAATAATCCCGGTAGTACGTTCATAACATCCTTAAGAACACGAATTCAAGGTTGAGGTAGCATTAACATACCTTAATATGAAGGAAACACAGAGACAAGAGGTAGCATCCAACTCCGATTGCTTGAATGCCAATCCAAGATGTTTCTTAACTTAAATGATCGAGTCTATGTAATATATAGGTGTTTTAGATGGCTGGAGACTCTCTAGAAATGAATGAAAACGAAGTACAAGTGAAAGGGACGAAGTGAAATGAAATGGGGTGTTGTCGATATATATAATGTCTTGAGTTTTACGTATGTTAGCCTTAGCTATTTACGTACGTAATCGACTTAGAGCACGCTACCATTCGTTCTTAGCGTACGCTATCATTCAATGGTAACTTACTGATTCATTTTGTACTCTCTTATGTACGTTACACCCTATGCATTACGTACGTAAGATACACATATTAGCGTACGCTAGTTACAAACCTTAGCGTACGTTAACACCCGTTGACCCCAAAACTGTCCAGGTTCATCCGCGGGAATCTTTTCGAGCCCACCACCAGCCGTCCATGTTCTAGACATCCTGTTCAATCATTGACCTCCTTACGTACGCTACGTGTAGCTCGTAGCGTACGCTATCTCTAGCTCGTAACGTACGTTACGCTTACCTGTTAGCGTGCGTTACGACGTAGTTGCATGTGAAGGATTAAAAGTTGATATTATCATGCATGAGGATGTAAATACGGAAACAATCATACTTCGATTATTTATAGCACAAATTCAGGTAATACAGGGTTCAAATACGGACGAAAATACCCAACAATTTATCCGGATATTACAGAAAGAAAGATGGATCCCTCCGATTGTGTATTGCTTACAGGGAGCTGAACAAGATGACGATCAAGAATAAATACCCATTGCCCCAGATCGACGATTTATTTGATCAACTGCAGTGGGCGACGGTATTCTCAAAGATCGACTTGAGATCAGGATACCATCAGTTGAGGATTAAGGAATCCAATATACCAAAATCCGCTTTCAGATCCCAGTAAGGACACTATGAATTTGTGGTGATGCCATTTGGAATTACTAATGCTCATGCGCTGTTTATGCAATTGATGAATCGGGTGTTCTTAGAGTACTTGGATAAATTCGTGGTTGTTTTCATTGACGACATCTTGATCTATTCGAAGGATCCAAAAGAGCATGCAGAACATTTGCGTATTGTTTTAAATGTAACACCCCAAACTAGGCGGATATTACAGTGCCGTAAATCCCCAACTGGGACCCACCAGGCAAATGAAAATGAATGAATTACATAGGATAAATGTAGTACCAAACTACATTACAACAATAATTACTCCGATGAGGAGTTTAGTTATAACACACCAGGACAATACCGAATACTAGTGTATTTTATATGAAGATAAAATACACAACACTGAATGAAACGGAGTATTCAAATGAAAGTCTGCAGCGGAAAAATAAAGAACAATAACATGAATAACTGAAAGATCGGGGCCCCCTACTAGTATCACTGGGACTCCTCGACGTCAGCGTGTTCTCCCCGTACTTTTGCCTTGCCAAGACCTGAAAAACAAAATCCCCAAACGGTCCGCCATAAAGAACAACAATCCTCAAGGGTTGAAAATACACAATCATGATTATATCTGAAGTTATGAAATATCCTGTCGAAACATATGCAATCAAACATGCTATATGCATCAACTAACAGTACGGCTCAAAGGGTGGCGCCACACTATGCCCGGGATGGAAATGTGTCCGTGCACAAGCCACCAAAGATCGAATACACGCGTGGTCTTGTACCTAATCAGTCTCACGAGACACATTGACTGCAGCACACCCAATGTGAGGCCAACAACCAACACACGACATAAATGTGCCCGACATGAAAATCCTACATACCAACCGCACGCCAAGATGACCGGAATGCCACGATATAACAAAAGTGACATCGAAAAGGAATAATGACTCACCGAGGTGGAATGGTAATGAAATAAATGACAGCTCAATGAAAAGATTGGAACCGTCGTTCCTTATGACTGAAATGATTAATTGATAACAACAAGTTTTGATACGGTTAATATAATGATGAATGAGTTATGATTATGAATGAACAACAACAAAAGGGATGAATATCCTTTTAACCGAGTAAGAATTAACTTACACAATACCGATGAAGAAAGTCCTTCCACGAACAAAAGTCCTAAATGAAGTGTCGGTCGCACGAACAACCTTAATTCAATACAATTACCAACAATCCGATCAATACACGAATTAAACACGAATATAACGAACTCAAAACGTCGATACGATTAAACTAAGTTCATTGGGGCATTATATCGAATACGTTGTGGCCAAACTCCGGTTGTTTACAATCAAATCTCAATAAGCCACTATTAATTCCCCCAAGAAGTGTTTCAAACCAACAAAACATCTCCAATATGATCAATAATCCATTATGAATATCCAAAATCGTGATTATAACAACAATTAGTCGAAAATCCCCAATTCCAACTCGATTTTCAAGGTGTTCTTGAATAATTCCTCAATAATCCAATGAATCCTTATACAAACTCATAATCATATATATATCCCTTCATATATCATGATTATAACGTCCAAAACATCGTATCTCAACACAAAAATCGAAATCCAAGGTGTTGAAGAATATTACCTTTGAAGATCCAAGTACTTTAATCCGAAGAACACGCCTTAGATTGATTATCCGGGCTTCACGATCGAAAGGAGATGAAGAAAATCAAACACCCAAATGATTTTTGAAGGAAAAACCCTCCCTCAAGCTTTCTCTCTCGGTTGAAGGTGAAGAAAATGGAGAGAAATGGGCTGAAATGCTGAAAAAAACGAATTTAAAGGAGTTGACTGCCCTGCCGGACACAGCCCGTGCCGATCGGCACGGTCGTGTCGCACAGCTGGCCGACAGGGACTCGACCGTGTCCTTCTTGACACGGTCGCGGCGCGGAGGGCCTTCCGATAGTGACCCGTCCGACAGCGACTCGGCATGACTCGACCGTGTCCTCGAACACGGTCGGCGTGTCAAATGGCTCGCTTATCCGGAAGAGTTCGACTCGGCCGTGCCAGACGACACGGTCGGGTCCTGAGGCAGAGACTTCGGAATTTCCGGACGAGTACGGCACGGGCCGTGTCGGACGACACGGCCGAGTTCGTTCGGCAGTGATCGGCCAATAACTGAAAAATGAGCGGTTGAGCTAAAACGACCATAACTCTCTCGTCCGGACTCCGATTGACTCACCGTTTGAACCATTGGAAATCTAACTCGATGCTCTATAATATTGCAAAGATTTAGAATTTTTGGAGTTACCAAAAATTAATGGTGATCTAACAAAGTCGAACTCATATGAGGAAAGTTGAAACAATGAACAATAACGATACACAACTCGAAGTTTTTCCGAACGGTGAACACCGTGAATGAACATGATTGATGAATGATTATAATCGAGTGAAAATACACTGAGTGACAATTACAGACTGATAATTACTGAATGAAAATGAATGAATTACAACCGGGTATTACATACACCCCCCTTAAAAGAGTTTCGTCCCCGAAACTAAGGGTCAAACAACTCGGGATAACCCTCCCGCATACTACCCTCGGTTTCCCAAGTAGCCTCTTCGACTCCGTGTCTAGACCACTGAATCTTGACCAAAAGAATCGACTTATTCCTCAACTGTTTGATTCGCCGCTCCAACACTCGTACAGGACGCTCCTCGTACGAATGCTCATCCGCGATCTCGATTTCGTCGAACTGAAGTATGTGACTGGCCTGGCAACAAACTTCCGCAACTGAGAGACATGAAACACATTATGAATTCGGCTCAAAGCCGGAGGTAAAGCCAATCGATAAGCTAACTCGCCTACTCAATCCAAAATTTCAAATGGTCCAATGAATCTCGGACTCAACTTCCCCCGTTTTCCGAAACGGAAAATACCTCGACTCTGAGATACCTTGACCAAAACATGGTCACCCGTCTCGAACTCTAGTGGTCGACGACGATTATCCGCATATGATTGCCGACTCGAGTTGTCAACATACGACTCTTGATCAAAGCTACCTTCTCCCGGCGGCTATAAGCATATCGGGCTCGTGCCGATTGATTCGACAAGTCATCCTAACACAAAGGAGATCGACAATGACGACTGCATCAGCCTCGTAAGGTGCTATCTTCATCGCAAAGATGCCAACTAAACCGACGTGGACTCAAACAACAAGAATCGGGCTTCCCAATCGTCTACTAATCTAGAACGCATGCCCTCAATATGTCCTATAATGTCCGAATAGTTCTCTCCGATTGTCCGTCTGACCGAGGATGAAAGGCAATACGAGATTAAGCCGAGTTCCCATAGACGATGAACTCGATTTCCAAAAATGGGAAACAAATCGTCCGTCACGATCGGAAACGATACTCTTAGGAGTACCGCAGGGCCTCACTATCTCCTTGATGAACAATCGGGCCGCCTCTTGAGACTCCACATATCCTTGATTTCAAGGAAATGAGCTAAATTAGTAAAGGATGCGATCACTCGGATCGTATTTATGCCACGACGACTCGGCAATTCGTGATGAATTCCATAGAAATGTCTTCCCACTTCCATTACGGAATAGGAGCGGTATCGGCATACTCGGCCGCCGATGTTCCATCTTGACTTGTTGTGAGTTAAGCATCTCGAAACAAATTCTGCGACTTCTCGCTCATATTACTCCACCAAGAATTTTGTTTCAAGTCCTTGTACATCTTCTTGGACCGGATGAACAGAATAAGGGGTAGCATGAGCTTCTCTCAAAATCGAGTTTTTCAACTCATCATTCGCAGTACACACATCCGATTCTTAAATCTCAAAAGTCCATCCTCGTGGATCACGAATCCAGAGGCTTTCTCTGAGCCACATCTTCACGGATGCGCAACAATGAAGGGTCCGAACTCGATTCTCTCCGATTACCTCCTCAAGTGACGATGAAATCTCTAACATACAAAGTCGTCCCCGAACTCGCCGGGCTGCACTCGATCTCGGTCTAAGGAATTCCCGCCAAGCTCCTTCGAATCGTTAAACGAGCAAGCATCTGCTCTTGAACGGACTTACGACTCAAGGCGTCGGCGACAACGTTCGCCTTGCCCGGGTGGTAAAGGATCTCGATATCAAAATCTTTGATTAGTTCCAACCACCGCCTCTGTCGCATATTTAACTCCTTGTGAGTAAATATATCCTTCAACTCTTGTGATTGGTGAATAACTGAAAGGTGACGCCATAAAGGTAACGACGCCAAATCCCCAACGCAAAAACCACGGCTGCTAGCTCCAGATCGTGGGTTGGATAATTGACCAACTAATCCGAGGAAACATCGGATTTACTTAATATCTTTCGGAGGTTGCCAATCTCGGATAGTCTCCGTCTTCTGAGGGTCGACACGAACTCTTTCAGATGAAATTACATGCCCGAGAAAGTCACTTCGGACCTCTAGAACTCACATTTGGAAAACTTTCCATAAAGTTGCTCTCGTCTCAACACGTTGAGAACCTGAAGAAGATGAACCTCGTGTTCCTCTCGGCTAAGAGAATAATCAAAATGTCTTCGATGAATACAACAACAAACTGATCCAAAAAGTCGATGAAAACCCGATTCATTAATTCCCTGAATACCGCAGGTGCAATAGTTAGCCCGAACGGCATAACTACGAACTCATAATGACCATAGTGTGTACGAAACGCTGTCCTCGCGATATCCGACTCTCGAATCCGCAACTGGTGATATCCAGATCTTAAGTCGATCTTGGAAAATACTGAAGCTCCCTAAAGTTAATCTAAAAGATCATCAATACGAGGTAAAGGATACTACTCTTGATCATCACTCTGTTCAACTCCTGGTAATTAATACACACACGAGACGAGCCATCCTTCTCCTTGACAGATCACACTGGTGCTCCTCACGGGGATGCAATCGGTCGAAGATGACCTTCCTCGAACTATTCCTCAAGTTGAATCTTCAATTCCTGCATTCTGGCCGGGGCCATCCGATACGGTGCCTTCGATAAAGGGGACGTACCGGCTCCAACTCACTCCTGAATTCCCTTACTCTATGTGAAGGCAACCAGATAACTCGTCTGGAAATACATCGTCAATCGATGACAATGATACCACGAATGATTGAACATTTCGATTGCCCTAGAATGGTCAATCGATAAAAAGATATACCAATAATGATTGAACAACTCGATTGCCTTAGAAAGGCCAATCGATGAAGATGATACAATGAATGTTTGAATAACTCGATTGCCCTAGAAAGGCCAATCGATGAAAATGATACAATGAATGATTGAATAGTTCGATTGTGGAATTTCTCTGCTTTCGTCATAATAATACTTCTTCTGGAACAACGGGGATTACTTCCCTGAAACGCACATTCGACAACCAACGACGGAACGATAGCGACCAAACGCTAACAAACACTGAGGATAGTATCAAGACGATCAAACCAACTAATACCGAAAATTACATCGTCCTAAGATAAGTTCACCACGATTAGATCCATCAACCAATCGCGGTCATTAAGCTTAATTCGGTATGATTCCGAAAATTCTTCCATCGTCAGGTAGACCGATGGTATGAGGTCCACAAGCAATAGAACTATCCCGAAATAAGTCTATTCAAGCATGATTCGAAAATGAATGAATGCGGTGTACCAGCATCAAAAGGTACACACAAGTTGAAATAAAATTACGAGTATACCTGAAATCATTCGGACCACCGGATCGTGGATCCTCCTCATCATATGAATCTGGGACTTGACGGTCCCCGAACCGGACGCTCCCGTCTGATAAATACGAGTTCCAACTCTATTTGCTTCCATTGTCTTAAACGACGATGACAAAGCAGTCTAATTCTGAAACGCTGGTTGCTTCGGGGCCTGAGATGCCGCTGGAGCCGACTTGGAGTCCTTTCGGCAATAACGGCCCTTATGCCCAAAATTCCCACAATTATAGCACGTGATAGACGGTTTCAGACACTCAGTGCTGAAATGACCCGGCGTTCCACAATTGAAACAGGTGATGGCCGAACTGGCCGCTCGGGAATGAGATCCCGCACGATTATGCACCGTAGAAGGTCGCTCAGAAACGATAGGGCTCACACGAGGCTTCTTGAAGGTTGACTGACCGCCTTTGGGTTGATTACGCTTCGTTGATTTCTTCTTTGAAAGATGAAGGTTGTTGTTCAAGACTTTCCTTAGCAACTGCCTCATACGGGAGAGTTCTCTCGATTAATCCGGTCAGTGGCGCAATGATGATTGAGCAACCGCACATGGGTCATCATGGCTCGCATAAAAGTGAGTGGATCAACCCGAACATCTTCGATCGAGCCGAGTCCTAGGCACGATTTCCCGGCAATGAGTGATTATTTCTGCTCGTCCGCACCGCGCCTCTCCCGTGCATCCTCGACAGCCTCTCTCCATACCAAGTAGGAAGGTCGCATAATGATTATATTTCCCGCATGATTAGCACGTTATGATTATGTCATGAGATGATGAAAATGAGTATACATGCTCTAACTTAGTGATTATATGAATGATTTACTGAAGTTACATGATTATCTGATGAAATTCTTGAAATGATTATCTTGAATAACTTAACAAGATTGATAATACGATCATCCAGATTGACAACTGAGTAATGAAATGAATTGAGTAATTAATGAGTTAACATGATTGTCCTAATCACAATGAATGATGATGTTTGAGGATTGTAAATTGATGAATGATGAATGAATGACTATTGCCAGAAATTATACCATGGCGTTAGAAATCTTACAGTTCTTTCTTCGATTGGCTCGGCATTTGCACAGAGTCACACGTGACGCGAAAGTCCAATGATACTAGTCCGATGACGATGATTTCAAATGAAACATGACTCGGAAGGTAGTATTCAAAACCACGCTCCGATACCAACTCGTAACACCCCAAACTAGGCGGATATTACGGCCGTAAATCCCCAACCTGGGACCCACTGTGCAAATGAAAATGAATGAATTACATAGGATAAATGTAGTACCGAACTACATTACAACAATAATTACTCCGATGAGGAGTTTAGTTATAACACACCAGGACAATACTGAATACTAGTGTATTTTATATGAAGATAAAATACACAACACCGAATGAAACAGAGTATTCAAATGAAAGTCTCAGCGGAAAAATAAAGGACAATAACATGAATAATCGAAAGATCGGGGCCCCCTACTAGTATCACTGGGACTCCTCGACGTCGCGTGTTCTCCCCGTACTTTTGCCTTGACAAGACCTGAAAAACAAAATCCCCAAACGGGGTCAGTTACAAAGAACAACAATCCTCAAGGGTTGAAAATACACAATCATGATTATATCTGAAGTTATGAAATATCCTGTCGAAACATACGCAATCAAACATGCTATATGCATCAACTAACAGTACGGTTCAAAGGGTGGCGCCACACTACGCCCGGTATGGAAATGTGTCCGTGCACAAGCCACCAACGATCGAATACACGCGTGGTCTTGTACCTAATCAGTCTCACGAGACACATTGACTCGTGTGCACAGTCCAATGTGAGGCCAACAACCAACACACGACATAAATGTGCCCGACATGAAAATCCTACACATACCAACCGGCACGCCAGTATGACCCGGAATGCCACGATATAACAAAAGTGACATCGAAAATGAATAATGACTCACCGAGGTGGAATGGTAATGAAATAAATGACAGCTCAATGAAAAGATTGGAACCGTCGTTCCTTATGACTGAAATGATTAATTGATAACAACAAGTTTTGATACGGTTAATATAATGATGAATGAGTTATGATTATGAATGAACAACAACAAAAGGGATGAATATCCTTTTAACCGAGTAAGAATTAACTTACACAATACCGATGAAGAAAGTCCTTCCACGAACAAAAGTCCTAAATGAAGTGTCGGTCGCACGAACAACCTTAATTCAATAAAATTACCAACAATCCGATCAATACACTAATTAAACACGAATATAACGAACTCAAAACGTCGATACGATTAAACTAAGTTTATTGGGGCATTATATCGAATACGTTGTGGCCAAACTCCGGTTGTTTACAATCAAATCTCAATAAGCCACTATTAATTCCCCCAAGAAGTGTTTCAAACCAACAAAACATCTCCAATATGATCAATAATCCATTATGAATATCCAAAATCGTGATTATAACAACAATTAGTCGAAAATCCCCAATTCCAACTCGATTTTCAAGGTGTTCTTGAATAATTCCTCAATAATCCAATGAATCCTTATACAAACTCATAATCATATACATATCCCTTCATACATCATGATTATAACGTCCAAAACATCGTATCTCAACACAAAAATCGAAATCCAAGGTGTTGAAGAATATTACCTTTGAAGATCCAAGTACTTTAATCCGAAGAACACGCGTTAGATTGATCATCCGTACTTCACGATCGAAAGGAGATGAAGAAAATCAAACACCCAAATGATTTGTGAAGGAAAAACCCTTCCTCAAGCTTTCTCTCTTGGTTGAAGGTGAAGAAAAGGGAGAGAAATGGGCTGAAATGCTGAAAAAAACGAATTTAAAGGAGTTGACTGCCCTGCCGGACATGGCCCGTGCCGATCGGCACGGTCGTGTCGCACAGCTGGCCGACAGGGACTCGACCGTGTCCTGCTTGACACGGTCGCGGCGCGGAGGTCCTTCCGATAGTGACCCATCCGACAGCGACTCGGCATGACTCGACCGTGTCCTGGAACACGGTCGGGCGTGTCGGCAGTCGGTTCTGGCTTATCCGGAAGAGTTCGACTCGGCCGTGCCAGACGACACGGTCGGGTCCTGAGGCAGAGACTTCGGCATTTCCGGACGAGTACGGCACGGGCCGTGTCGGACGACACGGCCGAGTTCGTTCGGCAGTGATCGGCCAATAACTGAAAAATGAGCAGTTGAGCTAAAACGACCATAACTCTCTCGTCCGGACTCCGATTGACTCACCGTTTGAACCATTGGAAAGCTAACTCGATGCTCTATAATATTGCAAAGATTTAGAATTTTTGGAGTTACCAAAAATTAATGGTTATCTAACAAAGTCGAACTCATGTGAGGAAAGTTGAAACAATGAACAATAACGATACACAACTCGAAGTTTTTCCGAACGGTGAACACGGTGAATGAACATGATTGATGAATGATTATAATCGAGTGAAAATACACTGAGTGACAATTACAGACTGATAATTACTGAATGAAAATGAATGAATTACAACCGGGTATTACATTAAATACTTTGAGTAATGAACAGATTTATGCAAAACTTTCCAAATGCGAGTTCTGGCTGAAAGAAGTAATATTCCTTGGGCACGTGATATCAACCAATGGAGTACAAGTAGACCCGAAGAAAGTTTAGGCAATCTTGGAGTGGGAATCTCCTAAGAACGTGACGGAAGTCCGAAGCTTCTTAGAACTTGCTGGATATTATCGTCGTTTTGTGGAAAGATTTTTCAAAATTGCTCATACGCTTACTCAGTTGTTGCAGAAGACTCAGAAATTCGTTTGGAACGAGAAATGTCAGACTAGTTTTGATGAACTTTATAGAAGACTGACAATGGCGCCAATATTAGCACTACCAGATGGAACTGATGGGTTCATGGTTTACAGCGATGCTTAAAATCAGGGTCGGGGTTGCGTGTTGATGTAGAAGGATAGGGTGATTGCCTATGCCTCTCGATAGTTGAAACCATATGAGATTTACTACCCCACTCATGTTTTAGAATTAGCAGCCGTTGTCTTTGCCTTGAAGATTTGGCGACATTATTTGTACGGCACTCACTGTCAGATCTTCACAGATCACAAGAGTCTCAAGTATATTTTCAGTCAGAAGGAATTAAACATGAGACAGAGAAGATGGCTGGAATTGATCAAAAATTACGACCTGGAAATCTTTTATCATCCAAGCAAAGCGAGTGTTGTAGCTGATGTACTGAGCCGCAAACCTGTCTCTATTCGAATGTTAGAAACGCTCACGTCCCTATCCAGCATTCAACGAGAATTACCCCCGTCCCAGGCAAGTATCATAACATAACTTTTGGTTTAACATTGATGATTTTGATTGTTGGGATTCGGTGCCTAAAACGAAGGCCCAGCGGAAGCGGTAAAATGAAAATTAATTCGATCCGAATCCCTACGAGGATCGATCGAGCTACGTATATACGAATATCAAAAACGAATTCACAAGAGATATAGAAACTCACCCTTGTAGTCTATTGATTAGATGGATAACCTTCTCTTGAGCTATTCCCCAAGCTTTGCTTGATCTCTACGTATCCGATCCGCTCCAAGCCCTTGAACGATCCAATGCCGAAAGCACCGCGTCTCTGCTTGCCATGGGCTGGAAAAATGACCGGAACAACAACACTTGATTAACCTCTAAGTTTACGGTTAGAATCAAGTGATGAAGCTTTTATTATTACACTCTAAGTGTATAATATATCTCTCAATAATTTTTCTCTAAGAAAATGTGAATGAACACAAAACAAAGTTTTCTCTTCCCTCTCTCTTGAATGAATCTGCCGTGAGTATATGCAATGAGAAGAGAAAGAGAGTTTTTAATTTGGTCTTCAAAATCATTCACAAGATAATGTCTCCCACAAAATCTCCTTTTCCCTTATTATAAGAGATATGAAATATCATATGTCAAAAGTCTTCCAACAAGAAAACAAGACTATGATCAAGGTAAGAAATCAAGGTGGGGGCCGGCCTTTAGAACAAATCGGACGAGTTCGGTTCGTTTCGGACTCCCGAGAGTCCAAACAGATAAACTCCGATTCCGTTCCGATGTATTTATATCGATTAATTAATCCAATCAATTAATCATATCAAATACATGATAACATAATTAATTTCTCCAAGAAATAATTATATTCACGAATTAAATTAATTACCCAGTAATTTATTTAATCCATTAGGCCGTAAATCAATTTATCCAATAAATCGATTTAGACATCCAATGTCCCAAATTAGATATCCAATATCTAATATTCATAATGAGAGATTAAGCTCGATTCATTCCGTCGTCAATCCTAATGCGCGACTCGGTAGGTCCGTCTCAGTCAGCAATGGGAGGAACCAAAGAGTAGTAGCACCACCTAGCCAGCTTGGTGGCCTACACTGTACCCCGACTGAGAACGAATGATTGAGATCATTCAAGAACCATTCTGTCGTGAATACCAGTATACGTATAAACCCTTCTTTCTAATGTCCCGATCAAGTTATAGGGTCACGGTCAGTCAAACCCCATCTGTACTTGACGCTATGCATGCGTTAATGTAAATCGAGATCATCGAGCTCTCGTGTATCTAATACAGCTAGCTCCAATGCTTTGGCCAAAGACTTATGATCTCATCTGCCAATAACCGCATAGGACATATAACCCGTTCACTAACAGGAGAAAGAATTCTATCTTGGTATTCAAGAGACTCGCTACTTACCCATCAAGATGCACGTCGAGGTTGACCCCCGCCTTCCGGTTTATAGGGTCGAACTACTCTAATGAAAATCTTGACGTCACAAGCACATCCCTACTAAATCCTCAAGCCGAAGGTTCACGAATACCTATCACAACCTTTCGATTCCATCATTGACTCTCCCAGAGTGAAATCCGTGTGATGAATCGAGGGTGAGTCGGTTCGAGTATACTAACCCAATTAGCATACCTATAACGTGTGCTCCCACTAACCATTAGTGTTCGACAGGCACTCTCCTTCTCAAATAACACGTCATACAAGTCTTCACATAAACTTAACGCCCAGTTAAATTTCATCGACTTGCGAACGACTAAGTATTTGAGCTATAAACCTTTCCAGTGCCGCCCCCCTTATCCAATAAGGAGTGGAACATTTTGCTCTCAAATACACGGACTAGTTTCTATATATATTTATAAGTTAGGAATGCCAGTAACTACCAGTAAATAAAGAAAACATCCATTGCCTTATATTGATGATTTACATAATAACAAGTACAATGCCCTCACTCAACATCCTCTGAGTGGCATTCGAGGGCATACTCCTAACATTGATCATGCATGTTACCATTCATATTGATGAATATGAGATTATCCTAGATGAATTGTTATAATGTCGTTCATATTTTTGATCCATGTGTATGTTCATATTGATGAACATATTGTTTTGCATATGTATGCATGGTTGTATCGTGTGTGTTATATTGATCCGAAAGAGATCGTGCGATCTATGCTGAAGGACATGTATCAGTTGTCCACTTCGTGTTGGTCAGATGGGATCATCTTGGGATCTATGCAGAGGGCGATGGATCATTGGACGGGTTTTTCCACCTGGTGTTGGTCCGACGGGATCATCTTGGGATCTATGCTGAGGGCGCTGGATCATTGGATTACCCCATGTTGTGTTGATGGAATCATGTGGATTCGCATCGTTAGATTCTGGTAGTGGAAGTTCGTGTTCTGTATTTTGTTATGCATTGTTGTTACATATATGTTCTTGTATATTATGATACTTGTACTAGCATCGTTTTGCTAACCCCTGTGGGGGTGGACATTTGTTTGATGTTCAGTTAGCCGAGGAGTGGGGAAGCAACCACAGTACCGACATGATGATGAAGGGGCACAGTGATGTTGTCCGTTGTATTGTTTTGATATTATGGTTTGGTATTTAGTGATCGAGTACATGTGTCTTTTGATGATTTGAGAAATTTGTAATAATTGAATTGTGTTGAGATGTTTTAACTGGTTATTAAATTACTCAACTATTGGTGATATTTTCGTATTGTTCAGCTATTCTTTTAATTTAGCCTTGTAAACTCTTACATAAAGGGGTTACCACATTGTAATTATTTCGAATATTTCGGGGTGTTACAATCAACCCATTGGCAATTGAAAATAGGAAGCGAAAACCTAGAATAATGCAACTCATATATCTCTTCAATGACTCCATAGTATCGCATTGTACCAGAAACTGGATTCTTGTCCTTTGCACTAGCAAAATGAATAGCTTGAGACTCCAAAGTAACCCCACTGTTTTGCATTGTACTAAGTCCATCTTGGAACCTTGTGTAAAAAGTGCAACGATTAATAACATACCCAGAATAATAAGTTTCACTAAAGTCGGGTCCATATGCTAAACTCTTGGGTCGATCAGAAATTACTATCAACGAGTCCTCAAGTTCTCTCATTACTTGATCTTTGAACCAACCAATGAATGATTTGCTATGTTTGCCAGCTAATGCTTCTGGTTCGCCCTTGGATTGTACTTTGTCAAGTGTCGCATGTGTCTTTTGACGTATGGTACAACTTCATCCGCGTTATGCATAATATATGAATGTGCCTTGTGCCAATTGTTATAAGACATATCAAGCTGTTTACGACCATGGTCCCCTGACTGTCTACTTTTCCACTACGTCTGGATACAGGAAGCCCTATTTTCATTGCATTTATCATAAATTCACTGGCATATGCAAGTACTTCTTCATAAAAAAGTCGTTCAGCTATACAACCTTCAGGTCGGTAAGGGTTCTTGACATATCCTTGGTATGTTCGCATTCACCTTTCAAAAGGACATTGAATTCTCTAATATACTGGACCACAAAATCTTATCTCTCTTACTAAGTGAACAGTCAAATGTACCATAATATCAAAAAATGATGGAGGAAAATACATCTCTAATTGACATAAAATCATAATAATGTCATCCTCCATAGCGCTCAAATCTTTAGGATCAATAACTTTACTGTAAATCGCATTAAAAATAAACAAAGTATGATAATGGCATGTCGAACATTTTTAGGCAAAACTGAGCGAGTAGCCATGGGTAACAATTGTTGCATTAGGACATGACAATCATGAGACTTCAAGCCCACGAGTTTCAAATTTTCCATGTTTACAAGACTACGAATATTAGAAGAATAACCATGTGGCACTTTCACTCCAGCCAAGCTCTCACATAACTCAATTTTCTCCTTTCTTGAAAGTGTGTATGCAGCTAGAGGCAAGTATTTTTGACCATTCTCATTGTCAACAACATGGAGTTCATCTCTAATTCCCATTTTCTTTAAGTCATCTCTAGATTTCGGGCCGTCTTTAGTCTTCCCAGGGAAATTAAATAATGTACCAATTAAACTATGACACACATTCTTTTCAATATGCATCACATCAAGTGAATGTCTCACAAAAAGTAATCTCTAATATGGCAAGCTCCAAAATTTTGAACATTTGTTAAACCCCTTCTTAGAAAGATATTTTCTATGTTTGTTCCCAAATGTGATCTGGATATCTTTTATATTTTCAAACACCTCTACACCGGACATGATTTTTGGACGCCCTCTAAATTCTTGTTCCCCATTGAATGCCTTCTTCAAGTTCCGATAATCATGATTACATGGCATAAATATACGATGTCCATAAAAACATTCTTTCCAGATGCGCTTAACCACTTTCCCTTGAATTCCTCCATGCATACAGGACATGCTATTTCCACTTTCACCGTATACCCAGAAAGATTGCCATATGCTGGAAAATCCTGAATGGTGCAGAACAGCATTGCTTTCAAATTGAATTTCTCTTTTTGATGTGCATCGAACACTTCTACACCTGTTTCCCAAAGCATCTTCAAATCATCAATTAGAGGAGCCAAATACACATCGATATCATTTCCAGGCTGCCTTGGACCAGAAATTAGCAATGGTAACATAATATACCTTCTTTTCATGCAAAGTGTAGGAGATAAGTTGTAGGTGACCAAAACAACAAGCCAAGTACTATAAGTGCTACTCAAGGATCCGAATGGATGGAACCCATCTGTAGACAAAGCAAGCGTAGATTACGCTTTTCTTTGGCAAACTCGGGGAATTACCCATCTATAAACCTCCAATGTGGGGAGTCAGCTGGGTGTTTAAGCATTCCATCATCTTCTTGGCAATGGAAATGCCATGTCAACTTCTCTGCATCTCCCGCATTAGAAAAGAGCCTTTTAAACCTCGGTATTATTGGAAAGTACCATAATACCTTCACAGGCACTCTTCCTTCCTCTTTCTTGTACCGAGAGGCATTACAAACTAAACAACTCGCTAATGATTCATTCTAATTTCGAAACAACATGCAATTGTTAGGGCAAGCATGAATTTTCTCATATGGTAAACCTATTACGCTTAATGACTTTTTTGCCTCATATGTATCACATGGAAGGACATTGTCATCTGGAAGCATGTCCTTTACCACTTCCAGTATCATACTAAAGCCCTGATCAGTCAAATCATGACCCATCTTCAAGTTAGACAACTTAAGTATGGTGGACAATCTCGTATACTTAGTGCAACCTTCATATAGAGGCTTTTCAGAGTCATTTAACATGCTCTCGAACTTAGAAGAATCTTTATCAAAATTTTCCTCTACTACATGGAGCATTTCCTCTAACCTATCCCCCTCATTTGTATTATGACCTTCGCAAACATTATCTGAAGAAGTACCAACTGAAGTTTTGTCCCTATGTTCTCCATTTCATATCCAATAGGTATATGTTTTATTAAATGCCCATTTATCTAAATGATTAAGTATTTCTTTAGCTCTTTTATGTAAGAAATTATGGCACGTGAAGCAAGGACAAGGTAGCTTGGAGCGGCCTCCACCATTCTTAACTCCAAACTTATTCCCTTACACCTGCTTTATATTCTGGGTCACCCGGATTTTTGGTCGATATCCAACTTCGATCCATTTATATTTTCTATACTAATAACTAGAATTGGAAAAATATTGTATAAAATATTCATATATGTTGACATGTTGACAAATATACTTACTGGTCATACTAGGTCAACAGAAATTTTGAAAAGTAATTTGGCACATAAATCTCACACATAACCAAACAAACTAACACAAATCTGATATCTTATCATCTAAATAAAATACAACGATGATAACATACAAAGTATATGAAAAATAAAAATAAAACAACTTTACCTAAATCAACTGTCGCTCTTTGCTCACACGTAATTCCTGAAAAAGATACAGCAATAACACCTTGCCCTGCAACACAACAGGAGTTTCTGCAAATAAGCTAAACCTCAGTACTAGCTTTTGTTATTTAAACGAAATATGTTCCCCTTAGACCGTCTCATTACATGATATCAGCTAAAACAGGGCATTACATTCCATGACTAGTATAGAAAATATACTAACACAAAACACATTCTAACTATAAAGATGAAGAGAAAACATTTGTATTCAGGAGTTTACCATCTTCTGTCACTTATTTTAAATCAAATTAAGGAATCAATCAGAACAACATAGGACATGAATATAACAAAGCATGGGATGCTCTGATCTTTCTCATAGGATGGATGAATAGGTTCCTTTGGTGCAAGTGCAGAGACTTCTACATATATGGAGAGATCTATACAGTTTTAAAAAATAACATAGATGTTATTATATATTCATTACGATTCACAAAAAATGGATAATTACAGGAACTAAATACAATCATGAAGAAGTTATTGTAATTTTAAATTATAAGTGGGTTCTTCTGTAATTAGATTAAACATCATGAGTAGTTTTATAAGGTAAAATACAAACATTGAGGGATTATTTGTAAATTTGAAACATAGGTGGATTTTTTTTATGTAATTAATAAACCTGCACAAAGTACCAACAAAATTTAGTCTCATTATTAATATATATCATAGATGTCTTTCAAAACTACAAATAACGCATCACATTTGTTAATTTTACAATTGCACCTGAAGGAGGATGCATTTGTTAAATATATGTCTCAAAACATTGTTACACATATCACACCAGTCCTTATAAGGAGTCTTAATCATCCCCCAAGAAGTCACTTTAGTCCAAAGATTTCAAGCTTGTACACCTATGAGACCGAACAGAACATAATATTACATCACCTTTTGTACCAATGAATACTGCATTTGAAACGGTTAGAGGTATGTGGCATTGTTACACCTATCAGACCAGTCCTTCCAAGGAGTCGTAATTGTCCTCCAAGGAGTCCTTTCAATCATAAGGTTTCCGGCCTATATACCTCCTACCATACAAAACATAACATTCTTAATCCTAGCCGTATCATATCCTATATTTTCAAAATTTACTGTATCACCGTATTGTATATGAAACTCGTATCCTATCCGTGCAACGTGGAAGATAATACTACACCACTATTTATCCCAATGAATACTGCAATTGAGACGGTCAGAGGTATGTGGCGTTGTTATACCTATCAGACCAGTCCTTCCAAGGAGTCGTAATTTCCAGAATTTCTACTACTATTGTTTAATGTTATTTTATCCGAGTTATGTTATACAGCGTGGAATCTGTACAGTATGGATAAAATAAATGAAGAACTGAGATGTCAGTATTGGTATAATTATCGTATTTGGTCGACAATTATATTTGAGGATATAATGTGTTGAGTATATGTATTCAGTATGCCGTATGTTCATTTTTGGTATGTCGAGACTTTGGACAGAAATTGCGGGAAATGGCTAAGTACAGCCACGTTAGCGCACGCTATGAAATATGCTTAGCGCACGCTACGAGGTATGAGTAGCGCACGCTACGTGGTGCAGTTAGCGTACACTAATAGGTTCGCATTACATACGCTACATAAGGCATTCTGGGAAAGGTTCGGAAGGCGGCCGACAGGTAAGCCCGGGTTGATGTTTATCGGCATTTAGCGCACGCTACTAAGGAAGGTTAACGTACGCTAATATCAGATCGTCCGACAGGGAATCTTGGCTTTCGGCGAGTGGACCCGGCCACTTGTGATGCATGTCCAGATAAGGTCAGCGGGTGCTTGTCATGTAGGGCTAGCGCACGCTAAACCGTATGGTTAGCGCACGCTAATTTCTGATCGGTCAACAGAATCCCGGAAATCGTGGATGCTTTCGGCATGTGGGGGCACGAGTGGTAGGTGAATACTGTAGTAAGTCAACTTCGGATAGCGCACGCTAAGGGTTAGGACTTGCGTATGCTAGACATGATGTTTTACATACGTTAATGCATGGGCATTACGTACGTAAGCTAGTTTACGAAGCGAGGCAGTAGCCTCTGGGCTGCGATAGCGCATGCTAAGGCTGTAGCGCACGGTAATCATGAGATGTTAGCGCACGCTAGTAATGTATTCTATATAAGGGGATAGACGGGTTTTGAGATGCATTTAGTCAATTCTTCCTCCTTCAGTCGATAGAGAGAGCTTTGGGAGGTTCTTGAGGTTCCCAAACACTGTATAATGATGATCTTTGACAAGATTAAGATGGATAGCATGGATTCAAGCCTTGTTCTTCAAGTTATTCATGATTCTTGGAATGAAGTTCAAGTGTTCTCCTTATGGGTTTGTCTAATCCAGGTAATTTTCGTATCCCTTTAATAGTAGTTCGTTTTTAAGGACAATTACTTGTGAGAGAACATGTTGGATAAACATGTGGTGATTTCTATGAGACCTAATGGGATTATGATGAGAATTTCATATGTTATTTAAGATACTTCATGTTAATGGTGATTCATTTAACTTGATGAGGTTGAATCATGGATTTCTGAATCATGATAATTTCAGTGGTCGATTTAGATGAGTTAAATCATGATATGAGGTTTAATTCTAGCTTGAGTATGATATGATCCTTGTTATCGAATTAGTTTGATTGTTGATGTTGTTATTGATATAGAGACATTGATATGATCCTTGTGATAGTTATGGTGTCATTTATCTTCAAGAGATACGGAGATTTATGTCTCCCTTCATTTTGGATTTTGAGGTTAAGATGATATAAGGATATATAATGGTTTTGATTATAAATATGGATAAGATGATTAAAACCAACATTATGTTGATTTTAGTTTCGTATGTTCTTGATAAAATGTGGATCATGATGATGAGATTGAATTTGGAAAAGTTATTGTTAATCTTGGAGTATGATTTCCTCTTCATTCGGATTCGTAGTCGCAAGGTGTTAGTCGATGCTTAGAATGCATGCCACTATACAGCATTAGCGCACGCTAAGCTTACAGTCTATCACACGCTAACGGGAGCAACTTAGCGCACGCTACATTATGCGTTTAACGTGCGCTAAGAAGGCAAACAGTGCAGTATTTTCGTGTTGTGGTTGTGAATTTGTACTGATTGAGTTGGATTGTTCAGCCATATGTTTAACTGAGATATCGTAGAACCGTTGAGTTTGTGGATTGGTTATATCGATTATTTATTGTTATCGAATGTGTGTTAAATTTATTATTGCGATAGGTTGCGATAATCGATCGGTGATTATAACCGTATATTGCGGTCGTGTTCAAGCATGTTCGTGAATTGCGTGGTCAGGGCTGAGGAGCTCGTAGATGAAGGCAATGAAATTGGTAGCGGCTTCATCATCGTCGTATTGGTATCGAGGCAAGTATTATTTGCTCAGTTATAATATTTAATGAATGATTTCGATTTCATTTCGTTTATAATGCATATAGCGATGATTATTATTGTGAACTCTGGGTATTTGGATTGTATATCGTTCTTCCGATTCTGGGAGGTAATTCATAATGTATATGCTATTGGTATGTTCGGGTATCGAGGTTACATTGCGATAAAGACGAGGATATGAGTATCTATAGTTCATTGTACGTTTGGATCGCCGAGCATCGAGGATAATCGCCGGTGATCATTTGACATTGAGATTTCTCCTGAAGGATTCGGGACAGTATCTTAGTTTGATTCGGTTTAGTATTGATGTTGTTGATCATGCAGGTTGTCATTCATGTTGCTGCACATGAAGTTGTCCTAGTTGTGTCATCTTAGTGTCGTTCATGTTTTGATTCAAATGTCGTTCATGTTGATGTACATATTCGAGTTGCATATGTGTATGCATGATTGTATTGTTTATGTTGTAAATGATCCGATGGGATCATGAGGATCTATACTGAGGGCGCTGGATCGGATGTCCAATATGCATTGGTTCGACGAGATCATCATGGGATCTATGCTGAGGGCGCTGGATCGCTGGACAGGTTTTCCACCATGCGTTGGTCCGACGGGATCACCATGGGGATCTATGCTGAGGGCGTTGGATCGTTGGATTACCCAGTATTGTGTTGATGGAATCATGTGGATTCGCATCATCGATTTTATATGTGTTATTGTTGTGCATATGTATATCGTTGGTTATCCACCTCGTGTTGATCTGGTAGAATCATCTTGGGATCTATGCTGAGGGCGATGGATCATGGGATTTCCATCGGGTATGCATAGTTGTATTGTTTTTGAGCATATTGACGTTGTCATATGAGTATGCATTTGTAGGTCTTGTGTTAGGACCATGTTCATATATTGTGTTGATCTGATCTCGGATTAAACTGACGTGATTGTCGTGGCATTGTGCATCTCGAGGTATCCTCCGTATTTTCCTCTGGGTATTCGTCTTTGATGGACAATCGGTTTTTGCGTTGAGATTTGATGATGATATCTGATGGATTGAATTGGACAGAGTTAGTAGATTTCGTAACATTGAGTTATGATGATGTTTTGAGAACTTTGGGTATTGTGTGAGGAAACAGTACGAGACGTAAATTTCGGTAGAGTGATGGCGGTAAGATTACTTTGGTAGCATTCTTACTTAGTACTTCATTGGTATGTAATTATTAATGTGATGTTATTGATTTCATTGTTGGATATTATGGCTGACCCCGTCGTGGGATTTCTTTTTAGGTTCTTGCGATATCGAGCTTGTAGCGGTCGTGGAGAGATGAGCTTCCCGGAGGATACTGGCTAGGGCATGTTTTTATGAACTGAATTCCTGATCAGATATTGTATTCCGCTGCTAGAGTAATTGTATTTGGTTGTCCTTTTTGCTACGTGAGTATTTTAAATGACTTTTTGATATCTAGTAACTTGAGTTACTTTGGAAATCGTTTTCTAAACTATTGAGTTCCGGCCATTGGGCCTTGCCCTTTTCAAAATGAGGTTTTATGGCGCTTTTGATAAACGAGTTTTATAACGTCTGCGAATAATTTTAAAGATAGTACTACCGTTAGCCTCTTGGGCATTTGTAAATGTTTGCAAAAAATTCTTTTAGCCTTGTGGGTTCCATCTCGGGGCCCGCGGCGCTGTAATATTTCCGGTTAAATCTGGGGGTGTTACACTATATACCTCCTACCGTACAAAACATAACATTCTTAATCCTAGCCGTATCATATCCTATATTTTCAGAATTTACTGTATCACCGTATTGTATATGAAACCCGTATCCTATCCGTGCAACGTGGAACATAATACTACATCACTTTTTATCCCAATGAATACTGCATTCGAGACGGTCAGAGGTATGTGGCGTTGTTATACCTACCAGACCAGTCCTTCCAAGGAGTCGTAATCTTCCTCCAAGGAGTCCTATCGGTCGCAAGGTTTCCGGCCTATATACCTCCTATCGTACAAAACACAAGATTCTTAATCCTAGCCATATCATATCCTATATTTTCAGAATTTACTGTATCACTGTATTGTATATGAAACCCGTATCATATCCGTGCAGCGTAGACCATCCTAAAACACTGCTAGATAGTTCTCTAGATTCTTTATCCTGCTGTACATATATATGCTCAATTTGAAACTACTACTGCCATAAACAAAATATACACCATTAAAGAATATTAATAAGACTACTTCAAGAATACTATTATCCCTCTGAATGTAGGTTCTTGTATCGTAATCTTGCCAGAAAATTGCTAAAAAAGAAGAACACAGAGAAATAATGCACACACCAGTAGTGATCAAATATCATAGAGAATGACTGTCGAAATGATTTATTTTTTAAGGACAAAATTCTAGAATTTTCTTAATCATCAAGAAGGATAAAAAGTAGTCATAATTTCTCCTGCTTCTTAGTTCTTATTTTTTTTCAAATGTTAATATACTTCTTAGTTGCACATGTAAACCAATCAAGTTTAATATTCAAAAAGACACATATGGTCTATATATTAAGATGAAATATCTACGCACACTACATATATACATGGACAAAGGCAAACATGACAAAAGAAGGCGCACATGCAATACACACAAGCGCGCATAGGACAAATTCAAGAAATACCTCTGGATTTTCTTTTTTCCTTTAGGAAAGTGAAGTCCCAATCATCTTTTTTCCAGTCTTCTTATGCTAAAAGGAAATTTGTTCTTTCAAAACATTTGCCTACTATAAAATTTCCAACTAAAGTCGGCATTTTCCCTTTCCATGTTCAGGATGTCGTAGGCATTTTCCCTTTCCATGTTCAGGATGTCGTTCGAAACTTGAAAGGTAAAATAGATCGATGTAATGCTATACTTCTTCTGCTTTATTTCCTCAGTATTGTTTTTATTTCACTTAATTAATCAACGATGTTATAGCTGCAGAAATAAATAGAACAAGAACGTGACAGCTTATGATAAAACAATAAAACTCACTTAAGTAGAAAAATCTAAGATGACCTAATAGCCACCGAAAAATTCCTGCCGAGCTTATGGACGCCAAACAGAAAGAATTCCAAAGCATCCTATGCAGAACAATAAAACTCATTTAAGTAGAAAACTAACCCTCGAGACCAAAGCCCACTAATTACTTAAATAAACATATTCAATAAAATAAATTAAAACAAGAAGATGAAAGTAGCTGCAGCAATAAATCGATCTCTAATGGATTATGATTGCTAACCAGTTGTCTGACACAGTAATATCATACTTTTTCTTGAAAATACGATTATTCATAAGTTAATTCATACATGACTATTATAAACATGGAATCTAGTAAAATTTACAATCTACACAAGACGAACACTTATCATTATAAACACGAACAAAAAACATGATAATTTTTAGAAACTAAAGAAAAATCATTAAACAAAATGTAACAAAAAATCTGAAAAATTATCAGGTTTGGTAATTAGAATAGAAGTCTTCTGCATATTAAATATAAACATAAATAAGAGATAGTTACTTCGATACGTTACAGAAAATCCTTTGTTTAACTGGATCACATAACAAAATGAGCCAAAACTAAACAAAAAAATGATTTTGTAATGAAAATCCAGATCTCATATGCACATAAAATGTAGGAAATACATATAAAATAAAAAATGTCCTTGAGAAGAACGTTGGTGCACCTGGTAGTTTTCTGGCAGTTTCTTAAGGTATCGGCTATTCAATGGCGCAACCTTAGGTTCAACATATCCTACAAAAAACATCACATGGAAATATCAAAAATCGATAATCTAAATTTTAAAAATGAAACTAAAACTGAGATAATAAAAAAAGAATAAAAATGGAGGTCAAAAAATAAATCAATTACCTGTAAAGAAGAGAAAAATCACCATTAAATTACATGATATCATAGACCTAAAGTTGCAACTCTTGACAACAATTATGGGAAGTGGTAAAAGATATAGGTGTGGCCAAATTATTCTAAAACAAAAATCGGCGACCTAATATCCATTCAACTAAACAAAATCGAACGAAAAATAGGAAATATAACTACTAAAAAAATCATATCACCGGTGATGGGGTGGTCGGGTGGGTAATTCGAGGAGTGAGGAAGTAGAAAGCTATACAACAGATGGACGGTTAATTAAGAAGAAAGTAAGTAAGAAATAAACGGGCTTCCTGTATTTTTTTTAATTCAAATTTCGATGTCGGAATTTAACACATGCAAGTAACACTATAAAAAACAGTTTTCTAGTGCACCATTATCATGATCATAAACATGGAATAAAATCATAAATTAAAAATAATATTATTTTTTGAAAAAAAATATCATTATACAGACGAAACAAGAACACATGCATCCTCCAACAGAAACACACACAACATAAGGCCTGAAACATAAATTGGGGTGTATTATTAATTTATAGCAAAATCCCCCAAAATCTTGTAAAATACCGCATTGCAGAAGCGAAAACTTCCCAATATTTCCGAATTCAACAACATAAAATGGAAAAGGAGACGCAACTCGCACATCAACAGAACTGAAAATCAGCTAATTATCTTATTTATTGAAAAAAATAAGAAAAAATGAAAAGAAACACAGAACATCATACACAAACCAGATAACGATAACAAAGCGTAAGAATAAAAAAACATAAAAAAATAAAAAAACACGACTTTCACACATGCAGACATAAAAAATCACAGCGCAACGATAAAGAAGGGTTTTTTTGCTAACCACATGTGCAAATCAAATATGATAACCTTTGATAATCACACCGCAAGGATGAAGAAATCACGAACCCACGGCAATGAAGAAGGGTTTTGAAGATAATCCAAGCTTTGGGCAAATCACAGCGCTAACCTTTGGGCTTTGAAGAAGGGTTTTCTTGCTGCCGCTTAAAATGAAGAAGACCGCGGTGATGAGTATTGAGATAAAAGAAATGGAGAGATGGCCGCCAAGGTATCGATTAAAAGAAAGAAGACCGCAGTGCCAAAGATCGCCACCAAGGGATCGATTACACACTTAGAGGAACGGAGAGTTCTAGAGAGAGATGGAGAGATTAGAGACTTCACGTATTTGCCAAGTGCATTTGCCTTAATCTGAAGAAGAAAATAAGAGACCGGTTGGGTTAAATAACAGGTCTTTTAAGTTTTTACACTTTAGAGACCCATCAACAAAAACAACGGGTCTCTTATTTCTTACATATTAGAGACCCGTCAATAAAAACAATGGGTCTCTTAAATCTCTCACAAAAAAATGGCGGGCCCATTTGACATATTAGAGACCTGTTGTTTATAATATTAGGTCTCTTATATTAAAGAGTCCCGTTATCTTTATCAATGAGTCTTTTATTCTGGATCTCTTTGCTTGTTTTTGTAGTAGTGATTATAGGCATGGATTTATAAGATCATACTTCCCTTGGGCTATTTTATCTCATTTTTCCTCTCTCATCCGTTCTCATCCTTTGAATTCAATCTATCATAAAGGCATTTAGAATTTTACTCAAACGGTTCGATCCGATTCGCATAGTTTGGCTCGATCTGGAGCTATCAAATGTCTACTCAAACGTTACATTCTAAGATTTGACACTTTCAAACGTGTTCGAGCCTAAGATTCGACACTTTTAAATGCATACTCAAACGTAGTGAGGTTCGGTATAGTTCGACTCGTTTATAGCCCACTCATAACTCTCACTTGCGAAAACTCACGTATAAATGTTGAGTTGGTGGAATAGTAGTTACCCGATCAAGCCTCCCTCCTTTATTTACTGGATTACTAAACACCACCCAAAATTACTAGACACCGCCCTAGAATATTACCTTTTGCCCTTAATTCATATTAATTAGATTTTGGATCCTAATTTAACAATACTTTTCTCTCTAAACAACCCACCCGATGCAGCCGAACCGCCGCCACACTATCGCCGCACAGCCGCCGTCCGCCGCCATATTTCCGCCGCGTAGCCGCCGTCCGCCGCCGCACCGCCGTAGTCCGTCGCCATGACCGGAAAAGGAAAAGTGCCAGTACTTTTTTTTTTCGTTTTACTGTTTCATTGGCCGCGGCCGCCGTGCCGGAGTGCACGGCAGAGGCCGTGGCCGTTATTTTTTGACAAGCGTCCGACGATGACGCCTGGCCATTGAACAGGCGTCCTCCGATTCCGCCTGTCCATGCCGCAGGCGTCCACGGCGGATGCTCGGCTGTGGGTACTGTATATCCACAATGGACGCCCAAACCATGCCTGAGCGTCTAGATCGGACGCCTAGCAGCCAGATAAGCGTCTGCCTCGGACGCTTGGACCATGGAAGTGGCGTCCAGACCAGACGCCTATGCCATGGTTCAAGCGTCCGTTCCGGACGCCCCAGCCATATTTTTGGAAAAAAATAAAATTTTCAATTAATAATTAATAATGTGTATTCTTTGTATGATTATTACTTATTAGTTGTATTGTTTGCTAAATGCAGATGAGAGGAGGAGCGAGCAAATCTATGTCGCTAGTCACAGAGTTGATGGGTTCTGGAGCGCGTCACACCAGAGCTCGTGGTGTTGATGCTTCCGTTCGTAGACAGCAGGAGGCAGAGCGTATGGGATTCGAGGACGTACCTTATACTGATTTTGGTACTGAGGATTCGAGCGAGTATTATTCGCACGATGAGGCTGACGATCAGGAGGGCGGTGATGATTCTTCTTCATTTTTGTGCCGGGTTCGGAAGGGGAGAGGGGGGAGGTTTGTGACTTCTGGGTCTACCAGTAGTAAACGGCGTAAGGCAGAGGATGAGATATCTTGGATGGTTTCTGAGGAGATGCCTCGTGGCCCTATCGACGGCAGCGTTATCCCGAGTTTCGGTAGGCATGTCGCCGCGCGTATCTAGACTGGAGATATGAGAGGTTTGCTGAAGTGTCACACCAGGACTGCTGCTTGTCAGAGCTTGAGTCAGTGGCGCTCAGTGATGTCACCCTCTTTAGTGAGTCGGATCAGTGGGACTGGGTTAACCCACCTGACGGATGCCATGTTCAGAGATATTGACTCCCCGTTGATTTCTGCGTTCGTTGAGCGGTGGCAGCCCGATACGAACTCTTTTCACATACCGTTCGGAGAGATGACCATCATGTTACATGATGTGTGGCAGATCCTTTGCATTCCTGTCGAGGGGCGATTGGTTGATGTCGATAGCACATCTACACAGTTGCAGGTGGATGTGATGGAGGTTCTTGGAGTATCGCGGTTGTAGCTACTGAGTACTCACTGGGGGGTGGCGGCATACTTATGGACTCGATTTTCAGGTCATGTCGCGATGGAGGTCGATTGGAGGGCACCCAGGCCGTAGCTTGGATGTGGTTGTTATTTGGATCCACCTTGTTTGTTGACAAGAGTGGTAACCGGATTAGGCCTTCCTGCATATTGGAGGTGAGGGACGGTATGGATACTACTGGTCAGTATTCATGGGGTTCGGCCGCATTGGCTTTCATGTACCGTCATCTCGATATCGCTAGTCGCGGCGACTCCATGGGGATTTGTGGATGCCTTACCCTCATTCAGGCTTGGATTTATGAGTATTTTCCCTGCTTTCGACCTCATCGAGAGCGTATGATTGTTGACTCCATGCAGCCTCGAGATTCTACATGGAGTGTCCAGCCCGAGGGTAGGGACGAGCACCGACTCCAGTCTTTGCGTCTCCGCATTGATCAGTTGACAGCCGCAGAGGTATAACGATTCCTTCTAACAATCTCACAATTCATTTAAAAATAACTTGTATAACTTGTTGATTACATGTACGCAGATACAGTGGTTGCCTTATGGCCCTGATCCGGTGAGGGATGTCCCAAGGACCACATTCATTGGATGGCTATGATATCGGTATATTATCGAGCCATACATGCCTGGTCGGGCATTACGGCAGCTCGGTTATGTGCAGACCATCCCTTTCCCAATCACTAGACCAGAGAAAGCGGTTCGGGCGTGGTCGAGCAGATTGTACCGAGTTGACTATCCCATTCGGATGTCATCTGATGCTTGGATGATGTTTCCAAGTGCATACAGGCATCCTCTCGCTGACTATCACGCTGCTACTCATGATCAGGCTACTTGCGCCGATGATTACATTGAGTGGTATTATCAGTATTCGCACCCTCAGCTACTGAACGACGGTGAAGCACCTGGATCAGTGATCCCTTCTCGTTCCAGCACCGATTACGTATGTTCTTTAACTTTGTACTTTGTTTGATTTCATCATACATTACTCATTGTATTATATTGTCTCTATTTTTTACAGTGGGTGAGTCGATCCATCGCTATTACCCAGCACTGTATCAGACACCTTCCCCCAGACCAGACGGAAGAAGCGACGATGATGCTCGAGGAGTACATGAGGGATTGGCATTTGGCCAACTAATTTTGTATTTTATATTTTGTTTGTTTTGTGTAAGACGGTATTTTGTTTGGCGTTTCGTTTTTTTTGTATTTTGTATATTGATTGGCACTTTCGTTTTGCATTTGGCACTTTACTTTTGTTTGTTTTTTTCTCTTCTGCTTACAAAAACGAAAATTTTTCTGTCAACTATCAAGATCAACATAAAACAAAATCAACTATCAACTATAAATATCAACAAAAAACGAAAATTTTATTAATTAAGGAACATACAACAAATAAAGTTTTACATCATACCGACTAATCTATTCCATTTTTCTCTCCTGCTCGTATACAAATTCTACCATCCACCAACACTACTATCATGGAATCTAAACCAGTTACTCGCTATGGGCGGTACAGGAAAATTAGGCATTAAATCTAGACGAATAAAATGTTTGTACGTATCTCATAAATGACAAATGACAATCTCTTGGCTAGGCCGTGTTGCTGTTGAGTGTGCTTTCAACGGCAGCACAGTGAGAGATGCAAATAAAGATCTACCATTTCCGAATCCGAATAGTATGACAGTGGCATTGAAAATAGTAGCAATAGGGAATAAATCTTCAGCAATAGCCATCCAATGATCCGATCCACACGCACCACCATCCCATGTAATATGTCGAACCTCAGGTTTAATCCCATCATAGTAGATCGATCGGTAGAGTGTACAGTTAGCCATAATTTCATTTGCAAGGCATACACGTACAATACGCCATTTATCTTGGTCGCCAAATATGTAGTCGGCGATAACACGAAATCCGCAATTACCGTCTCCGGGGACATCGAGATAACCTTCAACAAACGGCAAAATAATTCCCGGTATCTTGTCGATATGGTGATAGCTACCAATCTCCACTCGATGGTGTCCATCTGCAAACACATATTCAATATATTAGATATTATCGAACTTAAAAAGATACAACTCATTGAAAAACTTCAAAAAATAATACATCTACAAAAAAAATTCTCAAAACAATATAAATATAAAAAATTAGTCAAGAAGACTATTTTTATTCCTAATGTTTTTTATTTAACTTATAACATATAAATATAAAAAATTAGTAAAGAAGACTATTTTTATTTTTATTCCTAACGTTTTTTATTTAACTTGTAACATATAAATATAAAAAATTAGTTAAAAAGACTATTTTTATTTTTGTTTCTAATAAAAATTATCTTTTTATTTAACATGTAATACATAAGTATCCTAGTCCAATATAAAAAAAGACACAGTATTAATAAATTTGTTCATACCTGATGAAGAGGCATTGTGGACTGATGCAGAAGAGCTGCGACCACGACCACTGGATGAGCGGGAACGACCACGACCCCTTTGGCTATACTCCCAACCACTAGGATCGCGTCTAGTCGATGAACTTCCTCTTGGTCGACCCTTAACTGCCGTATTCACTTGTGGTTCAACGTAACGCGTTTGATCAGGGTGAAGATGATCGTGGATCATAAGTGATACATTACGGACAACTGCAGGATCGCTCTGTCTGACCTCATCGACAAGGGCCTGAAAGTACCGCTGGTCCTCCAATTCAGCACCGGTAGAAGGATCGACAAATTCGGTCGTGTCTCCACCATCACTAATAATAAGTGTTTGCCAAAATATGTGAAGACGACTAACACTGCATGGGGTCCGCGATTCCATATGTCTCTTGAGCTCACACGCACAAGGAATCTGATGGGTGGTTTGGAGGGAACAACCGCAACGATCGTACACTTGATCACTTAATTCTCTCATACGTGTCAATTCATTCGACAGTAATCACAGACAATCATGGGAAACACGACAGCGCAAGTAGTTGAACGGAAAACCAGAATACACCACGCCTGTACGACACCTAGACTGTTCAAGTGTGTATCTGATCTGCATAAGTTGTGATTCAATCTCCTGGTTCACTTTAGTCCAGACGGTATCGAGGGCTCCGGTGGAAGAATTAAGCCATTGCTTTAACTCGGCATGTGCACTCTCAACTCTAGAAGTGGTTGTGTTTCCAAAATGAAGCACTTTATTCGTCCACGCAACAACGAACATCTCCTTGTATTTTAGCCATGTACCCTCAACGTATGATATCACCTTAGGATTCCATCTCCATGTATCCTTCATGAGTTGCACCGCTTGATCATATTCCTCTTTGGTCGCCGCTTCCATGATTTTCTTCCATTTCCCATTTTTAAACCTTTGGCCCATTTCTTTATCTTTTCCACAAATTCTATAGACCTTGTCTTCAACATCCTTATTAATATGCCATGTGCAAAGCAAGTGGGCACTCTCTAGAAATATCTCTTAAATAGGACGCATCAATCCCAACTCGCGATCCGTAACAATAGCCGTCGGATGAACATCAAACCCAAGCAAAATTTTCAACTTCTATAACACCCACGCATAGCTCGATTCGGTCTCATCTTTCATAATTGCATAGGCGATTAGGAAGTTCTTGTTACATGGAGTCATCCCGACTATCTCGAGAAATGGCATCTTGTACTTATTCGTTTTGTAGGTGGAATCCATGCCAATGAACCATCTGTAGGTCCGGATTAAGTTGATTGATGTTGGATGTGCCATGAACACGTGGGTACTTGACATTTGTATACGGGCGGCTGCGTCCAATGTATGTAGTTATTCGTCACAGCCAAATGGTGAAACTGACCGACGACATCTCTTTCTTCAAAATCATGCTTCCTCAAGTGGTCTCTATAATTATAGATATGTCGTCTAGTTGGTTTCTCCTCGGGAAATTTATTCTGAATGGCCGCCAAGATGGCACACGGCTTGAGCAAAGACTCATCTCACGAACAACTGGTTTGGCCGATTTACTCAGTCCACTCATTTGACGATGCCCCTCCGGATAAACAATAAATGAGTGATTGTGCATACCCTTACTCCCAGAGATCGGTCTGATTATCCAACCACTCAAGTCATGCAATTGTTCGGCCTTTATCTGAAATGTACACTTGCATGCTTTTGTCTGTGTCCTTTCAAACAGCGACATCCAAATCTCTTAATACCCCTCTGTACTGTTCACCACGGTTACATCTCAATAGCTTTGTCTTTCCTTTATTCTTGTACGATGAAATGATCAACTCGAAACCAATTTGAAGAGCAATTTTTTTCGCCCAACCAATCGAATCACAATCACTAACGAATATTTCGTCATTAACGAAATAACCACTATAATCAACGCCGTCGCCTTCAAATTCTTCCAATATAACCTGAAATTTTTCATTGACAGAATGTTAATAATAATACCAATAATATTATTATTAATATTTAAAATCAGGCAAAAAAAAGGGTCCAGGCATCCAAAAATTGCGCCTGGACCATGGCCGAGGCGTCTGGCTTGGACGCCTGGCCACGGTACAGGCGTCTGAATCGGACGCCTAGCCAAGGCACAGTCGTCTGAATCGGACGTCCCGACCATAGTTCAGGCGTCTGGTTTAGACGCCTAGACCTAGGACGGAGCGTCCGCACCAGACGCCTGTACCATGGTCCAGGCGGAATCTGGGGACGCCTGTACCATGAAACAGGCGGAATAATCAGACGCCTGCGTTATTTTCTCCGAAAAATTACCTCCATATGGGAATTCTCATCCATTTTCGTAGTTGTCGATAATATTGATGATATATATTTGATTGTGTGTTATATTCGAAAAACTTGAGCTTGAAAGATTTTGGTGTGGTGTGGTGTTTAGAAATAATGAAAAACTTGAAATGGATAAAAAGGTAATCTTATAGGGCGGTGACTAGTAATTTTGGGCGGTGTTTAGTAATACCCTTTATTTATTGTCCCCACTTGAGATGACAATTCATACGAGATAACATTTGAAGTCCCTCAAAGGTAAGACAATGTTACATGGAGAATCAGGACAAAAGAGGAAGGTGAGAGGAAGTTGTGGGGGGGGGGGGGTTATGGTTAGAAGCTAGGTGGTCAAACCACTTAGTCCCTTAATCCAACACTCATGTATTTAATCCGCTATATACACCTTTGATAAGTTTTAAATGTACTTATAAAATTAATTAGTTAGATCACTTAATTGTATCAGATACTATTTCTCTAGAAGTATTATTAATTTAATTTTCCAGTAATTTTTTTAGTTCATATGACCGTATTAATTTATCCAATAAACTAAATTAGATATCTAATATCCAATATTCACAAAGAGACAATAATCTCAATTTAGTTTACCGTATATCTTGTTTGCGCGACTCTATAGGTTCTGTAATATCCTGAATTTCTACTAGGGTTGTTCAATATTATTTTATATGAGTTATATTATACAGTGTGGGATCTGTACAGTATAGATAAAACAATTGAAGGACTAAGACATTTATATTAGTATAATTGTTGTAGTTGGTCGACAATTGCATTTGAGGATATTGTGTATCATATGAGAATATTATTGGAATGAATATATGTATTCAGCATGTTATGTATATGTATCCAACATGTCGAGACGACGGACAAGAACAGTTGAAATTGGCTAAGTATCGCCTGATTAATGTACGCTAGTATGAGGACTTAGCGCACGCTAACGTGCAGAGCTTACGTATGCTAAGAATGACCAGTAATGTACGTAAGATCATATTGTATAGGATATAGGCTGTGGCCGACAGGTAGGTCCCGACCTGAGTTATTGGCATTTAGCGCAGGCTAATGCATAAGGTTAACGCATGGTAGTGCAGAAGAGGTCAGAGGGAATCTACGTGTGGACCCGGCTACTTTTGGCGCATGTCCCGATAAGCTCAGCAGATGTTTGCTATGGAGGATTAGCGCACACTAAGCGTAGGTCTTAACACACACTAATACCAGATAAGTCAAAGGGAATCCCGGCTTTGTTGTTTGCTTTCAGCATGTGGACCCAAGCATCTTCGGAGTAGGTGTAGATTATCGAGTCAATGGGGATTAGCGCGCACTATTGTTGGAGAATTGCGCACGCTAATGAGCATATTACTGTAGCAAGTTAATGTTGATATTACATATGCTACAGCATGGTTTACTGATAAGTGTCAGTTTTATACACTTATCTGAGATTAGTATTGATATATTTCATCCATAATTATGAGCTAGTCTACTCGTTTTTTCTTTGAATTAATTAGTTTTTAATAATTTTATTTTTATAGGATGAAGATGTAAATTTAGTCTTAATCGGATTGAATTACTGATTTACTCAAGAAATAACATGTTTATAAAATATTCTCTTTACTGAATTTTTATGTATTCATGTAGTAGGGCTTTCCGAGATGAGTTCGGCAGTCTTTCCGGATTCAAAATTAGGGTTATATATCAAAAGTTATCAACCGAAGAAGATTTGGGGCGAAAACGCAAAGTCTAAAAAATTATGGGATGAAAATGAAGTCTGAAACTCCATACGGGCGTAACATCATAAATTTACGGGTGTAACTCACACAGCAACTAATGTACAAAAGTCGTAGCCATGTTACGGCCGTTGTAATATCCGACTGTAACTTTTCATTTTTACCTGTCATTGTATTATTCGGATAATCTGATTATCATGAATCGTTGCATTTAGTATTACGTCGTGGTATTATAGATTTAAATATCATATCGTTGTTACTTCATTTCATATGTAATGATTCGATGTTAATGAGAGTGTTGCATTTTCGAATTTTTCTGTTATTGTAGCGTACGCTACACAGTATGATTAACGTACGCTAATACTGTGCATTAGCGTGCGTAAGTTTTCCTCGGTTGCGTACGCTAAGAGGGAATCTGGCAGCAGTTGACTTCAGCACGTGAACTCCTTAGCCGTTAGCATGCATGTGATCTAAGTCTGAGCTGTCGTGTCGGTGAGAATCTACTTTTATTAGCGTGCGTAACCCAACTATCATTAGCGTGCGCTAACGGCCTGCGATAATTCAAGACAGTAGCCACTGTAAGCCGTTTACGTACGTAATATCGACCGGATAGCGTACGTAAGTTCATTAGCGTACGCTAATCTGTCCCAATAGCGTGCGCTAACTCTGCACAGTCTATTTATAGGACCAGCCTGTTTTTCATTTCTTCACAACCCCAAACCGAATTTATCTCTTCACATATCATACCTCTGCCCTACCAAAACGATATCAACCTTCACCAACTTGTTTCTAAGCCTTTAATCTTGGAGTGGAGCTCATTTCCTTGGAGATTTGGAGTTGTTTTGAGCTTGGAATATATTCTCTCATAGCATTGAAGTTGTTCTTCATTTCTGGAGGTAGGTGTGCTTTCTTCTCTGCATTATCTTCTTATGTTGATGATTAATGACGAATTATACTTCACCTAGAGTTAGATTAAGCAAGTAAAACATAGTTCTAATCCAACCTTTTTAACACTTCTGATGAATATGTTAAATAAGGGTTTGAGATGGAGGTGTTCTTGATGATATAGTGATTTTAATCATGTTGTAACTACCATACTCATCTTGTTGGACGAATTTAGCTCAGTAGGACATTGTTGGATCGGTTAGCTTCATCATAACTGGATTTAGTCAAGAACTTGATATCATATAGTGTTTAAACACCATTTTAGGTATTTATTTACCTTGAGAAGAACTTGATCATGTTAAAGATAAGATTAGATGATCTAGTTCAGAAATCTTAGAAGCTTTAACAAATCATATTGGTTCAGATTCACAAGTCTTTGAAGATTGATAAGGATCTTGATAATTACAACAATAACTTTTCATGAATCTAATGTGTTGAGAACTTAGAATGTTTGATCATCATACTAGATAAATGGTGAATTCACCATCATGTTAATGAATCTTCCAACCTTGTAAACAAAGACTTTAATAACCCTCATGGGTATGGTGTAATCTCAGAACTTACGAACTTGTTGTTAGCTTATAAGTCAATTTAGATGAGAGGAGAATAATCATAATGTGCATATTTTACCTTTCAACGTTTTAATGTTTTGGAAAGTTTAATCATCATAAGATGATCTTAACATCATAATTGGTTATTCAACATACCCTTGATAGAACTCTTGTTTATGATGAACCATGCGAACATTCGGTAAATAATGTAAACCGATTCTTATGGTTGTAATGATGTTAGAAGGACTCCTGACATAAGGCTTCAATAATTGGTAGTAACAAACTATTCTAAAGGATTGTAGGTTGACGTCTTACTAATCCTATATTGATAATTATACGAATATGTTTTGAGTAAAATTATTTCGTTTAAGGTCGTTTGTTGGAGTAAAATTTGTCGAGGACCGTTCGTTCGTTCCGACAAGAAGAGGACTATTCTCGTCTCCGTATTAAGGCAAGTTATTTTGCTTGGTTATAATGATGATTAGATTCTTGTGATGATTATATATTTCATGTGTATGAATTGTTCATGTAACGTTTGTCGTGATTTGACATTGTCCTTGATGTTATGGGATTGCATTCCCAAGTATGTCGTTTTGAATCGTTGATCTCGTTGGTCCTTATTTTCACTTTGGTGAGTTTTTCTTGATCCTTAATTGGATGTGTATTTCATTGAACTTCGTTGTCATGTTGTGTCGTGACATTTCCGGAATCACATCTGCGTGCCGATTGGATATTGTGTAGGATTTTTAGCCGGGCACTTGTATAGTCATACGTGGATGTTGCCGTATTGGACTGTGCACACGAGACGTAGTTCGTGAGGCTAATTAGGTACATTGTCACACGTATATTCTGGATTCCGTATACGGGGTGGACATGTACACGGACACATTTCCGGATCGGGCGTACTGTGATGTCCATCTTTGAGCTATATTGTTAATCGTTCATAGTCCATGTATGATTGGATGTGTTCGATATTTTGTGACTGATTGTTTCATACGCCCGAGGGGTATGATTAATAGTCGGAATGATTTTCTTGAGATCTATATATGTGAATTGTATAATGTCGGAAGAATTGGTTATCATGTATATCTGACCCTGTGTTGGGCGAAATACTTGTATTGTATTTTAGGTCGAGGCAAAGGCACGGCACGGGAAGAGCATGTCGACGGCGAAGGGTTCGGAGGATACTAGTTCGGGGGGCCCTCATCTTTGTTGTCCGGTTATGTTAAACCATGTTATGTTATTTCCTGCTTCATTTAAATTGTTATTTGGTTGTATTTGACATTTGAAGTATTTTCCATCCCCATATGGTCTATACTTGTTTTTCGGATCCTGTGTGTTGTAAGGCCGTTGGCCATATTTTAATAAACTCCTAATCGGAGAAATGACTATTCGTTGTGATTCGGTATCACAAATAATATTTATTTAACCTGTTTTGGATATCGCACAGTGGGTCCAAAGTGTGGGATTCACGGCACTGTAATAGCCGCCTTTTGGGCTGTTACAGAAGATGGTATCAGAGAATTGTTTCTTTTCTTTTATGAGTCATTGAGAAATGAACTAGTATCAAGAGACCTTCGTGTCACGTGTGACCTGTGCAAGTGCCTGACCCTACGAGCCAAATACGGTATGTACTTTATGAGCCATGGTTTAATTACTGGCATGATATTGATATCAGTATGGGTCTCCTTGTTGATCATGTTATTTCGAGGAATTGTGACAGGATTTATCTGATTGATAATCCGAGGTAAATGCTGAATTGATTATACAATTGAAATTGTTCGACTTGGCACTGATATGATATTCGGTGCGACATTTGTGGTATCGATAACCGTTTTCCTTCAATATGTGATTCCTTGTTGCTATTAACTTAGCATGAATTTTAGTATCTTGAACTGTACTTATGATTATCATTATGATTGATTCTTTCAGTATGGAAAGAAACCTGAGAGGTCGTGGCAGAGGGGGGCGAGGCCGCGGAAGGGGCCGAATCCCAATACCTCGAGCCAACAGACGCGCGAATGCGGATCAGAGTTCCGCAGAAAGTGGTTCACCTTTTAGGGAACAATCGCACCACAGTGGGCGCGGGGATGCGCGTGTCGATCCTTACGTCGTAATGCAGGGCATGATGACACATATGACCCAGATGGGTCAACTAATGGAAGCTATGCAGAGGGCCGCTACTGGCCAGCAGCAGGGGGCTCATCCTCCTCCTGTGATTGGCGGACCCGTGAGTCGGATTATCAGCGACATCTCTCGCCAACGACCACCGACTTTTGAAGGCTCCTCTGAGCCTGCTGACATTGTGCATTGGATCGAGCATTTTGAGAAACTTTTCCAGATGGTGGGTGCCGGAAGAGAATCGCGTCTCGGTAGCTGCGTATTATCTTAGCAAAGGCGCTCATACAGTGGCTTTCGGTAAGGCCGGGTGATGGTGTTTACACTTGGGAGGAATTTAAAAACCTCATGCTAGACCGTTACTATCCAGGGCCACTCCGTGAGGCCAAACTGCCGGAACTTTTGAACCCAGGCCGTCGAAGACGATGATGTATTATCTGTTCTTGAGAAATTCCAGCACTCCTTCCTTTTGCCACAACAATTATCCGAACAGAGGCCGATAAGATCAAATACTTTCTCAAGAGGCTTAAACCCCGAATGAGAATGCACATTGAATCACCACTGTACTACCTTATCGAGTTCATCGAGAAGGCTCTGAGTACGAACTCACCGCGAAGGAGATTTCCAAGAAACAACCCGATCCAACAACAAAGGTCAGGAACCGTAAGCAGTGAGAGTAACCGGGGAACATTCAGGAAGCCCCAGTCATTGCCAAACCCTTCTGATCGACCACCCATGGCGTCGAAGCCAACTGGATCGCACTCTCGAGCGGTCCCCTCCTCTGTTGTGTGCTATAACTGCGGAGACCAGGGGCATATCAGCTCCAAATTCCCGAAGCCTGCCGTCACATGCCATACTTGTGGCAAAAATGGTCACCGTGCTTGTTTTTGCAGGGGTGGACCCGGACCTGAACCAGTAGCGTCTCATGCCCAAGTTCAATCCTCTGTCCAGAACCGGATGCCTCCGTCCGCTTCCTATCAGACCACCGGGGCGAATAAGGGAATGGGCCGTGGGAATCAAGGTGGTACACCTGGTACCGGAACTGTGAAACCCAGGATTTACGAGATGAAGAAAGATGACGATCCCGAGGCCAGCATGATTTCAGGTATACTCGATATCCACTCCCAGCCTGTATGTGTTCTTTTTGATACCGGTGCTTCACACTCCTTTATATCTTCTTCTTGTTTAAGTCATTTGCCTCTAGACCATGTTATCTATTGTGAGCCCTACGTGATTGGTCTACCTGATGGTAGAAGAATTATTGGGAATCGTGAAGTCCAGGACTGTCCGATTCGTTTGAACGACCGTGAGTGGTTGTCAAATCTGATTGTAGTCGATCTACCTAAGGATGATATAATCTTGGGTATCGATTGGATGAATCGTCACGATGCAATACTCAGTATCCGCAAGCGGATGGTTACCGTCACTTCTGATGATGGATTCGAGTGTATTTTTTGAGGTGATAATCCCAGTCGTTCTGGGAGAGTCATCAGCGCTATGAAAATAGTGAAACTGCTTAATCAAGGGTGTATTGGTTATTGGTGCTACATGACCAAAACAACTGATCGACCAGTTGAATTGGCCGACATTCCGGTAGTCCGAGATTACCCCGATGTATTTCCAGACGAGTTACCAGGCTTACCTCCTCATCGTGATGTGGAGTTTATTATTGAGTTAGAACCAGGAACGTCCCCGCTCTCAAAAGTACCGTACCGTATGGCTCCGACTGAGATGCAAGAATTGAAGAACCAGCTTGAGGAGTTGACTGACAAAGGCTATATTCGACCTAGTGCGTCCCCTTGGGGAGCACCAGTGTTATTTGTGCGGAAGAAAGATGGATCTCTACGATTGTGTATTGATTACCGTGATCTGAACAGGGTAACCATCAAGAACAAGTATCCCTTGCCTCGTATTTATGATTTATTGAACCAACTTCAGGGAGCTGCCGTGTTTTCTAAGATCGACTTGAGATCTGGTTATCATCAGTTGAGGATTCGAGAGTCTGACATTTCGAAGACAGCATTCCGTACTCGCTATGGGCATTATGAGTTCGTGGTGATGCCTTTTGGACTGACTAATGCACCGGCAGTGTTCATGGAGTTGATGAATCGAGTTTTTATTAACTATCTGGATCACTTTGTAGTCGTTTTCATTGACGACATCCTGATTTACTCTCGCGACCACGAGGAGCACGAGAGTCACCTCCACCAAGTTCTCGATACATTGAGGCGGGAACAACTTTATGGGAAATTTTCTAAGTGTGAATTCTGGATGCCTGAGGTTGTCTTTCTCGGGCATGTGATATCAGCCGAAGGGGTGAGAGTGGACCCACAAAAGACGGAAGCCATTCGAGATTGGCTACCACCGAAGAACGTGAAGGAAGTTCGTAGTTTCCTCGGCTGTGAGTTACTACCGACGATTCGTAGGAGGATTCTCTAAAATTTCGCAACCGATGACTAACTTACTGCGGAAGGACAAGAAGTATTTGTGGTCAGAAGCATGTCAGCAAAGTTTTGAAGAGCTTAAGAGTCGATTGATTTCGGCACCTGTTTTGGTCTTACCAAAGGGAACAGAAGGATTTGTGGTGTATAGTGACGTGTCGAGACAGGGTCTGGGATGTGTACTAATGCAGGAAGGGAAAGTAATCGCCTATGCATTGAGACAATTGCGACCCTATGAAGTTAACTATCCGACCAACGACTTGGAGTTAGCAGCCGTGGTGTTTGCTTTGAAAATCTGGCGTCACTATCTTTATGGAGTTACCTGCCAGATCTTTACAGACCACAAGAGCCTAAAGTACATTTTTACTCAGAAGGAGTTGAACATGAGGCAGAGAAGGTGGCTAGAATTAATCAAGGACTATGATATCGAGATCCTTTATCATCCGGGTAAAGCAAATGTGGTTGCCGACGCATTGAGCCCTAAGACAGTGCGAGAGCGAATCTTGAGCCGTTTAACAGCACAGAGGGAATTACAGTTGGACCTTATGAGGCCAGAAATTGAAGTTTAGTTACAGCGTGTTCAGGGACAACTTTGCACCCTTGAGATTTCTTCGTCTCTTGATGATATGATCAAATCGAAGCAAATTACGGACCCATTCTTATCTCGAGTTTGGGATGAAATAACCCAGGGGAAAGCCCCTGGATTCGTGATCCACGAGGATGGATTGATACGTTTTAGAAATCGAGTTTGTGTACCCGCTGACGAAGAGTTGAGGAACTCTATCATGAGAGAAGCCCATGCTACCCGTACTCTATTCACCCGGCTCTAGCAAGATGTATAAGGATTTGAAACGAGAATTATTGGTGGGGAATATGAAGCGTGAGGTTGCCGAATTCGTTTGAGGTGTTTGACTGTCGTGAGTTAAGATTGAGCACCAGCGACCCGCAGGAATGCTGAAACCGCTCCCGATTCCTGAGTGGAAATGGGAGGACATATCTATAGATTTTATCACTAGCTTGCCGACGAGTCGTCGAGGAATGAATACGATTTGGGTGATTGTGGACCGTCTGACCAAATCAGCCCACTTCTTGGAAATTAAGGACACATGGGCCCCCGAGAGATTGGCCCAGCTGTTTATTAAGGAAATTGTGAGACTACGGTACCCCAAGAGCATTGTATCGGTGTGACAGGCGATTTGTGTCACACTACGGAAGGCGATTCATCGTGCGATGGGCACGCGATTGAATTTCGGCCACGGCTTTTCATCCACGAGGCCGATGGTCAGTCGGAGAGAACCATCCAGACTCTAGAGGATATGTTGAGAGCATGTGCTCTTGATTGGAAGAACGATTGGGAAGCCCAGCTGCCTTTGGTGGAATTCACTTATAATAATAGTTGGCACGCTTCGATTCAGATGGCACCGTATGAGGCATTATATGGCCATCGCTGTAGGTCCCCTTTATGTTGGGACGAACTGTCAGAATCTCTGGGTACGGAACCTGACATGTTATTAGCAGCTCGGGAGAAGATCACTTTGATTAGGAGTCGGTTGTTAATGGCTCAAAGTCGACAGAAGTCTTATGCTGATCACCGTCGACGACCACTGGAGTTCGAGGTTGGTGACCATGTGTTAATGAAGGTGTCTCCTACCCGAGGTGTTTTTCGTTTCGGGAAAAGGGGCAAGCTGAGCCCAAGGTACATTGGGCCGTTTGAGGTTCTGGAGCGTGTAGGTGATCTGGCCTATCGACTAGCCTTGCCACCGACCTTGAGTAAGATTCACAACGTGTTTCATGTCTCCCAGTTGAGGAAATATGTTGCTGATCCGAGCCACGTACTTCAATTCGAAGATATTGAATTAGCAGAGGATCATTCGTACGAGGAGCGTCCTGTACGGATACTCGAGAGGAGGATCAAGCAGTTGCGGAACAAGACTATTCCCCTACTGAAAGTTCAGTGGTCACGACACGGAGTCGAGGAGGCTACGTGGGAGACCGAGGATAGTATGCGAGCGGGATACCCCGAGTTATTTACCCCTTAGTTTCAAGGACGAAACTCTTTTTAAGGGGGGGAGTATGTAATATCCGACTGTAACTTTTCATTTTTACCTGTCATTGTATTATTCGGATAATCTGATTATCATGAATCGTTGCATTTAGTATTACGTCGTGGTATTATAGATTTAAATATCATATCGTTGTTACTTCATTTCATATGTGATGATTCGATGTTAATGAGAGTGTTGCATTTTCGAATTTTTCTGTTATTGTAGCGTACGCTACACAGTAAGATTAACGTACGCTAATATTGTGCATTAGCGTGCGTAAGTTTTCCTCAGTTGCATACGCTAATAGGGAATCTGGCAGCAGTTGACTTCAGCACGTGAACTCCTTAGCCGTTAGCATGCATGTGATCTAAGTCTGAGCTGTCGTGTCGGTGAGAATCTACTTTTATTAGCGTGCATAACCCAACTATCATTAGCGTGCGCTAACGGCCTGCGATAATTCAAGACAGTAGCCACTGTAAGCCGTTTACGTACGTAATATCGACCGGATAGCGTACGTAAGTTCATTAGCGTACGCTAATCTGTCCCGATAGCGTGCGCTAAGTCTGCACAGTCTATTTATAGGACCAGCCTGTTTTTCATTTCTTCACAACCCCAAACCGAATTTCTCTCTTCACATATCATACCTCTGCACTATCAAAACGATATCAACCTTCACCAACTTGTTTCTAAGCATTTAATCTTGGAGTGGAGCTCATTTCCTTGGAGATTTGGAGTTGTTTTGAGCTTGGAATATATTCTCTCATAGCATTGAAGTTGTTCTTCATTTCTGGAGGTAGGTGTGCTTTCTTCTCTGCATTATCTTCTTATGTTGATGATTAATGACGAATTATACTTCACCTAGAGTTAGATTAAGCAAGTAAAACATAGTTCTAATCCAACCTTTTTAACACTTTTGATGAATATGTTAAATAAGGGTTTGAGATGGAGGTGTTCTTGATGATATAGTGATTTTAATCATGTTGTAACTCCCATACTCATCTTGTTGGACGAATTTAGCTCAGTAGGACATTGTTGGATCGGTTAGCTTCATCATAACTGGATTTAGTCAAGAACTTGATATCATATAGTGTTTAAACACCATTTTAGGTATTTATTTACCTTGAGAAGAACTTGATCATGTTAAAGATAAGATTAGATGATCTAGTTCAGAAATCTTAGAAGCTTTAACAAATCATATTGGTTCAGATTCACAAGTCTTTGAAGATTTATAAGGATCTTGATAATTACAACAATAACTTTTCATGAATCTAATGTGTTGAGAACTTAGAATGTTTGATCATCATACTAGATAAATGGTGAATTCACCATCATGTTAATGAATCTTCCAGCCTTCTAAACAAAGACTTTGATAACCCTCATGGGTATGGTGTAATCTCAGAACTTATGAACTTGTTGTTACCTTATAAGTCAATTTAGATGAGCGGAGAATAATCATAATGTGCAGATTTTACCTTTCAACGTTTTAATGTTTTGGAAAGTTTAATCATCATAAGATGATCTTAACATCATAATTGGTTATTCAACATACCCTTGACAGAACTCTTGTTTATGATGAACCATGCGAACATTCGGTAAATATTGTAAACCGATTCTTATGGTTGTAATGATGTTAGAAGGACTCCTGACATAAAGCTTCAATAATTGGTAGTAACAAACTATTCTAAAGGATTGTAGGTTGACGTCTTACTAATCCTATATTGATAATTATACGAATTTGTTTTGAGTAAAATGTATTTCGTTTAAGGTCGTTTGTTCGAGTAAAATTTGTCGAGGACCGTTCGTTCGTTCTGACAAGAAGAGGACTATTCTCGTCTCCGTATTAAGGCAAGTTATTTTGCTTGGTTATAATGATGATTAGATTCTTGTGATGATTATATATTTCATGTGTATGAATTGTTCATGTAACGTTTGTCGTGATTTGACATTGTCCTTGATGTTATGGGATTGCATTCCCAAGTACGTCGTTTTGAATCGTTGATCTCGTTGGTCCTTATTTTCACTTTGGTGAGTTTTTCTTGATTCTTAATTGGATGTGTATTTCATTGAACTTTGTTGTCATGTTGTGTCGTGACATTTCCGGAATCACATCTGCGTGCCAATTGGATATTGTGTAGGATTTTTAGCCGGGCACTTGTATAGTCATACGTGGATGTTGCCGTATTGGACTGTGCACACGAGACGTAGTTCGTGAGGCTAATTAGGTACATTGTCACACGTATATTCTGGATTCCGTATACGGGGTGGACATGTACACGGACACATTTCAGGATCGGGCGTACTGTGATGTCCATCTTTGAGCTATATTGTTAATCGTTCATAGTCCATGTATGATTGGATGTGTTCGATATTTTGTGACTGATTGTTTCATACGCCCGAGGGGTATGATTAATAGTCGGAATGATTTTCTTGAGATCTATATATGTGAATTGTATAATGTCGGAAGAATTGGTTATCATGTATATCTGACCCTGTGTTGGGCGAAATACTTGTATTGTATTTTAGGTCGAGGCAAAGGCAAGGCACGGGAAGAGCATGTCGACGGCGAAGGGTTCGGAGGATACTAGTTCGGGGGCCCCTCATCTTTGTTGTCCGGTTATGTTAAACCATGTTATGTTATTTCCTACTTCATTTAAATTGTTATTTGGTTGTATTTGACATTTGAAGTATTTTCCATCCCCATATGGTCTATACTTGTTTTTCGGATCCTGTGTGTTGTAAGGCCGTTGGCCATATTTTAATAAACTCCTAATCGGAGAAATGACTATTCGTTGTGATTCGGTATCACAAATAATATTTATTTAACCTGTTTTGGATATCGCCTGGTGGGTCCCAGTGTGGGATTCACGGCACTGTAATAGCCGCCTTTTGGGCTGTTACAGCCGTAACATCTGAAAGTTACGGCCGTATGTCCTCATAGTTTCGGCCGTAACTCCTCAAAGTTACAGCCATAACTCTTGACAGATTTTTGATCATTCTTTAATCTTTTATACTTTTGGTCTATTATTGAGGGTATGGCTGGCCTTGATCCGATCTAATATAATAATGCTGGAGTTTTGGAGCTATTAGACGACTTTAAGTGTATAAATAGACCCCTTAGGATCCATCATTAATGATCATTCATCTTATTATTTTCTCACTTTGTATTACATTTTCTTTGTGTGAAGAATACACCTGTGTTCTTGAGAGAGTGTATCTAATAGTGGTTTAGCTTATGTTGTTGAGGGAGTTTATTGTTTCTTTCTCCTTTATCTACTAAGGGAGTTAGGATCAATTCTTTCCCTTTTTCAACTAATAATTGTAATATCCGAGATTTTTATTCTGATTTATTCGAAATTTTCTTTTTCTTAGACCGGAAATTTCTCGGTTTCCGAGCGTTGGTATTATTTTTTCTCGACAATCGATTTTGTGTTTATGGCCATATGTGGTGATTTGTTGTACATTATTTTCATTTCGGATCGATGTTGTTGTCCGCGAGCATTTCGTCGTGTTCGTTCCGTGCGTTTTTAGGAATCGAGTCGTCAGGCCACGGCAGCCGGGCGCTGGCCGGACGGTTGCGGGAGGAACCGGCACTGCAGCTGGGCGCTGGCCGGACGGTTGCGGGAGGAACCGGCACGGCAGCTGGGCGCTGGCCGGACGGGCGCGGCAGGGACCGGCATAGCGTACGCTACTACCGGGAGGCTGCGCGCGCTAACCGTGATCGTAAGCGCCGCTATGCGGCACCAGCGCACGCTACAGGCGGGCGGTGAGGCCCCAGAGGTTACGGACTCCGAGAATTGGCAGTAGCGCACGCTACGGCCGGTCATTCTGTGGCGCTAAGCGAGACATAGCGCACGCCGCTCGGCATCTAGCGCGCTACTGGCGAGGATCGATCAGAGCCTCTGGATCGACGATGTGTTGTTGCCCAAAATATTTATCCGAAGATTAATCTGTGGAAGACGGACAACAAACAAATGCGGGAGCACTTCCGAGAGAAGATAAATAAAACAAGATTTGCCGGGTTTGTTAGGCCGGGCTTGAATGCTCTCGCGAGATGTTATTAATACAAATATTCGTGGATACAAGTATTAATGAGAGAAATCTAAATACAATGAGTGTAAAAGACTCTGTTGATCCGGCTCTTGAGCGAAGCTAGGTGTTCTTCGTCCCGCGGTAATGCTCGAGGAGAAAAGGCCGGAGAAGTAAGACCGAAAGAAAGGCTGTTGCCAAGAGTTGGATGTTAGCCAAGTGCAAGTATTGTTTACGTATTGAGTGCTTGAATTGTGAAGTTTGAGTGTTTAGAGAGTCGAATCTCGGTTTGTGCGAAGAGTTTTGGTCCACTGGACAAGTCTTGGGAGCCTTGTATATATAGAGTGAGGGCCCTGTCCCTAGTGGGTGATCGCCTTTCGGCATTTAATGCAATGGGGCGATCGCCCTAAAGGTTACGTGGCCGCCTGCCAAAGTCCAAAGCTACGGTGGTGGCGGTAGTGCGGTCAATGAGGATCGGCACGCGTCGGAGCTCTTGTCACGGGAGGTCCCACTTAGCTACTTTCGGCGGACCTTGTCGGTAGGTGCAGTTTGTAGTCACATGTCTTGTCCGCCAACTCCTTTCGCAGTGCAGGCCATCTTTGGTAGGTGAGGTAGGTGACAAGATTGTCGGCGCCTTTTGTGGATCTGCACGTGGGGTCGGCTTTGAGACTTGGCCTTTGCATTTGGATGGTCATCGGTGGTGATCGACTGGATGGTCTTCGGAGGTCGACATGCGCCGGTGGATGGAGGTCGCCAAGGGTCGGTCGCCAAGGGTAGGTCGCCAGTGCCGAGAGACGGTCGATCGCCAAGGGTCGGTCGTCGAGTACCGAGGCGATCGTCTTGATGTCGATCGCTCGGCACCGGACTTGTCTGGGCCTACGGTTTGCGATCTAGCATGCCCGGAGGTTAAGGCTCGGTCGCACAGTCGCCGTCGCGAGCTTGCCTTGGTCGCTCAGCGATAAGTCGGTCGCTCGGCACGTAAGTCGGTCGCTCGGCCTCGGAGGCGATCGCGGTCGGAAGGTGTTAAATCTTGACACAACAATTGCCCCGACTTGCTCCTATGTTGAAGACATGGGGCGAGGTGGTTCTTCTTGGTGATCGTGTACGGATGAGGACCAGGCGTCTGAGGTGACTTAGGACTCGGACTTGGGCTTAATCATGGTCGATTGGCTTAGCTATCTTTCGGTCTTGTACACGCAAAAACAACATTGGCGATCCCCCATGGAAACTTGGTGGTTTCGCTTTATTTGAGAATCGTGCACGGTCGCGGAGATCGATGGACCGACCCCATGACCGTGTCTTGGTGCACAAAGACAATGAGTGCCTCGTGACTCACTTTATTATGAGGGTCCTCTGTTAGGCTGCGCCTCGCCTTGTTTTTAAGCGAAGGCGTGCGGTCTCGGTCTAGAGGAGTCCTTGCGCGAGGCGGCGTCGGATGAATCAACTCCACGCCGCGGCTTGTTAGCTCTGCTTCCACCTCGGCCGACCATGGAGATGGCCGACCTCGACGGTGTACGTTGAGACGGGGTTGTGGAATGAGTCCAGATTAATGTTGGAGGGCCCTCGACTACGCCCGGCCTCGTATTTAAACGAAGGCGGGCGATCTTGGCGAAAGGGACCTTGCATGGCGAAGCGGCCGGTTCCATGTTGCCGGGGCCATGGCTTTATGATGTGCGGTGGGCGATCTTATGCCTTAGTCCGTCATGTTATATCTTTGGATGTAGATGGCGATCGTGTCCTCCGAGCTGCGGATGATGTAGCGTGATGATCGGCGATCGGGTGGAAGGCTGTCGATCATCGCTCATTGCCGATCGCTTTATTCGTAGGTCGATATTGGCGATCGGGTGGGAGATCGTCGTCCGGTGCCGATCGCGGCGCTCACAAGGCTAAGAAGAAACCTTTGCACGGCGAGAAAATCTGCGGCTCTTGCCGGAAGGCTGCGTAGAGTCGTAGGTTGGGTCTTTGTAAGATGCTGAACATAGGCGAAAAACCTGAAAACCTCCAGGACCGCGTAGAGGCGGTCTCATCGCTTATGGGCTCGCCATTGATGATGAATACGTCTACCCGGTCGATGTAGTCCGAGTCGGACTCTTCTTCTCCTGCTTGATTTGCATCATGCGAAGGGGACCTTGAGCCGGACGACCACGGTGGCGAAGTACTCGGTGAAGCCGTGCGCCCGGCTCGTTGAAGGAGCGATGGACCGAGGTGGCAATGAAGTATACCACCGGTGGGCGAGGTCGTCCAGCGTCAGAGGGAACATTCGGCACCTGGTCGCGTCCGATGCCCCACACCCGGTCATGTAGATGTTGAACCTCCTCAGGTGCACTTGGGGGTCCGATCGCCCCACGTACATGGGTGTTTGCGGGGGAGCGATCCTATGCTGCACGGGGGCGAGCTCGATGTCGATCGCGAGCGGCTCGCTTGGCCCGGCGATCGTCTTCTTGGCGCCTGCCCTGGATTCCAGGAGCGCCTTCATGTCGTCGACTTGACGTTGCATTGCAGCCATCGCCGTGGCTTGGTCGCTTGCCGATCGGCTTTGGGAGCAGGAGCCGAGGCGATCGTGTACCGATCTCCGGGCTCTGCTGCCGCCGACCTCGGCAATTCGGCGAGGGGGAGCCAGACGGCTAGGCTGCCTTCTGGGAGTCGGGTAGGCCGAGCTCCTGGTGACGGACTCAAACTCCGTCGTCTCGTAGCTGGGGCCTGACTGCCCCGGTCGCCAGGTCGGGTCGCTGCCCAGGCGATCGAAGACAGAGGTGCCCCGGCTGGCGAGCGCCTCTTCCTGCGGACGGGAGCCTCCTGGCGAACGCTCGGCCCGAGAGCCTTGAGCTTCGCTTGATCTCCGGCGAGAGACCGAGGGGCGGTAGCTGGAGGCGCGTCGAGAGCACTCCGTCGCTCTGAAGGGCGGCGGGGCCCCTTCGATCTGTTCCTTGGTTCGGAACCGATCGAGCGAGAGGCTCGGGCCGCCTTCCGGGGCGTGGTCGCGCCTCCGGCGCGGCGGCTACCTTCCACCATCGAGTGCGGCTCGGGTGGGGCGGAGCAGAGTGCAGCCGGGCGGCGGCGGCTTTCTTCGGCGAAGGCGGAAGACATGTTTTGAAGGATTTCTTTTGAAGTGCGGTGAGTGTCACTTCAAATATCCGCCCGAGAACGATGAGTGTTCTTGGGACGGTAGGTGTAAAAATTCGAGGTTGGATGCCCCTTCTTCTAGCGCCAATTGTTGTTGCCCAAAATATTTATCCGAAGATTAATCTGTTGGAAGACGGACAACAAACAAATGCGGGAGCACTTCCGAGAGAAGATAAATAAAACAAGATTTGCCGGGTTTGTTAGGCCGGGCTTGAATGCTCTCGCGAGATGTTATTAATACAAATATTCGTGGATACAAGTATTAATGAGAGAAATCTAAATACAATGAGTGTAAAAGACTCTGTTGATCCGGCTCTTGAGCGAAGCTAGGTGTTCTTCGTCCCGCCGTGTAATGCTCGAGGAGAAAAGTAGGAGAAGTAAGACCGAAAGAAAGTTGCCAAGAGTTGGATGTTAGCCAAGTGCAAGTATTGTTTACGTATTGAGTGCTTGAATTGTGAAGTTTCGAGTGTTTAGAGAGTCGGAATCTCGGTTTGTGCGAGAAGAGTTTTGGTCCACTGGACAAGTCTTGGGAGCCTTGTATATATAGAGTGAGGGCCTGTCCCTAGTGGGCGATCGCCTTTCGGCATTTAATGCAATGGGGCGATCGCCTAAAGGTTACGTGGTGCTGCCAAAAGTCAGCTTCTGGTGGTGGCGGCCGTGCGGTCAATGAGGATCCGGCACGCGTCGGAAGCTCTTGTCACAGGAGGTCCCACTTAGCTACTTTCGGCGGACCTTGTCAGTAGGTGCAGGCTGTAGTCACATGTCTTGTCCGCCAACTCCTTTCGCAGGTATGGGCCATGCTGGTAGGTGAGGTAGGTGACAAGATTGTCAGCGCCTTTTGTGGATCTGCACGTGGGGTCAGCTTTGAGACTTGGCCTTTGCCGACTGGATGGTCATCGGTGGTGATCGACCTGGATGGTCTTCGGAGGTCGACATCTGCCAGTGGATGGAGGTCGCCAAGGGTCGGTCGCCAAGGGTAGGTCGCCAGGTGCCGAGAGACGGTCGATCGCCAAGGGTCGGTCGTCGAGTACCGAGAGGCGATCGTCTTGATGTCGATCGCTCGGCACCGGGACTTGTCCTGGGCCCTACGGTTTGGCCAGTCTAGCATGCCCGCTGGGTTAAGGCTCGGTCGCCTGGTCGCCGATCGGCAGGCTTGCCTTGGTCGCTCGGCAGTAAGTCGGTCGCTCGGCCTGTAAGTCGGTCGCTCGGCCTCGGAGGCGATCGCCGGTCGGAAGGTGTTAAATCTTGACACAACACGATGGTCGGCCCGCTAGCGCACGCTGCCGGCACACTAGCGCACGCTAGGGCGGTCTGCCTATATATTTGACCGAGCAGCCCTGTTTCAACACATTTTTTCATTTCATTCTTTTCCTTCCGCGGCCAGAGGTTTTGAGAGCGATAAGGCATGTTGTTTAACAACAAAATCACGAAGATCCTGAGTCCATATCATTGATCGATCAATCCATAACATCCTTCAATCGACCGAATCAAGGTTAGTTTTTCCTAAAATCCAAACTTTGGGAAATTTGGGGATCTTGGTAGATTTCGTCCGTTTGAGCCTTATGAACTTAAATTACTGATGGATAATTGTAGATTAAGTTGTATTCTATCATTTTCACCATCTTTCCACGGTTTTACCATTTCCGATTCGTCGATTATATGAACTTCCGTTTGACGCCTTCAAGGTATCCGGGGAAATGCCGCAGAGAGGAATTTGGTCGTTTTGTGATGTTTTTCCTCATATGATTGATTGTTTATTCGATGATAGGATATTAGGGACGATTTCCCTACAAAAATCTGGTGTTGAGCCCTTCCGATCGTTGTTTTCGTTGGAGTTCCGGATTTTGCCAACCGACCGTACCTTCGGAGTATCCGCGAGAGATTACCAAGGCAAGTACCTTGATATACAAATTGTAACTGCGTGAAATCATCGTTGTCGAAGTGTATGAATTTATACGGATATATGTATATATATATATATATATATGTGTGTATATATATATATATATATGTGTGTATATATGTATATATATTTTTATATATATTTATATGTTAAATATATGTATGTATATACGTATATTGATATATATGCCTATGTCGGTGAACGAAGAGTGGTGAATTGCTAACACTAGTTGGCGTACTCAACTTGGATTGATGGATGAACTATAGTTATTCATATAATATAGTAAGGTTATATGTATATATATATATATATATCTATATATATATATATATTCGGTTGAGTCGCAATATAAGGATATATGTGTAGCGTTGGTTGGTTGTGCCGAAGGCTTATTGTGTTGGATCTTGATTGATAATGTACGTGTTATTGTTTATTGTGTGGTTATGGACTGTCGGATAAATTGTGTGAATTGGTGTATTGATTTGATAATTGTTGAAATGATTGATTGTGTACTTGATGTTTGTAATAATGTGAATACTTGTTGTGAGAGACGTCGTATCCGGGAACCTACGAGGCGGGGTGTGTACTCCGGCACGGTGTCTGTTGCAATGTGCGGCTCCATATGTTTGGTGAACACGGTGTTACCTAATGCGCGTGCAATGGCGCTCTGTCGGGAGTGATCGCGGCGCGGTGACATGTTCAAGGCGTCCAACAAAGTGGAGTGAACGCCCGTGCACAGTGTGCAAGGGGCGCTGGCGGGCTTATTGGTAACGGATATTCGAGTGATAGCTAAGACCCGTTCAAGACAATCCTCGTATTTCAAAGTTCTTTCAACTCTTTTCAAATCCGGTCTCGGTATAGACTGTGATTAGTGTTTTTGATAGCTTTTTTCAAATTGTTTTTAAATCGTTGTTATCGGGGTTAATTAACCAAGGATGTTTGTGAAATCTCAGGGTTAATTAATCAAGGTCTTGAGCAGAATTGTCGAATGAGAGGTGTGCCTTTGATTATCTTGTGATGATTATTACGTGCATTGGGTCGAGGACCCGAATAACGTTGTAATGGTTTTCTTGTAAATTGTTTTCCACATGTTGGGTCGAGGATCCGAGAGCTTTTGAAGTATTTTCTAAAAGTATTCCCGTTTGATTTTCAAAACCCCATGATGGCCTGAGTCAATAATAATGTTTTCAAACTTTCTTATCAAAATACTTTTCCTTTTATAAAAAGGGATTTTTCTGACTCCTTGGGCTCGTTTAAAGTTTCATTGGTGTTATGTTCCGTACAGAGGATATGACTATGTGATTATCTTTCACTTTGTGTATGTGATGCTATTCTGTGTGGACTATGGGAATGTGTGGTTTGTGTTAAAGCTTCACGACTGTTGAGATTTATGTTGTTATTATTTGTATATCTTGTATATTACGTACTTGCACTAGCAAAATTCCAGTTTGCTAACCCCCGAGTTTTCGGGGGGTGGGTGCCTGTTATGCGCTCAGGTTTTGGCAGCTCGGGAGCAGTCACAGGATTGGCTTGGAAGGAGATGGAGGACAATGATACTAATCACACCAGAGTTGGAGTCTTTTCTTTTGTTTCATTCTGGTCGGTATTTCTCTGTCGTTCGAGTATTCACCCTTGCATGGGTGTAGTTTTCATTTATTAAATTGAGTTGTCATTCTTTTCGGTGTTCAAGTTTATTATTGTCATTGTAATATGAATGTCGTTAGTTCTGAATTGGTTAATGACCTTGTCGGTCTGCTTTGTATTTAATTTTGACCCCGGTCGGTCAATCATTGAGTAGTCTTTTGGAGTTTATCCTGGTAGATCCTTGTAATAAGGGTCTACGGCGTGTGACATTCCCGGTCGTATTCTGGGGGTGTTACAATAATGACCACTCAAGCTTGTAATATGTTCAATAAACCCTTCATGGGCTAACTTATCCTTAGTTGGGATTATAAACTAGGTTTGTCATGTTATTTAAGTTTGTATAAAGATCTATTATGGATTACTTATTATTGTGTGTGATTTTCATTGTTTTACCAATCTTTATTTATTTGGCCAATAAATGATGATATTTATGGTCTTCATATGTTTCGAAAGAAAATATGTTTGATTAGATCAAATGATCTTCACTCTAAGTTGTTCTAGGGATAGAAATATACCTCTAAACCTTTGAGTTATTTTCATAAAACCTAATGCTATGCATTGAATCCAATCAACATAGAAATATAGTGGATTGATTCAATATATAAGGGGCGTTTTGACATTCGAAAGAGGAACCGTCTTTTTAAGGAAAATCGAATCTACATAACATAATAAGTAAATACATCTTGTGATCTCCTATACATCTTATATAACTAATGATGAACTAAGTTTGTAATCCTAACTATTCCATTTTACCTTTTATCAATCTATTATTAGTGCAATCTTTCATTTCCTTAAATTTTAGAACTATTATTGCATTTTCCTTGCAATTGTCAAACCGAACTCTTAAATCGTGTGTTTCAATCATTTAAATCTCTATAACAAATAGATAGATAGTGTAAAATTCAATATATAACCTAACTTCCTCGTGGGATCGATAAACCGGACTCAAAAAGTCCACTTACTACTTGATACGATATCGTGCACTTGTGATAGTCACACAAAAGACGTGTCAAGTTTTTGGCGCCTTTGCCGGGGAAGTATAAGTGTTATTTTTGAAATATTACATTGTAAACTATTATTATAGATACAATTTCTTGACATTGTAACTTAGTACTCAATTGTGTTTGTCCGGTCAAGTGGCGGATAACGGTACTCCGTGACAATTAAAGTCGGATTTTTCAGTTTCCCACAACAACTGATATTTGTAGATATTTTCCCCTTTTTTTTATCATGGAAGAAACCTTGAATAACATTGAAAAGAGATTTCCCTTTCTTAGCAAAAAAGTTATTTTAAAAATTTAAAAGACAAGACTTGAAAGGATGAGGTTGCTTATGAATAAAATCATACATTTTGACATTAGATTCTATTGAAGCCAAAGTGAGAATAGCATGTGAATTCACAGAAATACCTACTAGATTTTTACCAGGGCTTGGAAAAAGTTCATATGCCAAGAAACGACGAGCAAAGATAATAGCCGTTTGCTATAAATGTGCTAGATGGAACTGTAATTTAAAATGTCGATCTTTAGGAATTCCATCTACAAACAGAGAAGATAAAATTCAGTTTATTAAGAATGGTCTGAATAAAGAGAATTTAAATAATATCGAAATTTCTCTTGACACGCATCCTAGTGGACTCGTACATTACGGAATTCGATGTTTGTGGAATAAATTCAAACCAGAATATGAACAACATCTTGGGAATCTGACGTTAAAAGACCCATTTTTCCAATTTGTAAGAAAATTAGATGGGAAGCTTCTCCCCGACTCTTAGAAGGCATTTAAGCCGTTTCTGAACGTAAAATCAGAGGAAGATGTGAGCCACAATCACAACTATTGTACATATGCGTAAGTATCTTTTGTTTTTGTCGTATGGTGAGATTTTCTGAATAAAAAATGTGATACGCGATACATGCATTCATTATTTTATTGAGTAGTTGAAGCGCAATTAACGCAATCACAGATTTGTTAAATATTTTTATCTTATTTTTCTTTTATAAATAAATATTGTGCTTGTTTCTTTTATTCATCCCTCAAACTTGTACTTTTCTCTTTTTCTCTCAAATAAGTTTCTTTTCAAAAATAGAATCATCATCTTCCACAAAAAGATTTAACTCGGTCTGTATTTTTGGTGGAGCTAGTTATGGAATAGAGGCATGCTTTACTGAAGCAGCCCACAACTTGGGTCGTACCTTAGGAGAAAAATGCATTCATGTAGTTTACGGAGGAGGAATTCTAGGATTAATGGGACGCGCTGCTGCTTCTGCCTATATGGAAGGAGTAAAAGTATTGGGAATAATTCCAAAACCTCTGGCTGAAAATAAAATCACCGGGGCAACTATTGGAGATGAGTTTAGAGTTGTAAATATGAAAGATCGCATAACTCACATGATGAATAATTCTGACGCCTTTATCACCCTTCCCGGTGGTTTTTGCACTCTTGAGGAACTTTTTCATGTGGTTACCAGAGCCCAGCTAAATGTTCATAAAAAACTAATAGGTCTGCTTAATGTCAATGGTTTCTTTGATGGTTTACTATCTTTCATCGACTATTCTGCTGAAAAAGGTTTTATTTCCGAGCGTGCAAAATGAATCATAGTCGTTGCAACAACACCAGAAAAACTAATAAAAAAACTCATTGAATTTGTTCCTCAACCAGATCCAGCTCTAGCTAATATTGTCTGGATGAAAGATTTTACCGTGAGAAAACGAAAAGTGGATTCATTTCTCTCCCTTTGATAACTGATATCGGACCTCTTGTTATTTTTACTTTTTGTTGTGTGTAAAAATCGTGCTAAATGATGGCAGCTTAAGGAGTTTCTTTTTGATCTCTTGACGCGCATCAATTCGCGATTTATGTATTGTTATTTTTATTGCTGTAATTTTTTATTATTTATTTTTAATAAAAACATTGATGGCAGCGTAAGGCGACTATTCGGACTTTCCTCAAGCACATCTTAAAAATTATGTTATACTTCCGGGTATATTTTATTTTCTTTTATTGTTTGCCTCGTATATTTTTTCTCTTGCAGATCCAAATAGGCGTTAGCTCAAGCATCAACTTTCATAACAGGGAGTATTTTGTTCTCTTGCTTTTTTTTCTAAACTGAGGACAGTTTTTTTTTCAAGTTTGGGGGTGGTGTGTTTTGATTATTTTGGTGTGTCTTGATTATTTTTGTTATTTGGCTTTGATTTTTTTTAGTGTATATTTATATATGTATATATATATATTGTTTTGTGAGATTTTTAGATCTGGCCATAACACCAATAAGTTATCTATATACAAGCTTCTAAAATCATTTTAACCGGTAAAAAAATTGTACATTCCAAAAATTTTTTGAGCCTTAATCTCTCTTTCCAAGCCTTGTAATTATCATTTAAAATGAGTCACTCGTTACCTTGAGAAAAGAAGAATCAGTCGGTTGATGAAAAATAGAACTGAAATTTACTTAATTTGAGGAGTTTTTGATATTTCATGCTTAGCTAATAAACGATTTTCTGCAAAAATTCTATTCCCTAAAAAAAAGGAGTCATTGGTGAAAAGAGCTACACGTTAGCAAATAACGGTGTGAAAGCTATCACCTAAAAAAGATGGAAAATGTGTTGGTGAAAAGAGCTACACGTTAGCAAATAACGGTGTGAAAGCTATCACCTAAGAAAAGACGGAAAATGTGTTGGTGAAAAGAGCTACACGTTAGCAAATAACGATGTTAAAGCTATCGCCTAAAAAGGATGTAGATTATGAGCAGATTTGAATTAATTGGTGGCTGAATTTTAATACACTCAATTTCGTGAACAATCACAATATTTGATGACGCCGATTAAATTCTTTTTCATATTGAGTCAAAAAATAAATGAGTGATCGAGAGCAACCATTAAAGGGAGTCGTGTGTCACGAGTGGGAAAGGAATAATCAACCTTTTGGAGGGGAAACCTTGCATTTTGAAATTACAAAAATAAAACCATGTTTTAACTTCAAAATCATTAGTAGATTTATTTTGAATCTTGATTCATTTCTATCTATTGCATAAAGATGGTTATTGTGTATTAATGGCATTTTGATCTATTTTTCTCTTTATATATATAATTATTTTTCTTAATTTGTGTGTGTTTTATTTTGTGTCTTATTTTTTATTTTTATTTTGTGTCAAAAACAAGGTTTGTCATGTTATTTAAGTTTGTATAAAGATCTATTATGGATTACTTATTATTGTGTGTGATTTTCATTGTTTTACCAATCTTTATTTATTTGGCCAATAAATGATGATATTTATGGTCTTCATATGTTTCGAAAGAAAATATGTTTGATTAGATCAAATGATCTTCACTCTAAGTTGTTCTAGGGGATAGAAATATACCTCTACACCTTATATGATTCTTTGAGTTATTTTCATAAAACCTAATGCTATGTATTGAAGCCAATAAACATAGAAATATATGTAAGGGGCGTTTTGACATTTGAAAGAGGAACAGTCTTTTTAAGGAAAATTGAATCTACACAGCATAATACGTAAATACATCTTATGATCTCCTATACATCTTATATAACTAATGATGAACTAAGTTTGTAATCCCAACTATTCCATTTTACCTTTTATCAATCTATTATTAGTGCAATCTTTCATTTCCTTAAATTTTAGAACTATTATTGCATTTTCCTTGCAATTGTCAAATTGAACTCTTAAATCGTGTGTTTCACTCATCTAAATCTCTATAAAAAATAGATAAATAGTGTAAAATTCAATATATAACCTAACTTCCTCGTGGGATCGATAAACCGGACTCAAAAAGTCCACTTACTACTTGATATGATATCATGCACTTGCGATAGTTACGCAAAAGACGTGTCATTTACGTACGCGAAGTAAGGCAGTAGCCTCTGGACCACGATAGCGCATGATATCAAAGTCAGTTAGTGTACGCTATGGCAGGTAACGCACGCTATTTAGTGAGAGTAGCGCACGCTAGTAATGTGCAGTATATATATATGTGCAGTTGGGTATTATTATTGATTTCGGCCATTTCTTCCCTTCATCCGATATAGAGAGTTCTTTGGCGAGGTTTTGAGGTCCCAAGCACTTGAGTGTTTGTAGATATGATCACCGTTAACAACATTAAGCTTGAGAGCATGGATTAAAGGGTTGTTCTTAAAGTTGTCAATGATTCTTGGAGGGAGTTCGATTGTTCTTCACCATAGTTCGTCAATACAAGGTAATATTCGTATCCATTCGATAGTAGTTCATTTTACAAGGATGTTTACAGGTTAGTACGCATGTTGGTTTATCCTATTATGTATGATGATGTTATACATGATTAAATGGAATTGTGATAAGAGATTAAAGATGTTGGTTAAGATTTTTCATGTTGTAAGAATGGTGATTCGTTCGAACGTGCTTGTAAGATGGATTTCCGAATCATATTGATGTTGTTATTGATATATGGGTATTGATATGATTGTAGTGGTTTTGAATTGTGTTGAAGGGGTATATTGAGGTGATCCCTTTCTTCATATCGGATTCTGGATGTTGTTGTCGTTATTTACTTCGTATGATAATGAATATGTAAGTATTGTTGTGATTCTTAGTGTTGCTTGAAGCTTGTTGAAGAAGATGGTGATGTGATGATTTAGATTTTCCAACGTATTGGATTAATTTTGATATGTTTATCGGATTGTGGAATCGTATTATGGTTGTGGATTCGTGATTGGTTGATTGTGTAACACCCCCAAGACGTTCAGGGCATATTACAGCATCATGGACCCCACCCCTTGGAATCCACCAAGCTAACACACAAACTGGACACGACAACAGTGATAGACATCATCAACATACGAACGACTTCTCAATCCAAGACATACAAAATAAGTAAACCGAACTTGACAGTGCAATGCAACGTTAAATCAACCCCAAATCAGGTACTCAACAATTACAATGTTCACAGGAAAGAAGTGCTCGAGTACTGAAGCAACAACGTGATTAATAAAATGTAAAAGACATGACATCAATGAACGACCATTGAACAGAATCACCCTTGCCCATCATCCTCGTACTGTCCGCATGCTCGTTCGCCTCCAAAACCTATACCTGAAATACAAAAGTATTTCCCCCATTTAAGGGGTTAGCGACAACTGCTAGTGCAAGTACAATCCATTTGAACTACCATTCTAATCAGATGAAATATGCACCAAAAATCATTTTAGAAAACATTTATATTCCGGAATATTACGGTCCCAAGCATAAAACACAGTTCTCCAACAAAATATTTCAAAGGTTAACCATTGGTACGAGACTCACGGCCACCGCACCCCGCAGAGGCCCTATCGGACCATCCCTGGGTGGTTAACCCTAATTCGGGATACGCATACACGCGGCACTACATATCCCTAGAGGCCCCGTCGGACCGTCCCTGGGTGAACATGTAACACCCCCAACCCGCTCAGGGATATTACACGCCGTAGAACCTTTCCTCAAGGATCTACCAGGCTAGTAACAACATGAAACATCTCGACAATGCCTTTAAGGCTAAAATGACTCAGTAGACCGATTTGGTCTTTCAATAAATACATACAACTCAAACTCATTATATGCCCACGCAGGGGTCGAATACAAACACTCCCGTACAACGGGAAAGAATACTTCAGCGGAAAATAAACTATAACTAAACCCATGACCTCATACGGATCCTCGTGTGATTAGTATCGTTCATGTTTCATCATCCTTCGTGCCGACCCTGTGTTATGCTCCCAAACCTGAATGCAAAAATAGACATCCACCCCCCGAATACTCGGGGGTTAGCAAAACTCCACTGTTTTGCTAGTGCAAGAACAAAGTGCAAATACGAGCCATACAATTCACATTCCACGAATAACAATAACCAGGAATCCTCAAAGATCCAAACGTAAAGAAAAGTACTTCCCGAGGCAAGAGTTTGGGTAAACATTTCCAAAACCGAAAGATCACAAATAAAAGGAAACAATTTATAAAACAGTTTAAAATGCCATCGAGAGTTTTAATAGAAAACAATTTAGGATTACCGAATCCTTCTCTTTCCAAAAATTAACAGGGTCACAGCCCAAATGTTTTGTTTTTCACAAATGAAACCAACAACAATACACAGGGTTAAAACCCACGTCACGCGTACTCGACGGACATAAAATACACACGCACCCGTGAAGTTTCACTCGTGAATCCAGGACGAAACCATTGGACTCCCTCCGTGGCCCCGTCGAACCCTCCCGAGGTGAGCAAACACATTCACAAAACATACACACGCACTCATGAAGTTTTTACTCGTGAACCCAGAGTGAAGTCATAGATTCCCCCGAGGCCCCATCGGACCCTCCCGAGGTGAGTAAAATACATTCACTAAACATACACACGCAGCGGTGAAGTTTCACTCGTGAATCCAGGGCGAAACCATTGGACTCCCTCCGTGGCCCCATCGAACCCTCCCGAGGTGAGCAAACACATTCACAAAACATACACGCACAGGCATCGCCTAGGACCAGGACGCCACCATGAATCCCACCCGAGGCCTCTAAGGACCCTCCCGAGCTGGCTAGCGAAACAATCAAGCACAGGCATCGCCTAGGACCAGGACGCCACCATGAATCCCACCCGAGGCCTCTAAGGACCCTCCCGAGCTGGCTAGCAAAACAATCAAGCACAGGCATCGCCTAGGACCAGGGCGCCACCATGAATCCCACCCGAGGCCTCTAAGGACCCTCTCGAGCTGGCTAGCGAAACAATCAAGCACTGGCATCGCCTAGGACCAGGACGCCACCATGAATCCCACCTGAGGCCTCTAAGGACCCTATCGAGCTGGCTAGCAAAACAATCATGCACAAATAACATATCACACCAAGGATATCCAAACAATTCACCGAGAGGCATCAAACACTTAGCAAAACACCACGTCAAACCACAATGCACCGAAATGAAACCATATACGTACACATGCATTACCAAGCGCAACATTAACGCCAAACATATCCAAAGGATTCACGTAGTCACTTACAACCCACACAATTTACAACACACACGCGTTTTGAAAGTGAGCCTTTAACGAGGCTAGCCGAATCTTTTGAAAACTCATTTCAAACAAATAAACAAACATACCAAGACGATCACCAATCATCATATCCACAAAAAAAGAATAGTATGGGCAAGGTACTTGCCTCAAATAAGAACAATGCGGAGAATCGAATGAAGTAGGTTGACACGAACCGACTACGAACCCGCCGACTCCACCGATCACCAACTCGCGGTCATAAACTACGAAGGACAATAACAACAATGAAATGAATTCCATAACACGACTCAAAGCCGTTGAATTCAAAGAACGAATGATGAAAGTTCAAGTGTTTTCTCCAAAACGGCCAAGAACACGATTTGTCCCGACAAAACACGAAAACGGAATTCCAAGTCGAAATATGGATATACAATCCATAGAATATGTTTAACATCATTTAACCACAATCTATCCAACAAAAACGGATGGGAAACGAGATCGAGAACAAATCCCCCAAAAAGTCGATTCGAAGGAAATCAAGAAATATACTTCGATTCGACGAAGAACAATGGATTAAATGATGTTAAACACAAGAATACTACCAAGATTAATCATACCCATCATGAATTAATCAACAACATGGAACGAATCGGACAAAAATGCAAAAACCCCAAAATTCAAGAAATTAAGGTTCTAAGGAGAGATTACCTTGATTCGCTGGATCAAAGGATGATATAGAATGATCAATCCATGATATTAACTCAAGAACTTCGTGGATTTGTCTTTCAACAACATGGCTTCGCCTCCTACGAAGCTCCAGCCGCGGATCGAAAAGAAAGGAAATGAAAAACGAGTGAAAATGAGACTGCTTGCCACATTTATACTGGGCCGGACTAGCGTGCGCTAGGCTGCCGAGCTAGCATGCGCTATCGGCCCAGGCCGCAATCCAGAGCCCCCACTGCCCTACTGACTCGGCCAGGTAGCGTGCGCAGCCTTCTGGCCGTAGCGCGCGCTACCTGCCGGTCGTAGCGTGCGCAATGCCCGACAGTAGCGTGCGCTACCTGCCGATCGTCCCCGAGTCCAGAGCCTCACTGCCCCTACTGACTCGGCCAGGTAGCGTGCGCAGCCTTCCGGCCATAGCGCGCGCTACCTGCTGTTCGTAGCGTGCGCTATGCCCGATAGTAGCGTGCGCTACCTGCCGATCGTCCCCGAGTCCAGAGCCTCACTGCCCCTACTGCCCAGCCCGATAGCGTGCGTCGGCCGGCCGCATAACGTGCGCTACTCCTTCCGGTTAGCGCACGCAGCCTTCCGGCAGTAGCGCGCGCTACGCCGGTTCCTGCCGCGTCAGCCCGGCCAACTGCTCAGCCGCCATGACCCGACGACTCGATTTCCGAAAACGCACGGAACGAACACGACGAAAAGCTCGCGGACAACATCATCGACCCGAAATGAAAACATAATGCAATAATTAATCATACGCGACCAAGAAAAGGGTCGAGACAACAAATACAGATACGGATACCCGTAACTTTGGATAAATTACAAAATGGCCCAAAACACCCGAAAATCACGATACGTGATCGAATAACCAAACCGAAGTTCACAACACGTCTAACAAAGTTAAACGGACTTACGGGAAATTCGAAACAGCAGTTTCGAATGAGATTCGCAAGAATCGAACTCAAGTGCGGAAAAGTCGCTAAATAGCACGGAACTCAACAAAACGACACCGAAACAAACTCGGATATCAAAAAGTGTAGAATTAATCATTCCCAGAATGACGAAACGGTCATGAGCGAGTCGTCAAAATGGACTTCCGCCGAAAAAAAAGAAATTACCGGAAATCGAAATTACGGGTATTACATTCTACCCTCCTTAAAAGAAGTTTCGTCCCGAAACATAAAATAAGTAGGGAGAAGCAATATCCCCTGCCAGGAAAACTCGACGAGATACACAAAAACCGAAAACTCGCGCCCAACGGCGAAACACTGCAAGAAACGCAAAGAGACATACGGCGTGAAAATACGCTCCACGGCGACTAACACAACGCCACCGGTAGAGATATAATAAAATCAACAAGTGACAAGCGTCATCAAACAGACAATACAATCGAGTCGATTATCCGAACAATCACAAAACACAACGAACGAAAATCAATATGATTGACCAACCCAACGGTACATCAATCAAAACGCGAGCCAATCGCTGAACAAATACAGAATTCCACTGCCCAAGGGTTGGAAGATCGAAAACGAGACTAATTTCCCGAACATAAGGGAATTACGAAGGAGTCTGAACGTTCAACAATCACGAAACGAGATCAACAGAAACCGAACAATCAAACGATCGAACCACAACGATCGAGACAACAAAAATCGAACAATCATGTTCGAATCACAAAGAACAATAAATTCAATCAACAATTCCAAGGTTCATATCTCGACGCGAGATAATATATATGATCCGGTAAAAACAACGAGATGTGTAATCACATAAGATCCACAGGAAAGTGAATAGCAATTGAAAAGTCACAACGACAAACGAATTATTCCGAAACAATACCACACTCGTTCGATCAACAAAAGCAAGGGGCAGGACAAGCTCAGAAATGTCAACGAACATAAACGAGTCGATAGAGTCGAAAATACAGAAGTTCAAAGTCCGATCCACTTCGAATAAAAGAACTAGTAGAACCAAAAGATGTTATTCCCGAACAAGGTTCACAAGAATCGAACCGAACTCGGAAAAGTCACAGCGATAACCAGATCGACCCAAAACAAGATCACAGCTCATTCAAACGATGAAACTGAAATACAGAACAAATTCAAAAAGTATCAACGAACACGAGCGAGTCGATAGAATTGAGAAAGAGGAAATGCAGAAGTCCAAAAACAATACGGGTATTACATTCGACCTCTTCTAAAAGAAGTGTCGTCCCCGAAACTCACAACAACGAAATCAAGGTGACAACACAACAAGCAACCGACAGAAACATCCTTCAAAGGCCTCTCAAAGCCGATCGTGATATATGTGCTGAAGTTCATGTCTCGAAAGACTTGGAACCCAACTCGCAAAACTGGATCCCGTGTCTCTTGGGTCCACACATAAAATACGTTACTGGCGAGAAGGACAATTGGTACGCGCATGCCCCCGGCACACCACAGTTGAAACACCTCGGCTCGGCATACCGAATATACAACTGTTAGGTATAATGAAATATAACGTCGCAAAACAACAAACCGGAGATGTCAACTTGGCATAACATATCAACACATACTAAAATCACAACAACCACGGCATCGTTCGACGATTACAACGGCCCGAACGATAACCAGCATATAATTACTAAACATCACGAAACAAGCACGTATGTACACAATCATACACACTTTCTCCGACTACAAGCGGGAATGATGGGTTTTAAAAACGAAAACCACCTTTTGAAAACAATTTGGAAACACCGGTAGATCTTGAGTATCACTTTACAAAAAGTAGTACAAACACCATTATTGAGACTTTTGAAGACCATCTTGCGTTTGAACAAAATGAGGACACTTCCCTTTTCGTGAAAAACTTTCAGAATATTCGACTCTCGGGTCTAAGTATAAGTGTTTCTAAACATCGAAAATATCTCAAAACATTTTGGTCCTCGAGGTAGAAGAATTTTGAAACATGTTGTGGCACCTTGGATGTACCAAAAGAAAATAATTCATTTTAAAAGTACGTCTCGAAATTTATTTTCTAAGATACTCAAGGTTTTCAAAGATAATTCAATGGGCTAGAATGCCCAAAAGTTTCAGGTAATTACACAAAACTTTATAGCGCCGTGGGTCCCGCGCCGGAACCCACCAGGCTAAAAACCATTTACAAAAACGCCAAAAAGGCCGATGACGGTAATATTTCAAAAACTCACAAAAGCCATTTACAAAATACTAAATACCGTCATAAGAATTTCGCCAAAACGATCAAGGCCATAATGCCAAAAACTCGGTTAACGGAATAGGTTTTCGAAATAAAACTCAGTCGGTAAAATACCGAAAGCCATTTCAAAAGAACTCACGCGGCGGATAAAAGAGATAAAGTCAAACATGCAAAATCCAGCAACGCTACTCCTCATATGAACGAAATATGAGGGTCAAATAACCACATATCAAGAAATCAAAATCCATAAGAGGATTCCGTCACTGAACAAATAATCATAAAAATAGCTCGTGTCACACGAGGCACAACACAAAGAAGGGAGACTTACATCCACATGTCGCACAAAGATGATGATCGTCCCACGATACTAATCACGACCAACAAAACTCAGACAACGCGTCGCGACACGACTCAGTCAGACAAAATCCGACGAGACAAAACTCAACAGACACCACTGACCCGACAGCCTAGGTTTCCACAACCTAAGCTCTGATACCATTTATGTAACACCCCCAATCCGCTCAGGGATATTACACGCCGTAGAACCTTTCCTCAAGGATCTACCAGGCTAGTAACAACATGAAACATCTCGACAATGCGTTTAAGGCTAAAATGACTCAGTAGACCGATTTGGTCTTTCAATAAATACATACAACTCAAACTCATTACATGCCCACGCAGGGGTCGAATACAAACACTCCCGTACAACGGGAAAGAATACTGCAGCGGAAAATAAACTATAACTAAACTCATGACCTCATATGGATCCTCGTGTGATTAGTATCGTTCATCTTTCATCATCCTTCGTGCCGACCCTGTGTTATGCTCCCAAACCTGAATGCAAAAATAGACATCCACCCCCCGAATACTCAGGGGTTAGCAAAACTCCACTGTTTTGCTAGTGCAAGAACAAAGTGCAAATACAAGCCATACAATTCACAATCCACGAATAACAATAACCAGGAATCCTCAAAGATCCAAACGTAAAGAAAAGTACTTCCCGAGGCAAGAGTTTGGGTAAACATTTCCAAAATGAAAGATCACAAATAAAGGGAGACAATTTATAAAACAGTTTAAAATGCCATCGAGAGTTTTAATAGAAAACAATTTAGGATTACCGAATCCTTCTCTTTCCAAAAATCAACAGGGTCACAACCCAAAGGTTTTGTTTTTCACAAATGAAACCAACTATAATACACAGGGTTAAAACCCACGTCACGCGTCCTCGACGGACATAAAATACACACGCACCCGTGAAGTTTCACTCGTGAATCCAGGGCGAAACCATTGGACTCCCTCCGTGGCCCCGTCGAACCCTCTCGAGGTGAGCAAACACATTCACAAAACATACAAACGCACTCGTGAAGTTTTTACTCGTGAACCCAGAGTGAAGTCATAGATTCTCCCGAGGCACCGTCGGACCCTCCCGAGGTGAGTAAAATACAATCACTAAACATACACACGCAGCGGTGAAGTTTCACTCGTGAATACAGGGCGAAACCATTGGACTCCCTCTGTGGCCCTGTCGAACCCTCCCGAGGTGAGCAAACACATTCACAAAACATACACGCACAGGCATCGCCTAGGACCAGGACGCCACCATGAATCCCACCTGAGGCCTCTAAGGACCCCCCCGAGCTGGCTAGCGAAACAATCAAGCACAGGCATCGCCTAGGACCAGGACGCCACTATGAATCCCACCCGAGGCCTCTAAGGACCCTCCCGAGCTGGCTAGCGAAACAATCAAGCACAGGCATCACCTAGGACCAGGACGCCACCATGAATCCCACCCGAGGCCTCTAAGGACCCTCCCGAGATGGTTAGCGAAACAATCAAGCACAGGCATCGCCTAGGACCAGGACGCCACCATGAATCCCACCCGAGGCCTCTAAGGACCCTCCCGAGCTGGCTAGCGAAAAAATCATGCACAAATAACATATCACACCAAGGATATCCAAACAATTCACCCAGAGGCATCAAACGCTTAGCAAAACACCACGTCAAACCACAATGCACCGAAATGAAACCATATACGTACACACGCATTACCAAGCACAACATTAACGCCAAACATATCCAAAGGATTCACGTAGTCACTTACAACCCACACAATTTACAACACACACGCGTTTTGAAAGTGAGCCTTTAACGAGGCTAGCCGAATCTTTTGAAAACTCATTTCAAACAAACAAACATGCCAAGACGATCAGCAATCATCATATCCACAAAACAAGAATAGTATGGGCAAGGTACTTGCCTCGAATAAGAACAATGCGGAGAATCGACCGAAGTAGGTTGACACGAACCGACTACGAACCCGGCGACTCTACCGATCGCCAACTCGCGGTCATAAACTACGAAGGACAATAACAACAATGAAATGAATTCCATAACACGACTCAAAGCCGTTGAATTTAAAGAACGAATGACGAAAGTTCAAGTGTTTTCCCCAAAACGGCCAAGAACACGATTTGTCCTGACAAAACACGAAAACGGAATTCCAAGTCGGAATATGGATATACAATCCATAGAATATGTTTAACAACATCATTTAACCACAATCTATCCAACAAAAATGGATGGGAAACGAGATCGAGAACAAATCCCCCAAAAAGTCGATTCGAAGGAAATCAAGAAATATACTTCGATTCGACAAAGAACAATGGATTAAATGATGTTAAACACAAGAATACTACCAATATTAATCATACCCATCATGAATTAATCAACAACACGGAACGAATCGGACAAAAATGCAAAAACCCCAAAATTCAAGAAATTAGGGTTCTAAGGAGAGATTACCTTGATTCGTTGGATCAAAGGATGATATAGGATGATCAATCCATGATATGAACTCAAGAACTTCGTGGATTTGTTGTTCAACAACATGGCTTCGCCTCCTCCGAAGCTCTAGCCGCGGATCAAAAAGAAAGGAAATGAAAAACGAGTGAAAATGAGGCTGCTCTGCCACATTTATACTGGGCCGGACTAGCGTGCGCTAGGCTGCCAAGCTAGCGTGCGCTATCGGCCCAGGCCGCAATTGTAATACCCGGTTGTAATTCATTCATTTTCATTCAGTAATTATCAGTCTGTAATTGTCACTCAGTGTATTTTCACTCAATTATAATCATTCATCAATCATGTTCTTTCACCGTGTTCACCGTTCGGAAAAACTTCGAGTTGTGTATCGTTATTGTTCATTGTTTCAACTTTCCTCATATGAGTTCGACTTTGTTAGATCACCATTAATTTTTGGTAACTCCAAAAATTCTAAATCTTTGCAATATTATATAGCATCGAGATAGCTTTCCAATGGTTCAAACGGTGAGTCAATCGGAGTCCGGACGAGAGAGTTATGGTCGTTTTAGCTCACCCGCTCATTTTTCAGCTTTTGGCCGATCACTGCCGACCGGACTCGGTCGTCGCCCGACACGGCCCGTGCTGCACTCGTCCGGAGAATGCCGAAGTATCGCCACGTGACTCGACCGTCGCTTGGCACGGCCGAGTCGAACCCTTCCGGATAAGCCAGATCGTCGCAAAGACGCCCGACCGTGTCGCCCGCACGGTCGAGTCATGCCGAGTCGCCGCCGGACGGGTCATCGCCGGAGGCCCTCGCGCGCGACTGGCCGGGCAGACACGGCCGAGTCCCTCGCCGCCACTGTCGGGTTAATCAGTGGCGACACGACCGCGCCGATCGGCACGGCCGTGTCCGGCAGGTAGTCAACCCCTATAAATTCATTTTTGAGCATTTCACCATTCTTTCCAGTTTTTTTCCACCTTTTACGAGAGAGAGAAGCTTGAGGGAGAGTTTTCTTCATCAATTATCATTTGAGTGTTTGATTTTCTTCATTTCCTTTCGATCGTGAAGCCCGGAAAATCAATCTAACGCGTGTTCTTCGGATTTTAGTACTTGAATCTTCAAGAGGTAATTCCTTCAACACTTTGGACTTCGATTTTGTGTTGAGGTATGATGTTTTGGACGTTATAATCATGTTATATGAAGGGATATGTATATGATTATGAGTTTGTATAAGGATTCATTGGATTATTGAGGGATTATTCAAGAACACCTTGAATATCGAGTTGGAATTGGGGATTTTCGACTAATTGTTGTTTTAATCACATTTTTGGATATTCATAACGGATTATTGATCGTATTGGAGTTGTTTTGTTGGTTTGAAACACTTCTTGGGGGATTTGATATTGGTATATCGAGGTTGATTGTAAACAATCGGAGTTTGGATACTACGTGTTTGATTTAATGCCTCTATGGACTTGGTTTAGTCGTATCGACATTTTGAGTTCGTTATATTCGTGTTTGATTCGTATATTGAACGGATTGTTGGTAATTGTATTATTTAAGGTTGTTCGAGCGACCGATATCTCAATTAGGACGTTGTTCGTGGATGGACATTCTTCATCGTTGTTGTGTAAGTTAATTCTTACTCGGTTAAAAGGATATTCATACCTTTTGTTGTTGATCATTCATAATCATAACTCATTCATCATTGTATTAATCATATTAAAACTTGTTATTGTCAATTAATCACTTCACTCATAAGGAACGCAGCGGTTCCAATCTTTTCGTTGAGCTATCATTCATTTCATTATTACTCTCATCTCGGTGAGTCATTCTTGACTTTGTCAGATTATTATTTATTCATTGATATTCATTACGGTCATTCTCGTTCATATGACCTTCTGGGTTCATATTGCGTGGCCAGGTGCGGATGTGTGGAATTTTTAGTCGGGCACGTTATGGCCATGTATTGGGAGTGATACATTGGACTGTGCACACGGTAACAGATTACCTCCGTGAGACTAATTAGGTACAAGGACGGGTGTGTCCGGTCATTCGTCTTGTACACTTGCACAGAACACTACGGGCGTACTATGATACCCCTCTTCAGCGTAATTCATAACTAAGAATATTTCATAACTTCAGTTAAATCATGATTGTGTATTTTTCAACCCTTGAGGATTGTTGTTCTGTGTAACTGACCCCGTTTGGGGATTTTGTTTTTTAGGTCTTGGCAAGGCAAAGGCACGGGGATAACACGCTGACGTCGAGGAGTCCCAGTGATACTAGAAGGGGGACCCAGTCTGTTCAGTCACTTATTCAGTCATTTAAGTTTCCTTTATTTATTCCGCTGCAGACATTCCGTTTGAATACTTGTTTCATTCAGTGTTGTGTATTTTATCGTCACATAAGATACACATGTATTCTATTTTATCCTGGGTGTGTTGTATGAAACTCCTAATCGGAGTAATTGATGTTGTAATGTGGTTCGGTACTACATTTACCCTGTGTAATTCATTTTTTTTCATTCGCCTGGTGGGTCCAAGTCGGGGGTCCACGGCACTGTAATATCCGCCTAGTTTGGGGTGTTACAGAGTTGGTATCGGAGCGTGGTTTTGAATACTACCTTCCGAGTCATGTCTCATTTGAAGTCATCGTCATCAGACTAGTATCATTGGACTTTCGTGTCACGTGTGACCTGTGCAAATGCCGAGCCAATCAGACCGAAAGAACTGTAAGATTTCTAACGCCATGGTATAATTTATGGCAATAATCATTCATTCATCATTCATCAATTAACAATCCTCAAACATCATCATTCATTATGATCAGGACGATCATATTAACTCATTAATCACTTAATTCATTTCAATACTCAGTTAATGATCAGGACGATCATATTAACTCATTAATCACTTAATTCCTTTTATTACTCAGTTGTCGATCTGGATGGTCATATTATCAATCTTATTAAGTTATTCAAGATAATCACTTCAAGAATTTTATCAGATAATCATGTCACTTCAGTAAATCATTCATATAATCACTAAGTTAGAACATGTATACTCATTTTCATCATCTCATGACATAATCATAACGTGATATTCATGCGGGGATTATAATCATCATGTGACTTTCCTACTTCAGTATGGAGAGAGCAAGAAGAGGACGCGGAGGACGAGGCCGTGGTACGGGCCGAATCCCGAGAACTCGTGCGAACACACGTGCGAACGCGAGGAATAATGTTAACTCATCTAGCAGTGACGCTGCCACTCATTCACCAGGGCGTGATCATTCACTTTCGGGGAGTCGTACTCGGGACACGGCTCAGTCAGAAGGTGTTCGGATCGATCCACTCGCCTTTATGCAGGGCATGATGGCCCATATGACTCAGATGACACAACTAATGGATACGATGCATAACTCAGTCAATCAAAATCAACAGGCTCCTCCGCCGCCACCTCAGAGGCAAGAGAGGAACGTGAGCAATATCATCGCCGACATCTCTCGCCAGAGGCCACCTACTTTTGAGGGCTCGTCTGAGCCGGCGGATATTATTCATTGGCTCGAGCATTGCGAGAAGTTGTTTGCTATGGTAGAGTGTCCCGAAGGACACAAAGTTTCTGTTGCGGCTTACTACATGGGTAAGAGCGCACATTCTTGGTGGTTGTCGTTGCAGCCCACCGAAGGATCATGTACTTGGGAGCAGTTCAAGACTCTCATGATGGAGAGATATTATCCGACCCCACTCAGAGAGGCCAAGCTGTCAGAATTACTCACCCCCGACCCCTCAGCAGACGAGGATGTTCTCGCCATTGCCGAGAAATTTCAGGAACTTCTTCCGTTCACCTCATCTATCATTCATTCCGAGGCGGATAAGATTAAGTATTTCAGCAAGAGGCTGAAATCCCGTATGAGATTACAATTGCTTAATCATAATTGCACCACGTTGGCCGAATTCATTGAGAAAGCTCTTACCTATGAGCTTACTGCTAAAGAAATTGCTAAGCAGCAACCTTCGTCTGCTATCAAGAAATCGAAGAATCGTAATCGACCAAGGCGGCCGACAACCTTCAAGAAACCTCGTGCGGGCTCGCTTTCGAGCGACCTCCGTGACGTCTAAACCCGCGGAATCTCGATCACGAGCGGCCGGCCATCACCTGTTATAACTGTGGGGATCTTGGTCATGTCGGCACCAAGTGTCCGAGACGATCATCACGTGTCATAATGTGGAATTGTTGGGCATAAGGCCCGTTTTTGCCGTAGGGACTCCAAACCTACTCAGCGTCATCTCGGGCCCCGGCGATCAGCTGCTCGTAATCAGGCCACTCAATCAGCATCGTTTAAAACGACAGGAGCGACTAAAGGTGGAGCCTATAGTCAGCAGACGGGAGCGTCCGGTGCCGGGACTAGCAAACCCCGGATTTATGAGATGAAGAAGACCGATGATCCCGAGGCCCAAATGATCTCAGGTACACTCGATATTCTATCTCAACCTGTGTGTACCCTTTTTGATACTGGTGCATCGCATTCATTCATTTCCGAATCATGTTTGAGTAGACTACGTCTGGGTAGTGCTACTAGTTGTGAGCCTTATGTCATTGGTCTACCTGATGGTAGACGAATTATCGGTAATCATGAGATTCAGGATTGTCCTATTCAGTTTCACGGTCGTGTATGGCCAGCGGACCTTATCGTGGTAGATTTGCCGAGAGACGACGTCATCTTGGGTATTGATTGGATGGATCGTCATGATGCCATCATTAGTGTCCGTAAGCGTATGATTACTATCATTTCGCATTTACGATGGGGTTGAATGTGTATTTCGGGAGGTAATCCTACTGCTCGTAAGGTCATTAATTTGATGAAAGCAAGGCGATTACTCGAGGATGTGTCGGTTATTGGTGCTATATGACCAAACCGAGGAATCATCAAGATGTTGTCGGATATTCCGGTAGTAAGGGAATATGCCGATGTATTTCCAGATGAGTTACGGTTTGCCTCCACAGAGGGATGTGGAATTCACGATTGAGTTGGAGCACTGTACGTCCCCGATATCGAAGGCACCGTACCGAATGGCCCCGACCGAAATGCGAGAGTTGAAGAATCAACTTGAGGAATTGTTCGAGAAAGGTTATATCCGACCGAGTGCGTCCCCGTGGGGAGCACCAGTGCTGTTTGTCAAAAAGAAGGATGGTTCTTTTCGCTTGTGTATCGATTATCGGGAGTTGAATAGGGTGACAATCAAGAATAAGTATCCTTTACCCCGTATCGATGACCTTTTGGATCAACTTCAGGGAGCTTCAGTATTTTCCAAGATCGACTTAAGATCTGGATATCATCAGCTACGGATTCGAGAGTCGGATATCGCGAGGACGGCGTTTCGAACACGCTATGGTCATTTTGAGTTCGTAGTTATGCCGTTCGGGCTAACTAATGCACCTGCGGTATTCATGGAACTAATGAATCGGGTCTTCATCGACTTTTTGGATCGATTTGTTGTTGTCTTCATCGATGACATTTTGATTTATTCTCGTAACCGAGAGGAACATGAGATTCATCTTCATCAGGTTCTCGACGTGCTGAGACGAGAGCAACTTTATGGAAAGTTTTCCAAATGTGAGTTACGGATGTCCGAAGTGACGTTTCTGACATGTAATTTCATCGATGGAGTGCGTGTTGATCCTCAAAAGACGGAGGCTATCCAGGATTGGTTACCTCCGAAGAATGTTAAGGAAATCCGAAGCTTCCTCGGATTAGCCGGTTATTATCGGAGGTTTGTGGAAGGATTTTCCAAAATTGCTCAACCATTGACGAACCTTTTGCGGAAGGATAAGAAATACACGTGGTCCGACGCGTGTCAACGGAGTTTTGAGGAACTCAAGAGCCGGTTAATGTCAGCACCTGTACTTTCCTTGCCGCAGGGGACGGAAGGATTTGTGGTTTATAGTGATGCGTCCGGACAGGGTCTCGGATGTGTACTCATGCAGAACGGGAAGGTTATTGCCTATGCTTCACGGCAGTTGAGACCTTACGAGGTTAATTATCCGACACACGACCTTGAGCTAGCAGCCGTAGTGTTCGCTTTGAAGATTTGGCGTCATTACCTTTATGGCGTCACTTGTCAGATATTCACCGATCATAAAAGTTTAAAGTATATATTTACTCAGAAGGAGTTAAATATGCGACAGAGGCGGTGGTTAGAACTAATCAAGGATTATGATATTGAGATCCTTTACCACCCGGGCAAGGCGAACGTTGTCGCCGACGCCTTGAGTCGTAAGTCCGTTCAGGAGCAGATGCTTGCTCGTTTAACAATTCAGAAGGAGCTCCAACAGGAATTCCTTAGACCCGAGATCGAGGTCTGGCTTCAGCGAGTTCAGGGACAGATTTGTATGTTAGAGATTTCATCATCTCTTGAGAATGCAATCAGGGAGAATCAGGGTTCAGACCCATCATTGTTGCGCATTCGTGAGGATGTGGCTCAGGGGAAAGCCCCTGGATTCGTGGTCCACGAGGATGGACTTTTGAGGTTTAAGAACCGGATGTGCGTACCGGCGAATGACGAGTTGAAAAACTCGATTTTGAGAGAAGCTCATGCTACCCCTTATTCTGTTCACCCGGGGTCTAGCAAGATGTATAAAGACTTGAAAAAAAATTACTGGTGGAGTAATATGAAGCGAGAAGTCGCGGAATTTGTTTCGAGATGCTTAACTTGCCAACAAGTCAAGATTGAACATCAGCGACCGGCGGGTATGCTGAAACCTCTCCCTATTCAGTGGAAATGGGAAGACATTTCTATGGATTTCATCACGAGTTTGCCGAAGTCGCCGTGGCATGAATACGATCCGGGTGATTGTGGACCGCTTAACTAAATCAGCTCATTTTCTTGAGATTAAGGATACTTGGGGTCCCGAGAGACTTGCCCACTATTCATCAAAGAGATAGTGAGACTGCACTGCAGTACTCTAAAAGTATCGTTTCCGATCGTGACGGACGGTTTGTGTCACATTTTTGGAAATCAGTTCATCGTGCTATGGGAACTCGGCTTAATCTCAAGATCGCCTTTCATCCTCGGTCAGACGGACAATCAGAGAGGACTATTCAGACATTAGAGGACATGTTGAGAACTTGCGTCCTCGATTGGAAGGACGATTGGGAAGCCCAACGACCATTGATCGAGTTCACGTATAATAATAGTTGGCATGCTTCCATTAAGATGGCACCTTACGAGGCCTTGTACGGTCGTCGTTGTCGCTCTCCTTTGTGTTGGGATGACTTGTCAGAATCAATCGGCACCGAGCCCGATATGCTTATAGCCGCCCGGGAAAAGGTAGCTTTGATCAAGAGTCGTTTGTTGACCGCCGAGTCGGCGTAAATCATATGCGATAACCGTGCCGTCGACCATTAGAGTTCGAGGCTGGTGACCATGTGTTGGTCAAGGTATCCCCGAGTCGTGGTATCTTCCGTTTTGGGAAGAGGGGAAAGTTGAGTCCGAGATTCATTGGACCGTTTGATATTTTGGATCGAGTAGGCGAGTTAGCTTATCGATTGGCTTTACCTCCGGCGTTGAGCCAAATTCATAATGTGTTTCATATCTCTCAGTTGCGAAAGTATGTTGCCGACCCGAGTCACATCTGCTGATCTAAATCGAAATCGCCGACGACCACTCATATGAGGAGCGTCCTATACGAGTCTTAGAGCGGCGAATCAAACAGTTGAGAAATAAGACGATTCCTTTGGTTAAGATTCAGTGGTCTAGACACGGAGTCGAAGAGGCCACTTGGGAAACCGAGGATAGTATGCGGGAGAGTTATCCCGAGTTGTTTGATCCTTAGTTTCGGGGACGAAACTCTTTTAAAGGGGGGTGTATGTAATACCCGGTTGTAATTCATTCATTTTCATTCAGTAATTATCAGTCTGTAATTGTCACTCAGTGTATTTTCACTCAATTATAATCATTCATCAATCATGTTCTTTCACCGTGTTCACCGTTCGGAAAAACTTCGAGTTGTGTATCGTTATTGTTCATTGTTTCAACTTTCCTCATATGAGTTCGACTTTGTTAGATCACCATTAATTTTTGGTAACTCCAAAAATTCTAAATCTTTGCAATATTATATAGCATCGAGATAGCTTTCCAATGGTTCAAACGGTGAGTCAATCGGAGTCCGGACGAGAGAGTTATGGTCGTTTTAGCTCACCCGCTCATTTTCGACTTTTGGCCGATCACCGCCGGACTCGGTCGTGTCGTCCGACACGGCCCGTGCCGTACTCGTCCGGAGAATGCCGAAGTATCTGCCCACGGACTCGACCGTGTCGCTTGGCACGGCCGAGTCGAACCCTTCCGGATAAGCTGGATCGAAAGACGCCCGACCGTGTCGCCCGGCACGGTCGAGTCATGCCGAGTCGCTATCGGACGGGTCACCGGGGAGACCCTCCGCCGCGACCGTGTCGGGCAGACACGGCCGAGTCCCTTTCGCCACTGTCGGCCAAGCATGCGACACGACCGTGCCGATCGGCACGGCCGTGTCCGGCAGGTAGTCAACCCTATAAATTCATTTTTTGAGCATTTCAGCTCATTCTTTCTAGTTTTTTCCACCTTTTACGAGAGAGAGAAGCTTGAGGGAGAGTTTTCTTCATCAATTATCATTTGAGTGTTTGATTTTCTTCATTTCCTTTCGATCGTGAAGCCCGGAAAATCAATCTAACGCGTGTTCTTCGGATTTTAGTACTTGAATCTTCAAGAGGTAATTCCTTCAACACTTTGGACTTCGATTTTGTGTTGAGGTATGATGTTTTGGACGTTATAATCATGTTATATGAAGGGATATGTATATGATTATGAGTTTGTATAAGGATTCATTGGATTATTGAGGGATTATTCAAGAGCACCTTGAATATCGAGTTGGAATTGGGGATTTTCGACTAATTGTTGTTTTAATCATATTTTTGGATATTCATAACGGATTATTGATCGTATTGGAGTTGTTTTGTTGGTTTGAAACACTTCTTGGGGGATTTGATATTGGTATATCGAGGTTGATTGTAAACAATCGGAGTTTGGATACTGCGTGTTTGATTTAATGCCTCTATGGACTTGGTTTAGTCGTATCGACGTTTTGAGTTCGTTATATTCGTGTTTGATTCGTATATTGAACGGATTGTTGGTAATTGTATTATTTAAGGTTGTTCGAGCGACCGATATCTCAATTAGGACGTTGTTCGTGGACGGACATTCTTCATCGTTGTTGTGTAAGTTAATTCTTACTCGGTTAAAAGGATATTCATACCTTTTGTTGTTGATCATTCATAATCATAACTCATTCATCATTGTATTAATCATATTAAAACTTGTTATTGTCAATTAATCACTTCAGTCATAAGGAACGACGGTTCCAATCTTTTCGTTGAGCTATCATTCATTTCATTATTACTCTCATCTCGGTGAGTCATTCTTGACTTTGTCAGATTATTATTTATTCATTGATATTCATTACGGTCATTCTCGTTCATATGACCTTCTGGGTTCATATTGCGTGGCCGGGTGCGGATGTGTGGAATTTTTAGTCGGGCACGTTATGGCCATGTATTGGGAGTGATACATTGGACGGTGCACACGGTAACAGATTACCTCCGTGAGACTAATTAGGTACAAGGACGGGTGTGTCCGGCCATTCGTCTTGTACACTTGCACAGAACACTACGGGCGTACTATGATACCCCTCTTCAGCGTAATTCATAACTGAGAATATTTCATAACTTCAGTTAAATCATGATTGTGTATTTTTCAACCCTTGAGGATTGTTGTTCTGTGTAACTGACCCCGTTTGGGGATTTTGTTTTTCAGGTCTTGGCAAGGCAAAGGCACGGGGAGAACACGCTGACGTCGAGGAGTCCCAGTGATACTAGAAGGGGGCCCCAGTCTGTTCAGTCACTTATTCAGTCATTTAAGTTTCCTTTATTTATTCCGCTGCAGACATTCCGTTTGAATACTCGTTTCATTCAGTGTTGTGTATTTTATCGTCACATAAGATACACATGTATTCTATTTTATCCTGGGTGTGTTGTATGAAACTCCTAATCGGAGTAATTGATGTTGTAATGTGGTTCGGTACTACATTTACCCTGTGTAATTCATTTTTTTTCATTCGCCTGGTGGGTCCCAGTCGGGGGTCCACGGCACTGTAATATCCGCCTAGTTTGGGGTGTTACAGCAATCCAGAGCCCCCACTGCCCTACTGACTCGGCCAGGTAGCGTGCGCAGCCTTCCGGCCGTAGCGCGTGCTACCTGCCGGTCGTAGCGTGCGCAATGCCCGACAGTAGCGTGCGCTACCTGCCGATCGTCCCCGAGTCCAGAGCCTCACTGCCCCTACTGACTTGGCTAGGTAGCGTGCGTAGCCTTCCGGCCGTAGCGCGCGCTACCTGCCGTTCGTAGCGTGCGCAATGCCCGACAGTAGCGTGTGCTACCTGCCGATCGTCCCCGAGTCCAGAGCCTCACTGCCCCTATTGCCCAGCCCGATAGCGTGCGTCGGCCGGCCGCATAACGTGCGCTACTCCTGCCGGTTAGCGCACGCAGCCTTCCGGCAGTAGCGCGCGCTACGCCGGTTCCTGCCGCGTCAGCCCGGCCAGCTGCTCAGCCGCCATGACCCGACGACTCGATTTCCGAAAATGCACGGAACGAACACGACGAGAAGCTCGCGGACAAAATCGTCGACCCGAAATGAAAACATAATGCAATAATTAATCATACGCGACCAAGAAAAGGGTCGAGACAACAAATACAGATACGGATACCCATAACTTTGGGTAAATTACAAAATGGCCCAAAATGCCCGAAAATCACGATACTTGATCCAATAACCAAACGGAAGTTCACAACATGTCTAACAAAGTTAAACGGACTTATGGGAAACTCGAAACAGCAGTTTCGAACGAGATTCGCAAGAATCGAACTCAAGTGCGGAAAAGTCGCTAAAAAGCACGGAACTCAACAAAACGACACCGAAACGAACTCGGATGTCAAAAAGTGTAGAATTAATCATTCCCATAATCACGAAACGGTCATTAGCGAGTCGTCAAAATGGACTTCCGCCGGAAAAAAGGAAATTACCGGAAATCAAAATTACGAGTATTACAGAACATACACATTCACATCCACAACATACACGGGAAGCCATAATCCAAATACTAGAATATGCAAACAAATGTAAACTACTTGCCTTTGAGACATCTTCGACGAAACGGGAACGAACAACGACTAGGAATGACCCAGAGGAAACACGACCGTTCCTAAACTAAAGATTAACACAACTCAGTCCTAAACGATAACAATAATCGAACGGGATACGCCCACAACCCTGATTATCAATCATAAACATATACGGACGACGAATAGGGTGAGGGTTTTCAAAAAATCTCTCTGAATCAACAACCCACGGATTAAACACGATGGAAACGAATTGGGAATCACCCAACAACAATAACTGATAAGAAATATCACAACATAAACAAACAATTCGAGTTCAATCTAGACAAATCCCGAAAAACCCCCAAAATGGATAAAGGTAGAGTTCTAAGCCAAAATACCTTGGATTCGGATGGAGAAAGATGATTACGATGATGATAAACTTCACTTGGAACATAATAATCGATCTCTCAAAGAACTCCACGGACAAATCTTGAAGAATCGCTCGAATCGCTCACAGGAACTCACTCACGGACGAAGAAGGAAGAAAAGAGGAAATGACGCGGAGAAGGGTCTGCTCAGGTTTGTAAACCCTGACCACTCATTACGTACATTAACATGCTGATGTTAACGTATGCTACGCCTCTTACGTACGTAATACTCAGGTGTTAGCGTACGTAATGGCTCGGCAGAACAATCTTCCCAATTTGTTGAGGCCGATATCATACGCTACACTAGACAGTTAGCGTACGCTATAAGATTTTATCACTAGGATGCCGAGAACAAAAACCGGAATGAATATGATTTAGGTGATTTTCGATCGACTAACCAAGTCAGCGCATTTTCTTGGTATTAAGGATACTTGGGGACCGGAGAGGCTGGCTCGGACATTTATAGCGGAGATAGTACGGTTACTCGGTACGCCTAAGACTATTGTCTCCGATCGGGATGACCATTTCCTAAAGTAAAAATCATGGCATACATGATCGATCCAATGGCCGAAGTCGATACCAATCGAATCCAGGTGAAAGTCACTGGACATCAGTGAAAACCATGCTAAAGTACTTGAGAAGAACTAAGGATGATTTCCTAGTTTATGGAGGGGTGGGAAATGAGCTAGCTGTAAATGGTTACGCCGATGCAAGTTTCGAAACCGACATAGATGATTATAAATCGCAAACTGGTTATGTGTTTGTATTGAATGGAGGTGCTGTGAGTTGGAAGAGTTCCAAGCAAAGCACGGTTGCTGATTCTGTTACAGAAGTTGAGTACGTGGCAGCATCGGATGCAGCTAAGTAAGCCATATGGATCAAGAAATTCGTTACCGAACTAGGAGTGGTGCCGACCATCCAGGGTCCCATAAGCCTTTATTGTGACAATAATGGTGCTATTGCACAAGATAAAGAGCTTAGGTGTAACACCGCAGAGCTATCCAGGAATAGTACAGCGTCGTGGGACCCGAGATGGAACCCACAAGGCTAAAAGACATTTTCGCAAATATTTATAGATGGCCAAGAGGCTAACGACGGTACTATCTTTTGAAAGCATTTGGAAATTTAATAAAATCCATTTATCCAAAACCGTCGTAAAAATCTCATTTGAAACCACAAGGCCCGAATTGCCAAAACTCAACAGTTTAAAAACATACGTTAAGCTGTTGCTTACACGTACCGACAAAATAGTTTAGAAAATAATTTTCCAAAGTAACTTAAGTTTCCAGATATCGAAAGGTCATTTAAAAATACTCACATAGCGGAAAAGACAACAGTTAAAAAATACTCTAGCAGCGGAATATAACAACTGATCAGGAAACTCAATTCACGAATACATGCCCTAGCCAGTATCCTCCGGGAAGATCATCTCTTCATGACCGCTACAAGCTCGATATCCCAAGAACCTAAAAAGAAAGCCCATGACGGGGTCAGCCATAATATCCAACAATGATAACGATCACATCGTGTCAATAATTACCTACCAATGAAAATACTACGTAACAATACGGCCAATGTAATCTTACTGCCGTAACTTTACCAAACTCGTAATAATTCTCATCAAAATAACCATTATCACATTTCACATCTCGTAATCTCGATTAACCAATAAACTCAAACACAATATCCATACTGAACCTCAAGCAATACCCAAGATTCTCAAAACATCATCATAACTCGTAATACGGCAATATACCAGCTCTGACCAATTCGATCCATCGGATAACATCATCAAATTCCAACACGATAATCAATTGTCCATCCAAGAAAAGTACCAAAAAGGAAATACGGAACATACCTCAGGATACGCAATGCCACAATGAATCATGTCAGTCTAATCCGAGATCGACCAATACAACATACGGACATGGTCCTAACACAAGACCTACAAATGCATACTCACATGATGACATCAATATGCCCACGATAACAACAACAATATATACTTATGGAAATCCACTGATCCATCGCACACAGCATAGATCCCAAGATGATCCTGAAAGACCAACACGAGGTGGATAACCCATAATATACATATGCACAACAACCATACATGGTAATCCAACGATCCTACACACACAGCTTTAGATACCCATGATGATCCCGTCGGATGAACGCATGGTGGAAATACCTGTCCAGCGATCCAGCGCACACAGCATAGATACCCAAGATGATCCCGTCGGACCAACACGAGGTGGACATACGACAACAATGCACAAATGCATATTAGCAATAATACACAAAATACACAATGTGTCACAATATGATCGACACAAAATGACAAAAAAAATGATTAGAGTACTTGCATTGAGTCCTTCGAGAGCAATCTCGATGTCTAAACCATCACCAACCATTATCCTCAATATTCGACGGTCCAAAATATCACGGACGGTAGATAATTCATGTCTTCGGCTATACCACAATGTATCCTCGATACCCAAGTATACCAATAACAAAAGTAAATCATATACATTATGATTTAAATTCCCAAAATCTGAAAACAACGTATAATCCCAAATCTCCAGTGTTCACAATTATAATCATTGCTATACGAATTATAAACGAATGAAATCGAAATCATTCATTAAATATTATAAACTGTGCAAGTAATAACTTGCCTCGATACCGACATGATGATGATGAAGCCGCTATCAACTCTTTGCCTTCGTCTACAAGCTCCTCGACTCCCAGCCAAAGCGATTCATAAACATTCTCGAACGCGAACGCAAAACACTTTTCTAACCAATGACCAATTATCACAACCTATACCAATAATCAATAAACAACAATCCAATAACAATCAATAACCGACATAACCAACCAATCAATCTCAACGGTTCAATGACACTTCGATCATATACAAAAATAAATAGTATAATTCAACCATCAATACAAACCATCAATACGAACCGAAATCCGATAATCGATATTTAACCATCAATATAACTGATCTACAAACCCAACGATTTCATAATATCTCGATTAAACACAAGTCCGAATAATCCAACTCAACCAATTACGAATTCACAACCACAATACGACGGATACGAATGTAAAATAAATCATATTCGATGATCAATCACAATCTTTCTGGATTCAAAATTGTTACCATGATTCGTATTTCATCAAGAACATACGAATTCTACCACTACAATCAACATGACTTAACGAACATTCGATCTTCATATCTAAAAATATCGATAATTCAACATACAATCGTCTTGCTATGTTAAATTCATCAAGAAGTTCTTTCAAGAACACCAAGTGATTCGAAACCATGTTCGTAATCATCAAAATAACATAATCTGATATCCTTTAACATGTAGATAGTCATCCAACTCATAACTCAAGTCATATAGTATCATATTCTTCAATATACACTTCTCATAACATTAAGAATCATATCAACACCACTATAATCATCATCATACGAATCAAATACAGATAACAATACCAAGAATCCAAAATCAAGGTGTAGAGTTCAACAGCATACCTCAAGAACATGAACAACACCATCAAACACCTCAAGAATCATTGATATCTTCATATCCAAGCCCCAAATCCATGTTTCTAAACTTATATCTAAGATAGAAGAGGTTTATCTTCACTACCATACTAAGAGGGACGAATTTTGGAGGAAGGAATGGTTTTGTTCTCGTGAAGAAATGAAAAATCGATCCTTAATTTATAAGCTGCAACGCTCATTATGTACATTACCAATCCACATTAACGTACGTAATGCTCCTTACGTACGCTATAGGTCCTTCATAGCGTACGTAACATCATTATGGAACTCACTGCCTTGTTTCGTTTGATCATTTACGTACGTAATGCATAGGCCATAACGTACGTAATACATACATTGACTTGCTACATTAAATATCCATTTAGCGTACGTAATGGGTAGTCCATAACATACGTAATACACGACATTGACTCGCTCGCTCATGTTCTGTGCCAAAAGCTGCCGACCAGGGACCCACATGTCGGCCATAGACTGATCCTGTCCGATTCTACTCATAACGTACGTTATGCACTCTACGTAACGTACGTTACGCCTGTGTCTTAGCGTATGTAAGCTCCTATGCTTAACGTACGCTACGCTTGACAAGGTCTTCTCTAATCAGCCAACTGTATCTGACATGATACTTTAACGTACGTAAAGGCCTCACGTTAACGTACGTAACTGTTGGGGATTAACGTACGTAAGCTCATATGCTTAACAAGCGTTATGGATTCTATACTTAGCTATTTACACTGATCTTGCCCGTCGTCTCAATATATCGAATACGTATACACGACACACTATATTCTCAAATGCAATTGTCGACCAAGTACGACAATTTTACCAATACAGATGTCTCAGTCCTTCATTTATTTTATCCATACTGTACAGATTCCACACTGTACAACATAACTCGGATAAAATAACATTAAACAGCAGTAGTAGAAATTCCAGATATTACATACTACACCACTTAAAATAAGTTTCATCCTCGAAACTTGCAATCCGTCATAAAAAACAAACCGTTCAACCAAAATATCCCGAAACCATCACGACAACTCAATCATCATCATTAACGAATAACCAAAACAGTATACTTACAAATGCGCCAAGTTGATGATCTCATGTGATACTAGCAAATGACTCCACTGTAAAGCCTCAATATGCTTACAGTCACTATTCCATGAGTCTCAACAAAATATATCATCTTTGGATGAAATAATCTATCCGTGTCAAATCCTATCTGCCTGATTATACAATCAAGTCCCGATCTGCTAAAAACCAATCATGCACGATACATCTGTGAAACAACTGCCCAAAACAATGGCAACCAATCCCGAAACATCGACACAAAATTCGAACGCTTATACGATCATTAAAAATGATCAACCAACAAATTAATCGAGAATACCATTGACATGATAAACTCCAATATCACCAACGAATGATCAACGGTAACTAAGAATACCCTCACATGGTAAGCTCCAACACAATGAACACAGAATCACAGAGACAGATATACGGACGAATAAAGTTCTCAAATTGTTACACCAATCACATACAGTGGATCTCAAAGAAACACACCCGACTGGTGAACCTACTCCTTGGTGTATGAACAACAAGCCGCAAACTAACGAACATACTCCATCCTACACGGAGTGGGAACGACCAATCAATGCCCAAAACAACCATCCCGGGGTCACCATCCCCAAATCCACACTTACGAAGGAATCATTAAAAAATCACTATGGTAAAATCGTACTACTACCATACAAATGGAATCACATAGCACATATGTCCCGGTTTCACAAAACTCGTCATTCCAAAATCACATCCTGTACATGAATCTACAAACCGCAGTATATTTCTCTTATCTGATCAATCAACCGATCATCCATGGATAACCAAACTACCATACTAAAGTTCGAATCTCTTTTCATCGTACCATACTGATGTATTATCCAGTTTGTGAGTCACATTCAAAACTTCACCATGATATGCACTATGCACTAAATGCGTATGTATATCAATCACATTTTCAAAACCAGTTTGAAATCATATAATCTTGTCAAGAAGACAAAATTTCGAAAGTTCTTTCAATAATTTCAAAACTCAAAACATAAATTTTTGTAATACCACGAAATCAATTTTCGACAAATTAAATCGGCTCACTTACGTCAAGTACTCGATGACAATCCTTTTCGAATACACACGATTAAGTAAAATGGAATTATGCAAATGATTGACCACACCTATACTACTGTATACCAGTTCGGCTTGTCACCAAATCCACTGACATTCCATCAGAAAATCACACGATAGAGTTCTAAAATCTCAATATATAAACTCCGATAAAAACTCCTTTTCCACATATGACTAGCAAGGTCGACCATTAACCCATCCTGGATCACCTCAACTATGCTATGACAAAACATTGAATAATCGATAAATCAAACACAATGAAAGACTACCCTAGAAGTTTCATTTGGATAAATAAACCAAAATCCCGAAAGGTAGTAATAAAATAGATAAACAATTGGTTAAGTGTTTTACAAATCGCGAGAGTTCTTTTGAAAACAGAAAAGCCTTTTAGAAACATTAGGGTCTCAGCCCACCCCGTTCCACATTACAAGAAGTTTAAAAAAGTAGAAAACCCTTTTTGGACCCTAAGTCCTGAGTTATAAAACTATTTCAAAATCGATTGGGTCTCGGCCCAAAATCATTTTCCGTAAAACATCCGTAAAACATTCATTTTGAAAAGTATCATTTTCAAATGCTCAAAAATAGTTTCATATATCTCAAAATGAACTAACATGACTACATGTTCTTCTCAACAATCCACAGTCCTTCTCCCGAATACACAACCCCGTTTCTAAAATTTAACCGACATATTGATTTCCAAAATCATAACTTCTCAAGATCATTAATCCTGTCCCAACTCTGTCACCTTATACTGTAACGCATAATATTCTGCTGAATCTCAAAGCATATCAACTTAGAATGGAAATAAATCTCAATGTAATTCAAGAATCCAAATACTTACAGATCGTTAAGTCGGTGATATCCCGTGATACTGGCACATGTCTCGACTCAAGAAAATTCTCGATACTGATAATTTCAAAACACACATTTTGCAAACTCAGTTCAACTCGAGAACACAACATATCTCTATCCGAAGAAACACGTTAATACCATTCAGAAAAGTTTACAACTACCACAGTACCATACTGGTAAATCACATCGCACATAAGCCCGAGTGAACAACAAAAACCCAGGGCTCTAATATTCGTCAATCAACAATTCGAATGACGTGATAAAAATACGACTCGACTCGACCCAATTGCCTAGGTTTTCTCAACCTAAGCTCCGATACCATATTCTGTAACACCCCCAGAGCCATCCAGGAATATTACAGTGCCGTGGGCCCGGAGATGGAACCCACAAGGCCAAAAGACATTTTTGCAAACATTTACAAATGCCCAAGAGGCTAACAACGGTACTATCTTTTAAAAACATTTGAATATTTAATAAAATCCGTTTATCCAAAACCGTTGAAACCACAAGGCTCGAAATGCCAAAACTCAACAGTTTAAAAACATACGTTAAGCTATCGCTTACACGTACCGACAAAATAGTTTAGAAAACAATTTTCCAAAGTAACTTAAGTTACCAGATATCGAAAGGTCATTTAAAAATACTCACATAGCGGAAAAGACAAAAGTTAAAAATACTCTAGCAGCGGAATACAACAACTTATCAGGAAACTCAATTCACGAATACATGCCCTAGCCAGTATCCTCCGGGAAGCTCATCTCTTCACGACCGCTACAAGCTCGATATCCCAAGAAACTAAAAATAAAGCCCACGACAGAGTCAGCCATAATATGGCTTGATGCTCAGGTCTGGGTACTAGATACCATACATTGTTTCTTTCGAAACCATTAAGCTCTTCCTCCATAGAAGTGATCCAGTGAGAATTGTTTAGAGCTTCTTTGGTAGAAACAGGTTTGGATTGAGCTAAGAATACAACAAGTGTGCACATGGCAAGTCTTCTAAGTTCTGCTTGAGACTTCCATATAGGAAATGGAGATTTCTCAGATTCGGGTTCTTCTTGCACACACAATACAGTTCATTGTGTACTCTGTATTCTCCTATTGGTAGATAATCCGGCATCAATGTCTCCTATGATTAACTCCTGTGGGTGATCTCTAGACCATATTCTGTTGGGTTATAGTTCGGCGTCCCGTACTGTATCTTGTTGTGTTGTAGCTTCAGCTTCAGCTTGTACAACATAAGCTTCAACTACTTCTGTTCTTACAACTGCGGGGTTGATTTATAGGTTTACGATAAGCTCTATTGGAGTTGGAGGGTCATTAATGGAGAGTGTTTAGATATTTTGAGTCAAGTCTTCTACTCCTGTAGGATCATGGTGAGGTTCGTTGAACACTACATGTACAGATTCCTCGACTGTTAGCTTCCTTTTGTTAAAGATCCTGAAAGCTTTGCCGACGTAGGAATATCATACAAATATCCCTTCATCCGAATTTTTGTCGAAGGTTTTAAGTTGGTCTTTCCCATTGTTCAGAACATAACATCCGCATCCAAATATGTGAAAATATGAAACCAATGGAGTTTTGTTGTTCCATACCTCGTATGCTGTTTTGTTGTGATGCTTGTTGATGATACAGTAGTTTGTGTATAGCACACTGTATTTGTTGCTTCGCCCCAAAAATGCTGCGGCAGTTTGCTTGCGGTGATCATGGTTCTTGTTGCTTCTTTGAGCGTTCTGTTCTTTCGCACGGCAACACCATTTTGTTGAGGAGTTCGCGCAGTCGAGTATTCATGCTATATTTCATTGTCCGAACAGTATTGCTCTATAAAGCAGTTAGTGAATTCAGTACCTCTGTCGGAACGAATGGACATGATACTTGACCCTTTCTCATTATGAATCTTTCTTAGGTGCTCGGGCATCTTTTTTGTGGTTTCCTTCTTCTTGCTCAGGAAGATTATCCAAGCATACCTAGAATAATCATCAACAATAACGAGACAATATTTCTTACCTCCCAAACTTACAGGGTCTACAGGACCGTAGAGATCCATATGTAGCATTTCAAAAACTCTGTGAGTGGACATGTATGATTTGCTTTTCAGGGTGGTTTTGATTTGTTGGCCTTTCTGACAGGGTCCGCAGACGCTGTTTTTTTGGAATGACACATCGGGAAAACCTCTAACCATTCCCTGTCTAGCGATCTTGTTGATCGTCTTGAAGTTGACCTGCGACATCCTCTTGTGCCATAACTAGCTTTGATCTGCAGTGCCTTTGGCAACAAAACATGAATTGTGGAGCTCGTAGGCATCCAGTCAGCAATATACATATTACCTGACCTGCTTCCTGTGAGCACAACTTCTTTGGTCAAAATGTTCTTGACTCTACAGTGATCTATATAGAATTTCACCAAGAACTGTTTGTCACAGAACTGGCTGATACTAAGTAGATTGTACTGTAGGCCTTCAACATAAGCTACGTAGGTAACTTTGAATTTTTCTACAAGCAGGGTTCCCTTCCCTCTTGTTCTTCCTTTAGACTTATCACCGAAGCGCACTTTTGGACCACGACCTTCTACATAATCTGATAGCTTGCTTCTATCTCCTGTCATGTGCCGAGAACATCCATTGTCGAAGTACCATATGTCCTTCTCTTTGATGTCCTGTAAGCAAAGAAATTAAGTAGATTTAGGTCCCCTTTGTATGTTGGGTCCATGGATGTTAGTTCCTTTAGGTACCCAAATTTGCTTGACAACAATTGGCTTGTTGTAGGTTACTTTTGGTCCGTTCTTGCGACGTCTACGTGGGGCAGGCACGTAGTCGCTGTAACCTTGGTAATTATGATGCATGTAAAATTCAGGGTTATTATTATTAATCCAGCACGAATGTTGTCTTGGAGGTGGAGCCATTTTCTTTGGCCTTACAACTTGTCTCCTGGGTCTCCAGTTGGATTCCCAAAGTTGTTGCTGATATTGCGAGGTGACCTGCTTTCTTGATGTATACTGGGGCTCATGTATCCAATATGTAGGCACACTGTACTATTGGAAGTACTGTTGTGCATGCCGTTGATATTTAGATACAGCCTTCTGATATGTTCGGGGAGCCTGCTGTTGGTTACGCCTTACAGGTCCTTGAGGCTGAGAATTCCGCTGTCGATGATATGACTTTGGTGGCAGAATGGCAGCCTTTGCTGTACGCGGGTCAGTTGTAACCTTGACGGGACTCGGGGTCTATTCAGGTACATGAATGGGTTCCACACCCCTGATGAACACCGTACTAGTTTTCCCTTTATTGGAGAATCAGTTGTATCCTATGCCACTTTTTTCATGAGTATATTGCTCGGTGCTTAGAATTCCTTCCATCCTTTTGGATGATTTCTCGAAAGATTTCAAGATGGTCTCTGATAAGTGGTAATTTTACCACTTATTTCTAGGATTTTATACTAGGTTTTTATCTCGTTTCGTGATTAATGTGCTCGTATTTGGCTTATTTATGATTAGTCGAGCCGTATTACGCGTTTGGGTTGGTTTTAGTGTGTGTGCAGGTTTTTAGAGCCAAAAGGACCCAAAACGAGACAAAGGACCGAGAGTCGAGTCAAGCGGACGAAGAAATGGATTTTTTTGCGAGAAACAGTCGAACCTATCGGCCCAGCATATCGGCCGATAGGGCGCCTGAAAGGAGATTCTGCCCTGCCAAGTGAAGAGATCGACGAACCAACTATCGGCCAGCCTATCGGCCGATAGGCCAGTCCGATAGGCTGCCCAGCGGACTCTCGTGTTTTGACGGAATTTGACTCTTTTGGATGGATTTAGTTTCCTAGATTAGGGTTAATCGGGATTGTAACCCCCTTAGGCTATATAAACCTCCTCCTAGACCTAGTTTTATTATTCTTTATCTATCTTTTATCTATCTTTCACCAGCCCTTTTCATCCTTTATCATCTTTTACATTTTTTTTACATATTTTGGCAAGATTAATCCTTTGATGCAAGAACTTTTTGGAGGAGAATTATTATTGTTTTTGGGACATTGAAGACTCGGAGTTCATTCGTAAGGGTTGTAATCTCTCTTTTCATATTAATAATATGCGTTCTTCATCTATTTCTTGTTTAATTTCAAGTATGTCTGGCTAATTCCTTTGATTGATTCTAGGGTTAGTAATTTTAATTGATGATCACATGATATTCCTTTGATTACCTTTTGACCTTTCATCCTAGGCTTGTGTTCAAGTTGCGTTAAATCTCATGTTAGATTAAAGGGCCCTTAATCGATGCATGTTAGCTAATTGATTTTGTCCGGAAGGAGTAATTGATTAGTGGAAATACTTGATGCACAATATGATTTTATCTTGAGACCTAGCGGAGAAAGATAAATCATAGATAAATAAGTTGGTGCTTTTTAAGTAATTTCAATTCTTTGAGCCCTGGTAGGGAAAAGGGTTTAAATTAACTATCTTTCTAGGTTGCCTTGATCGGAATTCTAGATCGGCTAAGTGATTATTTCTAGGATTGAATTAAAATTTGGGGAAAAGGAATTAAATGAATGAATTGTGTGAACTCAATTAGATGATACTACCCTAGGATCAATTACCTTTCGACTTGTGATTTTATCTTGCTAATTTGCTTTATTTGCTTAATTTAGATATTTCATCTTTTATTTAATTTTCGTTCTTCGATTTTTAAAGTTAGATAATTAGAATCAAAACAATTTTTCGGATTCCTAAATAGCAGTCAAATTTTGAGTAGAGTTAATTCCTTTATTTTCGACACATCAATTCCCTTGGGTTCGACACCTTGGAAATACTCTGAGGTTTTATAAATTTTAAAATTGATCGGATTTGAAAACCATACTACGCGAAAACAAGCGATCAATTTTTGGCGCCGTTGCTGGGGAATTGATAGAAAATTTAAGGGAATAATTCGAAAAAAAAAAAAGAGATTGTTACTTTAGGTAGTTTACTTTTATTATTAATATTCGATCTCGTTTCCTCACATCTTGTTTTCTCTTCCTTGTAGGCGGTGCATGATCACAAGATCCCAAGGAAAGGACCTATTTCCTTTGGATCCGGAAATCGAGAAGTCTTTGAGGAGGAAGAAGCAAGAAGCGAGAACCGAGACTCTTTCTATACCTTTCGTTGATACCATGGCCGGCATTGTTGACCCACCACGAGAACTCGCTCGTCCCGAGAAGATCCCTTGGAATGCCCGCTTTCGACCTAAGCTGGACGATTATCAAGAAGGAGGTTGGGGAAAGATTGATGCCAACAACTTCGAGCTTAAGCCGTCCCTCATCGCTACAGTGAAGTCTCAAACATACGGAGGGGGAGTTAATGAAGATCCAAACGCTCACCTTGAGTCGTTTTTGGACATATGTGCCACCATCAAGCAAAACGGAGTGCCTCCGGATGTCATTAAGCTCCGCCTATTCCGGTTTTCCTTAGAAGACGATGCGCTAGATTGGTACAAGAGCCTAGATCGGAAGGAAATTGGTACTTGGAGAGAGATGACCCGGTTGTTCTTAGCACAGTTCTATCCTCCCTCGAAGGTGCAAAAACAAATCAACGATATCTTGCAATTCGAGCAATATGAGGATGAATACTTATACGAGGCATGGATCCGATTTAAGAAGCTACTTCGCAAATGCCCACAGCATGGAATTGACAAAGAGGAGATATACATTCGGTTTTATCGGGGTTTGACGAGGAAGGCTAGAAGAGAGTTAGATTATTCATCGAAAGGGGGATTTCTTGCTAACGATTATGAAGAGGCTAAGAATCTAATCGAGCTAGCGGTCAACAATGATTACGAGGAGGTGACCGATAGGAAGATGGCGAGAAGAAAGGTTCCACCCGGTGACGAGGACGCCTACGGTGATTTAAAGGCGAAATTTGAAAGACAGCAAAAAGAGCTTGAGATACTAAGAAAGAAGACTTTGGGAGTCAATGCAGTTTTTGAAGAGCTAAACAAGCCTATTGCAATTAAGGAGGATGTGAATTACATGCAAGGAGGAAACTTCCGGCAAGGGGGAAATATGGGGAACTATTATCCGAACAATCGAAACCACCCTAATTTCTCCTATGCCAACCCGAACAATGCTCTTCAGCCACCACCGGGATGTAACGTGAAAAATGGGGTTATTCAAGAGCCGATTGCTAAGACACCTATGGAAGAGATGTTGGAACGGTTGGAGGCGAGCCAAAAAGATTTTATTTATAAAGTAGACAAGAGGTTCGGGGCTCTCGAGCATAGTGTGACATCTATTGGAAACTCAGTGATAGCCTTGACAAAGCAGATGTCGATGGTGGAGACCCAAATGAGTCAAATGGCGAACGCCCAAGCCGGATTTCATAAGCCGGGCCATTTTCCGAGCAGCACCGAGACCAACCCGAAGACACAACAATGCAACGCAATCGAGCTTCGGGGTGGAACGAGGTACAGTAATCATGGGGCTGAAGTTGAGAAATCTGGAAACGAGGATGTACTAGAAACGGGAGCCGAGAACGAGAAGGCAGATGGAATACAGCAGAACCTATCGGGTAGCCTATCGGCCGATAGGCCCAACCGATACCCATACAGAATGCCGGCAGTTAAGCCTATCGACCCCCCTATCGGCCGAAAGGCTCCTGGAAGTTCGAATGTGAAGAATTTTGAGGAAAAAGCTCCATTTCCACAGCGATTGGCCAAGTCGAGATACGATGAAAAGCTCCAACAATTTATCGACATGTTTCAAAAGGTGAATATCAACATTCCACTTCTGGACGCTTTGAGAGACATGCCGGGTTACGTGAAATTCTTGAAAGACGCCGTGGCAAGCAAGAGGAAGTTGAGGAAGTTTGAAACAATAAATTTGACAGAGGAGTGTAGCGCTATCATTCAAAACAAACTCCCACTCAAGCAGAAGGATCCGGGACGTTTTACTTTGACATGCATGATTGGCGGACCGGTCGATCACTTATCCGAGGGGAATTGTGGAGGATGTGCTCGTTAGAGTCCAACACTTGGTCTTCCCGGCCGATTTCGTAGTTCTTGATATGCCCGAGGACGAGAATCAACCATTGATCTTTGGGAGACCGTTTCTAGCGACGGGGAGAGCACTTATCGACGTCCAGGAGGGTGATCTTACTTTCCGGGTTAATGATCAAAATCTGAAAATTTCCATCTATGACGCGATGAAGAAGCCCGACGATGCGCCCGAGGAATGTTTTGAAATTGAGTCTATTATGCCGCCCCCGACCGACTTGTTGGAGCATTGTATTTCACACTCCATTTACTCACATTCTGAGGTTGAAGAAATTTACGAGGAATTACCAGAGTATGTTCGAATGATGGAGGCGAACAAGTCTCGACCTAATGAGAGGAGCGTATGCTATCTTGATATCAACAAACCCGTTCAAGGGGGAGTAGTCGCCGAAGACCCGGGATGAATGAGGTATCGTCTAGCTAAAGACGTTAAACGTAACACTTGTTGGGAGGTAACCCAACGTATGTATATTAGTTCGTTTTATTCATTTATTTTCGATTTTTCGTTTGCGTGATTTTTGTAGTTTCTAGTTTCGTAGTAGCTTTGCTAGTTTTTGTTAAGTTCTAATCCATGCACGCCAAGTTTTGAATACTTGCAGGTCTTTAATCGCCCTATCCAAGCAAAAACGGGATCAAGTATACGGAATAGAGCAGTGAAAAAAAAATTTTGAGGCGAAAATCTATCGGACGAGCCTATCGGCCGATAGGCCCGATAAGTGAGGAAAATTAAAGAAATTTTGATGTTAAAAGCGGTGGTCGATAAGTGCCTAACGACCGATAGTCCCACCCGAGATGAGGTACGTAAGAGACAGAAGTTCCTATCGGCCCAGCCTGTCGGCCGATAGGCAGCCCGATATGACATACCCGGCACTTTATATGCTTCGACTTCCGCCACAGTGATCAGGTACTCCGTTAACAAAGCCACTCCTTTCTATTTTCAAACTTATTCCTCCTTTGGGATGCGAAATAAGTTTGGGGGGGGGGGGAGAAGTGCGGCTTTGTTAATTTCGTTTCGTGTGAGGACCTTGTTTGCCTTGTATCTTTATTTGCTTGTGTCGGTGCCCGTTGTTTTTATTTGTGCTTATCATATTGGTGTTGCGTGGTTTTGGCTTTTGTTGCTTAGTTTTTAGTTTCTTTTTATTCATTTTCGTTTGGTGTGTTTGCTAGTTTCTATTTTTTAGGTCGTAGTAGTTTTTTTTGCTTTCGTGTTTGCTTTTATTTGCTTTTCGTTGTTTGTTTTAGATAGCCTTGCTTGTCCTAGCTTTTCTTTATTCGTGAATTTTTCGTGCTTCTAATTGTGTGATACCGATGTTACGACACTGTTTTTCTCTCTGAAGAAACGGTCGAGTTTAGTCGAGTTGTAGTCAGTTATTTCTGTTTTGCATAGTATTCATTTAGGTCCAAAAATTTTTCGTGATTGTAGAGGTCTTGGCAGATAAGAGACGATACATACTTGTTTTAAAATCACCGTCAATACGTTTGGTTACATCTTCCGGGTAGTGAGTCGTACTGTTTCGTCAGTCGTGTTGGCACTTACATTGAGTTTAGAGTTGGTCAGTTTTTCCCAAAAGTTGAGATAGTGTTGTTCTATGAAGGGAAGTCTAGTAGCAGGGGCATTCGCGTGACCCGTTGTTTACCCTCGCGTAAAACGACGACTCTGATTAGACTAGTGATTTAGATATTTCACATGTGCCAATGATAGGGAACCTAGTAACCGGGGGCATTCGCGTGACCCGTTGTTTACTCTCGCGTAAAACGGCGACCTTGATTCGGACATGCGGAAATTATATATTCGAGTTGTTTCTCCGCTGTAGACGAGAACTTAGTAACTAGAAGCATCCATGTGCCCCATGAGTGTCTTTTACGTCAAACGGTTTCCTAATACATGAGAATGGAAGTTCCACCCTAGGATAACCCCGATGAAACATCCCGAGATCCTAACCTAGTGGTCAACTCGAATCAAATTCTTGAACATATATATAAGGGAATACTGACCGAGGTTTATTTGTTATGAAACTCGTAAAATTGTGCCACTAGACTGTGTAACGGGACGAACTAACTTGTTTATTTTAGCCTTTCATATTGACGGCCGATTTGATTCACGTGTTGTTAATCTTTGAGCTGGATTTTCTTCATGAACGAATGATTAGGACTGAACTTGACTACTTTGCGGAATCATTATTCTGAATGCAGCTCGCTTTTACAACACTCGGATTATTTAGAGAGAATTACAGGATAGTATTGATTAGGTTGAACACTATGAGTTGCACGATGATTCACGACTTTCTTTTTCCTTTCTTTTTCTTTTCTTTTTGTTGTTCGGGACGAACAAGGATTAAGTTTGGGGGGGTTTGATAAGTGGTAATTTTACCACTTATTTCTAGGATTTTATACTAGGTTTTTATCTCGTTTCGTGATTAATGTGCTCGTATTTGGCTTATTTATGATTAGTCGAGCCGTATTACGCGTTTGGGTTGGTTTTAGTGTGTGTGCAGGTTTTTAGAGCCAAAAGGACCCAAAACGAGACAAAGGACCGAGAGTCGAGTCAAGCGGACGAAGAAATGGATTTTTGCGAAAGCTTGATCGAACCTATCGGCCCGACATATCGGCCGATAGGGCGCGAAAGGAGATTACCTCGCCAAGTGAAGAGATCGACAGACCAACTATCGGCGACTATCGGCCGATAGGCGATCCGAATAGTGCCAATGGACTCTCGTGTTTTGACGGAATTTGACTCTTTTGGATGGATTTAGTTTCCTAGATTAGGGTTAATCGGGATTGTAACCCCCTTAGGCTATATAAACCTCCTCCTAGACCTAGTTTTATTATTCTTTATCTATCTTTTATCTATCTTTCACCAGCCCTTTTCATCCTTTATCATCTTTTACATTTTTTTTACATATTTTGGCAAGATTAATCCTTTGATGCAAGAACTTTTTGGAGGAGAATTATTATTGTTTTTGGGAGATTGAAGACTCGGAGTTCATCCGTAAGGGTTGTAATCTCTCTTTTCATATTAATAATATGCGTTCTTCATCTATTTCTTGTTTAATTTCAAGTATGTCTGGCTAATTCCTTTGATTGATTCTAGGGTTAGTAATTTTAATTGATGATCACATGATATTCCTTTGATTACCTTTTGACCTTTCATCCTAGGCTTGTGTTCAAGTTGCGTTAAATCTCATGTTAGATTAAAGGGCCCTTAATCGATGCATGTTAGCTAATTGATTTTGTCCGGAAGGAGTAATTGATTAGTGGAAATACTTGATGCACAATATGATTTTATCTTGAGACCTAGCGGAGAAAGATAAATCATAGATAAATAAGTTGGTGCTTTTAAGTAATTTCAATTCTTTGAGCCAAGCGAAAAGGGTTTAAATTAACTATCTTTCTAGGTTGCCTTGATCGGAATTCTAGATCGGCTAAGTGATTATTTCTAGGATTGAATTAAAATTTGGGGAAAAGGAATTAAATGAATGAATTGTGTGAACTCAATTAGATGATACTACCCTAGGATCAATTACCTTTCGACTTGTGATTTTATCTTGCTAATTTGCTTTATTTGCTTAATTTAGATATTTCATCTTTTATTTAATTTTCGTTCTTCGATTTTTAAAGTTAGATAATTAGAATCAAAACAATTTTTCGGATTCCTAAATAGCAGTCAAATTTTGAGTAGAGTTAATTCCTTTATTTTCGACACATCAATTCCCTTGGGTTCGACACCTTGGAAATACTCCGAGGTTTTACAAATTTTAAAATTGATCGGATTTGAAAACCATACTACGCGAAAACAAGCGATCAGTCTCTAGTTCTCCTTCTTGTTTCTCGAGGGTTTTTACTTTGACTTCTAGTAGTGCAAAATCATTTGTCTTGTTCTCATTATGAGACTTAGTCTCATTTAGATCGTGAGAAAGTTGATGATTGCTCTCTATGAGTTTTTCAAGTGTGACTTTGTTGTTTTCACAATCGACAGACATATTTTCATAGTTATTTCTCAGCAAGTCATTTTCTTCTTTCAGCTCTAAGTTAGAAATTTCGAGCTGTATATTTTCTCATTTCAATGTCTCATGGGCCTTTTGAATGTCTTTAAATTCATTCATCATATTTTCGAAAGTATGAGATGCATTTATAGGAATATTGGATGTTGAGCTTACCTCATCATCGCTATCTTCATCGTCCTCTATTTCCTTAGCCACAAAGCACGTATATGCTTTATCTTCGAGCTCATCATTGGACGAGTCACTGTCAGTGACAGTCTGAAGACATTTCTCGGTCTTGGTTGGTGTAGGTGAGGCTTTTGATTCTCCGATCAGGGCCTTGAGCTTGTTCTTCCAAGCACGCCTCCTTTCATCTTTTTCCTGTTGCTCGGCTTCCGACAACTTTTGGACTTCAGGATGCGGATACTTATTTGCATAGTGCCCAGGTTTCATACAGTTGTAGCAAAGATTAGAATCACCAGATGGAGAAGATTCGGAACTTACCGTGTGAAAAGGCTTGGGCCTGCATGCAGTCTTTCCAGACTGTTTGATGAACTTTTTGAATTTGTGCATGAGAAGGGCCACTTCGTCTTCTGACAGGATATCATCGTCACTGTCAGCATTCTTGTGGGCATATTTGGATGTGCTGGGCATGCTGTGTCTCCTGTTAGATACAACGGCTAGTGATTTAGTCTTAGCAGGTGACTATTCGGCCTTCTCTCTCCCGTCAATATCATACTCAAAAGCTTTGAGGTCAGAGAAGAGGTCAAAAGTAGAAATGTCATTGAGATTACATGACACACGCATAGCTGTGGTTTTTATGTCCCATCGAGCAGAGTGATCTAAATTTTTTCAAATTTTTCTCTTTTGGGTATATACTTTACCCAGTGCTTCAAGTTCACCGACAATGCCAGTGAATCTGAGGTCAAGTTCCTCAAGAGTTTCAGATGATTTCATTTCAAACGATTCAAATTGCTGAGTGAGTTTTGAAATCTTGTTTTCTTTTGAGAGCTCAGTTCCCTCACAAATCATCTTGAGTTTATCCCAGATTTCCTTGGCTGTCTTACAGCTCTTTACCTTCAAGAATGTTCCTTTGTAAAGAATGACAAATAGTGCATTCTTAGCTATGTTGTCGAGGTTCGCGCGCTTGCGATCATCGGTCGTCCATTGCTCACGCTCTTTCTCGAGCATCTCTACATGAGGTTGTCCTTCTATCCTTGCAGCGGGATTAACTTTCATTATCTTGATAGGGCCATCTTAGATGACAAAAATCATCTCTTCGTGCATGGCGGCAAGATGTGCTTTCATTCTAATTCTCCAATCATCAAATTCGTTAATAGAAACTATAGGAACCTTGTTTATCATTGAGGTATCCATGTAGAGAATAGGAAAGATAGACTGTTTTCAAAAAGATGTGTGATTTTAGGATCTGATTGGGTTAAAAATACGACTGATTCCTTTTAGAATCAACCTCTCCGATACCACTAAGTATACAGAATACAGCTTGGAAAGAGTTAATACAACAAGCTGTACGATTTTCGAATGTGAGTGCATAGCCGATGTTCGTTTAAGTGAGTTGCTGTAATGTAACAACTAGGCTTTCTCCTGTTAGCTTGGTGCGTACAGGGTTTTGCAATGTATACTTGTAAATAATCACAGTTATGAAAACACTAAGGCAGAAGGTAAATAACACACAATATAAAGTAGTTCGAGGTAAACCCTTCTACGTCTACTGGTCCTCCACATCGGAGTAAAATGTTTATTAAAATCACTACGTACACAACTACGTGACCTTAATCAAATCTATCTTTGTATCGTTTACACAGATTGATACAAAGACTGTGCTTTCAACTGTTCACACAGATTCGTTGTAGGATTCTTTGACTTGCTTCTTCTCACACAGATTGAAGCTTCGTTCTATTCATCCCACACAGGTCAGAATATCTTTCCTTAGTCCACACAGGGCTAAGATTACTCAAAAGTAATGATGGTGAAATCACTGGTTTGCACAGCAGCTTGAACACTTGATGATCTTAGCCTTATGATATTTCTTCTCTCGGATATTGATATATGCTCGAAGAAATATATTTGCTCTTGTAAGCTTGATAGACAGAATATCTCTTAGATATGGATATTCAATTCAATCATTGGTATTTCGTCTTATCGTGTCTATTGCAATGTCCTCTTGCATGGAATATTTATAACTTTGGAATAGATCCGTTATAAATATGTCCGTTGGCTGGTTGGTGAGCAAAGATCCATTTTGATTGGTTGATTGACTTTCAAGATGCTAGATCCGGATTTGGATCCTTGTCTGAAGATCCTTGTTGGTTGGTATTTAAATACTTTATCCGATCAGTATTTAAATACTTATTTCAAATGGTGTTTTGACTTTAATGAATAAACCAGATTCCGTCTCAACGATCTTCAGTCCTGTTGGATAAGTGTTTGTTTTCCTAACACTTTCAGTCTGTATGTTGTATCCAACATGTTACGTCTTTAATGCTGTAGCTGTAGACTCCAATGCTGTAGGCTATCTCCAATGTTATATGGAAGGGTGTTGTATGGAGATTCCAGAGTTTCCATACTTATCGGCATTTCGAATCCTTTGCTGTATGATGGCTAATCTTGCTGTATGATGGCAATTATCAAAACAAGGTACAAGATTGTTTATCCCAACACCTTATTAAGCTAACGATGTGAAAATTCCATCCTTACACAGGATGTAAATAGATATTTGTGGCCCGATTCAATCAGAGTGTGGACCATTTAGATATTTTATGGTTTTGGTTGACATTTCGACATGCTGGTCACATGACACCCTCTTGTCCACTAAAAATGCTGCTTTTGCAAAGTTTCTAGCACGTATTATCTGTCTAAGGGCTCACCACCCTGACCACCATCTTCGGTATATAAGACTTCATAATGCTGGAGAGTTCACATATAAAGTACTTGATGTATACTGAATATCGATCGGGATCGACAAAAAGCATCCCAACCCCCACGAGCATACGCAAAATGGTCTCGCATAGGCAACTATCGAACGAATCATATGGTAGCACGGGCATTGGTTATCCATACCAATTTGCCTATTTATGTCTGAGGTTATGTAGTCTTGCATGTAACTTTACTTATTCGCTCATTTTAGACCCTCTACTAACCAAACGATTTATGCGTACCAATTGGTAACTTTTTAAGCCTTGATTTTTACATTTTGGAATCAGACGAGCTTGAGTGCCAATTGCGTATATTTGGTTATGTAGTATTGTGCCTTATGCATCCCACATTGCATGGGTCTTTCGAGACGATTAAGTAGTTACATTGGATACGAATCTCCAATGATTATCCGCTATTTAGAACCTTCGACAAATGATCTCCTTACAGCTCGATTGCGGATCATCACTTCGACGAGACAACCTCCCATCATTAGAGGGAGAAGAGAAGACGAACTTTCTCAGGGAATGACAGGAATTGTCATGGTGTGCCACTGTTTTGTCTTATTTTGATCCCCGTATTTCACTATGTGATAAGTGAAAATTCTTGATCTTCGGAACGTAGCATATTCGATGCCTGGTGCACTTACCGATATTGTGAAAGTGACGAGATCATATATACTAGCTGTAATCTGTAAGGTTGAAAATGTAATACCAGAGATTTTCATTTCTGATTATTTTGAATTAATTGTCATTGTGTACCAGTTATTCTGTTCCGTTAATGATTATTTGGAAATTTTCTTCCCTATGAACGGTACGATGTACCGTGTTGTGGTTTTCATCGAGTGCAATTTGGTGCCGCATAAGTCATTTTGATCACATACTTGTGTGTGTGACACTGTTGTTGTTTCTCTTCGTATGATTATTCTCGTTGTGGACCGTCAGAGCTTTGTTGGTGAGCTAGGAGTCGTGGTATTCATCAGGTAGTCGCATCGTTGTGCCAACCTCAGATCGTGCGGTTGTGAGAGTATGTTACGTACGCTAACACGTGTATTGCGTACATAATAGATAATATACAACGTACGTAATGCGTTTAGGTCACGTACGTTGTCATATCCGTTGGTTGGGGCAGTAGCCTCTGGAGAGGCTTTAGCATATGCTACACGGGGAATATAGCGTATGTTAGCGTTTTATTACGTATGTAACAATGTAGGTGTTACGTACGTTAACTTATAGGTGGGTTGAGGCAGTGATCTGAATGGATTATTACGTACGTAAGACCTATTATGTACGCTATACATGCATACGTAACATGCTGCGACGTATATATAGACATGCAACAGATTTTATTTCGCATTTTTCCCCATTTCTTTCTCCTTCTCTTGTTGCGGTCAACGGGATTGGGTTGAGTGGCTAGGGTTGGTCGAGATTTCATCATCCATCAACCTTGTTGAGTTTCTAGCAAGGATTAACATCATATAATCCATTGTTCTTCGTCAGATTGAGGTAATTTCTTGTAAATCATCTCTCAACTATTTTGGGGTTTTTGTTCTTGAATTTGATTCTAGTCCGATTTTGATGAATCGGTTGATGTTATATGATGTTATTAATCATGTAATATGGATTGTGTATCCATATTTCGAGTTGTTTAACTCGATTGTCGATTAGAGTGTTCTTGGTAACTATTGAACATTTCATGTTCGATTAAATGTTTCAATGTGTTTCCTTCGAGTGTTGGGCGTGTTTTTCGTTGTTATTAACCTTAATACTCGTAGTAATCATGTTTTCATTGTTTTCTCCCAGAAGATTGTAGGTTTTCGAGGTTTCCTGGTTGTGCCGTATTCGTTGGAGTTTCAATATCGATTATTGAGGTAAGTATCTTGCTTATACGATTTGTGTCTTGTGAATAGAGATTACATGTTAGGTCTACGATGATTGATTTACCTCCGTGAATATATTTCATATGCATTGAATATGAAATACTTGTAATAAATACTTCATGTTGGTTGTGGTGTACTTGATTGTTCATGATCAAGGAATCGTGATGGTTGTGATGATTGTGTCGGACTGATTTTACGCTTGGACGTGTATTGTTTTGTATGTTACTTATGGGAATAGTCGATTGTGTATTGTTCCTTTTGGAAATCCCAAGTTGTTACTAAACATACATTTTTCCAAAATATTTGCGGAATGTAAAGAAATTTCAAACATTCAATACAACCACAAAATCAAACAGCGGAAAAATAATTGTCAGAAAAAACAAGGTTAAGTATTTCATATTAACTTGACCGGAATCTAAAAAGAAATAAGTAACATTAAATCATATGGCGGCCTGCCCTGCAACTCGTTCTCGCTATTCCAAATTAACCCGAAAATTTTACATAGAAAATGGGATGAGCTTTCTATTGTTCGTGGGAACATCACAAGTCAACAATAATAACAATACATAACAGAGGCATAGCATGGATATTTGTTATATCAACATATAACTTGAGCATGTAAAAATGTGAGTGCATGTAAACATATACTGATACTTGGTATGAAAAACATGTGACTGCATGTAAATCATAAATATAACATATCACCTATACAGTCCAAATAAAGCAATTAAAATTGATAAGTAATAATTTCCACCTGAAATTGAGATGACTTGAATGCAAATGCTTGAAATGCTTATTCTATAGTATTATCCTTGTACTCTTGATTTTCGTAGCCTACAACTAAAAGGTATGTATTTTATTATATAATAATTATAAAATAATAGGAATTGAATAGAGTCACTAATAAGAATAATGTTAGAATGAAACTTATAAAATGAGCTGAAACAAGAAAGAGGACAGATCAGGTCATATTTATAATAAATGTTGGACTTGTGATTTTATTTGACTCAAAATAAAATTGGACGTAGTCTGGTTTGGGCTTAGGTTTAAAAGATATGAGTAAAATGATTTGGGCTTGACGCTGGCTTGGACCACTGGTTATGATCTAGAATGGCCAAAATGCCGGGTTCACAAAAATTAATCCCTTCTCGCCATCTTTTCCATTCTCGTCGTACGCCATCTACACCCAAGCTCGACTGATTTGTACCTAATTCGGTCCTGGCAAAGAAAATGTTCTTTCCTGTACTTAAGTGTGCGAGTGTGTGACATTTTATGAATCAGTGAAAAAAATTCGGTTGTGTGGGTTGAGGTTATTCCTCCGGTGTTTGGCCACGGCTGAGAAAAAAAAAATTATACTGGGCCGAGACATTTTTTTTTGTTGACTAACTCCCATTCAGGGAAGAAGAAGGATATGAGTAAAGAAAATAAAAATAGAAGACTGACTTTGCTATGTGGAAGTGAGACGAGCAGTGAATTTTCAGAGAGATTTTACCTATTGCTTGTGAAATTTTTCTGCGTCAATTTGAAGATGAGTTCTACTATAACAAATGAGATATTTAGTGTGTGTGAGATTTGTGTTTGTGCATCTGTGTTTTCCTTCTCTCTCCAGACCTTAGGTTCTTTTTACTAAAATTTATTAACTGCCCATGATGTTTAACTTCCTCCACCACCCCCTTTGAAATCTACCTCTGATAACTATTGAAGGCGTGAGAACACAAGGCGTGGACTTCTCCGATACTGATCGTGGGGTTTTTGGGTTGGGACTTTTTTTTATTTTTTTTTTAAAAAAAAGAAAACCGAGATTTATTCAACACATCAAAAATGTGGGTAGACGAGGCCCACTACACGCCCTAAGAGGTCGAGGGAGGACGAGCCCCTCTACACGCCCAAACTTAATTAAGACAAAATAAAACACGGCCAACGAGCGGCCTACTTTAGTCTAACGTAAGGGAAACCGCTTTTGTCCAGTCTAATCATACCACGAATCTGCCCGGAAATATCCAACGGGTTGTAAAGACGAAAATTTCTGGACTTGTACCTTTCATTGGCTAAGTGGTCCGCAATGACATTCCCTTCCCGATAGATATGGGAAAACGAAATATCCATAAAACGACGAAATGACAAGATTTTGTGCCTAATTCTTTGAAGTTGCCAATTTTCGATGTTATGCGAGGTAATAAAAGAAAGAGCAAAATCCAAATCCACCTCAACCCAAACCTTCTTAATGTTCCTCTCGTAGCAAAGGTCCAATGCTCTCCAAATGGCAAAAAGATCGGCAAAGTTATTGGTGTGGTTGCCGATAAATTCGTGAAACGCAAAAATCGGATCACCCGAACAGTTTCTGGCTATGCCTCCCGCGGCCGACTCCCCGGGATTACCTTTCGATGCCCCATCCGTGTTGATTTTGGTAATCCCGAGGACCGGTTTAACCCATCTAACTATGGTAATTTTTTTTCTTTTTGTTATTACAGTTACAATGACAGATGCTAATGAAATTACATGGGCAGAAATTCAATCCCAAAATGTCCACGAGAACCGAGGCACCAAACCAGGCCCGCGGCCCTTTGATCAAAGCCATGTAGCCCCAAATGCGATCGCACACTCTTTGTGCCGTGAAAGGGACCTTCTTGACCCGCATGTCATTCCTAGAACACCAAATAAACCATAGGATAAGAATAGGGATAATACGCAAAATACGGATATCTCCCGAGGATTTATTAAACCAATTGGTAATAACCAAGTTAATATTATTAGTTTGAAAAATAGGAATCCCAACTAAAGCGCAGAAGTTATCCCAAACCGCCGACGCTACCAGCTCATTAAAAAAAATGAGGAAAATCCTCAACGCCATCACAACAAAAGCAAGCATTGTCGGCAATGATACCCTTAGTTGTAAGACCATCCGGGGTGGGGAGCCATTTTTTTAAAAGCCTAACCATGAAAAAGGACATAGTGGGAGTAATGATTTGATTCCAGCAAAATTTTAAAATATTGTGATTGTCTTGGCGTTGCCGAACCTCCTCCCATGCACTTTTAAAAGAAAAACCACCATGAGAGGTTAGTTTCCAGAATACTTTCTGACCGACTATATGCCCATCCACATGTGTGGGAAAGGCTATAATGTAGTCTCCAAGATCCGAAGGGATAACGGCTAGTAGTTTTGCCCGATCCCAGCCATTATGAGACCAATATTGATTGATACTAGCATTCGAATGGGTATTAGATACCCATTGGGATAACGGACTAAAATCGCACCAATTGTCGTACCAAAAAAAATATCACCATCATCGATATCCCAAAAAATCCATTTGTCCGCTATATACCGGATGCCACAAAGATTTTTCCACGTAGGAGAATCATAAGGGTTTATTTTAACAATCATGGGGTGGAGGCGTTTACAGTACTTAGCACGCATAAAATTGGACCAAATGTTCGAAGAAGTCCGAAAACGCCACCAAAGTTTGATTTCAGCCGCTTTAATGATGTCCCTCATACTCCTACACCCGAGACCACCCTCCTCCTTAGGGTAGCATAACTTGAGCCATGCCACCAATGGAGTCGCTTTCTATTATCGTCAGATCCCCAAAGAAATTTGTTGAAAAGACGTTCGAAAAAAGTAATGACATTCTTTGGGGGTTTAAGAACTTGGAGACAATAGAACGGAATCGAGCTCAAGGTGGTTTTAATGAGCTCAAGCCTACCTCCCGTGGTTAGCAAAAGATGATCCACGACTAAAATATAGAACAAGTTTTAGAAATCAAATCTCCATACATGTCAAAAGTTTGGTTTCCTTTCCAAAGGGGGGAACCCAAATAATTGAACGGGAGATTAGTTTGGGAAAATCCAGTCGTTTGTTTGACAATGCGGACTAACGGGTTATTCAGATTGGCAAAAATAAAATGACTTTTAGAATTGTGAACTTTTTGGCCCGAGCTCGCCGTGTAGTGGTCCAGGCAATTCTTAAGTATGGGAGATTATTATAGGAAGCCTTAGTAAAGATCAGCACATCATCGGCGTAAGCCAGATGGGTGATCCGAACATTCTTCCTGATTTTAAAAAACATGTCAGGGTGGGAGTTAAAAGTTTTGTCCAGGAGCCTCGATAGATAATCAGAAGCAATCACAAAGAGGAGAGGGGATAAAGGATCACCCTGTCTAATGCCCCTACCCGATTTAAAAAACCCCGCAGCATTACCGTTAGTGAGAACAGAAAACCAGCAATTTGATATACAACGATTTATCATGTCGGTCCACTCGTCAGAAAAACCAAATGCTTTAAGGATATTCAAAAGAAAAGCCCAATTAAGTCTATCATAGGCCTTTTCCATGTCCAATTTGATCATCAGATTCGAATCGTCCCTGGATATATCATGACAGACTTCTTGGGCTGTTAAAATATTATCAGTGATAAGGCGACCCTTGACGAAACCCAATTGGGAAGGGCTAAGAATTTTTGGAAGAAAGCGGCCTAAACGGGTACTAAGAATTTTCGCAATGATTTTATAAGTTGTGTTGCAAAGACTAATCGGCCTGAAGTCTTTCCAAGCAAGGGGAGGGGATATTTTCGGAATAAGAGAAATCGTAGTGCAAGTGAATGATCTGGGCATGGGGTTTCCGGAGAAAAAATCCCACACGGCCTCACATACATCCTTAGCGATAACATCCCAACACTTATGAAAAAACAAAGCATTAAAGCCATCCGGCCCAGCCACACTATCCGAATCAATATTAAACACAACACATTTAATCTCATCGACATCCGGCATAGCACACAAAACACAATTATCATAATTATCTAATGTATAGTGAATAATATCCGGCCTAATACTATCAAAATCGTGATCTGAGCATTTGAAGGCATTAGAAAAGTAATTAACTCCAGAATTTTGGATAACATCAGGGTCAGATATTTGCACATTGTCCATAATTTGAAAAATACGGCTTTTACTTCTTTTGGATTTAATAATATCATGGAAGAATTTAGTTTTGCGTTCCCCTTCAATGCACCATTTTAAGTTAGTTTTCTATTTCCAAAATTCTTCTTCCATAGCCATCACTAGGTTGAGATTAGCTTTGGTTTTCTTTAACAAGATAGGATTACTATCCGTAGGGTTATTATCAAAATCACATTCAGCCCCGGACGCAAGGTCCCTAGCTTCGGAGACTTTAGAAAAAATATCACCAAAGTTAGTTTTATTCCACTCCTTAAGAGTAAGTTTGATTCTATTCAGTTTATTAAAAAGTTTGGACATGCCCGATGAGGGAACCGGGATCGCCCACGAGTCCCGAACGACATTAAGAAAATCCTTGTGTTTGACACACATGTTCTGGAATCTAAAGGATGGTTTAGATTTAAAATTGTTATTACCGAACGAGCATAGAATCGCAACATGATCCGAATGAAAGCGAGATAGGTGTTTCACACCCGAATCCGGAAAAGTGTCAAACCATTCTGGCGAGTGTAAAACCCTGTCCAGCCTTTGCCAAATCAAGTTACTGTACCACGTAAAAGGCGAACCAATAAAGTCAAAATCAACGAGATTACAATCAAAAAGAGAGTCATTAAAATCTTCCATCTCCGAGGGGATGGGGGCGGCCCCGCCTTTTTTTTCAATAGGGTGTAAGATAATATTGAAGTCACCCCCGACCATCTACGGCCCCTGATTATTACTAACCGCGAGAAGGTTATCCCAAAGAACCCTCCTTTCAACCCTAGTGTTTTTCCCATATACAATGGTTAAAAAATAGGGGACAGGAGAGGTTTTTGGGGTGACTTTCAGGTGGAGCAAATGATCAGTGTTTTTTAAAACAAGAAAATCATTAAGGTTATCAAAGAACACCCAAATGTGATTACTTTGGTTGGCAGTAACCTTATTAAAGCCCAGGTACCTGCAAAAGAATGCCGAATCAAGGGAAATTTTTGGCTCAATAAGGGCCAAAATATTCACTTGATGATCTCGGCTCAAGTTTTTAACATTTCGTTTAGCATCTTTCTTACCCATACCCCTAACATTCCAAATGAGTGTGTTAATCATTGAAAACATTAGGGGTTTTTGAATTCTCGCGCTTCTCCTCCTGCGCTCCGTATCATTAACGTCATTCAGGTCCTGGTCTCTGGACGGACCAACGAGGCCCTGGGCCTCCCTTTCCAATTGTCTCCCATATTCAATATCCCGTAAACGGCGCTGCTCTCTCCTTAAACTCTGGGGTGATTTAGGGATGGAATGAGGTATGGCCAGCACCACTTGCCCTACATCAGCATTAAAATCAATAACAGGGCCAACATCAGGGGGTTCCAAGTCAGACTCAGTGTCTCCACAAGACTCAGATGAAGCCGAGTCAGTGGCCTCGGGAAGGTCACTGTTCTCTACTTCCTTAGGTTTCTTGTGAGAACACTCAGGGATGTCCTTGGTCACTCCTTCCGTCTTGGGGAGGGGATTACAGTCAAATTTTGGTGGGAGACCCTCCGGCTGGGCCAGGGCAAGATCAGGGGAGAAAGTCTCTCCCAGGCATGCCTGGTTTGTCATCCAGATGTGGAATCAAAGAATTTTCCTGCACAACAGGGTCAGCAGTAGGTTCAATAGAATCTAACACAATAAGTTCATCACCATCCATATGATTAAGGGCATGAAATGGATTATTAGATAGAGCATCCTTAACCGGGGCAGCATTAACCTGCACATGGTGAGATAAATCAGTTTTGTGGGAGTCTACACCAGAGGTGTCACCTCATTTTTGTTGGATCGGAGGATCAACACTTAAATTCTTTACTTTATCTTTATTTTTTGAAGGGGAAGAAGTTTCAGTGGGAATCAGAGAAACATTTAACGGTATTTCCTCAATTTTATTATCCTTAGCAACATAGTTGGTTTTGGAAATTTTTTCTGTGAATCGTTTATTTTTTTTAGCGAAGTTGGGCCGAAGTTTATGATTTTTAATATAACAGTCAACCTCGACATGCCCACTATGATTACAGAAATGATAGTTCAAATTGAACATTTATCTCGACAGATTTCCCTTCACAATTAATAGCAAATTTTTCAACTGGAGGTGTTTCCAGATTAATTTCAACGCAGAAACGAGCATAATTCAATCGAGATTTAGATAACGTCGCATCATCTGCCATAAAAAATTCACCAAACACACTCGCAATAGTTTTTAGACTCCTGAGATCAAACCACTGGATGGGAAGGGCAAAAGCTTTCAACCATACCAGAACTACCTGAGGTTCATTTTTGAAATCAAAATCCGGAGTCCATTTAAGGACCCTCATTGGGAGTCCAGCAATTGCAATTTCTCGTTGGATCCGAAGTTTAGCAAAATGTTCTTCATTAAAACAAGTAATTAAAACATGTGTAAGATTTAAATATTGAACTTTGCACGGTTTATACCCCAGATCGTTAAGGTTAGCACGTATTACCTCGTTCGTAGGTTTCCCGTAGGAGAACTTACCAACCACAGAAAACCGAAAAGCTTCTGCTGCCTTATCACACTCTGGTTTGGAAAATCGGACAGTCGGAACTGCCCCGGAACGGTGAACGGTGCCAAAAGCACCCTGCATAAGTCCAAAGCTACCGGAAATTGCAGCAGCGTAGGATTTCGTCACCGGCGAAACCAAATCCGATGGGATACCATCAGATCGTTCGACCGGACTAGAAACACCGTGCAAGTGGTCCGCCCCGCCAGAGGTCGCCGCAGCAAAAGTGAGCACCGGGATAGGGGAAGGCTCGGGCTCCCCGACTATGTTGTTTCGGAAACCAGCGGAAACGACCGGAGCTGTTTCTGGAACCGAAGATGTTCCCTTCGGATCTAGGGGGAAGCCATTCACTGGAGGATGAAGCACATCACGGGTTTTGAGAGAATCGACCGCCGTCACTTCTGAAGCAGAGGCTGCCATAAGTTCAGATGTAGATGGTGTAGAGAAATTATTAAGGGTGACCGCGAATCCTCCTTTTTTAGGCTGTGGCTGTTCCGTCTGAGGGGTGATATTAGCCGGATCTTGAAGATGAGTTGAAGCCTCCATCGAGATTCCATCACCCAGCGATTTGGCACAATGATTTGCAATCGAAGAAGGATTGGCAGGATTAATTATAGTGGTTCCTGTAGAAGAAAATGGTAGGTGAGAATTAGATAACAGGGGTTTGTTAATGAAATCCGGTTGAAAAGTTGGGGAAGAAGGAAGTGAGGAAAAGCCAGGATATGAGGAACGTGAATGAATATTAAAAGCACCGAGATCTATTTTGGGGGGATTGAAAGTTGACGGGCGGGGATAATGAGGGGAATCTCACATGGGGCCGCCCCCAACGGGTGAGGTTTGTCTGCCATGAGGCAGAAAATTAATGAGGAACCGCCGTACGAGGCGGCGAAAACGAGTAAGAAATAGACGTTATCAGATGAATCTCGCCCGAAAAACACAAAAATGCAAAAGGAGAGTATAAAGATCGTAGAGAGAAGGAGGAGAAAAATTCTAGAGAGAGAGAGCATCCGAAAAATGAATTAGTTCATATTTTGAATTAGTTCATACTTACACATTTTTTGGGTTGGGACTTTGGCTTGGATGGCTTGAATATCATTATTAATTGGGCTCGAGTATTGAAATAATTAATTAACTTGGGCTTACGGTTAATATAATATAAACCTAGATTTGACTAAATGGACTTAAACTAAATGTATGCATGATGTTTGTGAAGAGATAAATTCACCACTAGAAGGGGGTTGAATAGTGGTAATGCGGAATATCGAACTTTCTCGAGAATAAAAGAAAATAGTGCGGAAAGTAAAAGACTCAAAGATTTATAGAGGTTCGGCAACTTGCCTACGTCCTCTCTCTGACTTTTTTTTCTATTGGCTCAAGAACAACCACACACTTGACTCGTCTTCGATCGGTCAAGTCTGACAACTGATTACAACCGCTTGTCTTCTATTGGTCCAAGCTCCACTCTCAAAATAAACTTTGTTTATCTAGTGTTCTATCGTAACTTGATAATCTTCACTTTACGAATATTGGAGTGTAATCCTAACAATGGGATCAAGGATCCGAATAACACCCATTAGTGACTCTAAATTCGTTTCTCTAAAGCTCTCTTATGAGTGATTCAACACTCACAACCAAATGAAAGAATACAATGTATAATAAATATTACAAGATGTATCACTCTTTGTATCTTTCTTCTCACAACTTAGAATGCAATAAAAGATAGAAAAGCGAGCTCAAGAATGCTTTGATTGCTTGTATGCTTGAATGCTTGAAGTTATGTGTGAGATACCCAAATGATATGGGTATTTATAGGTGTCACCCTTCTTTGAATTCGATATTTGTATTATTAGCGTGCGCTAATAATACCTCCATAGCGTCTTAATCGATCTCGACTTGGCCGATACGAGCGGTCACAAAGCATTGCAATGGTAAAATTATATGACTTGCATGCGCTAGTCATACCATCGTAGCGTCTTGATGGTTGGTCAACAGTTTTCAATCTTGACTTTATATTATGTCGGTTTGTCTCCCAACGACTCTTTCCCAACGGAGATATTTATACTTAGCGTGCGCTAGCAATTGTACATAGCGTGCGCTAGTAATTGTTTAATATTAACTTTCCAGATTTCTCGAATCTCCTTTTGACTCCTGCATTCCAATGGGTAGATTGTCCAACGGTAGAAATTTGAATGCTTTAGCGTGCGCTAAAAAGTATTGAATAGTGTGCGCTATATACTTTCCTCAGTAACGTGTGTTAGCTTATGTAGCGTACGTAGTTGCTTCCTTATTTTGAGTCCAGTGGCTACTGGACTACTAAACATGATTTCCGGTAGCATGTGCAAGACTTGAAATGTAATGTGCGCTAAGACCTCATAGTAGCGTACGTAAATGAACGTCCGTAGCGTGCGCAAATCCTTTTCCTTTTACGTCCGGACCTTTACGTCTCTGCCTTATGTGCGATAGCGTGCGTTACATAAATATGATAGCGTGCGCTAAGACTAACAGCTTAGCGTGCGCAGATATTGTGATCTTTGCGTGCGCTATCCATCAAGTGACTCCACTAGACTACAAATAACTTGCCTGACTGCAGGTGACTTGATCCCTCGATAGCGTGCGGTACCTTTGAGACTGTAGCGTGCTCTATGAACATAATTTTCCTTCAATGTAGCATCTCGATGAGATACATTTTGTTAATTGTTTTGAATACCATTATCATCAAAATACTTTGAGTCAACAATCTCCCCCTTTTTGATGATGTCAAAACATTTAATTTATACCTGCAAAAACGTTTTAAAAAATTTCGAATCAAGGTAACTTGTTCGATATGTTAGTACGTTCCGGTTTTTGGAGTATTTCTCCCCCTTTTTTACATAAACAAAAGGACTCCCCCTGTGTGGTTGCGTATAAAACATAATACCAACCAAATGCCATGAACCAAAATGAAAACTCATAATCAACAAATTCCAAACTACATGAAAACCAAACGAAGAGAAATGCATATTTCATTGAAAGATAATTCAAGCATTACACATAGATATTCAAAGCATGAGACATCAGAACCATTTGAAATAAAAGTTGCTACAACCAGTATCAATGTCCTAAAACTAGGGCGTGTGCTCGGATGAGGACAGTGGAAGCGGGAACGACGGATGAGTGAAGCGAATGAAATCTTCAAGCAGCCCGCGTACTCCTTGAACCTAGGAGCGAAGAGAACGAACGTCTTCATGGATCTCCATTTGAGAAGTCTCGATGCTGCGCATCCGGAGTTGATTTTTAATCCATAATACCTGAGCACAAGCACTCCCTGCAGCAACGTATTCGGCCTCAGCTGTAGACAACGCTACACTGGTTTGCTTTTTACTTCCCCAAGATATTAAGCATGAACCAATGAAATGACATGTACCACTAGTACTCTTTTTATCAATTTTGCATCCGCCGAAATCGGAGTCACTATATGCAATCAAATTAAAGTCCAAGCAAGAGGGATACCATAGACCTAGTCCGATAGTCCCTTTCAAGTAACGAAAAATGCGTTTACAAGCAATTAAATGTGATTCCTTAGGATTAGCTTGGAATCGAGCACATAAGCATGTAGCAAAAATTATGTCTGGCCTAGAAGCAATCAAATATAACAAAGATCCGATCATACCTTGATATAATTTTTGATCTACGGATTTGCCATTTTCATCTTTTTCAAGCTTTAATGAAGAGGACATTGGCGTTGAAATCACTTTTCTACTTTCCATTTTAAATTTCTTTAGGAGATCGTTTGAGTACTTTGTTTGATGAATAAAGATTCCATCCTCGCATTGCTTGATTTGAAGCCCAAGGAAGAATGTTAATTCTCCCATCATACTCATCTCGAACTCTCCTTTCATAAGATTAGAGAAATCTTGGCACAATGATTCGTTAGTAGCTCCAAATACAATGTCATCAACATAGATTTAGCAAACAACTATATCATTATTCAATATTTCACAAACAAGGTATTATCGACTTTACCTCTTTTATAATCATTTGCAATTAAAAATTGACTTAAACGATCATACCATGCTCGGGGTGCTTGTTTCAATCCGTAGAGTGCCTTGTTGAGCTTGTAGACGTGATCCGGAAATTGGTGATCTTCAAAACTGGGATGTTGCTTGACATAGACTTCTTCTTGAATGTAGCCATTGAAGAATGCACTTTTCATATCCATTGGAAATAGTTTGATCTTTTTGTGAGCGGCAAATGCACATAGCAAACGGATGGCTTTGAGTCGAACCACGGGAGCAAAACTTTCTTCGTAATCAAGGCCTTCCTCTTGATTATACCCTTGAGCGACCAAACCAGATTTATTTCGTATTGGGTAGCGTCTTCGTCACTCTTTATTTTGTGCACCCATTTAGTTAGAAAATTGTTTTATCTTTAGGAGCGGAAACTAAATTCCATACATTATTGTGCATGAATTGTACAAGCTCCTCTTGCATTTCCATCACCCAACTTTCATCATCAAGGGCCTCGGATATATTCTTGGGAACTATTTCGGATACGAAAGCACAATGAGCCATATATTCGGTGGTTCTCCTTCGGGTTTGAACACCATCTTCAATGTTTCCAATCACAAGATCTTTTGGATGGTCTTTGATGTGCCTCCAATCTTTCGGTAGACTCTCGATTGTCTTCTTTTGAATTTCCGAAATTTTCTCCATTTCGTTTGAAGGATGAGAGTCCGGATAAATACCTGCATCATCAAATATTCTACCTTTCTCGGGGGTGAGATCATATCATTGAATTTAACATGAATAGATTCTTCAAATTTATTTGTTCTAATGTTATAAACATGATATGCTTTGCTATTTGTAGCATAACCGAGAAATATACGGAATCGGATTTAGCATCAAATTTCCCCAAGTTATCCTTACCATTATTTAGGATAAACACATTGCAACCAAAAGGATGGAATTACGATATATTTGGATTTTTGCCCTTCCATAATTCATACGGAGTTTTAAGGTTAGTTCTACGAACATGAACACGGTTAATCACATAACATGCCGTAAAAATTTCTTCGGCCCAAAAGTATTGTGGAAGAGAGTATTCATTAAGCATAGTCCTTGACATTTCCTCCAATGATCGATTTTTCCTTTCAACAACGCCATTTTGTTGAGGTGTTCTAGGAGCCGAAAAATTGTGATTAATACCATATTTGTCACATAAAAGCTCAAACGGAGTGCAATAAAATTCACCTCCGTGATCGGTGCGGATTGAAATTATAGAAAGATTTTTCTCATTTTGCACCAAACGACACCATTTGGAAAACTCGGAAAATGTGTCATCTTTATGAGCGATAAACCTAACCCAAGTAAAACGGGAATAATCATCAACAATGACCAAAGTATAAATCTTACCATTTAGACTAACATATCTAGATGGTCCAATTAAATCCATATGCACAAGTTCAAGAATGCTGCTAGTGGAAACCTCAAATTTTGGTTTGAAAGATTCTCGAGTATGTTTCCCTTTTATGCATGATTCACACAAATGCTTCCGATCAAATTTGAGTTTGGGTAAACCACGGACAAGATCGTGTCTCGATAAAATAGAAATAATGAGTAGAGATGTATGCCCCAATTTACGATGCCATAAATATGCATTATCATCCAAAGTAATAAGACACTTTTCATTGAATGAACTTTTATCATTAAGATCAACAATATAAATGTTTCCACATCTTAAACTGATGAATGCAATTTTATCATTTCTAAATGCCGTGCAATGAGTTTGCTCGAAGAGAATTTTAAAACCTTCATCACAAAGTTGAAAAACGCTAAGTAAGTTGTGATGCAAACCTTCAACAAATAATACTTTGTTGATAGAGGGAGAAGGTTCCTTACCGACTTTTCCGATGCCTTTAATATTTCCATTTTGATTGTCCCCAAAGGTCACATTGTTGTGTCACGATTTATTCATCCCGACAGGCGATCGACTATAAAGCCGAGCGACCGAGTCAACTCCAGTCAAACCCTGACTAGCTCGCCAAGTCTAAGATATCAAACCACCATCAGGCACCTAGCGATCGACTCCCAGGGCGATCGCCTTCTGGCAGCTGGCGATCTGCTCTACTAACCGGCTAAGAGCAATCGACCTACGCCCTGAGCAGAAGACGATCGCCCATCAAAACCGTCAAGGACTGGATCTCAGAAAAGCACCCACGAGCAGATCCATAAAAGGCGCTGACGAGATCTTTTGCTAACTGACAAGATCTTTGACCAGAGCCTGTCACCTACCCCACCTACCGGCATGTGCGCCGAAAGTTGTCAGTAGGGCCGCATGTGACTAGCTCAGGACGCGTGTAAGCTCTCCATTGGACCGAGTAGTTGACTTCCAACAACTCCTGCAGACTTTGAGGGGACAGGCCCATGTGCTAAAAGACGATCGCCCGATTATTATATTGCAGTAAAGGCGATCGCCCGGCGGATCCAAGCCACATAGATAGAGAACCTCCTCCTACTGGAAAAAGGTTCTCAATTCTCAGTTCTCAATTCATTTGAACCAACATCTCGGAATTCACTCTACAGTTCCCAGTTCACTGAATATACAGATCCGAATTCATTCTGACTTACGCTCAGAGCTCATTCTCTCACATTCCGATACATCCACGGAAATACTGAAGAACACACACATATCATCAAGCTCCGGCTACCTCACGGAATCCATCTCGGGACTTCTCTCTCCAAACCTCTCGTCCAGAAGACGATCGGCGAAAGACAAGTCTCCACTAGACGGATTCCAAGGGATTCACAAGCCCAGCCCAAACATCCGGCTATATACTCGCCGTGAGAGGCGGTCGATCTCTCACCGCCGCATTGTTCATCACCTTTGTTACAAGAACTCACGAGCATCAAATCTGGTTCTTAGGCAATCTACACGCTCGCTAGCTAAGATAACAAGAAACTTTACACTCATTGTAATTGTTTTCTTACATTAGTACTTGTATCCCCGAATATCGGTATTAATAATATCTCGCGAGAGCATTCAAGCCCGGGACTAACAACCCCGGCAAATCTTGTGTTATTTATCTTTCTCACGGAAGTGCTCTTGCATTTGTTTGCTATCCCATCCATTCCAGCAATATCTATCTCCGGATAATATTTTGGGTAGCAACAATTGGCGCTAGAAGGAGGGCACATCTAACCCTCATATTTTTATTTCTACCGTCCCGAAGAACACTCACTGTTCTCGGGGCATATACTTGAAGTGACACTCACTGCACTTCAAAGAAAACCTCCAGAATCATGACATCCGCCGGTCCATCGAAGAAAGCTACTCTCAGAACCGCGGACACCATTTCCGGCTCGGTCGAACCCGGCCCGACGACAGGAGGAAGCCGCGGCAACGCGAGACTCTCGATCCCGCATCCGAGAGATGGCCCCAACCTCTCACTCGATCAGTTCCAAACCGAGGAACAGATCGAGGAGGCTATGGCCATCCTGGAGGAGCGACGGAGAGCATGCGCGCCGCCCGCGATAACTCCCTCGATCATCCGTCGCATGGGAAAACGGAAATTCAATGGGCTACTGAACGAGCGATCGTCAAAAAGCCCCGATTCGCGAGGAAAGGCTCTCGCACGACCGGACGGATCCATATTCGATCGCTTGGGACGCGACCCATCCCGGCGACCGGGGCACTCTGTTTCCAACCTTGAGAAGACGGAATCCGAATCCGTCACCAGGAGTTCGGCCTACTCACTTCACAGCCGAACACATGTCAGCCATCTGACTCCCGCCCCGATCGCCAGGGACTCAGTACTCAATCGCCTCGGCTCCCGCTCCGATCGCCGAGCCGCTAGCAGTCAGGCCACGGCGATGGCCGCCATGCAACGTCAGCTCGATGAGATGAGAGCACTCTTGGACGCTGGGGCAAGCACCAGCAAGAAGATCGCCGGGCCGACCGAGCCACTCGCGGTCCACATCGAGCTTGCCCCCATACAACCAACGATCGCTCCTCCTAAAACACCTCTGTATAAGGGGAGATCAGACCCCGAAACCCACCTGAGTAAATTCCGAATTTACATGACTGGGTGTGGGGCATCTGATGCAACCAAGTGCCGGATCTTCCCGCTGACATTGGGCGAGCTGGCCCATAAGTGGTACGTCTCACTACCACCACGTTCAGTCACCTCATTTAAGAAACTGGCGAATGACTTCACGTCATACTTCGTCAGCAAGGTCGTCAGACCAGAAGGCCCCCACCGCATGATAAAAATCAAGCAGGGGAAAGACGAAACCGACACGGATTACATCGACCGGGTGGACGAAATCATCCTCACCGGCGAACCCGTCAGCGACGAGCTCGCTCTCTATTCGATCATGGGGGGATTCCACGGTCACTCTCCCATGTTTAGACATCTCTCCAAGGATATTCCCCCAACTTACGCGACCTTCCGCGCTAAAGCTGCCAACTTCACTCGGCCGAAAGGCTACTCACCCTCCGCTTAGACGAGGAAACGCCACCTCTTGCCCGGAAGATAACGATCGCCAAAGCAAAGAAGGCGATCGCCAAGACACCCGGAGATCTCAAGGCTTTCGAGGACATGGAAGCCCATCTCCTCCATACGTTCAACAGGACTCCGGCACATATTTTCTATGCCATCAAGGGGCACGAAGAGCTCAAAAAGCCAAAGGCAATACGGGACCACGGTCACCTGGACAACAATCAATATTGCGCCTACCACAAGAGTCCCGGCCACAGCACCAACAATTGCCGCGACCTCCTCAAACAGCTCTGGAGATTGTTCGAGGAGGGCAGGTTGGACAGCTTATTGGTTTAGCCGAAGCCCCTACCAATCTCTATAGACGATCGCCCGAGTCGAACACAAAACAGGCTGGGAAGCTCAAACGAGCCGACCCCTGGATCAACCTCGGCGACCATCCCTATATGCTTCAATCAAGAGGAGACCACGGAAGTCACCCCGATCTCCCTCCTTATTAAAGAAACCGGAGGACTCGATCGCCATCTGCAGTTCACCGTCGAACACGATGGACTAAGGCACGAGATCGCCTCCCCCGCACAACGTACACCGTCGAAGATCGGCATCTGCATGACGATCCAAGGTGGAAGAGTGCAGCCATGGTCCTGGTGGTCGATGGAACCAACTGCTTAGGACATGCAAGGTCCCTTTAGGCCAAGATCGCCCGCCCTTCGTTTAAATACGAGGCCGGCGTAGTCTGAGGGCCCTCCAAAATTAATCCGTGGACACGATCGCTCGCCCTCAAAGGTTCATCATCTAACATGGTGAACCGGACAATGCGACGTGCCACAACCCCGTCTCAACGTACACCGTCGAGGTCGGCCATCTCCATGGTGGCCGAGGTGGAAGCAGAGCTAACAAGCCGCGGGCGCGGAGTTGATTCATCCGACGCCGCCCGCGCAAGGACTCCTCTGACCGAGACCGCACGCCCTTCGTTTAAATACGAGGCGAGGCGCGGCTAACAGAGGACCCTCATAATAAAGTGAGTCACGAGACACTCAATGTCTTCGCGCATCAAGACATGATCAAGGAGACGGTCCATCGAACTCCGCGATCGTGCACGGTTTCTCAAGACGGACGACCGTCCCCGAGGATTCGACAAAGTTGAAGACCGCTCACTCAAGGAATTGTTCTCATCCCCTTACTTCCTCCAAGTGAATAAAAACAAGGGGCAATAAGAGTGCGGACTACCTACACGACGATCGTCTCTATTCAACCACATACGGAGATCGTCATTTTTTCAGATGTAGTGCAGCGATCGAACTTGTTGTAAAAAGTTGTCTTATGAGTTTATCAATTCATTTGGAACTACCCTCGCAACGATCTCTCCTCACACATTTGTACAAAGTCAAATAAAGACTCAAAAATAAACTTTCATTCAAGTAATCGAAGATAATCAAACATTCAGTTCATTGCTTGAGAAGATCAAAGTACACGGTCGCCCGAAGGCCTACGTTCTACAAAAGAAAGCTACAAAACTACAAGTAAGCTAAAAACGTCAAAAAGGAAGCGCCTCAGGCCCCTGCCTGGCCTTCGCCATCAGCCTCCGGCGCGGTCCCTTCATCTTCCGGAGCGTCGGGATGAGCAAGACTGTCTGGAGACGGATACCAGCTCAAATCCACGCCGATGTCCGCCAGGTCCAAGATCGGCAAGGAGAAAGCCGAATGAAGAGGATGCTCCAATGCATATGTCTTGAACTTCTCAGCTAGAGGACCGACCTCCAAGCCTCCCTTCTTAGCCGCTCGGATCGAGTCGGCGAACGCCAAATAATAGGCGAACTCGCTGACATTCTCCAAGTTTTGGAAGGGATCGGCCTTGGTCGCCTCAACCTCTCCTCTCAGCTCGGCCAACGCCTTTTGCGATCCCTGGAGCTCGGCCTCCGTCGCAGCAACCTTCTCCTTCGCCTCCATCAGCTCACTGGTCGGTCGATCGATCGTCGCCTTATGGCGATCGGCCTCCTCTTCACAACATTCCGCGCCCGGACGGCACTCTGCATCTGGTCCCGAAATTGTGGTCGACCACTATTCGGCATTTCTCGGTCTCCTTCTTCTCGAGCAAGCTCATGACTCGCCCGCTTGGCCGCCTCCAGAGCGTCCTTCTCCATCGCCGTGATCTTGTCGGCAAACTCGGCGTTCTCTTTCCGAGCCGCCTCGAGATCCTCTGAAGGCGAATGGTGGAGGGCCGCCCCTCAAACTCCCGAGCGGCTGACGGCCATGGTCGCCGTCACGAAGAGAAAGGGCGACAACGGCATTCATCGAACTCGACGATCGCGGCCGAGCGATCGCATCCAGATCGATTGTCCACGCCTTCGCAAAAGCGGCCTTGCTAACATAGGGAGGAATGTCGCAGAATGGCGAGGAGATCGACTCGCCAGAAATCCACGACCATCGGTGGGCGGACGGATCGGCGCGACGGACCACGCATCAAAACAACTAAAGTTAATACAACTCCTAGGCAGAGGCGATTGTCAACGCAGAAATGCTATCTACCTCTCGGCCTTCTCGGGATCCCGACCGAAAAACGGTTTCCTCGAGGAGTCTCGCATCCGCGCCGTCTCCGCGCAAAAGCCGCAGAGGGCGGCTCGCGCTCCGGAGCAACGATGGTGATCGGGGGCGCGGCGATCGGCACTTCATCGCCGGGGGCAGGAAACGAAGTTCCTTCCGACCTCGGCCTCTTGCGATTCGCCCGAAGCCCCACCTCCGGACTTTCCTCCTCAACCACGACCTGCTCCACGCGAGGCTCCGGCTCCACGCGGGGCTCCGCCTCCGGAACTATGGGCAGTGCAACGGGTGGAACCCGAGTCGACCTCTTCGCCTTGAGACGGCCTAGGACTCCTGGGTTCGACATAGCGATCTCCAACGGAGGCTCCAAAAAGCGAGGGAAACGAACCTCTGCAGTTAAAGACGATCGACTAACGGTCAGACACCGTCCTTAAAATAAGGCGATCGCCTAGTAAGTAAAGATCGCAGGACCACATACCTGGCACCGCGAGATGTCTCGGGAAGCGGAATAGTCGAGCCGACAACCAGCGACTCTCCTTGTTGATCCGAGTGGCGTCTAGGTCGTCGTCCGACAAGCTCCTAATTCGCTCCCAAACAACGAGGAAGTCGAAAGGCAGCTCCTCGATCGCCGGGATATGAAAGCTCGCAAAATGCAATCAAATTAGATCAGTCCAACACGCATCCAAGCGAAGGGAGAGTCTAAACCCTTACCGGGATTTCTCTCCCGAAATTCAGTGGGGATCTCCAGTTCGCCTGTGGGATTGTCGCTCGCCGAAGCTCTCCACTTGCCAGCGACCCAGAACCACTTCGTCTGATCGCCCCGTATCTTATTCGGAACTCCATGAATCACCCGGCCAGACCGGCCTTGAATATGGTAACCGCCGACCAACCTCTATGTGCCGTCGGTTTAAACAAATAGTTCATCTCCAACGGCGACGGAGGCAGTACAGGCGGTGACCGCCGAAAAGGGTGAGAGTGCATATGATTTGGAGCCGGGCGTTCGGCGTCGGTGAAGTGGCGCCACATTCCAAGCGGCCAACAGATGGGAGACCGCAAAGGACGAGAGGAAGCGCGGCCGGCCTCCATAACGGCCTCACTCACTGCGACCATACCCATCGGAGGCTGGTCGGCTCGTTCATTCTCCGCGGGCGCGAACATGTCCACATCTCAAGGAACATGGAATCTTGTCCTCAGACGGCGGATCTCTCACGGACGCCGAGCTCGTATTTGGCGAGCGACCATAACGATCATGCGCGGCACGATCTGCGGCCGCTTGGGGAGCACATAGGGATAAGCGACCGAATATCCCCGGAAATCGAATCGCGGAGTTGGACCGCCAATCTATCCATTATTTCAGCAAAGGCCCTATAGGCCCGTCCAAAATCACTATGTTGCTCCCGGTAAGCCCCGATCGCGATCTCTCTCTATCTGCGATCGTCTCTCCTCGCGGCCGACTCCTAGCAACATCGGCCTCATTGAACAAAGCCTCAACTTGTAGGGTCGATTCCGGCTCGAATGGCTCACCCGCCGTCTCAGTGGAAGGCGGAGGTAGTTTCTCCGGGCGGCCGATGTCCGTGGCGAGCAGTTCCCGCTCCAAACAACGATGAGGTTCCGGCCATTTTGAGTTAGAAAGGAAGAGAAGGATTTTTCTTACCCTAAAGTGAAATCGATCGACGATCGGCGCTTAGATCTTCAAAAAATTCGGCAGCAGGACCTTCTTTCTCCAATGCGTACGCGTGAGTGAGACTGCAGCCCCGCGCCCCCTTTTATAGGAGAAAGCAGGGACCCGATTGCAATAAAGGGAAACCTCAGGGGTCGGATCTCAAACGGCGCACCAGTTGACCCCCTCGAGACCCGCGTACGCGTCTTTTCGAGGACGCGTCAGCCGAGGAGTCATTAATGACCGTTGGCGTCCTCCAATAGAAGCCTGACACGTGCGCGGAGACTTTTCAACGCCCGTTGTTTTTTCCCGCGCAGTTCAGCGGCCAACCAGGTCGTCCAAATCCAGAGTATATCAGCTCAAAGACGATCGCCAGTTCAATAAAACACTTAGTCGCTCGTTAAAAATTCAGCGATCGCCAAGAAAGCCACCTCACCCCACGTTTCCAACGTATGAGCGAGCTGGGGGGCAATTGTTGTGTCACGATTTATTCATCCCGACAGGCGATCGACTATAAAGCCGAGCGACCGAGTCAACTCCAGTCAAACCCTGACTAGCTCGCCAAGTCTAAGATATCAAACCACCATCAGGCACCTAGCGATCGACTCCCAGGGCGATCGCCTTCTGGCAGCTGGCGATCTGCTCTACTAACCGGCTAAGAGCAATCGACCTACGCCCTGAGCAGAAGACGATCGCCCATCAAAACCGTCAAGGACTGGATCTCAGAAAAGCACCCACGAGCAGATCCATAAAAGGCGCTGACGAGATCTGTTGCTAATCGACAAGATCTTTGACGAGCACATCACCTACCCCACCTACCGGCATGTGCGCCGAAAGTTGTCAGTAGGGCCGCATGTGACTAGCTCAGGACGCGTGTAAGCTCTCCATTGGACCGAGTAGTTGACTTCCAACAACTCCTGCAGACTTTGAGGGGACAGGCCCATGTGCTAAAAGACGATCGCCCGATTATTATATTGCAGTAAAGGCGATCGCCCGGCGGATCCAAGCCCTATAGATAGAGAACCTCCTCCTACTGGAAAAAGGTTCTCAGTTCTCGGTTCTCAGTTCAGAATTCATTTGAACCAACATCTCGGAATTCACTCTACAGTTCCCAGTTCACTGAATATACAGATCCGAATTCATTCTGACTTACGCTCAGAGCTCATTCTCTCACATTCCGATACATCCACGGAAATACTGAAGAACACACACATATCATCAAGCTCCCGGCTACCTCACCGGAATCCATCTCAGGACTTCTCTCTCCAAACCTCTCGTCCAGAAGACGATCGGCAGAAGCAGCAAGTCTCCACTAGACGGATTCCAAGGGATTCACAAGCCCAAAAGCCCAAACATCCGGCTATATACTCGCCGTGAGAGGCGGTCGATCTCTCACCGCCGCGACTGTTCATCACCTTTGTTACAAGAACTCACAGAGCATCAAATCTGGTTCTTCCGGCAATCTACACGCTCGCTAGCTAAGATAACAAGAAACTTTACACTCATTGTAATTGTTTTCTTACATTAGTACTTGTATCCCCGAATATCGGTATTAATAATATCTCGCGAGAGCATTCAAGCCCGGGACTAACAACCCCGGCAAATCTTGTGTTATTTATCTTTCTCACGGAAGTGCTCTTGCATTTGTTTGCTATCCCATCCATTCCAGCAATATCTATCTCCGGATAATATTTTGGGTAGCAACACACATGTCCTTGTTCTTGATATTCGAGGTCTTCAAATAAGTCCTCGGAGCTGCACATGTGCCTTGAGCATCCGCTATCAATGTACCACTTGCTTTTCCTTGGTGCTGGTACCTACAAAAATAGTGTTTCTTGGTTGTTTCGGTACCCAAGCCCTTTTGGGTCCTCCAAAGTTAACGATACTTATAGCATTAGGAACAATTGTCCCTTTTGGAACCCATATTTGTTTAACTTTGATGGTTCTTAACTTTGAACGAACGTTATCATGAACTCGTTGTTTGAAAGGAGTTTTTGAATTCTCAGCTTCGGTTTTCTTTATTTTGTCAAGGTTAGCCACGGGATTGTTCCCTTTTAAACGGGTCGAAACCAAGGCCGTGTTTTAACAATGGAGAATTTTGAATGGATAAGAGCTTTTCGAATTTCTCGTTTCCGAGAGTAAATTTGTTCAAAATATATTTTAGCTCCTTTTGGGTTTTCGTCAAATCGATTTTCAAAACGTTTTCCTTTTCAAGGCATAAGGTATGGTCGAGCTCAATAGTTTTGCCCTTGTTTTGAAGAGAGGATTTTTCGAGTTCTAAAGATTTTATTTTCCTCTTTAAGGACATATTTAATTTAACCATCTCGTCGTACTCTATGTTTAAAGATTCAAACGCACTTAATAGCTCATCGTCATGATGGTCTTCTTGTGAATCGCAAAAATCAAAATTATCATATTCATCATCATTGAGTTTAGAGCTTACCTCGATATTGCTTTTCGGAGTCGAGTGTCATAAATGCAAGACTAGCATCGAGAGATCTTTCAATCTCCTTCTCGTCGTCACTCCAAGACGCGATTAGAACCTCCTTATTTTTGAATCTTTCGATTTGAGTCTTTGAAGAGGATCCTCGACAATCCTTGGCATAGTGACCGGCTTGACACGATTTCCGACAATTATTGTCGAACTTCTTTATAGGAACATAAATATTCTTCTTTTGTTCCGCCTTACCATCCCGACCAAGGAAATTTAGCCTTCTTTGAATTAGATTTTTATACCTTCTAAAGTTCTTGGCATAGAGAGCAAGTTCCTCGTCGTCTTCATCCTCGGGAATATCTTCCTCAACATCGCTATCAACATTGAATGCATCTATCTTTTCACGAGGCTTTGGTTTGGTACCTCTAGACTTGAGAACGATCTCATAATTGATGAGTGACCCGATGAGGGCACTAAACTCGAGCTTGTTGAGATCTTTGGACTCCATGATCGCGGTCACCATGGCATCCCATTCACGTGGCAACGAGCAAAGAATTTTCTTAGCTTTGTCGCTACTAGATATAGGCTTTCCGAATGATGCAAGTCCATTGGTTATAGCTGAGAATCGATCCAACATATTGATGATTGTTTCCTCGTCCTTCATGGAGACTAGTTCGTAGTCATGAAGAAGCATGTTGATCTTAGTCTCCTTAACTTGGGTGGTTCCCTCATGAGTTACTTCGAGGATTTCCCAAATTTCCTTTGCGCTTTCGTAGGAAGATATCCTATTGAGTTCTTCGGGATTAAGGGCGCAATAGAGAAGTTGAGTAGCACGTGAATTGATGTGCGTGTTCCTCCAGTCCTCGTCGTTTAACTCGTTGAACTTTTTCAATGATCCATCTTCTTTCTTGGCGAGTTTCGGACCAAGTGTAATGACTTTCCAAATTTCAATATCATAGGCTTGAACGAATTTAGCCATTTTCTTTTTCCATGTCATGAAATTGGAACCGTCGACGAAGGGAGGACGGTTGAGAGCATTTCCTTCGATTTGGTCAAGAAGTGCCATTTGCGGATCTTTTTTCCTTAGATGGTTAAACCTTTATAAAGAGACCCTCTCCGATACCAACTGAAGAGACAAATTCACCACTAGAAGGGGGGTTGAATAGTGGTAATGCGGAATATCGAACTTTCTCGAGAATAAAAGCAAATAGTGCAGAAAGTAAAAGACTCAAAGATTTATAGAGGTTCGGCAACTTGCCTACGTCCTCTCTCTGACTTCTTTTTCTATTGGCTCAAGAACAACCACACACTTGACTCGTCTTCGATCGGTCCGAGTACAACAACCGTTACAACCGCTTGTCTTCTATTGGTCCAAGCTCAACCACTCTCAAAATAAACTTTGTTTATCTAGTGTTCTATCAGAACTTGATAATCTTCACTTTACGAATATTGGAGTGTAATCCTAACAATGCCGGATCAAGGATCTGAATAACACCAGATTAGTGACTCTAAATTCGTTTCTCTAAAGCTCTCGTATGAGTGATGCAACACTCACAACCAAATGAAAGAATACAAGGTATAATAAATATTACAAGATGTATCACTCTTTGTATCTTTCTTCTCACAACTTAGAATGCAATAAAAGATAGAAAACTGAGCTCAAGAATGCTTTGATTGCTTGTATGCTTGAATGCTTGAAGTTATGTGTGAGATACCCAAATGATATGGGTATTTATAGGTGTCAGCCCTTCTTTGAATTCTGATATTTGTATTATTAGCGTGCGCTAATAATACCTCCATAGCGTGCGCAATCGATCTCTGACTTGGCCGATCTGAACGGTCACAAAGCGTTGCAATGGTAAAATTATATGACTTGCATGCGCTAGTCATACCATCGTAGCGTCTGCCGATGGTTGGTCAACAGGTTTTCAATCTTGACTTTATATTATGTCGGTTTGTCTCCCAACGACTCTTTCCCAACGGAGATATTTATACTTAGCGTGCGCTAGCAATTGTACATAGCGTGCGCTAGTAATTGTTTAATATTAACTTTCCAGATTTCTCGAATCTCCTTTTGACTCCTGCGTTCCAATGGGTAGATTGTCCAACGGTAGAAATTTGAATGCTTTAGCGTGCGCTAAAAAGTATTGAATAGTGTGCGCTATATACTTTCCTCAGTAACGTGTGTTAGATTATGTAGCGTACGTAGTTGCTTCCTTATTTTGAGTCCAGTGGCTACTGGACTACTAAACATGATTTCCGGTAGCATGTGCAAGACTTGAAATGTAATGTGCGCTAAGACCTCATAGTAGCGTACGTAAATGAACGTCCGTAGCGTGCGCAAATACTTTTCCTTTTTCTGTCCAGACCTTTCTGTCTCTCTGCCTTATGTGCGATAGCGTGCGTTACATAAATATGATAGCGTGCGCTAAGACTAACAGCTTAGCGTGCGCTGATATTGTGATCTTTGCGTGCGCTATCCATCAAGTGACTCCACTAGACTACAAATAACTTGCCTGACTGCAGGTGACTTGATCCCTCGATAGCGTGCGGTACCTTTGAGACTGTAGCGTGCTCTATGAACATAATTTTCCTTCAATGTAGCATCTCGATGAGATACATTTTGTTAATTGTTTTGAATACCATTATCATCAAAATACTTTGAGTCAACAATCTCCCCCTTTTTGATGATGTCAAAACATTTAATTTATACCTGCAAAAACGTTTTAAAAAATTTCGAATCAAGGTAACTTGTTCGATATGTTAGTACGTTCCGGTTTTTGGAGTATTTCTCCCCCTTTTTTACATAAACAAAAGGACTCCCCCTGTGTGGTTGCGTATAAAACATAATACCAACCAAATGCCATGAACCAAAATGAAAACTCATAATCAACAAATTCCAAACTACATGAAAACCAAACGAAGAGAAATGCATATTTCATTGAAAGATAATTCAAGCATTACACATAGATATTCAAAGCATGAGACATCAGAACCATTTGAAATAAAAGTTGCTACAACCAGTATCAATGTCCTAAAACTAGGGCGTGTGCTCGGATGAGGACAGTGGAAGCGGGAACGACGGATGAGTGAAGCGAATGAAATCTTCAAGCAGCCCGCGTACTCCTTGAACCTAGGAGCGAAGAGAACGAACGTCTTCATGGATCTCCATTTGAGAAGTCTCGATGCTGCGCATCCGGAGTTGATTTTTAATCCATAATACCTGAGCACAAGCACTCCCTGCAGCAACGTATTCGGCCTCAGCTGTAGACAACGCTACACTGGTTTGCTTTTTACTTCCCCAAGATATTAAGCATGAACCAATGAAATGACATGTACCACTAGTACTCTTTTTATCAATTTTGCATCCGCCGAAATCGGCGTCACTATATGCAATCAAATTAAAGTCCAAGCAAGAGGGATACCATAGACCTAGTCCGATAGTCCCTTTCAAGTAACGAAAAATGCGTTTACAAGCAATTAAATGTGATTCCTTAGGATTAGCTTGGAATCGAGCACATAAGCATGTAGCAAAAATTATGTCTGGCCTAGAAGCAATCAAATATAACAAAGATCCGATCATACCTTGATATAATTTTTGATCTACGGATTTGCCATTTTCATCTTTTTCAAGCTTTAATGAAGAGGACATTGGCGTTGAAATCACTTTTCTACTTTCCATTTTAAATTTCTTTAGGAGATCGTTTGAGTACTTTGTTTGATGAATAAAGATTCCATCCTCGCATTGCTTGATTTGAAGCCCAAGGAAGAATGTTAATTCTCCCATCATACTCATCTCGAACTCTCCTTTCATAAGATTAGAGAAATCTTGGCACAATGATTCGTTAGTAGCTCCAAATACAATGTCATCAACATAGATTTAGCAAACAACTATATCATTATTCAATATTTCACAAACAAGGTATTATCGACTTTACCTCTTTTATAATCATTTGCAATTAAAAATTGACTTAAACGATCATACCATGCTCGGGGTGCTTGTTTCAATCCGTAGAGTGCCTTGTTGAGCTTGTAGACGTGATCCGGAAATTGGTGATCTTCAAAACTGGGATGTTGCTTGACATAGACTTCTTCTTGAATGTAGCCATTGAAGAATGCACTTTTCATATCCATTTGAAATAGTTTGATCTTTTTGTGAGCGGCAAATGCACATAGCAAACGGATGGCTTTGAGTCGAACCACGGGAGCAAAACTTTCTTCGTAATCAAGGCCTTCCTCTTGATTATACCCTTGAGCGACCAAACCAGATTTATTTCGTATTGGGTAACTGTCTTCGTCACTCTTTATTTTGTGCACCCATTTAGTTCCGAAAATTGTTTTATCTTTAGGAGCGGAAACTAAATTCCATACATTATTGTGCATGAATTGTACAAGCTCCTCTTGCATTTCCATCACCCAACTTTCATCATCAAGGGCCTCGGATATATTCTTGGGAACTATTTCGGATACGAAAGCACAATGAGCCATATATTCGGTGGTTCTCCTTCGGGTTTGAACACCATCTTCAATGTTTCCAATCACAAGATCTTTTGGATGGTCTTTGATGTGCCTCCAATCTTTCGGTAGACTCTCGATTGTCTTCTTTTGAATTTCCGAAATTTTCTCCATTTCGTTTGAAGGATGAGAGTCCGGAAAAATACCTGCATCATCAAATATTCTACCTTTCTCGGGGGTGAGATCATATCATTGAATTCAACATGAATAGATTCTTCAAATTTATTTGTTCTAATGTTATAAACACGATATGCTTTGCTATTTGTAGCATAACCGAGAAATATACGGAATCGGATTTAGCATCAAATTTCCCCAAGTTATCCTTACCATTATTTAGGATAAACACATTGCAACCAAAAGGATGGAATTACGATATATTTGGCTTTTTGCCCTTCCATAATTCATACGGAGTTTTAAGGTTAGTTCTACGAACATGAACACGGTTAATCACATAACATGCCGTAAAAATTTCTTCGGCCCAAAAGTATTGTGGAAGAGAGTATTCATTAAGCATAGTCCTTGACATTTCCTCCAATGATCGATTTTTCCTTTCAACAACGCCATTTTGTTGAGGTGTTCTAGGAGCCGAAAAATTGTGATTAATACCATATTTGTCACATAAAAGCTCAAACGGAGTGCAATAAAATTCACCTCCGTGATCGGTGCGGATTGAAATTATAGAAAGATTTTTCTCATTTTGCACCAAACGACACCATTTGGAAAACTCGGAAAATGTGTCATCTTTATGAGCGATAAACCTAACCCAAGTAAAACGGGAATAATCATCAACAATGACCAAAGTATAAATCTTACCATTTAGACTAACATATCTAGATGGTCCAATTAAATCCATATGCACAAGTTCAAGAATGCTGCTAGTGGAAACCTCAAATTTTGGTTTGAAAGATTCTCGAGTATGTTTCCCTTTTATGCATGATTCACACAAATGCTTCCGATCAAATTTGAGTTTGGGTAAACCACGGACAAGATCGTGTCTCGATAAAATAGAAATAATGAGTAGAGATGTATGCCCCAATTTACGATGCCATAAATATGCATTATCATCCAAAGTAATAAGACACTTTTCATTGAATGAACTTTTATCATTAAGATCAACAATATAAATGTTTCCACATCTTAAACTGATGAATGCAATTTTATCATTTCTAAATGTCGTGCAATGAGTTTGCTCGAAGAGAATTTTAAAACCTTCATCACAAAGTTGAAAAACGCTAAGTAAGTTGTGATGCAAACCTTCAACAAATAATACTTTGTTGATAGAGGGAGAAGGTTCCTTACCGACTTTTCCGATGCCTTTAATATTTCCATTTTGATTGTCCCCAAAGGTCACATGTCCTTGTTCTTGATATTCGAGGTCTTCAAATAAGTCCCTGAGTCGCACATGTGCCTTGAGCATCCGCTATCAATGTACCACTTGCTTTTCCTTGGTGCTGGTACCTACAAAAATAGTGTTTCTTGGTTGTTTCGGTACCCAAGCCCTTTTGGGTCCTCCAAAGTTAACGATACTTATAGCATTAGGAACAATTGTCCCTTTTGGAACCCATATTTGTTTAACTTTGATGGTTCTTAACTTTGAACGAACGTTATCATGAACTCGTTGTTTGAAAGGAGTTTTGAATTCTCGGCTTCGGTTTTCTTTATTTTGTCAAGGTTAGCCACGGGATTGTTCCCTTTTAAACGGGTCGAAACCAAGGCCGTGTTTTAACAATGGAGAATTTTGAATGGATAAGAGCTTTTCGAATTTCTCGTTTCCGAGAGTAAATTTGTTCAAAATATATTTTAGCTCCTTTTGGGTTTTCGTCAAATCGATTTTCAAAACGTTTTCCTTTTCAAGGCATAAGGTATGGTCGAGCTCAATAGTTTTGCCCTTGTTTTGAAGAGAGGATTTTTCGAGTTCTAAAGATTTTATTTTCCTCTTTAAGGACATATTTAATTTAACCATCTCGTCGTACTCTATGTTTAAAGATTCAAACGCACTTAATAGCTCATCGTCATGATGGTCTTCTTGTGAATCGCAAAAATCAAAATTATCATATTCATCATCATTGAGTTTAGAGCTTACCTCGATATTGCTTTTCGGAGTCGAGTGTCATAAATGCAAGACTAGCATCGAGAGATCTTTCAATCTCCTTCTCGTCGTCACTCCAAGACGCGATTAGAACCTCCTTATTTTTGAATCTTTCGATTTGAGTCTTTGAAGAGGATCCTCGACAATCCTTGGCATAGTGACCGGCTTGACCTGATTTCCGACAATTATTGTCGAACTTCTTTATAGGAACATAAATATTCTTCTTTTGTTCCGCCTTACCATCCCGACCAAGGAAATTTAGCCTTCTTTGAATTAGATTTTTATACCTTCTAAAGTTCTTGGCATAGAGAGCAAGTTCCTCGTCGTCTTCATCCTCGGGAATATCTTCCTCAACATCGCTATCAACATTGAATGCATCTATCTTTTCACGAGGCTTTGGTTTGGTACCTCTAGACTTGAGAACGATCTCATAATTGATGAGTGACCCGATGAGGGCACTAAACTCGAGCTTGTTGAGATCTTTGGACTCCATGATCGCGGTCACCATGGCATCCCATTCACGTGGCAACGAGCAAAGAATTTTCTTAGCTTTGTCGCTACTAGATATAGGCTTTCCGAATGATGCAAGTCCATTGGTTATAGCTGAGAATCGATCCAACATATTGATGATTGTTTCCTCGTCCTTCATGGAGACTAGTTCGTAGTCATGAAGAAGCATGTTGATCTTAGTCTCCTTAACTTGGGTGGTTCCCTCATGAGTTACTTCGAGGATTTCCCAAATTTCCTTTGCGCTTTCGTAGGAAGATATCCTATTGAGTTCTTCGGGATTAAGGGCGCAATAGATAAGTTGAGTAGCACGTGAATTGATGTGAGTGTTCCTCCAGTCCTCGTCGTTTAACTCGTTGAACTTTTTCAATGATCCATATTCTTTCTTGGCGAGTTTCGGACCAAGTGTAATGACTTTCCAAATTTCAATATCATAGGCTTGAACGAATTTAGCCATTTTCTTTTTCCATGTCATGAAATTGGAACCGTCGACGAAGGGAGGACGGTTGAGAGCATTTCCTTCGATTTGGTCAAGAAGTGCAATTTGCGGATCTTTTTTTCTTAGATGGTTAAACCTTTATAAAGAGACCCTCTCCGATACCAACTGAAGAGATAAATTCACCACTAGAAGGGGGGTTGAATAGTGGTAATGCGGAATATCGAACTTTCTCGAGAATAAAAGCAAATAGTGCAGAAAGTAAAAGACTCAAAGATTTATAGAGGTTCGGCAACTTGCCTACGTCCTCTCTCTGACTTCTTTTTCTATTGGCTCAAGAACAACCACACACTTGACTCGTCTTCGATCGGTCCGAGTACAACAACCGTTACAACCGCTTGTCTTCTATTGGTCCAAGCTCAACCACTCTCAAAATAAACTTTGTTTATCTAGTGTTCTATCAGAACTTGATAATCTTCACTTTACGAATATTGGAGTGTAATCCTAACAATGCCGGATCAAGGATCTGAAGAACACCAGATTAGTGACTCTAAATTTGTTTCTCTAAAGCTCTCGTATGAGTGATGCAACACTCACAACCAAATGAAAGAATACAAGGTATAATAAATATTACAAGATGTATCACTCTTTGTATCTTTCTTCTCACAACTTAGAATGCAATAAAAGATAGAAAACTGAGCTCAAGAATGCTTTGATTGCTTGTATGCTTGAATGCTTGAAGTTATGTGTGAGATACCCAAATGATATGGGTATTTATAGGTGTCAGCCCTTCTTTGAATTCTGATATTTGTATTATTAGCGTGCGCTAATAATACCTCCATAGCATGCGCAATCGATCTCTGACTTGGCCGATCTGAACGGTCACAAAACTGTTGCAATGGTAAAATTATATGACTTGCATGCGCTAGTCATACCATCGTAGCGTGCGCTGATGGTTGGTGAACAGGTTTTCAATCTTGACTTTATATTATGTCGGTTTGTCTCCCAATGACTCTTTCCCAACGGAGATATTTATACTTAGCGTGCGCTAGCAATTGTACATAGCGTGCGCTAGTAATTGTTTAATATTAACTTTCCAGATTTCTCGAATCTCCTTTTGACTCCTGCGTTCCAATGGGTAGATTGTCCAACGGTAGAAATTTGAATGCTTTAGCGTGCGCTAAAAAGTATTGAATAGTGTGCGCTATATACTTTCCTCAGTAACGTGTGTTAGATTATGTAGCGTACGTAGTTGCTTCCTTATTTTGAGTCCAGTGGCTACTGGACTACTAAACATGATTTCCGGTAGCATGTGCAAGACTTGAAATGTAATGTGCGCTAAGACCTCATAGTAGCGTACGTAAATGAACGTCCGTAGCGTGCGCAAATCCTTTTCCTTTTTCTGTCCAGACCTTTCTGTCTCTCTGCCTTATGTGCGATAGCGTGCGTTACATAAATATGATAGCGTGCGCTAAGACTAACAGCTTAGCGTGCGCTGATATTGTGATCTTTGCGTGCGCTATCCATCAAGTGACTCCACTAGACTACAAATAACTTTCCTGACTGCAGGTGACTTGATCCCTCGATAGCGTGCGCTACCTTTGAGACTGTAGCGTGCTCTATGAACATAATTTTCCTTCAATGTAGCATCTCGATGAGATACATTTTGTTAATTGTTTTGAATACCATTATCATCAAAATACTTTGAGTCAACAATCTCCCCCTTTTTGATGATGTCAAAACATTTAATTTATACCTGCAAAAACGTTTTAAAAAATTTCGAATCAAGGTAACTTGTTCGATATGTTAGTACGTTCCGGTTTTTGGAGTATTTCTCCCCCTTTTTTACATAAACAAAAGGACTCCCCCTGTGTGGTTGCGTATAAAACATAATACCAACCAAATGCCATGAACCAAAATGAAAACTCATAATCAACAAATTCCAAACTACATGAAAACCAAACGAAGAGAAATGCATATTTCATTGAAAGATAATTCAAGCATTACACATAGATATTCAAAGCATGAGACATCAGAACCATTTGAAATAAAAGTTGCTACAACCAGTATCAATGTCCTAAAACTAGGGCGTGTGCTCGGATGAGGACAGTGGAAGCGGGAACGACGGATGAGTGAAGCGAATGAAATCTTCAAGCAGCCCGCGTACTCCTTGAACCTAGGAGCGAAGAGAACGAACGTCTTCATGGATCTCCATTTGAGAAGTCTCGATGCTGCGCATCCGGAGTTGATTTTTAATCCATAATACCTGAGCACAAGCACTCCCTGCAGCAACGTATTCGGCCTCAGCTGTAGACAACGCTACACTGGTTTGCTTTTTACTTCCCCAAGATATTAAGCATGAACCAATGAAATGACATGTACCACTAGTACTCTTTTTATCAATTTTGCATCCGCCGAAATCGGAGTCACTATATGCAATCAAATTAAAGTCCAAGCAAGAGGGATACCATAGACCTAGTCCGATAGTCCCTTTCAAGTAACGAAAAATGCGTTTACAAGCAATTAAATGTGATTCCTTAGGATTAGCTTGGAATCGAGCACATAAGCATGTAGCAAAAATTATGTCTGGCCTAGAAGCAATCAAATATAACAAAGATCCGATCATACCTTGATATAATTTTTGATCTACGGATTTGCCATTTTCATCTTTCTCAAGCTTTAATGAAGAGGACATTGGCGTTGAAATCACTTTTCTACTTTCCATTTTAAATTTCTTTAGGAGATCGTTTGAGTACTTTGTTTGATGAATAAAGATTCCATCCTCGCATTGCTTGATTTGAAGCCCAAGGAAGAATGTTAATTCTCCCATCATACTCATCTCGAACTCTCCTTTCATAAGATTAGAGAAATCTTGGCACAATGATTCGTTAGTAGCTCCAAATACAATGTCATCAACATAGATTTACCAAACAACTATATCATTATTCAATATTTCACAAACAAGGTATTATCGACTTTACCTCTTTTATAATCATTTGCAATTAAAAATTGACTTAAACGATCATACCATGCTCGGGGTGCTTGTTTCAATCCGTAGAGTGCCTTTTTGAGCTTGTAGACGTGATCCGGAAATTGGTGATCTTCAAAACTGGGATGTTGCTTGACATAGACTTCTTCTTAAATGTAGCCATTGAAGAATGCACTTTTCATATCCATTTGAAATAGTTTGATCTTTTTGTGAGCGGCAAATGCACATAGCAAACGGATGGCTTTGAGTCGAGCCACGGGAGCAAAACTTTCTTCGTAATCAAGGCCTTCCTCTTGATTATACCCTTGAGCGACCAAACGAGATTTATTTCGAATTGGGTAACTGTCTTCGTCACTCTTTATTTTGTGCACCCATTTAGTTCCGAAAATTGTTTTATCTTTAGGAGCGGAAACTAAATTCCATACATTATTGTGCATGAATTGTACAAGCTCCTCTTGCATTGCCATCACCCAAATTTCATCATCAAGGGCCTCGGATATATTCTTGGGAACTATTTCGGATACGAAAGCACAATGAGCCATATATTCGGTGGTTCTCCTTCGGGTTTGAACACCATCTTCAATGTTTCCAATCACAAGATCTTTTGGATGGTCTTTGATGTGCCTCCAATCTTTCGGTAGACTCTCGATTGTCTTCTTTTGAATTTCCGAAATTTTCTCCATTTCATTTGAAGGATGAGAGTCCGGAAAAATACCTGCATCATCAAATATTCTACCTTTCTCGGGGGTGAGATCATATCATTGAATTTAACATGAATAGATTCTTCAAATTTATTTGTTCTAATGTTATAAACACGATATGATTTGCTATTTGTAGCATAACCGAGAAATATACGGAATCGGATTTAGCATCAAATTTCCCCAAGTTATCCTTACCATTATTTAGGATAAACACATTGCAACCAAAGGGATGGAATTACGATATATTTGGCTTTTTGCCCTTCCATAATTCATACGGAGTTTTAAGGTTAGTTCTACGAACATGAACACGGTTAATCACATAACATGCCGTAAAAATTTCTTCGGCCCAAAAGTATTGTGGAAGAGAGTATTCATTAAGCATAGTCCTTGACATTTCCTCCAATGATCGATTTTTCCTTTCAACAACGCCATTTTGTTGAGGTGTTCTAGGAGCCGAAAAATTGTGATTAATACCATATTTGTCACATAAAAGCTCAAACGGAGTGCAATAAAATTCACCTCCGTGATCGGTGCGGATTGAAATTATAGAAAGATTTTTCTCATTTTGCACCAAATGACACCATTTGGAAAACTCGGAAAATGTGTCATCTTTATGAACGATAAATCTAACCCAAGTAAAACGGGAATAATTATCAACAATGACCAAAGTATAAATCTTACCATTTAGACTAACATATCTAGATGGTCCAATTAAATCCATATGCACAAGTTCAAGAATGCTGCTAGTGGAAACCTCAAATTTTGGTTTGAAAGATTCTCGAGTATGTTTCCCTTTTATGCATGATTCACACAAATGCTTCCGATCAAATTTGAGTTTGGGTAAACCACGGACAAGATCGTGTCTCGATAAAATAGAAATAATGAGTAGAGATGTATGCCCCAATTTACGATGCCATAAATATGCATTATCATCCAAAGTAATAAGACACTTTTCATTGAATGAACTTTTATCATTAAGATCAACAATATAAATGTTTCCACATCTTAAACTGATGAATGCAATTTTATCATTTCTAAATGCCGTGCAATGAGTTTGCTCGAAGAGAATTTTAAAACCTTCATCACAAAGTTGAAAAACGCTAAGTAAGTTGTGATGCAAACCTTCAACAAATAATACTTTGTTGATAGATGGAGAAGGTTCCTTACCGACTTTTCCGATGCCTTTAATATTTCCATTTTGATTGTCCCCAAAGGTCACATGTCCTTGTTCTTGATATTCGAGGTCTTCAAATAAGTCCTCGGAGCTGCACATGTGCCTTGAGAATCCGCTATCAATGTACCACTTGCTTTTCCTTGGTGCTGGTACCTACAAAAATAGTGTTTCTTGGTTGTTTCGGTACCCAAGCCCTTTTGGATCCTCCAAAGTTAACGATACTTATAGCATTAGGAACAATTGTCCCTTTTGGAACCCATATTTGTTTAACTTTGATGGTTCTTAACTTTGAACGAACGTTATCATGAACTCGTTGTTTGAAAGGAGTTTTTGAATTCTCAGCTTCGGTTTTCTTTATTTTGTCAAGGTTAATAAGGGATTGTTCCCTTTTAAACGGGTCGAAACCAAGGCCGTGTTTTAACAATAGAGAATTTTGAATGGATAAGAGCTTTTCGAATTTCTAGTTTCCGAGAGTAAATTTGTTCAAAATATATTTTAGCTCCTTTTGGGTTTTCGTCAAATCGATTTTCAAAACGTTTTCCTTTTCAAGGCATAAGGTATGGTCGAGCTCAATAGTTTTGCCCTTGTTTTGAAGAGAGGATTTTTCGAGTTCTAAAGATTTTATTTTCCTCTTTAAGGACATATTTAATTTAACCATCTCGTCGTACTCTATGTTTAAAGATTCAAACGCACTTAATAGCTCATCGTCATGATGGTCTTCTTGTGAATCGCAAAAATCAAAATTATCATATTCATCATCATTGAGTTTAGAGCTTACCTCGATATTGCTTTTCGGAGTCGAGTGTCATAAATGCAAGATTAGCATCGAGAGATCTTTCAATCTCCTTCTCGTCGTCACTCCAAGACGCGATTAGAACCTCCTTATTTTTGAATCTTTCGATTTGAGGCTTTGAAGAGGATCCTCGACAATCCTTGGCATAGTGACCGGCTTGACCTCATTTCCGACAATTATTGTCGAACTTCTTTATAGGAACATAACTATTCTTCTTTTGTTCCGCCTTACCATCCCGACCAAGGAAATTTCGCCTTCTTTGAATTAGATTTTTATACCTTCTAAAGTTCTTGGCATAGAGAGCAAGTTCCTCGTCGTCTTCATCCTCGGGAATATCTTCCTCAACATCGCTATCAATATTGAATGCATCTATCTTTTCACGAGGCTTTGGTTTGGTACCTCTAGACTTGAGAACGATCTCATAATTGATGAGTGACCCGATGAGGGCACTAAACTCGAGCTTGTTGAGATCTTTGGACTCCATGATCGCGGTCACCATGGCATCCCATTCACGTGGCAACGAGCAAAGAATTTTCTTAGCTTTGTCGCTACTAGATATAGGCTTTCCGAATGATGCAAGTCCATTGGTTATAGCCGAGAATCGATCCAACATATTGGTGATTGTTTCCTCGTCCTTCATGGAGACTAGTTCGTAGTCATGAAGAAGCATGTTGATCTTAGTCTCCTTAACTTGGGTGGTTCCCTCATGAGTTACTTCGAGGATTTCCCAAATTTCCTTTGCGCTTTCATAGGAAGATATCCTATTGAGTTCTTCGGGATTAAGGGCGCAATAGAGAAGTTGAGTAGCACGTGAATTGATGTGCGTGTTCCTCCAGTCCTCGTCGTTTAACTCGTTGAACTTTTTCAATGATCCATCTTCTTTCTTGGCGAGTTTCGGACCAAGTGTAATGACTTTCCAAATTTCAATATCATAGGCTTGAACGAATTTAGCCATTTTCTTTTTCCATGTCATGAAATTGGAACCGTCGAAGAAGGGAGGACGGTTAAGAGCATTTCCTTCGATTTGGTCAAGAAGTGCCATTTGCGGATCTTTTTTCCTTAGATGGTTAAACCTTTATAAAGAGACCCTTTCCGATACCAACTGAAGAGATAAATTCACCACTAGAAGGGGGGGTTGAATAGTGGTAATGCGGAATATCGAACTTTCTCGAGAATAAAAGCAAATAGTGCAGAAAGTAAAAGACTCAAAGATTTATAGAGGTTCGGCAACTTGCCTACGTCCTCTCTCCGACTTCTTTTTCTATTGGCTTAAGAACAACCACACACTTGACTCGTCTTCGATCGGTCCGAGTACAACAACCATTACAACCACTTGTATTCTATTGGTACAAGCTCAACCACTCTCAAAATAAACTTTGTTTATCTAGTGTTCTATCGGAACTAGATAATCCTCACATTACGAATATTGGAGTGTAATCCTAACAATGCCGGATCAAGGATCCTAATAACACCGGATTAGTGACTCTAAATTCGTTTCTCTAAAGCTCTCGTATGAGTGATGCAACACTCACAACCAAATGAAAGAATACAAGGTATAATAAATATTACAAGATGTATCACTCTTTGTATCTTTCTTCTCACAACTTAGAATGCAATAAAAGATAGAAAACTGAGCTCAAGAATGCTTTGATTGCTTGTATGCTTGAATGCTTGAAGTTATGTGTGAGATACCCAAATGATATGGGTATTTATAGGTGTCAGCCCTTCTTTGAATTCTGATATTTGTATTATTAGCGTGCGCTAATAATACCTCCATAGCATGCGCAATCGATCTCTGACTTGGCCGATCTGAACGGTCACAAAACTGTTGCAATGGTAAAATTATATGACTTGCATGCGCTAGTCATACCATCGTAGCGTGCGCTGATGGTTGGTCAACAGGTTTTCAATCTTGACTTTATATTATGTCGGTTTGTCTCCCAACGACTCTTTCCCAACGGAGATATTTATACTTAGCGTGCGCTAGCAATTGTACATAGCGTGCGCTAGTAATTGTTTAATATTAACTTTCCAGATTTCTCGAATCTCCTTTTGACTCCTGCGTTCCAATGGGTAGATTGTCCAACGGTAGAAATTTGAATGCTTTAGCGTGCGCTAAAACGTATTGAATAGTGTGCGCTATATACTTTCCTCAGTAACGTGTGTTAGATTATGTAGCGTACGTAGTTGCTTCCTTATTTTGAGTCCAGTGGCTACTGGACTACTAAACATGATTTCCGGTAGCATGTGCAAGACTTGAAATGTAATGTGCGCTAAGACCTCATAGTAGCGTACGTAAATGAACGTCCGTAGCGTGCGCAAATCCTTTTTCTTTTTCTGTCCAGACCTTTCTGTCTCTCTTCCTTATGTGCGATAGCGTGCGTTACATAAATATGATAGCATGCGCTAAGACTAACAGCTTAGCGTGCGCTGATATTGTGATCTTTGCGTGCGCTATCCATCAGGTGACTCCACTAGGCTACAGATAACTTGCCTGACTGCAGGTGACTTGAACCCTCGATAGCGTGCGCTACCTTTGAGACTGTAGCGTGCGCTATGAACATAATTTTCCTTCAATGTAGCATCTCGATGAGATACATTTTGTTAAATGTTTTGAATACGATTATAATCAAAATACTTTGAGTCAACAGTTTGAAATGGTACTGGACTTATAATAATTGGGCTTAACAAATGATTATAGGCCCAACTGGAAATTATTATTCAATATGTATCATAAAATTAATAAATAAATTTAGAAATAATTTTCTAAATTTGGCGGGTATTACACATACTTATCTCGAGTTGAGGGCAAGTAACCCCAAGTCTTCCAATAGGGATCCATATGGCCTACTCAACTGAAGATGGGGGTGAGTACGCCAAGTCTTCAAATAAGGATCCGTACGACCTACTCAGCTCAAGTTGAGGGAAAATATGCCCAAGTCTTCAAATAAGGGTATGTACGACCTACTCAGCTCGAGCTGAGGGCAAGTACATCTAAGTCTGTAGATAGTGACATATACACCCAAGTATTTAGATAGGAATCCGTATGGCCTACTCATCTCTAGCTGAGGGCAAGTACGACAAATTCTGCAAAAATAGTGATTTGAATGCCCAAATCTTGAAATATGGATCTGTACGGCCTACTCAGCTCAAGTTAATGTCAAGTATGCCCAAGTATTCAAATAAGGATTCTTACAACCTACTTATCTTGAGTTGAGGGAAAGTATACCCAAGTCTACAAATAGGGATCTTTACGGCTTACTTAGTTCAAGTTGAGGGCAAGTACGCCCAAGTGTTCAAATAAGGATTCCATATGGCCTATTCAACTCAAGCTGAGGGAAAATACACCCAAGTCTTAAAATAAGGATCCGTATGACATACTCAGCTCAAGTTAAGGGCAAGTACGCTCAGGTATTCAAATAAGGACCCGTACGGCCTGCTCAGCTCGAGCTTATGGTAACTACACTTATGACTGTAAATAGTGATATGTGCACCCTAGTATTCAGATAGTAATCCATATGGCCTACTCAGCTCGAGTTGAGGAAAAGTACACCCAATTATTCAAATAGGGATCCGTACGGCTTGCTCAGCTCAAGCTGAGGGTAAGTATGCCCAGGTCTTCTAATATGGATCCCTACGGCCTGCTCAGATCGAGTTGAGGGCAAGTATGCCTAAGTCTTTAAATAATAATCTATACGACCTATCAGCCCGAGCTGAGAGTAAGTATGCCCAAGTCTTCATATAGGGATCCGTACGGCCTACTCAACTCGAGCTGAAGGCAAGTATGCCTAAGTCTTCAAATCGATATGTGCATGACCTACTTATCTCGATTTGAGGGCAAGTATACCCAAGTCTTTAAATAGGGATCTGTATGGCCTACCCAGCTCAAGCTAAGTGCAAGTACACCCAAGTCATCAAATAGGGATCTGTGCGGCCTATTCAGCTCAAGCTGAGGCCAAATACACTAAAGTCTTCAATTAAGGACCCGTACGGCCTACTCAGCTTGAGTTGAGGGCAAGTACACATAAGTCTGTAAATAGTGATATATATACCCAAGTATTCAGATAGGAATCCCTATGGCCTACTCATCTCGATCTGAGGGCAATTATGACCAAGTCTGCAAATAGTGATTTGTATGTCCTAATATTCCTGTAATATCCTGAATTTCTACTAATATTGTTTAATGTTATTTTATCCGAGTTATGTCGTACAGCATGGAATCTATACAGTATAGTTGTAATAATTGAAGGACTGAGACATCCGTATTGGTATAATTGTCGTACTTGATCGGCAATTGCACTTGAGGATATAGTGTGTTGTGTATACGTATTCAATATTTTGAAACGACGATCAAGATCAGTGTAAATGGCTAAGTATAAAAGCCATTATGTATGTTAAGCGTAGGATCTTACGTACGTAAAGGTGCAAGCATAGCGTACGCTAAGCAGAGGAGCTTACGTATGTAACGAAACAAGCTTAACGTACGTTAGGTTGAGTACATAACGTACATTATTAAGAAAATCGAACAGGTACGAGCTGTGGTCGGCATGTGGGCCCGGTGTCGGCAGCTTTCGGCGTGGATGTGGACAGGCGAGTCAATGTCGTGTATTACGTACATTAGGGACTTCACATTACGTACGCTAAATGGATATTTAATGTAGCAAGTCAACATATGTATTACGTATGCTATGGCTTATGCATTACGTACGTAAGCGATCGAACGAATTGAGACAGGAGGTTCTGGACTATCGTTATGTATGCTACCATGGATGGATAACGTACTTAATGGCTGTTATGTACGCTAGATTGTTCATATAGCTTACGTAAGGGATGTGTTTATATATATATATATATATATATGAGGCCCGCATTTCGTCATTTTGGGAGAAGTTCACCTTGTTCTTCATCCTTCACCCCTCCAAGACCGATTTTTGGATCTTGAAACTTGGTTATGAGCCTGAGCTTGGATTGGAGTAGTTATTAGAGTTGATTGTTAGGAGTATGCCCTCGAATGCCACTCAGAGGATGTTGAGTGAGGGCATTGTACTTGTAATTATGTAAATCAATAATATAAGGCAATGAATGTTTCTTTATTTATTGGTAGTAACTGGCATTCCTAACTCGTAAATATACATATAGAAACTAGTCCATGTATTTGAGAGCAAAATGTTCCACTCCTTATTGGATAAGGGGGTTGGCACTGGAAAGGTTTGTAGCTCAAATACTTAATCGTTCGCAAGTCGATGACACTTGATTGGCCGTTAAGTTTATGTGAAGACTTGTATGACGTATTCTTTGACAAGGAGAGTGCCTGTTGAACACTAATGGTTAGTGGGAGCACACGTTATAGGTATGCTAATTGGATTAGTATACTCGAACCGACTCACCCTCGATTCGCCATACGGATATTACTCCGAGACAGTCAATGACAGAATCGAAAAGTTGTGATAGGTATTCGTGAACCTTCAACTTGAGGATTTAGTAGGGATGCGCTTGTGACGTCAAGATTTTCATTAGAGTAGTTAGACCCTATAAACCGGAAGGTGGGGGTCAACCTCGACGTGCATCTTGACGGGCAAGTAGCAGGTCCTAATAAATACCAAGATATAATTGTTTCTCCCATTAGTGAGCGGGTTATATGTCCTATGAGGTTATTGGCTGATGAGATCGTAAGTCTTTGGCCAAAGCATTGGATCGAGTTGTATTGGATACACGAGAGCTCGATGATCTCAATTTGCATTAACGCATACATAGCGTCAAGAACAGATAGGGTTTGACTGACCGTGACCCTATATCTTGATTGGGACATTTGAAAGAAGGGTTTATACGTATACTGGTATTCACGACAGAATGGTTCTTGGATGATCCCAAATCATTCGTTCTCAGTTAGGATACAGTGTAGGCCGCCAGGCTGGCTAGGTGGTGCTACTACTCTTTGGTTCCTCCCATTGCTGACTGAGACGGACCTACCGAGTCGCACAATAGGATTGACGACAGAATAAATTAAGCTTATTTTCTCATTATGAATATTAGATATTGGATATCTAATTTGGGACATTGGATGTCTGAATCAATTTATTGGATAAATTGATTTACGGCCAAATGAATTAAATATATTAGTGGGTCATTAATTTAATTCATGAATATAATTATTTTTTGGAGAAATTAATTATGTTATTATGTATTTGATATGATTAATTAATTGGATTAATTAAACGATATAAATACATCGGAACAGAATCAGAGTTTATATGTTTGGACTCACGGGAGTCCGAAACGGACCGAACTCGCCCGGTTCCTTCTAGATGGCCGCCCCTCTTTCTTTCCCTTTTCCTTGGTCATAGTCTCCACATGTTGGTGGAAAACTTGTGTTTTGTCAAGGGGACAAAATATCACCTTGGGTGATTTTGTCAAAAGGCGATTGATTTGAGGGGAATTGATGGGGAATAAAATGAGAAGACCACATCTCCTTGCAAGACACTTGAACTCACGTTTTTGTTAGGATAAGGAGAGGGGAAAAAGTTTTTTCCAAGGCTTCATACTATTCATCATCATGTTCATAACATTCATAAGTTTTTCTTGGATAAAAATATTTGTGAGATAGAGAGATACTAGATTAAACACTTAGAGTGTTGTAATCTTGAGTTTCATAGCTTCTATAACTTTTTTCTAGCCGTATCCTTGGAGGATAACGAGGTTTAGTCGTTCCGATCATTTCTCCGGCGCGTGGCAAGTAGAGACACGGTATTTCAGCGTTGGATCATCCAAGAGCTTGGAGCGGATTGGATTCGTGGAGAACAACAAAAGCTTGGGGATTAGTTCAAGAGAAGGAATCCATTCAATCAACGGACTACAAGGGTGAGTTTCTAATATCTCTTGTGATTTTGTTTGTATATTCGTATATACGTAGCTTGATCGATCCTCGTAGGAATTCAAATCGAATTAATTTTCATTTTACCGCTTCTGATGGGCCTTCGATTTAGGCACCGAATCCCAACAATGGTATTGGAGCGTAGATCTTGTGATCGTATATACGATATTGGCATTTGGAATGCTCGATTAGATGGTGAATGATTTGGAATCATTTTAGTCATAATTGTGGTATATGTTTTTCGTTCGTTATAGTTGTATTTTTCGTAAGTTTATGTCGAAATATAATTCATTAATTTCTGGTAAATATGATTTATATTGAAGATAATATAGATATTGGATATCCGGTCGAAAAACTAGCCCCGAATTACCGTTGGACGGTCCGGGAGTGGTTCAGAAGGAGGGGGCCACGTCCCATGGCTCAAGGGCCGCGGCCCAGGGCTGTTCCAGCCCGCCTGTATGGCTGCTGGACTGGGGGCCGCGCCCAAGGCTGTTGGGCAGCCCTGCTTGCTTCCCGGTGGGTTTTCGGGCGCGGTCCAGCCCTTTTCGGACCCGTTTGCTTGTTTTCTCGTGTATTCCTAAAATAATTTCCCACATTTTAAATTGGATTTAATATGATTAAAATGATTTATGGTGTTTCATTTTATAAGGGAAAATTGATTTATTGGAATACTTGTGATCGACCGAATTATTTTGAACGTTTTCATATTACCGATTGTGTGAATCGATTGGATCGGTTCGTATTGTTGATTGGATCAATGTATCTCTATGCTTTCTATTTATATAGTATTTATTGGATGAATGATTTTGAATGGGGATGTGGTTTGTGGACTTAGTTTTGAATCGTTTGTTTTATTCGATTGGGTTGTAAAGGCCGTTTTGAGCCTATTTATTTTACTAGAAATATTTGTATCTAGGATGCAATTTCAATGTAAAATTTATATGTAATGACGAAGACCGGAGGAAGATCCGTTTCAAGAAGACCAAGATTCAAGACGAAGACTTGTAATTAAATTACGGAGTTTTTGTTTTCTAGGAACGATCCATGAACCACATGTTGGTAGCAACTAGGTTGTGAATGGTTGTTTCATATTGTATGAATGCCACAAACGCGCTTAAATGATTAATGTGCAAAGTGTAACGTTAATCGCGAAAATTCTCCCACGAAAAATTATTAAGTTTATAAGGTTTCAAGGTTTTCCTTCCCTCCATCGAGCTTTCGGGAAATTGAAATCCAAACCGGATGTGCTATGCTTCCGAGTTATCGGGGTAGTCATTCAGGGAGGACGGATAAATTACCGGGAGCACATTGGATGCCTTCGGTTGGAGCAAATTTTATCCCAAGAAACCTGATAGGTTGTCGGATAAGATTCAATTGTGAAACTGATTTATGTCGATGGTATAAACTTAACTTGTTCACGAACCATAGATACCGTATAGGTTGAGGGGAGTGAACAAGGGGAAAAAGAAGATTGTATCATCCATTAGATGGGTTGGTGTAGGACACCATTTTATGAAAATTAATAGACTAGAAACCTGTTCGGTTGTCCTCTATTAAGATTTATAAAGAACACGATCACCACTATGAAGTAGAGCGACGATACTTTCGGATTTCACATGGGAGTGTGTTATTCCGATAAAAATAGTGGGAGCTCGGTAACAAGAATAAAAAAGACCTTAATTCTATACTCAGGTCATAATATAACAAGTCACTAATTAATCTGTTAAACTTAATGCAGACATAACTCTCAATATGACAATGAATCCACTCGTAATTCTACTCAAAAAGAACACCCTGATTAGACCTAACTTTGTGGACTGACTCCGCAATATGATGATTATCCTCAGTATAGAGGCATTGGGATACGTCTTGGAGACGGACATTCCGGCGCCTCCTGTGCGGACTAGAGCCGATAAGGAAGAGATTGAAAACTACCAAAAGTGGGTTAAGGATGACGTAAAAGTCCATGCTTACATGATGGCTTCTATGTCTAATGAGCTTCAGAGAGCTCATGAGAAAATGACTTCTGCTAGGAAGATTCTATCTCACTTAACCGAGCTTTATGGTGAGCACAGCATAACTGCTAGATATGAGATATCTAAGCAACTGTTCAGTGCAAGGATGAAGGAAGGTGATAAGGTTAGGGAACACATCCTCAAAATTATATCCATGATATATAAATTGGAGGCTCTTGATTTTAAAATGGATACTTCTCTCCAAACCGACCTTATCCTTCAGTCTCTCCCTGATTCCTTCTCACAGTTTGTTATGAACTTCAACTGCAATGAGATTGCATGTAATTTAGCTGGGCTAATGAACAAACTTCTGACCGCTCAGTCTCAGATGAAGACTCCGCGGATGAAAGAGTCTGCTCTTGTGATTTCTTCTGGACCTCGTGTTGGGATTCGGTGCCTAAAACGAAGGCCCAGCGGAAGCGGTAAAAACGAAAATTAATTCGATCCGAATCCCTACGAGGATCGATCGAGCTACGTATATACGAATATCAAAAACGAATTCACAAGAGATATAGAAACTCACCCTTGTAGTCCGTTGATTAGATGGATAACCTTCTCTTGAGCTATTCCCCAAGCTCTTGAACGATCCAACGCCAAAAGCACCGCGTCTCTACTTGCCACGCGCCGGAGAAATGACCAGAACGACGATCACCTTTCTATCCTCCGAGGATACGGCTAGAGCTAAGTGATGAAGCTATTTATTACTACACTCTAAGTGTATAATTTATCTCTCAATAATTTCTCTCAATTTTTCCTACAAGAAAAATGAAGAAGAAGTTGATGAACAAAGATGAAGAAGACTTGGAGAAGTCTTTTCTCTCTCTCTACACTCTCACGTAGGAAACTTGGAATGAATGAGTGAGAGATGTCTTCTTCTTCATTTATTCAACTCTTCACATGTTACATCTCATTATTATGAGAATCAAAGCCCCACCACCTCAATGATCAAAACATTAAAGAATGGAACAAGGGTCCATATGAAAGTGGGTGGAAATGTGGGGGTTGGCCCATGTATAAATCGGACAAGTTCGGTTCGTTTCGGACTCCCGCGAGTCTAAACAGATAAACACCAATTCCGTTCTGATGTATTTGTGTCTTTTAATTAATCCAATTAATTAAACATATCAAATACAAAATAACATAATTAATTTCTCCAAGAAATAATTATATTCATGAATTAAATTAATCACCCAGTGAAATATTTAATTCATTAGGTCGTAAATCAATTTATCCGATAAATTGATTTAGACATCCAATGTCCCAAATTAGATATCCAATATCTAATATTCATAATGAGAGAATTAGCTTTATTCATTCCGTCGTCAATCCTATTGTGCGACTCGGTAGGTCCGTCTCAGTCAGCAATGGGAGGAACCAAAGAGTAGTAGCACCACCTAGCCAGCCTGGTGCCCTACACTGTACCCCAACTGAGAACGAATGATTGGGATCATTCAAGAACCATTCTGTCGTGAATACCAGTATACGTATAAACCCTTCTTTCAAATGTCCCGATCAAGTTATAGGGTCACGGTCAATCAAACCCTATCTATACTTGACGCTATGCATGCGTTAATGCAAATCGAGATCATCGAGCTGTCGTGTATCTAATACAACTAGCTCCAATGCTTTGGCCAAAGACTTATGATCTCATCTGCCAATAACCGCATTGGACATATAACCCACTCACTAACGGGAGAAAGAATTCTATTTTGGTATTCAGTAGGACCTGCTACTTGCCCGTCAAGATGCACGTCGAGGTTGACCCCCGCCTTCCGGTTTATAGGGTCGAACTACTCTAATGAAAATCTTGACGTCACAAGCACATCCCTACTAAATCCTCAAGTCTAAGGTCCACGAATACCTATCACAACCTTTCGATTCCGTCATTGACTGTCCCGGAGTGAAATCCGTGTGACGAATCGAGGGTGAGTCGGTTCGAGTATACTAATACAATTAGCATACCTATAACGTGTGCTCCCACTAACCATTAGCATTCGACATGCACTCTCCATGTCAAAGAACACGTCATACAAGTCTTCACATAAACTTAACGCCCAGTCAAGTTTCATCGACTCGCGAACGATTAAGTATTTGAGCTATAACCTTTCCAGTGCCGCCCCCTTTATCCAATAAAGAGTGGAACGCTTTGCTCTGAAATATACAGACTAGTTTCTATATGTTTATTTACGAGTTAGGAATGCCAGTAACTACCAGTAAATAAAGAAACATTCATTTGCCTTATATAAATGGTTTACATAATTACAAGTATAATGCCCTCACTCAACAACCTATGAGTGGCATTCGAGGGCATAATCCTAACAATCTCCCACTTGCACTCAATGCCACACACTATGGTATCTTATAGCCATGTTCTCCAGATGACGCTCCAAGCTAGTCTGAGAAAGTGGCTTGGTCAGTGGATTGGCGACGTTGTCGGCCGAGTCTACTCTGTGCAGGACAATGTATCCCTTGTGAACAAATTCTCTTACAAGATGATACTTCCTCTCAATATGTTTGGTGCTGTTGTGAAACCTCGGCTCCTTGGCCTGCGCTACAGCTCCGTCGTTGTCGCGATGCAGTAGACAGGCGGCTCGGACATGGTATCACTTGAAGTTCTCCCGAAACTTCTTAATCGAGAACCCTTCCTTGGAAGCCTCCGAGGCCGCTTGATACTCGGCTGACAGTGGAATCGTGATCGCGCTTTGCTTGGCACTACGCCAAGATATTGCTCCTCCATTAAGAGTAAATATGTAGCGAAGTGTACATCGAGTCGTCCTTCGGTCCTTGGAAGTCGAATCGGTGAATCCCACCACATCCATTCTCCACCGCCATACATAAGAACCATATCTCTAGTTCTTCTTAAGTACTTGAGAACGTTCTTTACTGAATTCAATGTTCCCTACCTGGGTTTGCCTGAAACCTACTCACCACGCTTACATCATGCGCGATGTCAGGTCTTGTACACAACATAGCATACATAAGGCTACCCACGGCCGAAGCATATGGTATATTACTCATTTCCTTTCGTTGTTCCTCACTCTGAGGACACATCTTCAAGGTGAGTTTTATTCCATGTTGCATCGGTAGGAACCCTCTTTTAGAATCATCCATTTTAAATCGCTTTAAGATTTTATCTATATAGAGGGCTTGGGAAAGGCCTATTGTTCTCTTCGCTCTATCTCGGTAGAGCCGAATACCAAGAATATAGGTTGCTTCTCCCAAGTCTTTCATGGAGAAATTACTCGAAAGCCAAGCTTTCACAGAACTGAGTATTTCCACATCATTTCCTATTAGTAGAATGTCATCTACATATAGTACTAAGAATGCGATCTTGCTCCCACTAACCCTCTTGTATACACAAGGTTTCTCTTCATTTTGCACGAAATCAAACTCTTTGATTGCCTCGTCAAAACGAAGGTTCCAACTACGCGACGCTTGCTTCAGTCCGTAAATGGAACGCTGAAGCTTGCACACTTTCTGAATATCGACTTCGGACACAAAGCCTTTAGGCTGCTCCATATAGATTTCCTCCTCGAGGAATCCATTAAGGAAAGCCGTCTTTACGTCCATTTGCCATATCTCATAATTGTGGTAGGCAGCTATAGCAAGCATCATGCGAATAGACTTGATCATGGCTACGGGCGATAAGGTATCGTGGTAATCGATCCCTTCCTTTTGGGTATAACCCTTTGCCACAAGTCTGGCCTTATAGGCGTCAACCTTGCCATCACCATCAGTCTTTCTCTTGTAGATCCACTTGTTCCCAATAGGCACTATGCCCTTGGGGCAGTCTACTAGAGTCCAGACCTGATTGACATGCATCGAGTCTATCTCAGCTTCCATAGCTTCACGCCATTTCGCGGAGTCTACATCCACCATCTCTTGGTCATAGGTCGTCGGGTCGGTCTCTTGGCTATCACTTGGAACCTCATGGAGACCCAGCTCCTCCAAGTGCACAAGCCCATACCTCTCAGGTAAATGAGACACCCTACTAGACCTACGAGGTGGTTGTACTTGTGTTTCAGAAAGTTCGGTTCCAGTTTCTTGCACAGGTGTCTCTCGAGGAGTTTCATTGTATTCTTCTAAAGAAATACTTCTACCTGCTCCACCTTCCTGAATGAACTCATCTTCTAGGAAGTGTGCTTGTAAAGCAACAACGATCCTTTGATCTTCGGGCATGTAGAATAGATATCCCATCGTCCTAGATGGGAATCCAATGAAACGTCCCTTCACAGACCTAGCTTCCAACTTTTCCACCTTAGTCTTCTTGACATAGGCGGGATATCCCCAAATCCTAATATGATTAAGACTTGGTTTACTGCCCTCCCACATCTCATGTGGAGTTTTAGGAACGGATTTGGAAGGACATATGTTCAAGATGTAAGCGGCAGTCAGGAGTGCATACCCCCATAGGTAAATCGGCAAGTTAGTATAGCCCAGCATGGAACGGACCATGTTCAACAGGGTCCGGTTCCTTCTTTCTGACACACCATTTAACTGAGGAGTACCTGGAGGTGTTAGTTGTGAAACTATTCCATGTTCCTTAAGGAACTCATCAAACTCCGTACTCATATACTCGCCACCTCGGTCCGACCGAAGTGCTTTGATATGATTACCAGTTTGTTTCTCTACTAGGGCCTTGAATTCCTGGAATTTCTCAAAGGCCTCGGATTTATGTTTCATTAAGTATACATAACCATACCTAGTATGATCATCTATAAACGTAATGAAATATTGATATCCGTCATGTGCTGCTTCCAAAGCACCACAAACGTCAGTATGGATTAATCCCAGTTTATCAGCGGCTCTTTCAAAAGTCCCTGTGAAGGGGGACTTATTCATTTTGCCTTTAAGGCAAGATTCACAAGTAGGAAATGGATCCGATCCCAATGGACCCATAAGTCCATCTTTTTCCATCTTGTAAACCTTGGTCTGACCAACATGACCAAGTCTTAGATGCCATTTCAAAACTTAATTGGTTTCATCCCTACCACGTTTTCTAGTCATAGTATTCACAACTACTTTGTTGCTGAGATTTAGATGATACAATCCATTCAACAATGTAGCTGTACCCACTAGTTTATTTCTAAAATAAATTTTGCAGGAACCATCACCAATGAAAAATGAAAAGCCTTTTCGGTCCATGACCGGAATGGATACAATGTTTTTGTGCCCCTTGGGCAAAACAAGTACATCTTCTAAAGTCAAAACAAAGCCGGATTCTAAACCCAAAAGAAGTGATCCTATGTCGGTCGCCTCGACACTATGCCCGCTTCCGACTGTGATCATAACTTCTCCAGTTCCAAGCTACCTACTTTGTTTTAGATCCTGATTCAAGGTACAAATATGAGAACTAGCACCAGAATCTAGTATCCAGGAAGTAGAAAATACAGTAGCAGAACAATTTGTTTCCAAAACTAAAAGTTCTGTACCTGAAGTGCCATGAAGAATCGGACAGTCTCTAGCCCAGTGGCCCAGCTCACCGCACTTGATACAAGCATCCTTCTTCTTCTTGTTCTTTGGAACCATCGGGGCCTTGCCCTTACCCTTAAGGTCCTTTGCTTGTGGTCCAGTCCGCTTCTAGGTCTTTTTCTTCTTATTCTTAGACTTCCGAAGTCCAGAAGAAATCACAAGGGCAGACTCCTTCATCCGTGGAGTCTTCATCTGAGACTGAGCGGTCACAAGTTTGTTCATTAGCCCAGCTAAATTACATGCAATCTCATTGCAGTTGAAGTTCATAACAAACTGTGAGAAGGAATCAGGGAGAGACTGTAGGATAAGGTCGGTTTGGAGAGAAGTATCCATTTTAAAATCAAGAGCCTCTAATCTCTCGATCATGGATATCATTTTGAGGACGTGTTCCCCAACTTTCTCACCTTCCTTCATCCTTGCACCGACGATTGCTTGGATATCTCATATCTAGCGATTCTTTGTGCTCACCATAAAGTTCGGTTAAGTGAGATAGAATCTGCCTAGCAGAAGTCATTTTCTCATGAGCTCTCTGAAGCTCATTAGACATAGAAGCCATCATGTATGCACGGACATTTACGTCATCCTTAACCCACTTTTCGTGGTTTTCGATCTCTTCCTGATTGGCTCAGGTCCGCATGAGAGGTGGAATGTCCGTCTCTAAGACGTATCCCGATTCCTCTATCCGAGTACTATCATCAGGTTGCGGAACCAGTCCACAAAGTTAGGTCCAATCAGGGTATTCTTTTCGAGCAGAATTGCGAGTGGATTCATTGTCATATTGAGTTATGTCTGCATTAAGCATAACAGATTGATTAGTGACTTGTTATATTATGTTCTGAGTATAGAATTAAGGTCTTTTCTATTCTTGTTACCCAGCTCCCACTATTTTTATCGGAATAACACACTTCCATGTGAAATCCGGAAGTATCGTCGCTCTACTTCATAGTGGTGATCGAGTTCTTTATAAATCTTAATAGAGGGCAACCGAACAGGTTTCTAGTCTATTAATTTTCATAAAGTGGTGTCCAACACCAACCCATCTAATGGATGATTCGATCTTATTTTTCCCCTTGTTCACTCCTCTCAACCTATACGGTTTCTATGGTTCGTGAACAAGTTAAGTTTATACCATCGACGCAAATCAGTTTCACAATTAAATCTTATCCGGCAACCTATCAGGTTTCTAGGGATAAAATTTGCTCCAACCGAAGGCATCCAATGCGCTCTCGGTAATTTATCCGTCCTCCCCGATAACTCGGAAGCATAGCACATCCGGTTTGGATTTCAATTTCCCGAAAACTCGATGGAGGGAAGGAAAACCTTGAAACCTTATAAACTTAATAATTTATCGTGGGAGAATTTTCGCGATTAGCGTTACACTTTGCACATTAATCATTTAAGCGCGTTTGTGGCATTCATACAACATGAAACAACCATTCACAACCTAGTTGCTACCAACATGTGGTTCATGGACCGTTCCTAGAAAACAAAAACTCCGTAATTTAATTACAAGTCTTCGTCTTGAATCTTCGTCTTCTCGAAATGGATCTTCCTCCGGTCTTCGTCATTACATATAAATTTTACATTGAAAATTGCATCCTAGATACAAATTTTTCTAGTAAAATAAATAGGCTCAAAACGGCCTTTACAACCCAATCGAATAAAACGAACGATTCAAAAACTAAGTCCACGAACCACATCCCCATTCAAAAGCATTCATTCAATAAATACTAAATAAATAGAAAGCGTAGAGATACATTGATCCAATCAACAATACGAACCGATCCAATCGATTCACACAATCGGTAATATGATAACGCTCAAAATAATTGATCGACAATAAATATTCCAATTAATCAAATTTCCCTTATAAAATGAAATACCATAAATCATTTTAATCATATTAAATCCAATTTAACATGCGGGAGATTAATTTTCAAGAATACGAAAAAATCGGCCGGGGCGAAATTGGCTGCCATGGCGAGTCATCACGGCGACATGCCGACAGACATGCACGGCATGGCCGATCACGATCGGCGGTGCCCGTCCATTGCTCGGCAGCCCCGTGCGCGGCCCACAGGCTGCGTGGCCCACAAGATGCCAGGCCGCCTGTGCCGGGCAAGCTGCGCCCCACTTCCGGACCCCTCCCGGACCGTCCAACGGCATTTCGGGACTAGTTTTTCGACCGAATATCCAATATCTATATTCTCCAACATTCATATCTTCAATATAAATCATATTTCCAAGAAATTAAGATTTATATTTAGACATAAACTTACGAAAATTATAACTACAACGAACGTAAAAACATATACCACGATTATGACTAAAATGATTCCAAATCATTCACCATCTAATCGAGCATTCCAAATGCTAATATCATATATACGATCGCAAGACCTACGCTCCGATACCACTGTTGGGATTCGGTGCCTAAAACGAAGGCCTAGCGGAAGGGGTAAAAACGAAAATTAATTCGATCTGAATCCCTACGAGGATCGATCGAGCTACGTATATACGAATATCAAAAACGAATTCACAAGAGATATAGAAACTCACCCTTGTAGTCCGTTGATTAGATGGATAACCTTCTCTTGATCTATTCCCCAAGCTCTTGAACGATCCAACGCCGAAAGCACCGCGTCTCTACTTGCCACGCGCCGGAGAAACGACCGGAACGACGATCACCTTGCTATCCTCCGAGGATACGGCTAGAGCTAAGTGATGAAGCTATTTATTACTACACTCTAAGTGTATAATTTATCTCTCAATAATTTCTCTCAATTTTTCCTACAAGAAAAATGAAGAAGAAGTTGATGAACAAAGATGAAGAAGACTTGGAGAAGTCTTTTCTCTCTCTCTACACTCTCACGTAGGAAACTTGGAATGAATGAGTGAGAGATGTCTTCTTCTTCATTTATTCAACTCTTCACATGTTACATCTCATTATTATGATAATCAAAGCCCCACCACCTCAATGATCAAAACATTAAAGAATGGAACAAGGGTCCATATGAAAGTGGGTGGAAATGTGGGGGTTGGCCCATGTAGAAATCGGACAAGTTCGGTTTGTTTCGGACTCCCGCGAGTCCAAACAGATAAACACCGATTCCGTTCCGATGTATTTGTGTCGTTTAATTAATCCAATTAATTAAACATATCAAATACAAAATAACATAATTAATTTCTCCAAGAAATAATTATATTCATGAATTAAATTAATCACCCAGTGAAATATTTAATTCATTAGGCCGTAAATCAATTTATCCTATAAATCGATTTAGACATCCAATGTCCCAAATTAGATATCCAATATCTAATATTCATAATGAGAGAATTAGCTTTATTCATTCCGTTGTCAATCCTATTGCGCGACTCGGTAGGTCCGTCTCAGTCAGCAATGGGAGGAACCAAAGAGTAGTAGCACCACCTAGCCAGCCTGGTGGCCTACACTGTACCCCAACTGAGAACGAATGATTGGGATCATTCAAGAACCATTCTGTCATGAATACCAGTATACGTATAAACCCTTCTTTCAAATGTCCCGATCAAGTTATAGGGTCACGGTCAGTCAAACCCTATCTGTCCTTGATGCTATGCATGCGTTAATGCAAATCGAGATCATCGAGATGTCGTGTATCTAATACAACTATCTCCAATGCTTTGGCCAAAGACTTATGATCTCATCTGCCAATAACCGCATAGGACATATAACCCACTCACTAACGGGAGAAAGAATTCTATCTTGGTATTCAGTAGGACCTGCTACTTGCCCGTCAAGATGCACGTCGAGGTTGACCCCCGCCTTCCGGTTTATAGGGTCGAACTACTCTAATGAAAATCTTGACGTCACAAGCACATCCCTACTAAATCCTCAAGTCGAAGGTCCACGAATACCTATCACAACCTTTCGATTCCGCCATTGATTGTCCCGGAGTGAAATCCGTGTGACGAATCGAGGGTGAGTCGGTTCGAGTATACTAATCGAATTAGCATACCTATAACGTGTGCTCCCACTAACCATTAGCGTTCGACAGGAACTCTCCATGTCAAAGAACACGTCATACAAGTCTTCACATAAACTTAACGCCCAGTCAAGTTTCATCGACTTGCGAACGATTAAGTATTTGAGCTATAACCTTTCCAGTGCCGCCCCCTTTATCCAATAAAGAGTGGAACGTTTTGCTCTCAAATACAGAGACTGGTTTCTATATGTTTATTTACGAGTTAGGAATGCCAGTAACTACCAGTAAATAAAGAAACATTCATTTGCCTTATATAAATGGTTTACATAATTACAAGTACAATGCCCTCACTCAACAACCTCTGAGTGGCATTCGAGGGCATAATCCTAACACCTCGGAGGTCTAAGAACAAGAAGAATAAGACCAATAAGCAGACTGGACCACATGTCAAGGACTTCAAGGGCAAGGGCAAGGCCCCAATAGTTCCGAAGAAAAAGAAGAAGAAGGATACATGTCTCAAGTGCGGTGAGTTGGGCCATTGGGCTAGAGACTGTCCGATTCTTCATGGAACTTCAGGTACAAAACTTTTAGTTTTGGAAACAAATTGTTCTGCTACTGTATTTTCTACTTCCTGGATACTGGATTCTGGTGCTAGTTCTCATATTTGTACCGTGAATCATAATCTGGAACAAAGTAGGAAGCTTGGAGCTGTAGAAGTTATGATCACATTCGGAAGCGGGCATAGTGTCGAGGCGACCGACATAGAATCACTTCTTTTGGGTTTAGAATCCGGCTTTGTTTTGACTTTAGAAGATGTACTTGTTTTGCCCAAGGAGCACAAAAACATTGTATCCATTCCGGTCATGGACCGAAAAGGCTTTTCATTTTTCATTGGTGATGGTTCCTGCAAAATTTATTTCAGAAATAAACTAGTGGGTACTGCTACATTGTTAAATGGATTGTATCATCTAAATCTCAGCAACAAAGTAGTTGTGAATACTATGACTAGAAAACGTGGTAGGGATAAAACCAATCAAATTTTGAAATGGCATCTTAGACTTGGTCATGTTGGCCAGACCAAGGTTTACAATATGGAAAAAGTTGGACTTATGGGTCCATTGGGATCGGATCCATTTCCTACTTGTGAATCTTGCCTTAAAGGCAAAATGACCAAGTCTCCCTTCATAGGGACTTTTGAAAGAGCCGCTGATAAACTGGGATTAATCCATACCAACGTATGTGGTGCTTTGGAAGCAGCACGTGACGGATATCAATATTTCATTACGTTTACAGATGATCATACTAGGTATGGTTATGTATACTTAATGAAACATAAATCTGAGGCCTTTGATAAATTCCAGGAATTTAAGGCCCTAGTTGAGAAACAAACTGGTAATCATATCAAAGCACTTCGGTCGGACCGAGGTGGCGACTATATGAGTACGGAGTTTGACGAGTTCCTTAAGGAACATGGAATAGTTTCACAACTAACACCTCCAGGTACTCAATTAAATGGTGTGTTAGAAAGAAGGAACCGGACCTTGTTGAACATGGTTCGTTCCATGATGGGCTATACTGACTAACTGATTTACCTGTGGGGGTATGCACTCCTGATTGCCGCTTACATCTTGAACAGACGTCCTTCCAAATCCATTCCTAAAACTCCAAATGAGATGTGGGAGGGCAGGAAACCAAGTCTTAATCATATTAGGATTTGGGGATGTCCCGCCTATGTTAAGAAGACTAAGGTGGAAAAGTTGAAAGCGAGGTCCGCGAAGGGACGTTTCATTGGGTTCCCGTTTGGGACAATGGGGTATCTATTCTACATGCCCGAAGATCGAAAGCTCGTTGCTGCTTTACAATCACACTTCCTGGAAGATGAGTTCACTCAGGAAGGCGGAGCAGGTAGAAGTATTTCTTTAGAAGAATACAATGAAACTCCTCGGGAGACACCTGTGCAAGAAATTGGAACCGAACCTTCTGAAACATAAGTACAACCACCTCGTAGGTCAGTAGGGTGTCTGATTTACCTGAGAGGTATGGGCTTGTGCACTTGGAGGAGCTGGGTCTCCATGAGGTTCTAAGTGATTGGCAAGAGACCGACCCAATGACCTATGACCAAGCGATGGTGGATGTAGACTCCGCAAAATGGCGTGAAGCTATGGAAGATGAGATAGACTCGATGCATGTCAATCTAGTCTAGACTCTAGTAGACTGCCCCAAGGGCATAGTGCCTATTGGGAATAAGTGGATCTACAAGAGAAAGACTGATGGTGATGGCAAGGTTGACGCCTATAAGGCCATGTTTGTGGCAAAGGGTTATACCCAGAAAGAAGGGATCGACTACCACGATACCTTTTCGCCCGTAGCTATGATCAAGTCTATTCGTATGATGCTTGCTATAGCTGCCTACCACGATTATGAGATATGGCAAATGGACGTAAAGACGGCTTTCCGTAATGGATTCCCCGAGGAGGAAATCTATATGAAGCATCCTAAAGGCGGTCAAAGAGTTTTACTTCGTGCAAAATGAAGAGGAACCTTGTATATACAAGAGGGTTAGGGGGAGCAAGATCAAATTCTTAGTACTATATGTGGATGACATTCTACTAATAGGAAATGATGTGGGAATGCTCAGTTCTGTGAAAGCTTGGCTTTCGAGTAATTTCTCCATTAAAGACTTGGGAGAAGCAACCTATATTTTTGGTATTCGGCTCTACCGGGATAGAGAGAAGAGAACAATAGGTCTTTCCCAAGCCCTCTATATAGATAAGATCTTAAAGTGGTTTAAGATGGATGATTCTAAAAGAGGGTTCCTTCCGATGCGACATGGAATAAAACTCACCTCGAGGATGTGTCCTCAAAGTGAGGAACAACGACGGGAAATGAGTCATATACCATATGCTTCGGCCATGGGTAGCCTTATATATGCTATGTTGTGTACGAGACCTGACATTGCGCATGCTGTAAGCGTGGTGAGCAGGTTTCAGGTAAACCTAGGTAGGGAATATTAGACTGCCATAAAGAACGTTCTCAAGTACTTGAGAAGGACTAGAGATATGGTTCTGATGTATGGCGGTGGAGAATTGTATGTGGTGGGATTCACTGATTCGGACTTCCAGGGACAGAAGGACGACTCAATGTCTACTTCTGGCTACATATTTACTCTTGATGGAGGAGCAGTATCTTGGTGTAGTGCCAAGCAAAGCGCGACTGCTGATTCCACCTGTGAGGATGAGTATCAAGCAGCCTCAGAGGCTTCCAAGGAAGGATTCTGTATTAAGAATTTTCTGGGAGAACTTTAAGTGATACCATGTGCTGATCTGCCTATTCCGCTGTACTGCGACAATGACAGAGCTGTAGCGCAGGCCAAGGAGCCTAGGTTTCATAATAGCGCCAAACATATTGAGAGGAAGTATCATCTCCTATAATGCACGGATTCTTCAAAATTGGGCAGTATGCAGTATCGGATACTGCATGGGTGCGGGTGCGGGTGCGATTCGCGTGGGATTCGCACGGGATTCGCCACGTGGCGAATCCGTGCAAAAAAAAAAAAAAAAAAAATCGGACTCGCGTATCCTGGCACAGGATACGCGAGTCCGATTTTTTTTTTTTTTTTTTTTTATAATTTTTAAAAAGTAAATCAAATAAATTAAAATACAAAAAAGTAAATCATTTAATGAGTAATTACTTTTACCTTTAGCAGTATTCACGGACAACATTAGAAAGCTCATTGCTCAAAGCCATTTTGAATTGTTTTTTGTATGACTTGTTTTATGTATTTGAATTGATTTTATGGTGATATTTGAATTGTTGTTTTTTATATTTAACAAGTGTTATATATAATAAAATATAAAATAAACAGACGTATCCTTGCCGTATCGCACCCTAACATTTTCAAAAAACCGTGTCCCCGCACCCGTATCTGCCCGCACCCGCACCCGCCCCCCCGCACCTGTGCAACATAGATCATCTCGTAAGAGAATTTGTTCGCAAGGGATACATTGTGCTGCACATAGTAGACTCGGTCGACAACGTCGCTGATCCACTGACTAAGCCACTTTCTCAGACTAGCTTGGTGCGTCATCTGGAGAACATGGGTATTAGATACTATAGTGTGTGGCATTGAGTGAAAGTGGGAGATTGTTAGGAGTATGCCCTCGAATGCCACTCAGAGGATATTGAGTGAGGGCATTGTACTTGTAATTATGTAAATCAATAATATAAGGCAATGAATGTTTCTTTATTTATTGGTAGTTATTGGCATTTCTAACTCGTAAATATACATATAGGAACTAGTCCATGTATTTGAGAGCAAAACGTTCCACTCCTTATTAGATAAGGGGGTTGGTACTGGAAAGGTTTATAGCTCAAATACTTAATGGTTCGCAAGTCGATAAAATTTGACTAGGCGTTAAGTTTATGTGAAGACTTGTATGACGTGTTCTTTGATAAGGAGAGTGCCTGTCGAATACTAATGGTTAGTGGGATAACACATTATAGGTATGCTAATTGGATTAGTATACTCGAACCAACTCACCCTCGATTCGTCACACGGATTTCACTCCGGAACAGTCAATGACGGAATCGAAAGGTTGTGATAGGTATTCGTGAACCTTCGACTTAAGGATTTAGTAGGGATGTGCTTGTGATGTCTAGATTTTCATTAGAACAGCTCGACCCTGTAAACCGGAGGGTGGGGGTCAACCTTGACGTGCATCTTGACGGGCAAGTAGCAGGTCCTACTGAATACCAAGATAGAATTCTTTCTCCCGTTAGTGAGCGGGTTATATGTCCTATGCGGTTATTGGCTGATGAAATCATAAGTCTTTACCCAAAGCATTGGAGCTAGTTGTATTCGATACACGAGAGCTCGATGATCTCGATTTGCATTAACGCATGCATAGTGCCAAGAACAGAGAGGGTTTGACTGTCCGTGACCCTATATCTTGATTGGGATATTTGAAAGAAAGGTTTATACGTATACTGATATTCACAACAGAATGGTTCTTGAATGATCCCAAATCATTCGTTCTCAGTTGGGATACAGTGTAGGCCGCCAGACTGGCTCGGTGGTGCTACTACTCTTTGGTTCCTCCCATTGCTGACTGAGACAGACCTACCAAGTCGTGCAATAGGATTGAGGACGGAATAAATTAAGCTTATTATCTCATTATGAATATTATATATTGGATATCTAATTTGGGACATTGGATGCAAGTAGAGACGCGGTGCTTTCGGCGTTGGATCGTTCAAGGGCTTGAAGCGGAATAGATTCGTAGAGATCAAGCAAAGCTTGGGGAATAGCTCAAGAGAAGGTTATCCATCTAATCAACGGACTACAAGGGTGAGTTTCTATATCTCTTGTTATTTGTTTTGATATTCGTATATACGTAGCTCGATCGATCCTTGTAGGGATTCGGATCGAATTAATTTTCGTTTTACCGCTTCCGCTGGGCCTTCGTTTTAGGCACCGAATCCCAACACATCCGTTTTATAGAGAACGAATTTCTCTGCTTCATCTTTGCTTTTAAGCAAGTATACATGGCAATATTTAGTACAATCATCCATGAAAGTAATAAAATATTTGTTTCCACCTCTAGTTTGAACAAACTTCAAATCACATAGGTCGCTACGTATTAATTCTAAAGGTTTGATGTTTCTTTCCACTTGTCGGAATGGAGATCAAGTTAATTTTGCTTCTACACAAGTTTCACACGTGGTTTAAATCAATTTTAAACTTTGGTATGTGTTCTAATGCAATTAGTCTACGCATTGCATTAAAATTAACATGTCCTAATCTAGCATGCCATAAATTAGGAGACTCAAGCAAGTAAGCAGAAGAATTCTTCATTTCATTATTTTTTATAGTCATTACATTGAGCTTAACTAGCCATCACATTCATATCCCTTGCCTATAAACACACCATTTTTCGACAAAATAACTTTATCGGACTCGAAAACTGTTCTAAAGCCATGCTTCATCAACAAGGTACCAGAAATAAGGTTCCTTCGAATATCAGGCACATATAACACACGTTTAAGAGTCACTTCCTTTCTAGACATCATCTTTAAGATCATCGTGCCTTCGCCCAAGATAGTTGAGGTTGCAAAATTTCCCATATACAGTATATCACCGGCATCCGTTTCTTCCAAGGAGGAGAACATAGTCTTGTTGGCACATATATGCCTAGTTGCTCCAGTGTCAATCCACCACTCTTTGGTGTTTGAGCCAACTAGGTTCACTTCGGAGATCATAGCACATAAGTCAAGATGTTCCACTTGTTCGGTAATCAGATGTTCTGCATTACCCTCCTTTTTCTTTGGTTTCTTTGGCAGCCTGCAATCGGCCGCCCTATGACCCATCTTTTCACAGTTGTAGCATTTTCCAAAGAATTTTTCTTTCTTTTTCCCAATTCCTCCTTTAGGTCCCAGCTTGGTTCCTTTTCCATTGTTGCCTTTCTTGGATGTCTGTCCAGTTTCCACAACATTGGCCTTTCCCACAGCAATATTTACTTTCTTCTCTGATCCTCGGTTGTCTTCCTCTATGCGAAGTCTAACGATCAGATCTTCCATGCTCATATCCTTGCGCTTGTGCTTTAGATAATTCTTGAAATCTTTCTAAGTCGGGGGCAATTTTTCGATCACAGCAGCCACTTGGAAGGATTCGCTAATGACCATTCCTTCAGCATGGATTTCGTGAATGATCACTTGCGGCTCTTGTACCTGACTTACTACAGTCTTGGAGTCCATCATCTTGTAATCGAGAAACCGTCCAACAATCCACTTCTTGGCACCGGCGTCCTCGATTTTGTATTTATGGTCTAGTGAGTCCCATAACGCCTTAGCTAATTTAGCACTGTTGTACACGTTGTACAGTGAATCGGCAAGGCCATTCATCACATAGTTCCGGCACAGATAGTCGGAAGTTTTCCATGCGTCAATGGCCATCAGAGTTTGTTGGTCACTGTCCTCGTCATATTTTGGCGCATCCTCCTTGAGGAATCGAGACAAGCCTAGAGTGGTCAGATAGAACATCATCTTCTGCTGCCATCTCTTGAAATTCTGCCCGTTGAATTTCTCTAGTTTGTCCGCATGGTTGACCGAACCGAAACTGAAGTAGTTATCGGAATCGAAGTTGTACCCGATCCAGTTATTAGAGGCGCACCTCCAGTCGCTGAACCCGAGCTGATTTTCTGAGGCGCACCTCCAGAAACGTCCATAGACAGTGTTGTGTTTTGAGAATCCATACTGATTAGCTTTACGAAAATAGATCTGTTTTAATCAAGTAAAAAGGAATTTGCTTTAAGATTGTTGAATAAGTTGAAAACAATTACTTGAAAATAACAGAAAATAAATAAATATATATATATATATTCGATATATATATATAGTATAAGCCCTGCAGAAAATTTGTTAGCAAACGAAATTCGCCGATCACATATATAAAACGGAAGATTCGCTGTTGAGTCCAGTTAGTCTGTCTCCTTAAAGCAAATTCGTCCTCACCACGGTGTATGACGTCTGCCTCCCAGGATAAAACAATAGCTCGATGTCACGAATCTGTGATCCGCTGCACCCTCAACGAACTAGAACAAAATCTGTCTAATATCACCGACCGAAGAAGAAAAAATGAAGACAAATATTTGGCTGTAATTTGGCTCTGAAATCCGTCTGCAAAAAATGTGTGTAAAAACGAGCCCCCTCAGCCGGGTATTTATAGGTGAAGGCTGGAGGAGGTTGTGTGCTGGAGGAACTCTATACCGACCGAAATTGGTATCTGGAGGAACTCTAAACCGATCGAAATTGGTTTCTGGAGGAACTCTAAACCGATCGAAGTACTTATCCAGATTCGATTTTATCTGGATCCGAAAAATTCGGAATTTATTAATTGAGGTATTTTCGGTAAAATAAAATTTTACTGAATAAAAATGCAGTAAAAAGATAACTTCGAGACGCCGAGATATTTCGCCCAAATCGCCCTTCGACTGAGACCGACCCGACCCGAACCGAACCGAGCCGAGCCGAGCCGGACGGACGGACGGACGGCGGCGGCGACGCGCGCGTGTGTGTGTGTGTGCGCGAGGGGCGCCTAGTCACACATCCACACATGTCTCATTTTGAACATGCATTTGTCCATATCTCCTTATATACTCATAATTTCTCCCTTCTTTTTGCAATGTGGGATAGCATCCCAAATTCATTTTTAAAGGGTTCACTTTGGAACATTATATCTTAGTATGCATTCCCGACAATCACTTGTCGACGCGCTCCGTGGTCAGGAGCCACTTGATTTGAGTCTGATCCACCACGAGATCCTTTCATCACTTAACTTAGTTCCCCACTAAGATAAGATTTAACCACAAGCTGCACGTCAGTTTTTGAGAAACTATCTAACTGAAAAGATAGTGGATGATATAACATCCATTACGATAGCACAAATAAGTTTCGTGTCATCGTAGTCGATTCCAGTGCGTTCATGAGAAACCTCGCGCCATGAGGTGAGTTTAACTCCTTCTCTCACTCGCTTTAACAAAGTATACGGATAGATCTTATCTTTGGAGTGTCGGCACCACTTCAACAAAGGGCTATCACTTTGTTTATACTGGAGTCGCATATATTTCCATTTTAGGCCAAGGCTACAACGTTGTAAATTTTCAACGGAGTATGGTTCGATTAAACTCACATTCCACGTCCTCATGTACCGACTTTATTCATAGAGTACTCTTTATGGATTGGCATTCATTGAGGCGTCCCCCAATAATGATTGTAATCCAGAATCACATGAGACGAATGAGTTCATTTGATCATATGATCAATTTTCATGTGCCAAGCTCGCATACATTCTTAGCGAGAGTATTTATCGAACCAAGTGGCATCCCCATACTCTATGAGATCCACGGCCTAGTAACACCATCTACCACAATTTGTGGTGTTATCATATCACCATTTATAGGTGACGAACGTCCATGACCGGACACAATCCTTGCAGACATGTTTGCAGCATGTATTTAATCTCGTCACTTCAGGGAACTTGGTGAGGCACAGTAGGGACAAACTACGACAATTCCAAGTCGTTCTACTCGAACATGATCATTCGCATGTCCCCCTAACGACGGGAAGATTGGCTCATCAAAGTGACTTACGAGATCGTCTGCCAAGGTATATTTTAAGCGGACTATGAGTGAAAGCGCATGTCATATTCATCATTTATAACCCGTCATAATGCGTTGTGGTTACGCACTTTGGCACATGAACATGTGGACGATAAAGGTTTTCAGTGTTAACACAATCATGTTAACAAAATGCATAATGTTACACTCGTAACTAAGCATTTGGATGATGATAGGTGTAGGTGAATATGACATGTTGACCTATGCTACATAGCCGTAGCTACTGGTCTTGAGAATCCAACAAAACCGCCACCATGCACCACCGGGATCGAACATAAAGAAACGATTGAACCGATGATAGGCCGTTGGTTTTATCGAACCTCTAGTGCTTTCTTGAAGAGTTCACTCCCTTCACCAGCCCCAAACACCTCAAAATTTCATGAGCATGTATAAACGGGTGTTTAGGATTCTAAAACCATCAACCTTGTGGTCAAAAATCGGTCGAAATGACATTGAACTAGTTGATAGGACGACTGGTGGTATGTGAAAACTTCATTTAAGTGGTTCACCTCCTTCCAAGTCTTGGTAGTTGAGAAGGTAGCCTTGGATGTTAGGAAGTACTCGTTAAAATTTTACTTTAAGACTTGGTCTAAAAGTGTGTGAACCGACCTTTACAATGAATAGTCCGCAAGTTGGACAACCATAACTCAGGTTTCATCAACTTATCAATCATTGTCAAAGGAACAACATAACATATAAATGTTATCACTTGAGTACGACCATTTGTGAACACCATCATAGCATCATAAGCCACCCAGGCTAATACTTATGATCATGTATGTATAAGGACTCGGTGAAAAGGGAGGACTCAATACCATGCTTATGCGAGTCGCTACATTATTCTCTTTAGCATAGGAGGGTGTCATCTCCTATTCGTGCCAAAGAATAGGCTTATATCAATGAACATGGCAAAGAAGGATCATTGGGGGGATATTTGGCGTCACACATGTTTATGAAAACAAGACGCGGATTACATAAATATCATCATCGGTCATGAGCCCTGCTCATGACTCCACCAACGTACTTTGGTGTCTTTGATCCAACTAGTTTCTTTGTTCAAAGAAAATGATGTCCATGACAATACCGTGGTATAGGGATCATCAAATTGTCCAAACTCCGGACTATTTAAGCCTAAATGTGTCAATGTCCCAATACATCTTCTGGTTACCAAAAACCGATGCAAGCCGGACCATATTGACTCATGAATATTTTTCCTTTTCACATATCCAATACAAGTGATGCATAAGATTTTATTTCTCACAAATCATAATGAGATGCTATGAGTGATACACTTTGGCATATATATCATCAAGTCATAACATGGTTCAATTGTTACGGAACATATGTGACTAGAAAACGCCATTCGACATTCAACAACTTGAGCATCATACCGCTCATTGATTGTGATGACCTACTCATCATAGTCACAATGGATTTATAAATCGAAATCCAAAAATATCGTGTTCCTTGAAAATAGCTTAATACGCACTCAATTTCGCTTGCAAAAATTTACAAATATGAGCATAGCGAACACTCTAACAACATAGAGATTTTATACCAAATACGATCAAAATGATCTATCATATTGAGTTCATAACATGGCAAGGTTATATGCCTAAGGGGCAAAATTACGACACAAGCATGGTGTAACACTACCATGCACACGCTCGACCTTCTTATAAGGGTGCGTATTTTGTGCTTCCCCAAGGAAACTGTTTTTCAACATTTGAAAGATGATAGTTTAGCGTACAACGCATACCAAAAAATGCATCATCTATGGAAAATTAGGCCAAAAAGAGGTTGAAAAATATGTGTCATAAGACCATTTGCAAATTAAAGATGGGAACCAAGTTGGTTGGTACAAAAGTTAGCACAATCGCTAGAAAGTAAAATTCCGCGCAGCTTGACCTTTGTTCACTAAAACAACTATAACTCCCTTGTTAGGAAGGCTATGGACGAACGGTCAGATGTTCTAGAAACTAGATTTTCGTATCTTTCTCTCCATAGGTTGTGCACTACACGGATCATTAAACTCAGATCACAGTGCATGTTTTAATTGAATGCTTTAGTATTTCCCAAGTTTAGTGAGAAAACAAGGTTGTGACCATATCCAATGGCATAAGTGTTGATGCAAAAACATGGCAATAACAGCCATAAGTGCGTCTAAACGCAGCAGGATATTCGATTTCTTATCTCGACTAATGATCCTTTCGGTAACTTCAACTTGGTAGACTTGCAGAGAAAGTAGGAATGTCGGTACAGCTAAGGCTGTTTAAAAACCACTTATTCTGTTTGAACTTTCAAAGCATAAATAAATACTAAGGAGGATGCGCCTAGTCATGATCAAAAGTATAGACAAAATCCGCCAAAGTGCATCAAATCAACCAAGAATTTTAATTCTCAATTTGCAAGTATACGTCATAATAGCCATGTTATATAGATACAACGCGGTGCATCATAATTAAGCATTTTGAACCATGAGACATAATGAATATATCATAACCAATTTGTCTTGACCATCCAATAAGATCGACTAAACATAGTCAAATGTATAAGGCACATGCCTTTACAAATACTCGAAAAAGTATTCAGACCTATAGTCACACGAACTATAATCGAGGTCAACGAATTCATGAACTTAACGCAATATGCCATTGCTTTACATGTTGAAACTCATGAGAATTACTCTTACACTCTTTCATATATCATATTGCAAGGAGACGGTGCATGACTACACCCACATACAATATTTTATTTTAATAGGATCAAAGATTGAGTTTTCCAAGTATGGGATTGGGTCAAGACCAACGTGGTGGTCGCTCAATTCAACGTGACAATTCCGTCACAAATCGATTTTAACCACGACATATCCGTCGCAATCGATGTTTGTCCCATTTGTACGTCACAAATCCGTGACTAATCATGAACGAGTCATAACTTTACCGTTACCGACAATGTTCATTTTTTTTACAATTGTTGGTTTAAAATCGACAAAACGGCGACATCAAATCGCACCCAAAACGTGGTGTATGCAACAACCACAAATATCGACTTTCAACAATTATCCGTGACTCCCCCAGGACCGTCACACAGTTTACTTCGACATACGAGAGTGATACCACCTCTCATAGTCTCATCCACCGCAAAGTAGCGTGGGAGATAAAGAACCCAAATACCCAATTCCCAAAAAAAAATCCCAAAAGAGAAAAATTGAAAAACGGGAACTTTAATAAAATCTTACGGGTACTTAGTTCCATATTTGCTTTGGTCCTTGAACGGGAGCTTCTCTCCATATGAGCGACATATTTCTGTGGGTACTCCGTTCTATATTTACTTTGATCCTTGAACGGGATAAATATGGCTTCTCTCCATATCTTGCACATCATCATGAGCAACATATTTTCCTATATGCCACGTAAAGCATAAACATAGTTAGATTCATAAACATACAAATTAATGATAAATGAATCATGAATTAGGAAAATAGAGAGTTGAGAAACACCCGGATAGGGCTACTGGGCTCGATAATTCGTCCGAAAAAGGACTCGAGTGCGGCGATGCAGCAGTTCGGTATTGGATGAGGTCGGATCTCCAAATTTCCTCGTAAAAATCTGCTTCTGTTCGGCGGCAGATTCAATAATCAATATTACTCAGAATCCAATCTCCACCGTTGAATATACAGATATTTGTGTTGAGAAGTTGCTGTCAAAATTTCACACCGATCTTACGGTTAACGAAACAGGAAACATGTTTTTAGTACAACTGCGCTGTGCAGAAAATTTACGCGCAGAAATTCTCGTCTCTCGTTTTTTTTTTCTTTCGCGTACAGTTTCATCGAGAAATACTGTCCCGGATCAGATATTCACCGTTAAATTTATAGTTCTTGCTACATGGTTGAGATGGTAACAATCTGAGCGAGCACTAAAGAAATCGTGTCGGACCGCGACTGGATTGGATCTGCAACACGTACCGAATCTGGACTGGGTCTGCAACTGGAACCGAGTCGGGTCCGGGTCGGGTCTATTGGATGGAGGCGCTTCGCGTTTCTGTAAACGAGCGGGGTGGAAGGACAAGCTGATAGTCTGTAGTGGGTCTAGGAGGTTGCTGGAAGGTTGCGGTCGGATCTATGGTAGATATCCGACAGGAGTTGCGATCCGAGGTGGTCTAAACGGAGGTCGAAATCAAATCGGGAATCGGAGGGGTTGCTGGTCCGATCTGAGCAGCGGGAATTAGGGTTGCGGGGTTCTGATGTGCATGTAAAGCGATATGAAGGAGGTCGGTTTGTTCCGTTGACGGGGGGTTGCGTCGGATCTCGTTTGGATCGGCAGCGGCGGCGGCAGTGGAAGTGCTAGGGTTTCGGAAAAAATTCATTCGGGGAAGGAGGCGCGATTTGGCGGCTGTCGATCTAGGGTTTCTGCCGATTTTTTTTTCTTTTTTCTTTTTTTTTCGGAATTTTTCAGGATAAAAAACGGGAGGGATATTTTTTTTCTTGCTCAGTGGGGAACTACGTGCTGATAACGTGTTTCAGGAGAAAGTAAAAAGACTGTAAATAGAGTCAATCAATTGTATTCATAATAGAGGGGCCTTTATATAGGCATTACAATGAGAGTCCTTCCATACATAGGATTCCTAGATAAGGTAAGACATCTAATAGGATCCTACTACTTCTAGAAGGACCTAGAACATTCCATTTATGTATCTACAATCAGTATTAGGTAAGACACATTACGGGAATAATAATTCCCGGAACATGTATATATATATATATATACACACACACACCGTAGGGAAGGTAGGGTTAAACTTACGAAATTTTATAACAAGTACACAAACTTAGAAAATTGTAATTAAGTCCCAAAAACAGAAAAACGCAAAATTGAAGGCCTAAACGATATTTTTTGGCCAAAAAGCGACGGACCTCATTGCATAGCCATGAGTCTTGTTCATTGGGTCGATTCCAATAAAAAAATGCTGAGTTTATCCCAAAATTCTCCAACAAATATTTTCCATATATTTCAAAAACAACCTTTTTTTCCAAATAACGAAGAATAATCTCATCTACTACATCACTCATTCATGATCTATAATAGATACCTAATATAGACGAGATTCAGGCAATAGACTTCTTGGGAAGGACATAAAAAATTAGAAGATTGTACTTTCCTGAAATAATTAATTTTTTTAGCAGTTTATTTAAACATATCTTAAACTTTTCAAAAAAATTATGATAGTTTAACTAAAAGTAGGGGTTTCCATGGCAAAGAAGCCCTAATTCCCGCTATAAATTTAGTCTCGGCTACTTTAAAAACAAAAAAAAAAACACAAATTTTATATGGCAGAATCTCAAAAAATAGTTGATAGGGTGAGTTTGGATGAGCAATTTTTTTTTTCATATATATATGGTGATCAAAAAATGAAAGTTCAATTGTCGATTATTTGATACTAGTATACCACCCGTATAAAATATGGGAACATAAGAAAAAATCACATAGAAACGCATAATATCCAATCATTTACTATAAATTTTATAGCATTTCTTTGTAAATTACATTAGTTGTTCTATTTTCGATTACATCATTCTTGTCGCAATAACAGAATTGATCGAAGTCTTTGAGATTTAAATGTCAATCTACTATCTGATGAGTTTAATATCATTTATGAAATAAATACTTTACTCCTAAATGTGTAGTATAACATAATAAAAGCTAGGAAGTAATTGTACCAAATATTGCAAATATGCATCATCCAAAGCGTATCAGAACATAAAATAAATAAAACTAAAGTCTCTAACATAATCAATTATTCTTGCAATACTCACACGAATTTCCTATTTTTTGAGTGACTGAAAATTAAAAATAATTAAAATACTTATCGAGATATATTTTTAAAAAAATTTATAGTCAATTTTTATTCTCTATAACCCTCTTTTATCTAGATATCATGATTGATAGATATGTTGTTATAAACAAAATTTGCTTACATATTTAAGGAGGAAAAAATACCCTCTCGTCCTATGAATTTTTTTTAACAATAGATGTGGTTCTACGTCCTATTTTGGTCTTTTTTTCTTGCCAAAATTGTCTAAATCGTTAGTATTTACAGTTTTTGCTAAGTGGCCAGAAAGGAGATAACCTAATCCGTATATTTGCAAAAAAAACTTACATTAATTATTTAGATATATTTTAAATTACAAAAGTAAATCCAAAATATTTAAAAATATATAGTAGATTTCAAAAGTAAATAAATTAATAAATCTTTTAAAACTAAAAAATTAAATAAAAAATCACTTGAAAATCACTTAAAATGATCAATTTTTATTTTCTGAAATTATCTTTGTACAAAGATGAATCTACGGATTAGTATATTATTATTAAATTTAATTTATTATGTATTTAGAAATATCTCTTTGAAAATTCATAAAATCAGTAATTATATAATTTAGTATATGAGTTTTCATTTATTTTATTATTTTATATTAATTAAGTAGGTTTTAAAACTAAGATAGACTAAATAATTTATTCCATAATTTCTTTGATGTATTTATAAATAATAATTACAACCATTGTTTCTGTACTTTCAATAATATTTTTTAATGAGATTATTTCGATTTTTTTAATTGATTAGGACTTCGAGTACTTTTTAATTATATATATTCAACACTTCTTTTACAATACTGCATCTTTCATTTTATTTGATATTTTTTTATTGATGTACCTAATTATAATGACTAACTAATATAAACTAATTAATTAGTTGGAATATATAATAATTCCGCGAGATTGTAGGTTTAATTTTTTAATATATAGTGCACACTACTATATTAAATTTCTCTTTGTTTTGGATTTATATTTTTTAATTAATGAAAACGTGGAATATTTCTGTAAATATAATCAATTCCTATTTATTCATAATTCATATTCCTTAATTTGTAAAAAATTAATAAGGTAGGTAGAAGTTATTTCAGGTATAATTATAATGTAAATAAAACAATGATCATTAGGCTAGTAATTGATTGTGTGTCCGCTGAAGCATGATAGGGTGACACATAAGCACACGAAGCACCAGCAGAAGACATGTGGCAGCCGAAGCATGAGAAGCTGTCACTTACAATCAGCGTATTCTGCATTAATATATAGGGAAGCCAAATCGTTCTTTCAATACTTTTATTGCAACTACTTTCTTTACTTTAATCATCAACTCAAATTCAATTTTCTAAATGAAATTGATATTACTACATTCAAAATATTTAATAATACAATAAATTTCTCGTCGTCGGATACAAATTTCTTGTCAACACTAAAGACAAGGCCGGTCCTGTGTCTCACGAGGCCCAAGGTAAAATTTAAGATGTGGGCCTACAAAAAAATTAATATATAAATGACAGAATAGTAATATTAATAAAGTAAAAAGCTCTAATAAAATACCATATCATTTAAAATATTATAGTTCACCATGGCAGTAGGGATTGACCATTCTTTCCTCACAATATCAATCCAAGGATTTGACTCTCTGTATAGTCTTAAAAACAAACAATTTTAGGTTGGACTTACTTATATATATATTTAACTAGTATAACACTCGTGTAATTATACGGGAACACAAAAAAGAACTTTTATGTAAATATATAATATGTAAATCGTTCATTATAAATTTCGTAATACTTCTTTATAAACTACACTATCCGTTCTGTTTATGGTTACACAATTCTCATCGCAACAAAAGATTTCTAGTCTTTCCTGATCTTCACTCTTGATATGGCTACATAAAGCTAACCAAGACCGAATACGGTTCTTGAAAGATACATACCGACATGAGAGAGCATTTGACCTTGACTCTTAAATATAGTCATGGCAAAGCTCATAATAAGTGGGAACTGACGTATTTGAAATTTAAATGGTAATCTGCTATTTAATGGGCTTAGTATCCAATTGTGGAATAAATACTTTATTCTCAAAATTATTCCCCGAATTTTTTTGTTCAATAATATGGTTACGGATTTGGATAATTATTAATGATGTGACATTGCATAATCCTTATGATTGATCCATATTTTGAATTAGCATAATTGAAATTCTAACTTATGATTTCAAGATGTGATTTGGAATTTTAGAACACTTGATGCTATTCAAAAAATCCACTGGATATACTTGATTTTGGCTTTTAGAGGTCGCATAAATTTTGCATATGCTATCATAACTGAGATATATCCGCTTGTCTTTTGAAATTATAGATATCACGTAATCGTTTACTATCTCCACAACATCGTTTGTTGGCGCCAGGATTGCTCTTTCTTCAAAAAATTACTTTAAGTGAAGTTACTTATAAGTGAATGATAGTGTTTTCAATAATGACTGCAATATGATCTTCGGCGTTCCAGATTAGTAAATATCAAGAATATCAATCAAAATTTCTCTATCAACTTCTTCACCCAGCTCACCATCTATAATTTTGATGATTCATTCGGAGAAGTCATTAATTTCTTATAGAGGGTGAGATGATATTATCTGCCCAATAATTAGTCTCATATTCTTGGTCAGTTTTATGAGTTTGTAATGATGCCAAAGTGAAGAAGAGCTTATACTTGAATAAATGATATATGTATTGTCCTTTGGTACAACTTCATATGTAGAATTCTACTAAATAATTGTGGCAGTGGTAATTTTAGTAATATTTAAAATAACAAAAGCTTTTGGAAATACATAAGAAATTTTGACTTATTGCTTAAAATTAAGCACTTCTCAAATTGCCATTAAAAAACTTAATAGTAGTATATATAATTTAATTACTTGTACGATCTATTATAAATATACCTGTTAATTTAGAAAACTACATCCAAATCCTAGCCTTAAAATTATCAAGAAAATTAACAATTTAGATTGTAATATAAAAATAGCTTGGATAACTTAAAAAAATAAAGAAATGATACAGCAACACCCTGGACCACACCCTCAAACACACTCGTGCTTTATAGGGGTTGTACTGCGTGCTTCACTATTAATTTTATTATAATATTATTATGACTATTTTATCTGTAAAGCATGTGGTACAATCTCCATAAAGCACGGGGTGTGCATTGGGGTGTGGTCTGGGGTGTTGCTGTATAAATTATCTAAAAAATATACATCGAAATTTTATCCTAATTACAAATGACCTTAAAATTTTAGAAAATTATAAAAGAAAAAACTCAGTTGATTTGATTGAAACGAAACGGCATATTTATGCTTATATGATATTTTTTGAACATTAAGCTTCATATTTAAAAGTATTAAAGTCTACCCATTTTACATTCAAAAAATAGAAAAATAGTTGAAGTACTTTTAGTAGTTTCTGAAACTTGTATTACAAAAAATCTCGACGGCATTTGGTTGAAGTGAAACTATATGTATATTCATTTTAAAATAAATTTTGGAATTACAAAGTAAGCAGATTATGACTTATAACTTAAAATTAAGTACTTCCCAATTCGTCAAAAAAAAAAAGAGCATTATCGTAGTATATATATAAGTGAATTACTTGTATGACTTATTATAAATATATTAATCGCGGGGTTAACTAAGAAAACTACATCCACATCATAGCCTAATTAAATTATCTCCATTTTTAAGACTAAAAAAATGACCAATTTTGTTTGTAATATAAGATTAGCCTGGAAAAATTTTAGGGTACTTTGCAGACATTGAACTTCATATTTAAGAGTACTAAACTCAAGAAATTTTACATTCAAAAGAAGAGAAAAATAATTAGAGTATTTTTTGTAATTTGTGAAACTTATATTATAAAAACCCTAAGTGATATTTGGTTCAGTTGAATATGATATTATTTTCAAACATTCAACTTAACATATATAAGTATTAAAATTGGCACATTTTACATTCAAGAGAACACATAAATAGTTGGACATTTTTAGTAATTTCAGAAACTCGTATTAGAAAAAACTTCAATTCATATCAAATTGTGTTAAACTGTATTAATGAAATTTTGGTTCCACGTTCTTTTTTTGTCCTTTTTTTGCCAAAATGGTTCAAATCATTAAGTATTTAATAATTTCTGTTAAAGGGCCAAAAATGAGATAATTTAATCCGTATATTTAAAAAAATTACATAAATTATTTAGATATTATTTAAAATACAAAAGTAAATCCAAAATTTTCAAAAATATATAATTGATTTCAAAAGTAGATAAATTAACAAATCTTTTAAAACTAAAAAAATAAAAAATCACTTAAAATCACTTAAAACGATCAACTTTTATTTTCTGAACTTTTCTTTCTACAAAGATAAATCTACGGATTAGTATATTTTATTAAATTTAATTTCTCGTATATTTAGAAATATCTCTTTGAAAATTCATAAAATCAGTAATTATATAATTTAGTAAATATGAGTTTTTTTATTTATTTTGTTCTTTATAGTAATTAAATAAGATTTAAAACTAACATAGACTAATTGATTTATTCCATAGTTTGTTTGATTTATTTATGAATAATAATTAAAACCACTATTTCTACATTTTCAATAATATTTTTTAATAAGTTCGATTTATTTAATTGATTAGGACTTCGAGTACCTTTTTAATTATATATATTCAATATTTCATTTGCAATACCCCAAACATCTTTCATTTCAGTTGATATTTCTTTTATTGATATACCTTATAGTGACTAACTAATATAAACTAATTAATTAGTTGATATATATATATATATATAATATTTTCGCGAGATTTTAGGTTTAATTTTTTAATATATAGTGCACATTACTATATTAATTTTTTTTTTGTTTGGGATTTATATTTTTTAATTAATGAAAAAGTGAAATATTTATGTAAATATAATTAATTCCTATTTATTCATAATTCATATTCCTTAATTCGTAAAAATTAATAAGGTAGGTAAGAGTTATTTGAATTATAATTATAATGTAATTAATCACGATGGTGACAGCTAATAATTGATTATGTGTCAATTTGAGCGTGAGACATAAGACATGAAGACACAATGAAGGCGTTATGACAAGAGGCGTGAGAAGCTGCTATTTAAGCTCAACATATTCTGCATTAGTATATAGAGGAGATTTATTTTTTACCGAAAAATGGACCCTAAAAATTTTGAGGGCGTAAACAGCGCAACTTGTTCTTTCTCATGTGCGGCCCTTACTAGAGAAAACTGTATACTTAGTTATGGTGGAATTATAGAAACAGTCGCAAGAATATTTGCATGATCATGTGAGCTTCTTCGAGCTTGTATTTTGTGGGCCCTCTTCGTAAGGGTAAACGAGCAAACTTGGATAAAGCGTTGCTTTAGTCACATGTTCAAAACATTGGAAAATCTATGAAAATTGCAGACAGTGTTGAATAATTTTTTGAAAACGATCACTTGAAAAATAACAGAATATCTATATATCGAATTTATATTTTATTTGAATCCTGCAAAAAATGGTTAGTCAAAAAAAAAAAAGAAAAATTTCGTTCGCTTAAACGATTGAAAGTGTCGCTGTTGAGTCCAGAATATCTGTCTCCTTAAAGCAAATTCGCCCTCACCACGGTATATGACGCCTGCCTCTCAGGATAAAACAACAGCTCGATGTAGTGAATCGATGATGCGCTGCACCTCAACGAACTAGAACAACTCTGTATACTATCACCGACCGAAGAAGAAAAAACGAAGAAGAAATATCTGGCTGTAAAGGCTCTCGAAAAATCGTGCGTATTTTTGTGCGTAAAAAACGAGCCCCTCAAGCCGGGTATTTATAGGTGAAGGCTGGAGGAGGTTGTGTGCTGGAGGAACTCTATACCGACCAATATTGGTATCTGGGGGAACTCTAAACCGATCAGGATTGGTATCTCAATACTTATCCAGATCTGTTTAATTAGATTTTATTTGGATCCGAAAATTCGAAATTTATTAATTGAGGTATTTTCAGTAAAATAAAATTTTACCGAATAAAATTGCAGTAAAAAGATAACTTGGAGACGCCGAGACATTTCACCCAAATCGCCCTTCGACCGAGACCGACCCGACCCGACCCGAGCCGAGCCGAGCCGGCCGGCCGGCGGCGGCGCGCGCGCGTGTGTGTGCGCGCGTGAGGTACGCCTAGTCACACATCCACACATTCATTTTTTGAACATGTCTTTGTCCACATCTCCTTCTATACTCACAATTTCTGTCTTTTTCCAATGTGGGATAGCATCCCAAACCCATTTCTAAAGGGTTCACTTTGGAACATTATATCTCATTCATACCTCAATCATTTTGAGTGTTCTTATATGTTTTGGAAACCTCGTACGGAGTACTACGTATTCCAACTAAGTCCCGACTTTAACTTGTAGTCGAGCCCACTCAAAATTTCCTCTCAAGTGGGCTGCTCAAAACAGCCCATTTCCTCAATTTTATCTAATATTTCCAACAATCCCCCACATGAATGAGATTGATGGTCCAGCAGCACACGTCAGACACGGAGTTGACTTGGTGATAGTTACTACGGTTAGGCATTGCATAGGATAGGTAGAGTATGCTCCTTGAACCTTCCCTCGAAAAGATATATTCTCCTTACTGGCTAGACAGTGTGACTAGATGCCTTTGAACTGTCCGATCGCTTGTGTAAGTGATCGTATATCCTTCACAAGTGCCCTTCCTGATTTGTTCTGTTCTCATTATTATGCCCATTTTGGCCGTGGACACCGCCCTGGTTCTACGAGGGTTTCTAAAGAATTGTGCCTTTGCAATTCTCCTTTGAAGCGGCCCCTCTTCTCTCTAACATATGTGATTCTCTTTAAGTGTTTTGAGTAAACCCGTATTTTACTCCACCCGACAATACGTTGTCGTCTTAAGAATCATTAAAAGCATAAGCTTAACCTCTCCCTACTGGTATCACTGTTTTCATCCTAGGAATGGTCGGTTTGGGATAACCCCCACAGTGATCGTGCCCAGTTTTATGGATTGGTTGTACCATTGAACCTAGATCTTGGGGTCTCCAGTCAGCTTAGGTTGGGTATCCTCGATAAAACCATTAGCCCAAGGCAATAGACCCATTCCTCTTGATGATTTATCAACAAGGTCTATTGATAACCATTTGATTAGCGGATCCGCAATGTTATCCTTTGATGACACATAATCATTAGTGATAACTCCTGTTGATATCAATTGTCTAATGGTATTATGTCTCCTCTTTATGTGACGAGACTTACCATTGTACATTACGCTCTGTGCCCTGCCAATTGCAGATTGACTATCGCAATAAATACATATTGCGGTTACAGGCTTTGCCCATCTTGGAATATCTTCTAGAAAATGGTGTAGCCGTTCTCCCTCTTCTACACATTTATCTAAGGATATAAACTCGGATTCCATCGTTGACCGAGATATAAGTGTCTGTTTCGAAGATTTCCATGCCACTGCTGCACCGGCTAGTGTGAATACATATCCGCTTGTAGATCACTTGGAGTCTTTTATATCAGATATCCAATTTGCATCACTATATCCTTAAAGTACTGCTGGATATTTGGTATAGTGCATACCGTACTCACGAGTACCCCTTAAGTATCTTAGTACCCTTATGATCGCCTTCCAGTGATCCTTTACGGGGTTGCTCTTGTATCTACTTAGTCTCCTAACTGAGTAGGCTATATCTGGTCTTGTACAACTCATCAAGTACATCAGACATCCTATTATGCGTGAGTACTCAAGTTGAGATACTCCTTCACCCTTATTCTTGGATAGTCTCAACGTCATATCCACCGGTATTTTGGCTGTGCCAGAGTCATATTTATTAAATCTTTCAAGGATTTTGTCCACATAGTGGGCTTGTTGACTCAGCATGAGACCTTCCGATGTTCGTGTGATTTTAATTCCTAAAATTACATCTGCGAGTCCCATATCCTTCATATCAAATCTCGACCTCAGCATGTCTTTGGTCGATTTGATTATTCTTTCATTACTGTCGGTAATGAGCAAGTCATATACATATAGACACAAAATGACATAGCCATCTTCTATGTCTTTCACATATACACATTTGTCGGATTCATTAATTTTGAAGCCACCGCTTATCATGAATTGGTCAAATTTTTCATGCCACTGTCTTGGTGCCTGCTTCAATCCATACAAAGATTATACCATCTTGCAGACTTTCCTTTCTTTGTCCAGGAGCAGAGAACCCCTCGGGTTGTTCCTGTAACATCCCCAAGACGATCAGGGCATATTACAACGCCGTGGACCCCACACTGTGGAATCCACCAGGCTAACGTACCAACACGACATTCGACAACGACATACAATCATCAACAAAACGACAATTCAAATAAAAGACTAAAATCCGACAAATAAAATCTGACATCAAATCCATTTCCCAAAACGGGAACACAACATTAACAACTTCAAAAAGGAAGTACTCGAGTACTTAAACTAATTTCATAATACAGAAATCTCAAAATAAGACATCAATAATAAATGACAGAACAGAACACCAACAAATGGCTACTGAACAGTATTATGCTTGCCCATCATTCTCATACGACTCGTGTGCTCGCTTGTCTCCAAGTCCTGAACCTGAAATACAAAAAGTATTTCCCCCATTTAAGGGGTTAGCGACAACTGCTAGTGCAAGTACAATCTATTTGAACTACCATTCTAATCAGATGAAAATATGCGCCAAAAATCATTTTAGAAATTATTTATATTCCGGAATATTTTACGGTGCACAAGCACAAAACACATTTTCTCTAACAAAAATAATTCAAAGTTAACCTTGGTACGAGACTCACGGCCACTGTACCCCGCAGAGCCCCGTAGGACATCCCTGGGTGGTTAACCATAGTTCGCAATACGAAAATCACGGCAACGTATCCCTAGAGGCCCCGTCGGACCATCCCTAGGTGAAAATACACATATACATCCACACAACCACGAATAGCCATAATTCAAATACTAGAATGCGTAAACAAATGTAAAGTAATTGCCTTTGAGACATCTTTGAAGAATCGGGAATGAAACACGACTACGAACGGTTCGGATGGAAAACGACGGTTCCTAAACGAAGGATCAACATAACTCAGTCCCAACGGACAACAATAATCGAACGAAATACACCCCTAACCCCGATTACAAACCACAATAATGAACGATCAATCGATACGGGCGAGGGTTTACACAAAACCTCCCCGAATCGACAATTCACGAATTTAATAGGTGAAATGGATTGGGATTCATCTGATAACAACAATCGATGAAGAAATATACAACGTATATGGACAATTCGGAATTAATCAAGAAAAATCCGAAAACCCCCAAATTGGACAAGTTTAGGGTTCCAGAAGTACTACCTCGGATCCGGACGATGAAGGATGATTACGCTGATAATGATATGTTAGCTCGACTCTACAGTGGTGGAATACGAATAATTCTCGGATAGAAGTTGAAGGGAATCGCCCTTTGCGTCGCCCGAAGAGGAAAACGAGAGAAAGAATGAAAAGAGTGCTGTTCTGACCTGCCCGCTGTTCTATTAAAAATGCATAGTTAGCGCACGCTAACTATCAAAAGGTAGCGCGCGCCAACGGGGTTTGCAAACGGTCCAGAAGCTGTTGCCCGGCGTCGCTAGCGTGCGCTAGACATGCCTAGCACGCGCTAAATACTACTCGATAGTGCACGCTAATAACAACAAGTTAGCGTATGCTAACTGCACACCGATAACGCATGCAAGGAGATAAGGAATAGCGTGCGCTACTCACGCAGTAGTTCAGTACTGCTCGGACAAGTACGCTGCTGCCGAAGGTACGAAACTCGAAACGCACGAAAAGGCCAGAATCCAGAAACATAAACACGAGATATACAAGACGACAGAGCTAAGCGCTGAAAGAAAATATAATTCCGACCACCGGAGAGTCCGTAATGCGACAAAGGAAATGAAATTCCCTAAACTTATAGGAAATTACAAAAATAGCCCAAGTGCCTGGAAATCACGATACGACGTCGAATTTACAAACCGAAAGTCTCAACACGACCAACGCAACCATACGAACTTGCACAAACCAAGAAACAACGAAAATGAATGAGTTTTACGAGAATCGAATATTCATACGGCAAAACATGTCATAAAATGAAATTACGTGAAAACCTCACCAAAACTCGTCTAAATGGAAAAACTCCAAGAATAAAGTAGATTCAAAATGTCGAAACGGTTACAAGCGAGTCGATAAAAATAGACATACACCAAAAATGGAAACAGCTAAAAATGAAAAGGTACGGATATTACATTCTCCCCTTCTAAAATAAAGTTTCATCCCGAAACTTAAGAATCAAAAAGCTCGGGGTGCCTCGAATGCATATCCTCCTCTAACTCCCACGTCTCTTATTCTACTCCGTGCCTCGACCATTGCACCTTAACCAAAGGAATGGTTTTGTGCCTTAACTGCTTGTCTCGACGCTCCAAAATCCCGACGGGCCTATCCTCAAACGTAACATCCTTCTCGATCTCCATGTCTCCGAAATCAATAATGTGGGACGGGTCTGGAACGTACTTCCTCAACTGGGAGACGTGAAACACACTATGTACATGACTCAAAGACAGAGGTAATGCCAAACGGTACGCTAACTCGCCAACTCTCCAATATCTCGAAAGGTCCAATGTACCTCGGGCTGAGCTTCCCCTTTTTCCCAAAACGAAAAACTCCCTTCGACGGAGACACTCTTAACAGAACATGATCTCCCACCTCAAACTCCAAAGGTCGACGCCTAACATCCGCATAAGACTTTTGTCGACTCTGAGCTGCCAACATTTTCTTTCTAATCAATTCCACTTTCTCCCTCGTCCCCAACACAAGGTCCGGCTCGGTGCCAACTAGATCGGACGGCTCATCCCAACATATCGGTGATCGGCAACATCGGCCATAAAGTGCCTCATACGGTGCCATCTTAATCGTCGCGTGCCAACTATTATTATAAGTAAACTCAATCAAGTCCCGATGCTCCTCCTAGTCACTACTCCAGTCTAACGCACACGCGCGCAACATATCCTCGAACGTCTGAATGGTACGCTCGGACTGTCCGTCGGTCTGAGGGTGGAAAGATGTACTCAAACGCAAATGTGTCCCCAATGCCTTATGTACCGCCTGCCATAAATGCGATATAAATCGGTCGTTTCTCTCCGAAATAATAGACTTCGGCGTACCATGAAGTCTCACTCGCGATAAAAATACGAGCCAATTTTTCTGGACCCCAAGTATCCTTGATGCCCAGAAAATGTGCCTACTTAGTCAGTCTGTCCACGATCACCCACACCATATTCATTCCGGTCTTCGTCCTCAGCAAGTTCGTGACAAAATCCATGGAGACATCTTCCAACTTCCATTCCGGGATGGGAAGTGGTTTCAACAAACCGGCTGGCTGCTGATGCTCGATTTTGACTTGTTGACAAGTCAAACACTTAGCCACAAACTCGACTACCTCATTCTTCATGTCATTCCACCAGAAATTCTTTCTCAAATCCTTATATATTTTACTCGAGCCCGGATGGACTGAGTAAGGTGACGCGTGAGCCTCTCGCATAATACTCTGCCTCAGTTCCAGGTCGTTCAGAACACAAAGCTGACCTTGGAATCTCAACACACCATCCTCATGTATCAAGAATCCCGGGGCTTTCCCCTTCCCCACATTCTCTCGAAGCTGAATAAACATCGAGTCCTCCAACTGTCCCGATTTAATGTCGTCGACTAGAGACGACGAAATCTCAAGGGTACGCAACTGCCCGGAACTCTCTGGTAGCACAATCTCAATGCTCAACCTCATAAACTCTCACTGAAGTCCCGACTGGGCCGTAAGTAACTCAAGCGTCCGAAGCGATACCGATTTCCGGCTAAAGGCATCTGCCACCACATTTGCCTTGCCCGGATGATAGAGAATCTCGAGGTCGTAATCCTTAATCAACTCCAACCATCTCCGCTGTCTCATGTTAAGCTCTTTTTGCGTGAAAATGTACTTCAGGCTCTTGTGATCGGTGAAAATCTGACACGACGAGCCATACAAGTAATGACGCCAGATCTTCAACGCAAATACAACTGCGGCCATCTCAAGATCGTGCATAGGGTAATTCAACTCGTACGGTTTCAACTGACGGGAAGCATAGGCAATCGTCCTCCCGTGCTGCATGAGTACACATCCGAGCCCTTGGCCCGAAGCATCACTAAAAACTGAGAAACCCTCGTTACCACTCGATAACGCCAAAACAGGAGCGGTCGTCAACTGCTTCTTCAACTCCTCAAAACTATTTTGCCTCTCATCGGTCCACACAAACTTCTCTGACTTCTGTAACAACTGAGTCAGCGGTCGAGCGAGCTTAGAGAACCCCTCGACGAATCTATGGTAATATCCGGCCAAACCCAGAAAACTACGGACCTCCGTCACATTCTTGGGCGGCGCCCAATCCAACACTGCCTCTACCTTATGTGGGTCCACACGAACACCCTCGGCCGAGATCACATGACCGAGAAACATAACCTCCCGTAACCAAAACTCACACTTTGAGAATTTCGCAAAAAGATGTTGAGGTTTGAAATTATCTAACACTATATGCAAATGACAGGCATGCTCCTCCTCGTTCCTCGAGTAAATCAGGATGTCATCGATAAAAACGACTACACACTTATCGAGGTACTCGATAAAGACTTTGTTCATAAGCTGCATGAACACGGCTGGGGCGTTGGTTAGCCCAAAAAGCGTAACCACAAACTCGTAGTGACCGTATCTCGTCCGAAAGGCCGTCTTCGGAATACAGATATCCTTCACTCGGAGCTGATAATACCCCGATCTCAAATCAATTTTTGAAAACACGGTTTCCCCTTGCAGTTGGTCGAACAAATCATCGATCCTCGGGAGCGGATACTTGTTTTTGATAGTCACTTTGTTCAACTCTCGGTAGTCGATACACAAACGGAGTGACCCATCCTTCTTCTTCACAAACAGGACCGGTGCGCCCCAAGGTGAAGTGCTCGGTCGAATATACCCCATGTCTAGTAACTCTTCCAACTGTTTCTTCAATTCAAGCATCTCGGTAGGTGTCATGCGGTATGGCCTCTTAGAAATCGGTGCCGCACCCGGCTCTAAATCAACAGTAAACTCGACCTCTCGATCCGGCGGTAAACCCTACAACTCATCTGGAAAGACGTCAGGATACTCACACACTACTGGAATAGATGAGAGCTAGACTCCCCCTTCTTCCGATCTCAGAGCGTAACACCAATACCCCGTGCAACCTCCTCGAAGAAGTCTCATCGCTTTCAAAGCGCTGATCAAGAAACTCTGACTACTCCGATTATGCACCACAAAAAAATGATCGGTACCTTTAGAGGCTAACATCGAAACGGTTATCGTTCTATAGTTCATGATTGCCCCATGACGGTCCAGCCAATCCTCGCCCAGAATCAAATCCTCATCTCTAATATCTACCGCAATCATATTAAAAGGCCAAACCCTCCCCGCGATACTCACTGCGAAATCTCTAATCTCACGATCCCCCACGATGCTATCCCCACTAGGCAGTTTAACAAAAAAGGTTCACACACAACTAGGCAATCAACATGCAGACGATGCACACAATCCAGAGATATGAAAGTATGCGTAGCACCAGAATCGAATAACACGGAAACAGGATGATCAAGAATGTGGACGGTACCTGTAGCTACCGTCGCGTCTGGGTCTCCTGCTCGTCTCATCTCATATACTCGGGGCGGAACAAACCCCGCACTAGAAGCTCCCCCTCTAGAAGGTTGTCGACGTCCTCGACCTCTACCAAAACTCTGCTATGGCTGAGAAGCTATCGGTCCCTGATTTACACTCGGTTCCCCCGCAGCTGGGGCTGATATCTGAGTAACTGGTGCCCGAGCAGCATCTGTACAAAACTTGGCACGATGCCCCATCCGACCACAGGAATGACACTGAATCGGAGGTCTGTCGCGCTCACTCATAATGTGTCCAGGGCAACCACAGTTAAAGCAATTAGGACCACGCACTGAATCGGTAGGAGCAGACTTAGAACCGTTTCCTCGTCCAAATGACGGGGACTGACTCCCGAAGACTCGCAGACCAGACTGAGTCTTTTGATGCCCTACAGACTTGCCTCCCGAAAACTGGCCGGAGGTCTTCTGCTTCTTTCCCTCGGCTGCCGTCTCTATCGCGGAAAACGACATCTTATAAGCCATCGCTTTATTCTGATACTCCTTCAAAGTCGTGCACCCCATACCAGACATGTAGTGACGCACCCTCGGTTTCATCCGCATGTCAAAATGGCGGATCTTATCAAGCTCATTTCGGACTTGGTTTCTCACATAATGAAGTTGTTGGTTGTAGTCCTTGATAGCTTGAGAGATAGGAACATTCTGGGGCTTAGCCTCAAAGAAGGCTCGGATCCTCCCCTCTTTCACTGGCCACAGACAAAACTCGTCTTCCATCAGCTCTCGAAACTCTGCCCATGTGGCTGCCTGGTCACGCGGTTTCACCGCTTGCCACCACGTTTCCGCCTTTTTGGCGAGGAAGTACTGAGCAATGGGTACCTTCCTCTCCTCAAAGCAGTCAGCAGCCTCAAATACTTTCTCCATCTCAAATAGCCAACTCTCCCAACTGGAAGGGTCGGAAGCACCATCAAACTGCGGAGGACGCATACGAATCACGTCCTGAAGTAACTTATCATTACCGGATCCAGTAGGCGGAACCGGGTTAGCATTAGCCTGGCCGATCAAAACGGCCTGAGTCAGTAGCGTCATCTGGTTCGCTACTTGCTATAAAATATTCACCACTCCAACATTCTCATGCTCGTTGCCGGAGCTAGCAGACTGATCCTGCTGACCTCCGGAACTAGGTGGAACACTGTTCGACAAGGAAGGCATCGCCGAATCAGTTCCCGAGTTATCGGACATGGCCGCCCCACCGGATGCGCCACATCCCCTACCGCATCCGCGTCCTCTACCAGCAAGAATTTTGAAGAAGTAGCGGGTGAGTACAATTCAAACGCAAAACGCAATAGGATACCAAGAAACGAATAGAACAGAACAACGTAACGAGTCAAGTTAGGAAAAACTTACGAGCACCGGCATATTAAGATGATGGCATGTCAATGATACTGTTAAAAAATGACGCTCGACTAGACCCAAATAACCGACAGCCTGGGTATCCATAAACCTAAGCTCTGATACCATATTCTGTAACACCCCCAAGACGATCAAGGCATATTACAGCGCCGTGGACCCCACACTGTGGAATCCACCAGGCTAACGTACCAACATGACATTCGACAGCGACATACAATCATCAACAAAACGACAATTCAAATAAAAGACTAAAATCCGACAAATAAAATCTGACATCAAATCTATTTCCCAAAACGGGAACACAACATTAACAACTTCAAAAAGGAAGTACTCGAGTACTTAAACCAATTTTATAATATAGAAATCTCAAAACCAGACATCAATAATAAATGACAAAACAGAACACCAACAAATGGCTACTGAACAGTATCATGCTTGCCAATCATTCTCATACGACTCGTGTGCTCGCTTGTCTCCAAGTCCCGAACCTGAAATACAAAAAGTATTTTCCCCAGGTTAGCGACAACTGCTAGTGCAAGTACAATCCATTTGGACTACCATTCTAATCAGATGAAAATATGCGCCAAAAATCATTTTAGAAATCATTTATATTCCGGAATATTTTACGGTGCACAAGCACAAAACACATTTTCTCCAACAAAAACAATTCAAAGTTAACCTTGGTACGAGACTCACGGCCACCGTACCCCGCAGAGCCCCGTCGGACATCCCTGGGTGGTTAACCATAGTTCGCAATACGAAACTTACGGCAATGTATCCCTAGAGGCCCCGTCGGACCATCCCCAGGTGAACATACACATATATATCCACACAACCACGAATAGCCATAATTCAAATACTAGAACGCGTAAACAAATGTAAAGTACTTGCGTTTGAGACATCTTTGAAGAATCGGGAATGAAACACGACTACGAACGGTCCGGATGGAAAACGACGGTTCCTAAACGAAGGATCAACATAACTCAGTCCTAACGGACAACAATAATCGAACGGAATACACCCCTAACCCAATTACAAACCACAACAATGAACGATCAATCGATACGGGCGAGGGTTTATGCAAAACCTCCCCGAATCGATAATTCACGAATTTAACTAGGTGAAATTGATTGTGATTCATCTGATAAAAATAATCGATGAAGAAATATACAACGTATATGGACAATTCGGAATTAATCAAGAAAAAACCGAAAACCCCCCAAATTGGACAAGTTTAGGGTTCATGAATAAATACCTCGAATTCGGAAGATGAAGGATGATTACGCTGATGATGATATGTTAGCTCGACTCTACAGTGGTGGAATATGAATAATTCTCGGATAGAAGTTGAAGGGAATCGCCCTCTGCATCTCCCGAAGATAAAACGAGAGAAAGAATGAAAAGAGTGATGTTCTGACCTGCCCGCTGTTCTATTTAAAACGTATAGTTAGCACACGCTAACTATCAAAAGGTAGCGCGCGGTAACGGGGTTTGCAAACGGTCCAGAAGCTGCTGCCCGGCATTGCTAGCGTGCGCTAGACATGCCTAGCGCGCGCTAAATACTACTCGATAGCGCACGCTAGTAACAACAAGTTAGCATGCACTAACTGCACACCGATAACACACGCAAGGAGATAAGGAATAACGTGCGCTACTCACGCAGCAGTTCAGTACTGCTCGGGTACGCTGCTGCCGAAGGTACGAAACTCGAAATGCACGACAAGGCCAGACTCTAGAAACATAAACACGAAATATACAAGACGACAGAGCTAAGCACTGAAAGAAAATATAATTCCGACCACTGGAGAGTCCGTAATGCGACAAAGGAAATAAAATTCCCTAAACTTATAGGAAATTATAAAAATGGCCCAAGTGCCCGAAAATCACGATACGACGTCGAATTTACCAACCAAAAGTCTCAACACGACCAACACAACTATACGAACTTGCACAAACCAATAAACAACAAAAACGAATGAGTTTTACGAGAATCGAACGTTCATACGGCAAAACATGTCATAAAATGAAATTACGTGAAAACATCACCAAAACTCGTCCAACTGGAAAAACTCCAAGAATAAAGTAGATTCAAAATGTCGAAACGGTTACAAACGAGTCGATAAAAATAGACATACACCAAAAATGAAAACTGCTAAAAATGAAAAGGTACGGGTATTACAGTTCCATGTAGATTTCCTCTTCTAAGTCCCCATTAAGAAAGGCAGTCTTAACATCCATTTGATGAACTTCTAAGCCTCGTAATGCTGCGATAGAAAGTATCATCCTGATGGAAGTTATTCTCGTCACAGGAGAGTAAGTATCAAAATAGTCTAGGCCTTCACGTTGGTTATATCCCTTCGCTACGAGCCTAGCCTTATATTTATCAACTGCCCCATCATTCAATTTCTTCTTGAAAATCCACTTATTTCCTAATGGTTTACACTTAGGAGGTAATTCCACTAGTTCCCAAGTATGATTCTGTAGTATAGAATCAATCTCTTCTTTGATAGCCTCCTTCCATAGAGGTCCATCCATCGAGCTTACAACTTCTTTATAAGTTTGAGGTGCTTTTTCGAGCAAGTAGGTGATGAAATGTGGTCCGTAAGATTTCTCCGTCTTTTGTCGCTTGCTCCTTCGAGGTTCATTATCTTCATCCATTAGTTCAGAAGTCTGTTCAGATGAGATAAGGGGTTCACTTGCAGTCTTACAAGGAAAAATATTCTCAAATAATGACGCATTCCTTGATTCCATAATCATATTCTTGTGAATCTCAGGCACTTTGGATTCATGCACAAGAAATCGGTAAGCATTGCTGTTGTGTGCATACCCAATGAAAATGCAGTCAGCCATTTTTGGGCCTATTTTAACTTTCTTACGAGTAGGTATCAACACCTTTGCTAGAAACCCCCACACTTTCATGTAATTGTAGGAAGGCTCGACTCCTTTCCACAATTCATAAGGAGTTTTGTCCCCATTCTTACGGCATATCTTGTTTAAGAGATAATTCGCCGTTAAGATGGCTTATTCCCACATATTTTGCGATAGACCTGAATTTAGTAATATCGCATTCATCATCTCTTTCAAAGTGAGATTCTTATGTTCCGCCACGCCATTTGACTGTGGTGCATATGGGGCAGTCACTTCATGAATAATCCCATGTTGCGAGCAAAATTCGCCAAATGGTTCCACATATTCACCTCCGCGGTCACTCCTCAAGATTTTTATCTTAGCATTCAATTGATTCTCAACTTTCGTTTTATAGAGAACAAATTTCTCTATGGCTTTATCTTTCTTTTAAGCATGTATACATAGCAATATTTAGTACAATCATCCACAAAAGTAATAAAATATTTATTTCCACCTCTAGTTTGAACAAACTTCAAATCACATAGGTCGCTATGTATTAATTCTAAAGTTTGGTGTTTCTTTCCACTTGTCGTAATGGAGATCGAGTTAATTTTGCCTCTACACAAGTTTAACACTTATGGTTTAAATCAATTTTAAACTCTGGTATGTGATCTAATGCAATTAGTCTATGCATTGCATTAAAATTAACATGTCCTAATCTAGCATGCCATAAATTAGGAGACTCAAGCAAGTAAGCAGAAGAATTCTTCATTTCATTATTTTTGATAGTCATTACATTGAGCTTAACTAGCCCATCATATTCATATCCCTTGCATATAAACACACCATTTTTCGACAAAATAACTTTATCGGACTCAAAAACTGATCAAAAGCCGTGCTTCATCAACAAGGTACCAGAAGTAAGGTTCTTGCGGATATTGGGCACATATAACACTCGTTTAAGAGTCACTTCCTTTCCAAACGTCATCTTCAAAATCACCGTGCCTTCGCCTAAGATAGTTGAGGTTGCAGAATTTCCCATATACAGCATATCACTGGCATCCGTTTCTTCCAAAGAGGAGAACATACTCTTGTTGGCACATATATGCCTAGTTGATCCACTATCGATCCACCACTCATTAGGATTTGAGCCAACTAGGTTCACTTCGGAGATCATAGCACATAATAAGTCAAGATTTTCCACTTGTTCGGTAAACAGATGTGCTGCATTACCTTCTTTTTTCTTTGATTTCTTTGGCAGCATGCAGTCAGCCTCCCTATGACCCATCTTTTTACAGTTGTAGCATTTGCCAAGGAATTTTTCCTTCTTTTTCCCAATTCCTCCTTTAGGTCCAAGCTTGGTTCCCTTTCCATTGTTGCCTTTCTTGGATGTCTGTCCAGTTTCCACAACATTGCTTTTGCTACAACAGCATTTATCTTTTTTCTGATCCTCGATTGTCTTCCTTTATGCGAAGTCTAACGATCAGATCTTCCATGCTCATCTCCTTGCGCTTGTGCTTGAGATAATTCTTGAAATCTTTCCAAGTCGGGGGCAGTTTTTCGATCACAGCAGCCACTTGGAAGGATTCGCTAATGACCATTCTTTCAGCATGGATTTCGTGAATGATCACTTGTAGCTCCTGTACCTGACTCACCACAGTCTTGGAGTCGATCATCTTGTAATTGAGAAACCATCCAACAATCCATTTCTTGGCACCGGCGTCCTCGATCTTGTACTTGTGGTCTAGTGAATCCCACAATGCCTTTGCTGAATTAGCAGTGCTGTACACGTTGTATAGTGAATCGGCAAGGCCATTCATCACATAGTTCCGACACAGATAGTCGGAAGTTTTCCAAGCGTCAATGGCCATCAGAGTATGTTGGTCACTGTCTTCGTCATATTTTGGCCCATCATCCTTGAGGAATCGAGACAAGCCTAGAGGGGTCAGATAGAACATTATCTTCTGCTGCCATCTCTTGAAATTCTTCCCGTTGAATTTCTCTGGTTTGTCCGCATGGTTGACCAGAACCGAAACCGAATTAGTAATCAGAATCGAAGTTGTACCCGATATAGTTATTAGAGGCGCACCTCCAGTCGCTGAACCTGAGCCGATTTTCTGAGGCGCACCTCCAGAAACATCCGTAGACAGTGTTGGGTTTTGAGAATCCATATTAGCTTAACATTCGAAAGAAGATCTGTTTTAATCAAGTAAACAAACAAAATTTGCTTTAAGAATGTTGAATAATTTTTGAAAACGATTACTTGAAAAATAACAGAATATATATTTTATTTGAATCCTGCAAAAAATGGTTAGCAAAAAAAATAAAGAAAAATTCCGTTCGCGTAAACGATTGAAAGTGTCGCTGTTGAGTCCAGAATATCTGTCTCCTTAAAGCAAATTCGCCCTCACCATGGTGTATGACGTCTGCCTCTCAGGATAAAACAACAGCTCGATGCAGTGAATCGATGATGCGATGCACCCTCAACGAACTAGAACAACTCTGTATACTATCCCCGACCGAAGAAGAAAAAACGAAGAAGAAAAAATATTTGGCTGTAAAGGCTCTCGAAAAATCGTGCGTATTTTTGTGCGTAAAAAACGAGCCCCTCAAGCCGGGTATTTATAGGTGAAGGTTTGAGGATGTTGTGTGCGATCAATATTGGTATCTGGAGGAACTCTAAACCGATCAGGATTGGTATCTTGATAGTTATCCATATCTGTTTAATTCGATTTTATCCGGATCCGAAAATTTGGAATTTATTTGAGGTATTTTCAGTAAAATAAAATTTTACCGAATAAAATTGCAGTAAAAAAATAACTTCGAGACGCCGAGACAAATCGCCCTTCGACCGAGACCGAGACCGACCTGATCCGAGCCGGCCGGCCGCCGGACGGCGGCGGCGTGCACGTGTGTGTGTGCGCGCGAGGGGCGCCTAGTCACACATCCACACATGTCTCATTTTTTGAACATGCCTTTGTCCACATCTCCTTATATGCTCACAATTTCTCCCTTCTTTTTCCAATCTGGGATAGCATCTCAAACCCATTTCTAAAGAGTTCACTTTGGAACATTATATCTCATTCATACCTCAATCATTTTGAGTGTTCTAACATGTTTTGGAAACCTCGTACTACGTATTCCAACTAAGTCCCAACTTTAACTCGTAGTCGAGCCCACTCAAAATTTCCTCTCAAGTGGGCTGCTCAAAACTGCCCATTTCCTCCATTTCATCTAATATTTCCAACACTATGTAGCAGCACTAGAGCTCTATATTTGCTAGAACTCCTCAATTTGTTTATCAGCCTCCGATCAAAAAACCGTAGATGTCAACCATTACTTTCAAGAACCTCGTTTAAGAAAGAACTCCAACTCAAATCAAGTTATAATTAGAGTTTGTTTTCCTCCAGATTGTAAAACCTTGAAAAATAAAATAAAATAAAATAAATCGAATACAAATATAAAGCAAAGCATATATATCATTGAACATCCCTATAATCACAAACTCATCCGATTAATGTTGCAAACAAAACATGATGATAGTACATTGGTTGCTAAGGTTGTTTCACATGTTAATTAATCAAACTAATAATCTAGCAAAGTCCTGGGGACACAGTTAAAGTAGAAACCAAAGCATATATAAGAAGATCCATAGATCATTCACCATTAAAGGTGGTCTATTTGAACACCGAAAAGCCTAAAACCTTTTGAGTCGTTGTTAGGAGTTGAATCATCTAATATCTCCACGAACTTGTCTTGTTTTCTTCCAATATCCAATTTCAGTGTGTTGTTATGATCAGTGCTATTCCTCCTCAAAGTCACATCGACGACTAGAAACGGTTGCCCAAAATGCCGGTCCCCTTGGCTCCGCTCACACGTGTAAAAAGCAATAGTGTCCTTTGCTCTCAACCCCTTCTCCTTGACAAACCTATTCCAACCTCTTGTGAATACAAAGCTCTGGCTACTCTTCCAATAGCAATACCGGAATTTCCACAAGCTCATCTGCATGTCGTAAAACTCAAGCTGCACTTGGCCCACTCTTTGAGCATGATCCAAATTTTGTTGTTGTTCGCTAGATTCGGAGACTTTGGGAAAATGCTTCACCGCGTACCTCTTCGGGATAACGAGCCTGTTAAGCTTGCCAACATCGCTTGGCGTTAGTTCCTTTTGGAAAAGTAGAGTGCACGAGAATCCTCCATCGGTTTGGACCAACCATGGGTTTAATCGGCCTACCTCCATTTGAAGACCTTTTTTGTTTCTTAGAAAATCGGCAAACTTGGAGCGATATGACCCGTCTCTAATCATGCTCAAAATATCGTCGGTGCTAAAATGGGCTTGGAACTTGGTTTCTAGGAGAGTGATATTAGATGAAGGGAAATTTCTATGAGAATAATCTCCGCTACGAAGCTTGATGGTCGCGCTATCGTAGGCCATTGCGGCATCGACTTCCGATTTGAAAGTTCCGAGCCATATCCGCTGATGGTCTGCGTATATTTGTGCTCCCCAATGTCCGTTTTGCTGTGGCACGACTCCCTTGAACCTCTCGATTACTCTATGGTGCTTATTGTTCGGATGGGATATGTAGATGCTGCAATTAGAATCCGAGGATTCTTCATTCATGTTGGCTTTAGCATAGGATATCATGCTCAACGTCTCTTCTTCCATTATCAATTACTCCTATTATAACGTGAAGATTTGGCACATCCTACAACAAACACATGGTAGAAACCAAATTGACGTTAAACAAATATCTAGCTAGTTATTAATGAAACTCATATTAATTGAAATCAATGCTCATGATAGTAAATATTTATTGATGAATGAATATTGCTAAGAAAATAAATTTAGAAACACATGAACTGAAAAGTTAATTAAAAAAACATGTAAATATATATTCTGTAGCCCATAAGTACAGAAAGAAAGGCGGAAAACGATGACATTGGCATAATTCAGTAGAATATATTAACTTCTGAAACCGCTGAAGAAAATAACAGAAAACAATGGAATACCAATTGCCAAGAGAACAGCATGGAAAGCGGGCATTATGTAATAATAAAATAAAGAATATCAATTCGAGATTAAAAAAAAACACAAAAAGTAAATTAATAAAAGAATCATACCAGATGATAACCCCTTCAACATAGGTAGGTAGAATTAAAACCGAGGGTTTTATATAACATGAACATATATGTGTATATGATTGTAAGAATAAATAAACCTTAAAGGAAAAGAAGGAAAAAAGGTGTCCTTTTATCTTTTTCTTTCCCCCAGGAGAGATTTTTGGAGAAAAATCTGTCAATCAAGGATTATTTATGGCGGGATGCTGTGCAATAAAAAAAGGATGTTTCCATCTGCATGGAAAGTTAGTTAAAATAACTCAAAGAGAAACCTAATATATATGAAAATCTTTCTGTCGGCCAAGTTTTTTAGAAAAACCTAAAACCTTTGGAATTGTCTTAGTAAGATAATAATAGTATATAATTTCAACTGTTTCCATACCGGGATTCATTAGATATTAGTTCTATCATATTCGGGTTGTTTGGTCTTTATTACAACGTAGTATTTCATTTGATGAATGCATCCATCCAAGATTTTAGCTGTCTGCTTGCATTTTTTTACCTTAAAATATTGTGTGGGTAGATATATGTAACCAGTAATTTGTCTAGTATTTTGTTATTTTTAATTAAAAAATAATATATCGAAATGGACCCAAAAAGGCAGATTGCTAAAATCTCTCGTAGGTGCATAATTGAGAAGATTTAAACCAAGAGAGTAGATAAAAACTGAGAATATATCATTGTGGTGTTGTATCTCTCCCCTATCATTAAAATATACTCCCTTTGTCCCGTAAAATTGTGCTCATTTTGATTTTTATTGGTCAAAATTTATAAACTTTGACCATGAATTATAACTAATTGTTGAGAATTGGTCCGAATCGGGTGGCAAATTATTACAATAATTATAACAAATATAACCATTACACAAATCTACTCGGGATAGGGATTAGGGATTACACAACTTCTAATTAAATGAATCAAACAATAACTGGACGAAAAATAGAAAAACAGTGAGTAAAGAAATGCAAACCAAACGGCCGAAGCCGATCGGAAAGTGATGTCACTGTCGGAAAAATAGCCCGGCTCAGTCCTCCGTCTCCGTAGCCACGTCCAAGACTCACAAGACCCGCGGCCAGCACCCAGAAACGAAGCCCACCACCGGAGGAATCGAAGCACTAAGCAAGATTCAACCGAAACAAACCCCAGAAAACTGAATCGAAGCACCAAGCAAGATTCAACCGAAACAAACCCCAGAAAACTCAGATCCCGAAGTCTCACAAGCCTCTCCCACAAAACACTCAATTATTTCACAGAGAAAAATCGAGGTAATCAGAAAATATCACTTGTTCTCTCTTCGTTTTTGTTGTGCTTTCATCTCACCCAAAAATCGGAATTTATAGGAGAATCGGAACAACAAAACAAAGAGAGGAAATCGGAAAGATTTAGTTTCCATCTCAGAAGAACAGGTCAACCGAGGAGAAGAGGAAAGAAAATCGGGAGAGATAAGGGAGGGTGGAGACTGATGGCAGAAAGGAGAAATAAGGGGGTAGGGTTTTTGGGGTAGTTTTTATATTAGGGTAGGAAATAAAAACCAATGGCCAGGATTAAAAGATACCAAATAAATGGCCAGGATTAATCCAGACAAATGGGCTGCTTCCAAAGGTTAGGGCGGGTCCGTTTGAGGTGGGTCAGGAGATTTAATATTTGGGCCCTCATTAATATTAATCATTTGGGCCAAATAAACCCAACAATTCTCCACCTGGGCCAAATGAGTCATCGGGGTACATAAGGGAGACGGAGGTCATCATCGCCGTAGGACATCACCTGCACAAAAAAAAAATACAAAGTAAGTACAGGTAATCACAAAGAAAGGTAGCAATCACTAAGACAGCAGGGCTATCACAAAGATAGCATAATAATTCACTAAGAATGCAAAGCCATCACAAAGAAGGCAAAGACTGAGAGTTAGTTTTGAGTTCCCAAGTTCAGCAGGTCGGTGCAGGACACAAACTTCTCCAAAGACAAGCATTTGGTGCCCATATCTGCAGGATTGAATTCTGAAGGAATTTTTCCAAGCTCAAGTTCACCTTTTTCAACAATGTCACGAATAAAATGAAATTTAACATCAATATGTTTAGTGCGGTCATGAAAGACAGGATTTTTGCATAGCTGAATTCCAAATTGACTATCCGAAAATACCACGACTTTTTCTTTCAGAAAACCGATTTCGGATAAAAGACCCTTTAGCCATATGACTTCTTTAAATGCCTCAGTTGTAGCAACATATTCAGATTCAGTTGTAGATAAAGCAACAACATTCTGTAACTGAGATTTCCAACTAATGCAAGAGCCACAAAGGGTAAACACATAAGAGGTCGTGGATTTTTGATTGTCACGATCATTAGCAAAGTTAGAATCTACATATCCAACAAGTTTAACACCATCACGGTTAGAAAACTTAATACCGACATCCATGAGAGGATTTCAGATAACGGAGAAGCCACTTCAAGGCTTCCCAATGTGGCATACCAGGATTAGACATGTATCTACTCAAGCAACTAACGAGAATAGGCTATATCAGTGCAGTACTAACCATGAGATACATGGTGATCCTATAGCATTAGCGTAGGGAACTTTTTCCATTGATTTTTCTTCTTCACTAGTTTTCGGAGATTGATCTTTGCATAATAGAAAATGGGCGGCAAGAGGCACGAAGGTGTTTTGCGGCGATCATAGAAAATTTTTCAAGTATTTTCCCAATGTAGGAAGACTGATTTAGAAACAAAGAACAATTTTTTCTATCTCTAACAATATTCATGCCTAAAATTTTCTGGGCGTCTCCAAGGTATTTCATGTCAAATTGATCACTAAGACACGATCTAACATGATCAATCAATTTCATGCACGGACTCACAAGTAACATGTCATCCATATAGATAAACAAGAAGATAGGAACATTGGAGTTTTCTTTAAAATAGAGGCAATGGTCATACGAACTACGTTTGAATTTTAAAGAAAGCATGTAAGAGTCAAATTTCTTGTTCCATTGCCTCGGAGACTGTTTCAGGCCATAAAGAGCCTTTTTAAGAAGGCAAACGTGATCAGGTTTCTTAGAGTCGACAAAACCTTCTGGCCGCCTCATGTAAATTTTCTCATTTAATTCACCATGAAGAAAGGCTATTTTAACATCCATTTGTTTTAATTCCCAAATTAAGTGAGCAACTAAAGCAAGCATGACACGCACGGTGGTGAATTTCACAACAGGAGCAAATATCTCAGTATAATCAATTCCTTCCTTTTGAGTGAAACCTTTAGCAACCAACCTAGCTTTAAATCTGATATTCTCTACTTCATTCTTAACCTTAAATAACCACTTACAGTCCACAAGAGAACAACGATCAGGTTTTGGAACAAGAGTCCAGGTTTGGTTAACATGCAGGGAATTCATTTCATCATTCATAGCATTTAACCAGTCAGAAGTATTTTCAGATTTTAAAGCATCTTTGTAGCTTTTAGGTTCGTTATTATCTAAAGATTCAAACACATTGCAAGCATGAGACATCATATGAAAATCATCAAAGTGATGAGGCCTCCTAACATTCTCTCTTCTAGGCCTATCTCTAGTTAATTGATAGTTGGTCAGATCAGCACTTTCATCAACATTTTCAATTATTTCATCACTAGAATTTTCGGAATGATTTTCATTTTCATCATGCAAAGTTTCATCATTTTCAGGCTCCACCTCACTCAAGGTAGGGTAGTTAGAAACAAATTCTGGATTAGGAATGTGCACGGGTGCGGGTGCAGGATGTTCAAGACAAGGAAATTCATCTTCATTAAATATAACATCCCTACTAATTAGCACCTTAAACCCCGGTTCGCACTTAAGCCATAACCTAAATCCCTTAACTCCCTCCGGGTAGCCTAAGAACACACATCTTATCGATCTAGGTTCTAGTTTATCTTGTTTTTGATGAACATATGCAGCACACCCAAATACACGAAGATTTGAGGAATCAATATTACTACCAGTCCACACAGATTCTGGATAGTTTCCATTCAAAGGGACAGATGGAGATCTGTTTATAATATAGGCAGCTGTAGATAAAGCCTCACCCCAAAAACGTTTTGACAATCCGGAGCTGACGAGCATAGACCTTACCCTACCAAGGAGGGTTCGGTTCATGCGCTCAGCGATTCCGTTTTGTTGGGGGGTGTAGGGTGCTGTCCTATGCCTTTGAATACCACTTTCCGCACACAAAGTATCAAACAAATTATTGCAAAATTCCATGCCGTTTTCAGTTCTCAAAATTTTAATTTTCTTACCGGTCTGATTTTCAATTAAAATTTTCCACGTTTTGAACGTGTCAAACACATCAGATTTGTTCTTAAGGAGAAACACAAAGACTTTTCTAGAATAATCATCAATCACAGACAAAAAATATCGGTTTCCGCCATGTGTCGGAACACTGCAGGCCCCCACACATCAGCATGTAGACACTCAAACACATTTGAACTCTTAGGGGGGTTTGGGGAAGGTGAATGAGGAAAGTTCGCACGATGTTGCTTACCATACACACAGTTATCACAAAATGGCAAGTCAGATATTTTATCATTCCCGAAACAACCATTTTTGTGCAGTATTTCAAGACCTTTACCACTAATGTGACCCAACCGTTTATGCCAGATTTCAGTTTTATCTCCATGTACTGCATTAACGGAAAAAGTTACTTACAGTGGAACAAATATATAAGTTCAGTTTACGAATGGCGACAAAAAAGGTTTTGGGACCTCTCGTAACTTTCATTGCACCCTTACCCCATGTACCTTCAAAACCATCATCTTCAAGACATGCACATGACATTAAATTATGAGCTAAGTGAGGAACATGCCTAACATTTTCCAAAGTTATCGAATTTCAGTTCAATTTAAGGCACACAGTTCCTATTCCAGCAACATTTCGTTTTACATGATCAGGCATAGACATATATCGATTTTTCAAATCACGATAGCTAGAAAAAAGTTGTTTGTGCGGAGTCATGTGAAATGTGCATCCAGAATCAACTAGCCAATCATTTTCACCAAGGTCAGCTAACACAGAGTTCACAGAAGCATGCGTAGCATCAGAAATCATAAACACATCACCTAGTTTTCACCGACAGCTAAGGTAGCCTGTTCAGATTGCTGGTTTTTCTTAGGTTTAGTGCAGTCTTGAATGTAGTGACCATATTCACCACAATTGTAACATTTACGATTAGTAGGTCTAGGTTTAAACCGAAATTTTTCATTGCCCTTTTTCTTGTTGGCTTGGTTATTTTGACTGTTGGAAGACTTTTTACTTTGAAAGCGTTTTTGTGGTCTTCCTTTGACAAAATTAACCTCGCCAAGATTTCTAAGGGCAGCACCTTTATTGTTTTTCAAATCTAACTCTTTGCTTTTTAAGCCGTTTACAACAATATCTAAGGTCACTTGATCTCTACCATATTTAATGGCAGATTTCACATCACTATAAGAATCAGGAATAACATTCAAAAGAACAATCGGAGTGTAATCATCGATGTTTTTATCTCCCGTTAACTTTATATCTTGAACCAGTTTTGTAAACACGTCTAAATTAGCATCAATGTCTTTATTTAGATCAAGCTTGTAGCGTAAAAATTTTTCAAGAAGAAACAGTTTATTGGGCAGCGAAGTTTCAGTATACATTTCTTCTAATTTTTCCCATAATTCTTTAGCCGAACCATGTTTACCTAATTTTCTTATCACAGAGTCAGAAAGGTTCAAGATAATCGCAGAATAAGCAAACTCATCAAGTTCAGCCTTTTTATCCGCCGTCACATTAGAAGCGAAAGAATTATCAATAGCTTTGAAACATTTTGTTGAATGAGTATGCTTTTCATTTTCTGTTGCCAAATGGCAAAATCACCTATTCCATCAAATGGGGCCACAGAGAAGGCAGAGATCGTTCCCATTTTAATTTTCAAAATGAACAAAGTTTTTGAAAATTTGTGAAAAACACAAACAAGGAGGAAACGGTTAATTTTATCAAAACTCAGAAACACAAAGTAATCAATAAAATCACACAGATAAATAAAATTAAGTGAATCTGAAAAATTCAATATCAGGCCCCCACAAGATCCGAGGACACTTAAGCGGTCCAGGCAGGAGGGTTTAAATGCCCGATTATGAAAAATTCCAGATTCAAAATAAACACGAAGTAATATCGTAGTAATAAACACAAAGAATATTACCAACAATGCGTCAACTAACATACGCAGCAGAAGCAATAACAACAGGGCCGAGACAATCAACCCAAAATATTATCACGAAGAACAGTGGGCCGAGAGCAACACGAAGGGCAGCAAGACCCGAACAAATATCACAAAGGAAAAAAAAATATCACCAAGAACAACGATCGGAGATAATATCACAAAGAACAACGAGCAAGTGAAAAACAGAAAATAAGGAGAGGGTTAAGACGATATACCTGAGCGATCCGGGTTGACCCGATTCGGACAGATCCGAACCAAAGCTCCGGTACCAATGTTGAGAATTGGTCCGAATCGGGTGGCAAATTATTACAATAATTATAACAAATATAACTATTACACAAATCTACTCGGGATAGGGATTAGGGATTACACAACTTCTAATTAAATGAATCAAACAATAACTGGACGAAAAATAGAAAAACAGTGAGTAAAGAAATGCAAATCAAACGGCCGAAGCCGATCGGAAAGTGATGTCACTGTCGGAAAAATAGCCCGGCTCAGTCCTCCGTCTCCGTAGCCACGTCCAGGACTCACAAGACCCGCGGCCAGCACCCAGAAACGAAGCCCACCACCGGACCGGAAGCAACCACCGGAGGAATCGAAGCACTAAGCAAGATTCAACCGAAACAAACCCCAGAAAACTGAATTGAAGCACCAAGCAAGATTCAACCGAAACAAACCCCAGAAAACTCAGATCCCGAAGTCTCACAAGCCTCTCCCACAAAACACTCAATTATTTCACAGAGAAAAATCGAGATAATCAGAAAATATCACTTGTTCTCTCTTCGTTTTTGTTGTGCTTTCATCTCACCCGAAAATTGGAATTTATAGGAGAATCGGAACAACAAAACAAAGAGAGGAAATCGGAAAGATTTAGTTTCCATCTCAGAAGAACAGGTCAACTGAGGAGAAGAGGAAAGAAAATCGGGAGAGATAAGGGATGGTGGAGACTGACGGCAGAAAGGAGAAATAAGGGGGTAGGGTTTCTGGGGTAGTTTTTATATTAGGGTAGGAAATAAAAACCAATGGCCAGGATTAAAAGATACCAAATAAATGGCCAGGATTAATCCAGACAAATGGGCTGCTTCCAAAGGTTCCGGGCCGGGTCCGTTTTGAGGTGGGCTGCAGGAGATTTAATATTTGGGCCCTCATTAATATTAATCATTTGGGCCAAATAAACCCAACGCTAATATATAAAAAAGAGAAATGCTATATCCACAAAAAAATCATCCACAAAACCATCCACAAAATGAGGTGTCAATGAGTGATTGATGTATTTTTTAATAGTTTCTCTCTCTTCTCTTTGAATATACTAATCACTCTTTGACACCTCATTTTGTGGATGGTTCTGTGGATGTTTTTTTGTGGATGTAGCATTTCTCATAAAAAAATTACAGTAATGTAAGTACTTATTTGATTTGTCTTAATGTGTATTTTCTAAATATTATTTTTTTTATAATTTTTATTCATATATAAATAAAATTATTAATGGTCAAAGGTGTATTTGGAGAGACCTGTAAAAGTCAAAATGAGCACAGTTTTGTGGGACGGAGGGGGAAAAGGTACCTTTTTGGTCCTTAAACTATTTCAATTGGGAGATTTTAGTCCTTGAACTATTTTCTAAGCCTTTTTCATCCTTGAACTATTTTAATTGGAACCTTTTAGTCCTTCTGTTAAAACAACCGTCCATCAACCGTTAATTGGGACCTTTTCGTAGAGAGTTTTATATATAGGTCAGTGACCTTTTAGGTACTTAACTCCGTTGTGAAATTATTATTTTATTTTATTTTTTTACTAATTTGAACATTCATTTAGGGACGGAGAAGTAAAAAAAAAGTAAAAATGTTGAACAGTACGTTCATTTTGAAACTATTTTTTCATTTGCAAATTTGAACATTCACTCAGGGATAATTGAGTGGGAAAAAATATACTGTATATAGTAAAAAAATTTGAACAGTATATTCATTTGTAATTTTTTTTTTCAAATTGAACATTTAGGGACAGAGGCGTAGTAGAAAACAAAGTAATTTTGAACAGTTGTTGTATGGGTTGACAGAAAATTTTAGCTTATTGGGTTCAAATTACTTTGTTTTTTGTTACGCGCCTCCGTTCCTAAATGTTTAAGTTTGAAAGAAAAAATAGTTTCAAAATGAATATACTGTTCAAAAGATTTACTTTTTTTTTTCTACTCATCCGTCCCTAAGTAAATGTTCAAATTTGCAAATGAAAAAATAGTTTCAAAATGAACTTACTCTTCAACATTTTTACTTTTTTTTTTACTCTTCCGTCCCTAAATGAATGTTTTGGAACTATTTTTTTTTCAAATTTGAACATTTAGGAACGGAGGTGCATAGCCAAAAACAAAGTAATTTGAACCCAATAAGCTAAAATTTTCTGTCAACCCCATAAAACAACTGTTCAAAATTACTTTGTTTTTTGCTATGCGCCTCTGTTCCTAAATGTTCAAATTTGAAAAAAAATAACTCCAAATGGAAATACTGTTCAAATTTTTTTATTTATTTTTTACTTTTTTGCCACTCATCCGTCTCTAAATGAATGTTGAACGTACTGTTCAAAATTTTTATATTTTTTTACTCTTCCGTCCCTAAATAAATGTTTAAATTTGTATAAAATAAAATAAAAAAATCGTTAACGGTTGATGGATGGAAGTTTTAACAGAAGGACTAAAAGGTCCCTATTAAAATAGTTCAAGGATGAAAAAGGCTTAAAAAATAGTTCAAGGACTAAAAGATCCCAATTAAAATAGTTTAAGGACCAAATAGGTACTTTTCAAGGACGGAGGGAGTATATAGAAAGACTTGGAATTGTATTTTAATGTTATGATTGTAACTTGAATTTTCAAAAATTTGGAGTTATTCAAACTGGCTAGAAGCAAAAACCAAAGATTAAGAGCATACAAGGGTCGGCCCTATGGGTGGGCGAACCGGGCGACAGCCCAGGGCATCAAAGCCCAAGGGGCATCAATTTAGGCCCAAGATGTTATTAATAATAAAAAATTAATTAAAGTGTTGCTAACAAGACTTGAAACCCGAGACCTCTAGGATAAACACCTCTTTACCACTAGACTAATGATGTCCTTGGATATTTTTCTTACCTAGTTAGTTGTATTATTATTTTTGACGATCCATTTACTTTTCATAATTCTTTTTTTTTAAATGTTTGTCTTGTTTTCATGACAACACTTATTTATCCGAAATAAAATAAAATTAGTCATATTCGACAATTAATACTTCTTATGTGTTTTTGCTTTGAAAAACCTTGTGATAATATTTAAATTCTACATGAAACAATTTAGATTACTTGCTAATTTCAACTCGGAACCACAAATATCTTTTGTTATATTTTTTAAAATCAAATCATGTATGAAATAATTTTAAATTAGTACATACTTTCAACTAATTTTTGTGATTTCCACAGTCATAAAGTACGATTGTTTGAGGTTATTATTTATTTTATTGTGTATTTTTTTAGATGTAGAATCTTGTGAATCCAGTTTTGTTGTCACACATAGTGAGGTTTGTTGCCTAAAGCTATATAGGACTGTTTAGACTACATAACACTCGCTATTTAAGTAAGTTTAGATTATTAAAAATATGATACAAATATAGTATTTGTTCTGGGAATTATTATTCCCGTGATGTGTCTTACCTAATACTAGTTGTAGATACATAGATGGAAGGTTCTAGATCCTTCTAGAGGTAGTAGAATCCTATTAGATGTCTCACCTTATCTAGGAATTCTATGTATGGAAGGACTCTCATTGTAATACCAATATAAAGGCCCCTCTATCAGTGTTATGAATATAATTGATTGTCTCATATTTACAGTCTTTTAGTTTCTCCTGAAACACGTTATCAGCACGTAGTCCCCAACTGAGCAAGAATTTTTTTCTCTCCCATTTTCTTTTTTTTTGCAAAATTCCGAAAAAAAACAAAAAATCGGCTGCCAGAAACCCTAGCCGCCACCTTCCTTCACTGTAAACCCCGACTGAGAACGAATGAACGAATCATTCCATAACCATTATGTCGTGAATACTATATACGTATAGACCCTTCATCAGATATCCCGGTCAAGTCTTCGGGTCACGGTAAAGTCAAACCCTACTGTTGACTAAACTCTATACATGTGTTAATGCAAATCAAGACCGACTGATTAATAGTGTATCTAATACGACTATATCAGAATGCTTTGGCCAAAGACTTATGATCTTATTTACCATTAACCGTATAGGACATTCGCCTGCTCACTAACAGGAGATAGAATCCTTTCTTGGCGTACAGCAAAGACTGCTACCTGCCCGTATAGTCCGCACTTCGAGGTCGACTCAGCAATTAAGCAAATGAGTCTAACTACTCTAATGACAAACTAAACGTCACAGACACATCTTCTACTGAACCCTCAAGTCAAAGGTCCACGTATACTATCACAACCTTTCGATTCGTCATCGACTCTCCGAGAGTGAATACCGTGTGGTGAATCGAGTATGAGTCGTGTTCGAGTATCTTGGTCCCACCAATATACTTATAACTATGCTATCAAGACGTGCACACGTCCTAGAATCAGTTATACAAGTCTTATTAAAACATAATGTCCTGTTAAGTTTTATCGACTTGCGAACTAGTTAAGCATTCGAGCTCTAAACACTTCTAGTGCCTATCTCCTTATCTCTATAAGGAGTAGAATGTTCACTCTCAAATGCAAGGACTACTATTCTATATACCAAATCACAATGCCAGTGATACACAATAATATAGAAATAATAATTGGCTTATTAAATATAATATTCATAATTACAATACAATTGCTCTCACTCTCTCATCCTCTGAGTGGCATTCGAGGGCATATTCCTAACAATCTCCAATTGCACTCAATGCCACAAACTATGGTATCTAATACCCATACTCTCGAGATGTCTCTCTAAGACCTTCTGAGATAGTGGCTTGGTAAGCGGATCAGCAACGTTATTTGCTGTGTCTACTCTCTGCAGTGTAACATTCCCATCCCGAACAATTTCTCTAACAAAATGATATTTTCTCGCAATATGTTTGGTGTTGTGGTGAGCCCTAGGCTCCTTAGCTGCAGCGACTCCGTCGTTGTCACAAAATAGTGTCACGGGCTTCTGCGTTAGGAACCACTTGAAGTTCCTCGGTGAAATTCTTTATCCAAAAGCTTCTTTAGCAGCCTCTCCGTGGTTGCTGATATTCGGCTTGACATGTGGAGATAGCAGTCGAACTTTGCTTGGCACTTCTCCAAGCGCCCCACCATTCGAGTAAAGATATACCCTGATGTGGACATCCGAGCATCCATGTCCCAGAAAAATCTGAGTCTGTATAACCCATCACTCTTAGTTCTCCACCGCCGTATGTAAGAACCAAGTCTTTAGTCCTCCTTAGGTACTTAAGAATGTTCTTTCTGAGCCCAATGTTCTGCCTGGATTTGACTGAAACCGACTTACTACACTCACAGCATAGGCAATGTCCGGTCTAGTGCAAATCATTGCATACATAAGGCTACCTACTGCTGAAGCATAAGGTACCTTGCTCATTTTCTTTCTATCTTCCTCACTTTGAGGACACATCTCTAAGGAAAGTTTTGCACCATGCTGCATAGGTAGAAACCCTCTTTTAGAATCTTCCATCCTAAATCACTTTAGGATCTTTTCTATGTAGAGGGCTTGGGAAAGACCTAACATTCTTTTCGCTCTATCCCGGTAGAGACGAATACCCAGAATATAGGTAGCTTCTCCCAAGTCTTTCATTGAGAACTCTTTAGAAAGCCAAGCTTTCTGTAACCGAGCATTCCTACGTCGTTTCCTATAAGTAGAATGTCATCTACATATAGTATTAAGAACGCAATTTTGCTCCCACTAACCTTCTTGTAAATACGGGGCTCTTCTTCGTTTTGGACAAAATCAAACTCTTTGACTGTCTCGTTAAAACGAAGATTCCAACTCCGTGAAGCTTGCTTGATCCATAAATGGCACTTTGAAGTTTGCATACTTTATGAATATTGGTTTGAGATATGAATCCCTTAGTACATTCCATATAAATCTCCTCCTCGAGGAATCCATTTAGGAATGCCGTTTTCACATCCATTTGCCATATTTCATAATCTAAGTGGGCTGCTATAGCAAGCATCATGCGAATAGACTTAATCATAGCTACAAAGTAGAAGGTCTCAAGTAATCGATTCCTTCTCTTTGGGAATAACCCTTTGCCACAAGCCCGGCCTTATAGGTATCAACCTTGCCATCTCCATCAGTCTTTCTCTTATAGATCCATTTGTTTCCAATAGGCACTATGCCTTTAGGACGATCTACTAAAGTCAGCACTGATTAGCATGCATTGAGTCTATCTCGGCTTCCATAGCTTCTTGCCACTTGGTGGATTCAACGTCTACCATCGCTTGGTCGTATGTAGAAGGATCATTCTCTTGACTACTTTGTCATCTCATGGACACCCAGTTCCTCTTGATGCAGATAGCCATACCTCTCGTGTAATTGAGAAATTCTACTAGACTTGCGAGGTTGTATTTGTATTTCAGAAGGTTCGGTTCTTGTATCTTGCATAGGTGTCTCATTTGGTATTTCTTTTATTTCTTCCAAAGAAATATTTCTACCTGCCCCTCCTTCCTGAATAAACTGATCTTCCAGGAAGTGTGCTTGTATAGCAACGATGATCCTATGATCTTCGTGCATGTAGAATAGATATCCCATGGAATCCCCTGGATATCCTATGAAACGACCTTTCACATACCTAGTTTCCAATTTCTCTACTTTAGTCTTCTTGACATAAGCAGGGCATCCCCAAATCCTAATGTGATTAAGACTTGGTTTCCTACCTCTCCACATCTCATGGGGAGTCTTAGGAATGGATTTGGAAGGACATCTGTTCAAGATATGCACGCAGTAAGGAGCGCGTAACCCCACGGATAAATCGGTAGATCGGTATAGTTAAGCATGGAGCGAACCATGTCCAACAAGGTTCGGTTCCTTCTTTCTGATACACCATTTAATTGTGGAGTAGCTGGAGGAGTGAATTGTGACACTATTCCTAGTTCTTTTAAGAACTCATCAAATTCGATACTCATGTACTCACCACCCGGTCGACCGAAGAGTCTTAACACGGTTACTGTTTGATTTTCAACTAGGGCTTTAAATTCCTTGAATTTATCAAAAGCTTAGACTTATGTTTCATTAAGTACGAATCCATACCGTATGGTCATCGGTGAATGTAATGAAATCTCGAAAGCCGTCTCGTGCCACTTCAAAAGGGCCACAGACGTCGGTATGGATCAATCCAAGTTTTTCACAGCTCTTTCAAAAGTCCTGCGAAGGGTAACTTAGTCATTTTTCCTTGAAGGCAAGATTCACAAGTTGGATAGGGATCGATCCCAATGGACCCGTAAGCCCATCTTTCTCCATTTTATGAACCTTGGTCCGACCGATATGACCAAGTCTAAGATGCCACTTAAGTGCTTGGTTCGTTTCATCCCTACCACGCTTCCTAGTTATAGTGTTCACGTTGTCTTATTCTTTAAATTTAAATGGTATAAACCATTTAATAATGTAGCGATACCAACCAATTTATTTCGAAATAAATACGACAGACCCATCTCGAATAAAGAAGTGAAATCCCTTTCGGTCCATGACCGGAATTGATACATATTCTTGTGCCCCTTGGGCAAAACAAGTACATCATCTAAAGTGAGAATAAAACGATTCTAAATCCAACATAAGGGATCCGATATCGAAGCCTCGACACTATGCCCACTTCCGACGGTGACCATCACCTCCCCGAATCCAGCTTCCTACTTCATTCCAGATCCCGATTCATTGTACAAATGTGAGAACTCGCACCGGAATCAAGTATCCAAGAAGTAGAATATACGATTCTGAGAACAATTTGTTTCTAAAACCAATAGTTCCGTACTGAAGGCGCATTACGGTCAAGCTTTGGACAATACCTCTTCCAGTGGCCTAGCTCACCGCAGTTGAGGCATACATCCGTTTTCTTGGCCCCTTTGCTCTTTTGAACCATTGGGGCCTTGCCCTTCCCTTGTCGATCTTGGCTATCGGACCTAATCGCTTCTTGTTCTTTTTCTTCTTATTCTTGGACTTCCAAGTCTTAGAAGAAATCACAAGTGCGACTTCCTTTCCCTTTGTCTTCATCCGAGGCGGGCGAATCGGTTGTTCATTAGCCCACTAAGTTACATGCAATCTCATTGCGGAAGTTCATGACAAATTGGGAAAAGGAGTCGAAGTGACTGCAGGATAAGGTCGGTTTGGAGAGATGCATGCATCGAAAATCAAGAGCTTCCAATCTCTCAATCATCGAGATCATCTTGAGGACATGGTCCCCAACCTTCTCTCCTTCCTTCATCCTGGCGCCGAATAATTGCTTTGATATCTCATATCTAGGCTGTTCGGCTATGCTCTCCATAGAGCTCGGCCAGTGCGCTAAGATGGCTCGTGAAGACGTCATATTTTCATGGGCACGTTGAAGCTCATTGGTCATTGAGCCTAACATGTACCTCGCACTCTTATGTCGTCTTTTACCCATTTCTCATGGGCATCGACATCTTCCCGATTGGCTCGGGTTCTTGCGAGGAGCCTGGGATGTCCGCCCAAGACGTATCCCAAAGATTTCCATAGTTAGGACAATCCTCAAGTTCCGGCCACCCATAGTTCGGACTATCAGACGTTCTTTTCAAGTAGTATAGCGAGTGGGTTCATTGTCATATTGAGAGTTTTGTTAGCTGCAGAGAATAATTTGAGATCCGTTAGTGATTGTTTAATTATGATCCGAGTAAAGAATTTAAGGACTTTCTTTATTCATAACTCGGCTCCCACTATTTTATCGGCATTTACACACTCCCATGTTAAATCAGGAAGTCTTGGGTGACTTCATAGTGGTGATCGATTTCTTTACAAAGTTTAATAGAGGGCAACCCATACGGTTTATATTCTATTATTCTTTATAAAGTGGTGTCTAATACCAACCCATCTAATGGATGATTCGATCTTCTTTTACCCCTAGTTCACTTGCCCTCAACCCATTCGGTTTCTATGGCTCATTGAACTATCTAAGTTTAAACCGTCAACTCCTATTAGTCCGACAATTGAATCTTACCCGCAACCCATACGGTTTATAGGGGTTTGATTTGTCACAACCAAAGGCATCTAATGCACTCTAGGAATTTATCAACTTTCCCCAAAAATATTACCCGACATACTCGGAAGAATAATATTCGGTTTAAATTTCAATTTTCCATGAGTTTGACGGAGGGTAGGAAACCTCGTAACCTTTATAACTTAGTGTTTGTAAGTGGGAGTATTAACGCGATTATATGTTACACTTTGCACATTAATCCGTTTATAAGCGCGGTTTGTGGTTTGTCAATCATTCAAAATGAAAAACAATAAATAGCAACCTAGTTACTACCAACATATAGCTCATGGACTTTTTCCTAAGTATTGGGCCAAGCCAAATAACGAAAAGAAAAATTCAGTATTGATTCTTCGTCTTCCAGTCGGTCGTATTCGGTCTTCGTCATAGCCATATGAATAATTACATCATTGAACAATACGTCCTTTTATACATATTTTCTAGTAAAAATAAATAGGCTCAAAATGGCCTTTACAACCATATCGAATCGAACAAATCAACAACTAAGTCCACGAGCTATATCACCATCACATAAGGCATTCCATACAACATGTAACGGTAAATAAAATTAAATAATCAATTAATATATTAATCCAATTAATATAAAAATTAATTTATTTAATTTCTACAATATTAATCAAATTAATATTTATAATCGTCTTTTTAATCCGTTCAAAGTAATCCGGCTAAAACAATATTCTCGTCTAATAATTTCCCTTAAAAAAAAATATTCCAAATATTTTATTAAATCTAATTAAATCCAATTTAAATTTCGGAAATTATTACAACGAAATATAAACACAAAAATGTAGTCCCGAAAAATCCGGTATCGGCCCATTACGGCCCGATTCAAAATCGGGCCGAAAACCCAAAACCGCCGACCGAGTCACTCTCGGCCATCGCCCAGGGTGGCCGAGCGGCTACTGAGCCTACCGAGTCACTCTCGGCCAGGCAAAGGCCGAAGCCGCCGGCAGCTGCGTCTTCGTGCGGTATTCGTGTTTAACCCCGTTTTTCTCATTTTTTCGACTCGCCTAAAACGAAAAAGTTTCTTAACTTCATGAAGAAATTATAAATCAACAAAAATCAAATTTTTCAGATTTATAATTCACATAAAATAGTCGAAACTTGACTTACTACGAACGATTAAATTTCTTCGATTATATCTATTATGATTCTAAATCATAAACATCATCAAATAACATTCCAAATGCAAAGATGATCGTATATACGATATATTTGACCTCGCTCCGATACCACTGTTGGGATTCCACGTAAAAATAAACGCAATGAAGTATAAACGGAATCCCTAAGAGGATCGATCAAGTAACGTATATACGAAAAGAAAAATACGAAGATCAAGGAATCAAAGTCCCATACCTATGATGTCTCTGAAAAACCTTCATATGATGATGATGATGATGATGAAGAGCCCTTTGTTCCAAGCACCTAAAGCAAGGTGCCTCTACTTCACACGCCGGAACTTGACGGAAAAATCAGCAAACTTCCTTTCTCTAAGAATGCGGCTAGGGAAGCTTGTAAGAATTTTTTTCTCTCGATCTTTTCTACTAATAACTTGTCTCTAAGATCAAGCATATGCTGTAGAAAATTTTTCTCACTCTTGAAGCTCTCTAAAAAATGAAATTGAACACTTGAGGAAGGAAGAAGGAGACTTTATAATTGAAAAGACTTTCTTTTCACCATTATTACTAGCCTCACATGTAGAAGATGCTTTTAAAAGCATCTCTACACCTCACATAACCCCACAAGTGTATAATATAATGAGAGAGACAAAGTAGAGTTGAGGGGGGGGGCTTATAGGGAATCTTCCAAGAAACGGGTCGAGTTAATTCGGCTCGTGTATTGGATGTTCGTCAAACGAATCCCTCGTGAATCGGATGTCCGTCAAACGAATCCGTTTTATTTCCAATGTGTTTATACTAATTAATTAATCCAATTAATTATTTATATCGAACACATATATACATTTCTCTAAGAAATATAATTTATGAATTAAAGTAATCACCGAGTAACCTACTTACAATTCATAAGACCGCTATTTGATTTATCCGATAAATCACTAATATCTAATAGTATAAGAGAGATTATTAATTCATATTTATCCATCAATGATCCTATTGCGCGACTCCGTAGGTTCGTCTCAGCCGGCATTGGGAGGAACCAATGAGTGCAGGCAGCACTTAGCCAGCCTAGCGGGCCGCACTGTAAACCCCGACTGAGAACGAATGAACAAATCATTCCAGAACCATTATGTCGTGAATACTATATACGTATAGACCATTCATCAGATGTCCCGGTCAAGTCTTCGGGTCACGGTAAAGTCAAACCCTACTGTTGACTAAACTCTATACATGTGTTAATGCAAATCAAGACCGACTGATTAATAGTGTATCTAATACGACTATATTAGAATGCTTTGGCCAAAGACTTATGATCTTATTTACCATTAACCGTATAGGACATTCGCCTGCTCACTAACAGGAGATAGAATCCTTTCTTGGCGTACAGCAAAGACTGCTACCTGCACGTATAGTCCGCACTTCGAGGTCGACTCAGCAATTAAGCAAGTGAGTCTAACTACTCTAATGACAAACTAAACGTCACGGACACATCTTCTACTGAACCCTCAAGTCAAAGGTCCACGTATACTATCACAACCTTTCGATTCGTCATCGACTCTCCGAGAGTGAATACCGTGTGACTGAATCGAGTATGAGTCGTGTTCGAGTATACTGGTCCCACCAATATACTTATAACTATGCTATCAAGACGTGCACACGTCCTAGAATCAGTTATACAAGTCTTATTAAAACATAATGTCCTGTTAAGTTTTATCGACTTGCGAACTAGTTAAGCATTCGAGCTCTAAACACTTCTAGTGCCTATCTCCTTATCTCTATAAGGAGTAGAATGTTCACTCTCAAATGCAAGGACTACTATTCTATATACCAAATCACAATGCCAGTGATACACAATAATATAGAAATAATAATTGGCTTATTAAATATAATATTCATAATTACAATACAATTGCTCTCACTCTCTCATCCTATGAGTGGCATTCGAGGGCATATTCCTAACACTACAACCTCACCGTGGGCCTTGACATCGAGTGGCGCCCATCCTACATCAGCTACCAGAACCCCATCGCCACCCTCCAGATCTGTGTCGGACGTCGCTGCCTCATCTACCAGATCATCCACGACGACGGCTGCATCCCCGAATCCCTAGCCGATTTCCTATCCGACGACGATTTCACTTTCATCGGTGGTGGTGTGGATTCTGACCTCGAGAAGATGTACTCTGGGAATGGAATCGGAGGCGACGCGCGCACCGTCGATCTGCGGCAGCTAGCGGCGGCGCGGTATGGTCAGAACTATTTGAAGAATGTGGGGCTTCAAGAGCTGGCGAGTTTGGTTCTGCAGAAAGAGGTGGATAAGCCGAGAAATGTGACGATGAGCTGTTGGGATGATCGATGGCTGTCAGATGATCAGACTTTGATTTCATGCGAGATATATCACAATAATTGGTCTCAAAGCTGGTTAGAGAAATCGAAGAATACGATCCAAATGATGTGTTCACTCCAGACACGAGAATTCATCAAGTTAACTTTGAAGAGGAATAAGAGTATCTTAAAGGATGAAAATTATGATCAATGACTGGAATGAGGAACACAATTTCACCAAAGAAAAATTGATGGTATGCCCTGGGAAAGAATCGTGTCTTTCCTGTAAGATTTTCTGCATTGTGAGGCCGCGCGAAAATTACGTTTTCCGCTTCGTTAACCATCGGATCAACTTGAAATTTGACAGCAACTCGGACTCTAAGTAATATTTTTTACTATATCTGTCACCGAACAGAAGCAGATTTTTACGAGAAATTTGGAGATCCGACCTCATTCAATACCCAGTTGCTGCACCGCCGTGCCCAAGTCCTTTTTCGGCCGATTATCGAGCCCAGTAGCCCTTTCCGGGCGTTTCTCAACTCTCCATCTTTTCCTACTTATTGATTCATTTGTTCATTGATTTGTACACTTATGAATCTTACCATATTTATGTGTTACGTCAATATAAGAAAATATGTTGCTCATGATGATGTGCAAAATATGGAGAGAAGCCATATTTACTATCCCGTTCAAGGATCAAAGTAAATATGGAACCGAGTACCACGAAAATATGTTGCTCATATGGCGAAAAGCTCCCATTCAAGGATCAAAACAAATATGGAACCGAGTACCCACGTAAGATTTTATTAAAGTTCTCGTTTTTCAATTCCTCTCTTTCGGGAATTTTTTTTGGGGAATTTGGTATTTGAATTCTTTATCTCCCATGCTACTTTGTGGTGGATGAGACTATGAGAGGTGGTATCACCCTCATAGGTCGAAGTAAACTGTGTGACGGTCCTGGGGGAGTCACGGATAATTGTTGAAAGTCGATATTTGTGGTTGTTGCATACACCACATTTTGGATCCGATTTGACATCGCCGTTTTGTCGATTTTAAACCAAAAATTGAAAAAAATGAACATTGTCCGTAACGGTAAAGTTACGACTTATTCATGATTAGTCAGAAATTTGTGATGTGCAAATGGGACAAACATCGATTGCGACGGATATGTCGTGGTTAAGATCAATTTGTGACGAACTTTGTCGCGTTGAATTGAGGGACCACTACGTTGGTCTTGACCCAATACCATACTTGGAAAACTCCATCTTTCATCTTATTAAAATAAAATATTGCATGTGGGTGTAGTTATTGTAATGCCCGAATAAATGGTGTATTTACCTTGTACTCAAACTTGTATTATTTCGACTTCGTGATGTTATAAATCGTAGATTGGTTTCCCGTATTTGTGCCCTTATGTTTTTATATCTTTAAGCATTGCATGCATGATTTTGCATGAACTAACGTACGTTAACAGGCGTTCATAACGTACGCTAAGGATGCAGTGTTACGTACGTTATCTGATGTTCTTAACGTACGTAAGCTAAGTCAACTTGGGTTCGGATAAGGGTCGGCTTGTGGGGGCCGAAGAGAGGGCCGGGGAAGATTCGTGTGATTCCCGCATGAACCTGGACATAGGCGTGTACGCTATGGTACATGTGTTACGTACGCTATAGACATGAGTATTACGTACGTAAAACCCGTGTGACTACGTACGTAAAGGAATGGCGAAATCAGTCCAGGAACTGCAGTGAGGCGATTACGTACGCTAAAGGCCAGGGTATAACGTACGTTAAGCTTGTTACGTACGTAAGGGGTTATTGCATAACGTACGTAATACATAGAAATCTATTTATAGAACCTGACCCTCACTTCATTTCCCACTTTTGCCTTGGCCGATTTTTGTGTTCTTGAGACTATCCTTCACCTCATATCCCTTATATCATCATTTACCTCCGAATTTGGGAAGCTTAGACCGGGAGAGTTGGTGATCAAGCTTCCGGTGAAGAGTTTATTGAAGATTCTCTTATTCTTACATCTCTTAAAGTATGCTACGATTCACCAAGCTAAAGTTTATTTTCTTAACTATACTTTGAGCTTGTTTTTGGAAATCATTGGACTAGATAATGATCTTTTGAGTCCAGCACCATGTTTTTAAGTTTAGAACCCGATTATACCTTATCTTTCTTTCATTACGTAGAGTCTTGATTTAGCCTCGGTGGATGAAAACCTTAACTTGTAGCATCCTTAATTCGTGGGAGTAATAAGCATGATTTCAGTTATATTCTCTGATCCCTTTTTATGTTCCATTGGAGAAATTCATATATGTTAGAAGAAATTGTTATGGCAATGTCCTCCTTGTTGTTGAGGTAATATATATATATCGACCAGGTCCTTGAACTTAAACCGAATCACCGTAGTGTCGTTTTCCTTGCGTAATATTTAAGCATGCTTGTCGTCTTGAGTAATATTGGGGGTCGAATCATCTTAGCCGATCATATGGGGATTTGACATTCATTTCCTTATTTAAACCCTCAACACCTTGTGAAACAATGAACTTTTAAACAACGGTACTTCATATTCGAAATGATCGTTCAGCCCTTATAGAGTGCCTTATCGTTCCCGGTTCAGTTCTTACTTAGTGTTCTAACCGTGAACCAACCTAGTGTCACTACTTTACGATCTTAATATTAGTATTCGGTGAGCGTATGTTAGTATCGAGTGGTATGTTAAGTTCCTTGTATCTCTTTTTGAACAAGGTGCGAGCCTTGCATAGGGGTCGATCGTGGGGCGGTGGCATACGGACGCGTGGCGTTTATTGGAGTATTTCATTCTTGCCATTTCCAAGGCAAGTATCATATGTCGAGTTCGACTTATATTGAAACTTTGATCATGCTTGTGGTTTTGTTCATATTGTTGAATATGAGACGTATTTCTGAAAATTCTCGTGATATTCGTTGTTATTTGTTCGTATTGATGAACGTATTGAAATGCATATGTGTATGCATAGTTGATGGATTTATGGTTTAAATGATCCGAGGGGATCATGAGGATCTATGCTGAGGGCGCTGGATCGAATGTCCACCATGCGTTGGTCCGACGGGATCATCATGGGGATCTATGCTGAGGGTGCTAGATCGTTGGACGGGTTTCCACCATGCGTTGGTCCGACGGGATCATCATGGGGATCTATGCTGAGGGCGCTGGATCGCTGGATTACCTTGTATAGTGTTGATGGAATCGTGAGGATTCGCATCGTTGGATTCCGGTGGCGGAAGTCCGTTTTGCATGTTTCCTGATGCATTGATGATTTATTGTATGATGATACTTGTACTAGCATTGTTTTGCTAACCCCTTCGGGGGTGGACATTGTTTTGATGTTCAGGTAGCCGAGGAGCGGGGAGGCAACCACAGTACCGACAGGATGATGGAATGGCTCAGTGATGTGGTTGATGTTTATTGTTATTGTGATGTGTTTTCCTTGGTCTATTTTAGTACTCGAGTACGTCTGTTTTAAAAATGTCCTTTCGATATGGTTGTATAAGTTAACTCATTTGATCGGTTGAATCAAATCTGTATTTGAGCTTCAGTTGTACGATTGGTTTATATTTACACTCTTTTTAAAATTAGCCTTGTAAATCCTTACCTAAAGGGTTTACGGCGCTGTAATTATTCCGAATATCTCGGGGTGTTACAGAATATGGTATCGGAGCTGAGATTCATGGATATCTTGGCAGTCGGGCTAGTTGGGTCTGTTTACGTTGTTTGATTATTGGTCGTTCGTAACATCACTGCTGAGCCAGCATCGTCGTCTGGACTGTGGTTGTAAGTTTCCTAATCTCGAATACTACTGTTTTATTTAATTCATGTCTTGTAAACATTGATGGATGTACTTTGAGAAAGTTTGTCCTGGATATTGAGTATTTATGTTTACAGTATGTTGAGAGGAGGTCGTGGACGCGGACGTGGAAATGCGAGGCAAGAAGAGTCGGTATCTACCCCAGAGATAGCCACTAGTCGAACGGATTCACATTCCGGGGGACAGCAGGGATCGGCAAATAATAATGCAGATCCTAACGTGCCGGGAGTGCTTCAGCAGGTGGTTGCCCAGATAAACCAGTTTGCTCAAGTTGTGGATCGCATGCAGACGGCGATGGGACAGCAGCATAACGTGGATAATCGGGGAGATAAATGGCTTACTGAGGTGGTCAAATTGCATCCTCCGAAATTTGTGATTCTGTTTGAGACGCTTTCTTGGGATCACTGGCTGAAGGAATTAGAGAAGATTTTTGCAGGGATTAACTGTCCCAACGATAGGAAGGTTCCGGTCGCCCAGTATCTTTTGACCGGGGAGGCTTTCGACTGGTGGGAGGCCATTCGACCGGAGGAGCACAATGTTGACTATACGGAATTCAAATTGATGATGGAGGCACAGTATTGTCCTCATCCAGTTAGAGAAGCCCGGGTTCGGGAGTTTTTCTCACCACAAGATTCGGGAGCATCTGTGACGGACATGATTAAGACTTTTAATCACCAGCTGACTTATGTGCGCCACTTGGTCAGGACCGAGGCGGAGAAGATTTTTCATTTTGACATGCGAATGAAGCCGGAAATTCAGCAGTATATGTCCGGATTTGAATGTACCACCTTGCGACACTATCAGGACAAGGCGTTAGCCTATGATATGAAAGAGGCAGCAGTAGAGAAATCGACGGAAGCAAAGAAACAGAAGGTGTCTGGCAACTTCACGGAGGATAAGAGCAGCGGGCCTCGCAGGGGTCAGTCCTCTTTTCATTCATCCAGGAGACCTCCGCATCCTTCTCGAGGTGGAAAGAAGTTCCGGACAGCACCAACTGTTTCAGACACAGGGAAGAAGTGCTATAACTGTGGCAAAGCGGGACATGTTCGACGTGATTGTTTCGCGCCTGCTGTGACCTGTTTCGAGTGTGGACAGGAAGGACATCGTGCAACATTTTGTGGGAATGCGACCCGATCTTTTGGTACTCGTACTCCAGCTCCGATCCAGGGAGACGAGTGTGAACCAGACACGGCAGTGGATTTCAGCAGCGGCCGGGAAGAGAGAGGCATCCAGTGCTGGGTCCGTTCCTCCGCGCCTGTACGAAATGAGGAAATCTGAGGATCAGAACACAGCTGTTGCATCAGGTACGATTCAGATCCTTTTGCAACCAGTTAGTGTCTTGTTCGATTCAGGAGCCACGCATTCTTTTATATCTTTGAACTGTGTTAATCGTTTGAAAATCTCGTGCTTGTATAACTGTGAACCTTATGTTGTGGGATTACCGAGCGGAGAGAAAATTGTGGGAACCCTAGAAGCTAGGGATTTCCCAGTATCTATAGAAGGAAGAGATTGGCCATCGAATCTTATTGTAGTTGACATCTACGGTGATGATTTAATTCTCGGGGATGATTGGCTCAACCGTTATGGAGCTGTGCTGAATTACCGAGAGAGAGTCATTTCCATCATTGCTAATGACGGATCTGAACACTTATTCCGAGGATGGAGACCGGGAAGCTCGGGAAAATTGATCAAGGCAATGAAAGCTGTGAAATTATCAAGCGGGGATGTCACGGACTTTGGTGATATGCCATGAGGAAAGAGGAAGGAGTAGAGCTCTCGTCTATTTGATTGTGAATGAGTTCTCGAGATGTATTTCTGACGAACTACAGGTTACCTCCGCAGAGGGAGTGGAATTCACTATCGAATTAGAGCACTGGCAGCTCCTATTTCCAGAGCACCATACCGCATGGCGCCAACCGAGATGTATGAACTCAAGAAGCAAGCTGGAGGAATTGTTACGAAGGGCTATATCCAACCTAGCGTTTCTCCTTGGGGAGCGCCTGTTCTCTTTGTCCGGAAGAAAGACGGATCCCTCCGATTGTGTATTGATTACAGGGAGCTCAACAAGATGACGATCAAGAATAAGTATCCTATACCTCGGATCGACGACTTGTTTGATCAACGCAAGGGCAAGGGTATTCTCGAAGATTGACTTGCGATCGGGATACCACCGGTTGAGGATTAAGGAATCGGATATACGAAATCGCTTTGGATCCGTGCGGGCATTATGAATTCGTAGTGATGCCGTTTGGACTTACCAATGCTCCTGCAGTATTCATGCAATTGATGAATCGGGTATTCTTGGAATACTTGGATAAATTTGTGGTCGTCTTCATTGATGACATTCTGATATATTCGAAGAACGCAGAGGAGCATGCCGAGCATTTGCGTGTGGTTTTGAGCACCTTGAGGAAGGAGCAGTGTATGCAAAATTTTCAAAATGCGAGTTCGGCTTAAGGAAGTAACCTTCCTTGGGCATGTGATATCACCGACGGAGTTCGGTGGACCGAAGAAAGTCGAAGCAATCTTGGATTGGGAAGCTCTAAAACGTGAAAGAAGTCCGAAGCTTCTTAGGACTTGCCGGATATTATCGCCGCTTTGTAGAAGGATTTTCCAAAATTGCTCGTCCACTCACTCAATTTATTCTGAAAACTCAAAAATTCATGTGGAATGAGAAGTGCCAGTGGTTTGTGAACTTAAGAGGAGGTGGACGACACCTATATTAGCGCCGAGAGGGTGATGGATTTATGGTATCTGACGCTTGAATCGAGTGCAGGTTGTGTATTGATGCAGAAGGATAAAGTGATTGCTTATGCTTCTCGGCAATTGAAGCCGTATGAGGTTAATTACCCGACTCATGATCTGGAGTTAGCAGCTGTAGTCTTTGCACTGAAAATTTGGAGACATTATTTGTACGGCACTCATTGTCGATCTTTACCGATCATAAGAGCCTCAAGTACATTTTCATGAAAGAATTAATCATGAGGCAGAGAAGGTGGTTGGAATTGATCAAGGATTACGACTTGGAGATTCTTTATCATCCGGGGAAGCAAACGTAGTAGCCGATGCCTTGAGCCGAAAACCTGTTTCTCTTCGAGTGTTGGAAGCACTTACGTCCCAAACCAGCATTCAACGAGGCGATCCGAAGGGATTAAAGTATGGGCACCGGGAATCCAAGGGCAACTTTATGTGATGGGCCGACTTCATCACTAGTCGAGGAGATCAAGTCTAAACAATTGAGCGATTCTCGATCCTTTGATTATGTGATGAAGTAAAGAAGGAAAAGCCCGGATTCGTGGTACAAGACGATGGAGTTACGAGATTTGAGTCGACTTTGCGTTCCCGAGGATGATGATTTGAGACGGACAATTTTGAAGGAAGCTCATGGCGCGCCCTATTCTATTCACCCAGGCAGTAGTAAGATGTATAAGGATTTAAAGCAAAACTTCTGGTGGGGGAATATGAAGAAAGACGTAGCGGAGTACGTTTCGAAGTGTTTAACTTGTCAGCAGGTTAAGATTGAACATCAACGACCTGCCGGAATGTTAAAACCGCTTCCGATCCCTGAATGGAAGTGGGAGGATATCTCGATGGACTTCATCACTAGTATGCCAAGGACTAGGACGGGAATGAACATGATTTGGGTTGTAGTTGATCGACTAACCAAGTCGGCTCATTTCCTGGGAATTAAAGATACATGGGGACCCGAGAGGTTGGCGCGAGTATTTATTGCGGAGATAGTCAGATTGCATGGGACGCCGAAGACCATTATTTCGGATCGAGATGGTCGCTTCGTGTCGCACTTCTGGAAGGCAGTTCACAGGGCTTTGGGGACCGAGCTAAACTTTAGCACGGCTTATCATCCTCAGACGGACGGTCAGTCCGAAAGGACTATACAAACAGTAGAAGACATGCTTAGAGCTTGTGCTTTGGATTGGTCAACTGATTGGGAAGTCCATTTGCCATTGATTGAATTCACCTACAATAACAGTTGGCATGCTTCTATTAAGATGGCACCGTTTGAAGCTTTGTACGGGAGGAGATGTCGATCACCCCTGTGCTGGGATGATTCTTTGGATTTGATCGGGACGGAACCGGAATTGATAGCTCGGACTCAAGAGAAAATAGCTTTGATTAGAGAAACACCGTTGATCGCCTGCAGTCGGCGAAGTCTTATGCGGACGTACGTCGCCCTCTGGAGTTCGACATTGGGGATCACGTACTATTGAAGGTGTCTCCTACACGGGGAATTTTCCGTTTTGGGAGGAAAGGCAAGCTAAGTCCGAGATATATCGGACCATTTGAGATCCTCGAGAGAGTTGGGGATTTAGCATACAGGTTGGCCTTACCGCCATCGCTGAGTCACGTTCACAACGTGTTTCACGTATCCCAATTGCGGAAGTATGTACCAGATCCCAGTCATATTATTGATTTCGATGAGATCAAGATAGCTAATGACGGCACCTTCGAAGAGAGACCAATAAAGATACTCGAGAGTCGAGTCAAGCAGTTGAGGAATAAACCGATCTCCTTGGTAAAAGTTCAGTGGTCTCGACATGGAGTCGAAGAAGCAACTTGGGAGACGGAGGAGAGTATGAAGTCGAGATACCCGGAATTATTTTCGTCTTAAGTTTCAGGCCGAAACTTCTTTTTAGAGGGGTAGTATGTAATGCCCGAATAAATGGTGTATTTACCTTGTACTCAACCTTGTATTATTTCGACTTCGTGATGTTATAAATCGTAGATTGGTTTCCCGTATTTGTGCCCTTATGTTTTTATATCTTTAAGCATTGCATGCATGATTTTGCACGAACTAACGTACGTTAACAGGCGTTCATAACGTACGCTAAGGATGCAGTGTTACGTACGTTATCTAATGTTCTTAACGTACGTAAGCTAAGTCAACTTGGGTTCGGATAAGGGTCGGCTTGTGGGGGCCGAAGAGAGGGCCGAGGAAGATTCGTGTGATTCCCGCATGAACCTGGACATAGGCGTTACGTACGCTATGGTACATGTGTTACGTACGCTATAGACATGAGTATTACGTACGTAAAACCCGTGTGACTACGTACGTAAAGGAATGGCGAAATCAGTCCACGGAACTCTGGTCAGGCGATTACGTACGCTAAAGGCTAGGGTATAATGTACGTTAAGCTTGTTACGTACGTAAGGGGTTATTGCATAACGTACGTAATACTTAGAAATCTATTTATAGAACCTGACCCTCACTTCATTTCCCACTTTTGCCTTGGCCGATTTTTGTGTTCTTGAGACTATCCTTCACCGCATATCCCTCTTATCATCATTTACCTCCGAATTTGGGAAGCTTAGACCGGGAGAGTTGGTGATCAAGCTTCCGGTGAAGAGTTTATTGAAGATTCTCTTATTCTTACATCTCTTAAGGTATGTTACGATTCACCAAGCTAAAGTTTACATTCTTAACTATACTTTGAGCTTGTTTTTGGAAATCATTGGACTAGATAATGATCTTTTGAGTCCAGCACCATGTTTTTAAGTTTAGAACCCGATTATACCTTATCTTTCTTTCATTACGTAAAGTCTTGATTTAGCCTCGGTGGATGAAAACCTTAACTTGTAGCATCCTTAATTCGTGGGAGTAATAAGCATGATTTCAGTTATATTCTCGGATCCCTTTTTATGTTCCATTGGAGAAATTCATATATGTTAGAAGAAATTGTTATGGCAATGTCCTCCTTGTTGTTGAGGTAATATATATCGACCAGGTCCTTGAACTTAAACCGAATCACCGTAGTGTCGTTTTCCTTGCGTAATATTTAAGCATGCTTGTCGTCTTGAGTAATATTGGGGGTCGAATCATCTTAGCCGATCATATGGGGATTTGACATTAATTTCCTTATTTAAACCCTCAACACCTTGTGAAACAATGAACTTTTAAACAATGGTACTTCATATTCGAAATGATCGTTCAGCCCTTATAGAGTGCCTTATCGTTCCCGGTTCAGTTCTTACTTAGTGTTCTAACCGTGAACCAACCTAGTGTCACTACTTTACGATCTTAATATTAGTATTCGGTGAGCGTATGTTAGTATCGAGTGGTATGTTAAGTTCCTTGTATCTCTTTTTGAACAAGGTGCGAGCCTTGCATAGGGGTCGATCGTGGGGCGGTGGCATACGGACGCGTGACGTTTATTGGAGTATTTCATTCTTGCTATTCCCAAGGCAAGTATCATATGTCGAGTTCGACTTATATTGAAACTTTGATCATGCTTGTGGTTTTGTTCATATTGTTGAATATGAGACGTATTTCTGAAAATTCTCGTGATATTCGTTGTTATTTCTTCGTATTGATGAACGTATTGAAATGCATATGTGTATGCATAGTTGATGGATTTATGGTTTAAATGATCCGAGGGGATCATGAGGATCTATCTTTGGGCGCTGGATCGAATGTCCACCATGCGTTGGTCCGACGGGATCATCATGGGGATCTATCTTGAGGCGCTGGATCGTTGGACGGGTTTTCCACCATGCGTTGGTCCGATGGGATCATCATGGGGATCTATCTTTGAGAAGCTGGATCATTTGGATTACCTTGTATAGTGTTGATGGAATCGTGAGGATTCGCATCGTTGGATTCCGGTGGCGGAAGTCCGTTTTGCATGTTTCCTGATGCATTGATGATTTATTGTATGATGATACTTGTACTAGCATTGTTTTGCTAACCCCTTCGGGGGTGGACATTGTTTTGATGTTCAGGTAGCCGAGGAGCGGGGAGGCAACCACAGTACCGACAGGACGATGGAATGGCTCAGTGATGTGGTTGATGTTTATTGTTATTGTGATGTGTTTTCCTTGGTCTATTTTAGTACTCGAGTACGTCTGTTTTAATAATGTCCTTTCGATATGGTTGTATAAGTTAACTCATTTGATCGGTTGAATCAAATCTGTATTTGAGCTTCAGTTGTACGATTGGTTTATATTTACACTCTTTTTAAAATTAGCCTTGTAAATCCTTACCTAAAGGGTTTACGGCGCTGTAATTATTCCGAATATCTCGGGGTGTTACAGTTATGCACCGTCTCCTTGCAATATAATATATGAAAGAGTGTAAGAGTAATTCTCATGAATTTCAACATGTAAAGCAATGGCATATTGCGTTAAGTACATGAATTCGCTGACCTCGATTATAGTTCGTGTGACTATAGGTCCGAATACTTTTCTAAGTATTTGTAAAGGCATGTGCCTTATACATTTGACTATCTTTAGTCGATCTTATTGGAAGGTCAAGACGAGTTGGTTATTGTATATTCGTTATGTCTCATGGTTCAAAATGCTTAATTATGATGCACCGCGTTGCATCCACATAACATGGCTATTATGACGTATACTTGCAAATTGAGAATTAAAATACTTGGTTGATTTGAAGCATTTTGCTGGATTTTGTCTACACTTTTGATCATGATTAGGCGCATCCTCCTTGGTATTTGTTTTTTCTTTGAAAGTCAAATGGAATCAGTGGTTTTTAAATAGCCTTAGTTGTACCGACATTCCTACTTTCTCTGTAAGTCTACCAGGTTGGAGTTACCGAAAGGATCATTAGTCAAGATAAGAAATCGAACACCTACTGCATTTAAGTGCACCTATGGCTGTCATTGCCATGTTTTTGCATCACCACTTATGCCATTGGATATGGTCTCAACCTTGTTTTCTCACTAAACTTGGGAAATACTAAAGCAGCTACTTAAAACATGCACTGTGATCTGAGTTTGACGATCTGTGTGGTTCACAACCTATGGATATAAAGATACGAAAGTCTAGTTTCCATAACATCTGACTGTTCGTCCATAGCCTTCCTAACAAGCGAGTTACCGCTGTTTCAGTAAACAAAGATCAAGCTGCGCGGAATTTTATTTCCAGCGATTGTGCTAACTTTTATCCCGACCAACTTGGTTCCTATCTTGAATTTGCAAGTGGTCTTCTGACACATGTTTTTCAACCTCTTTTGGCCGAATTTGCCATAGATGATGCAATTTTTGGTATGCAGTGTACGCTAAAATATCATCTTTCAAATGTTGCATGGTAGTTTTACACCATGCTTTTGTCGTGATTTTGCCCCTTAGGCATATAATCTTGCCATGTTATGCACTCAATATGATAGATCATTTTGATCGTATCTGGTATAAAATCTCTATGTTGTTAGAGTGTTCTCTATGCTCATGTTTGTAAAATTTTGCAAGCGAAATTGAGTACATATTAAGCTATTTCCAAGGAACGTAATATTTTTGGATTTCGTGATATAAATCCATTGTGACTATGATGACTAGGTCATCACAATCAATGAGTAGTATAATGCTCAAGTTGTTGAATGTCGAATGGCATTTTCTAGTCACATATGTTCCGTAATAATTGAACCATGTTATGACTCGATGACATATATGCCATAGTGTATCACTCATAGCATCGCATTGTGATTTGTGAGAATAAAATCTTATGTATCACTTGTATTGGATATGTGAAAAGGAAAAATATTCATGAGTCAATATGGTCCGGCTTGCATCGATTTTTGTAACCATAAGATGTATTGGGACATTGACACATTTAGGCTTTAATAGTCCGGAGTTTGGACAGTTTGATGATCGATATACCACGGTATTTCTATGGACATCATTTTTTATTTGAACAAAGAAGCTAGTTGGATCAAAGACACCAAAGTACGTTGGTGGAATCATGAGCAGGGCTCATGACCGATGATGATAATTATATCATCCGCGTCTTGTTTTCATAAGCATGTGTGACGCCAAAGACCCCCCCGATGATCCTTCTTAGCTATGTTCATTGATTAAAGCCTATTTTTTGGCACGATTAGAAGATGACACCCTCCCTATGCTAAAGAGAATAATGTAACGACTCGCATAAGCATGATGCTGAGTCCTCCCTTTTCACCAAGTCCTTATACATACATGATCATAAGTATTAGCCTGGGTGGCTTATGATGCTATGATTGTGTTCACAAATGGTCGTACTCAAGTAATAACATTATATGTTATGTGGTTCCTTTGACAATGATTGATTAGTTGATGAAACCTGAGTTTATGGTTGTCCAACTTGCGGACCAGTCATTGTAAAGGTCGGTTCACCAACATTTAGACCAAGTCTTAAAGTGAAATTTTAACAACTACTTCCTAACATCCAAGGATACCTTCTCACAAATTTTGGTGCCAATTGGGGACATGTAAGGAGGTGAACCACTAAATGAAGTTTTCACATACCACCAGCCATCCCAACAACCACTTCGATGTCATTTCGACCAGTTTCTGACCACAAGGTTGATGGTTTTGGAATCCTAAACACCCGTTTATACATGCTCATGAAATTTTGAGGTGTTTGGGGCTGGTAAAGGGAGTGAAACCTTCAAGAAAGCACTAGAGGTTCGATAAAACCAACGGCCTATCATCGGTTCAATCATTTCTTTATGTTCGATCCCGGTGGTGCATGGTGGTGGTTTTGTTAGATTCTCAAAACCAGTAGCTACGGTTATGTAGCATAGGTCAACATGTCATATTCACCTATACCTATCATCATTCAAATGCTTAATTACAAGTGTAACCGCATACATCTTGTTAACTGGATTGTGTTAACAATGAAAAACCTTTATCGTCCACATGTTCATGTGCCAAAGTGCGTTACCACAATGCATTATAACGGGTTATAAATGATGAATATGACATGCACTTTCACTCATAGTCCGTTTAAAATATACCTTGGCAGAAGATCTCGTAAGTCACTTTGATGAGCCAATCTTCCCGTCGTTAGGAGGAGATAACGATCATGTTCGAGTAGAACGACTTGGAATTGTCGTAGTTTGTCCCTACCGTGTCTCACCAAGTTCCCTAAAGTGACGAGATTAAATACATGCTGCAAACATGTCTACAAAGATTGTGTCCGGTCATGGACGTTCGTCACCTATAAATGGTGATATGGGAACACCACAAATTGTGGTAGACGGTATTACTAGTCCGTGGATCTCATAGAGTATTGGGATGCCACTTGGTTCGATAAATACTCTCGCTAAGAATGTATGTGAGTTTGGTACATGAAACTTGATCATATGATCAAATGAACTCATCTGTCTCATGTGATTCTGGATTATAGTCATCATTGGGGGACGCCCCAATGAATGCCAATCCATAAAGAGTACTCTATAAATAAACCCGATACATGAGGACGTGGAATGTGAGTTTAATCGAACTATACTTCGTTGAAAATCTACAACATTGTATCCTTGGACTAAAAATGGAAATATATGCAACTCCAGTATGAACAAAGTGATAGCCTTTGTTGAAGTGGTGCCGACACTCCAAAGATAAGATCTATCCGTATACTTTGTTAAAGCGAGTGAGAGAAGGAGTTAAACTCACCTCATGGTGCGAGGTTTCTCATGAATGCACTGGAATCGACTATGATGACACGAAACTTAGTTGTGCTATCGTAATGGATGTTATAGCATCCACTATATTTTCAGTTAGATAGTTTCTCAAAAACTGACGTGCAGCTTGTGGTTAAATCTTATCTTAGTGGGGAACTAAGTTAAGTGATGAAAGGATCTCGTGGTGGATCAGACTCAAATCAAGTGGCTCATGACCACGGAGCGCATTGACAAGTGATTGTCGGGAACACATACTAAGTATATACTTGATTTGGAAGAGATGAGAAGCTTTTGCGTGTAAAACTAAGGGTTTATAGTGTTGTACTCTTGTGAGACTAAGTGATTCCGCTAAATCCAAAGTTAAGAATGAAAGGATCTTGGGGACACTTGATGATGTATATTCATCAATCGATTTAAGGTAATCTAAGGGACGATTTACCCAAGAGACGATAAAGTAATGCCTATATGATTCCCGATGATTAGTCGAAGTCATCATAAGACTTGGCTCACTTAAGTGATGATGCAGTCTTAAGAGAAAAGTACGGTATTATATACTCATGTTTGACTCGATGTACTCATTCGTAATAATCTAGTAAAGCTACTGTTATGATGACCTAGGATGCGCTCACGCAATGTCTGTGATTGACAAGAAGCCTGAAGCTCGCTCTATCTCCATAAGAGGACACTTGAAAATAGATACCCGTATTTGCCCAGAATGTATTGGTCTATCTCCCATATGACCTACAGGGCAACTCACTTGTTGGAAAATGGTGAAATTGGTACCATTGGAAAGGTTTGTGTCTACTTTCCAAGGAAACAAACCATTTGACCACATACATCATGTTGAGTGACATATGAATATTGTTACAAAGTTGGACAGGATATGTCCGGTAATTTGCTGAGTCTACTTCGATAGAGCTTTGTGATCTGCTCAGGTCGATCTAGGTTATGTACTGTATGTGAATGAAAATCTATGGGTGTCTAGTTTTCATAAGTTCTTACAGTTTCGTTGATACCTATTCAATCGAAGAAGTTATGATTGATTTAGTGCATGGAGGTCAAGACTTTAGAAAACTTGATTTTCGGATAAGTCTTTAGTGACTCTGCACTTTGGATGTGTCGCGCTCTTTTTGTCCTTAGAACAAGGTTTGTTTTTTCCCATTAGGTTTTCACTTGGTAAAGTTTTTAATGAGGCGACCTATGAGAACATCCATACAATGATGCGTTGTACTTCTGTTCAACTTAGACCAAGAGATATTTTTCCCACTGGGTTTTTCCTTGGTATAGTTGTGAGGGCAACTTGGCATCTGACTCCTATGATTTGAGGTAATCATCAGGAGGAGTCATTATGTATACAACAGAGGGAGTATACATGACATGTTATGTTGGTGCGTTGCAATCTTTTCCTCATCAAACCTTTATTTTTCCCATGGGGTTTTGTTTTGGCTTGGAATAGGTTTTTACGAAGGCAACATCTTCTGCACCATTGTTGTATTAGTGCTCGACACAGGGGGAGTGTTGTAACACTCCCAAAGCCAATCGGGAATATTACAGTGCCGTGGGCCCCACATTGGAACCCATAAGGCTAAAATTATTTTCGCAAATGTTTCAAATACGCCAAAGAGGCGAAGACGGTAATGTTTTAAATACTCAAATGATTTCTTTTGAGTGGCAGGCTTGACGCCTCCTAAGTAGATCCGGGAGCTGATTTTCTTCGCATCTGCGGATTGTGGAAGTCCGCATTTCATCAAAATATGGTTTAAAATTAAACTAAATGATTTCTTTTGAGTGGCAGGCTTGGATACTTCTTCCTGCAAGCGCTTCAAAATAATCTGGCACCACTTGACCTTTTCACAGGTCAAAATCGCAACCATCATCCTAAATCTCAGGTTGGTGCACATTTCAAATGCACCAGTGCGATTCTCAATAATTCTGCAACAAAAATCATGCAGGTATACGTATGGCAAACAAAAGTTCTTCTTGTGACAGGTGTTGTGAACCTCGTCAACTATAGGTGAACCTGTGAACAGGCCATAGTACTTGGTTATCAGCTCTTGAGACCCAAAAGTCACAAGTTCTTCCATGGTCAGGCCATCAGCGGGCAGCCTGTAAATGTTCTGGAGAAGATCTCGATTGATGCAGATCTCCACTCCTTGAATGATAGCAGTGATATGAGCGACGTGGCCTCCCTGGGCCAGCGCCAGAAAACGAACAGCGGCGTTGAGGTAGAACTCCTCAACTAGATGGACGTCGTATTTCTCGGCGGCGTGACTTCCAAGGCGGTAGAGGCCTTGCTGACTTATCCTTGTAATGATGAACTCCATGGGTTCGACGTGATTTGTTTCATAGAGAATACGCTCGATGACGACAGATCTAGAGAAGATCTGTCCATCGATGATGTTCGAGGTTTTCTTGAGGGCGGTGGCAGAGGTCTGAGCAGCCATTGTTGATTCTCAAGAAAAGATGAAAGAGATTAAGAGAAATTCGCAGTAAAACACAGAAAACTTGTAGGCTGTATTTGCTTGAGTGCTCTTAAATTTTGCAGAAAGCGTAAAGAGTCTCAAATGGCTATTACAGTCCTTTTATAGTGGGCGGCGAAGAAGGGTTTCTCAGACAACGAATGGTCAGATTTCAGGGATGGGAACCGGTTTTTGAAATGAACGGTCAAGATGGACTGAGTGTAACTGGTACACTTATCCATTAAAATATTAAAATATGAGCGGGTCCCACTTCTGACATTTGTTGTTACCCTAAATGCCTGAAACGGCGATTTAAAATATTAAATAATTTAAAAACATCGCGGCTTTTGAGATTCAGTTGTCCAGATGTCGTGTAAGGCATTTAATGTAAATGACGTTTGACATGAAAACAGGGCACGTGGACAAAAATTATTTTAAAATGAAATATTATAATATATATACTGAATCGAAATCCTATAGTATGTGTTGTATCCGCGACGATACAACGTTCCCCCTTAAAAGGTACATATAGGTTTTAATTCCATACAACAACTTTTGGATTAATGCTGTATTCATGGGTCATACTGTATTCCCCCTTAATTATTGCACACGTCAGCTGTAGGATGATTCATATCACTTTGTTCACTACAATGCTGTATTGACGGTTCTGAGTGTACAGATAATTAATGATGGACACTGTATTCTTGGGTCTTACAGCATTCCCCCTCAATTGTTGAGTAAAAGCAGTAAAAACTTACAGGGAGTCAGGCTGTAGTAATCCCAATTTTTGTCTAAGCATGTTGAATCTAGTTTTGTCGAAAGGCTTGGTGAAGATGTCGGCCAACTGAATATCTGTATGAACCTTTTCGAGCCGAACATCCTTGTTCTCGACATGATTCCTTATGAAATGATGCTTCATGTTGATATGCTTAGTGCGCGAGTGCAGGACAGTATTGTGCGTGATTGCAATTGCACTCGTGCTATCACACATGATTGGCGTCTCTCTGGATTCAATCCCATAATCTGACAACTGCTGCTGCTTCCAAAGGATCTACATACAGCAACTACCATCAGCATAGTATTCTGATTCAGCCGTGGAAAGTGAGTTAGCCAATTGCTTCTTACTGAACCAAGAAACGAGTCTGGGTCCAAGAAAGTGACAAGTTACACTTGTACTCTTCCTATCTAGCTTGCAGCCTCCGAGATCCGAGTCGCTGTATCCAACTAAATTGAATCCGCCTTCTTTAAAATACCACAGTCCTACATCGACTGTTCCCTTAATGTACTTCAGGATTCGTTTAGCTGTATTGAAGTGTGATTCCTTGGGTGCTACTTGATATCTCGCACACACTCCTACAACAAACTGGATATCGGGTCTGCTAGCTGTTAGGTACAGGAGTGAGCCAATAAGCTTCCTGTAGAGTGATTGGTCAACCGGCTTTCCGGCTTCATTAGCGCTAATTTGCACGGAAGTGCTCATGGGAGTTGGAGATGATTTGGAAGTGTTCATTCCAAATTTGTTGAGAAGCTCTTTGCTGTATTTTTCCTAGTTGATGAAAATACCTGTAGGAAACTGCTTTACCTGCAAACCTAGGAAATAACTAAGTTCCTCCATCATACTCATTTCAAATTTACTTTGCATGAGATGAGAGAACCTTTGACACAAAGCAAGGTTATTTGAACCAAAAATTATATCATCTACATAAATTTGCACCATTATAAGGTTATCACCTTCCTGTATTTTGAACAAGATCTTGTCCACAGCACCTTTCTCAATTCCATTATCGGTTAGATACTGGGACAAGGTCTCATACCATGCTCTAGGGGCTTGCTTAAGTCCATACAGTGCTTTCCTCAGCCTGTATACTAGGTCGATGCCGTCTGTGTTGGCAAACCCTGGTGGTTGTTCAACATAAACTTCTTCGGCAAGGTCTCCATTTAGAAATGCACTCTTGACGTCCATTTGGTATACAATGAAGCTCTTATGGGCGACAAAGGCTAAAAATATCCTAATGGCTTCTAGTCTGGCTACAGGGGCAAATGTTTCATCGTAGTTTATGCCTTCTTCCTGTCTGTAGCCTTGTGCGACTAGTCTTGATTTGTTCCTTATGATAAGTCTATTTCGATCCTTTTTGTTTCTAAATACCCATTTGGTTTCTATAACCGATTGATGCGTAGGTCTGGGTACAAGATACCATACATTGTTTCTTTCGAAACCGTTAAGCTCTTCTTGCATAGATGTTATCCAATGAGAATTATTAAGAGCGTCTATGGTCGAAACAGGTTCGGACTGGGCTAAGAATACAACAATAGTGCACATATTGAGTCTTCTAAGCTCGGATTGAGATTTCCATTCAGGAAATGGTGATATCTCAGTATCTAGTTCTTCTTGTGCACAAAGTACATTTCCTTGTGTACTCTGTATTCTCCTACGAGTAGAAACACCAGCATCTATGTTTCCAATGATCAGCTCTTGCGGGTGATCTCTCAACCATCTTCGGTTGGGTTCTAATTCGGTGTCCCATACTATATCGAGAGTTTCTGTAGATACAGCTTCAGCTTGTACAGCGTCGGCTTCATCTACGTCGATTTTTACAACTGCGGGGTTGATTTCTAGGTCAACAACAGGTTCTATGGGAGTTGGAGGATCTAAGATAGAGAGATGTTGGATGTTCTGAGTAATATCATCTAGTCCTGTAGGGTCATGGTGAGGTTCGTCGAACACTACATGAACTGATTCCTCGATCGTCAGCTTCCTTTTATTAAAGATCCTGTAAGCTTTGCTGACGGAGGAGTATCCTACAAATATTCCTTCATCTGATTTCTCATCAAAGGTTCTAAGTTGATCCTTCCCATTATTCAACACATAACACCTGCATCAAAAAATGTGAAAATATGAAACTAACGGAGTTTTGTTGTTCCATACCTCGTATGTTGTTTTATTGTGGTGCTTGTTGACGATACAACGGTTTTGAGTGTAGCATGCTGTATTGGTTGCTTCACCCCAGAAACGCTATGGCAACTTGCTTGCGGCAATCATTGTCCTTGTTGCTTCTTTCAACGTCCTATTCTTTCGCTCGGCAACACCATTTTGTTGAGGTGTTCGGGCAGCAGAGTATTCGTGCTATATCCCATTTTCCGAACAGTATTGCTCTATAAAGCAGTTAGTAAATTCTGTACCTCTGTCGGAATGAATGGACACGATACTCAATGCCTTTTCATTTTGAAGCTTTCTCAGGAGCTCGGGCAGCTTTGATGTTGTTTCCTTCTTCTTGCTTAGGAAAATTGTCCAAGCATACCTGGAGTAATCATCAACAACAACAAGACAATATTTCTTACCTCCCAAACTTACTGGGTCTACAGGACCGTAGAGATCCATATGTAGCATCTCCAACACTTTTTGGGTTGAAAGGTAGGATTTGCTCTTCAGGGTTGACTTGATTTGCTTTCCTTTCTGACACGGTCCGCAGAGGCTGTCCTTTTTGAATGACACGTTTGGCAATCCTCTTACCATTCCTTGTCTTGAGAGCTTGTTGATTGTCTTGAAGTTGACGTGAGACATCCTCTTGTGCCATAACCAGCTTAGATCTGCAGTGCCTTTGGCAACAAAGCATGGAATTGAGGAGCTCATAGTCTTCCAGTCAGCAATATACATGTTACCTGATCTACTTCCTGTAAGCACAACTTCTTTGGTCTGGATGTTCTTGACTCTACAACGATCTATATAGAATTTCACCGAAAACTGTTTATCACAGAACTGGCTAATACTAAGTAGATTGTACTGTAAGCCTTCAACATATGAAACATCGGTGACTTTGAATTTTCCAACAAGTAGGTTTCCTTTCCCTTTTGTTCTTCTTTTAGATTTATCACCGAAACGAACTTTTGGACCGCGACCTTCTACGAAATCTGATAGCTTGCTTCTATCTCCGGTCATGTGCCGAGAGCATCCACTATCAAAGTACCAGGTGTCTTCCTCTAGAATGTCCTGTATGCAAAGAGATTAAGTAGATTTAGGTCCCCTTTGATTGTTGGGTCCATGTATGTTAGTTCCTTTAGGTACCCAGGTTTTCCTGACAGCAATTGGCTTACTGTAGGTCACATTTGGTACAGTTTTGCGATATCTACGTGAGGCATGAACGTAGTCGCTATAACCATGATAATTATTATGCATGTAAATTTCAGGGTTATTATTATTAATCCAGTACGAGTGCCATCTTGGAGGTGGAGCCCTTTTCTTTGGCCTAACAGCTTGCCTTCTGGGTCTCCAGTTGGATTCCCAATGCTTTTGTTGATACTGTGTGGGCAACTGCTGTCTGGAGGAATAACGGGGCTACTGTATCCAATACCTCGGCATGCTGTACTGATAGTACTGCCGTGCGGGCCTTTGATATTTGGATACATCCTTCCTTCTGAACGGCTGTTGACGCTGTTGATATGCTCGGGGAGCATGTTGTTGAGTGCGCCTTATAGGTTGGAACAACTTATTCTGCTGTCTGGAATAGGATTGCGGGGGCAGAATGGCAGCCTTCGGTTTTCGCGGTGCAGCAGGTTCATTCACAGGACTTGGAGTTTCTTTCGACACAGGAATGTGTTCCACACTCTTGACAAACACTGTACTAGTTTTCCCTTTGTTTGAACATGAGCTGTATCCTAAGCCACATTTATCATGAGCATGTTGCCCAGTGCTCAGAATTTCTTCCATTCTTTTGGATGATTTCTCGAACAATTTCAGAATGGTCTCAAGTTCATCTTATCGTTGTTCGAGAGTTTTGACTTTGGCTTGAAGTAGAACCAAATCATTTGTCTTGCTCTCATTGTGAGTTTTAACCTCACTTAGTTCATGAGAAAGTTGATGATTGCTCTCCATGAGTTTTTCATAATCGACTTTGCTGGTTTCACAATCAATAGACATATTTTCATAATTTATTTTCAGCAAGTCATTTTCATCTTTCAGCTCTAGGTTAGACAGTTGGAGCTGTATATTCTCATTTTTCAATGTCTCATGGGCCTTTTGAATGTTTTTAAACTCATTCATCATGTTTTCAAAAGTATGAGATGCATTGGCAGGAATGATTGAGGTTGAGCTTACCTCATCGTCGCTATCTTCACCTTCCGGAATGTCCTTGGCCATAAAGCACATATATGCTTTATCATCGAACTCATCATCAGATGAATCACTTTCAGTGACCACCTGAAGACATTCTTCGGATTTGGATGGTGTGGGGGAGGCTTCTGATTCTCCAATCAGGGCCTTGAGTTTGTTTTTACAAGCACATCTTCTTTCATCTCTCTCTTGTTGCTCGGCTTCCGGCAACCTTTGAACTTTGGGATGAGGACATTTATTTGCATAATGCCCTGGATTCCTGCAATTATAGCACAGGTTAGCATCACCGGATGAAGTTTCGGTACTTACCTTATGGACAGGTTTGGGTCTGTAGGGAGTCTTTCCAGACTGGTTGATGAACTTCTTGAACTTCTGCATAAGAAGCGCCATTTCATCTTGAGACAGGATGTCGTTGTCACTTTCAGCATTCTTGTGGATAGGCTTTGACGAGCAGGGCATGCTGTGTCGACTGCTCGATACAGCGGCTAGTGCTGTGACCTTTGAAGGAGATTCTTCAGCTTTCTCTCTTCTGTCAATATCATACTCGAAAGCTTTGAGGTCAGAGAAGAGATAAAAAGTAGATATTTCATTTAAATTACAAGACACACGCATAGCTGTGGTTTTAATGTCCCATCGGGCAGGGAGAGATTTGAAAATTTTTAAATTCTTCTCCTTTTGGGTATAAATTTTGCCCAAAGCTTCAAGTTCACCAACAATACCAGTGAATCTGAGGTCAAGTTCCTCAAGTGTTTCAGTTGATTTCATTTCAAAAGATTCAAACTGCTGAGTCAGTTTTGAAATTTTGTTTTCTTTTGAGAGCTCAGTTCCCTCACAAATCAACTTGAGTTTATCCCAGATTTCCTTGGCTGTTTTACAGCTCTTTACCTTTGAGAACGTGCCTTTGTCAAGAGTGACAAATAACACGTTGTTAGCCACATTGTCGAGGTTGGCGCGCTTTCTTTCATCTGTGGTCCATTGCTCATGCTCCTTCTCGAGCATCTCAGCATGGGCTTGGCTTTTAATCCTTGCGGCCGTGTTTACCTTCATGATTGGGGCCATCCTGTATAACAAAAATCATCTCTTCGTGCATTTTTGCAAGATGAGCCTCCATCCTGATTCTCCAATCATCAAATTCGTTAATAGAGAACATAGGTACTTTGTTGATCATAGATGTATCCATGTGAGAATAAGGAAATGAAAAATACTGTTTTTGAAAAAAATTAAGTGATTTTGGATCTGATTCGGTTAAAAATAAGACTGATTCTTTTTAGAATCAACAGCTCCGATACCACTTGTTGGCCACTAAGTATACTAGATACAGCTTGAAAAGTGTTGTAAACAACAAGCTGTACTGATTTTAAATCTGAGTGCGTAGCGAAAGTCTTAAATACAGTAAGTTGCTGTGGATACAACAACTCGATGTGCAGTGTATACTTAAATAATCACAGTAATTAAAACAAGTAAGGCAGAAGGTAAATAACGCAGTATTTAAAGTGGTTCGAGGTAAACCCCTCTACGTCCACTGGTCCTCCACACAGGAGTAAAAATTTATTATAATTACTGCGTACAACTACGTAATTATAATAATACACAATCAATATATCGTTCATACAGATTGATATAAAGATCTTAGCTTCAACCGTTCACACAGATTGGTTTGAGCTAATGCTTTGACTGGCTTCTTCACACACAGTTCTAAAGCTTCGTCTTCTTCGATGCAGATCCTTCACACAAAGTTCCGGAGAAGCAAAGATTACTCAGTCCACACAGGGCTGATGTGGGTTTGTTCAAAGGATAGAACAGGGTATGAACAATAGCTTTGACTTTCTGAGCTTCTAGCTGATGATGTGTTGTTCAAGTTGTTGAGCACTGTATATCTCTTAGATCTGAGTTGCAGTAAGCTTTGGAGATATGTTTTGCTCTGAGTATTTCTTTGTAAGCTTAATCATTCAGTAGTTCAGTAGTGTTCAATCTTCAAACTTTGGAGATATATATAGTCTCTGAAATATATCCGTTGGGATAAATCCATTGAACAAGATTCCGTTCCAACGGGATGAAAAGCATGATCCGGATTTTGCGGGATTTGAAGATCTTCCGACTTACAGTATTTAAATACTTTATCCTTTTAGTATTTAAATACTTCTTTATCAACGGGACTTGATTAATTTATGAACGGCCTTTGCCGAACAATAATAACATTTGGCATAATTTGCCAAAGGGTATCGTGTTAAACAATCCCCTGATATCAACAAAATCGTAAAGAGACCAAGTCTCGAAATGATACACACATTCATACATATACATGATAACATTAATCTCATTGACTAGTACAAGTATAAAACTTGCCTCAAACCAAAGGCGAGAAAGTCCTTCCACGATCAACGTCCTCCCACAAAACGACGAACGACGTCCTCCGATAGTCACAAGCACCCGAACAACCTTGAATGAAATACAATTCATTCAATAACGCAAAATCAATAGAAAACAACACCAAAGACAATCCCGATTCAATCACAGATTGGTTAAACTCCACAAACGAATATCATAGTTCTCAACTATGAATTCTAACATCCTCCAACGCCTCAATGATCAATTAACATGATCATTACATTCTTAACACTTGTGAAAAACAATTCAACAAGGATTATCAAGAACAACATTAGATCAATCATCTCAAAATGATAATATCACCAATATCCTCATCAATACCTCAAGAACATAATCAACCCTAGTAACATGATGTCTAAACAATATTCAACCACCAATTCATCATGAATTCAGATTAGTCAACAAGATGAAATTAACAATTTCAGAATTATGATAATCACCTCCTAATTCATCATAAATCCTTACTAAAATGATTATAATTTCTCAAGAACACAACCAACAATAATAATCATCTAAAGGTTATGTTAATCATCTAAAAATCTTAACATAACTCTTCCTAGACATTATTATAACCTCCAAGTATTCTTAAACAGCAAGAAGACAATCAAACTCAGGCTAATCATTATGTTCTTCATCATAAGTTCATCAAAACTATGAAGAACCATACTATCCTCCAACAAATCATCAAAACACGAAGTAACCAACAATAACAACATCATAATCTCGAGTTCAACACCAGATTAATGACATACCTCTTAAAGAAGTGAAGAACAACCTCAAACCATCAAGAAGCACACCAAACTCTAAGTTCCTAAGATTCAATCCAAGTTATGAAGCTCCAAAACAGGTTGGATGAGACTGGAAAAGACTAAGGGATGCAAATGAATGATTTCTAGAGGAAGAAATCGAAAATTGATCGTGAGAAAATGAAAGATGAATCATGTCTTTATAATCTGCACATTGTATTATGGCCGCTATATCACCACCCTAATGTATGTTATGCATATAACGTACGTTATCGCCTTTATGTAGCGTACGTTAAGTTCTACCAGAACTCACTATCTTAAAACGAACCATGCATTATGTACGTTATTAGCATAAGCATTACGTACGTAACGCTCATTGACTTGGCTGCCTTGAAAGGCCAACATGAACCAAACACATTCGGCCCTACACGCCGAAAGTCAAACGCGATCAGATACCCTGTGTTACGTACATAACCAACATGGTTTAACGTACGTAACCTGCCACCCTTAACGTACGTAATGCTATGCATGTAGCATACATTAGGTCCAATGTACTATCCAAAATCAAACTCCAAACACACCAAGCAACATCCGATCGGAAAGATAATACCAACGACAAGTATAAATATTTCCATTCCAAAACATCCCAATACAATATACATTGTATCTGTCAAATACAACAATACTTGTACAATTCCAAATGAATACAACATAACAGTGAAACGAAAACAAAAAAAATTACCCCCGGATATTACAACGTATGCATATTTTCATATTATAATAATCAAATAATAGTTATTCATGAGTAATGAGATTATTCAAATATCCCAGGTCTAATCACGTTGAGTGGAGACTCAAGTGATTAATATACTAGTATAAGTCAGATGATTACGCATATGGTACGGATCAAACTTATGGGTATTGGTTGGAGAACGCAATACTGGATAAACCCGCATTGAGATCACTGCATGGAAATGTCATAAGTGAATCTCAATATAACAGTATATCAATAAATACTTGAACCTAAGATTATCATAAAGTACAACATGATAACTGTTATACCTTGACATACTCCAACGTCATCTGAAACATGATGTTCATAAAAGGTTAGCGATCGGGATTAGTGGGAGTCATGTAAATGGCAATGAATAATCAAGATGGGGAGTTATCCCTCTCTTTAGGGAGAAAGATAGTTGTTGGGCCCCTCGATAAGTAGAACTTAAGGAAATGCATGGACATGTTCAAATAAAGAGTCATTTGATTCAATCAGTCTACTTAAGATCGAGAAAGTATTTGAACATAATAAGTATGACAATATACATGACTTAGTTCAAATACGATATCACGGGACAAAGAGATTTGACACGTTAAATGGTTTAATGGACTATAAACTTATATTATTTAGGTAGTCATAATGTCTTGCTAGAAACTGCTTATGACTTATTATTTAATAAGGTATTAAATAATTTCCAACATAATATAAGTCTTTCGGGTCACACATACGACAACTATAGACAAGCAGAAATTAGTAATGGATATAACATTAAATATTCTATTTATTAAATAAATTAAATAATGAGTAACTTATATATAGGATATTATATATATATTATATTATTTAATTGTATCAACTGGAAAATATAAATATAATATTAGATATTATATTTATTAGAGGATTAAATAATAAGTAATATATAATAAAGATATTATATGTATTGTATTATTTAATAAGTTGAGGGACAACTAAGCAAATACTAGAGTTTGACTCTAGAGTTTACTTAGTATAAATAAAGGGTCTTGGATAAGGAGTTGTTATAAGAAAATTCACATAACCCTAATTGTGACACAAAGAGAAATCAGCCCACCCCCTTACCAATCGGTCGAACCATATTTCAGTGTGGGCTTCCCGTTTCGGCCATCTCCGTCTTCTTCTCTTAGTTAATTTTGATCAACAGTACAAATCCTTCTAGCAAGGAATTATCTATTGTAGTGTTTATCAACATTATTCGTAAGGATCTAGCAATTCGGATTGTACCTGTTGTTCGTGTGTGGATCACCGAAGGATGAAGAAGATTTTAATCAGCTTCTGATCCGGGTTCAGATATGTTCTTCGAATTAAGGTAATTTGTCGAACTCTATAAATCAATTAACTTACTGCATGAAGATTTTCGTCTAGGTTTTTTGTTAATTTATTCTGTTGCGTTTTGTTCATATTTATTGTATTAGATACACGTAAAACCCAACAAAAATGACCATAAGGATAGGAGCGCGGAGACAGTGCCTAGGAGTCACACGGTTACCGCCACGAGTTTCCAAAAAGGGTATAATAATCTCGGAGTCGTAGGAATGCGGATCCAGATCCCGTGTTTCATTTGCTCGGTGTCGGAGTCTAATCTAAGGGAACAGCCGAAGACCTTTCTCGTCCCGAAGGATGTCAAGTTTTTTGCATCGTACCCCTCATAGATAATGGTGAGGGCTCCTCTTGCCATAAATCGATTTCCCCTACCCTAGATCTTGGCAGAGCACCTAAGGCAGTGGGGTCTCCCGATCAGTCAGATCCATCTGAATTCCTGAACAGTGTGTACATGTGTCGAACAACCAAGAGAAGCTCGAGTCTCTTCTATTCGCGATCGGACTGAGATCTACCTAGCCGAGTTCCCAAAGCGATGACTGTTTTGAAGATAATGCAGTTAGATAACTTTCGTTAGTTGTTTTTCATGTATTCTTCTTGAGCCGATCTGATTAACTTGGTTCTTTTTTGTAGTCTTCCACCATCACGGGCGTGGAATGGACTTTTATAGCATGGTGTTGTCTCGGATGAACAAGAAACACAATCCCACGACTAAGAAGCCCACAACTCAAGTGGATGAGCCAGTGAGCAAAAGCCAATGCTCGAGATGGTGATGCTCGTGGTGCCTCCTCTGGATTCTGTGGCGATGTCGGTCCCTCCGCTGCGGATCAAGGGTCCCAAAGGAGTTTCCCTTGTAGACCTGTACGTAGGATCTCCAGTTTGGGTTGTCTCTATTTCGACCATGTTGGCCAAAGTATACAGTAAAAACAGCTTAGACGGGGGAATAAGCTATATCTTTTTCGAATTTTATTTGCATAGTGGAAGTCTAGGGTTAAGATGCTATAAATACATCAACTGAACAATCTCCTGTTAGCTTGGTGCTTACAGGGTTTCTACAACATGTATACTTAACTCACACATGCAGAGAGAAAACAATAAATGACAGGAAGTAAAGACACACTGATTAAAGTGGTTTGAGGGTAACACATATACGTCTATTGGTCCTCCACATAGGATTAAAATATTTATTAGAATCACAACATACACAACTATGTGACTTTAACTAAATACATCACTGTATCATTCATACAGATTGATACAGCCGACAGTAGCTTGAGCCGATTGAAGCTTCATCTTTGATGCTATTCGTCCCACACAAGTCATAGATAGCAGAGCTTAGTCCACACAGGGCTAAGTAAACTCAACGATAGGTTTTGGTATGACAAGATCAAACAACAGCTGTATGCTTGATGAGCATTTGTTGTAAGTGTACTGTTGCGTTGAGGACTTTGTATATTTCTTCTCTTGATGAAACTGTATGCTCGAAGAAATATATTGCTTCTGTAAGCTTGATGTTTAGATTGTAAGAGTGTTAATGCATCAAGTGAGCAATGTCCTCTTGCTTGGGGCTATTTATAACTTTGGAAATAGATCCACTATAAAAGTAGCCATTGGTCGGTTGCTGAGATTGAGACTGCTCTGATTAGTGGCTTCAGAATGTTTGAATTAAAGGCGATTTGCCTTTAATGCTTCAGACATTTTTTTCGACTAGCATTAAATTCTCTTCAGACTGTAGTCTCTTCGAATGCATTAAATATTTTTCTATCAGCATTAAATGCTACTTATCTGTAAATACTTTGTGAATAAACTATGTTTGCTTTCTCAACGGTTTAAAGTTTCTTTAGTCCTATTAAATTCGTGTTTTACTTTTCTTGAATGTTTGCTGTATCCAACATTTTCGTCTTTTGCTCTATCTTGAAGACTACACTATAAGAAAGGACTCTTGACTATGCTGGAAGATCTTTCGCTGTATGGACAGACTGTATGATGTTCACCTAATAGCTTCTATACTTAGACCGATATTCTGACTTGGAAGATCTTGTTGTATGAGGCAATTATCAAAACACAGGAAGTATATTTTTTCCAACAGATCAAGTTGGGGTGTGTTGCTACATAGATGAAGGAGGTAGTGGGAGTTTGGCTCACCCCCTTGGGGTTAATAGAGAGCGGGACCGGTCGTGCAAGGCGATACACCATCGCCAAGTTGGGTCGAGCCCTCAATGTAATGGTGGTTACTGCTTGGGAGGAGGTCGAGCTGGAGAAGAAAAGGGGCTCTCTTATCGCTTGGAGTAAGATCTTACGGGAGGCTCATATCGGCTACTCGATTGTGATAGAATCGACAAAGACCAAAAGGGGTTGGTAGGTCGAGGTCGCCCAAAGGGGTGAAGATAGACCCCTCGAGGCTGAGCAGGTGGCCTAGCAAACGGGACTTGCAGCCAAGCAGTCGGAGGATATGTTGGCTCAAGCGGAGGCCATAGGCATCAGGAAGAGCTGGAGTCCCAGGATAGGTCTGATGTCGAGGTGGCCATGGTGCATGACCGAGATATAGGGGTCCAAGAGCATCGAGAGACTAACAAACTCAAGAGGTGGATCAACTACACCTAGCTGGTTACTGGTAGATGACTTCTGAAAGAGTTGAAGGTGGAGAGATCGGTGGATTTAGTTGTGTAATACCCGAATAATTTTCGAAAATATGATTTTTCTCATATACGTATGCTAGTTTTCGAATCATTATTTATGTTGCATGTAATCACCAGGAGACTAACGTATGATAATAGCCAAGCTAACGTCCACAATTTTTCAACATTAACTTACATAAAGTCTTATATCTTACATATGTAAATATGTTCTAGATCAATCAAGGATTAGATCTGCGTATGGAGCCTGGATGTCGGCTATTTTCAACAAGCAGCCGGATAACTTTTGTAAAGGTAAGTCAACGCGGATTAACGTATGTTGTGCCCTGATATACGTTAAGTCGATACTGTTATGTACATTAGAGCTTTAGGCAACATACATAAGACATGAATGTAATGAGGCAGTAAGATACATAAACCGATAACATACGCTAAACAGATAACTAAGGTTCGATAAGACCTTAACTTATGTAATTTTGTGTAGCTAGCGTACGTAAAGGCTAGTTTTCGATTTAAAGACACCAACCATCTTTCACTTCCCACACTTGCCTTGTCCGAGTTCTACATAATTGAGAGCCTTCCCAGCCCTATAAACTCCTTATATCAATCTCTCCACTTGGTTTCGAAGATCATATGCATCTTGCATTCGTGTTCAAGCTTCTGATGTCGAGTTCTATCAATCGTATTCATCATTTACCTTCGTAAAAGGTATGCTAATACTATCCCAGACTTTAGTTCATGTTTATAGTATTAATATGAATATATTTCGGAGGTTATTAGACTCGTTGATGACTTAATGGACTGAACATCATGAATTTGGAAGCTTGAGGTGATTAAACTTGGGTTTTCCATTATAAGATGATTATGTATTGGCATGTGATTATGTTGAGCGTTAAGAAGAAGTTCATCCAAATTTGCACATATCCTTCGTGATGATTTTGAAATTCTTCTGGACCAGATGATTTGAGGAAGATATTGTTCATATTAGATTAATTTTATTGAGGAATATAATCACTTCCCCATAAGAGTTTATTAGATTGGTTAATTTCCCTATACTGATCATTGAAATGAAATGTAATTATTGAAGGTAGACATGATAGACAGATAGAAATCTTGTAGGATGAATTATTGCAATAAAGAATTGAAGTTTTAGCAAAATTATGTTTAAACCTTCAAATGAATCGAATAGGTTGATCCTAGTCGATTAGATGCTATTTGTAGTGATTATTGATGATTAGAAAAGGTCTGAATTTTATATATATTGAAGGAACTCACATGAATGTGTTCGTGATTTTTGTCGAATTTTAATTAATGTTCTGACTCGAGTATCAGGAATCGTTAGTTATTATCGTGTTTACTTGATAATTGAGATTTAGATGTTGTGAAGTGGTAGACCACATGGATGTCCTTTGAGTTGTCTGGTACTCATCGAGGATATTGAAAATCCTTATCGTCATTCTAAGGCAAAAACTTTATTTATGCTATCCATTTTATTGTTGTTCATGTTTTCGTACATATGTATGTCTCTGTTTGCATGTCCACCACATATTGGTCTGGTGGGATAATCTTGGGATCTATGCTAGTGCGGACTGGATCATTGGACAAAGTTTTTTTATCACGTGTTGGTTCAATGGGATCATCTTGGAATATAAGTAGTCAAAGCTAGATCACGGATTACCATGAGTATGTGTTGATGTTGTCATGTTGATTATTGCATCGTAGGTTTTCTCATAGATGAAGTTCGTAGGTTGTTATTTTATATATTATTGAATAATTACTCGCCCTATCAGTATTGTACTTATACTTGCATTGTTTTGCTAACCCCTTTGGGGTGGACATGTGTTTCATGTTCAAGTTGTAGAGGAGCTGGAAAGCAAGCACATGGACGATATGATGACAAGGGTACACAGTGATGTTAGTCCTCTGAAGTGTTCTTCTAGCTTATGTTCGTGTTTTGAATAAGTACTCAAGTACATTATTCATTTTTTGTTTGATTTAGATATTTATATGTTGATGGTTTATATTCATATTGTCATTTACAATTAAACCCGATTGCAAATAACATCATTGTACCACCAACGTCCTCACGCGAGCCGTGGTTGTAAGTTTCATAAAATCTCAATTAATATATTTTAATGTTGCTCCTTTTTGCAATAATCGAACTCTAGAACAATCTTGTTCATCATATATTGGGTATGTGTGGTTTCAGTATACTGGGGAGGTCATGGACATGGTCGCGATCATGGACATGGACGAGGTAACAGCAGAAGGGTAGCTTTAACCTCTTTCTTTGATTCTCTGTCAAATCAGGTTAATCTTAGTTATGGCGAGCAACAGGAATCTATCAACAATGATCGATAAAGAAATATAGAGATAAATGATAATCCTAATGTCCAAACTCTAATGTGCTTCATCAAGTAGTCACTCAGATGACCAATTTGCTCAAGTGCTGAACCGGATGCAAGTGGAGATAGGTCTACAACCGGGAGAAGGACGTCAAGGCACTCCAAACTTGGTATATCGTGGATACATGTGGCTACAAGAAATGGTTAATATACACCCACAAAAATTTGAAGGTTATTTTGAGGTACCGAAATGGGATCACTGGTTGAAGGAATTACAACACGTGTTTTTGGGAATCGACTGTCTGATTAACTGAAAATTTCTCATCGCTCAATATTATCTGACATGGGAAGCATCTGAGTGGTGGGAGGCCATCCGTCCTGCTGATCGTGATGCCAATTAGGGAGAATTTAAGATAATGATAGAAGCTCAATATTTCCCTCCTCCGACTAGGGAGGCTAAAGTTCGAGAATTATTCTCTACACAACCTCTAGACTTTCCAGTGGCTCAAGTGATTAAGACTTTTAATCATCAATTGGCATTTGTTCGACACCTGGTCTGAACCGATGTAGAAAATATGTTCTATTTTGACATGAGAATGAAGCCGGAGATACAACGATAAATGTAGGACTTGATGCACCACTCTTCGTCAGTATCAAAATAAAGCCCCGACTTATGAAATAAAAGAAGTAGAAGTGGAAAATTCTCTAAGTTGAAGTCTATGGTGGATCTTCAAAACACAATAATAGTGGGGGTCGTAAAGCTCAATCATCTTTTCACTCATCCAAATAGGTCTCCCGCATCCTTCCAGAGGCGGAAAGAGTTCCAAATCAGCATCAACAATTACAGATGCAATGAGGAAATGTTTTAACTATGGCCGACTAGGGCAATTCCAACGAGACTGTACATTTCCCATGTGAGGTTTTATGAATGTGGACAAGAAGGACATCATGCGAGATTAGGTGGAGAAGTTTCTAGATATTTTGGAGCTCATACTTTAGCGCAGGCCTAGAAATAAACAAGTGTTAACCAAACTCAGCAGAGTGGTCAGCCACTACAGAACTTTGGACGAGGGGGGACAAAGGTGAGTATGATAATAAGGAAGCATCGAGTGTTGGGTCTGTTCCTCCGCGCCTTTATGAGATGTGGAGGACAGATGATCAGTGTACAGCTATTACATCAGGTGCAGTTCAGGCACTTTCGCAACCCGCTAGTGTTTTGTTCAATACAAGAGCTACACATTCTTTCATATCACTATCTGGTGTAAACCATTTAAAAACTTTTTGTTTCCACGAATGTAAACCTTATGTTGTTGGTTTACCAAGCGGGGAGAGAATTATGGGGAATTTAGAAGCTAGAAATTATCATGTATCAATAGGAGGCAAGAGCTGGCCTTTAAATCTTATCATGGCATATATTCAGGGAGATAATTTGATTCTCAAAGACGATTGGATTAACCATTATGGAGCTATTATGAACTACTGATCGAGGAACATTTTGAAGATCACGAAAAACGGCTCTGAATATTCATTCGAAGGATGTAAGCCAGGGAGATCAGGATAAGTGATTAAACTAATGAAGCAATCAAGAAAGGAGAACAGGGTTATGCCGGATCTTTGTGTTATCGAATGAAGAATGAAGAAAGGAGGAGTAAAACTTTCATCTATTCCTATTGCAAATGAATTTAAAAATGTATTCCTTGATGAGTTACCTAGATTACCTCCACAACAAGATGTAGAGTTTACCATCGAGTTAAAACCAGGATCCGCACCTATTTCCAAGACGCTGTATTGAATGGCACCAATCGAGATGTATGAGTTAAAGAAGCAACTTCAAGAGTTGTTGGACAAAGGATATATTCATTTAAGTGTTTCCCCCTAGGCTGCCCCAATCATATTTGTTTGAAAGAAAGACTGGTTACTCCAGTTGTGCATCGACTATCAGGATTTAAACAAAGTGATAACAAAATAAGTACACATTGCCTTGGATAGATGATACGTTCAACAAGTTACAAGTAGTGGTGGTACTTTTGAAGATTGAATTGAGATCAGGATACCATCAATTGACAACTAAAGAATCCGACATTCTGAAACAGACATTTAGATCTTGATACTGGCACTACAAATTTGTGGTGATGCCCTTCGGATCGACCAATGCGCTTACTGTGTTTATGCAATTAATGAATCGAGTATTCATAAAGTATTTGGATAATACAGTCATTTTCATTGATGACACTTTGATCTACTCTAAATATCCAGACGAGCAAGCATCATATTGCGAATCATTTTGAACATACTGAGAAAAGAAAAATTTGATGCAAAGCTTTCCAACTGTGAATTCTGGCTAAAGGAAGTCATGTTCTTTGTTCATGTAGTATCAAAAAAAGTAGTTCAAGTAGATCCACAGAATGTCGAGGCAATTTAGAGTAGGAGTCTCCAAAGAATGTAAAAGAAGTCAGAAGTTAGGACTTGTTGGTTACTATCGACGGTTTGTGGAAAGGTTTTCTAAAATTACCAGCCCACTTACTCAGTTATTGTAAAAAACCCATAAGTTTGAATGGAATGAGAAGTATCAGGATAGTTTTGATGAACTCGAGAAGAGATTGATGACGACTCAGTCTTAGCAGTACATCAGGAAACTGAAGGATTCATAGTTTATAGTGATGCTTCAAATCAGGGTCTAGGTTGCGTGCTAATGCAGAATGATAGGGAAATTGCCTATATGTCACGACTGCTGAAAATATATAAGATAAATTACCATATGCATGATCTAGAACTAGCAGCTATTGTCTTCACATTAAAGATATGGCGATACTATTTCTACGGGGCTCATTGTCAGATCTTAACAGATCATAAGAGTCTCAAATACATTTTCAGTTAGAAAGAGTTAAACATGCGATAGAAGAGATGGCTGGAATTGATTAAAGACTATGACTTGGAAATTATTTATCACCCAGGTAAAGCAAAAATGGTAGCTGACGCATCGATACGCAAAAATATGTCTATTCGAATGTTGGAGACACTCACAACCCAGACAAAAATTCAACAATAGTTGATTTGTGGAGAAATTGAAATATAGCTACAAAGAGTTCAAGGGAAACTATGTGTGATGGATCTAACTTCATCCTTGATTGATGAAATCAAATCTAAGCAATTAGATGACCCTATGATGATTGGTTATGTGATGAAGTGCGCAAGGGAAATGCCACGGGATTTGTAATCCATGAAAATGGAGTTTTAAGATTTTGAATTAGACTTTTTGTTCTGAATGACGATGTTCTGAAACAAAGACTGAAGCAGGCTTCACGAACTTGGAATCTTCGTTTTGATGAGACAGTCAAAGGGTTTGAGTTTGTCAAAAACAAAGAGGAGCTCTATATTTAAAAGAAGGTTAGTGGGATCAAATTTGTGTTCTTAGCACTATATGTGGACGCATTCTACTTATAGGAACGGCGTAAGAATACTCAGTTCTGTGAAAGCTTAGCTTTTTAATAATGTATAAATGAAAGACATGGGAGTAGCCACCTATATTTTAGGTATTCATCTCTACCAGATAAATCTAAAAGAATGATAGGTCTTTCTCAAGCCCTCTATATAGAAAAGATCCTGAAGTGATTTAGGATAGAAAATTCTAAAAGAGGGCTCCTACCTATGAAACATGGTGTAAAATTTTCCCTAGAGATATGTCCTCAAAGTGAGGAGGACAGAAAGGAAATGAGCTAGGTACTCTATGCTTTGGCAGTGGGTAACCTCATGTATGCTCTGATTTGCACTAGACCGGACATTGCTTATGCTATTGTTAGTTAGTTGGTTTAAGTGAAATCCAGGGCAGGAACATTGAACTATTGTAAAGAACATTCTTATGTACCTAAAGAGGACTAAAGACTTGGTTCTTACACATGGTGATGGAGAACTTAAAGTGATGGGTTATACGGACTCAAATTTTCCGAGAGATATGGATTCGCAGATGTCCACATCAGGGTATATCTTTACTCTGACTGGTGGAGCAGTATCTTGGAGAGGTGCAAAGCAAAGTGCTACTGAGAGTACCACATGTCAAGCCGAATATCAGGCAGGCACGGAGGCTGCTAAAGAGGAATTTTAGATTAAGAGGTTCACTGAGGAACTTCAAGTGGTACCTGACTCAGATCAGCCCGTGGCATTGTTTTGTGACAAGAACGGAGCTGTTGCACAGGATAGGGATCCTAGGGCTCACCACAACACCAAGAATATTAAGAGAAAGTATCATTTTGTTAGAGAAATTGTTCAGAAAGGGAACATTACATTGTAGAGATGAGACAACAAATAATGTTGCTGATCCGCTGAACAAGCCACTATCTCAGAAGGTCTTAGAGAGACATATGGGGAGTATGAGGATTAAAAACCATAGTTTGTGGAACTGAGTGAATGTGTGATATTGTTATGAATATGCCCTCAAATGCCACTTAGATGATGAGAGAGTCATATCATTGTATTGTAATTACGAATTCTAAATTAAATAAGGCATTTTTATATATATATTATTGTATCTCACTAGCATTGTGATTTGATATACAGAATAATAGTCCTTGCATTAAGAGCAAACATTACACTCCTTATGGATAAGGAAAAAGGCATCGGAAGTGTTTAGGTATCGAGTGCTTAATCGGTTCGTAAGTCGATAAAACTTAACTTGGCATTAAGTATAGACAAGGCTTGTATAACATGTACTTTAATGTGTAGAGTGTCTGTCTTCACTAAGGGTTAGTGGAAGCACACGTTATAGGTATGCTAATGTGATTAGTATCCTCGAACTCGACTCAACTCAATTCGGTAACATGGATTTCACTATGGGATAGTCAATGACTGGAACGAAAGGTTTTGATAGGTATACATGAACCTTTGACTTTGTAACACCCCAGAGCCATCCAGGAATATTATAGCGCCGTGGGTCCCAAAACGGAACCCACAAGGCTAAAGACAATTTTTACAAACATTTCAAATATGCCTAAGCGGCGATGACGGTAATATCTTTAAAGACTTTATAAAATCCATTTATCAATACCGTGGTAAAATCTCATTTAAAAGTACAAGTCCAAAACGCCAAAACTCATTAATCTAAAAATATACGTTAAGCCATCACTTACACGTATCGACAAAATAGTTTAGAAAATGATTTTCCAAAATAACCCAAGTTCGTAAAATACTAGCAAGCCATTTTAAAACACACTTGTTACATGTGTTTTTGTGCGCTTTATTGTCATTATTTTATCTCCATTTTGGGTTTAAATCTGTGTAAATGAGCTCTTAATGCATTATGTTTACATGTTTTGAAGGAAATTAGAGTCCTGAAGCTCGAAAATGGAAAAACGGGCCAAAAATGACATTTCTCGGTCAAGGGACGCGTCGCGCCGAGGCTGGGCCGCGGCACAGGTACAGCTCCAAGCAGGGCGGCACAAACTGTACTGGGGGCCACGACACAGTCCCTATGAGCCGCGGCCCGTAAAGAAATCTCGCTCAGGTCTGGGCTGCCTAACGACTAGGGCCGCGGCACACTTAAGCTGAGTCGCGGCCCGCAGCGCGGATTCACCAATTTCAGATCGCGATTTTGGGCTGTTTTGGAGGCGGATTCGACCTAATCCTCGGACACATTTTTGGAGGCGGAAATAAGGTTATAAAAAGGCAGTGAAGGTCAGAAAATAAAGCATCAAAGGAGAGGAGGAGAATATCTAGCAACAGAGAGCGAAGGCCAGAGAACGGAAGAGACTCAGTCCTTCAATTGTGTTTGAATTTCTTCCTTATGTTTAATTCGAATATTTGTGTATTATTTTCTAGCATGTCGGGCTAGACCCTTTTATTCTAGGATTGAGATGAAACCAAGATTATGATGGATCAATTCTTGATTTTACGTTATTGATATATTTCCCTTTTCTATTGAGTTTTCCCCAATTGTTCTTAATGCTTTCAGTTGTGTGGCCTACGATTGAATTGTTATAACTACGTAACTTGAATCGGGAGAGGAGAATAAGTAGTGAAAACTGGGAGAAAATCGTTTTGTCTTGTGAGATAGGAATATACTAATAAGAATTACGAAGCTCGTTTGAAGATTTTAGAACTTTTTGGCTATTGTTGAATTAACTCACCTAGGAATAGAGTGAATTATTCACCTTGGAAAATTCTACTGCCTTCGGGAGAGGCATTAGATTAACTTAGAATCTCCGCTTTCAATAAATTGGGAAATTACATAAATTATATTAACCAAGATTAATTTGGACTAATCGAGGCGAATTCTCGATCCTAGATTCTTCTCCTATTTGATCTCATTTTTATCGGACTGTCGATTTTATTGATTGTTTTTAGTTTATCGCAATATTTAGTTTTTAATAATTATTCAACCACAAAAATTTCGGTCGTTCAAATAAAATTAGAAATACTAATAAATTGGTACTGTTAGGAGTATGACCTCGAATGCCACTCAGAGGATATTGAGTGAGGGCATTGTACTTGTAGTTATGTAAATCATTAATATAAGGCAATGTATGTTTCTTTATTTACGGGTAGTTACTGGCATTCCTAACTCGTAAATATACATGTAGAAACTAGTCCGTGTATTTGAGAGCAAAACGTTCCACTCCTTATTGGATAAGGGGGTCGGCACTGGAAAGGTTTATAGCTCAAATACTTAATCGTTCGCAAGTCGATGAAACTTGATTGGGCGTTAAGTTTATGTGAAAATTTGTATGACGTGTTCTTTGATATGGAGAGTGCCTGTCGAACACTAATGGTTAGTGGGAGCACACGTTATAGGTATGCTAATTGGATTAGTATACTCGAACCGACTCACCCTTGATTCGTCACACGGATTTCACTTCGGGACAGTCAATGACGGAATCGCAAGGTTGTGATAGGTATTCGTGAACCTTCGACTTGAGGATTTAGTAGGGATGTGCTTGTGACGTCAATATTTTCATTAGAGTAGTTCGACCCTGTAAACCGGAAGGCGGGGGTCAACCTCGACGTGCATCTTGACGGGCAAGTAGCAGGTCCTACTGAATACCAAGATAGAATTCTTTCTCCCGTTAGTGAGCGGGTTATATGTCATATGCGGTTATTGGCAGACGAGATCATAAGTCTTTGGCCAAAGTATTGGAGCTAGTTGTATTGGGTAAACGAGAGCTCGATGCTCTCGATTTGCATTAACGCATTCATAGCGTCAAGTACAGATAGGGTTTGACTGACCGTGACCCTATAACTTGATCAGGACATTTGAAAGAAGGGTTTATACGTATACTAGTATTCACGACATAATGGTTCTTGAATGATCCCATCATTCATTCTCAGTTGGGGTACAATGTAGGCCGCCAGGATGGCTAGGTGGTGCTACTACTCTTTGGTTCCTCCCATTGCTGACTGAGACGGATCTACCGAGTCGCGCAATAGGATTGACGACGGAATGAATCAAGCTAATTCTCTCATTATGAATATTAGATATTGGATGTCTAAATTTGGGACATTAGATGTCTAAATCGATTTATTGGATAAATTGATTTACGTCCTAATGAATTAAATAAATTACTGGGTGATTAATTTAATTCATAAATATAATTATTTCTTGGAGAAATTAATTATGTTATATTAGATTAATTAATCGACACAAAAACATCGGAACGGAATCAGAGTTTATCTGTTTGGACTCTCGGGAGTCCGAAACGAATCGAACTCATCTGATTTTCATCTTGCCCCCCCTCTTTCCACCTACCTTCACCTCTTGTTCTTTTGTGTCCATTTTATAATGGATGAAAAGATTTGTGGGGATCACTCATGTGGCATGAGTTTTCCATCATGTAGGTGAGATTAGAATAAGTAGGGAAGACTTGTATCTCTTATCACCCCATTAATTTCAATGTGAGGAAGAGTTATAGAGAGAGAGAAAAAGGTTTTTCTCAAAGTCTTCTTCTTCTTCATGTGTTCTTGATAATTCTTGGAGAAAAATCAAGAAATCAAAGAGAGAAAATTTGATAAACATACTTAGAGTATATTAATCAAATTCAATAGCTTCATCACTTAGATCTAGCCGTATTCTTGGAGGATAGCAAGGTGATCGTCATCCCGTTCGTTTCTCCGGCGCGTGGCAAGTAGAGGCATTGTAATTTCGACGTTGGATCATTCAAGTACTTGGAGTGCTTTGGATCGTAGGGAAATTCGTTTAAAGCTTGGGGAATAGCTCAAGAGAAGGAATCTATTTAATCGACGGACTACAAGGGTGAGTTTCAATATCTCTTGTGTTTTCGTTTATATATTCGTATATACGTAGCTTGATCGATCCTCGTAGGGATTCGGATCTAATTAATTTTTGTTTCAACGCTTCCACTGGGCCTTCGTTTTAGGCACCGAATTCCAACATGTACTTTGTACATCAGTCCTCGAGGGAACGATACTTTTCTCATCACTTTATTACTTGATTACGACAACGTGCACTTGCGTTCACAAAAATATGTAACAAGTATTTGGCACCGTTGCCGGGGACTGATTGTTTTTACTAATATCAATTTCAGTATTTTTAGTCTTAATTTGAACATTATTTTATTTTTGTGTAAATTTGTTTTTATTTGTTTTCCTTTGAGGAGTTCGTTTGGTGCATGAGAAAATCTGGTAACGAAGGTTTATTCCCTTTGGATACCGAACTCGAACGCACTTTGCAGAAAAATAGGAAGGAAAGACGTGAGTTATTAACTACGGATACCATGGGTGACAACACCGGAAATCAAGGGATTGACAACCCTATTCAGCAAGTTCAAACAGCATTGGCACTCCGAGATTATGCACTTCCACAAATTAATTCAAACTTTTTGGGGATTCGACGCCCGACCATTCAAGCAAACAACTTTGAAATCAAGACGGCTATCATCCAAATGGTGCAAGGATTTGCTGGGAGCGATACAAGGATTTGCTAAGGACATGCCCCCATCATGGTAACCGGATTGGCTGCAGATTCAAACGTTCTACAATGGACCGAGTGCTTCTACACGCACTCTTGTTGATGCAGCCGTTGGAGGTGCTTTAATGGGCAAAATGATGGCTGAAGCTCATTATTTACTGGAAGCTATGGCGGCAAATGCTTATCAGTGGCCTTCAGAACGTGTGAATCCAAAGCTGGTTATGGGAATTTCAGACAACGATCCAATCTCTACACTATCAGCCCAAGTTGCAGCTTTAACTCAACAACTGCAAGCCTTTTCACATACTCTTTCTACCAACACCATGGAAACTTGCAATTGGTGCAACGGATCTCATCCTACTGCTGAATGTCAAGTCGAAAATCCTTTTGAGCAATCTCAAATGGAACAAGCTCAATTTGTGGGAAATGGAAATCGTCATAACAACCCGTATTCTAACACTTACAACCAAGGGTGGCGAAATCATCCCAATCTTTCATGGAGGAACGGGAAAGCTTTGAATAAACCTCCGCAAGCTCAATTCACTCAGCCGCAACAGCAGCCCCCTCAACCACCAATGGTTTCTTTAGAAGATGCTCTTGCTCAAATGGCGGCTAACACGAGCCAATTCATGACTCGCACGGAAACTACTCTACAAAATTATTCTGCTTCTATTCGTAATTTGGAAGTCCAAATGGGGCAGATCACAAATTTATTATCTTCTCGACCTCAAGATGTATTACCAAGTGCTACCGAGATGAATCCCAAGGAAAATGTGCAAGCTATCGAGCTACGAAGTGGAAAGGAGCTACACGAGCAGCCCAAGAGTAGCAAGGAAAAGAGCAGCCCCGTTGAGAAAATGAAGGACAAAGAACCCAAATCAAAAGCAGTCTTGACCAATCATCCTACACCACCAATCCCATTCCCATAACGTCTTCAAAAGCAAAATTGGACAAGCAATTATCCAAGTTTCTTGATGTCTTCAAGAAATTGCATATCAATATTCCATTTGCCGATGCCTTAGAACAAATGCCGAGCTATGTGAAATTTATGAAGGAGATCTTATCTAACAAAAGGAAGCTCGAAGAATATGAAACAGTGGCATTGACTGAAGAGTGCAATGCTATTTTGCAGAAAAAGCTCCCGCCTAAATTGAGGGATCCGGGAAGTTTCACTATACCATGCACTATTGGAAACTCGTCCTTTGATAGAGCTTTATGTGATCTCGGAGCCATCATTAATCTTATGCCCCTTTCCATTTTCAAGAAGCTAAGTATTGGGGAGGCCAAGCCGACTATGGTCTCTTTACAACTAGCTTATAGATCCATCAAATACCCGAGAGGGGTAATAGAAGACGTCCTGGTCAAGGTCGATAAATTCATTTTTCCTGGTGATTTTATTGTGCTTGATATGGAGGAGGACCATGACATCCCAATTATCTTGGGAAGACCATTTTTAGCGACCAGCCAAACTCTAATTGATGTGGAAAAAGGGAAACTCACTTTACGAGTTCAAGAGGAGCAAGTCACTTTCAATATATTTCGATCTATGCAACATCCTAGTTATGTCGAGAATTGCTTTCAAATTGACGTCATTGACTCGTGTGTAAGAAGGGCTTTTCGGGAGAGCTATCCATCAGATCCACTGAAGTCCATTTTAGTCGGATCCTTTACCGAATTGAATTCAGAGCATGTAGCCTATTTACGACACATGGATGCGTTACCACCATTTTTTACTCATAGACCATGTGAGGAGCTCGATAGTTCACCAACTCGACCCTTCCCATCAATTCAGAGGCCCCCAAAGCTAGAGCTTAACCAGCTATTAATACATTTCAAATATTCATTTTTGGGGCCCGACGATTCCATGCCTGTCATCCTTTCTGCCACTTTGGCGGCTGATCAAGAGGAGATATTGTTGAGAGTATTGAGGAAGTACAAATCTGCCCTTGGATGGTCTATTGCGGATATCAAAGGAATCAGACCGTCCATTTGTTTGCATAGGATTTTGATGGAGGAAGACTACAAAACCTCTGTGGAGCATCAACGTCGGTTAAATCCGAATATGAAAGAGGTGGTAAAAGTCGAGGTTTTAAAACTCCTCGATGCAGGTATGATCTTTCCTATTTCTAATAGCAAGTGGGTAAGTCCGGTTCAAATTGTGTCAAAGAAGGGTGGGATAACGATTATTCAAAATGATAATAATGAATTAGTTCCCATTAGAATTGTTACGAGGTGGCGTATGTGTATAGATTACAGAGAATTAAATAAGCCACTAGAAAAGACCACTTTCCTTTACCGTTTATTGATCAAATGTTAGATAGATTAGCCGGACACGATTTTTACTGCTTTCTTGATGGTTATTCTGGGTATAATTAGATTTATATAGCCCAGAAGACCAACAAAAGACGACGTTTACATGTCCTTATGGCATTTTTACTTATAGGCGCATGCCTTTTGGTTTATGTAACGCGCCGGCCACTTTTCAAAGGTGTATGATGGCTATTTTTTCTGACATGGTAGAGCATTGTATTGAAATTTGTATGGATGATTTTTCTGTTTTCGGTGATTCGTTTGATTTATGCTTGCAGAATTTTCAGAAAGTCCTAAAAATATGCGAAGAGACTAATTTGGTATTAAACTGGGAGAAGTGCCATTTTATGGTCCAGGAGGGCATTGTGCCAGGCCATCGCATATCTTCCCATGGGATTGAAGTCGACCGTGCTAAAATTGAAACGATTTAGAAGATGCCTCCACCTACTTAAGTCCATGAGCCTTCCATTTGAATTAATGTACGACGCTAGCAATTTTGCCATTGGGGCTGTTTTGGGACAGCGAAGGGGAAAAGTGTTCCATGTCGTGTATTATGCAAGCCGAACCCTTGACGACGCTCAAAGGAATTATGCCACGACAGAAAAAGAATTACTGGCAGTGATTTTCGCTTTTGATAAATTCCGCGCTTATTTGTTAGGAACAAAAGTGGTTGTGTGGACTGACCATTTGGCAATCAAATACCTTTTGGAAAAGAAGGATGCTAAACCAAGGTTGATTAGGTGGGTGCTTCTACTACAAGAATTCAATTTGCATATTCAATACAAGAAAAGGACCGAGAATGTCATTGCAGATCACCTTTCACGCTTAGAAAATCCCCTCGAGAAGGCGGAGAGTCATCCACCGATTGTGGAAAATTTTCCCAACGAACAGCTCTACAAGCTGGATGCGCAACAAGCACCTTGGTACGCTGATCTAGTGAACTATCTTGCAAGCAACATAATTCTGAATGACTTCTTGCGTCATCAAAAGAAGAAGCTGATTTCAGACGTAAAGTACTACTTATGGGACGACCCTTTTCTTTTTAAAAGATGTCCTGAACGAATCATTCATAGGTGTATTCCGGACGAGGAAATTCACAGCGTGTTGAGTCATTGCCATGCATCACCTTATGGCGGGCATTTTGGTGGCAATAGGATAGCGGCAAAAGTTTTGCAGTCGGGTTTCTACTGGCCATCGTTATTCAAGGATACTCATTCTTTTGTGTCCACGTGTGACCGGTGTCAACAGACAGGAAACATCTTAAGACGACATGAAATGCCGTTAAACATTATACTTGAGGTTGAATTGTTCGACGTATGGGGGATCGACTTTATGGGTCCATTCCCTCCATCAAATAAGAACCTATATATTCTAGTAGCACTGGACTACGTTTCGAAGTGGGTCGAAGCAGTGGCACTACCAACAAATGGGTCCAATGTCGTGATCAAATTCATAAAAAAATGCATTTTCATGCGTTTTGGGACTCCACGTGCAATTATCAGTGATGGTGGCTCACATTTTGACAAGAAGTTCCTTGATGCGGTCTTAAAGAAATACGAAGTCACTCATCGTGTTGCTACAGCCTACCATCCCCAAACGAGTGGCCAATTTGAAATATCCAATCGAGAGCTAAAGTGGATCTTAGAAAAAACAGTCAACTCGTCTCGAAAGGATTGGTCCTTCAAACTCAACGATGCACTTTGGGCATACCGTACAGCGTACAAGACACCCATTGGCATGTCACCGTATTGGTTGCTTTTTGGGAAAGGTTGTCATTTGCCGGTAGAGATGGAGCATCGTGTATATTGGGCGATCAAGAAACTTAATTTTGATCTTAAATCGGCCGGTGAAAAGCGCTATTTGCATTTGAATGAGTTAGAGGAGATACGTCATGATGCCTACGAGAATACTAAACCTTATAAGGAGGGAACCAAGGAGTGGCATGATAAGCACATTATACATCGAGAGTTCGTTCCGGGTCAAAAGGTTTATTATTTAATTCTCGCTTGCGGTTATTTCCCAGGAAATTACGCTAACGATGGTCGGGACCATTCACTGTAGTTCAAGTATTTCCACACGGAGCAGTGGAGGTACAATGTGAGAATCGAAAATTTAAAGTAAACGGACAACGGTTGAAGATCTACACGGGTGATCCAATGGACGCGCAGAAGTCGACAGTCGTCCTATCCATCGTGGAGTGAATTCTAGCAAAGTCCGGCTGAAGACTATAAATTTAGCGCTCCTCGGGAGGCAACCCGAGGATTAGTTGTAGATTTTAGTTTTTCGTTGTTTTCCTTCATTTTAGGAGTCTTTTTTCGGCATTTTTGCTTTGCTATGCTTCTCTCTCATGTTCTATGTATTTTTCACTTGAAAAACCTATGCAGGAACTTCTCCAGGGCAAATTTTAACTTAGGGCCGCGGCACACTAAGAGCGGGCCGCAGCACACACGATTCTCAAAATTCCGTTAAACTAGCTGTACTAGGGGCCGCAACACGAGAGTGCTGAGCCGCAGCACACTTGCCCCCAGAGCCGCGGCACGTTGATGATAGGCCGCAGCACGCCAAAGGTCCAGAAATACGCCCAGTTGCCTGTACCACGATCCGCGGCACGACAGCTTTGAGCCACGGCACACTAGCTCTGGAAGCCGCGGCATGCTGTTTTGAGCCTCGGCACACTGTCAATTGCCCCACAACAACTAAACCTGCTGTACCCTGGGCCGCGGCTCACTTGCTACGTGTCGCGGCCCCTGATGAAGAATTTAAAGGGGCTGGGCAGGTTAGAATTTAGTGGGCAGAGACAAAGGTATTCTTCAACCCTTCTTCTTCCGCGTGGCACAATAGGTTTCCCTTAAAGCAAATTCTTCTTCTTAGCTTCTTAGATCCAACACCAGGAATTCGCTATGGCCCAAAAGAGAAAGTTGAGTTCTACAAGGACTAGGACTCGATCATCCCCCTCGAGAGAGGAAAGCTCGAAAAATCGGACGGAAGGGCCATCCCAACAATTCTCCGACCCCGAGATCCATCAAATTTTTAATGAGAGAATTCGTCCTCGACCCATAATTCCTGAGCGGGGATTCACCCCCGTCCCCCAAGACGGTGAACTATTAACAATGATCACTGAAATAGGATGGACAAGATTCGTCGCACAACCCGAACCAGCAGTAATCTCTATCGTACAAGAATTCTACGCCAGTGCTTTATTACTACATATCCAGGGAGGGTAGATGTTGGGAAGACCGGATATACGTACTGAGGTCATTGTCCGTGGCCAGATAGTGGACTTCTCGGCAGCCGCGATTCGGATGTTATACGAGCTTCTCGAGGTAGAATCGGCATTCACGCGGACAATGTGTATCCCCTCGAGGGAGGCTTTGCTAGAGACACTTGCTTAGCCGGATTCCGTTTGGGAAACGCACGTCCCGGGGTCCACAGCTTTCTTCTTCAAGAGTTCCCATCTCAGTCGGCTAGGGCGAGCTCGGCTATATTTTCTCTGCTCGCGAGTCGACCCTACTTCGCAGATCCGCTCTGTCCTGTTTCCTCATGCCCGACTACTATATGCTGTTAGGAATACTTGTTGGATTTTGATGATGTCATTAATGTAATTCAAATGATTATTACTTGGCAAAAATGTAAGGAATAACCAAATGAGTATCTTCCATAGGCCGTATCTGTGATAAGATAAATACTTGGCAAAATGTAAAGAAGAACCAAATAACTATCTTCTATAGGCCAAATAAGTTAGGCTCAAATCGGCTAAGTACAAAGGTACAGATAAGCACATCAGAGAAGTACAGCCGAGTCAAATCAGAGAAGTTCTGGTCAACAAAAAAATTCATCAGAGATGTTTGACCAGACTGTAGTCAAGTGATCAGCAGACTAAGTCATCTGAAGACTGACCATCAGACAAGTCAAAATTCATCAAGACAAAAGACTCCAGACAAGTCATCTGATCAGGCGAGTCTCAACAGTCATCACAGAAGTCATCGACAGAGAAGTCCAAACTGCGGAGAAGATGAGTGGATATCAGCCAACTTGACTTATAAGAGATCAGCCAAGTACTCCAATTCCACGTCAGCATGCGTTGAATAGTCAACGTTTACGGAAAGTCACATGCAAACGTGAAGAGACAAATTGGAGAGATTCCCGCAAGGATATGAATTAAATAATTCATACAGACCTACCACTGAAGACTTTATTCTTATTCTATTCAAAAGATCCGGTGCCTCACATGCAAAGTCTTCACAACGGTATAAAGATGGATTAAAATATGAGAATCCAGCCTTGCAACGTTCAAAAAAATAAACAAAGAAGTTTATTTCTCCAATGGATAGATTTGTTACAAGATTTGCAATGGCTATGAAGTATGCTCAAGGATCGACACTTATATATTCGAAGATTTGAAGATGAGCAGTACGATGCGAACAAAACTCTCAAGCGATCAAAGTTATCAAAGCGATCAAAGCAATCATATAGCATCGTGAAAAGAGCAGTCGAAGTTCTTATTTGAAGAAAGATCTTAGTTGGAGAAGACAAACATTCTTGTCTTAAAACCTGAGTTCGGAGTACTTCACTGGTTGAAGTTGCAAGACTGATAGGCATCCGAGTATTTGAATAATCAAGTGGTGCTAGGCAGTCAAAGAGGAGTTGCAACGACGGGATTTCCACTGGTTGAAAGTTGTTGTAGCTAAGTAAAAGAATCACTGTAATATTTATCACTGGTTGAGAATTATAGTGGATTCATCTCCAACTGGTTTGGAGAAAGTGGATTAGTAGAGGATTATCCCACCTCTGAGACCACTATAAATTGCCTGCGTGTTTTACTGTTTTCAGCATCACACTTAAATGTTGCATTCATACTTTACTGTTCCATTACTTAGCTTTGTTTTCGTCATCAGCTGATTTCCACATATCTATCAGCTGAGAAACTCACTCTTCGAAGAAAAGAGTTTAAGACTTTCAATAAGTCTATTCACCCCCCTAGACTTATTCCTGGACGACTTGTGATCTACAAGTGGTATCGGAGACGTTGGTTTATTTATTTCACGAACCAGATCCATATATCAAGGATATATGTTTTTTAAAACTCTCATTTTAAAATAGAACACATGAAACACATGCATTCTAGATTACCTGTGTTTTCAGTTGACGAGTATGATCTTTGGAAGATATGGATGCAGGCACACTTATCTTCAATCCGTGATGACATGTGGCGTATCATAGAGGACGACCCGTTCATATTCGAGAAGGACAACACTCCTAAGGAAATTGCAGCTGGGAAGCCAGAAAAGATCCCAAAGAAGAGGACGGAGCTGACCCCAGAAGAAAGAAAGCTGGACAACCTAGACAACCGCGCCAGAGATGTGCGATACCAAACCCTTGAAAAATCAACAATGGTCAATATTAAAAATTGCAAAAATGCCAAAGAGATTTGGGATACCCTTGCTGTGATGTGCGAAGGTACCGAGCTAATAAAAGAAACAAGTTGTCAATCGCTACCCAGAAGTTTGACAACTTCAAGATGAAGACCGGAGAATCCATAGACCAGGTGGACACAAGGTTCACAGAGATCATCAATGAAATCAATTCACTGGGAAAATCCTATGGCAACAGGGAGACGGCCCTGAAGGTTCTGAGATCACTTAACCCAGAGTGGAATATGAAGGCGGTAGCCATGAGGGAATCTAAAGACCTCAATAAAATCAAGATTCAAGAACTATTCTCTTACCTGAAGGCTTATGAATTCGAACTCCCAAGTTCATCATCAAACGAGCCTGCAGAGAAGGGAATATCATTTGCAGCCGAGTCCCCCGCCAAAAGCCAATCTGAAGTTAAACCTCCAAATCCACTCGATTTCGAGGAAGAAATGGCGTTCATCATGCAAAGGTTCAGCAACTTCAGAAAGAATTACTCCAAATATAAAAAGAATTATAAGGAGAATCCCTGAAGAAACCAAAAAGCCGGAAGCTGGAAGGTGGAGTGTTACAACTGCCATAAGAGAGGACATATTCAAATCGAATCTTAAGAAGGACGATATCAAGAAGGAGGTGATCAGAAAAGAAGACCGAAGGAAGGCCCTCATCGGACAAGATAAAGAGCGTGTAGAGTCAAGCAGCGGATTCTTCTCTGATGATGATGAAGAATATGATTGTCTGATGGCCAACCTAGCTGATAAAGAGGTAACATCGAAACCTTCTAATTCAATCAATAGTTCACCCATGTCACAAGATATGGACTTGCACGAATCTGTCAATCAGATACTTAAGGATTTTGAGACACTAAAATCTGCACACCTATCTGTATCATCCGAGCAGACTCTGCTGCAAGATGAGAATAGGCAGCTGAAAAATGATTTTGAAAAACTCAGCCTAGAATTGAATAAAGTAAAATCTGATCTTGAAAACCAGGCTGCAGTTAACTTGAAAAACGAGGCTGATGTCACTACAGCTGAGATAAAACGATTAACTGTTTCGAATAGTGAAAAATTAGCTGCACTTTCTCATGTCAAAGCCGAGTTTACTAAACTGACTCAGGCGCAAGAAATAACCTCCCTAAAGGCATCTCTAACTCTGGATGAATTGTGTACCAATAAAAGTTCACTATATTCCAGATCAGGCCTTGGATATGACCCCTACACTCCCTCTTGTTCTAAAACCACTTTCATCAAGGGAGAAATAATTGTCTCATCTGTTGATCCTATATACAAACCTGTATTTAAAAACAGGCAACAACCAAGTCACAAGTCTAGGCTGCAGCCAAGGTATACAAGGCAGCCACCTAGACAAGCGACTAGGCAATGGCCAAGGCAGAAGCAGCAGCCCAGACAACATGCCCACTATTATCAAAAACTCCCCAAAAACAGATTTCAAAATGGGAGGGGAAAATGGAAACCTCAAGGTTATCTTAATTTTCAAAATGAACAAGTGTGGAGACCTGAAAGATTTAATAAACGGTCGCCGAGTTTGTTCAAACAAATAGCCTTTTTTGAGTATAGTAGGTCCGGCGTGGTCTCAGCCAGGGTTTAGAAATGGCCCACACTACCAATATTATGCGGCATATCCGGTATACAATCCTAACAGAGGATATAGACCCAGACCTTGCACACCTTATAGGGGTAATCAATCTAGTTTTTACAATCCAAGGAGAAATCAATTCTCCAGGAAACCATCTAACCCCAGAGGACCCACACAGATTTGGGTACCTAAATCTCTGCTTGTATGATTGCAGAAAAGGTGGAAGGACTACTACTACATCTCCACAAATTCAATCATTGGAGGTGAATAATGGTTTGTAGATTCCGGATGCTCAAGGCATATGACCGGGAACAAGAAGGTGCTGACAAAATATACCAAAGAAAGAGGTCCAGACGTAACCTTTCGAGAAAGCTCTAGAGTACAAACAAAAGGCTTTGGAGAGCTGCACCGAGAAAATATCACTATATTCAAAGTTTATTATGTCAAAGGGCTCAAGTATAATCTCTTGAGCATAAGCCAGTTTTGTGATGAAAAGAATCTAGTAGTCTTCACCATTTGGAAATGTATGATATATATCCTATCTGGAGAGTTGAAGCTACTGTTAGGAATACTTGTTAGATTTTGATGATGTCATTAATGTAATTCAAATGTTTATTACTTGGCAAAAATATAAGGAAGAACCAAATGAGTATCTTCCATAGGCCAAATTATGTTAAGTTTAATACTTGGGAAAATGTGAAGAAGAACCAAATGAGTATCTTCTATAGGCCAAAATAAGTTAGGCTCAAATCGGCTAAGTACAAAAGTACAGCTAAGTTCATCAGAGAAGTACAGCCAAGTCAAGTTAGAGAAGTTCTGGTCAAAGAAAAATTAATCAGAGATGTTTGACCAGACTGCAGTCAAGTGACTTCAGACAAGTCATCTGATTAGGCGAGTCTCAAACAGTCACCATCAGAGAAGTCTAAACTGCAGAGAAGATGACTATACATCAGCCTACTTGAGATCAGCCAATTACTCCAAAGTCCACGTCAGCATGCGTTTAATCGTTAAATATTATGGAAAGTCACATGCAAGCGTGAAGAGACATATTGGAGAGATTCCCGCAAGGATATGAATTAAATAATTCATCCAGACCTACCACTGAAGACTTTAATCTTTTTATATTCAAAGGATACAGCGCCTCACATGCAAAATCTTCAAAACGGTCGGACGATGGATTAAAATATGGGAATCCAGCCTTGCAACGTTCAGAAAAATAAACAATGAAGTCTTTCTCCAACGGATGGATTTGTTACAAGATTTGCAACGGCTATGAAGAATGCTCAAAGATCAACACCTATATATATATATATCCGAAAATTTGAAGTTGAGCAAACACCGGTGCGAACAAAATCTCAAGCAATCAAAGTATTCAAAGCAATCAAAAAGCGAACTATAGCATCATGAAAAGAGCAGTTCTCAAAAGTTCATACTTGAAGAAGCTCTTAGTTGGAGAAGACAAAAACTCGTGTCTTTAATCCTGAGTTCGGGGTACTTCACTGGTTGAAGTTCAAGACTGTAAAGGCATCCAAGGATTGCGGATCAAGAGGTGCAAGGCAGTCAAGTGAGTTGCAACGGCGAGGATTTTCACTGGTTGGAAGCTGTTGTAATTTGGTTGAATCACTGTAATCTTTCTCACTGGTTGACAATTATAGTGAATTCATCTCCAACTAGTTTGAAGAAAAGTGGATTAGTAGAGGATTACCCCACCTCTGAGACCACTATAACTGCCTGCGTATTTTACTGTTTTATAGCATCATACTTTAACTGCTGCATTCATTGTTAAGTGTTTCATTAGTTGTTTTGTATTCGCCATCAGCTGACTTCCGCACGTATTGAGTACAAACGACTCTAAGTCATTTGCATATATATCAATCGAAGAAACTTACTCTTCGTGAAAAAGAGTTTAAGAGTTTCAATAAGTCTATTCACCCCCCCTCTAGACTTATTCCTGGACGACTTGTGACCTACAAGTGGTATCAGAGAGGTTGGTTCATTTATTTCACGAACCAGATCCATATATCGAGGATATATATTTTTTTAACTCTCATTGTAAAATAGAACACATGCATTCTAGATTACCTGTGTTTTTAGTTGACGAGTATGATCTTTGTAAGATAAGGATGCAGACACACTTATCTTCAATCCATGACGACATGTGGTGCATCATAGAGGACGGTCCATTCACCTTTGAGAAGGACAACACTCCCGAGGAGATTGCAGCAGGGAAGCCAGAGAAGATCCCAAAGAAGAGGACAGAACTGACCCCCGAAGAAAGAAAGCTGGCCAACCTTGACAACCGGGCCAGAGACGTGCTGTATCAAACTCTTGACAAATCAACAATGGTCAAGATCAAAAACTGCAAAAACGCCAAGGAAATCTGGGACACATTAGCCTTAATGTGTGAGGGAACAGAGCTGATCAAAGAGAACAAGTTGTCAATTGCTACTCAAAAATTTGACAACTTCAAAATGAATAATGTCGAATCAATAGACCAAGTGGACACAAGGTTCACTGAGATCATCAATGAGATCAACTCCCTTGGTAAATCTTATGGCAACAGGGAAATTGCGCTGAAGGTCCTAAGATCTCTCAATCCTGAATGGAGCATGAAGGCAGTGGCCATGAGAGAATCCAAGGATCTTAATAAAATAAAGATCCAAGAGCTGTTCTCAGACCTGAAGGCTTATGAGTTCAAGCTCCCAAGTTCATCATCAACCAAGCCTGCAGAGAAAGGAATAGCCTTTGCAGCCGAGTCCCCCGCCAAGAGCTTATCTGATGTAAAGCCTCCAAATCCATTAGATTTTGAGGAAGAAATGGCGTTCATAATGCAGAGGTTCAGTAACTTCTGGAAGAACTACTCCAAATACAAGAAGAATTATAAGGAGAATCCCAGAAGAAACCAAAAGGCCGGAAGCTGGAAGGTGGAGTGCTACAACTGCCATAAAACATGACACATTCAAATCGACTGTCCTGATCTTAAGAAGGACGAGAGCAATAAGGAGGTGAGCAGAAAAGAAGATCTAAGGAAGGCCTTCAACGGAGAAGATCAAGAGCGTGTAGAGTTAAGCATCGGATTCTTCTCTGATGATGATGAAGAGTATGATTGCCTGATGGCCAACCTAGCTGATGAAGAGGTAACATCAAAACCCTCTGTTTCAAATAATAGTTCAGCCATATCACAAGATATGGACTTGCACGAAATTGTAAATCAGCTACTTAAGGATGTTGAGACACTAAAATCTGCACACCTATCTATATCAGCTGAGAAGACTCAGCTGCAAGAAGAGAATAGGCAGCTGAAAAATGATTTTGAAAAGCTCAGCCTAGAATTGAATAAAGTAAAATCTGATTTTGAAAACCAGGCTGCAGTTAACTTGAACAACCAGGCTGATGTCACTACAACTGAGATACAATGATTAACTGTTTTGAATAGTGAAAAATCAGCTGCACTTGCTCATGTCAAATCCGAATTTACTAAACTGACTCAGGTAAATAAGACTCAGGCACAGGAAATAACCTCCCTGAAGACGTCTCTAACTCTGGATGAATTGTGTACTAATAAGAGGCCACTATATTCTAGATCAGGCCTTGGATATGATCCTCACACTCCCTCTAGTTCTAAAACCACTTTCATCAAGGGAGAAACAATTGTCTCGTCTGCTGAGCCTATATACAAACCTGTATTTAAAAAGCAGGCAACAGCCGAGTCACAAGTCTAGGCTGTAGCCAGGGTTCACAAGGCAGCCACCTAGACAAGCGACTAGGCAATGGCCAAGGCAGAAGCAGCAGCCCAGACAACATGCCCATTATTATCAAAAACTCCCCAAAAACAGATTTCAAAATGGGAGGGGCGGATGGAAACCTCAAGGTTATCCTAATTTTAAAAATGAACAAGTGTGGAGACCTCAAAGATTTAATAAATGGTCTCAGCCAAGGTTTAGAAATGGACCACACAACCAATATTATGAGGAATATCTGCTATAAAATCCTAACAGAGGATACAGACCTAGACCTTACACACCTTATAGGGGTAATAATAATAACAATTTTCACAATCCAAGGAGAAATCAATTCTCCAGGAAACCATCTAACCCTAGAGGACCCACATAGATTTGGGTACCTAAATCTATGCTTGTATGATTGCAGAAAAGGTGGAAGGACTACTACCACATCTCCACAAACTCAAACTTTGGAGGTGAAGAATGGTTTGTAGATTCTGGATGCTCGAGGCACATGACCGGGAACAAGAAGATGCTGACAAAATATACCAAAGAAAGAGGTCCAGATGTAACCTTTGGAGATAGCTCTAGAGGACAAACAAAGGGCTTTGGAGAGTTGCACCGAGGAAACATCATTATATCCGAAGTTCACTATGTCAAAGGGCTCAAGTATAATCTCCTGAGCATAAGCCAGTTTTGCGATGAAAAGAATCTAGTAGTCTTCACCATTTGAAAATGTATGGTGATAGATATCCTATCTGGAGAGGTGAAGCTACAAGGATTCAGAAGGAGAGATGTCTATATGATAGATTGGAACACAAGAACTCATAATACCTGTTTTCTATCTAAGACAATAGCTGAGAACGGATGGCTGTGGCACAAAAGATTATGTCATCTGAACTTCAAAGTCATCAACAAGATTAGTTCTCAGAAGCTGGTCAGAGGACTTACAGAGGAAGCATTCAACAAGGAAGCTCTCTGTGATGCGTGTCAGAAAGGAAAGCAGACCCGAGCATCATTCAAACCAGTCCAGCCTACAACCATCACATCGAGGATCTTAGATCTACTCCATATAGATCTATTTGGTCCTATCAAGCCGAGGACTCTAAGTGGCAGAAAACATGCTCTAGTAGTGGTGGATGACTACTCAAGGTACACATGGATTATCTTCTTGTATAAGAAGAGTGAAACCTTGACCAAGCTACGTGGGCTGCTGAGAAGGATCCAGAATGAGAAATCCCTCTCAATCATCAAGATCAGATCAGATAGAGGAGGAGAATTTCTCAACAAGGCGATCACTGATTACAACGATCAGAATGGAATCCAGCATGAGCTCTCTGCAGCTAGGACACCCCAGCAGAATGGTGTTGCCGAAAGAAGAAATAGAACCCTAAAGAAAGCAGCCAGGTCCATGATTGCAGAAGCAGACCTGCCCAAGAGGTTCTGGGCTGAAGCTGTCAACACAGCTTGCCATACTCAGAACAGGAGTATGATAGTAGGGAGACATGGCAAAACTCCTTATGAGGTTTGGAATAACAGAACACCTACTGTTGCTTACTTTCATATTTTTGGTTGTAAGTGTTTCATCCACAACAACGGTAAAATACAACTAAATGCCTTTGATGCTAAAACTGATGATGGTCTCTTTATGGGATACTCAGAAAGAAGCAAGGCATATAGAGTCTTTAACAAAAGAACCTTAGTTGTGGAGGAAACACCTCATGTTGTATTTGATGAATCTACTGTTGAGTACAGGAAACAAGTTGAGCTAATTGAGAATAAGCTCAAATCCGCAACCCTCGAAGAAGTCATTGTACATGATATAGGAATGGTGGACTCATCTGCAGATCAGCCTGAAGACCCAACTGTAGCTGCTGAAGACCCAACTGCGGATCAGACAGGAACACCAAATCTACCTGATCCAGTTGCCGCTGATGAAGACCCATCTGTAGCTCAAAAAGACTCATCTGCAAACCAGACCAGATCCCAACCTGCAGATGACAAGACGGTAGCTGATCCAGTTGCAGACCAAGGTAATCAGATCCAAGCTGATGCAGACAGAGAGGAAATCCACCAGAGAAAATATACAGGGGGAACAGACCCTGAAGAAGAAGATATCCCCAAGTGGCTTAAAGACCATCCAATCCAACAAATCATTGGGAAACTGACTGATGGAGTTAAGACAAGACAATTTACTCTACCCGCAGGAATGGCAATGTTTTCTTGCTTCATGTCCCAGATAGAACCCAAGACAACAGAACAAGCCTTGGAAGATTATTCCTGGATCAATGCCATGCAATAGGAGCATGAACAAATGGAAAGGAGCAATGTTTGGGAACTAACAGACAGACCATATCATAAGAAGGTTATTGGCACCAAATGGGTGTACAAAAACAAAAGTGACGAATATTGAGCTGTTGTTAGGAATAAAGCCAGACTTGTTGCTAAAGGATATGCACTGTGTGAAAGGATAGATTTTGATGAAACCTATGCTCCTGTTGCAAGATTAGAAGCCATCAGACTATTCCTCGCATATGCCGCATTCAAGGATTTTGAAGTCTATCAGATGGATGTAAAAAGTGCATTTCTTAATGGAATTCTAGAAGAAGAAGTCTATGTGGAGCAACCCCCATGATTTGTCAAAGGAGACAAAGTCTACAAGCTGTTGAAAGCTCTATATGGACTTAAGTAAGCACCAAGAGCTTGGTATGAAATCTTATCTGTATTTATTGATAAGAACGGTTTCTGCAAAGGGAAGGTGGACAAGACCTTATTCAGAGTGGAGCACGAAGGCCACATATTGATAGTTCATATATATGTGGATGACATTATATTTGGCTCAACCAACCTAGAGCTGTGTGAGAAATTCTCAAATCTCATGCAAGGAGAATTTGAGATGAGTATGATGGGAAAGCTTAACTTCTTTCTTGGATTACAAGTCAAGCAGATGGAAAATGGAATTTTCATCAATCAAGCCAAATATACCCGAGATCTAATCAAGATATTTGGAATGGAATCAGCCAAACCAGCAAGAATTCTTATGAGCACAAGTACTCACCTAGATGCAGATGAGGGAGGCATATCAGTGGATTCAACCCACTACAGAGGACTTATTGGATCATTGCTATACCTCACTGCAAGCAGACCAGACATATCTTATGCCGTAGGAGTATGCGCGCGATTTGATCAAGCCTAGCGATGCACCGAGATGCAGCCAAGAGAATAATTAAATACCTTAAGTCTACAATCAGTGTTGGACTATGGTATCCCAAGGACGATAACTTCGAGCTATCAGGATATTCAGATGCAGATTTCGCAGGATGCAAAATTAATAGGAAAAGCACTAGTGAACATGCCAATTCCTAGGAACCAGACTGATATCCTGGTTAAGGAAGAAGCAAGTGTCAAACTCTATCTCCACCACAAAGTCAGAGTACCTAGCTTCAGGTAGTTGTTGTGCCCAGATCTTGTGGATCAGACAACAGCTAAGGCACTACAACATCATTGCCAATGAAGTTCCTATCTGGTGTGACAACAACAGTGCTATTACAATAACCAACAATCCGGTTTTGCATTCAAGGACCAAGCACATTGATGTTAAGCATCACTTCATTAGAGATCACGTGCTTAACAAGAGAGTAAGAGTTGAAAGAGTCGGCACAGACTATCAAATTGTTGATATCTTCACCAAACCTTTGCCAGAAGAAAGGTTTTTGGAGCTGAGCAGAGAACTTGGTTTACTAGATTGGGAATCTAGTACTGAAGAAAAAGCTAGCTGAAGCAGAGCAGACGAAGGACGGACTTAGCTGATCACAGGAATCAGACCCTACCTGATGCAGATGAGAAGACGAAGGACAGACGAAGAAACCTAGCTGATCAAAACCACAGGCGAGAAGTCAAAGGAGTCAACTCACCTGATGCAGAGCAGTCAACAGTCAACGGTCAACCAGCTAAATTTTCTAATCCTGACCGACCTCTAAATATTATATTATTATCTGCTATTTATATATAATAATATCATATTATTTTTTGGTTCACAAGTGGCATAATACTTATATGCTTAAAATACACGTGGCAATCACATATTCAATCGACCTCCACTGTGACCAATTAAAATCCAACCGTCCATTTTCAAACTCAAAACCTGGACCACCGATTAAAATTTGGATTTTAAAAAGGAATCCTCAAAAGGTGGACCACCGATTTAAAATAAATGATTATTTATTTACAGCGTCGTTTCATTTTCCTTTTAAGGATGGAAAAGCCCTTTCACTCTACCTTTACCAATCTTTCGAAAACCCTAATTTACAGAGCAGAAATTCCTTCGAACTATCAATACACTAAGAAATCGTTTATCTTGCAGAAATGGAATCTTATTTTGAAGGCGTAAATCTGAAGGCTGCCAAGGACCAGATCATTTCTCCCTAGTCGTTGATTTTAAAGGACTTTTGGAATCGAATCTGGAAAACAACGATGTGCTCGACCTTATCTGCTCGATGAAGATGAATGCGATCTACCCATTTTTGGATATCAGCCCCATGCACTTGTTCAAGGAGGACGTTATAGAATTTTCCCGCGAAGCCCAAGTGATTGAAGCGGGGATTAGAAGCACCGTCGGCGGAGTACAAGTGGACATATCACCGGAGACGATCCGAAAAGTTTTTGGAATGAAGAATCGTGGCGTGGCGGTCGAAGCCCTTAGACAGAGCACAGCCGATACTTGGCTGAAGATTAAGGCGGTCGACCAACCGGAGAAGCTAAAGCTCACTGCCAAGAGGAGTGAAGTTAAAAAGGTGTATCGCTATGTGTTGGACATAACCAACAAAATAGTCATGGGCATGGCCGGCAGCTACGACCAACTGTCGTCGGCTAAATTTATGGTGCTGGGAGCACTAATCCAAGACGAGCCGATTGATTGGTCATATTATATTTATAGGCAGTTGGTGTGCGAGGTCAACAAGGCCGAGTGGCTTGTTGAAGAGAAGAAGTTTAAATCCAAGCTGGCATTCGGAACGCAGCTTAGTTGGATTCTGGAGAAGCTGGGTGTGGCGAAGGGAAATGCTGATCCCTTCCACATCAATAAGAGACTTGGTCATCTAGACCAAGAGACATTGAGGAGGCTAGGAAGCAAAAGAAGAGCAGCTCAGATGTTAAAACAACTGTCTGATCAGGGACCTTCCTACAAATACCCTGAATCATCAGACGAGTCCAACCAGGCTGCAGCCCGCAACCCACCTGCAGCCCAGTTGGATACAGAGTCAAACAATACGCCTATTTCTCTTCATTCCAAGAGAAGGGGACCAGCCCCTGGTGAGCCATCCATCATGCATTCCTCACCAGAAACATCTCCAAAGAGGCCCAGGCGATTGCAGTTCAGCGAAGGGGAGCAGCCAGAGCACTTCAGCCCTGCAGCCAGGTCACCTATTAACCTGGAGGACCAGCCTGCTCCAGCCAGCCTGGAGACCCAGATTGTCCCTCTTCTCACTCCTTAGTACATTTGAGAAGAAGAGGAAGCAGGCTTGATCATCAACATACCTGAGGAGAATTACAGCTTCAACCTACTCGACAACAACCTCTTCAATCTTTCCATAGAGCAGCTTAAAATGGTAAAACCCCTTGCTCTAAAAAACTCTTTCGTTCACATTTATGAGGAGTGGAAAACCTTTAAATCACTTTCTTTCACTCAACTTCAAGCTTATGTTGAAATAATTGGTTGGGGATATCCCCAAGCCACGGAAGATGTGCTGATGCATTTTTGCAAAGTGTCAGACACAATTTTGCTACTTTAGGAAATTTGGTTCATGTCCAATTTTAAAACCAACATGGACCAATTTATCCACTCTATTATGTATAGCATTTCTGACGGATCCCTTGGTAAAGAAGAAGAAGAAGTTGAAGAAAAAGAGATAAGAATAGAAGAAGTGGATGAAGAAGTAGAAGAAGAAATTATTGTTATTGACGATGAAGAGGGGAGACAGGAAGAAAGAGAAGAAGAAAATATCTCAGTTGAAAAACAATCTAGAGAAGAAGAAGTCGAAAAAACTGTGGAATTAGTGGATGAAGAAGAATAAGGAGATGAACTTGATCAGGAAGATGAAGAAGAAAAAGAGGATGATGAAGATAATGATGATGAGAAAAAGGATGATAAAGATGAAAATAAAAATGATGATGATGACGATGATGGTAAGGATGAAGGAGGAGAAAAAGAGGCTGAGAAAGAAAAGGAGAATGATAAAGAGGAAGAAAATGAAAAGGAAGAAGGAGAGAAGGAGTTGGACGAAGAAGGAGAAAAAGAGAAGGAGCCAGAAAAGGAGGCTGCAGACAAGGCTGGGGCACCTGCCCGATATACCAGCCTAGATGCAGACTTGGATCAATACTCTAGATCGGGGACCCCAGAACAGACCCCATCTGGAATGCTAGCTGCAGACAGGAGTCTGCAGACAGGTGGGTCATCCGCACACCTACCTGCAGGCGCCAAAGGTTCAGGCGAGCACTCTCCACAGACATCACAAACTACACCTGTGATGACTTAGCTGATCCGACAGATTGTTAAAGACACTGTTGGGGAGCTACTTGCTTCTCAAATGACTCCTGATCTGTAGTCGATCAATGCCAAAATTGACACCTTGCTGCAGCGAAACATCCCTCAACCACCTCCTCCTACAAACAACAGAATGCCCTTCGGCATGTCTGACTGGATGCACAGAATGGAGCAGCAATTGACCACCCTGGTTGATACTGGCAAAAAGGGGGAAGAGACGTTTCAGGGGGAAGGCAGCAAGCAGGGGGAAATAAGAATTCAAGAGATAAGGACCAAGAAGAAGCAAGATGTCCAAATGATCACAGCTGGGACATCTTCGGCTAAGAGGAAGGGAGAAGCAGAACTAGAACAGGCTGATGATCAGCCTTCAGTCAAAAGAAGGAGGATCAGAATTGGGGACCAGCCTACACTAGAATGGGAAGGCAAAGAGTTATGGTATGTTGAAGATTTTATTCCAATCGAAGCTTTACCTATGTGGGGAACTTCAAGGAAGAAGTTTATCAGAGATTTTTATATCTGGGAGTTACTCCAGGATAATAGTTGCTCCCCACAGCAGATTTTTATTTACTTCATGGAGGAAGAACATCCAAAACTCTGGGTTGTCCGACTAAAACATGCAAAAGAATGTAATGCATACCCAATGATCCCTCCTTTCTGGCCTAAAGATCCTCCCACCTTGGAAAATGATGAACTGGATGAATTAGCACTTCAAAGGAAAATAAAGAAACTTTGTGATGAGCATAAGTTTTCCTCTCAAGAAGAGCAAGACTTTGCCGCTCTCGTTGTCAGAAGAAAATATGGTCTTGCTCCTGTTAAGATAAGACCAATTGGAGCTAAGCCTATCAGACCTGCCAAGCAGCCTATTCGCAGAGGCAGAGGCAGAGGCAGATGATTTGATTATATTCATATTTTTTTTGAAATATTTGTACTTGTAATTTTCCTGTAATTGTTTCGATCATTGAAAGACTTGTACTTGTAAACAATTCAGAGAAATTTTTTATAACAGTCTTTTGAATGACAATTCCCAGTTGTCTCAAAACTAGACTGATTTTAGTTTGTGTCTTGCACTCAAGTGCAGACTTGTTCATTTGAATAATTTGCTTAAAGTTTTGCCATCATCAAAATAGGGGGAATTTGTTCGGAATACTTGTTAGATTTTGATGATGTCATTAATGTAATTCAAATGTTTATTACAAGGCAAATATGTAAGGAAGAACCAAATGAGTATCTTCCATAGGCCAAATTATGTTAAGTTTAATACTTGGCAAAATGTAAAGAAGAACCAAATGAGTATATTCTATAGGCCAAAATAAGTTAGGCCCAAATCGGCTAAGTACAAAAGCAAAGCTATGTTCATCAGAGAAGTACAGCCGAGTCAAGTCAGAGATGTTCTGGTCAACAAAAATTAATCAGAGATGTTTGACCAGACTGCAGTCAAGTGACTTCAGACAAGTCATCTGATCAGGCGAGTCTCAAATAGTCACCATCAGAGAAGTCCAAACTGCAGAGAAGATGACTGTACATCATCCTACTTGAGATCAGCCAACTACTCCAAAGTCCACGTCAGCATGCGTTGAATAGTCAAATATTACGGAAAGTCACATGCAAGCGTGAAGAGACATATTGGAGAGATTCCCGCAAGGATTTGAATTAAATAATTCATCCAGACCTACCACCGAAGACTTTAATCTTTTTATATTCAAAAGATACGGCGCCTCACATACAAAGTCTTCACAACGGTTGGACTATGGATTAAAATATGGGAATCCAGCCTTGCAACGTTCAGAAAAATAAACAAAGAAGTCTTTCTCCAATGGACGGATTTATTACAAGATTTGAAACGGCTATGAAGAATGCTCAAAGATCAACACCTATATATATATCCGAAGATTTGAAGTTGAGCAAACACCGGTGCGAACTAAATCTCAAGCAATCAAAGTATTCAAAGCAATCAAAAAGCGAACTATAGCATCATGAAAAGAGCAGTTCTCAAAAGTTCATACTTGAAGAAGCTCTTAGTTGGAGAAAACAAAAACTCGTGTCTTTAATCCTGAGTTCGGGGTACTTCACTGGTTGAAGTTCAAGACTGTAAAGGCATCCAAGGATCGCGGATCAAGAGATGCAAGGCAGTCAAGGGAGTTGCAACGGCGAGGATTTCCACTGGTTGGAAGCTGTTGTAATTTGGTTTAATCACTGTAATCTTTATCACTAGTTGACAATTATAGTGAATTCATCTCCAACTGGTCTGGAGAAAAGTGGATTAGTAGAGGATTACCCCACCTCTGAGACCACTATAACTGCCTGCGTATTTTACTGTTTTATAGCATCATACTTTAACTGCTGCATTCATTGTTAAGTGTTTCATTAGTTGTTTTGTATTCGCCATCAGCTGACTTCCGCACGTATTGAGTACAAACGACTCTAAGTTATTTGCATATCTATCAACTGAAGAAACTTACTCTTCGTGAAAAATAGTTTAAGAGTTACAATAAGTCTATTCACCGCCCTCTAGACTTATTCCTGGACGACTTGTGACCTACAAGTGGTATCAGAGAGGTTGGTTCATTTATTTCACGAACCAGATCCATATATCGAGGATATATATTTTTTTAACTCTCATTGTAAAATGGAACACATGCATTCTAGATTACATGTGTTTTCAGTTTACGAGTATGATCTTTGGAAGATAAGGATGCAGGCACACTTAATTTCAATCCATGACGACATGTGGTGCATCATAGAGGACGGTCCATTCACCTTCGAGAAGGACAACACTCCCGAGGAGATTGCAGCAGGGATGCCAGAGAAGATCCCAAAGAAGAGGACAGAGCTGACCCCCAAAGAAAGAAAGCTGGCCAACCTTGACAACCGGGCCAGAGACGTGCTGTATCAAACTCTTGACAAATCAACAATGGTCAAGATCAAAAACTGCAAAAATGCCAAGAAAATCTGGGACACATTAGCCTTAATGTGTGAGGGAACAGAGCTGATCAAAGAGAACAAGTTGTCAATTGCTACTCAAAAATTTGAAAACTTCAAAATGAAGAATGGCGAATCGATAGACCAAGTGGACACAAGGTTCACTGAGATCATCAATGAGATCAACTCCCTTGGTAAATCTTATGGCAACAGGGAAATGGCGATGAAGGTCCTAAGATCTCTCAATCCTGAATGGAGCATGAAGGCAGTGGCCATGAGAGAGTCCAAGGATCTTAATAAAATAAAGATCCAAGAGCTGTTCTCAGACCTGAAGGTTTATGAGTTCGAGCTCCCAAGTTCATCATCAACCGAGCCTGCAGAGAAGGGAATAGCCTTTGCAGCCGAGTCCCCCGCCAAGAGCTTATCTGATGTAAAGCCTCCAAATCCATTAGATTTTGAGGAAGAAATGGCGTTCATAATACAGAGGTTCAGTAACTTCCGGAAGAACTACTCCAAATACAAGAAGAATTATAAGGAGAATCCGAGAAGAAACCAAAAGGCCGGAAGCTGGAAGGTGGAGTGCTACAACTGCCATAAGACATGACACATTCAAATCGACTGTCCTGATCTTAAGAAGGACGAGAGCAAGAAGGAGGTGAGCAGAAAAGAATATCGAAGGAAGGACCTCAATGGAGAAGATCAAGAGTGTGTAGAGTCAAGCAGCGGATTCTTCTCTGATGATGATGAAGAGTATGATTGCCTGATGGCCAACCTAGCTGATGAAGAGGTAACATCAAAACCCTCTCTTTCAAATAATAGTTCAGCCATGTCACAAGATATGGACTTGCACGAAATTGTAAATCAGCTACTTAAGGATTTTGAGACACTAAAATCTGCACACCTATCTATATCAGCCGAGAAGACTCAGCTGTAAGATGAGAATAGGCAGCTGAAAAATGATTTTTGAAAAACTCAGCCTAGAATTGAATAAAGTAAAATCTGATTTTGAAAACCAGGCTGAAGTTAACTTGAACAACCAGGCTGATGTCACTACAGCTGAGATACAACGATTAACTATTTTGAATAGTGAAAAATCAGTTGCACTTGCTCCTGTTAAAGCCGAATTTACTAAACTGACTCAGGTAAATAAGACTCAGGCACACGAAATAACCTCCCTGAAGGCGTCTCTAACTCTGGACGAATTGTGTACTAATAAGAGGCCACTATATTCCAGATCAGGCCTTGGATATGATCCTCACACTCCCTCTAGTTCTAAAACCACTTACATCAAGGGAGAAACAATTGTCTCGTCTGCTGAGCCTATATACAAACCGGTATTCAAAAACAGGCAACAACCGAGTCACAAGTCTAGGCTGTAGCCAGGGTTCACAAGGCAGCCACCTAGACAAGCGACTAGGCAATTGTAATATCCGGATTTAGTACAGTGTATTTCATCTGTATTCAAACCATGTATTATTTCGGATTGGTGATTTTGATTATTGGAGTATGATATTTCGTGCATTGATATCATTATACATAAGTATAGAAACTTGCAAAAATTGCTCAAGCAACCTCATGATAGCGCACGCTAAGAATGTATCTTAACGCGCGCTATCGGGCCATTATTAGCGCACGCTATGAAGATAGGAGTTGCGTGCGCTAAGAGCTCAATTATTGAGCGGGACGGCTAACACATGCGCCCGGTAGCATGGGTCGGATAAGATTCCAGCGCACCCGGACAAATTCTGAAGTCAACCATTATTAGCGCACGCTAAGGGATGCTTAGTAGCGTGCGCTAACTTGTTAATAATGCAGAATATTATAAATGGGACATCAACCATTTTGGCTTTCATTTCTTTCACCCATTCTTCATCCTTGAGAGTTCAGAGATCTGTAGTAATATTCCTATACACTTAGAACGCATATTGTTGGTGTTATACATTGGTTATCACTTGAGAATGTTCATGGAAGTGGAATAGCACCTTGGAGTGGCATACAACCAACCGGAGTGGGATTCTACCTTACGGTTCAGTGATTTTCGTCATTTTAAGGTATGTTCAATCTATCTCCAGACTTAGAGTTGGATTCTAACGATTTGGATGATCATGTTAACAAGATATGGATTTTCATAGATGAATTATCCAAGTATATCATGTTTGGAATAGTGAGATGAATAAGCCTTAAATACCTTGATTATAATCATCATGATTCGAATCTTAGTACACTGAATATGTGAAGAGAAGCTTCTATCATTGGTAAACCGAATCTAATAGATGATTTCATAGTAATCTTGGACTAGACGTTAACATCCTTATTGTTAGATAAATCTAAAGGTTTGATCATGGAAGGATTTATCTAGTATATATAGGGCGTTTATCAACTTGATATGATAATATGGATTGATATAGAGGTGTTGATATCAACCGATAAGCTTTTGAATTGTCGTATGAAGATTTGAAGTCGGAATGGAATATGGTTTTATATTGGTATGCATATCCTTGAATCGAAGTTGTCTTTATCCGTAAAATCATTCATAAGGGTATGAACATGGTATTCATGGAAGTAACATGAATTATCACGAAAGATTTCATTGTTTCGATCATGGCAAGAAACGATTCTTGCTCGTGATAGCGCCATGCGAATAGCGCACGCTATGATATGCGGTTAACTTGCGATATCGAGCACTAGTTAGCGTCCGCTACGTATGGTACTTAACGTCGCTAGACCATCGAGCGAGTCGATTGGTAGTCGGTGAAATCGACCATGCATCGTTAGCGTGCGCTAGGCTTTGTTGTTTGCGTGCGCTATCGGGCAGACTTAACGCACGCTACACAGAGTACTTAGCGTGCGCTAAGCAGTTCAGTCAGATTGCATTTTATGAACTGTTGGCCGTAAATCGAATTGTTAAACATTCATACGAAGTGAGATAAATCCTATATCATTTCTTTTGTTAAGGTTTGGTCTCGTTACGTGATTGATTGAGGAGGACGATCTTCGAGTGGTCATTTTCGTGGAAGTGTTGTTATTGTCTTCAAATCGAGGCAAGTACCTTAATTGTTTTATGTATTGTTGTTATACATATTGTCGTGCATGTATGTCGTTATTGTATGTCCACCTCGTGTTGGTCCGATGGGATCATCGGGGGATCTATGCTAGCGTGCGCTGGATCATCGGACGGGTTTTTCCACCACGGGTTGGTCTGACGGGATCATCTTGGGTTCTAGGCAGTGAACGCTGGATCGATGGAATTACCATGTGTATGTATTGATATCATGTTGTGATTATCAGTTGTGTATATTATGTTTGAGTTTCTCGTAGGAGAAGACTCGCTGGCATTTTGTCGTTTACGTTATTATTATTCTTCGTGAGACATGAATAATATGTTGTGGTACTTGTACTAGCATCGTTGTGCTAACCCCTTCAGGGGTGAACATTTTGTTTGTGTTCAGGATCCAGGAGAGCGGGGAAACAACCACTGGAACTGTATGACGACGAGGGTGCAGAGTGATGTCCCGACCGGGTTTATTTATCTGTTGTTTATTCGTTATTGCAATAAGTACTCGAGTACGAAGTCATTTGTGATGATTTGAATTTGGTAATGTATTATTGAGTTCTGTTGAACAATTGCACTGTTTCTGTATTTGGTGAGAACTGATGTACTATAATTCCGTTATTTCCATTCGTTAGTACCTTTTTATGCTTGTTCAATTCTTCAGCCTTGTAAATCCTTATGTAAAGGATTTACGGCGCTGTAATATTCCCGAATATATTGGGGGTGTTACAGAATATGGTATCGGAGCTAAGATTATGGATATATTGGCCGTTGGGTTAAAATAGGGGTCATTTATGTCTTTTGGGGTAACCGGCCGTGAGTTACATCACTGCACTGCCTACGTCTTCATACGAACAGTGGTTGTAAGTTCCTAAACTCTATCTCGTTCTTTACATATTGTATCTCTTTATACTCGAATATTAGAACGATGTTGTTTCCTGTATATTGAGTATTTATGCTTACAGTATGTTGAGAGGCGGACGTGGACGTGGTCGCGGTCGTGGACGCGGACGGAGAAATGCCGAAAGGGAAGCGTCGCCTTCTAACCAGGCCAGTCATAGCTCAGGCGAGCCGCAACAATCTGTTAATAATGAACCAGAACCTGCTGTACCAGAGATCCTTCGTCAAGTGGTGAACCAGATGACTCAGTTCGCCCAGGTCGTGGACCGAATGCAAGTGGTGGTGGGACTACAGCAGGGAGAGAGAGACACAAGGGATCCCGGATATGGGAAATCGAGGTGACCGGTGGGCGCAAGAGGTGGCGAAGATGCAACCACCCAAATTCGACGGTATTTCGAGACTCCCACAGGATCATTGGTTGAAAGAACTGGAGAAAATCTTTGCGGAATCAATCGCCCAGGGCAATAGGAGAGCCTCTATCGCTCAATATTTTACGATAGGGAAGCGTCGAATGGTGGGAAGCCATCCGGCGGTAGACCATGATGCCGATTGACGAGTTTAGATTGATGATGGAAGCTCAGTATTGCCCTCGTCCTGTGAGGGAAGCCAAAGTTCGGGAGTTTTTCTCCGCTCAGCCTTCTGATGTGCCAGTATCCCAGGCGATCAAGACGTTTAACCAACAGCTGGAATTTGTTCGACATCTGGTCAGAACAGATGTAGAAATGATGATCCATTTCGATATGAGGATGAAACCAGAAGTTCAGAGGTACATGTCCGGATTTGAATGTACCACACTCTGCCAATACCAGGATAAGGCGTTGGCATATGAGATCAAGGAAGCAGCCATGGAGAAATTTGCGGAAAACAAGAAACAGAAAGTCTCTGGTACTTTTACAGAGCACAAGAACAGCGGGCCCCGTAAGGCCCAGTCATCCTTTCACTCTTTCAAGAAACCTCCGCACCCAGCTAGGAGCGGAAAGAACTTCGGAGCGACATCAACTATTACTGATGTTACCAGGAAATGCTTTAAGCTGCGCCAGACGGGCACTATCGACGGAATTGCCCCCTTCCTACCGTGACTTGTTTTGATTGTGGACGAGAGGGACATCGGGCGGTGTTTTGTGAAGAGGCTGCAAAGTCTTTTAGAGCCCGTACACCACAGCCAGTCCAGAAGGAGGCCAGTATTCCACAGACGCAGCAAAGTGTTCGAGATGCCTCGCATTTTGGCCGCGCGGGCGAGCAGAGGACAATGGGACCGAAAGGGGACATCGAGTCCGGATCTGCTCCCCACGTGCATGCGAGATGAGGAGGACAGACAATCAAGATCTTCTTTGTCGCATCAGTGCTGTCGAGATCCTTTCCCGGCCCGATTAGCGTTTTATTCGATACAGAGCTCTGATTCTTTCATATCTTTGTCTTGTGTAAATCGTTTGAATATTTCCGGTTTTCATGCTTGTGAACCTTATGTTGTTGGTTTCGAGTGGAGAAAGGATTGTCGGAAATTTAGAAACTAGAAATTTCCCGTATCATTTGGAGGCAGTGGCTCTCAAATCGATCGTGATAGAAATGCAAGGAGACGACTGATACTCGGAGACGATTGGCTTAATCGGTATGGAGCAATTGTGAACTACCGAAGGAGTAATATCTCGCCGATCGGACGATGGTTCCGAGATTACATTTGAGGATGGAAACCGAAGCTCGGGAAAGTTGATCAAGGCGATGAAAGTGTCAAATTGTTGAAACAGTGTATGCAGATGCGGTGTTACGCAATGAAGAAAGAAGACGAAATTGTAGAACTTTCACCCATTCTGTTGTGAACGAATTTCCGGATGTATTTCTGACGAGTTACGGACTACCTCCACGAAGGGATGTGGAATTTACCATTGAGTGGAACCCGAGCTACACCAATTTCTAAGGCACCGTATCGTATGGCACCTCTTGAGATGTACGAATCAAGAAGCGGTGGAGGAGTTCTTGGACAAGGGCTATATTCAAAGCGTTTCACCACCTGGGAGCGCCGATTTTCGTCCGAAAGAAGGATGGATCGCTCCGACTGTGTATTGACTATCGAGAGCTGAACAAAATGACGATTAAGAACAAATATCCGTTGGGGTGGGATTTTTAACCGAAGAACCGATTTTTTTTAAAAACCGAACCGAAAAAACCGGTTCCGGTTCCGGGTTTTATAACAAAAAGCGGATCCGGTTCTTAATTCGGGTTTATTTAAATAAATCGGTTCCGGGTTTTGGGTCTTCAATTTCAGAACACACATTACCCGGTTAAGAACCGGATTTTAAATATATATAATATAATTATATTTACTAATATAAATAATAAAGGATTATAGTTTAAACAAAATACAAGTAACCCCGATTTAAGTAAAGCGCCGCTTTCACTCACTTTCACCTGGAAAGAAAACTCAAGGCGACAAGAAAGAGAACCGACCACGGGGAGGGTTTCTTCTACGTTTCTTCTTCACCGATACCCTCGAAAGAGGAAACGACATTCTTGCGATGAAGTAAACGACAAAATTAAGGATCTCTATCAAGTAAGTTCTCCCTAAACTGTAAATGTTTATCGAATAGCTCCTTTAGGCCATTAGAAGAACGAATCTCTTGCTCTAGTTTGAACTTCAACACCGAGTACTTTGCTTGTTTTTATTTTGCCTCCCCTTTTTAGGCTTCTATAATGCGATAGATGAATTTTTATCTAACAAAGTGGAATAAACTCGGATAGCGACAATTTGGAATCAGATCTTCTAATTTCTTACCGATCTTCTCGTTTTCTTGAATATAGATAATTTGGAATCACAGATGGAATAGGATAGGAGTTTGAACCATCCCATCACTGATATATTATACTATGATTGTTGGGTTGGGTTGGATTTTCTTTCAATTTAAGGGCATGCTTAAACATATGTTTTAAGCAAATTATTGAATATATTTTCGGTTCTAGTTGCTTATTCGGTTATTATTGAGAATTCGGGTTTTAGCAGAATTCGGGTTTTAGCGAAATTCGGGTTTTTAGCGAGTCGGTTACGAAAAACCCGAAATACCCGAACCGAAAAACCGGTTCGGGTCTTAAACCGGTTCCCCAAAAAATTACACAAAACCCGATCCGGTTTTTGTATATTAAAATCGATTTAGGGTACTTAAAATATTAGTAATAACCGAACCGGTCCCAGCCCTAGTTGCCACGGATTGATGATCTGTTTGACCAGCTGCAAGGGGCAACAGTATTTTCTAAAATTGATCTAAGATCAGGATACCATCAGCTGAGGATTAAGGAGTCTAATGTTCCGAAATCAGTGTTCAGAACTCGCTACGGGCATTATGAGTTTGTAGTGATGCCGTTTGGTCTCACTAACGCACCTGCTGTATTTATGCAATTGATGAACCGTGTGTTCATTGAATTTTTGGATAAATTTGTGGTTGTGTTTATTGATGACATTCTGGTGTATTCTAAGAGTCCGGAAGAACATGCGCAGCATTTGCGGATTGTATTGGAACTTTTGAGAAACGAGCAATTGTACGCCAAACTTTCTAAGTGTGAATTCTGGCTAAAGGAAGTAATGTTCCTCGGCCATGTGGTGTCAGCTAAAGGAGTCCGAGTAGATCCTCAAAAGATCGAAGCAATATTGGATTGGAAGCCTCCAAAGAACGTGAAAGAGGTCCGAAGCTTCTTGGGGCTTGCTGGATACTATCGTCGATTTGTGGAACGGTTTTCTAAAATCTCCCGCCCACTTACTCCACTCCTGCAGAAAACTCAAAAGTTTGAGTGGAATGAATTGTGTCAGATTAGCTTTAATGAATTGAAGAAGAGACTGACGACGGCGCCGATTCTATCACTTCCGCAGGGAACTGGAGGATTCATAGTTTACAGTGATGCTTCGAACCAAGGACTTGGGTGCGTGTTGATGCAGAATGATAAGGTGATCGCTTATGCATCGCGACAACTGAAACCTTATGAAGTGAATTACCCGACACATGATTTGGAGCTAGCAGCAGTGGTTTTTGCCTTGAAGATCTGGAGGCATTATCTGTATGGGACTCACTGTCAGATCTTTACGGATCATAAGAGTCTCAAGTACATATTTAGTCAGAAAGAGTTGAATATGCGGCAAAGAAGATGGTTGGAACTGATTAAGGATTATGACTTGGAGATTTTATATCATCCAGGCAAAGCGAATGTAGTGGCCGATGCACTTAGCCGCAAGCCTGTCTCTATTCAGATGCTGGAGACGCTGACCTCCCAACTTAGCCTTCAGCGAGAGATGATTCGTGAAGGAATTGAAGTATGGTTACAAAGAGTCCAGGGACAGCTGTGCGTGATGGAGATAACTTCATCATTAACCGAAGAAATCAAATCTAGACAGGCAGATGATCCTCTGATGATTCGGTTACATGATGAAGTGATCCAAGGAAAGGCCCCCGGATTCATAATACATGACGATGGAGTTTTGAGATTTCAGAACCGACTCTGCATTCCCGATGTTGATATTCTGAAACAGACGATTATGAAGGAAGCTCATAGTTCGCCCTATTCTATCCACCCGGGCACCAGTAAAATGTATAAGGACTTGAAGCAGAACTTCTGGTGGGGCAACATGAAGAAAGACGTAGCGGACTATGTTTCGAAATGCTTGACTTGTCAGCAGGTTAAGATCGAGCATCAACGGCCTGCTGGAATGTTGAAGCCACTCCCGATTCCTGAATGGAAGTGGGAGGACATATCGATGGACTTTATCACTAATATGCCGAAAACCAGGACGGGAATGAACATGATTTGGGTGATAGTTGATCGTTTAACCAAATCGGCTCATTTTCTAGGCATTAAGGATACGTGGGGACCAGAGAGGTTGGCACGAGTCTTTATTTCAGAGATGGTTCGATTGCATGGTACACCGAAGACCATTGTTTCTGATCGAGACGTCCGTTTTGTGTCTCACTTTTGGAAAGCAGTTCATAAGGCCTTGGGGACCGAATTGAACTTCAGTACAGCTTATCACCCGCAGACTGACGGACAATCTGAGTGAACTATACAAACGGTGGAAGACATGCTAAGGGCCTGTGCCTTAGATTGGTCAAACGATTGGGAAGTTCATCTACCATTGATTGAATTTACCTACAACAATAGTTGGCATGCTTCTATTAAGATGGCACCATTTGAGGCATTATACGGAAGAAGATGCAGATCGCCCCTATGCTGGGACGATTCATCGGACTTGATCGGAACAGAACCAGAGTTGATCGAGCAAACTCGAGAGAAGATAGCCTTAATTCGTGGAAGGCTGTTGACTACCCAGAGTCGCCAGAAATCCTATGCGGACGTACGCCGCCGCCCATTGGAGTTCAGTACTGGAGATCACGTACTTTTGAAGGTTTCTCCTACTCGGGGAATCTTTCGTTTCGGAAGGAAAGGAAAGCTGATTCCGAGATATATCGGACCCTTTGAGATCCTCGAGAGAGTTGGGGAGTTGGCATACAGATTGGCATTGCCGCCGTCATTGTGCCATGTTCATAACGTGTTCCACATATCCCAGTTACGGAGATATATACCAGATCCCATTCATATCATTGATTTCGGCGAGATCGAAGTCGAGCAGGATGGGACAAGATACTCGAGAGTCGAGTTAAGCAACTGAGGAACAAGTCAATCGTTTTGGTCAAAGTTCAGTGGTCACGTCACGGAATGGAAGAAGCCACCTGGGAAACGGAAGCTGATATGAAGTCTAGATATCCCGAGTTATTTTCGTCTTGAGTTTCGGGACGAAACTCCTTTTTAGTAGGAGAGTATGTAATATCCGGATTTAGTACAGTGTATTTCATCTGTATTCAAACCATGTATTATTTCGGATTGGTGATTTTGATTATTGGAGTATGATATTTCGTGCATTGATATCATTATACATAAGTATAGAAACTTGCAAAAATTGCTCAAGCAACCTCGTGATAGACTAAGAATGTATCTTAACGCGCGCTATCGGGCCATTATTAGCGCACGCTATGAAGATAGGAGTTGCGTGCGCTAAGAGCTCAATTATTGAGCGGGACGGCTAACACATGCGCCAGCCGGGACATGGGTCCGGATAAGATTCCCGTTGACGCACCCGGACAAATTCTGAAGTCAACCATTATTAGCGCACGCTAAGGGATGCTTAGTAGCGTGCGCTAACTTGTTAATAATGCAGAATATTATAAATGGGACATCAACCATTTTGGCTTTCATTTCTTTCACCCATTCTTCATCCTTGAGAGTTCAGAGAGCTGTAGTAATATTCCTATACACTTAGAACGCATATTGTTGGTGTTATACATTGGTTATCACTTGAGAATGTTCATGGAAGTGGAATAGCACCTTGGAGTGGCATACAACCAACCGGAGTGGGATTCTACCTTACGGTTCAGTGATTTTCGTCATTTTAAGGTATGTTCAATCTATCTCCAGACTTATAGTTGGATTTTAACGATTTGGATGATCATGTTAACAAGATATGGATTTTCATAGATGAATTATCCAAGTATATCATGTTTGGAATAGTGAGATGAATAAGCCGATAATATGATAATATGGATTGATATAGAGGTGTTGATATCAACCGATAAGCTTTTCGAATTGTCGTATGAAGATTTGAAGTCGGAATGGAATATGGTTTTATATTGGTATGCATATCATTGAATCCGAAGTTGTCTTTATCCGTAAAATCATTATTAAGGGTATGAACATGGTATTCATGGAAGTAACATGAATTATCACGAAAGATTTCATTGTTTCGATCATGGCAAGAACAGTTCGCTCGCAAAGAAAGCGCCATGCGAGATAGCGCACGCTATGATATGCGCTTAACGCGGCGCTATCGAGCACTAGTTAGCGTGCGCGCTACGTTTGGTACGTAACGCACGCTAGACCATCGACGAAGTCGATTGACCGTCCGCGAAGTACCGACCATGCATCGTTAGCGTGCGCTAGGCTTTGTTGTTTGCGTGCGCTATCGGGCAGACTTAACGCACGCTACACAGAGTACTTAGCGTGCGCTAAGCAGTTTAGTCAGATTGCATTTTATGAACTGTTGGCCGTAAATCGAATTGTTAAACATTCATACGACGTGAGATAAATCCTATATCATTTCTTTTGTTAAGGTTTGGTCTCGTTACGTGATTGATTGAGGAGGACGATCTTCGAGTGGTCATTTTCGTGGAAGTGTTGTTATTGTCTTCAAATCGAGGCAAGTACCTTAATTGTTTTATGTATTGTTGTTATACATATTGTCGTGCATGTATGTCGTTATTATATGTCCACCTCGTGTTGGTCCGACGGGATCATCGGGGGATCTATGCTAGCGTGCGCTGGATCATCGGACGGGTTTTTCCACCACGGGTTGGTCTGACGGGATCATCGTGGGTTCTAGGCAGTGAACGCTGGATCGATGGAATTACCATGTGTATGTATTGATATCATGTTGAGATTATCAGTTGTGTATGTTATGTTTGAGTTTCTCGTAGGAGAAGACTTGCTGGCATTTTGTCGTTTACGTTATTATTATTCTTCGTGAGATATGAATAATATGTTGTGGTACTTGTACTAGCATCGTTGTGCTAACCCCTTCGGGGGTGAACATTTTGTTTGTGTTCAGGATCCAGGAGAGCGGGGAAACAACCACTGGAACTGTATGACGACAAGGGTGCAGAGTGATGTCCCGACCGGGTTTATTTATCTGTTGTTTATTCGTTATTGCAATAAGTACTCGAGTACGAAGTCATTTGTGATGATTTGAATTTGGTAATGTATTATTGAGTTCTGTTGAACAATTGTACTGTTTCTGTATTTGGTCAGAACTGATGTACTATAATTCCGTTATTTCCATTCGTTAGTACCTTTTTATGCTTGTTCAATTCTTCAGCCTTGTAAATCCTTATGTAAAGGATTTATGGCGCTGTAATATTCCCGAATATATTGGGGGTGTTACAGCAATGGCCAAGGCAGAAGCAGCAGCCCAGACAACATGCCCATTATTATCAAAAACTCCCCAAAAACAGATTTCAAAATGGGAGGGGCATATGGAAACCTCAAGGTTATCCTAAATTTCAAAATGAACAAGTGTGGAGACCTCAAAGATTTAATAAATGGTCTCAACCAAGGTTTAGAAATGGCCCACACTACCAATATTATGAGGCATATCCGGTATACAATCCTAACAGAGGATACAGACCTAGACCTTACACACCTTATAGGGGTTATAATAATAACAATTTTCCCAATCTAAGGAGATATCAATTCTCCAGGGAACCATCTAACCCTAGAGGACCCACACAGATTTGGGTACCTAAATCTATGCTTGTATGATTGCAGAAAAGGTGGAAGGACTACTACCACATCTCCACAAACTTAAACTTTGGATGTGAAGAATGGTTTGTAGATTCTGGATGCTCGAGGCACATGACCGGGAACAAGAAGATGCTGACAAAATATACCAAAGAAAGAGGTCCAGATGTAACCTTTGGAGATAGTTCTAGAGGACAAACAAAGGGCTTTGGAGAGTTGCACCGAGGAAACATCATTATATCCGAAGTTCACTATGTCAAAGGGCTCAAGTATAATCTCCTGAGCATAAGCCAGTTTTGCGATGAAAATAATCTAGTAGTCTTCACCATTTGGAAATGTATGGTGATAGATATCCTATCTGGAGAGATGAAGCTACAAGGATTCAGAAGGAGAGATGTCTATATGATAGATTGGAACACAAGAACTCATAATACCTTTTTTCTATCTAAGACAATAGCTGAGAACGGATGGCTGTGGCACAAAAGATTATGTCATCTGAACTTCAAAGCCATCAACAAGATTAGTTCTCAGAAGCTGGTCAGAGGACTTCCAGAGGAAGCATTCAACGAGGAAGCTCTCTGTGATGCGTATCAGAAAGGAAAGCAGACCAGAGCATCATTCAAACCAGTTCAGCCTACAACCATCACATCGAGGATCTTAGATCTACTCCATATGGATCTATTTGGTCCTACCAAGCCGAGGACTCTAAGTGGCAGAAAGCATGCTCTCGTAGTGGTGGATGACTACTCAAGGTACACATGGATTATATTCTTGTATAACAAGAGTGAAACCTTGACCAAGCTACCTGGGCTGCTGAGAAGGATCCACAATGAGAAATCCCTCTCAATCATCAAGATCATATCAGATAGAGGAGGTGAATTTATCAACAAGGCGATCACTGATTACAACGATCATAATGGAATCCAGCATGAGCTCTCTGCAGCCAGGACACCCCAGCAGAATGGTGTTGCCGAAATAAGAAACAGAACCCTAAAGGAAGCAGCCAGGTCCATAATTGCAGAAGCAGACCTGCCCAAGAGGTTCTGGGCTGAAGCTGTCAACACAGCTTGCCATACTCAGAACAGGAGTATGATAGTATAGAGACATGGCAAAACTCCCTATGAGGTTTGGAATAACAGAACACCTACTATTGCTTACTTTCATATTTTTGGTTGTGAGTGTTTCATCCACAACAACGGTAAAACACAACTAAATGCCTTTGATGCTAAAACTGATGATGGTCTCTTTATGGGATACTCACAAAGAAGCAAGGCATATAGAGTCTTTAACAAAAGAACCTTAGTTGTGGAGGAAACACCTCATGTTGTATTTGATGAATCTACTATTGAGTACAGGAAACAAGTTGAGCTAATTGAGAATAAGCTCAAATCCACAACCCTCGAAGAAGTCATTGTACATGACACAGGAATGGTGGACTCATCTGCAAATCTGCCTGAAGACCCAACTGTAGCTGCTGAAGACCCAACTGCAGATCAGACAGGAACACCAAATCTACCTGATCCAGTTGCCGTTGATGAAGACCCATCTGTAGCTCATAAAGACTCATCTGCAGACCAAACCAGATCCCAACCTGCAGATGACAAGACGGTAGCTGATCCAGTTGCAGACCAAGGTGATCAGATCCAAGCTGATGCAGACAGAGAGGAAATCCACCAGAGCAAATATACAGGGGGAACAGACCCTGAAGAAGAAGATATCCCCAAGTGGATCAAAGACCATCCAATCCAACTAATCATTGGGAAGCTGACTGATGGAGTTAAGACAAGACAGTCTACTCTACCCGCAGGAATGGCAATGTTTTCTTGCTTCATGTCCTAGATAGAACCCAAGACAACAGAACAAGCCTTGGAAGATTATTCCTGGATCAATGCCATGCAAGAAGAGCATGAACAAATGGAAAGGAACAATGTTTGGGAACTAACAGACAGACCATATCATAAGAAGGTTATTGGCACCAAATGGGTGTACAAAAACAAAAGCGACGAAGATGGAGCTGTTGTTAGGAATAAAGCCAGACTTGTTGCTAAAGGATATGCACTGTGTGAAGGGATAGATTTTGATGAAACCTATGCACCTGTTGCAAGATTAGAAGCCATCAGACTATTCCTCGCATATGCCGCATTCAAGGATTTTGAAGTCTATCAAATGGATGTAAAAAGTGAATTTCTTAATAGAATCCTAGAAGAAGAAGTCTATGTGGAGCAACCCCCAGGATTTGTCAAAGGAGACAAAGTCTACAAGCTGTTGAAAGCTCTATATGGACTTAAGCAAGCACCAAGAGCTTGGTATGAAATCTTATCTGTATTTCTTGATAAGAACGGTTTCTGCAAAGGGAAGGTGGACAAGACCTTATTCAGAGTGGAGCACGAAAGCCACATATTGATAGTTCACATATATGTGGATGACATTATATTTGGCTCAACCAACCTAGAGCTGTGTGAGAAATTCTCAAATCTCATGCAAGGAGAATTTGAGATGAGTATGATGGGAAAGCTTAACTTCTTTCTTGGATTACAAGTCAAGCAGAGGGAAAATGAAATTTTCATCAATCAAGCCAAATATACCCGAGATCTAATCAAGATATTTGGAATGGAATCAGCCAAACCAGCAAGAATTCCTATGAGCACAAGTACTCACCTAGATGCAGATGAGGGAGGCATATCAGTGGATTCAACCCACTACAGAGGACTTATTGGATCATTGCTATACCTTACTGCAAGCAGACCAGACATATCTTATGCCGTAGGAGTATGCGCGCGATTTCAATCCAAGCCTAAGCAGTCGCACTAGGATGCAGCCAAGAGAATAATTAAATACCTTAAGTCTACGGTCAATGTTGGACTATGGTATCTTAAGGACGATAACTTCGAGCTATCAGGATATTCAGATGCAGATTTCGCAGGATGCAAAATTAATAGGAAAAGCATTAGTGGAACGTGCCAATTCCTAGGAACCAGACTGATATCCTGGTTTATCAAGAAGCAGGTGTCTAACTCTATCTCCACCACAGAGTCAGAGTACCTAGCCGCAGGTAGTTGTTGTGCCCAGATCTTGTGGATCAGACAACAACTAAGGGACTACAACATCATTGCCAATGAAGTTCCTATCTGGTGTGACAACAACAGTACTATTGCAATAACCAACAATCCGGTTTTGCATTCAAGGACCAAGCACATTGATGTTAAGCATCACTTCATTAGAGATCACATGCTTAACAAGAGAGTAAGAGTTGAAAGAGTCGGCACGGACTATCAAATTGCTGATATCTTCACCAAACCTTTGCCAGAAGAAAGGTTTTTGGAGCTGAGCAGAGAACTTGGTTTGCTAGATTGGGAATCTAGTACAGAAGAAAAAGCTAGCTGAAGCAGAGCAGACGAAGGACGGACTTAGCTGATCGCAGGAATCAGACCCTACCTGATGCAGATGAGAAGACAAAGGACAGACGAAGAAACCTAGCTGATCAAAACCACATGCGAGAAGTCAAAGGAGTCAACTCACCTGATGCAGAGCAGTCAACAGTCAGCTAAGTTTTCTAATCCTGACCGACCTCTAAATATTATATTATTATCTGCTATTTATATATAATAATATCATATTATTTTTTGGTTCACAAGTGGCATAATACTTATATGCTTAAAATACACGTGGCAATCACAGGTTCAATCGACCTCCACTGTGACCAATTAAAATCCAACCGTCTATTTTCAAACTCAAAACCTGGACCATCGATTAAAATTTGAATTTTAAAAAGGAATCCTCAAAAGGTGGACCACCGATTTAAAATAAATGATTATTTATTTACAGTGTCGTTTCATTTTCCTTTTAAGGACGGAAAAACCCTTTGACTTTACCTTTACCAATCTTTCGAAAACCCTAATTTACAGAGCAGAAATTCCTTCGAACTATCAATACACTAAGAAATCGTTTATCTTGCAGAAATGGAATCTTATTTTGAAGGCGTAAATCTGAAGGCTGCCAAGGACCAGATCATTTTCTCCCTGGTCTTTGATTTTAAAGGACTTTTGGAATCGAATCTGGAAAACAACGATGTGCTCGACCTTATCCGCTCGATGAAGATGAATGGGATCTACCCATTTTTGGATATCAGTCCCAAGCACTTGTTCAAGGAGGACGTTATCGCATTTTTTTGCAAAGCCCGAGTGATTGAAGCGGGGATTAGAAGCACCGTCGGCGGAGTACAAGTGGACATATCGCCGGAGACGATCCGAAAAGTTTTTAGAATGAAGAATCATGGCATGGCGGTCGAGGCCCTTAGACAGAGCGCAGCCGATACTTGGCTGAAGATTAAGGCAGTCGACCAACCGGAGAAGCTAAAGCTCACTGCCAAGAGGAGTGAAGTTAAAAAGGTGTATCGCTATGTGTTGGACATAACCAACAAAATAGTCATGGGCATGGCCGGCAGCTACGACCAACTGTCGTCGGCTAAATTTATGGTGCTGGGAGCACTAATCCAAGATGAGCCGATTGACTGGTCAGATTATATTTACAGGCAGTTGGTGCGCGAGGTCAACAAGGCCGAGTGGCTTGTTGAAGAGAAGAAGTTTAAATCCAAGCTGGCGTTCGGAACGCAGCTTAGTTGGATTCTGTAGAAGCTGGGTGTGGCGAAGGGAAATACTGATCCCTTCCACATCAATAAGAGACTTGGTCATCTAGACCAAGAGACATTGAGGAGGCTAGGAAGCAAAAGAAGAGCAGCTCACATGTTAAAACAAATGTCTGATCAGGGACCTTCCTACAAGTACCCTGAATCATCAGACGAGTCTGACCAGGCTGCAGCCCGCAACCCACCTGCAACCCAGTTGGATACAGAGTCGAACAATACACCTATTGCTCTTCATTTCAAGAGAAGGGGACCAGCCCCTGGTGAGCCATCCATCATGCATTCCTCACCATAACCATCTCCAAAGAGGCCCAGGCGATTGCAGTTCAGCGAAGGGGAGCAGCCAGAGCACTTCAGCCCTGCAGCCAGGTCACCTATTCACCTGGAGGGCCAGCCTGCTCCTGCTAGCCTGGAGACCCAGATTGTCCCTCTTCTCACTCCTCAGTACATTTCAGAAGAAGAGCAATCAGGCTTGATCATCAATATACCTGAGGCGAATTACAGCTTCAACCTGCTCGACAACAACCTCTTCAATCTTTCCATAGAGCAGCTTAAAATGGTAAAACCCCTTGCTCTAAAACACTCTTTCGTTCACATTTTTGAGGAGTGGAAACCTTTAAATCACTTTCTTTCACTCAACTTCAAGCTTATGTTGAAATAAGTGGTTGGGGATATCCCCAAGCCACGGAAGATGTGCTGATGCATTTTTGCAAAGTGTTAGACACAATTTTGCTACTTCAGGAAATTTGGTTCATGTCCAATTTTAAAACCCACATGGACCAATTTATCCACTCTATTATGTATAGCATTTCTGATGGATCCCTTGGTAAAGAAGAAGAAGAAGTTGAAGAAAAAGAGATAAGAATAGAAGAAGTGGATGAAGAAGTAGAATAAGAAGAAGAAATTATTGTTATTGATGATGAAGAGGGGAGACAGGAAGAAAGAGAAGAAGAAAATATCTCAGTTGAAAAACAATCAGGAGAAGAAGAAGTCGAAAAAACTGTGGAATTAGTGGATGAAGAAGAAGAAGAAGAAGGAGATGAAGTTGATGAGGAAGATGAAGAAGAAAAGAGGATGATGAAGATAATGATGATGAGAAAAAAGATGATAAAGATGAAGATAAAAATGATGATGATGATGACGATGATGGTAAGGATGAAGGAGGAGAAAAAGAGGCTGAGAAAGAAAAGGAGAATGATAAAGAGGAAGAAAAAGAAAAGGAAGAAGGAGTTGGAAGAAGAAGGAGAAAAAGAGAAGGAGCCAGAAAAGGAGCCAGAAAAGGAGGCTGCACACAAGGATGGGGCACCTGCCCGATATACCAGCCTAGATGCAGACCCAGATAAAGACTCCAGATTGGGGACCCCATAACAGACCCCATCTGGAATGCTAGCTGCAGATAGGAGTCTGCAGACAGGTGGGTCATCCGCACACCTACCTGCAGGCGCCAAAGGTTCAGGCGAGAACTCTCCACAGACATCACAAACTACACCTGTGATGACTGAGGTGATCCGACAGATTGTTAAAGACACTGTTGGAGAGCTGCTTGCTTCTCAAATGACTCCTGATCTGTAGTCGATCAATTCCAAAATTGACACCTTGCTGCAGCGAAACATCCCTCAACCACCTCCTCCTACAAACAACAGAATGCCCTTCGGCATGTCTGACTGGATGCACAGAATGGAGCAGCAATTGACCACCCTGGTTGATGCTGGCAAAAAGGGGGAAGAGACATTTCAGGGGGAAGGTAGCAAGCAGGGAGAAATAAGAATTCAAGATATAAGGACCAAGAAAAAGCAAGATGTCCAAATGATCACAGCTGGGACATCTTCGGCTAAGAGGAAGGGAGAAGCAGAACTAGAACAGGCTGATGATCAGCCTGCAGTAAAAAGAAAGAGGATCAGAATTGGGGACCAGCCTACACTAGAATGGGAAGGCAAAGAGTTATGGTATGTTGAAGATTTTATTCCAATCGAAGCTTTACCTATGTGGGGAACTGCAAGGAAGAAGTTTATCAGAGATTTTTATATGTGGGAGTTACTCCAGGATAATAGTTGCTCCCCACAGCATATTTTTATTTACTTCATGGAGGAAGAACATCCAAAACTCTGGGTTGTCCGACTAAAACATGCAAAGGAATGTAATGCATACCCAATGATCCCTCCTTTCAGGCCTAAAGATCCTCCCACCTTGGAAAATGATGAACTGGATGAATTAGCACTTCAAAGGAAAATAAAGAAACTTTGTGATGAGCATAAGTTTTCCTCTCAAGAAGAGCAAGACTTTTCCGCTCTCGTTGTCAGAAGAAAATATGGTCTTTCTCCTGTTAAGATAAGACTAATTGGAGGTAAGCCTATCAGACCTGCCAAGCAGCCTATTTGCAGAGGCAGAGGCAGAGGCAGATGATTTGATTATATTCATATTTTTTTTTGAAATATTTGTACTTGTAATTTTCCTGTAATTGTTTCGATCATTGAAAGCCTTGTACTTGTAAACAATTCAGAGAAATTTTTTATAACAGTCTTTTGAATGACAATTCCCAGTTGTCTCAAAACTAGACTGATTTTAGTTTGTGTCTTGCACTCAAGTGCAGACTTGTTCATTTGAATAATTTGCTTAAAGTTTTGCCATCATCAAAATAGGGGGAATTTGTTAGGAATACTTGTTAGATTTCGATGATGTCATTAATGTAATTCAAATGTTTATTACTTGGCAAAAATGTAAGGAAGAACCAAATGAGTATCTTCCATAGGCCAAATTATGTTAAGTTTAATACTTGGCAAAATGTAAAGAAGAACCAAATGAGCATCTTCTATAGGTCAAAATAAGTTAGGCTCAAATCGGCTAAGTACAAAAGTAAAGCTAAGTTCATCAGAGAAGTACAGCCGAGTCAAGTCAGAGAAGTTCTGGTCAACAAAAATTAATCAGAGATGTTTGACCAGACTGCAGTCAAGTGACTTCAGACAAGTCATCTGATCAGGCGAGTCTCAAAGAGTCACCATCAGAGAAGTCCAAACTGCAGAGAAGATGACTGTACATCATCCTACTTGAGATCAGCCAACTACTCCAAAGTCCACGTCAGCATGCGTTGAATAGTCAAATATTACGGAAAGTCACATGCAAGTGTGAAGAGACATATTGGAGAGATTCCCGCAAGGATATGAATTAAATAATTCATCCAGGCCTACCACTGAAGACTTTAATCTTTTTATATTCAAAAGATACGGCACCTCACATACAAAGTCTTCACAACGGTTGGACTATGGATTAAAATATGGGAATCTAGCCTTGCAACGTTCAGAAAAATAAACAAAGAAGTCTTTCTCCAACGGACGGATTTATTACAAGATTTGCAACGGCTATGAAGAATGCTCAAAGATCAACACCTATATATATCTGAAGATTTGAAGTTGAGCTAACACCGGTGTGAACAAAATCTCAAGCAATCAAAGCATTCAAAGCAATCAAAAAGCGAACTACAGCATCGTGAAAAAAGCAGTTCTCAAAAGTTCATACTTGAAGAAGCTCTTAGTTTGAGAAGACAAAAACTCGTGTCTTTAATCCTGAGTTCAGGGTACTTCACTGGTTGAAGTTCAAGACTATAAAGGCATCCAAGGATCGCGGATCAAAAGGTGCAAGACAATCAAGGGATTTGCAACGGCGAGGATTTCCACTGGTTGGAAGCTGTTGTAATTTGGTTGAATCACTGTAATCTTTATCACTGGTTGACAATTATAGTGAATTCATCTCCAATTGGTTGGGAGAAAAGTGGATTAGTAGAGGATTACCCCACCTCTGAGACCACTATAACTGCCTGCATATTTTACTGTTTTATAGCATCATACTTTAACTGCTGCATTCATTGTTAAGTGTTTCATTAGTTGTTTTGTATTCGTCATCAGCTGACTTCCGTACGTATTGAGTACAAATGACTCTAAGTCATTTGCATATCTAGTTGTTTTGTATTCGTCATCAGCTGACTTCCGTACGAAGAAACTTACTCTTCGTGAAAAAGAGTTTTAGAGTTTCAATAAGTGTATTCACCCCCCCTCTAGACTTATTCCTGGACGACTTGTGACCTACAGCTACAAGGATTCAGAAGGAGAGACGTCTACATGATAGATTGGAACACAGGAACCCCTAATACATGTTTTCTATCTAAAACAATAGCTAAGAATGGATGGCTGTGGCACAAAAGATTATGACATCTAAATTTCAAAGCCATCAACAAGATTAGTTCTCAGAAGCTGGTCAGAGGACTTCCAGAAGAAGCATTCAAGAAGGAAGCTCTCAGTGATGCATGTCAGAAAGAAAAGCGGACTATAGCATCATTCAAGCCAGTCCAGCCTACAACTCTCACATAAAGGATCTTAGATCTACTTCATATGGATCTATTTGGCCCTATCAAGCCAAGGACTCTAAGTGGCAGAAAGCATGCTCTAGTAGTAGTGGATGACTGCTCAAGGTACACATGGATTATCTTTTTGTATAAGAAGAGTGAAACCTTGACCAAGTTACCTGAGCTGCTGAGAAGGATCCAAAATGAGAAATCCCTCTCAATTGTCAAGATCAGATCAGATAGAGGAGGTGAATTTCTCAACAAGGCGATCACTGATTACAGCGATCAGAATGGAATTCAGCATGAGCTCTCTGTAGCCAGAACCCCCCAGCAGAATGGTGTTGCCGAAAGAAGAAACAGAACCTTAAAGGAAGCAGCCAGGTCCATGATTGCAGAAGCAGACCTGCCCAAGAGGTTCTGGGCTGAAGCTGTCAACACGGCATGCCATACTCAGAACAGGAGTATGATAGTAGGGAGACATGGCAAAACTCCCTATGAGGTTTGGAATGGCAGAACCCCTATAGTTGCTTATTTTCATATTTTTTGTTGCAAGTGTTTCATCCAAAACAATGGTAAAACCCAACTAAATGCCTTTGATGCTAAAACTGATGATGGTATCTTTATGGGATACTCACAAAGAAGCAAGGCATATAGAGTCTTTAACAAAAGAACCTTAGTTGTGGAGGAAACACCTCATGTTGTATTTGATGACTCTACTGTTGAGTACAGGAAACAAGTTGAGCTAATTGAGAATAAGCTCAAATCCGCAACACTCGAAGAAGTCATTGTACATGACACAGGAATGGTGGACTTATCTGCAGATCAGCCTGAAGACCCAACTGTAGCTGCTGAAGACCCAACTGCAGATCAGACAGGAACCCAAATCTACCTGATCCAGTTGCCGCTGATGAAGACCCATCTGTAGCTCATAAAGACTCATCTGCAGACCAGACCAGATCCCAACCTGTAGATGACAAGACGGTAGCTGATCCAGTTGCAGACCAAGGTGATCAGATCCAAGCTGATGCAGACAGAGAGGAAATCCACCAGAGCAAATCTATAGGGGGAACAGACCCTGAAGAAGAAGATGTCCCCAAGTGGCTCAAAGACCATCCAATCCAACAAATCATTGGGAAGCTGACTGATGGAGTTAAGACAAGACAGTCTACTCTACCTGCAGGAATGGCAATGTTTTCTTGCTTCATGTCCCAGATAGAACCCAAGACAACAGAACAAGCCTTGGAAGATTATTCCTGGATCCATGCCATGCAAGAGGATCATGAACAAATGGAAAGGAACAATGTTTGGGAACTAACAGACAGACCAGATCATAAGAAGGTTATTGGCACCAAATGGGTGTACGAAAACAAATGCGATGAAGATGGAGCTGTTGTTAGGAATAAAGCCAGACTTGTTACTAAAGGACATGCACAGTGTGAAGGAATAGATTTTGATGAAACCTATACACCTGTAAAGGAATTCTAGAAGAAGAAGTCTATCAGATGGATGTAAAGCGTGCTTTTCTTAATGGAATTCTAGAAGTAGAAGTCTATGTAGAGCAACCCCCATGATTTGTCAAAGGAGACAAAGTCTATAAGCTATTGAAAGCTCTATGTGGACTCAAGCACGCACCAAGAGCTTGGTATGAAACCTTATCGGTATTTCTTAAGAAGAACGGTTTCTGCAAAGGGAAAGTGGACAAGACCCTATTCAGAGTAGAGCACGAAGGCCACATATTACTAGTTTAAATATATGTGGATGACATTATATTTGGCTCAACCAACCCAGAGTTGTGTGAGAAATTCTCAAATCTCATGCAAGGAGAATTTGAGATGAGTATGATGGGAAAGGTTAACTTCTTTCTTGGATTACAAGTCAAGCAGATGGAAAATGGAATTTTCATCAATCAAGCCAAATATACCCGAGATCTAATCAAGAGATTTGGAATGGAATCAGCCAAACCAGCAAGAATTCCTATGAGCACAAGCACTCACCTAGATGCAGATGAGGGAGGCATATCAGTGGACCCAACCCACTACAGAGGACTCATTGGATCATTTCTATACCTCACTACAAGCAAACCAGATATATCTTATGCCATAGAAGTATGCGCACGATTTCAATCCAAGCCAAAGTAGTCTCACCAAGATGCAGCCAAGAGAATAATCAAATACCTTAAGTCAACAGTCAATGTTGGACTATGGTACCCTAAGGATGATAACTTCGAGCTATCAGGATACTCAGATGCAGATTTCGCAGGATGCAAAATAAATAGGAAAAGCACTAGTGGAACGTGCCAATTCCTAGGAACCAGACTGAAATCCTGGTTTAGCAAGAAATAGGTTTCTAACTCTATCTCCACAACAGAGTCAGTATACCTAGCTGCAGGTAGTTGTTGCGCCCAGATCTTATGGATCAGACAACAGCTAAGGGACTACAACATTATTGCCAATGAAGTTCTAATTTGGTGTGACAACAATAGTGCTATTGCAATAAGCAAAAACCCGGTATTGCATTCAAGGACAAAGCACATTGATGTTAAGCATCACTTCATAAGAGATCACGTGCTTAACAAGAGAGTCAGAGTTGAAAGAGTCAGCACAGACTACCAAATTACTGACATTTTCACCAAACCTTTGCTAGAAGAAAGGTTTTTGGAGCTGAGGAGGGAACTTGGATTACTAGATTGGGAATCTAGTACAGATGAAAAAGCTAGCTGAAGCAGATTAGACGAAGGACGGACTAAGCTGATCATAGGAATCAGACCCTACCTGATGCAGACAAGAAGACGAAGGACAGACGAAGGAACTTAGCTGATCAAACCACAGGCGAGAAGTCAAATGAGTCAACTCACCTGATGCAGAGCAGTCAAGAGTCAAACAGTCAACTATTTAATATACTTGACCGACTTCTGAATATTATATTATTATCTGCTATTTGTATAATATCATATTACTATTTGGATCACAAGTGGCATAATACTATATGTTTAAAATACATGTGGCAACTACGAGTTCAATTGACCTCTATTGTGACCAATTAAAATCCAACCGTCCATTTTCAAATTCTCAAAACCTTGACCACCAATTACTAAATTTGAATTTTAAAAGCCTCAAAAGGTGAACCACCGTTTAAAATAAATGAATATTTAATTACAAACGTCGTTTCATTTTCCTTTTAAGGACGGGAAAAGCCTTTTCACTTTACCTTCTTCAACCTCGCAAAACCCTAATTTTCACAGAGCAAAAACCCTTTTGAATTTGCATACACTCAGAAGAAATCTCTCTAGCGCAAATGGAAGCATACTTCAATGGAGTCAACCTTAAGGCGGTGAAGGACCAGATCATCTTTTCTGTGGTCGTCGATTTTGAAGGACTTCTAGAGGCAAATCTGGAAAACAACGATGTGCGCAACCTCATCAGAGCGATGAATACAAATGGGATCTACCCATTCTTGGACATCAGCCCCAAGCATCTGTTCAAGGAGGCTGTTATTGCTTTTTACCGAGAGGCCCGAGTGATCGAATCTCGGATTCGGAGCACAATCTGTGGAATCCAAGTGGATATCACGCCGGAAACAATCGGAAAAACATTTGGGATGAAAATCCGTGGCATGGCGGTCGAAGCCCTAAAGCAGAGCGCAGCCGACACATGGATGAAAATCAAGGCTGTCGACCAACTGGAGAAATTGAAGCTGACCGCCAAAAGGAGCGAAATAAAGAAGGAGTACCGCTATGCGTTGGATATAACCAACAAGATAGTTATGGGGATGGCAGGTAGCTACGACCAATTGTCGTAAGCCAATTTTATGATGCCGGGAGCACTGATTCAAGACGAACCAATTAACTGGGCTGATTACATCTACAAGCAATTGGTGCGTGAAGTTAACAAGGCCGAGTGACTTGTTGAAGAAAAGAGATTCAAATCCAAGCTGGCGTTCGGAATGCAGCTCAGTTGGATATTGGATAAACTTGGTGTGGCGAAGGGAAACACTGACCCCTTCCACATCAATAAGAGACTTGGTCATCTAGACCAAGAAACATTGAGGAGGATAGGAGGCGAAAGGAGAGCAGCTCATATTCTAAAAGAGTTGTTTGAAAAGGGACCCCCTATAGATACCCTGAAAGCTCAGACGAGTCCAACCAAGCTGCAGCCCGCAACTCACCTGCAGCCCAGTCTGAGACAGAGTCAAACAACACCCCAATCGTTGTCCATTTTAAGAGAAGGGGACCAGCCCCTGGTGAGCCTTCCATAATCCACTCCTCACCAGAACCCTCTCCCAAATGACCCAGGCGCTTATTTGATGAAGAGGAGCATCCAGATCAGTTTGCTACACCTGAACCCATTCACATTGAGGATCAGCCTGCTCCCTCCAGCCTGGAGACCCAAATGGTACCAGTTTTAACCCCTCTTTTTGCAACGGAGGAAGAAGAAGCAGGTCTAATTATCTTGATTCCAGAAGCCAATTACACTTTTAATCTTCTTGAACATAATCTTTTTAACCTGTCTGTAGAGCAACTTTTAATTGTAAAAACTCATGCTCTAAAACACTCTTTTGTTGAAGTCTTTGAGGAATGGAAAACTCTCAAAACTGTTCCATTCACTCAAATTCAAACCTTTATTGAAGGGAGTAGCTGGGAGTATCCCCAGGCTACAGAGGATCTGCTCACCCACTTTTGCAATGAGAGATTTGTGCTTACTACTTCAGGAAGGCTGGTTCATATCCAATTTTAAAACAAACATGGACCAGCTCCTCCATCTTATTATGGGTAGTGTTTTTTATGGAACTTTGAATGGAGATGGGGAGGTAGTTGAAAAACAAGTGAGAATCGAAGAAGTGGTGGAGGAAGAAGAAAAGGAAGAAATTTTTATAATAAAAGATTAAGAGGAAAGACAGGAGGAAAAAGAAAAAGAAAAATAAGAAGAAAACATTCAAGTTGAAAAACAGTCTGAAGAAAAAGAGATTGAAAAAACAGAAAAATTAGAGGATGAAGGAGAAGAAGAAGGAGAGGAGGTGGACCAAGAAGAAGTAGAAGAAGAAAAATAAGAAAATGATGATGAAGATGAAGATGATAAACATAATGATGAAGATAATGATGAAGATGATGATGAAGATGATGACAAAGATGATGGAGGTGAAAAGGAGGATGTGATAAGAGAAGAAGAAAAAGCTGTCGAAGAAGAGAGGGAAGAAGAGAGGCAGTCTGAAGAAGAGAGGCAGGCTGAAGAAGAGAGAGAGGCTGAAGCTGAAGGAGACAAGGATGAAGATAAGGCTGGGGCTCCTACCCAATACACCAGCCTTGATGTCAGCCTAGCTGAGGAAGAAGACAGATCGGGGACTTCAGAGCCAACCCCATCTGGTTAGCCTATTGCAAGGAGTCTGCAGTCAGGTCGGTCCTATGCCCACCTACCTGAAGACGAAGAAGGCTCAGGAGAGAACTCTCCAGAGGCATCTCACATTTCACCTATGCTGTCGGAGCTGATTTTCCGAATCATTAGAGAGATAGTTGGAGAGCTGCTTACCTCCAAGATTTCACCTGATCTGCAGTCAATCCACTCCAAACTTGACACCCTTCTGTAGAGAAATTCCCCTCAACCACCTCCTCCTACGAATTCCAGGATGCCGCTTGGTATAATGCATAGAATGGAGAAGTAGATAACTTCTCTAGTTTATGCTCGCAAAAAGGGGAAAGATAGGTTTAAGGGGGAAGATAGAATGCAGGGGGAAGGTAGAAGACAAGAGGAAGTTTTTGTTCAGGCTGAAGAGCTAAGATCGAAGAAGAGGCAAGATATTCTCCAAATTGAAGAAGGACCATCAAGTCTGAAAAGAAAGGAGATATCTGCCCCCAACCAACCTGAAGAGCAGCCTGTTGAAAAGAAGAGAAGAACAAGAGAGAATGAAGAACAAAGATTCGAATGGGAAGGCAAACAGTTGTGGTATGTTGAAGAATTCTTACCAACAGAATTCATGACTAGTTGGGCGGATGCCAAGAAACCATTCACAGAGCAGTTCTACCTCTGGGAGATTCTCCAAGACAAAGAATGCTCACGCCAACAGTCATTCATCAACTACATGGAAGCTAGATGGCCTATTCTGTGGAAGATCATGCTTAAATATGCAGCCAAATAGCGTGCTTATCCTATGATTCCTCCATTCAGAGCAGTGGAAGCGCCGACCCGTTTGGATAATGAGCTTGACGAGCTAGAGCTTCAAGATGAAATTAGAAGGCTGTGTGAAGAGCACAAGTTCTCTTCAAAAGAAGACTAAGACTTTGATGCCCTAGTCATAAGGAGGAAATATGGTCTTGCACCCATATAAAGTGGACCAATCAGTGCAAAACTATTTAGACCTCCCAAGCAAACTGTTCGCAGAGGAAGGGGCAGATAGGTTTTGGATGTAATTGTAATTTTTGTAATTGATTAATTTTTCTGTATTTATTCTATTCCATCCAAGTACTTGTAATCAACAGAAAATTAATATATACAGTCATTTAAATGACAAATCCTAGTTGTCTCAAAGCAAGACTGATTTTGAGTTTATGTCATGCACCTAAGTGCAAACTTGTACATTTGATTAATTGCTTAGAGTTTTGCCATCATCAAAATAGGGGGAATTTATTAGGAATACTTGTTAGATTTTGATGATGTCATTAATGTAATTCAAATGATTATTACTTGGCAAAAATGTAAGGAAGAACCAAATGAGTATCTTCTATAGGCCGTATCTGTGATAAGATAAATACTTGGCAAAATGTAAAGAAGAACCAAATGAGTATCTTCTATAGGACAAATAAGTTAGGCTCAAATCGGCTAAGTACAAAGGTACAGATAAGCACATCAGAGAAGTACAGCCGAGTCAAATCAGAGAAGTTCTGGTCAACAAAAAAAATCATCAGAGATGTTTGACCAGACTGCAGTCAAGTGATCAGCAGACTAAGTCATCTGAAGACTGACCATCAGACAAGTCAAAATTCATCAAGACAAAAGACTCCAGACAAGTCATCTGATCAGGCGAGTCTCAACAGTCATCAGAGAAGTCATCGACAGAGAAGTCCAAACTGCAGAGAAGATGACTGGACATCAGCCAACTTGACTTATAAGAGATCAGCCAAGTACTCCAACTCCACGTCAGCATGCGTTGAATAGTCAACGTTTACGGAAAGTCACATGCAAACGTTAAGAGAAAAATTGGAGAGATTCCCGCAAGGATATAAATTAAATAATTCATAGAGACCTACTACTGAAGATTTTAATCTTATTATATTCAAAAGATCCGGCACCTCACATGCAAAGTCTTCACAACGGTCAAAAGATAGATTAAAATATGGGAATCCAGCCTTGCAACATTCAGAAAAATAAACAAAGAAGTCTATTTATCCAACGGACGGAGTTGTTACAAGGTTTGCAATGGCTATGAAGTATGCTCAAGGATCGACACTTATATATATCTGAAGATTTGAAGATGAGCAGTACGATGCGAACAAATCTCTCAAGCGATCAAAGTTATCAAAGCGATCAAAGCAATCATATAGCATCGTGAAAAGAGCAATACTCGAAGTTCTTATTTGAAGAAAGCTCTTAGTTGGAGAAGGCAAATACTCTTGTCTTAAACCCTGAGTTCGGGGTACTTCACTGGTTGAAGTTGTGAGACTGATAGGCATCCGAGGATTTGAAGAATCAAGTGGTGTTAGGCAGTCAAAGAGGAGTTGCAACGACGGGATTTCCACTGGTTGGAAGTTGTTGTAGCTAAGTAAAAGAATCACTGTAATATTTATCACTGGTTGAGAATTATAGTGGATTCATCTCCAACTGGTAGGGAGAAAGTGGATTAGTAGAGGACTACCCCACCTCTGAGACCACTATAAATTACCTGCGTGTTTTACTGTTTTCAGCATCACACTTAACTGTTGCATTCATACTTTAGTGTTCCATTACTTAGCTTTGTTTTCGTCATCAGCTTATTTCCGCATATCTATCAGCTGAGAAACTCACTCTTCGAAGAAAAGAGTTTGAGAGTTTCAATAAGTCTATTCACCCCCCCTTTAGACTTATTCCTGGACGACTTGTGACCTACATATGACATCACGGCAGGACTTCGATTTGATGTAGCCCCACGTCTGGCCCGGTCTATTCTCCAGTGCATCCAAGGAGGGGCCAAGACGGGGCTAAAATGTAAAATCCCTATATTTTACATTATATAAATTATAAAGTAAATACTATTATATGACAATAATTAGTGAAATATTTATAAAAGTGATATCTTGATTTAAATGAATTATTGTGGTATTATTACATAATAAAATTTAAAATATATATTTGGACATTTTTTTGGGAAGTATCGTGGACAAGTATCAACTTTGAAAAAATCATCAAGGATTTTTGAGAAGTTAAAAAAATTCTGAAAATTAACAGTATTGTAGAGAATTTAGTTAACTTTCCAATGGTTTAAACGGCGAGTCAATCGGAGTCCGAACGAAAAAGTTATGATCGATTTAGTGGAGACTGCCAACTGCCGAGCACCAGGAAGCTTCCGGGCGGGACCCGCGCACGTGGCTCGGCCAGGGCTGCCGATAGTGACTCGTCAGGTCCCACGCACGTGGCTCGGCCAGGGCTGTGTGACGTAGGGCGGCTGGGTCAACTTGACTGGACGGCGGTATTGTGTCCTATAAATATAGCCTTTTGCCAATTGATTTATACTAACAACTTATGTAAGTATATAAAGACACTCATGGTTTATAAATATATGTATTTTTATTCCTATCGGAGTCCGTTTTGTCGACAATACGGGGTCGTTATCCGGCAAGTCAGACCAGCTTTCCTGACATACTGACTGGAACCTGTCCGATTAAAAGCCCCAGTGAATTTCTGAAATCCAGATCGAGGTGCTATCTTTGAGTTCGATTATATACCAATCCATAAGTAGTTCTTGATATATCATTTGTGCATTTTGTATATAAAATACATATCTAAAATATTAACTTTTGTAATATCAGATTAGACATCATGCAGATATGTAAAACTGAGTTATTTTGGACAAGTCAAGGCTGATTTTAAGTGTAGAAATGTAACTTAAATCGCGAATAACTTTTGATACGTAAATCATTCTTTGATTCCGTTACATGCGTTTTTCTGTTGGCGTATTTATATATATTTATTTATTTTTGTTTTAATTTTTGGAAATGATAAAATTTTCGACTCTGTTTCCGTATTAATTAAACTTAAATAATTTAAGGATAACAGACATTATGAACAATCGTACTACGTATCTGCCCATATAACGTACTTATATTTTTAACGGCAATTTTAAGTATCATTTTCTATATATGCAATTATAAGATAATTAAACCGGAATAAATGAGTTTATATAAAATCTCCAGAATTATTCTAAGGAATATTTGAAATGGAAGAAATGGATTTCTATTTCAACTCAAGTTATTAAGTATTACCTTTCTAAATATTTGAGATTAATAAATTGAAATTATTCTCAATGTTATTTTGTTAAATAAATTATAAGGACTATTGTTTTATTTATTACAGCATAAGTAATAGTTAAATTATAAATTGTTGAAATATTTTTAAAATTATTCAAGGATGATATCTAAGATCTATTTATCAATGCATTTAATTTTTAGACGATGATTTTGTTGAAATATAAAATAAAGGGCGAGCCATTAAATTAAATTGAGACATCTTAACAAAATGCTAATAGCATATTATTATTAGGAGATCGATACCTTATCTAGGAGCGGACGGCCGAACTCTCGAGATTTAATCAGAATCAACTTATCGACGACTCACAAGACAAGTTCGTTCAACTTGCTCGGCCCTAGCATTATTGCAATTTTATGTGTTCATTGTGTATTGATTATGTTGTGCCAATTGTGATGCTGTGAATCTGTGTATTATGTGATGAATGTGAAGAGATGCAAAGTTATGCCGTTCCAGTGGGAACAAAGAGAAATTTATAACAAATGTTCGTTCCACACCCGGATATTAGGGGTGTGCACCCGGATATTGGGGGTGGTAGAAATTGCACTATCCGGATATTGGGGATAGGTGCTTATGTGTTATTGTATGTATATGTGATTGTGTTGTTAGCTGATACTTTTGGAACTGCAAAATTCGTACATATGAGCATATTGTTGTAATGTGTTATGGTGACCAGTTTATATGGTGGTATTGTTATACTTGCGATTCGGGAACTTGAAATACAGGCTTGGGAATGCGAAGGGGCGGGGCATGCTTGAGAACAGCGACTGGATAGAGTTTAATTTTCCTTGGCGATTATTTCGAAAATAAAGGGCATGTATTAAATTTTAAAATCGTGTGTACTTCAACTTTCCTGTTCGTATGATGAAAATTTATTATCAATTCTAATATTATTATTTTTACCAAAAGTTCTTGTGAGGTAAAAACGAATAACCTAGCTTGGTGGGTCCTATGAGGGATCCACAGCACTGTAGCTACCCAAGATTTTGGGGATGTTACAGTAGATGGTATCGGAGCGAGGTTAATTGAACTACACACTTTTTTAAAAAAAAAAATTGAAGTCTAAAGCGAGGCAACTACACATATTTTCAAGAATAATATCTTTGAAGAAATATCTTTCCGACTACACTGCAATCATTCCAAGCGCGTCAAGCATCCACCGATTTCGCATACCCTGTACAAGTAAGTGTTATGTTTTGAAGTACTTTTTCATGTTGTTTGAATTTATTTTGAGAACATTAGTTGAAATAAAATCATATACTATTAAGTATAACACACAACCAAGATACGCTTCAATAGAGTCCGAGAAGTCTCCTAACTCTGACATCAAAAATAAAAATAAAAATAATACTTAAAGATATCACATGATATCACAACAATACAAAAGCGATCAACTAAAATGGAACACAACCCCAAAAAAAAAACCAAAAAAAAAAACGAAAAAAAAAACTAGTAAAACGACAAGGGAGAAGGTATTTTAGAGGATCAGGTCAATATTCAGCGTCCGTTTCTTTCCCTTTGACCACTCAATTCGACCTACTGCAGGATCGGGCTCAGGAACATATGCTTTCAATATATCTAATAAGTCTTCAGCTTTTGAAGCTGGCATCAGAATACCGCGTGCAGACGGTGTAATAAAATGTTGTTCCACTACATGGTCGAGAAAATTTAACAATCCATCATAGAATCCATTAATGTTCAACAATCCTATTGGTTTTTGATGGATGTTCAGCTCGGACCAAGACACCATGTGAAAAATTTCCTCAAGTGTTCCAAACCCTCCCGGTAAAGCAATGAAAGCATCAAACTTGTCAAGCATGAGATTCATCCTTTCAGTTAGGTTGGACACCTGTACTTCATCTCCTATTGTTTTTCCAGCAGGTTCAGTAAGAGCACTAGGAATGATACCTTGAACTTGACCGCTTGCTTCATAAGCACCTTCTGCTACATACCCATCAACCCACAACTTCCTCCTCCATAAATCAACTTAATATTCCTTTCAGCTAATATTTTACCAAGAGTATATGCTGTAGTGATGGTTTCACCATTTTTTTCTGGGATTAGATCCACAGAAAATGCAGATACTTGAAAATTTAAGATCAGAGGTTACTTCCATCTCTTTTTCTTTCTTTCATTTGTGTTTGCTAGAAATATTTGAGGTGTAAAGTGACGAAAAAAATGATAATATTTATAGAAGTATAAATTGAGGGTGAAACATTATTTAAATTAACTTATTAGGGGGGATTATGAAAACAATAATAGTAATTTTAACTTATTCGGCGAAAAAGTAAACGCGTTAATTGCGCTTCACGTATTCGGTAGAATATTGAATGCATTTATTGCATGTCACTATTTTTTTTATTTGAAAAGAGAAACTTTAATGAAAATGACAAAATTAAAAAGTAAACGCTCATGTGAATGTACAGTAGTCGTGATTGTGACACATCTTCCTCTGATTTTATGTTCAGAAACGGCTTCAATGCCTTATATGAGTCGGGATGAGCTTCCATCTAATTTTCTTATAAATTGGCAAACAGTGTCGTTTACCATCAGATTCTCGAGATTTTGTTCATATTAAATATAAATCTCTTTCAAACATAGAACTTCATGTTGCATATACCCACTAGACTGCGTTTTAAGAGTCATTAGAACACTATCGAATGATTCCTTATTCAGGCCATCCTTAATGAACTTGATTTTGTCTTCTCTGATTGTGCAAGGAATTCCTAAAGATCGAAATTTCGAATAGTAATCCTAACGAGCGCATTTATAACAAATTCCCATTTTCTTCACTCGTCGTTTTTTTTTCAAATATGAACTTTTCCAAGCCCTGATAAAAATTTAGTAGGCGCTTCTGTGAATTCACCTCCTATTCTTACCTTGACTTCAATTATGAATCGAACATCATAAGGTATGCCTTTATGCATTATCAATCTCTAACCAAAATTCTCCACAAAACTACCAAATACGAGTGGACCGAGGCATGTCAAAGAGCTTCGACGAACTCAAGTGGCGGCTGATGAGTGCTCCAGTGTTAACGCTTTATCAAGGTACGGGCAACTTCATCATCTATAGCGACACTTCTAAACAAGGACTGGGTTGCATTCTGATGCAACACGGTAAGGTCATCGCATACGCGTCGCGCCCATTGAAACCTTACGAAGTCAACTACCCCAATGACTTAGAACTTGCTGGTGAGATCCATGCTTTAAAGATTTGGAGACATTAATTATATGGTTCCACGTGCCAAATATTCATGGATTACAAAAGTCTAAAGTACATCTTCACGCAGAAGGAGTTAAACATGAGGCATAGGAGGTGGCTGGAACTCATCAATGATTACGACACAGATATCCAATATCACCCAGGGAAGGCAAATGTGGTAGCTGACGCTCTTAGAGGAAATACCACCAGGAGCACATATTATGTAGATTGACATCACAAGTGGAGCTGAAATGTGAGCTAACAAATAAGAACATTGGGTCTATATTCGATAAAAATAAGGACAAGTGTGCACCATCAACCTGCGATTATCATTGCTGAAATTCTTTAGAGGCAAGTTAAGCCCACGTTTCATCAGACCTTTTGAATGTGTTGGAGACTTAGCTTATCACTTAGCTCTATCATTATATCTATAATGAGTCCATCTAGGCATTATGTTCACAATTCCAGTCACAAGTTAAATCACGAAATTTTGGATATTTCCAAGGATACTACTTTCAAGGAGATACTAGTTGCCATTTTAGATTATTTCATAAAGAAATTAAGGAATAAATCTATTCCTCTAGTTAAAGTCCAGTGGTCACACCATGGAAATGAAGAAGCCACTTGAGAAACTAAAGAAGCAATGCGTAACTCGTACCCCGAGTTGTTCCAAACATAAGTTTCGGGTCGAAACTTAATTTTTAGAGGGAGAGTATTTAATACTCAAATTGTTACCATTTTAAGAATAGAGGAGATAATTTTTAAAGACGCAGTATGATAATATGCTTGGTGTATTTACTGCTATCAATGTTATACTTGATGTCTTTGCTATTTATGTGATAATAGATGAGCTCCGCGAATGACGCAATGTGATAATATGCTTGGTGTATTTACTGGTATCAATATTATACTTGATGTTTTTGCTATTTAAGTGATAACTGATGAGCTCCTTATTGATGTTGTACTTGATATTTTAAAGGAATCGAATAGCATTTTCCATTAATCGTTGGAAAATCCACGATAGAACCCGGCGGTGCGCAACGTCGTGTTCTCCGATAGGATTTTTCAGCGAAGATTGGACTTGAGAATGACTTAATAATGATAACATCCTTCCAAGTTTCGGGACGAAACTTATTTTTAGAGGGAGAGTGTAAAATCCCAATATTTTACATTATATAAATTATAAAGTAAATACTATTATATGACAATAATTAGTGAAATTATTTATAAAAGTGATATCTTGATTTAAATGAATTATTGTGGTATTATTACATAATAAAATTTAAAATATATATTTGGACATTTTTTTGGGAAGTATCGTGGACAAGTATCAACTTTGAAAAAATCACCAAGGATTTTTGAGAAGTTAAAAAAATTCTGAAAATTAACAGTTGTAGAGAATTTAGTTAGCTTTCCAATGGTTTAAACGGCGAGTCAATCGGAGTCCGAACGAAAAAGTTATGATCGATATAGTGGAGACTGCCAACTACCGAGCACCATGAAGCTTCCGGGCGGGACCCGCGCACGTGGCTCGGCCAGGGCTGTCGATAGTGACTCGTCAGGTCCCACGCACGTGGCTCGGCCAGGGCTGCCGATAGTGACTCGTCAGGTCCCACGCACGTGGATCGGCCAGGGCTGCGTGACGTAGGGCGGCTGGGTCAACTTGACTGGACAGCTGTATTGTGTCCTATAAATACAGCCTTTTACCAATTGATTTATACTAAAAACTTATGTAAGTATATAGAGACACTCATGGTTTATAAATATACGTCTTTTTATTCCTATCGGAGTCCGTTTTGTCGACAATACGGGGTCGTTATCCGGCAAGTCAGACCAGCTTTCCTGACATACTGACTGGAACCTGTCCGATTAAAAGCCCCAGTGAATTTCTGAAATCCAGATCGAGGTGCTATCTTTGAGTTCGATTATATACCAATCCATAAGTAGTTATTGATATATCATTTGTGCATTTTGTATATAAAATACATATCTAAAATATTGACTTTTGTAATATCAGATTAGACATCATGTAGATATGTAAAACTGAGTTATTTTGGACAAGTCAAGGCTGATTTTAAGCGTAGAAACGTAACTTAAATCGCGAATAACTTTTGATACGTAAATCATTCTTCGATTCCGTTTCGTGCGTTTTTCTTTTGGCGTATTTATATATATTAAGTTATTTTTGTTTTAATTTTTAGAAATGATAAAATTTCCGACTCCGTTTCCGTGTTAATTAAACTTAAATAATTTAAGGATAACAGACATTATGAACAATCGAACTACGTATCTACCCATATAACATACTTATATTTTTAACGGCAATTTTAAGTATAATTTTCTATATATGCAATTATAAGATAATTAAACCGGAATAAATGAATTTATATAAAATCTCCAGAATTATTCTAAAGAATATTTGAAATGGAAGAAATGGATTTCTATTTCAACTCAAGTTATTAAGTATTACCTTTCGAAATATTTGAGATTAATAAATTAAAATTATTTTCAATGTTACTTTGTTAAATAAATTATAAGGACTATTGTTTTATTTATTACAGCATAAGTAATAGTTAAATTATAAATTGTTGAAAATATTTTTAAAATTATTCAAGGATGATATCTAAGAGCTATTTACCAATGCATTTAATTTTTAGACGATGATTTTGTTGAAATATAAAATAAAGGGCGAGCCATTAAATTAAATTGAGACGTCTTAACAAAATGCTAATAGCATATTATTATTAGGAGATCGATACCTTATCTAGGAGCGGACGGTCGAACTCTCGAGATTTAATCGGAATCATCTTATTGACGACTCACAAGGCAAGTTCGTTCAACTTGCTCGGCCCTAGCATTATTGCAATTTTATGTGTTCATTGTGTATTGATTATGTTGTGCCAATTGTGATGTTCTGAATCTGTGTATTATGTGATGAATGTGAATAGATGCAAAGTTATGCCGTTCCAGTGGGAACAAAGAGAAATTTATAACGAACGTTCGTTCCGCGCCCGGATATTGGGGGTGTGCACCCGAATATTGGGGGTGGTAGAAATTGCACTATCCGGATATTGGGGATAGGTGCTTATGTGTTATTGTATGTATATGTGATTGTGTTGTTAGCTGATACTTTTGGAACTACAAAATTCGTACATATGAGCATATTGTTGTAATGTGTTATGACTGACCCGGGTATGGGCTGGTATTGTTATACTTGCCAGTTGCAGGAACATCAGAAATACAGGCTTGGGAATGCGAAGGGGCGGGGTATGCTTGAGAACGGCGACTGGATAGAGTTTAATTTTCCTTGACGATTATTTCGGAAATAAAGGGCATGTATTAAATTTTAAAATCGTGTGTACTTCAACTTTCCTGTTCGTATGATGAAAATTTATTATGAATTCCAATATTATTATTTTTACCAAAAGTTCTTGTGAGGTAAAAACGAATAACCTAGCTTGGTGGGTCCCATGAGGGATCCACAGCGCTGTAGCTACCCAAGATTTTGGGGATGTTACATAAAACATCCCTCTCTCATTTACGCCCCGCTAGTCGGTGTGACTTGGTCGGATTATGAGCCGACCATAGCACCCCAGGGTCCGATCGATCATCATATTGTCTCTCACTTCGACCAGTGAAGTGGCACGCGGGCACACCCGCGGGGACGAGGATTTCTTCTAGACGAGCCACATGTGCACTCCTCAGAGCCACTTCTTCTGACTCATGAGCCGGCGGCAGAAACTGAGGATCACACCGAGTCCACTCCACCACCAGCGAGAGATCACCTTCTTTAGGCGATGTTTGACGACTTGAGGGAGGAAATGCGAGTAGGGTGAGATAGCGTGATCGCAGCCGTTCGAGAGGAGATGTACGAGCAGGTCCACCTGTAATATTCGGATTTATTACTGTGTATTTTACCTGTATTCGAACCCTGTATTATTCGGAATTATGATCTTGATGATTGGAGTATGATATTTCTTACATTGGTATCTTTGTACATAAGTATATCAACATACAAAATTTTTCATGCAAACTCGTAATAGCGCACGCTAAGAATGTAGCTTAACGCGCGCTATCGGCTACTACTAGCGCACGCTACGTATGTAGGAGTTGCGTGCGCTAGGCACTCAATTATTAAGCTGGGTGGCTAGCACATGTGCCAGCCGGTACATGGGTCCGGATAAGATTCCCGCGAACGAACCTGGACAGTTTTGAAGTCAACTCTTATTAGCGTGCGCTAAGGAATGCTTGGTAGCGTGCGCTAATCTGCTTTGTACAGAAAGTTTATATATGGGCCAGCACTCCATTTTTTATTCCCATTTCCTTCGTTCATTCTTCAGTTTTGAGAGACCAGAGGGCAATAATTATCCTCCTAATATACTTAGAACACATCCACTTGATCATTGGACATTGAATACTTCTTGTGATTGATCATTGAAGAGAAGTAGCTGTTAGGAGTATGCCCTCGAATGCCACTCAGAGGTTGTTGAGTGAGGGCATTGTACTTGTAATTATGTAAACCATTTATATAAGGCAAATGAATGTTTCCTTATTTACTGGTAGTTACTGGCATTCCTAACTCGTAAATAAACATATAGAAACTAGTCCGTGTATTTGAGAGCAAAACGTTCCACTCCTTATTGGATAAGGGGGTCGGCACTGGAAAGGTTTATAGCTCAAATACTTAATCGTTCGCAAGTCGATGAAACTTGACTGGGCGTTAAGTTTATGTGAAGACTTGTATGACGTGTTCTTTTACATGGAGAGTGCCTGTCGAACACTAATGGTTAGTGGGAGTACACGTTATAGGTATGCTAATTAGATTAGTATACTCGAACCGACTCACCCTCGATTCGTCACACGGATTTCACTTCGGGCCAGTCAATGACGGAATCGAAAGGTTGTGATAGGTATTCGTGAACCTTCGACTTGAGGATTTAGTAGGGATGTGCTTGTGACGTCAAGATTTTCATTAGAGTAGTTCGACCCTGTAAACCGGAAGGCGGGGGTCAACCTCGACGTGCATCTTGACGGGCAAGTAGCAGGTCCTACTGAATACCAAGATAGAATTCTTTCTCCTGTTAATGAACGGGTTATATGTCCTATGTGGTTATTGGCAGATGAGATCATAAGTCTTTGGCCAAAGCATTGGAGCTAGCTGTATTAGATACACGAGAGCTCGATGATCTCGTTTTGCATTAACGCATGCATATCATCAAGTACAGATAGGGTTTGACTGACCGTGACCCTATAACTTGATCGGGATATTTGAAAGAAGGGTTTATACGTATACTGGTAATCACGACAGAATGGTTCTTGAATGATCCCAATCACTCGTTCTCAGTCGGGGTATAGTGTAGGCCACCAGGCTGGCTAGGTGGTGCTACTACTCTTTGGTTCCTCCCATTGCTGACTGAGACGGACATACCGAGTCGCGCATTAGGATTGACGACGGAATGAATTAAGCTAATTCTCTCATTATGAATATTAGATATTGGATATCTAATTTGGGACATTGGATGTTTAAATCGATTTATCGGATAAATTGATTTACGGCTTAATGGATTAAATATATCACTGGGTGATTAATTTAATTCATGAATATAATTATTTCTTGTAGAAATTAATTATGTTATTTTGTATTTGATATGTTTAATTAATTGGATTAATTAATCGATACAAATACATCGGAACGGAATCGTAGTTTATCTGTTTGGACTCACGGGAGTCCGAAACGAACCGAACTCATCCGTTTCTGCATGGTAGCCGCCCCCCTAATTTCCACCCACTTTCCTCTTGTCTTGTTGTTTTCATTTTATATGAAAAAGATGACTTTGTGGGGCTTTGATTCTCATAATAATGAGATGTATCATGTGAAGAGTTGAATAAATGAAGAAGACATCTCTCACTTGAGATTCCAAGCCAATTCCAACGTGAGAGTGTAGAGAGAGAGAGAAAAGACTTCTCCAAGTCTTCTTCATCTTTGTTCATCAACTTATTCTTCATTTTTATTGGAGAAAAATTGAGAGAAAATCATATAGAGAGAGTAAGATTAAAACACTTAGAGTGTAGTAATCTTTACATATATAGCTTCATCACTTAGCTCTATCCGTATCCTCGGAGGATAGCAAGGTGATCATCGTTCCGGTTGTTTCTCCGGCGCGTGGCAAGTAGAGACGCGGTGCTTTCGGCGTTGGATCGTTCAAGAGCTTGGGGAATAGCTCAAGAGAAGGTTACCATTTAATCAACGGACTTCGAGGGTTAGTTTCTTATGACTCTTGCTTTTCGTTTATATTTTCGTATATACGTAGCTCGATCGATCCTCGTAGGGATTCGGATCGAATTAATTTTCATTTTACCGCTTCCGCTGGGCCTTCGTTTTTAGGCACCGAATCCCAACAGTGGTATCGGAGCGTAGGTCTTGCGATCGTATATACGATATTAGCATTTGGAATGCTCGATTAGATGGTGAATGATTTGGAATCATTTTAGTCATAATCGTGGTATATGTTTTTACGTTCGTTGTAATTATATTTTTCGTAAGTTTATGTCTAAATTTAAATCTTAATTTCTTGGAAATATGATTTATATTGAAGATATGAATGTTGGAGAATATAGATATTGGATATCCGGTCGAAAAACTAGTCCCGAAATGCCGTTGGACGGTCCTAAGGGGTCGGAAGTCGGCGGCCTGTGCGGCCGGCACTGGCGGCCAGCATCTGTGGGCCGCGGCACGATCTCCGAGGCCGCGGCACAGGCTGCTGGCCGGCGGCACCGCCGAGCGTGATCGGCCATGCTGCATGTCTGCCGGCATCTGCCGTCGATGACTCGGCCATGGCAGCCAATTTCGCCCCGGCTTGATTTTTCCGTGTATTCTTGAAAATTAATCTCCGGCATATTAAATTGGATTTAATATGATTAAAATGATTTATGGTATTTCATTTTATAAGGGAAATTTGATTAATTGGAATATTTTTGGTCGACCGAATTATTTTGAACGTTTTCATATTACCGATTGTGTGAATCGATTTGATCGGTTCGTATTGTTGATTGGATCAATGTATCTCTACGCTTTCCATTTATATAGTATTTATTGGATGAATGCTTTTTGAATGGGGATGTGGTTCGTGGACTTAGTTTTGAATCGTTCGTTTTATTCGATTGGGTTGTAAAGGCCGTTTTGAGCCTATTTATTTTATTAGAAAAATTTGTATCTAGGATGAAATTTTCAATGTATAATTTATATGTAATGACGAAGACCGGAGGAAGATCCATTTCGAGAAGACGAAGATTCAAGACGAAGACTTGTAATTAGATTACGGAGTTTTTGTTTTCTAGGAACGGTCCATGAACCACATGTTGGTAGCAACTAGGTTGTGAATGGTTGTTTCATATTGTATGAATGCCACAAACGCGCTTAAACGATTAATGTGCAAAGTGCAACGTAAATCGCAAAAATTCTCCCACAATAAATTATTAAGTTTATAAGGTTTCAAGGTTTTCCTTCCCTCCATCGAGTTTTCGGGAAATTGAAATCCAAACCGGATGTGCTATGCTTCCGAGTTATCGGGGTAGTCGTTCGGGGAGGACGGATAAATTACCGGGAGCGCATTAGATGCCTTCGGTTGGAGCAAATTTTATCCCTAGAAACCTGATAGGTTGCCAGATAAGATTAAATTGTGAAACTGATTTGCGTCGATGGTATAAACTTAACTTGTTCACGAACCATAGAAACCGTATAGGTTGAGGGGAATGATCAAGGGGAAAAAGAAAATCGAATCATCCATTGGATGGGTTGTTGTTGGACACCACTTTATGAAAATTAATAGACTAGAAACCTGTTCGGTTGCCCTCTATTAAGATTTATAAAGAACTCGATCACCACTATGAAGTAGAGCGACGATACTTCCGGTTTTCACATGGGAGTTTGTTATTCCGATAAAAATAGTGGGAGCTGGGTAACAAGAATAGAAAAGACCTTAATTCTATACTCAGAACATAATATAACAAGTCACTAATTAATCTGTTATACTTAATGCAGACATAACTCAATATGACAATGAATACACTCGCAATTCTACTCGAAAAGAACACCTTAATGGGACCTAACTTTGTGGATTGGCTCCGCAATCTGATGATTGTCCTCAGTATAGAGGCACTGGGATACGTCTTGGAGACGGACATTCCGGCGCCTCCTGTGTGGACCCGAGCCAATCAGGAAGAGATTGAAAACCACGAAAAGTGGGTTAAGGATGACGTGAAAGTCTGTGCTTATATGATGGCTTCCATGTCTAATGAGCTTCAGAGAGATCATGAGAAAATGACTTCTGCTAGGCAGATTCTATCTCACTTAACCGAACTTTATGGTGAGCACAGCAGAACTGCTAGATATGAGATATCCAAGCAACTGTTCGGTGCAAGGATGAAGGAAGGTGAGAAGGTTGGGGAACACGTCCTCAAAATGATATCCATGATCGAGAGATTGGAGGCTCTTGATTTTAAAATGGATACTTCTCTCCAAACCGACCTTATCCTACAGTCTCTCCCTGATTCCTTCTCACAGTTTGTTATGAACTTCAACTGCAATGAGATTGCATGTAATTTAGCTGGGCTAATGAACAAACTTGTGACCGCTCAGTCTCAGATGAAGACTCCGCGGATGAAGGAGTCTGCTCTTGTGATTTCTTCTGGACCTCGGAGGTCTAAGAACAAGAAGAAAAAGACCAAGAAGCAAACTGGACCACAAGTTAAGGACCTTAAGGGTAAGGGCAAGGCCCCGATGGTTCCGAAGAACAAAAAGAAGAAGGATGCTTGTCTCAAGTGCGATGAGCTGGGCCACTGGGCTAGAGACTGTCCCATTCTTCATGGCACTTCAGGTACAGAACTTTTAGTTTTGGAAACAAATTGTTCTGCTACTGTATTTTCTACTTCTTGGATACTGGATTCTGGTGCTAGTTCTCATATTTGTACCGTGAATCAGGATCTGGAACAAAGTAGGAAGCTTGGAGCTGGAGAAATTATGATCACAGTCGGAAGCGGGCATAGTGTCGAGGCGACCGACATAGGATCACTTCTTTTGGGTTTAGAATCCGGCTTTGTTTTGACTTTAGAAGATGTACTTGTTTTTCCCAAGGGGCACAAAAACATTGTATCCATTCCCGTCATGGACCGAAAAGGCTTTTCATTTTTCATTGGTGATGGTTCCTGCAAAATTTATTTTAGAAATAAACTAGTGGGTACTGCTACATTGTTGAATGGATTATATCATCTAAATCTCAGCAACAAAGTAGTTGTGAATACTATGACTAGAAAACGTGGTAGGGATGAAACCAATTAAGTTTTGAAATGGCATCTAAGACTTGGTCATGTTGGTCAGACCAAGGTTTACAAGATGGAAAAAGATGGACTTATGGGTCCATTGGGATCGGATCCCTTTCCTACTTGTGAATCTTGCCTTAAAGGCAAAATGACTAAGTCCCCCTTCACAGGGACTTTTGAAAGAGCGATAAATCGGGATTAATCCATACCGACGTATGTGGTGCTTTGGAAGCAGCACGTGACGGATATCAATATTTCATTACGTTTACAGATGATCATACTAGGTATGGTTATGTATACTTAATGAAACATAAATCCGAGGCCTTTGAGAAATTCCAGGAATTCAAGGCCCTAGTCGAGAAACAAACTGGTAATCATATCAAAGCACTTCGGTCGGACAGAGGTGGCGAGTATATGAGTACGGAGTTTGACGAGTTCCTTAAGGAACATGGAATAGTTTCACAACTAACACCTCCAGGTACTCCTCAGTTAAATGGTGTGTCAGAAAGAAGGAACCGGACCCTGTTGAACATGGTCCGTTCCATGCTGGGCTATACTGACATGCCGATTTACCTGTGGGGGTATGCACTCCTGACTGCCGCGTATATCTTGAACAGATGTCCTTCTAAATCCATTCCTAAAACTCCACATGAGATGTGGGAAGGAAGGAAACCAAGTCTTAATCATATTAGGATTTGGGGATGTCCCGCTTATGTCAAGAAGACTAAGGTGGAAAAGTTGGAAGCTAGGTCTGCGAAGGGACGTTTCATTGGATTCCCGTCTGGGATGATGAGATATCTATTCTACATGCCCGAAGATCGAAGGATCGTTGTTACTTTACAAGCACACTTCTTGGAAGATGAGTTCATTCAGGAAGGCGGAGCAGGTAGAAGTATTTCTTTAGAAGAATACAATGAAACACCTCGAGAGACACCTGTGCAAGAAAATGGAACCGAACTTTCTGAAACACAAGTACAACCACCTCGTAGCTCTAGTAGGGTGTCTCATTTACCTGAGAGGTATGGGCTTGTGCACTTGGAGGAGCTGGGTCTCCATGAGGTTCCAAGTGATAGCCAAGAGACCGACTCGACGACCTATGACCAAGCGATGGTGGATGTAGACTCCGCGAAATGGCGTGAAGCTATGGAAGCTGAGATAGACTCGATGCATGTAAATCAGGTCTGGACTCTAGTAGATCGCCCCAAGGGCATAGTGCCCATTGGGAATAGGTGGATCTACAAGAGAAAGACTGATGGTGATGGCAAGGTTGACACTTATAAGGCCAGGCTTGTGGCAAAGGGTTATACCCAAAAGTAAGGGATTGATTACCACGATACCTTCTCGCCCGTAGCCATGATCAAGTCTATTCGCATGATGCTTGCTATAGCTGCCTACCACGATTATGAGATATGGCAAATGGACGTAAAGACGGCTTTCCTTAATGGATTCCTCGAGGAGGAAATCTATATGGAGCAGCCTAAAGGCTTTGTGTCCGAAGTCGATATTCAGAAAGTGTGCAAGCTTCAGCGTTCCATTTATGGACTGAAGCAAGCGTCGCGTAGTTGGAACCTTCGTTTTGACGTGGTGGTCAAAGAGTTTGACTTCGTGCAAAATGAAGAGGAACCTTGTGTATATAAGAAAGTTAGTGGGAGCAAGATCGCATTCTTAGTACTATATGTAGATGACATTCTACTAATAGGAAATGATGTGGGAATGCTCAGTTCTGTGAAAGCTTGGCTTTCGAGTAATTTCTCCATGAAAGACTTGGGAAAAGCAACCTATATTCTTGGTATTCGACTCTATCGGGATAGAGCGAAGAGAACAATAGGCCTTTCCCAAGCCCTCTATATAGATAAGATCTTAAAGCGATTTAAGATGGATGATTCTAAAAGAGGGTTCCTACCGATGCAACATGGAATAAAACTCACCTTGAAGATGTGTCCTCAAAGTTAGGAACAACGCAAGGAAATGAGTAATATACCATATGCTTCGGCCGTGGGTAGCCTTGTGTATGCTATGTTGTGTACAATACCTGACATCGCGCATGCTGTAAGCGTGGTGAGTAGGTTTCAGGCAAACCCAGGTAGGGAACATTGATCTCAGAAAGAACGTTCTCAAGTACTTGAGAAGAACGAGAGATATGGTTCTTATGTATGGCGGTGGAGATTTGGATGTGGTGGGATTCACTGATTCGGACTTCCAAGGACTGAAGGACGACTCGATGTCCACTTCTGGCTACATATTTACTCTTAATGGAGGAGCGGTATCTTGGCGTAGTGCCAAGCAAAGCGCGACCGCCGATTCCACTGTCAGCCGAGTATCAAGCGGCCTCGGAGGCTTCCAAGGAAGGGTTACGGATTAAGAAGTTTCTAGGAGAACTTCAAATGATACCATGTCTTGCTGCACTGTTCATCGCGACAACGACAGCACGAGCATGTGCCAAGGAGCCGAGGTTTCACAACAGCACCAAACATATTGAGAGGAAGTATCATCTCGTAAGAGAATTTGTTCGCAAGGGATATATTGTGCTGCATAGAGTAGACTCGGCCGACAATGTCGCCGATCCACTGACCAAGCCACTATCTCAGACTAGCTTGGAGCGTCATCTGGAGAACATGGGTATTAGATACCATAGTGTGTGGCATTGAGTGCAAGTGGGAGATTGTTATGAGTATGCCCTCGAATGCCACTCAGAGGTTGTTGAGTGAGGGCATTGTACTTGTAATTATGTAAACCATTTATATAAGGCAAATGAATGTTTCTTTATTTACTGGTAGTTACTGGCATTCCTAACTCGTAAATAAACATATAGAAACTAGTCCGTGTATTTGAGAGCAAAACGTTCCACTCCTTATTGGATAAGGGGGTCGGCACTGGAAAGGTTTATAGCTCAAATACTTAATCGTTCGCAAGTCGATGAAACTTGACTGGGCGTTAAGTTTATGTGAAGACTTGTATGACGTGTTCTTTTACATGGAGAGTGCCTGTCGAACACTAATGGTTAGTGGGAGCACACGTTATAGGTATGCTAATTAGATTAGCATACTCGAACCGACTCAGCCTCGATTCGTCACACGGATTTCACTTCGGGACAGTCAATGACGGAATCGAAAGGTTGTGATAGGTATTCGTGAACCGTCGACTTGAGGATTTAGTAGGGATGTGCTTGTGACGTCAAGATTTTCATTAGAGTAGTTCGACCCTGTAAACCGGAAGGCGGGGGTCAACCTCGACGTGCATCTTGACGGGCAAGTAGCAGGTCCTACTGAATACCAAGATAGAATTCTTTCTCCTGTTAGTGAACGGGTTATATGTCCTATGCGGTTATTGGCAGATGAGATCATAAGTCTTTGGCCAAAGCATTGGAGCTAGCTGTATTAGATACACGAGAGCTTGATGATCTCGATTTGCATTAACGCATGCATAGCGTCAAGTACAGATAGGGTTTGACTGACCGTGACCCTATAACTTGATCGGGATATTTGAAAGAAGGGTTTATACGTATACTGGTATTCACGACAGAATGGTTCTTGAATGATCCCAATCATTCATTCTCAGTCGGGGTACAGTGTAGGCCACCAGGCTGGCTAGGTGGTGCTACTACTCTTTGGTTCCTCCCATTGCTGACTGAGACGGACCTACCGTGTCGCGCATTAGGATTGACGACGGAATGAATTAAGCTAATTCTCTCATTATGAATATTAGATATTGGATATCTAATTTGGGACATTGGATGTTTAAATCGATTTATCGGATAAATTGATTTACGGCTTAATGGATTAAATACATCACTGGGTGATTAATTTAATTCATGAATATAATTATTTCTTGGAGAAATTAATTATGTTATTTTGTATTTGATATGTTTAATTAATTGGATTAATTAATCGATACAAATACATCGGAACGGAATCGTAGTTTATCTGTTTGGACTCACGGAGTCGAAGCGAACGAACTCATCCGTTTACGCATGGTAGCCCCCTAATTTCCACCCACTTTCCTCTTGTCTTGTTGTTTTCATTTTATATGAAAAAGATGACTTTGTGGGGCTTTGATTCTCATAATAATGAGATGTATCCTGTGAAGAGTTGAATAAATGAAGAAGACATCTCTCACTTGAGATTCCAAGCCAATTCCAACGTGATAGTGTAGAGAGAGAGAGAGAAAAGAGTTCTCCAAGTCTTCTTCATCTTTGTTCATCAACTTCTTCTTCATTTTTCTTGGAGAAAAATTGAGAGAAAATCATATAGAGAGAGTAAGATTAAAACACTTAGAGTGTAGTAATCTTTACATATATAGCTTCATCACTTAGCTCTAGCCATATCCTCGGAGGATAGCAAGGTGATCGTCGTTCCGGTTGTTTCTCCGGCGCGTGGCAAGTAGAGACGTGGTGCTTTCGGCGTTGGATCGTTCAAGAGCTTGGGGAATAGCTCAAGAGAAGGTTACCATTTAATCAACGGACTTCGAGGGTTAGTTTCTTATGACTCTTGCTTTTCGTTTATATTTTTGTATATACGTAGCTCGATCGATCCTCGTAGGGATTCGGATCGAATTAATTTTCGTTTTACCGCTTCCGCTGGGCCTTCGTTTTTAGGCACCGAATCCCAACAGTAGCACCTTGGAGTGGCATATAACCAACCGGAGTCAGATTCTACCTTTGGAGTTCAGTGATTTCGTCATATTAAGGTATGTTGATTCTATCACCAACTCTAGATTCGTGTTATGGAGAATGAGATGATCATGCTAGCAAAATATTGAGTTTCTTGGGTGAATTATCCAAACCACTTCATGTTTGGAATATTGAGATGATTATGCCTTAAGTACATTGATTATGAACATCATGATTCGAATCTTATTACAATGAATAAGTAGAAGAAGCTTCTATCATTGGTAATCCGAATCTAGTAGGTGTATTCATAGCAATCTTGAACTTGACAATAACATCATTATTGTTAGACGAATCTAAAGGATTGATCATGGAAAGATTTATCTTATAAAGATGGAATGTTAATCAAACTACAGAATGATAGTTTTTTATTGAGATAAAGGTGTTGATATCGTAGATAAGCTTTCCGAATTATCGCATGAAGAATAGTAATCGAAATGGAATATGGTTTTATAATAGTATACATATCCTTGAATCCGAAGTTGTTGTTATCTGTAGGATCATTCATAACCGTATAAACATGATATTCATGGAGGTAACATGAATTAACACTGAAGATTTCATTGGTTTGATCATGTTGAGATCAGTCTACTGCCCTGTAGTAAAATGCCATGCACAGTTAGCGCATGCAAAACTATGTAGATTAACGTGCGCTATCGAGCATGAGTTAACATACGCTACGTTTGGTACGTAACGTACGTTAGGCCATCAGACGAGTCAGTCGGTTGATCAGTGAAGTACTGACCATGCATAGTTAGCGTACGCTAGGCTTTGTTGTTTGCGGGCACTATCGAGCAGACTTAACACACGCTACACAGAGTACTTAACGTGCGCTAAGCAGTTCAGGCAGATTACATTTTATGAGCTTTTGGCTGTAAATCGAATTGTTAGACATTCGTACGACGTGAGATAAATTCTATATTATTTCTTTTGTTAAGGTTCGAGCTTGTTACGTGATTGAATGAGGGGGGCGACCTTCGAGTGTTCATTTTCGTGGAAGTATTGTTCTTGTCTTAGAATCGAGGCAAGTACCTTATTTGTTTTATGTATTGATGTTATACATATTGTCGTGCATGTATGTCGTTGTTGTATGTCCACCTCGTGTTGGTCCGACGGGATCATCGTGGGATCTATGCTAGCGTGCGTTGGATCATCGGACGGGTTTTTCCACCACGGGTTGGTCTGACGGGATCATCGTGGGTTCTAGGCAGTGAACGCTGGATCGTCGGAATTACCATGTGTATGTTGTGATATCATGTTGTGATTATCAGTTATGTATGTCAATTATGAGTTTCTCGTAGGAGAAGACTTGTTGGTATTTTTGTCGTTTACGTTATTATTCTTCGTGAGATATGAATAATATGTTGTGGTACTTGTACTAGCATCGTTGTGCTAACCCCTTCGGGGGTGAACATTTTGTTTATGTTCAGGATCCATGATAGCGGGAAAACAACCACTGGAGCTGCATGACGACGAGGGTGCAGAGTGATGTTCCGGCCGGGTTTATTTGTCTGTTGTTTATTGGTTATTTCAATAAGTACTCAAGTACGAAGTCGTTTATGATGAATTTGAATTTGGCGAAGTATTAATAAGTTTCTGTTGAACATTTGTATTTTCAGTATTTGGTCATAACTGTTGTATCTTAATTCCGTTATTTCCATTCGTTAGTACCTCTTAATGTCTGTTCAATTCTTCAGCCTTGTAAATCCTTATGTAAAGGATATATGGCGCTGTAATATTCCTGAATATATCGGGGGTGTTACAGAATATGGTATCAGAGCTAAGATTATGGATATCTTGGCCATTGGGTTAAAATAGGGATCATTGATGTCTTTTGAGGTAACCGGCCGCGAATAACATCACTGTACTGCCTACGTCTTCGTGCGGTCGGTGGTTGTAAGTTCCTAAACTCTATCTCATATTTTACATGTTATATTCCTTTGTACTTGAGCATTTGAATGGTATTGTTTCCGGTATATTGAGTATTTATGCTTACAGTATGTTGAGAGGCGGACGTGGACGTGGTCGCGGTCGCGGACGCGGACGAAGGAATGCACAAAGGGAAGCGTCTCCTTCAAATCAAGCCAGTCATATCTCAGGCGAGCCACAACGATCTATCAATAACGAACCGGAACCTACTGTACCAGAGATCCTTCGTCAAGTGGTGAACCAGATGACTCAGTTCGCCCAAGTCGTGGACCGAATGCAAGTGGCGGTGGGACTACAGCAGGGAGAGAGACAGCAAGGGATCCCAGACATGGGAAATCGAGGTGACCGATGGCTGCAAGAGGTGGCGAAGATGCAACCACCCAAATTCGACGGTATTTCTGAGACTCCCACCTGGGACCATTGGTTGAAGGAACTGGAGAAAATCTTTGCCGGAATTAAGCGCCACGGCAGGAGAGCCTCTATCGCTCAATACTTTACGATAGGGAAGCGTCGATTGGTGGGAAGCCATCCGGCTGTAGACCATGATCTTGATTGGACGAGTTTAAATTAATGATGGAGGCTCGATCTTGCCCTCGTCCTGTGAGGGAAGCAAAGGTTCGGGAGTTTTTCTCCGCTCAGCCTTCAGATGTGCCAGTATCTCAGGCAATTAAGACGTTTAACCAGCAGCTGGCATTTGTTCGACATCTGCTCAGAACAGATGCAGAAATGATGATCCATTTTGATATGAGGATGAAACCAGAAATCCAGAGGTACATGTCCGGTTTTGAATGTACCACACTCCATCAATACCAGGATAAGGCGTTGGCGTCTGAGATCAAAGAAGCAGCTATGGAGAAATTTACGGAATCCAAGAAGCAGAAAGTCTCTGGTACTTTTACAGAGCACAAGAGAAGCGGGCCCCGCAAGGCCCAGTCATCTTTTCATTCTTTCAAGAAACCTATGCACCTAGTTAGGAGCGGAAAGAACTTCGGAGCAACATCAACCATGACTGATGTTACCAGCAAATGCTTTAACTGCGCCCAGACGGGGCACTATCGACGGAATTGCCCCCTACCTGCCATGACTTGTTTTGATTGTGGTCGAGAGGGACATCGTGCGGTGTTTTGTGAAGAGGCTGCAAAGTCTTTTACAGCTCGTACACCACAGCCAGTCCAGAAGGAAGCCAGTATCCAACAGACACAGCAAAGTGTTCAGATGCCTCAGAATTTTGGCCGCGGGCGAGGCAGAGGACAGTGGGACCGAAAGGGTACATCGAGTGCCGGATCTGTTCCCCCACGTCTGTAGAGATGAGGAGAACAGACAATGAGGATGCTGCTATCGCATCAGGTACTGTCCAGATCCTTTTCCATCCAGTTAGCGTTTTATTCGATACAGGAGCTACGCATTCTTTTATATCCTTGTCTTGTGTAAATCGTTTGAATATTTCTAGTTTTCATACTTGTGAACCTTATGTTATTGGTTTACCGAGTGGAGAGAGGATTGTCGGGAACTTAGAAACCACAAATTTCCCTGTATCATTTGGAGGTAGAGAGTGGCTCTCAAATTTGATTGTGATAGAAATGCAAGGAGACGACCTGATACTTGGAGACGATTGGCTTAATCGATATGGAGCAATTGTAAACTACCAAAGGAGGAATATCTTGCTGATCGCTGACGATGGTTCTGAAATACTGTTTGAGGGATGGAAACCGGGGAGCTCAGGAAAGTTGACCAAAGCGATGAAAGCTGTCAAATTGTTGAAACAGGGCTGCACCGGATACTGGTGCTATGCAATAAAAAACGAAGACAAAATTGTGGAACTTTCATCCATTCCTGTTGTGAACGAATTTCCAGATGTATTTCCTGATGAGTTACCTGGACTACCTCCACGAAGGGATGTAGAATTTACCATTGAGCTGGAACCCGGAGCTACACCAATTTCTAAGGCGCCGTATCGTATGGCACCTACTGAGATGTACGAACTGAAGAAGCAGCTAGAGGAGTTATTGGACAAAGGCTATATCCAGCCAAGCCTTTCGCCTTGGGGAGCGCCAGTTCTTTTTGTTCGGAAGAAGGATGGATCGCTGCAACTGTGTATTGACTATCGAGAACTGAATAAAATGACGATTAAGAACAAGTATTCGTTACCATGGATTGATGATCTGTTTGACTAGTTGCAAGGAGCAATAGTATTTTCTAAAATCGATCTGAGATCAGGATATCATCAGCTGAGGATTAAGGAATCTGATGTTCCGAAATCAGCATTCAGAACTCGTTACGGACACTATGAGTTTGTAGTGATGCCGTTTGGTCTCACTAATGCACCTGCTGTATTCATGCAATTGATGAACCGAGTGTTCATCGAATATTTAGATAAATTTGTGGTTGTGTTCATTGATGACATTCTAGTGTATTCTAAGAACCCGGAAGAGCATGCACAGCATTTGCGGATTATATTAGAACTTTTAAGAAGCGAGCAACTGTATGCCAAACTCTCTAAGTGTGAATTCTGGCTAAAGGAAGTAATGTTCCTCGGTCATGTGGTATCAGCTGAAGGGTCCGAGTAGATCCTCAGAAGATTGAAGCAGTTTTGGATTGGAAGCCTCCAAAGAACGTGAATGAAGTCTGAAGTTTCTTAGGACTTGCTGGGTATTATCGTCGGTTCGTGGAAGGGTTTTCCAAAATTTCCCGCCCACTTACTCGACTCCTGCAGAAAACTCAAAAGGTTGAGTGGAACGAGTTGTGTCAGATTAGCTTTGATGAATTGAAGAAGAGATTGACGATGGCGCCGATTCTATCACTTCCATAGGGAACTGGAGGATTTATAGTTTACAGTGATGCTTCGAACCAAGGACTCGGGTGCGTATTGATGCAGAATGATAAGGTGATCGCTTATGCGTCGCGACAGCTGAAACCTAATGAAGTGAATTACCCAACGCACGATTTGGAGCTGGCAGCAGTGATTTTTGCTTTGAAAATCTGGAGGCATTATCTGTACGGGACTCACTGTCAGATCTTTACGGATCACAAGAGTCTCAAATACATCTTCAGTCATAAAGAGTTGAACATGGGGCAAAGAAGATGGTTAGAACTAATTAAGGACTATGACTTGGAGATTTTGTATCATCCAGGCAAAGCGAATGTAGTGGCCGATGCACTCAGCCGCAAGCCTGTTTCTATTCAGATGCTGGAGACTATGACCTCCGAACTTAGCCTTCAGCGAGAGATGATTCGAGAAAGAATTGAAGTGTGGTTACAAAGAGTCCAAGGACAACTGTGCGTGATGGAAATAACGTCATCATTAACCGATGAAATCAAATCTAGACAGACAGATGATCCTCTGATGATTCGGTTACGTGATGAAGTGATCAAGGGAAAGGCCCCCGGATTCCTAATTCATGATGATGGAGTTTTGAGATTTCAGAACCGACTCTGTGTTCCTGATATCGGTGTACTGAAACAGACGATTATGAAGGAAGCTCACAGCTCGCCCTATTCTATCCACCCGGGCACCAGTAAGATGTATAAGGACTTGAAACAAAATTTCTGGTGGGGCAACATGAAGAAAGATGTAGCGGACTATGTTTCGAAATGCTTGACTTCTCAACAGGTTAAGGTCGAGCACCAACGACCTGCCGGGATGTTGAAGCCGCTTCCGATTCCTGAATGGAAGTGGGAGGACATATCGATGGACTTTATTACTAGTATGCCGAGAACCAAGACAGGAATGAACATGATTTGGGTGATAGTTGATCGTTTAACCAAATCAGCTCATTTTCTAGGCATTAAGGATACGTGGGGACCAGAGAGGTTGGCACGATTATTTATTTCGGAGATAGTTCGATTGCATGGTACACCGAAGACCATTATTTCTGATCGAGACGGCCGTTTTGTGTTTCATTTTTGGAAAGCAGTTCATAAGGCCCTAGGGACCGAATTGAACTTCAGTACAGTTTATGACCCGCAGACTGACGGACAATCCGAGAGGACCATTCAAATGGTGGAAGATATGCTGAGGGCCTGTGCCTTAGATTGGTCAACTGATTGGGAAGTTCATCTACCGTTGATTGAATTTACCTACAACAATAGTTGGCATGCTTCCATTAAGATGGCACCGTTTGAGGCATTATACGGGAGGAGATGTAGATCGCCCCTATGTTGGGACGATTCATCAGACTTAATCGGGACAGAACCAGAGTTGATCGTACAGACTCGAGAGAAGATAGCCTTGATTTGTGAAAGGCTGTTGACCGCCCAGAGTCGCCAGAAATCTTACGCAGACGTACGTCCTCGCCCTTTGGAGTTCAGTACGGGAGAACACGTACTTTTAAAGGTTTCTCCTACTAGGGGAATCTTTCGTTTCGGAAGGAAAGGAAAGCTGAGACCGAGATATATCGGACCATTTGAGATCCTTGAGAGAGTCGGGGAGTTGGCATACAGATTGGCATTGCCGCCGTCATTGTGCCATGTTCATAACGTGTTCCACGTATCCCAATTATGGAGGTATATACCAGATCCTAGTCATGTCATTGATTTCGGCGAGATCGAAGTCGCTCAAGATGGGACGTTTGAAGAAAGACCGGTCAAGATACTCGAGAGTCGAGTTAAGCAATTGAGGAGCAAACCCATCGTTTTGGTCAAAGTTCAATGGTCACGTCACGGAGTGGAAGAAGCCACATGGAAAACGGAAGATAGCATGAAGTCCAGATATCCCGAGTTATTTTTGTCTTGAGTTTCGGGACGAAACTCCTTTTTAGTAGGAGAGTATGTAATGTCCGGATTTATTACTGTGTATTTTACCTGTATTCGAACCTTGTATTGTTCGGAATTGTGATCTTGATGATTGGAGTATGATATTTTTTACATTGGTATCTTTGTACATAAGTATATCAACATGCAAAAATTTTCATGCAAACTCATAATAGCGCACGCTAAGAATGTAGCTTAACGCGCGCTAACGGCTACTACTAGCGCACGCTACGTATGTAGGAGTTGCGTGCGCTAGGCACTCAATTATTGAGCTGGGCGGCTAGCACACGCGACAGCCGGGACATGGGTCCGGATAAGATTCCTGCGGACGAACCTGGACAGTTTTGAAGTCAACTCTTATTAGCACGCACTAAGGAATGCTTAGTAGCGTGCGCTAATCTGCTTTGTACAGAAAGTTTATATATGGGCCAGCACTCCATTTTTTATTCCCATTTCCTTCGTTCATTCTTCAGTTTTGAGAGACCAAAGGGCAATAATTGTCCTCCTAACATACTTAGAACACATCCACTTGATCATTGGACATTGAATACTTCTTGTGATTGATCATTGAAGAGAAGTAGCACCTTGGAGTGGCATATAACCAACCGGAGTCAGATTTTACCTTTGGAGTTCAGTGATTTCGTCATATTAAGGTATGTTGATTCTGTCACCAACTCTAGATTCGTGTTATGGAGAATGAGATGATCATGCTAGCAAAATATTGAGTTTCTTGGGTGAATTATCCAAACCACTTCATGTTTGGAATATTGAGATGATTATGCCTTAAGTACATTGATTATGAACATCATGATTCGAATCTTATTACAATGAATAAGTAGAAGAAGCTTCTATCATTGGTAATCCGAATCTAGTAGGTGTATTCATAGTAATCTTGAACTTGACAATAACATCATTATTGTTAGACGAATCTAAAGGATTGATCATGGAAAGATTTATCTTATAAAGATGGAATGTTAATCAAACTACAGAATGATAGTTTTTTATTGAGATAAAGGTGTTGATATCGACCGATAAGCTTTCCGAATTATCGCATGAAGAATAGTAATCGAAATGGAATATGGTTTTATAATAGTATACATATCCTTGAATCCGAAGTTGTTGTTATCTGTAGGATCATTCATAACCGTATAAACATGATATTCATGGAGGTAACATGAATTAACACTGAAGATTTCATTGGTTTGATCATGTTGAGATCAGTCTACTGCCCTGTAGTAAAATGCCATGCACAGTTAGCGCATGCTAAACTATGTAGATTAACGTGCGCTATCGAGCATGAGTTAACATACGCTACGTTTGGTACGTAACGTACGTTAGGCCATCAGACGAGTCAGTCGGCTGATCAGTGAAGTACTGACCATGCATAGTTAGCATACGCTAGGCTTTGTTGTTTGCGGGCGCTATCGAGCAGACTTAACACACGCTACATAGAGTACTTAACGTGCGCTAAGCAGTTCAGGCAGATTACATTTTATGAGCTTTTGGCCGTAAATCGAATTGTTAGACATTCATACGATGTGAGATAAATTCTATATTATTTCTTTTATTAAGGTTCGAGCTTGTTACGTGATTGATTGAGGGGGGCGACCTTCGAGTGTTCATTTTCGTGGAAGTATTGTTCTTGTCTTTGAAGCGAGGCAAGTACCTTATTTGTTTTATGTATTGATGTTATACATATTGTCGTGCATGTATGTCGTTGTTGTATGTCCACCTCGTGTTGGTCCGACGGGATCATCGGGGGATCTATGCTAGCGTGCGTTGGATCATCGGACGGGTTTTTCCACCACGGGTTGGTCTGACGGGATCATTATGGGTTCTAGGTAGTGAACGTTGGATCGTCGGAATTACCATGTGTATGTTGTGATATCATGTTGTGATTATCAGTTATGTATGTCATTTATGAGTTTCTCGTAGGAGAAGACTTGTTGGTATTTTTGTCGTTTACGTTATTATTCTTCGTGAGATATGAATAATATGTTGTGGTACTTGTACTAGCATCGTTGTGCTAACCCCTTCGGGGGTGAACATTTTGTTTATGTTCAGGATCCAGGAGAGCGGGAAAACAACCACTGGAGCTGCATGACGACGAGGGTGCAGTGTGATGATTCGGCCGGGTTTATTTGTCTGTTGTTTATTAGTTATTTCAATAAGTACTCGAGTACGAAGTCATTTATGATGAATTTGAATTTGGCGAAGTATTAATAAGTTTCTGTTGAACATTTGTATTTTCAGTATTTGGTCAGAACTGTTGTATCTTAATTCCGTTATTTCCATTCGTTAGTACCTCTTAATGTCTGTTCAATTCTTCAGCCTTGTAAATCCTTATGTAAAGGATTTACGGCGCTGTAATATTCCTGAATATATCGGGGGTGTTACACCACCGAGCCAATCGGCGTGCAGAGAGGTGCTTAGCTGCGAGGGACGCTTACCACCGGGACTACTTAGCTGTGTGGACGGGCCATATCCTCCACACGGACGGACCTTTCATCCCTCCGATCAGACCACCTACACCGCCCACTTCACCGGACGAGGCTGATGCTAGTGCCTGAGCTTTCTTCAGGGGAGTACTTGACCTGCTTTTATTGCTTATTCTTATTTATCGTCCATTGGGGTCAATGCACTTCTCAAGTTTGGGGGGGATTACTTGTTAGTTGTTAGTTATTTTTAGTTGTTATTTATTTAGTTGACTTACTTGTCTTCTATGTTATGCTGAATTTTGTTTTTATTCGTGAGTAGGTCGTGCAGCCTTATGTAAGACAGAATTTATGATACTGATTTCTATTTGAATAAACGGATGAGTATTATTCGAGTTCACATTATGCGATATTTGTTTCCCTCGAGTATTGCTTTCGGTCTGATTTTTTTGCGTCATTGTGGTAGTCTTGGCATATAAGAAATGAGACATATGTGTTTGTAGTGTCCGTATTACACGAGCCGTCGTCTATATGTTTGGTGGCGCTATTCACTTAGCTAGTCGTCCAGTGACATTAGTCTTGTTGGCATTCAATTAAGTACCTAAGGCATTGAGTCGGACAGTTTTAATTCCCAAAATTTGAGCAACCTTGCATGTTCTATGATGGGAAGTCTTGTAACCGGGGGTATTCACGTGACCCATTGTTTAATCTCGCATAAAATGACAACCCTGAATAGACATGTTCATATGTAGATTAATGGTTCAGAAAAATCACATCTCCGATGATAGGAAGCCAAGTAACCGGGGGTATTCACGTGGCCCGTTGTTTACTCTTGCGTAAAACATCAATCTTGAATCGGACGTGCGGGAGTAGCTATTCGAGTTTTTTCTCCACTGTAGAGGGAGACTTAGTAACTAGAAGTATTCATGAGCGCCATAAGTGTCTTTTACGTCAAACGGTTCCCCTATAATTATTAAATATAAGGGAGTGTTGTCCGGGGATTATTATGAAATTCTTGTGTCTTTGCCAAGAGGCTGTGGGACTGGGTGAGTTGGCTTGTTATACTCTCAACATTCATATTGGCAGTCGGCTCAATTCATGTTTGTTAATCTTTGAGCCTTAATTTTCTTCATGAGCTATTGTTTAGCACTAAAAATGGTTACCTTGTGGAATTATTGTTCGTATTGTGACTCACTAGTATGATATTCGTATTATTCTTTGAGATTTTCAGGGTAGTATTAATTAGTTGAGCATTATGGATTTGCATGATCGTCCACGATACTTGTAGTCTCCTTTGAAATTGATTTTTGCTTGAGGACAAGCAAAGGCTTAAGTTTGGGAGTATTTGTTACATGTGTTTTTGTGCGCTTTATTGTCATTATTTTATCTCCATTTTGGGTTTAAATCTGTGCAAATGAGCTCTCAATGTATTATGTTTACATGTTTTGAAGGAAATTAGAGTCCTAAAGCTCGAAAATGGAAAAACAGGCCAAAAACGACATTTCTCGGTCAAGGGACGCGTTGTGCCGAGGCTGGGCCGCGGCATAGGTACAACTCCAACCAGGGCGGTAAAAACTGTACCGGGGGCCGCGACACACACTCCCTACGAGCCGCGGCCCGTAAAGAAATTTCGCCTAGGTCTGGGCTGCCTAACGACTAGGGCTGCGGCACACTTAAGCCGGGCCGCGGGCCGCGGCGCGGATGTAACACCCCCAGGATATCCGAGGTATATTACAGTGTAACACCCCCAGGATATCCGAGGTATATTACAGCGCCGTGAATCCCTATATGGGACCCACCAGGCTGAACAGCATCATACACAACGACTCACAGAAACGATAAAATAACACCACGTCATAAAGACGCAAAACAGAACAATCCACCCGGTTGGCCAATATAACATCATCATCCAACAAAACATAAACACAAAAATACAATGCGGACGAACAAGAACTCTTAAGTACTCGAGTACGACTATTAGTTCAAAAGCCATAAAAGATGAAAAGACAAAAAGACATTAAGACTTCTCTTATGCACAATCATCACGCATGGCCATCATCCGTATCTTGGTCCAGTAGCCGCTCGTCCCGATGAACGACTGAAATTCATAAGCGAATTTCCCCAAAACGGGTCCCCAGAGGGTTAGCAATTACGCTAGTACAAGTAATCAAGGCAAACCAATCGCTTACACATTTCATAGTACATGCGTCAATATCATTTTCTAAAACCAAAACTAGACATGTCCTTTCCGGAAATAAACAGTCAAACAATTTGCCGTGGGAGCAGGGCTATACCATTGATCCCGCTCCGTGATCCTAAGGACCCTCCCGAGTGGCCATATTATAAAACAAACCATGCACACGCATCGCCTTGGGAACAGGCTATACCATTGATCCCGCTCCGTGATCCCTAAGGACCCTCCCGAGTGGCTAGCGAAACAAACTCGTGAATCCGTGGCTATACCATTGGATTCCCTCCGTGATCCCGTCGGACCCTCCCGAGGTGAGCAATCACACACAATATACATTACTATTTCACGTTAAGCATAAAGGTTTCCAAAAATACTTGCCTCGATTAAATAGATGATAACACGAACGGAGCGGAAGAGTTGAACACGACCGCAAGGGACCGGCGGAAATGAACCTAACGATTTGAATAGCACAATCACAACCACTTCTAAACGATTATGGAAATGGAATACTCCGGAAACCCGCCTACGATTCATGTATATTCGTATACAAACAACAACGAGGGCGGACCACAACCAAACCCTCTCGATTCCGTAAAAATCACGAAATATACCATGAATCCGTAGAAACTAAGAATACCAACAAGAATAATCATATTCATCATGAATCCATCAACGAAACGGAAAGAATCGGACAAAACCCCAAAATCCCCAATTATCCAAAAAGGTAGGGTTTCAAGAGATATTACCTTGAGTGATTCAAGTATTACGATCCGTAGAACACGCGTTAGATTGATTATCCGAGCCTCACAACCGAAAAGAAATGATGAAAATCGACCCCCGGATGAAGAACTCTCTCTCCCTCTATATCTCTCTCTCGCGCCGTGCAAAATGGGGAAGGAAATGAGCGGTTCGCTCAAAACGACACATTTATAGGGTAACGCAGTGAGAACCTATCGGCGGCCTATCGGCCGATAGGCTGACAAATAGCCATACGGAATGCCGCGGTAGGGTCTATCGACCCCCTTATCGGCCGAAGGCTCTTGGAAGTTCGAAGGTGAAGAAATTTACATATCGGCCAGCCTATCGGCCGATAGGCCCAACCGATACCCATACAGAATGCGGCGGTAGAGTCTATCGACCCCCTATCGGCCGAAAGGCTCTGGAAGTGCTCGGCCAAAATCGAAACGACCATAACTCTCTCGTCCGGACTCCGATTGACTCACCGTTTGAACCATTGGAAAGCTAACTCGATGTTCTATAATATTGCAAAGATTTATAATTTTTGGAGTCACCAAAAATTAATGGTGATCTAACAAAGTCGAACTCATGTGAGGAAAATTGAAACAACGAACAATAACGAGAATACAATTCAACAATTGACAGGAAGGACATACTGAAAGATACATGAGGGTCACTATGACCGAGAAATATACCAAAAGTGAAATACAAGGGAAAGAAAAATACCGGATATTACATTCTACCCCTCTAAAAATAAGTTTCGTCCGAAACTTAAGAAACAAACAACTCCGGGTACCTAGCACGCATGCTATCCTCGGTTTCCCAAGTTGCCTCCTCGACACCGTGTCTCGACCACTGAACTTTGACCAAAGGGATGGTCTTATGCCTCAGTCGTTTCTCACGATGCTCCAAAATCTTCAAAGGACGCTCCTCAAAAGTAATATCTTCGGCAATATCAACCTCGCCATAATCGATGACGTGACTAGGATCCGAAACATATTTCCTCAACTGGGAAACATGAAAAATGCTATGAACATGACTCAAGGCTGGAGGTAACGCCAAACGGTACGCTAATTCACCGACTCGCCGAGAATCTCAAAGGGTCCAATAAATCTCGGGCTCAGCTTTCCTTTCTTCCCAAAACGAAAAACTCCCTTCGTCGGCGACACCTTTAGCAAAACGTGGTCTCCCACCTCGAATTCCAAAGGTCGACGACGGACGTCGGCATATGACTTCGTCGACTGCGGGCGATCAACATCCGTTCTCGAATTAACTCTATCTTCCGCCTCGTCTCTAAAACGACATCCGGTTCGGTCCCGACTAAATCGGACGCCTCATTCCAACAAATCGGCGATCGACATCGTCGCCCATAAAGTGCCTCATACGGTGCCATCCGAATCGACGCGTGCCAACTATTGTTGTACGTGAATTCGATCAATGGCAAATGCTCCTCCCAGTCACTACTCCAATCGAGGGCACAAGCACGTAACATGTCCTCGAATGTCTGGATAGTGCGTTCCGACTGCCCATCTGACTGGGGATGAAAAGAGGTACTCAAACGCAACCGGGTACCTAACGCCTTATGCACCGCCTGCCAGAAGTGCGATACAAAACGGCCGTCACGATCCGAAACAATAGACTTCGGAGTACCGTGAAGTCTCACGATTTGCGCAATAAACACACGAGCTAACTTCTCCGGGCCCCAAGTGTCCTTGATGCCCAGAAAATGTGCCGACTTGGTCAGGCGATCAACAATCACCCATACCATATTCATGCCCGACCTCGATCTCGGCAAACTCGTAACGAAATCCATCGATATATCTTCCCATTTCCATTCGGAGCAGAAGTGACGCAATAACTCAAATGACCGATGCTCGATTTTGACACTTTGGCAAGTCAAACATCTCGCCACAAACCGTGCGACTTCCTCCTTCATATCATTCCACCGAGAAGTTCCTCCTCGGGTCCTTGTACATCTTACTCGTACGGGATGAACGGAATAAGGTGTAGCATGGGCCTCCGTAAAATACTCGCCTCAACTCGAGTCGTTCGGCACACAAAGCCGACTCTGGAATCTCAAAACGCCATCCTCGTGAATCATAAACCCGGAGACTTTCCTTTAAGAACGTTCTCTCGGATTTGAGTAATCATCGGATCCTCTAATTGCTTGATTTAATTTCATCGATCAAAGGCACGAAATTTCTAAGGCACAAAGTTGCCCGGCAGATCCAGCGGCAAAACCTCAACATCTAACCCGATCAAGGCCCGCCGAAGCTCGGGGCGAGGCGTAAGGACCTCAAGCGTTCGCAACGCAATCGGTTTCCGACTCAAGGCGTCGGCCACGACATTCGCCTTACCGGATGATAAAGGATTTCGAGGTCATAATCCTTAATCAACTCTAACCACCTCCTCTACCTCATATTCAACTCTCACGAGTAAATATGTACTTGAGACTTTTATGATCGGTAAAAATCGACATGCGAGCCGAAAAGATAGTGACGCCAAATCTTGAGTGCAAAGACCACCGCCGCTAACTCCAAATCGTGAGTAGGGTAGTTAAGCTCATACGGCCTCAACTGTCTCGACGCATAGGCAATGGTCTTGCCGTGCTGCATCAATACGCACCCAAGACCACGACCCGAAGCATCGCTAAAACGGCGAAACCCTCGTTGCCACATGGCAATGCCAAAACCGGCTGAAGTCAAACGCTTCTTCACTCCTCAAAACTCGGGCCTCTCATCGGTCAGCACGAACTTCTCGGATTTGGAGCAGCTGTGTAAGTGGTCGAGCTAGTTTTGAGAAACCCTCGACGAACCTACGGTAGTAGCCACCAAACCCAAGAAACTACGGACCTCCTTCACATTTGTGGGCGATGCCCAATCCAACACCGCCTCAATTTTACGCGGATCTACACGAACCCCTCTGAAATCACGTGACCCAAAAACATCACTTCCTTCACTAACTCACATTTCGAGAACTTCGCATAGAGTTGCTCGGCCCTCAAAATGTCTAACACTATCCGCAAATGATGGGCATGCTCTTCCTCGTTCCTCGAATAAATAAGAATATCGTCAATAAAGACGACGACACACTTATCCAAATACTCGATAAGACTTTGTTCATCAACTGCATGAACACCGCCGGCGCGTTAGTTAACCCGAAAGGCATAACTACAAACTCATAATGTCCGTATCTCGTCCGAAAAGCCGTTTTCGGCACGTCGGACTCTCTCACTCGAGTCGATAGTACCACGATTTTAAATCAATCTTCGAGAATACCGCGACTCCTGCAACTGGTCGAACAAGTCGTCAATTCTCGGCAAAGGATACTTGTTCTTGATAGTCACCTTGTTCAGTTCACGATAGTCGATACACAAACGTAGTGAACCATCCTTCTTACGCACAAACAAGACCGGTGCGCCCCAAGGCGAGGCGCTCGGTCGAACATACCCCGACTCAAGAAGTTCACTCAACTGTTTCTTCAACTCGGCCATCTCTGAAGGTGCCATGCGATAAGGCGCCTTCGAAATCGGAGCCGCGCCCGGCTCTAACTCTATAGTAAACTCAACCTCACGATCCGGCGGCAATCCCGGCAACTCGTCAGGAAATACATCGGGGAACTCACTAACGACCGGAATCGATGAAAACTCGACTCCACCATTCTCCGCCTTCAAGGCGTAGCACCAATAACCCGGTACATCCTTTTCGCAGAGTTTCACCGCCTTCAAGGCGTTAATAACAAACTTGGTTTCTCTTTCGCCCCGCGAAAGAGTGTTCAGTGCCGTCCTCGGCTAACATGGTAATGATCCTCGTGCGGTAGTTCATGATTGCACCATGCCGCTCGAGCCAATCATTCCCGAGAATTAAATCCTCGCCCTCGATACCCACAACAATAAGATTAGAGAGCCAATCCCTCTCACAAATAATCACGAGCAGTCCGGACTTCTCGATCACCGACAATTCTATCACCGCTAGGAAGTTTAACGATGAAAGGCTCACAAGGTGACAAGCGGTCGAGACTCAAAGCAGCGTACACACTCTAGAGAAATGAATGAATGCGTAGCACCCGAATCAAAAGCACAGCGACAGGATGAGAATGGATATGAACGGTGCACTGCCGCCACACGATGGCTTTGGATCATCGGCTCTCCTCATCTCATAGATACGTGGTGAGCAGAGCCGACATCTGGAAGCTCCACCCCTAGCGGGTGACCCCGACCCTACCTCGGCCGGCACTCGGTGGAGGCGGCGGAGCAAATGAGCCTGGTTCACACTCGGCTCCATAGGTCCGGGTGAGAAGAACGGCACCGCGAAGGCTCGAGCCGATCACAAAGAAGCCTTGTGGCCCGACCACCACAAGTATGACAAGTTAAAGGCGGACGAGGACAGTCCGATTCTTATGACCGAAGGCCGCAGATTAAAGCATGTAAGCTCACGAGCGGGGTTCGCGGCACCCAAAGCTCCCAGAAACGAGCCGAACCGCCCGTAGAAATATTCGCGGCTCGAGATTTCTCGGCCTCCACTCTTGGGACCGAGAAAAGTTTCCGACTTACGCTTCTTGCTCTCACGAGCCAAATCACTCGCCGTCACCGACATATCATAAGCAAGGGCTCGACTCGATAATCCTTCAGTAGTACATACGAGCCTGGACATATAGTCCCGAATGGCGGCTTCATCCTCCGGAAAAATGGAAAATTTTGTCGCTCTGCGACAACTTGGGTCTTCACATAACCCAACTCTTTGTTGAAATCAGCAATAGCTTGGGATACGGGAATATCCCGAGGTTGAGCATCGTAGAAAGCATGCACTCGAGCCTGTCCGACCGGCCACGGACAATATTTGGTCTCCATCAACTCTTGAAACTCGGCCCACGAAGCGGCATGGTCTTTGGGCCCAACGGCCTCCCACGGTCAGTGGCGTCCCGGTGAGAAAATATTGAGCAATAGGGACTTTACGGTCCTCGGGACAGATTGGTAGCAGTGAATACTTTGGATATCTCCTTGATCCACCCTTCCCGGCCGATCGGGTCCGAAGCTCCCGAACGGGAGGATGCATCTTGATGACATCCTGAAGCCGGGCGATCCGCTCCGCCCCGATTAGCATGGGCACGGTTGGGGTTGGACCACTCGAGCTATAGCCGCCATCTCGGTTTACCATTTCTGCATTACGGCGCGATACCAAGATCGGCACGCTCCCGAGAAGACGCTGGCTATGACGGTCGCCGATGCCCGGCTCGAAGATCGTGGCGTGGCCGCCCCACCGGCCGCCCACGTCCCGGCCGCGTCCACGACCACGACCGCGACCACGACCTCTTCCAGCATCCATGCTGGAGTTAAACAAGTAGCAAAAGCCATACGAGGGTAAGTACGAGAGAAGAACAATTACAAGTCGAGAATCAAAGGTACGATACAAGGAAATAATGAACAGAGGAAGGAAAACTTACGGACCTTTGGTAGTCTAGGAATCATGGCAGCGTGACGATGATGTGCAAGACCAAACACCACAAGACCCAATAAACCAACAAGCCTAGGTATCCATAAACCTAGAGCTCTGATACCATTTTCTGTAACACCCCCAGGATATCCGAGGTATATTACAGTGTAACACCCCCAGGATATCCGAGGTATATTACAGCGCCGTGAATCCCTATATGGGACCCACCAGGCTGAACAGCATCATACACAACGACTCACAGAAACGATAAAATAACACCACGTCATAAAGACGCAAAACAGAACAATCCACCCGGTTCAACCGGTCAATATAACATCATCATCCAACACAACATAAACACAACAATACAATCTGGACGAACAAGAACTCTTAAGTACTCGAGTACAGCTATTAGTTCAAAAGCCATAAAAGATGAAAAGACAAAAAGACATTAAGACTTCTCTTATGCACAATCATCACGCATGGCCATCATCCGTGTATCTTGGTCAGTGCCGCTCGTCCCGATGAACCCGACTGAAATTCATAAAACGAATTTCCCAAACGGGTCCCAGAGGGTTAGCAATTACGCTAGTACAAGTAATCAAGGCAAACCAATCGCTTACACATTTCATAGTACATGCGTCAATATCATTTTCTAAAACCAAAACTAGACATGTCCTTTAGGAAATAAGCAGTCAAACAATTTGCCGTGGGAGCAGGCTATACCATTGATCCCGCTCCGTGATCCTAAGGACCCTCCCGAGCCGGCCATATTATAAAACAAACCACGCACACGCATCGCCTTGGGAATGGGGCTATACCATTGATCCCGCTCCGTGATCCCTAAGGACCCTCCCGAGGGCTAGCGAAACAAACTCGTGAATCCAGTGGCTATACCATCGATTCCCTCCGTGATCCCGTCGGACCCTCCCGAGGTGAGCAATCACACACAATATACATTACTATTTCACGTTAAGCATAAAGGTTTCCAAAAATACTTGCCTCGATTAAATAGATGATAACACGAACAGCGGAAGAGTTGAACACGACCGCAAGGGACCGGCGGAAATGAACCTAACGATTTGAATAGCACAATCACAACCACTTCTAAACGATTATGGAAATGGAATACTCCCGGAAACCCGCCTACGATTCATGTATATTCGTATACAAACAACAACGAGGGCGGACCACAACCAAACCCTCTCGATTCCGTAAAAATCACGAAATATACCATGAATCCGTAGGGAAACTAAGAATACCAACAAGAATAATCATATTCATCATGAATCCATCAACGAAACGGAAAGAATCGGACAAAACCCCAAAATCCCCAATTATCCAAAAAGGTAGGGTTTCAAGAGATATTACCTTGAGTGATTCAAGTATTACGATCCGTAGAACACGCGTTAGATTGATTATCCGAGCCTCACAACCGAAAAGAAATGATGAAAATCGACCCCCGGATGAAGAACTCTCTCTCCCTCTATATCTCTCTCTCGCGACGCCGTGCAAAATGGGGAAGGAAATGAGCAGTTCGCTCAAAACGACACATTTATAGGGTAACGCAGCAGAACCTATCGGCCGGCCTATCGGCCGATAGGCCCAACCGATAGCCATACGGAATGCCGGCAGTAGGGTCTATCGACCCCCCTTATCGGCCGAAAGGCTACTGGAAGTTCGAAGGTGAAGAAATTTACATATCGGCCAGCCTATCGGCCGATAGGCCCAACCGATACCCATACAGAATGCCGGCAGTAGAGTCTATCGACCCCTATCGGCCGAAAGGCTCTGGAAGTGCTCGGCCAAAAGCGAAACGACCATAACTCTCTCGTCCGGACTCCGATTGACTCACCGTTTGAACCATTGGAAAGCTAACTCGATGTTCTATAATATTGCAAAGATTTATAATTTTTGGAGTCACCAAAAATTAATGGTGATCTAACAAAGTCGAACTCATGTGAGGAAAATTGAAACAACGAACAATAACGAGAATACAATTCAACAATTGACAGGAAGGACATACTGAAAGATACATGAGGGTCACTATGACCGAGAAATATACCAAAAGTGAAATACAAGGGAAAGAAAAATACCGGATATTACAGCGGATTCACTAATTTCAGATCGCGATTTTAGGCTGTTTTGGAGGCGGATTCAACCTAATCCTCGGACACATTTTTGGAGGCGGAAAGAAGGTTATAAAAAGACAGTGAAGGTCAGAAAATAAAGCATCGAAGGAGAGGAGGAGAATACCTAGCAACAGAGAGCAAAGGCTAGAGAATGGAAGAGACTCAGTTCTTCAATTGTGTTTGAATTTCTTCCTTATGTTTAATTCGAATATTTGTGTATTGTTTTCTAGCATGTCGAGCTAGACTCTTTTATTCTAGGATTGAGATGAAACCAAGATTATGATGGATTAATTCTTGATTTAACGTTATTGATGTATTTCCCTTTTCTATTGAGTTTTCCCCAATTGTTCTTAATGCTTTCAATTCTGTGGCCTATGATTGAATTGTTATAACTACATAACTTGAATCGGGAGAGGAGAGTAAGTAGTGAAAATTGGGAGAAAACTATTTTGTCTTGTGAGATAGGAATATACCCATAAGAATTACGAAGCTCGTTTGAAGATTTTAGAATTTTTTTGACTATTGTTGAATTAACTCACCTAAGAATACAGTGAATTATTCACTTTGGAAAATTCTACTGCCCTCGGGAGAGGCATTAGATTAACTTAGAATATTCGCTTTCAATAAATTGGGAAATTGAATAAATTATATTAACCAAGATTAATTCGGACTAATCGAGGCGAATTGTCGATCATAGATTCTTCTCCTATTTGATTTCATTTTTATCGGACTGTCGATTTTATTGTTTGTTTTTAGTTTATTGCAATATTTAGTTTTTAATAATTATTCAACCATAAAAATTTCGATCGTTCAAATAAAATTAGAAATACTAATAAATTGGTACTTAGTACATCAGTACTCGAGGGAATGATACTTTTCTCATCACTTTATTACTTGATTACGACAATGTGCACTTGCGTTCACAAAAATACGTAACAACACTCGCAGTGGATATAACAAATAACTAAAAATACTTTTGCAGCGGAAAAACGACAACTAGTCAAGTACTCAAATCATAAACACACGCCATAGCCAGTATCATCCGGGAAGCTCATCTCTTCACGACCGCTACAAGCTCGATCTCCGAGTACCTAAAAATAGAACCCACAACTAGGTTAGCCATAATACTCAACAGTGATAACGATCACATCACGTCAATAATGGCATATCAATGAAATTACAAAGTAAGAATAATACCAAAGTAATCTAACCGTCATAACTTTACCAAATCGTGATAATCCTCATCAAAATAATCCTTACCATATTGCATATCTCGTATTCTCGATTAAACAATAAACTCATGCACGACATCTATACTATACCTCAAACAATACCCAAGAATCCTCAGAACATCATCATAAATCGCCAATGCGGAAATATACCAACTCTGACCTATTCAATCCATCGGTTAACATCATTAAATCTCAACACGATAATCGATTGTCCATCAATAGAAAAATACCAAGAAGAAAGTACGGAACGTACCTCAATATATGCAATGCCACGACAATTCACATCAGTCTAATCCGAGATCAAATTGAAACATCATACGGATATGGTCCTAACACAAGACCTACTAATGCATACTCATATGACGACATCAATATGCTAACAACAATAACAACAATTTATATTCACGGAAATTCGATGATCCAGCGCACACAGCATAGATCCCCAGATAATCCTGTTAGATCAACACGGGATGGATGACCAACGATATACATATGCACAACAACAACACATGGGTAATCCGATGATCTAACATTCACTGCATTGATCCCAAGATAATCCCGTCACACCAACATGAGATGGAAAACCCGTCCAGTGATCTAGCGCACACAACATATATACGCAAGATGATCCCATCGGACCAACACTTGGTGGACATACGACAACAATGCACAAATGTATATTAACAACAATACACAAATGCATGACAACAAAAATACACGAATGTATCACAACATGATCGACACAGAATGACTAAAATGATTAGAGTACTTGCCCCAAGTCCTCCGAGAGCAATCTCGATGTCAAAACCATCACCAACAATTTCCGCAATATTCGACGATCCAAAAGTACCATAGACTATAGATAACTCATATCCTCGTCTTTACCATAATGTATTCTCGATACCCAAGTATACTAATAACAACTGTAAATCATACACATTATGATTTAATTCCCAAAATCAGAAAACAACGTACAATCCCAAATCTCCAGAGTTCACAATTATAATCATTGCTATACGAATTATAAACGAATGAAACTGAAACCATTCATTAAATATTATAAATTGTGCAAGTAATAACTTGCCTCGATACCAATACGATGATAATGAAGCCGTTACCAATTTCCTTGCCTTCGTCTACAAGCTCCTAGGACTTGACCATAGTAATTCACGAACACCCTCGAACTCGACCGCAACATATTATTCTAACCAACGATCAATCCTCACAACCTATTGTAATAATCGATAAACAACAAATTCGATAACAATCAATAATCAATATAACCAATCCACAAACTCAACGGTTACACAATATCTCAATTAAATACAGTCTGAGCAATCCAACTCAAACACTCACGAATTTATAACCACAATACGATTTATGTACGATGTCTATTGACTTAGCGTACGCTAGTTACATTACATAGCGTGCGCTAATAGTCACTGACTTGTATCTTAACCAGAACATAGTTTACGTACGTAATACCTCAATATTTAAGTACGCCAAATATTCCAATTAGCATGCGTTAAGCAGTCATCTAGCGTGCGTTAACGTCATGCAGTTTCATGCATTACAGGTACCGACAAACACCTTGAGATTTCGAATACAAATGTATAGGAAATCATGCTCCAAGATCAATCATACCCTTTCCAAATTTAACGTCATATAATGATCCATATCGTATCAAGAACATACGAAATCGACCACTAAAATCAACATAATATTGGTTCTAATCATCAAATCAATGTTTATATCCAAAACCATTTATATCTTATCACATATTCTTATTTGATGTGATATATACCAAGAACACCAAAAACACCATGATTCCATAATCATGTTCATAACTAAACAACATAATCCAATATGTTCTAACATCTAAACCATCGTCTAACTCATAATCCAAGACATATATATATATATATATATATATATATATATCGATATATCATCTTCTTCCTTAATATAAACACCATGAAGCACCAAGAATCACAATCATTTCCATATTCGCCATAATACAAAGTAAACAGCAACAACAACAACAACAACAACAACATCAAACCCCCAAAACCAAAATATCTCTTGAGATAAACAACACATTTCAGAACCACAAGAGTCATATCAATATCCGTATATCAACAAAAATATCGACATAATCCGATAATCCATCTCATAATCATACTTATCAGCTCGTTTATATGTTAATCATCATTTCAAGAACACCAATATTCAATCCACAATGAAATCCAAAGTGAATATTAATTACCTCTTCGAAAAAATGGGTTGATTCTCAGGGTTGATTCCGTTTCCAATCACTCCCAAGTTTAATATTTTCAAAGACGATCAACTCCATGATACTCAAGTGTTTTGGAACCTCAAAAACCTCCTTCGAGACTCTCTCTATCGGACAAAGGGAAGAAATGGCCGAAATGAATAATAATACCAACTACACATTACTAGCGTGCACTACTCTTACTAGATAGCGTGCGTTACCTACCATAGCGTGCGCTAACTGACTTTGTTCGCGTGTGCTATCGTAGTCCAAAGGCTGATGCCTTACTTCGCACAATGATTTACGTATGAAAAACCCTTGTCGTAGCGTACGTAATATCGATGTTGACTTTCTACAGTAAAAGACTCATTAGCATACGCTATTCTCCATAGGTAGCGTGTGCTACTCATAGTTGACTCGACAATCTGCACCTACTCCGAAGATGCCTGGGTCCACACGCCGAAACCAAATGACAAAATCGGAATTCCCTCTGACCGATCTTATATTAGCGTATGCTAACCTTACGCATTAGCGTCCACTAAATGCTGATGACTCAGGTCGGGACCTACCTGTCGGCCATATCCTGGATCCTGTCCAATATGATCTTACGTACGTTAAAGGTCCTTCTTAGCGTACATAAAATCTGCACCTTAGCGTGCGCTAATTCCTCATACAAGCCTATGTTAATCAGGCTATACTTAGCCAATTCCAACTGTTCATGTCCGTCGTCTCGATATACCAGATAAGTGTACATGGCATACTGAATACATATACTCCTTCCAATAATATTATCATACAACACACCTGACACACAATATCTTCAAATGCAATTGTCAACCAAGTACGACAATTATACCAATACATATGTCTCAGTCCTTCAACTATTTCATCCATACTGTACAGATTCCACACTGTACAATATAACTCAGATAAAATAACATTATACGACCATAATATAAATTCAGGATATTACATTATACCCCACTTCCGGTCACAATCAAAAGTTCAACCACAATATCCAGAATCATCACGAAACCGATCAATCATCAACATTAACGAATAACCAAAACAGTATACTTACAAGTGCATGAAGTCGATGATCTCCTGCGATACTAGCAATTGACCCTACTTCAAAGCCTCAATACGCTTCCAGTCTTAATTTCACAAATTTCAATAAAATACATCGTTATAAGTCAATTATGGAATAATCCATCCGTGTCAAAGCATGTCTGCCTGATCGCACAATCAAGTCTCAATCCTGATAAAAACTAATAATACACTATACATCTGTAGATCAGCTACCCCCAAACAATGACAGCAAGTCCAAAAACATCGACACAAGGTCTGAATGCTCATACGGTCAATTACAATGACCAACCAATACATTAACCGAGAATATCATCGACATGATAAACTCCAATACTGCCAACGAAGGATCAACAATAACTGAGAATACCCTCACATGGTAAGCTCCAACATGATCAACACAGAACCACAGGGACAGATATACGAAAGAATAAAATTCTCACAATGTTATATAAATCACATACAGTGGATCTCAAAGAAACACGTCCAACTGTTGAACATACTCCTCGTGTGTATTAACAACCAGTCACAAACCGACGAACATACCCAATCGTACATGGAGTATGAACAACTAATCAACATGGTTCAAAAGTCAAAAATCACTGTAGCAAAATCACGTCACTACCACACCAATAGATCCACATAGCACATATGTCCCGACTCCGCAAAACCCAAAGTTCCAAAATCATATTCTGTACTGAATCTACAACATGCAACATGTTTCTCTTTATCTAATCAACCAACCGGTTATCCCTGAATACTACAAGCTACCATGCTGAAATTCGAATATCTTTTCATCGTACCATACTGATGTGTTATCCATCTCATGAGTCTTACTCAGAACTTCACCATGATGCGCATTATGCACTAAGTTTGTACGTACACTAATCACGTTTTCAAAACGGCATTGAAATCATATAATCTTGTCAATAAAAACCATTTTTCGAAAGTTCTTTCAAGAATTTCAAAACTCAAAACATATATTTTTGTAAGACCACAAAATCAATTTTCGCAAAGTTAAACCGGCACGCTCATGTCAAGTTCTCCATGGCAATTCTTTTCGAATATACATGATTAAATAAAATGAAATTATGCAAATGATTGACCACATCCATACTCCTGTATACCAATCCGGCTCGTCACAAATTCCACTGACATTCGGTCGGAAAATCACACGATAGAGTCCAAAATATTATTGCACATACTTGGATAAAATCTCTTTTTCACAGATGACTGGTAACATCGACCATTATTCCATTCTGCAACACTTCAACTATGCCATGATGAAACATATTTTTAAAGACAACAATACTGTTTCTCAAAATAAATTTAAGAAAATACATTTTCATGACAGCAAGCAAAATAGTTTATTCAAAATATATCATTTTTAAAAGTATCATTTCCAGATGTTCAAAAATAGTTTCATATATCTCAAAATGAACTAGCATGACTACATGTTCCTCTCAACAATTTACAAAATTCTCCCAAGTACACAACTCCGTTTTCCAAGTTTAACCGACATATTGACTTTCCATAATCATAGCTTCTCAAGATCATCGGTTTTGTCACAACTATTATATTCGGCTACCTCATATTGTAACACATAATATTTTTTCGAATGTTTCTCAAAGTACTTCAACTTATAACTGCAAATAACCTCAGTGCTATCCAAAAATCCAAATACTTACAGATCGTGAAGCTGATGATTTCCCGTGATACTGGCACATGTCTCAACCATAGAAATATACTCGATAAAGATATTTTCAAAACATACATTTTGAAAAATCAGTTCGATTCAAAATACGACACATCTCTTTCCAAAGAATCACGTTAATGCCATTTGGATAAGTTTAAAACAACCACAGTATCACACTGGTAAACCACATAACACACAAGCCCGAGTGAACAACAAAAACCCAGGGCTCTATCCGATAACTCAAATTTTGCGACAAAAACACGACTCGACTCGACCCGACAGCCTAGGTTTCCACAACATAAGCTCCAATACCATATTCTGTAACACCCCTAGAGCCATTCGGGAATATTACAGCACCGTGGGCCCCAAAATGGAACCCACAAGGCTAAAAGACATTTTTTACAAACATTTCAAATACGCCTAAGCGGCGCTGACGATAATATCTTTAAAGACTTTATAAAATCCATTTATCAATACCGTCGTAAAATCTCATTTGAAAGTATAAGGCCAAAACGCCAAAACTCATCAATCTAAAAATATACGTTAAGCCATCGCTTCCACGTATTGACAAAATAGTTTAGAAAATGATTTTCCAAAATAACACAAGTTCGTAAAATACTAGCAAGCCATTTTAAAACACAATCGCATCGGATATAACAAATAACTAAAAATACTTTTGCTACCGACCAAAAGAAAACTAAAAATACTTTTGCAGCGAAAAAATGACAACTAGTCAAGTACTCGATTCACAAAGACACGCCATATCCAGTACCATTCGGGAAGCTCATCTCTTGACGACCGCTACAAGATGGATCTCCGAGTACCTAAAAATAGAACCCACGACAGGGTTAGCGATAATACTCAACAGTGATAACGATCACATCACGTCAATAATTGCATATCAATGAAATTACAAAGTAAGGATACTACCAAAGTAATCTTACCATCATAACTTTACCAAATCGTGATAATCCTCATCCAAATAATCCTTACCATATTGCATATCTCATATTCCCGACTAATCAGTAAACTCATACACGACATCTATAGTGTACCTCAAACAATACCCAAGAATTTTCAGAACATCATCATAACTCGCCAATGCGGAAATATACCAACTCTGACCCATTCAATCCATCAGTTAACATCATCAAATCTCAACACGATCATCGTACCAAGAAGAAAATACGGAACGTACCTCAAGATACGCAATGCCACGACAATTCACATAGGTCTAATATGAGATCAGATCGAAACATCATATGGACATGGTTCTAACGCAAGACCTACAAATGCATACTCATATGACGACATCAATATGCCCACAACAATAACAACAATGTATACTCACACATAGCATAGATCCCAAGATGATCGTGTTAGATCAACATGAGGTGGATGACCAACGATATGCATATGCACAATAACAACACATGGGTAATCCGATAATCCAGCATTCACTGCATAGATCCCAAGATGATCCCGTCGGACCAACACGAGGTGGACAAACGACAACAATGCACAAATCCATATTAACACCAATACACAAATACATGACAACAACAATACACGAATGTATCACAACATGATCGACACAGAATGACAAAAATGATTAGAGTACTTGCCCCGAGTCCTTCGAGAGCAATCTAGATGTCAAAACCACCACCAACAATTTCCTCAATATCCGACGATCCAAAAGCACCATAGACTATAGATAACTCATATCCTCGTCTTTACCATAATGTATTCTCGATACCGAAGAATACCAATAACAATTGTAAATCATATATATTATGATTTAAATCCCCAAATTATAAAACAATGTACAAAATCTCCAGAGTTCACAATTATAATAATTTTTATACGAATTATAAACGAATGAAACTGAAACCATTCATTAAATATTATAAACTGTGCAAGTAATAACTTGCCTTGATACCGATACGATGATCATGAAGACATTACTAATTTCCTTGCCTTCGTCTACAAGCTCCTCGGACCTGACCATAGTAATTCAGGAACATCCTCGAACTCAACAGCAACATATTATTCTAATCAACGATCAAGCCTCACAACCTATTGTAATAATCGATAAATAACAAGTTCGATAACAATCAATAATCAATATAACCAATCCACAAACTCAATGGTTCCACAATATCTCGATTAAACACAGTCTGAACAATCCAACTCAAACACTTACGAATTTATAACCACAATACGATTTACGTATACTGTCTATTGACTTAGCGTACGCTAGTCACAATACATAGCATGCACTAATAGTCACTGACTTGTATCTTACCCAGAACATAGTTTACGTACGTAATACCTCAATATTTACGTACGCCAAATATTCCAATTAGCATGCATTAACCAGTCAGCTAGCGTGCGTTAACGTCATGCGGTTGCATGCATTATAGGTACCGTTTAACACTTTAAGATTACAAATACGAATGTATAGGAAATCATACTCCAAGATCCAAATTTAACCTCATATAATGATCCATATCTTATCATGGCCATATGAAATCGACCACTAAAATCACCATAATATTGGTTCTAATCATCAAAACCATGTTTATATCCAAAACCATTTATATCTTATCACGTATTCTTCTTTGATGTGATATATACCAAGAACACCAAAAACACCATGATTCCATAATCATGTTCATAACAAAACAACATAATCCAATATGTTCTAACATCTAAACCATCGTCTAACTCATAATCCAAGACATATATATCGATATATCATCTTCTTCCTTAATATAAACACCATGAAGCACCAAGAATCACAATCATTTCCATATTCGCCATAATACAAAGTAAACAACAACATCAAAACCCCAAAACCAAAATATCTCTTGAAGATAAACAACACAATTCAAAATCACAAGAGTCATATCAATATCCATATATCAACAACAACATCGACATAATCCGATATTCCATCTCATAATCATAATTGTCAACTCGTTTATATGCTAATCATCAACTCAAGAACACCAATATTCAATCCAAAATGAAATCCAAAGTGAATATTAATTACCTCTTCGAAGAAATGGGTTGATTCTCAGGGTTGATTACGTTTCCAGTCACTCCCAAGTTCAATATTATCAAAGACGATCATATCCATGATACTCAAGTGTTTTGGAACCTCAAAAACCTCCTTCAAGACTCTCCTTATCGGATGAAGGGAAAAAATGGCCGAAATGCATAATAATACCCAACTGCACATATATACTGCACATTACTAGCGTGCGCTACTCTTACTAGATCGTGTGCATTACCTGCCATAGCGTGCACTAACTGACTTTATTCGCGTGCGCTATCGTAGTCCAAAGGCTACTGCCTTACTTCGCACAATGATTTACGTACGAAAAACCCATGTCGTAGCGTACGTAATATCGATGTTAACTTGCTACAGTAAAAGACTCATTAGTGTACGCTATTCTCCATAGTTAGAGTGCGCTACTCATAGTTGACTCGACAATCTGCACCTACTCCGAAGATGCCTGGGTCCACACGCCGAAAGCAAATGACAAAACCGGGATTCCCTCTGACCGATCTGATATTAGCGTACGCTAACCTTACGCATTAGCGTGCGCTAAATTCCGATGACTCAGGTCGGGACCTCCCTAGTGGCCATGACCTGGATCCCATCCAATATGATATTACGTACGCTAAAGGTTCTTCTTAGTGTACGTAAACTCTACACCTTAGCGCGCGCTAATTCCTCATACTAGCATACGTTAATCAGGATATACTTAGCCAATTCCAACTGTTCCTGTTCGTCATCTCGATATACCAGATACGTATACATGACATACTGAATACATATACTCCTTCCAATAATATTATCATGCAATACACATGACACACAATATCTTCAAATGCAATTGTCGACCAAGTACGACAATTATATCAATACAGATGTCTCAGTCCTTAAACTATTTCATCCATACTGTACAGATTCCACACTGTACAATATAACTCGAATACAATAACATTAAACAACCATAGTAGAAATTCAGGATATTACAGACTTGAGGTTTCAGTAGGAGATGTACTTGACATTAAGTTAGTCATTAGAGTAGTTCGATCCAATTACCGGTTGGTAGGGTCGGCTTTGAAGTGCAACTTAGTCGGCAAGTAGCAGTCTCTACGGAATACCAAGATAAGATTCTTTCTCCTGTAAGTGAGCAGATAATTGTCTAATGCGGTTAATCGAAAATGAGATCATAAATCTTTGGCCAAAGCATTTAGAGATAGTTGTATTTGATACAGGAGAGTTCGGTGATCTTATACAATAGGATTTGACTTCACCGTGATTCTAATACTTGACTGGGACATATGATTGAAGAGTTTATACATATACGGTATTCACGACATAATAGTTTTGGAATGATCCTTTCATTCGTTCTTAGTTAGGTTATGGTGTAGGCAATGAGATTGGCTAGGTGGTGCTAACACTCATTGGATCCTCACAATGCTAATTGAGACGAACCTGCATAGTCGCGACACAAGAATTGACAACGATTTATATTTAGCGTATTCTCTCTTGGTTAATATTGGACATTAGATGTCTAATTTAATTTATTGAATAAATTATTCGGTAATTATCATATTATTTGTTAGGGAATTTATTTTTAATGTAATTAATTAGATTAACTAATTGTATTAATTTTGAGACGTACCAAGGTTTATCAATCGGACTAGATACACGATGGTTCATTTCACGGATCGAAAAGAACCAACATTTTTTCTTATGTTGGCCATCTCACCTCACCCCATCATTTGATGGTGTAATATCTCATTTTGTTCCTTTGTGAGATAAGATGAGATATTTTATTTACTAGCTTATACATGGTGTATAAACAAATCAAAGTCTTTTGGTAGATAGTATGTTGTAGATTGATTATATATCAGGTTTACGACACATCAAGACTGCACAACATCACCAAGATAATATCCTTGGCCGTGAGCTTTGTGAGGAGGGATGGAGTATTTTTTAAGTTTCTGCACTTTTGTTCTAAGTGTAATTTTGAGAGAAAAATAATTTTATAAAATATTTATTGTTTATAAAATTAAAATTAAGCGAATTCTATCAACTTTTAGCATATACTTAGAGTATAAGTTGATAGAAATATTTTCCGATAATCTTCCGATGCGTGATACATAGAGGCACGGTGGTTTGGATCTGTTTATTCAACATTTACTCAAAGACTTCAAGGGTATGATTTGTATTTCATGCCTTGTTTTTTTATTACATATTCGATATACGATGCTTGATCGATCCTCTTAGGGGTTCATTTTTTTCGGTTGGACTCGAACCCAATTTTATTACAAAATCCCAACACTTCATACAACGCCTAAAAGATATCTCCAACTGACAAATGGAAGTTCCAGCGCACAACAAGAAGATTGTTGGGTATAGTAAAGAATATTTAGGTGTTTTACTTAGGAAAAGGAAAATACAATTAAACAAGATTTAGATTAAGAGCCTTAAACCGTTATGAGATAAACCTTTCTTTATTAAAAATCACGGTTTCAAAGTAGCATTTAATTCTGACAGTACAACATATAATGCAGCCGAAAACACTGCAGACTGAAGAGCATTTAATGCTGATCAAAAAGAATATCTGAAGCATTGATTAAGGAACATATTTAATTCAAATATTCTGCAAGCCGCCAATCCTATCTGTCTAAATCTCACCAAACTACTATATTTTTATTAGGTCTACTTTCAAGGATATAAATAGCCCAAGCAATAGAACAATGCTTACTTACTGACTGATCAAGAATCTGAAGTATTCATTATATAAGAACAATCTATTTATTCAAGCCTACAATGCACCAAGTCCTCAACTGAGAACAACATACTAAAGCCAAGACTTTCATAGCCTACAGCTGCTGTTCTGATTCGTGGGATTCAAAACCTTTCTGTTGAGTTCATTAGCCCTGTGTGGACTAAGTTAGATCTATTCCAACCGATGTGGGAAGAAGAGCGTTCAAAAATGAAGCTTCAATCTCTGTGAGAAGAAGCAAGTCAAAGAAGTCTACAACCAATCTATGTGAAAGGGTCAAGCTACAGTCGGCTATATCAATCCGTGTGAATGATACAACAACCAATTTAGTTAAAGTGATATAGTTCTGTACGTCTTGATTTTAATAAATGTCTAGTCTTGTGTGGAGGACCTGTGGACGTAGAGTAGTTTACCTCGAACTATATTAAAACTGTATGTTATCATTTCCTGTACTTACTATTTTCATACTATCTGTGATTTATATTATACTTACTCTGAAAATCCTGTAAGCACCAAGCTACAGGAGACTGTTGTACTTACAACAAGTTAGATTAAGACTTCCGCTACGCAAAACAAACTTCGAAAAAGAGTACAACTTATTCACCCCCCTTCTAAGCTGTATGATAGTATATTGTGACCAACAAACAGTATTGTGAAGGAATAACAATAGTGCTTTAAAAGCATATAAACAGTGAAATAATCTAACATTAAGAATGCTTCTCCATCAATATAAAACTTTTTCTCGTTACCGATCTGACGGAGCAACACCATTTAGGGTTGTGGTCCTTAAGAGAAAGTATCACATAGGGCCATTTCTACAGAAACAATGGAGAATCTAATTGTCTATGTGTCTCAGAAAGTATACCTGGGTCATCCATATAAACGTGTAAGTCGTAATTATTTTCTAAAACATAGATTTTAATATTTATCTATGAATATTTTTGTCTGACCTCTACTATTATTCAATCATTTGTTTTCTCTTAACTTAGTAAAGAGTGAGCGAGGAGTCTGAGAGGATTTTTTAAGGGATCAGAATCTGGATTTCGAAGAGACACGCCTCAATTAAGCTATGAGAGAGATCGATCAAGCTGATTCGTACATCAAGGCTAAGGTGTAAGGTAACATTTACCCTCCAAAAGGAAGTCGGTTCCACATGATGATGATGAGGTGTAGAAGGCCATAATATTGTGAAGAATATCCCATGCTTTAGACATAATTGAATGAGTGATGCCCATAAAACTTTTCGGGAGGAGTAACTGAGTTGGAGAGAGAGTTTAGAGATGAGGAGCAAATGCAGGCTCAATACTAGCTTGAGGAGTTCCAAGAGGAGCAGGGGCCACACAACAAGTCATGTTGAATCATTAGTGGGCCTCACAACAGGCTATGATGTCCCAGCAACAGGCCATGATGTCCCAGCAGCAGGTCATGATGCATTATATGGTGACACAGAGTCGGACCATGATCAGTTATGCAGAACTTCAAGCACATCTTCCACTACCACATCTATTTTTCAATTTACAGACTCCTACCTTGGGATGAGGATATGCGGGATTATAATAATATTACTCTACCTTAAAAAAAATAGACTGATTTTGTTAGTGGATTATAGTTGTGTTTGTAAAACTATTTTATATATTTATCTAGTTATTTTTTTCTCTAGAATTATGTTTGGTAATATAATGTGTATAGTGTATTTTCGTGATATTAGTAGGATGTTGATATTGATTGTGTTTTTAATGTTGGTGTATATTGTTTTTGTTACATATAATATTAGTGATAATAGTTGTTGACGAATATCGTAATTGTCGGATGTGTTTTTTATTATGGTGTAGTCTGTTGTACATTGTGTTATTGTGCATGTGGAAATCACGGGTCTAGAGAAACAGGTCTTAGGAATTTTAAAATTAAAATTTACTTTTACAAAAAATCAATTTAGCCGACGACATGTGCATAAGTTGTTGGCTAAACTACTTTATTTTTAAATCTGCAAGCGACGAAGGTCATCAGATAACATGTAAAAGTAAAGGTGACGGATTTCGTACCGTCGACTGTTAGTCCTCAACCTAAAAATGATAATACCTGACATCACAGCTAAAATGGGGAAAATAACTGAGGACTTTCCATCTCAGTCGTCGGCAAAACCTTAGCAGACAGATATCTGCCGATGATCATGAATTTTAGCCAAAGACTTTGTGGTTTAGCCGAGCACTTACTATCATTGGCTAAAGTATCGAGATTGGCAGTGATATGTAGTTTAAACTAAGAAGAAAATAGAGAACGTGAAGAAAAAATATAAAAAGTATGAGATATAGAAACAAATTCTAAAATAATAAGAATATTAGATAATGTGAGGATGATATGCTTTGATGCATCAATATAGGTCTACGAAACGGCAAAAATGGGTATAGATCCTCAGAGTTTCAAAAATATTTGGGATATACTTCAACAAATATATGTATATTTGTTTATATTTTATTATATAATTCTTTACAATATACTTTTCCAAAAATTGAAAATATAATATCAGTATGTATAATTTCACAACTTTTACTATCTAAGATTTAAAGAGACAATTGAAAATCTAAAAAAGCTATTTTCTTAAACTAATATTTTATGCTAGGTGTTGGTGTTCGATCTGATGTGGGAGATCTACTTGCCACATCACCACAAGGCCGACACGTGGACCAATAGCCGAAAAGATGACCTGGATAGCATCCTACCTGGATATCTAAGCGCAAGACAGACCGACAGTCCAAAGTACATCAAATCGCCCCCTGCGGGCGAGCCAAATACTATTCGACCTGATATTTGGTCCACAGTAGAACCCCAAGCTATGCACATCCCCCAATCTCCCCACTTAGGATGATCCCGGATTATCTAACATGGATATCTCATTAGGGGATCAGTCCCCTAATCACTCGGGTTGACATTAAGACGATCTAACAATGCCAAGAATGAACTTGGAATCCAACTACCTCGATCAAAGAGACGAATAGCCTGAACTGATGAATACAGGCAAACCTAGATAACTGTCGCGATAATGAAGAGATAAATATTTAAGCAATGCCACTGACCTGCCTGCCTGACCTGTCTGCAGAACCGGCAATTAACCAGAGAATGACACGTGTCCGAGTAAGATTTCCTTTAAACCCCATCATCTCGGGTCATAAATAAGGATCGAGATTTTTATACCTGAACTAAGCACCGTAAAAGCAAAAAGTTAATGACCAATCTAACTATCAGATCGCCCATTCAATAATATAATCTTTCTTGTTGTCACCTCCATCTTTTTCTCGCAATAAAAATTTTTATTCTATTAGACACCCATATGTGGTATATTCGTGCTTACGTGTATGGATATTTATCTACGCAATTCATAAGTGATTTATATGGATTTATTGACCAATATAGATATTTACAAATTGTCGATAGAAGGAGGAAATATCCCTTGTGGTAAAAAAAATAGATATACCCTAAATTTTTATATTTTTTATTTTTTAAAAGAAAAGAAAGATGTCAGAATCTGGATATCGTAGAAATTCGGGAAAGGGAGTGGCCACTCCGGCCAACGAGGCTTATTCTCCACTAACTGAAGCTCCACCATTGCAACCACCTTGACACAAATCTTACAGGCCCCTGCCTTCATGCAGGGATGGCTTCCCTGATAAGCTGTGCTATTTAAACCACCCAGTCGCCTCCAACTCTAACACCTCCTTCTAGGCAGGTAGAGAGAAGTAGGGAGCCGACTATGGATGCGGAATCCTAGTCCATCCCAGCTCACTCGAGAACCCATCGGCCTAAACAAAAGAAGGACATTCAGAACCGAACCGTCACTGTGATCACCGAATTGGAGGCGGGCACCCAACAACCGAATTGGTTCCAGGAATGCATCTCGCCCATATCCATGTTCGATCGACGGAGGGCAAAATGTGTGAGATTTACCATTGATCGGGCAGGTCGTGTAACACCCCCAATACATTCAGGGCATATTACAACGCCGTGGACCCCACACTGTGGAATCCACCAGGCTAACGTACCAAACACGACATTCGACAACGACAAGCAATCATCAATAAAACGAAAATTCAAATAAAAGACTACAAACCGACAAATAAAATCTGACATCAAATTCATTTCCCAAAACAGGAACACAACATTAACAAATTCAAACAGGAAGTACTCGAGTACTTAAACCAATTTTATAATACAGAAATCCCAAAATAAGACATCAACAATAACCGACAAGACAAGACACCGAAAATCAACCACTGAATAGTATCATGCTTGTCCATCATACTCATACGGCCCGAGTGCTCGCTTGTCCCCACGATCGATACCTGAAATACAAAAAGTATTTCCCCCATTTAAGGGGTTAGCGACAACTGCTAGTGCAAGTACAATCCATTTGAACTACATTCTAATCAGATGAATATATGCACCAAAATTCAGTTTAGAAAACATTTTCTATTCCGAAATATTTACAACGTACAATCACAAAACACATTGTCTCCAACAAATCACAATTCAACGTTAACCGTCGGTACGAGACTCACGGCCACCGTACCCCGCAGAGCCTCGTCGGACATCCCTGGGTGGCTAACCACAGTTCGCGATACGCACACTCACGGCAATACGTATCCTTAGAGGTCCCGTCGGACTGTCCCTAGGTGAACATACACATATCCATCCACAACAACCACGATAAAGCCATAATTCAAATACTAGAACATGTAAACAAATGTAAAGTACTTGCCTTTGAGACATTCTTGAAGAAACAGATGTGAAACACGACTACAAATGGTCTGGGTGGAAAACGACGGTTCCTAAATGAAGGATCAACATAGTTCAGTCCCAACGTACAACAATAACCGATCGGAATACACCCATAATCCCCGATTACAATTCATGACAAAAATGTTCAATCGATACGGGCGAGGGTTTACGCAAAATCTCCCCGTATCAACAATTCGTGGATTAAATTAGAGGAAAACGGATTGGGAATCACCCAATAACAATAATCGGTGAGGAATATCACAACATACTAGAATAATTCGAGTCTAATTAGCAAAACCCGGAAAAACTCCCAAAGTTGACAAGTTAGGGTTCTAGATGAAAATACCTTGAATTCGGACGATGGAGGATGATTATGCTGATGATAATATGCTAACACGACTCTACGGTGATGGAATTTGAAGAGAACTCCGACTAGTACCGGTGGAAATCGCCTCTGAAGTCGCACGTCGAAGAAAACGAAGAGAAAAGAATAAAGCTCATTGCTTACAATCGCACGCTGACTTATATAAATTGCATAGTTAGCGCACGCTAACTGACACAAGTAGCGCGCGCTAACGGGACTTAAAACAGTCCAGTAGCTAAATAACAATCGTTAGCGCACGCTAACAGTAACGTCTTAGCGTACGCTAACTGCACATCGTTAGCGCACGCAAGGGATAAAGAGTAGCGTGCGCTATCAACACAACAGTTCAGCACTGCCCAGCCCAGAATGCTGTTGTCGAAGGTACGAAACTCAAAACGCACGACAAGGCCAGAATCCAGATATACGAACACGAAATATACAAGACGACGGAGTTAAGCGCTGAAAGAAAATACAATTCCGACCACCGGAGGGTCCGTAATGCGACAACGAAAATGAGATTCCCTAAACTATTAGGAAATTACAAAAATGGCCCAAGTGACCGAAAATCATGAAACGACATCAGATCAACGAACTGAAAGTCTCCACATGACTAACTCAATCATACGAACTTGTACGAACCAAGAAACAATGAAAACGAACGAGTTTTACGAGAATCGAACGTTCATACGGCAAAACATGTCATAAAATGAAATCACGTGAAAACATCACCAAAACTCGTCCAAATGGAAAAACTCCAAGAATAAAGTAGATTCAAAATGTCGAAACGCTTATAAGCGAGTCTATAAAAATAGACATACACCAAAAATGGAAACTGCTAAAAATGGAAAGTTACGGATATTACATTCTCCCCCTCTAAAATAAAGTTTCGTCCCGAAACTTAAGAATCAAAAAGCTCGGGGTGCCTCGAACGCATATCCTCCTCTAACTCCCACGTCGCTTCTTCTACTCCGTGCCTCGACCATTGCACCTTAACCAAAGGAATGGTTTTGTGACTTAACTGCTTGTCTCGACGCTCCCAAACCCTGACGGGCCTCTCCTCAAACGTAACATCCTTCTCGATCTCCACGTCTCTGAAATCAATAATGTGGGACGGGTCCGGAACGTACTTCCTCAACTGGGAAACGTGAAATTCGCTATGAACATGACTCAGCGACGGAGGTAAAGCCAAACGGTATGCCAACTCACCGACTCTCTCCAATATCTCGAAAGGCCCAATATACCTCGGGCTGAGCTTCCCCTTTTTCCCAAAACGGAAAACTCCCTTCGTCGGAGACACTCTCAACAGAACATGATCTCCCACCTCAAATTACAAAGGTCGATGCCTATCATCGGCATAAGACTTTTGCCGACTCTGAGCTGCCAACATTCTCTTCCTAATCAATTCAACTTTCTCCCTTGTCTCCAATACAAGGTCTGGCTCGGTGCCAACTAGATCGGACGGCTCAACCCAACATATCGGTGATCGGCAACGTCGGCCATAAAGTGCCTCATACGGTGCCATCTTAATCGATGCGTGCCAGCTATTATTATAAGTAAACTCAATTAAGGCCAAATGTTCCTCCCAGTCACTACTCCAGTCTAACGCACACGCACGCAACAAATCCTCGAACGTCTGGATGGTACGTTCGGACTACCCATCGGTCTGGGGATGGAACGAAGTGCTCAAACGTAACTGTGTCCCTAATGCCTTATGTACCGCCTGCCAAAAATGCGATACAAATCGGCCATCTCTGTCTAAAATAATGGTCCTCAGTGTACCATGAAGTCTCACTATCTGTGCGATAAAAACACGAGCCAACTTTTCTGGACCCCAAGTTTCCTTGATGCCCAGAAAATGCGCCGACTTAGTCAGTCGGTCTACAATCACCCACACCATATTCATACCAGTCTTCATCCTCGGCAAACCCGTGACAAAATCCATAGAGATATCCTCCCACTTCCACTCCGGGATGGGAAGTGGTTTCAACAATCCGGCTGGCCGCTGATGCTCAATCTTGACTTGCTGACAAGTCAAACACTTAGCCACAAACTGAACTACCTCCTTCTTCATGTCGTTCCACCAGAAATTGTTCCTCAAATCTTTATACATCTTACTCGAGCCCGGATGGATTGAGTAAGGCGACGCGTGAGCCTCTCGCATAATACTCGGTCTCAATCTCGAGTCGTTCGGAACACACAACCGACCTCGGAATCTCAACACACCGTCCTCATGAATAACGAATCTCGGGGCTTTCCCCTTCCCTACACTCTCCCGAAGCTGAATAAACATCGGGTCCTCTAACTATCCCGACTTAATGTCGTCGACTAAAGACGATGAAATCTCAAGTGTACGCAACTGCCCGGAACTCTTTAGTAGTACAACCTCAATACTCAACCTCATAAACTCTCGCTGAAGTCCCGACTGAGCCGTAAGCAACTCAAGCGCCCGAAGCGCTACCGATTACCGGCTCAAGGTATCTGCCACCACATTTGCCTTGCCTGGATGATATAGAATCTCGAGGTCGTAGTCCTTAATCAACTCCAACCATCGCCTCTGTCTCATATTAAGCTCTTTCTGCGTAAAAATGTACTTCAGGCTCTTGTGATCAGTGAAAATCTGACACGACGATCCATATAAGTAATGACGCCAGATCTTCAGCGCAAATACAACTGCGGCCAACTCAAGATCGTGCGTAGGGTAATTCAACTCGTACGGTTTCAACTCACGGGAAGCAGAGGCAATCGTCCTCACATGCTGCATAAATACGCATCCGAGCCCTTGGCCCGAAGCATCACTAAAAACTGAGAAACCCTCATTACCACTCGGTAAAGCCAAAACAGGAGCGGTCGTCAACCGCTTCTTCAACTCCTCAAAACTATTCTGTCTCTCATCGGTCCACACAAACTTCTCTGACTTCTGTAACAACTGAGTCAGCGGTCGAGCGAGCTTAGAGAACCCCTCGATGAATCTACGGTAATACCCGGCCAAACCTAGAAAAATGCGGACCTCCTTCATGTTCTTGGGCGGCGCCCAATCCAACACTGCCTCTACCTTATGTGGGTCCACACGAACACCCTCAGCCGAGATCACATGACCGAGAAACATAACCTCTCGTAACCAAAACTCACACTTTGAGAACTTCGTAAAAAGATGCTGAGTTCTCAAAATATCTAACACGATATGCAAATGACGGGCGTGTTCCTCCTCGTCCCTCGAGTAAATCAGGATGTCATCGATAAAAATGACCACACACTTATCGAGGTACTCGATAAAGACTTTGTTCATAAGCTGCATGAACACGGCTGGGGCGTTGGTTAGCCCAAAAGGCATAACCACGAACTCGTAGTGACTATATCTCGTTCGAAAGGCCGTCTTCGGAATATCGATATCCTTCACTCGGAGCTGATTATACCTCGATATCAAATCAATCTTCGAAAACACGGTTGCCCCTTGCAACTGATCAATCAAGTCATCAATCCTCGGGAGCGGATACTTGTTTTTTATGGTCACTTTATTCAATTCTCGGTAGTCGATACACAAACGAAGTGACCCATCCTTCTTCTTCACAAACAGGACTAGTGCGCCCTAAGGTGAAGCGCTCGGTCGAATATACCCCATGTCCAGCAACTCTTCCAACTGTTTCTTCAGATCCAGCATCTCGGCAGGCACCATACGGTATGGCGTCTTATAAATCGGTGCTGCACCCGGCTCTAAATCGACGGTAAACTCAACCTCTCGGTCCGGCGGCAAACCCGGCAACTCGTCTGGAAAGACGTCAGGATACTCACACACTACCGAAATAGACGAGAGCTCAACTCCCCCTTCTCCCAATCTCAAGGCGTAACACCAGTACCCCGTGCAACCTCCCCGAAGAAGTCTCACCGCCCTCAAGGCGCTGATCAGTAACCTCTGGCTACTCCGCTTACGCCCCACAAAAGAATGCTCGGTACCGTCATAGGCTAACATCGAAACGGTTCTCGTTCTATAATTCATGATCGCCCCATGACGGTCCAGCCAATCCTCACCCAAAATCAAATCTTCATCTCTAATGTCTACCGCAATCAGATTAGAAGGTCAAACCCTCCCCACGATACTCACTGGAAAATCTCTAATCTCACGATCCCCACGATGTTATCCCCACTAGGCAGTTTAACAACAAATGGTTCACATGCAACCAAGCAATCAACATGCAGACGATGCACACAATCCATAGATATAAAAGAATGCGTGGCACCAGAATCGAACAATACGGAAACAGGATGATCAAGGATGTGGACGGTACCTGTAGCCGCCGTCGCGTCGGGATCTCCGGCTCGCCTCATCTCATACACACGGGGAGGAACAGAGCCCGCACTAGAAGCTCCCCCTCTAGAAGGCTGCCCACATCCTCGACCTCTACCAAAACTCTGCTGCGGCTGAGGAACTGTCGGTGCCTGATTCACACTCGGCTCTCCCGCAGCTGGGGCTGATATCTGAGTAACTGGAGCCCGAGCTGCATCCGTACAAAACTTAGCACGATGACCCATCCGACCACAAACAAGACACTGAATCAGAGGCCTATCACACTCACTCATCATGTGGCCCGGACGACTACAGTTGAAGCACGTAGGACCACGAACGGAACCGGTAGGAGCAGACCTAGAACCGTTTCCTCGCCCAAATGATGGCGACTGACTCCCGAAGACTCGCGAACCAGACTGAGCCTTCGGATACCCTCCTAACTTGCCTCCCGAAAACTGACCGGAGGTCTTCTGTTTCTTTCCTTCGGTTGCCGTCTCTGTCGCAGAAAACGACATCTCATAAGTCATCGCTTTATTCTGATACTCTTTTAAAGTCGTGCACCCTAGACCAGACATGTAGTGGCGCACCCTCGGTTTCATCCGCATATCAAAGTGGTAGATCTTGTCAAGCTCATCTCGGACTTGGTTTCTCACATAATGCAGCTGTTGATTGTAGTCTTTGATAGCTTGGGAAATAGGAACATCTTGGGGCTTAGCCTCAAAGAAGGCTCGGATCCTCCCCTCTTTCACTGTCCATGGACAGAATTCATCTTCCATCAGATCCCGAAACTTTGCCCACGTAGCTGCCCGTGTAATATCCGTATTTTTCTTTCCCTTGTATTTTCGTTTTTGGTGTATTTCTCGATCGTAGTGACCCTCGTGTACTTCTCAGCGTGTCCTTCCTGTCAAACTGTTGAACTGTATTCTCGTTATTGTTGTGCGGAACCACCGTTTCGGGGTTTCCGTGGATCCATTTCGTGTTGTTGGTTCCCAAATATTGATTCCTATCGTTTTATTCTCTTTCCGGATCATTTTTATCATTTTGGAACCCAAAAGGGGGTGTGGGCCGCGGCACAAGGTGTGTGCGCCGCGGCACAAATCCCTTGATTGTTGGTCGGACAAATCATCTGTGTGCCGCGGCACACCCATCCGGTGCCGCGGCACGGTGCAGGCCGGTGCCGCGGCACACTCGTGTGTCTTCTGCGACCTAAACCTAATCAGGGTGCCGCGGCACGCAGCGGTATCCGCGGCACAATGCCGAAACCTGGGAGTAAATTTTTGGCCTGTGCCGCGGCATACCTAAGCTGTGCCGCGGCATACAAAGCGGTCAACTGTGCAAACTCGTCCTTATTAGACGAAATCGGCCGTCTTCTTCATTTCACTGCGCGAGAGAGAGAGAGAGACCTAGGAGGGGAGAACTTCTCAAGCATTCTTCATCCGGGGGTCGATTTTCATCATTTCCCTTCGGTTGTGAGGCTCGGATAATCAATCTAACGCGTGTTCTACGGATCTTAGTACTTGAATCTTCAAAGGTAATGTTTCTAGAACCCTATTTTCGATTAATTTGGGGGTTTTGGGTTTTTATTCCGATTCGTTCCGTTTTGTTGGTGGATTCATGATGAATACGATTAATATTGTTAGTATCTTTAGTTTCCTATGGATTCATGGATATTTTGTGGATTTTTACGGAATCGAGAGGGTGTGGTTGTGGTCCGCCCTCGTTGTTATTTTTGGTACAAATATACATGAATCGTAGGCGGGTTTCCGGGTGTATTCCATTTCCATAATCGTTTAGAAGTGGTTGTGATTGTGCTATTCGAATCGTTAGGTTTATTTTCGTCGGTTCCTCGCAGTTGTGCTTGATTCTTCCATTCCGTTTGTGTCATCGTCTATTTAATCGAGGCAAGTATCCTTATGAACTTACAATCTTGACATAGTAGTATTGTATGAGAAATGGTGTGTGTGTGTATGCTCACTACGGGTTAGATCCGACGGGGTCTCGGTAGGGGTCCACGGAGGTGTGGATCGACGAGCTTTGCTTTTAACCACTACGGGTTAGATCCGACGGGGTCTCGGTAGGGGTCCACGGAGGTGTGGATCGACGGTTAATTGTGGTGAATTTTACAAATGTGATTTTGATATTGGCATTTTAAATGAGTGCTTTCGAACGGTTTCCTTTATTGCATGCATTTACTATATGTGTAAGATGTAAGTTGTTCATCTGGTTACTTGTACTAGCGTAATTGCTAACCCCTCTGGGGACCCGTTTTGGGGAAATTCGTTTCATGAATTTCAGGTCAGGTTCATCGAGATGAGCGGACCGGACAAGATTACGGATGATGGCAGTTCGTGATGATTGTGCACGAGTGACGTTTTAGTGTCTTTTACCTTTTCATCTTTTGTGGTTTTGAACTAATAGTTGTACTCGAGTACTTAAGGGGTTGTTGTTCGTTCGGATTGTATTGTTGCTTATTATGTTGTGTTGTATGATGATGTTATATTGGCCGGTTGAACGGGTGGATTATTCATTTTGCGTCTTTATGACATGGTATTGTTCTCGTGCTTATGTGAGTCGATGAGTATGGTCTTCATTCGGCTGGTGGGTCCCATATAGGGATTCACGGCGTTGTAATATACCTCGGATATCCTGGGGGTGTTACAGAAAATGGTATCAGAGCTCTAGGTTTATGGATACCTAGGCTTGTCGGTTTATTGGGTCTTGTGGTGTTTTGTTTTGCACATCATCGTCACGCTGCCATGATTCCGGTACTACCAGTGTCCATAAGTTTTCCTTCCTCTGTTCATTAATTCCTTGTATCGTACCCTTGATTCTCGACTTGTAATTGTTCTTTTCTTGTACTGATCCTCGTATGGCTTTTGCTACTTATTTAACTCCAGTATGGATGCTGGAAGAGGTCGTGGTCGCGGTCGTGGTCGTGGACGCGGCCGGGGACGTGGGGAAGCCGGTGGGGCGGCCACGTCCACGATCTTCGGAGCCGGCGTGCGGCGACCGCCATAGCCATGCTTCTTCTCGGGAGCGTGCGATCTTGGTATTGCGGCCGTTATGCAACAAATAGTGAACCAAATGGCGGCAATAGCTCGGGCGGTTCGGACCGGATCGTGCCCACGCTAATCGGGCGGAGCGGATCGTTGGCTCCAAGATGTTATCAAGATGCATCCTCCTCGCTGGGAGCTTCAGACCCGATTGGATGGGAAGGGTGGATCAAGGAGATATCTAAGGTCTTCGTTGCCACTAACTGTCCCGAGGACCGTAAAGTCCCTATTGCTCAATACTTTCTCACAGGGGACGCTACGGACTGGTGGGAGGCCGTTGGGCCCAAAGACCATGCTGCTTCGTGGGCTGAGTTTCAAGAATTGATGGAGACTGAATATTGCCCGTGGCCGGTCAGACAGGCTCGGGTACATGCTTTTTATGATGCTCAACCGCGGGATATCCCCGTATCTCAAGCCATTGCTGATTTTAACAAGGAGTTGGGTTATGTGAAGACCCAAGTTGTCGAGGAGAGCGACAAAATTTCCATTTCTCCAAATGGATGAAGTTGCCGATTCGGGACTATATGTCGGGGCTTGTATGCACTACATTGAAAGATTACCAGAGCAGAGCCCTTGATTATGATATGTCTGTGACGGCGAGTGAGGCGGCCCGCGAGAGTAAGAAGCAGAAGTCCGCTGGGAACTTTTCGGGCCACAAGAGTGGGGGTCAGCAGAGATCCCAATCTGCTAACTTCCCCGCCGGCGGTGGTCCAGCTCGTTCCGCTGGGGGTCCTCGTGGAACTACCAGTGCTCCTTTTCGTGATGTGAAGTGTTTCAATTGTGGTCGTACAGGCCACATCAGTCGTACTTGTTTGAGCCCTTTGCTGACGTGTAATCAGTGTGGCCAGCCGGGCCACAAGGCTGCTTTCTGTGCTGAGAGGGAGAAAATTCTTGGTCCCCGGGCTTCCATTCCAGCGCCTAGGGAACCAAGTGTGAATCAGGGATCGTTTGCTCCTCAATCCCCGCCGAGTGCTAGTCGGGGGAGAGGTCGGGGTCAGCCCTCTAAGGGGGGAGGTTCCAGTGTCGGCTCAGCCCACCCGCGTGTCTATGAGATGCGGAAAGCCGATGATCCAGCGGCTACCGTGGCGACAGGTACCGTTTATATTCTTTCTCATATCTTTGGATTGTGTACGCCGTTTGAGTCTCGACTGTTTGATGCCTTGTGAACCCTTCATCGTTAAGCTTCCTAGCGGTGATAGGATCGTTGGTGATCAGGAGGTTCGAGACTGTTCTGTACTTATTTGTGAGAGGACTTGGCCCTCTAATCTTATTGTTGTGGATATTGAGGGTGAGGATTTGATTCTCGGGGATGATTGGCTCGAGCGGCATGGCGCAATCATGAACTACCGCACGAGGATCATCACCATGTTAGCCGAGGATGGCACCGAGCACTCCTTCGCGGGGCGAAGGAGGGGAAATCAGAAATTCATCATTAACGCCTTGAAGGCGATGAGTCTCCTGCGAAAGGGGTGTACTGGTTATTGGTGCTATGCCTTGAAGGCGGAGGACGGTGGAGTCGAGTTTTCGTCGATTCCAGTCGTTAATGAGTTTCCGGATGTATTTCCTGACGAGTTACCGGGATTGCCACCGGAACGCGAGGTCGAGTTAGCTATAGAGTTAGAGCCGGGTGCGGCTCCTATTTCGAAGGCGCCCTATCGCATGGCACCTTCAGAGATGGCAGAGTTGAAGAAGCAGTTGAGTGAGCTTCTTGAGTCGGGGTATGTTCGACCGAGTGCCTCGCCTTGGGGCGCACCGGTCCTGTTTGTGCGGAAGAAGGATGGCTCACTACGTTTGTGTATCGACTATCGCGAACTAAACAAGGTGACCATCAAGAACAAGTATCCTTTGCCGAGAATTGACGACTTATTCGACCAGTTGCAGGGAGCTGCGGTATTCTCAAAGATTGATTTGAAATCGGGGTACTATCAGCTCCGGGTGAGAGAGTCCGATGTGCCGAAGACAGCTTTTCGGACGAGGTACGGACATTATGAGTTCGTAGTCATGCCTTTCGGGTTAACTAATGCGCCGGCGGTGTTCATGCAGTTGATGAACAAAGTTTTTATCGAGTATTTGGATAAGTGCGTCGTCGTCTTTATTGACGATATTCTTATTTATTCGAGGAATGAGGAAGAGCATGCCCATCATTTGCGGGTAGTATTAGACATTTTGAGGACCAAGCAACTCTATGCAAAGTTCTCGAAATGTGAGTTCTGGCTGAAGGAAGTGATGTTTTTAGGTCACGTGATTTTAGCCGAGGGGGTTCGTGTGGATCCGCAGAAGATTGAGGCCGTGTTGGATTGGGCACCGCCCAAGAATGTGAAGGAGCTCCGTAGTTTCTTGGGTTTGGCTGGCTACTACCATAGGTTCGTCGAGGGTTTCTCGAAACTGGCTCGGCCACTTACGCAGTTGCTTCAGAAATCCGAGAAGTTCGTCTGGAATGACGAGAGGCAGTCGAGTTTTGAGGAACTGAAGAAGCGTTTGACTTCAGCCCCGGTTTTGGCGTTGCCATGTGGCAACGAGGGTTTTTCCATTTATAGCGATGCTTCGGGTCAGGGTCTTGGGTGCGTATTGATGCAGCACGGCAAGACCATTGCCTATGCGTCGAGACAGTTGAGGCCGTATGAGTTGAACTACCCTACTCATGATTTGGAGTTAGCGGCAGTCGTTTTTGCGCTCAAGATTTGGCGTCACTATCTTTTTGGCTCTGCATGTCAGATTTTTACCGATCATAAAAGTCTGAAATACATATTTACTCAGCGGGAGTTGAATATGAGGCAGAGGAGGTGGTTAGAGTTGATTAAGGATTATGACCTCGAAATCCTTTATCATCCGGGCAAGGCGAACGTCGTGGCCGACGCCTTGAGTCGGAAACCGATTGCATTGCGATCGCTTGAGATCCTTACGTCTCACTCCGAGCTTCGGCGATCTTTAATCGAGTTATATGTTGAGGTTCTGTTGCCGGGAACTGTCGGGCAATTTCGTGCTTTGGAAATTTCGTCGTCTTTGATCGATGAGATTAAGCTGAAGCAGTTAGAGGATCCGATGATCACTCAAATCCGAGAGAACGTTCTTAAGGGAAAGTCTCCTGGATTTGTGATTCACGAGGATGGTGTTTTGAGATTCCAGAGTCGGCTCTGTGTGCCGAACGACTCAGAGTTGAGACAGAGTATTTTACGGGAGGCCCATGCTACACCTTATTCCGTTCATCCTGGTTCGAGTAAGATGTACAAGGACCTGAGAAGAAATTTCTGGTGGAATGATATGAAGGATGAGGTCGCACAGTTTGTAGCGAGATGTTTGACTTGTCAGCAGGTCAAGATCGAGCATCAGCGACCGGCTGGGTTATTGCAGTCACTTTCCGTTCCGGAATGGAAATGGGAAGATATATCAATGGATTTCGTTACGAGTTTGCCGAGATCGAGGTCGGGCATGAATATGGTATGGGTGATTGTTGATCGCCTGACCAAGTCGGCACATTTTCTGGGCATCAAGGACACTTGGGGCCCGGAGAAGTTAGCTCGTGTGTTTATCGCACAGATTGTGAGACTTCACGGTACTCCGAAGTCTATTGTTTCGGATCGTGACGGCCGTTTTGTATCGCACTTCTGGCAGGCGGTGCATAAGGCGTTGGGTATGTAACACCCCAAACTAGGCGGATATTACAGTGCCGTAGATCCCCAACTGGGACCCACCAGGCAAATGAAAATGAATGAATTACACAAGATAAATGTAGTACCGAACTACATTACAACAATAATTACTCCGATGAGGAGTTTAATTACAACACACCAGGACAATACCGAATACTAGTGTATTTTATATGAAGATAAAATACACAACACTGAATGAAACGGAGTATTCAAATGAAAGTCTGCAGCGGAAAATAAAGGACAATAACATGAATAACTGAAAGATCGGGGCCCCCTACTAGTATCACTAGGACTCCACGACATCAACATGCTATTCCCGTGCGTTTGCCTTGCCATGACCTGAAAAACAAAATCCCCAAACGGGGTCAGTTACAAAGAACAACAATCCTCAAGAGTTGAAATTACACAATCATGAATTAACCGAAGTTATGAAATATTCTTAATTATGAATTACGCTGAAGAGGAGTATCATAGTACACCCGTAATGTCCTGTGCAAGTGTACAAGACGAATGACCGGACACACCCGTCCTTGTACCTAATTAGTCTCACGGAGGTAAGCGTTACCGTGTGCACGGTCCGATGTATCGGTGAACCCAATACATGACCATCGTGTGCCCGACTAAAAATTCCACACAGCTACACCCGGACACGCAATATGAACCCGGAAGGTCACATGAACGAGAATGACCATGATGAATATCAATGAATAATAATTAGACAAGGCCAAGATGACTCACCGATATGAAAGTAATAATGACGTGATTGATAACCCAATGAAATGATTTGGAACCGTCGTTCCTCGTGAATGAAATGATTATTCGACAATTACAAGTATCAAAATGATTAATATTATGATGAATGAATTATGATTATGAGCAATCAACAACAAAAGGAATGAGTATCCTTTTAACCGAGTAAGAATTAACTTACACAATACCGATGACAATTATCCTTCCACGAACAACGTCCTAATTGAGATATCGGTCGCTCGAACAACCTTAATAATACAATTACCAATAATCCGATCAATATACGAATCAAACACGAATATAACGAATTCCAAACGTCGATACGACTAAACCAAGTCCATAGAGGCATTAAATCAAACACGTTGTATTCAACTCCGATTGTTTACAAACAAACTTCGATATACCAATGTCAAAATTCCCCAAGAAGTGTTTCAAACCAACAAAACATCTCCAATACGATCAATAATCCGTTATGAATATCCAAAAATGTGATTATAACAACAATTAGTCGAAAATCCCCAATTCCAACTCGATTTTCAACGTGTTCTTGAATAATTCCTCAATAATCCAATGAATCCTTATACAAACTCATAATCATATACATATCCCTTCATATAACATGATTATAACGTCCAAAACATCATATCTCAACACAAAATCGAAGTCCAAAGTGTTGAAGAATTTACCTCTTGAAGATCCAACCAATTCGATCCGATGAAAACGCGTAAAAACGACTATCCAAGCTTCCCAAATGATTGAAGGTGATGAAAATACACACTCAAATGATAATTGATGAAGAAATCTCTCCCTCAAGTTATTCTCTCTCGGTTGCAGGTGAAGAAGATGGAAAAATATGGAAGAAATGAGCTCAAAATGCTCAAAAATTGAATTTATAGGGGTTGACTCGGCCAACAAGGCTCGGCCGTGCCCGCGACACGGTCGTGGCGCGCGGCGGCCGCCGGCGAGGACTCGACCGTGTCCTGCTTGACACGGTCTAGGAGCGAAGGTTCCTACCGACAGTGACCCGTCCGCGGCTCTCGACAATTACTCGACCGTGTCCCGAACACGGCCGGGCCTCGGGCGTCGCTACAGGCTAATCCGGAAGAGCTCGACTCGGCCGTGCTGCACGACACGGTCGGGTCCCGAGGCGACGCTCCGGCACTCTCCGGACGAGTACGGCACGGGCCGTGTCGGACGACACGGCCGAGTTGTTCGGCAGTGATCGGCCAAAATTGAGAAAATGAGCGGGTGAGCTAAAACGACCATAACTCTCTCGTCCGGACTCCGATTGACTCACCGTTTGAACCATTGGAAAGCTAACTCGATACTCTATAATATTGCAAAGATTTAGAATTTTTGGAGTTACCAAAAATTAATGGTGATCTAACAAAGTCGAACTCATATGAATAAAGTTGAAACGATGAACAATAACGATACTCAACTCGAAGTTTATACGAACGGTGAACACGGTGAATGAACATGATTGATGAATGATTATAATTGAGTGAAAATCCACTGAGTGACAATTACCGAATGAAATTACTGAATGATAATGACTGAATTACAATTACTGAATTACAACCGGGTATTAGAGGGTACCCGTTTACATTTGAGTACCTCTTTTCATCCCCAGTCAGATGGACAATCGGAACGCACTATCCAGACGTTCGAGGACTTGTTGCGTGCCTGTGCTCTCGATTGGAGTAGTGACTGGGGGGAACATTTGCCGCTGATTGAATTCACGTACAACAACAGTTGGCACGCGTCGATTCGGATGGCACCGTATGAGGCACTTTATGGGCGGCGATGTCGATCACCTATTTGTTGGAATGAGGCGTCCGATTTGGTCGGGACTGAGCCGGATGTCGTTCTAGAGACGAGGCGGAAGATAGAATTAATTCGGGAACGGATGTTGACTGCCCAGAGTCGACAGAAGTCGTATGCCGACATCCGTCGTCGACCTTTGGAATTCGAGGTGGGAGACCACGTTTTGCTAAAAGTGTCGCCGACGAAGGGAGTTTTTCGTTTCGGGAAGAAAGGAAAGTTGAGTCCGAGATTTATAGGCCCCTCTGAGATCCTCGAGCGAGTCGGTGGGTTGGCATACCGTTTGGCGTTACCTCCGGCCTTGAGTCATATTCATAGCGTTTTTCATGTTTCCCAGCTGAGGAAATATGTCCCGGATCCTAGTCACGTCATCGATTATGGCGAGATTGATATTGCTGAAGATATTACTTTTGAGGAGCGTCCTTTGAAGATTTTGGAGCATCGTGAGAAACGACTGAGGCATAAGGCCATCCCTTTGGTCAAAGTGCAGTGGTCGAGACACGGTGTCGAGGAAGCAACTTGGGAAACCGAGGATAGCATGCGTGCTAGGTACCCGGAGTTGTTTGTTTCTTAAGTTTCGGGACGAAACTTATTTTTAGAGGGGTAGAATGTAATATCCGTATTTTTCTTTCCCTTGTATTTTCGTTTTTGGTGTATTTCTCGATCGTAGTGACCCTCGTGTACTTCTCAGCGTGTCCTTCTGTCAAACCGTTGAACCGTATTCTCGTTATTGTTGTGCGGAACATTGTTTGGGTTGCCGTGGATCCATTTCGTGTTGTTGGTTCCCAAATATTGATTCCTATCGTTTTATTCTCTTTAGGATCATTTTTATCATTTTGGAACCCAAAAGGGGGTGTGGGCCGCGGAACAAGGTGTGTGCGCCGCGGCACACAAATCCCTTGATTGTTGGTCGGACAAATCATGCGTGTGCCGCGGCACACCCATCCGTGCCGCGGCACGGTGCGAGCCGGTGCCGCGGCACACACTGTCGGTGCCGCGGCACACTCGTGTGTCTTCGCGACCTAAACCCAATCAGACGGTGCCGCGGCACACGCAGCCGTGCCGCGGCACAATGCCGAAACCTGGGAGTAAATTTTTGGCCAGTCCCGCGGCACACAAAGCGGTCAAAAGAGCAAACTCGTCCTTATTATACGAAATCTGCCGTCTTATACATCATTTCACTTAGCTAGAGAGAGAGAGACCTAGGAGGGGAGAACTTCTCAAGCATTCTTCATCCGGGGGTCGATTTTCATCATTTCCATTCGGTTGTGAGGCTCGGATAATCAATCTAACGCGTGTTCTACGGATCTTAGTACTTGAATCTTCAAAGGTAATGTTTCTAGAACCCTATTTTCGATTAATTTGGGGGTTTTGGGTTTTTCTTCCGATTCGTTCCGTTTTGTTGGTGGATTCATGATGAATACGATTAATATTGTTAGTATCTTTAGTTTCCTACGGATTCATGGATATTTTGTGGATTTTTACGGAATCGAGAGGGTTTGGTTGTGGTCCACCCTCGTTGTTATTTTTGGTACAAATATACATGAATCGTAGGCGGGTTTCCGGGTGTATTCCATTTCCATAATCGTTTAGAAGTGGTTGTGATTGTGCTATTCGAATCGTTAGGTTCATTTTCGTCGGTTCCTCGCGGTTGTGCTTGATTCTTCCGTTCCGTTCGTGTCATCGTCTATTTAATCGAGGCAAGTATCCTTATGAACTTACAATCTTGACATAGTAGTATTGTATGAGAAATGGTGTGTGTGTGTATGCTCACTACGGGTTAGATCCGACGGGGTCTCGGTAGGGGTCCACGGAGGTGTGGATCGACGAGCTTTGCTTTTAACCACTACGGGTTAGAGCCGACGGGGTCTCGGTAGGGGTCCACGGAGGTGTGGATCGACGGTTAATTGTGGTGAATTTTACAAATGTGATTTTGATATTGGCATTTCCGGAAATGAGTGCTTTCGAACGGTTTCCTTTATTGCATGCATTTACTATATGTGTAAGATGTAAGTTGTTCATCTGGTTACTTGTACTAGCGTAATTGCTAACCCCTCTGGGGACCCGTTTTGGGGAAATTCGTTTCATGAATTTCAGTCGGGTTCATCGAGACGAAGTGGCCGGACGATTACATGGATGATGGCCGTGCGTGATGATTGTGCACGAGTGACGTTTTAGTGTCTTTTACCTTTTCATCTTTTGTGGTTTTGAACTAATAGTTGTACTCGAGTACTTAAGGGGTTCTTGTTCGTTCGGATTGTATTGTTGCTTATTATGTTGTGTTGGATGATGATGTTATATTGGCCGGTTGAGCAAGGTGGATTATTCTGTTTTGCGTCTTTATGACATGGTATTGTTCTGTCGTTTATGTGAGTCGATGAGTATGGTGCTGTTCAGCCTGGTGGGTCCCATATAGGGATTCACGGCGCTGTAATATACCTCGGATATCCTGGGGGTGTTACAGCCCGGTCACGCGGTTTCACCGCTTGCCACCACGTTGCTGCCTCCTTGGCGAGGAAGTACTGAGCAATGGGTACTTTCCTCTCCTCAGAACAATTAGCAGCCTCAAACACTTTCTCCATCTCGAATAGCCAATTCTCCCAACCAGAGGGGTCGGAAGCACCATCAAACTGCGGAGGACGCATACGAATCACGTCCTGAAGTAACTTGTCATTGTTGGCTCCAGTAGGCGGAACCGGGTTGGCATTAGCATGGCCGACCAGAACGGCCTGAGTCAGTAGCATCATCTGGTTCGCTACTTGTTGCAAAATATTAGCCACTCCAACATTCTCATTAGCATTACCGGATCTAGCAGATTGGTCATGCTGACCTCCGGAACTAGGGGGCACACTGTTCGACAAAGAAGGCATCGCCGAGTCAGTTCCCGAGTGATCGGACATGGTCGCCCCACCGGCTTCGCCATGTCCCCTACCGCGTCCGCGTCCTCTACCAGCAGTAATTCTGAAGAAGTAACGGGTAAGTACAATTCAAACGCAAAACGCAACAAGATACTAAGACAGGAATAGAACAGAACGGTGAAACGAGTCAAGTTAGGAAAAACTTACGAGCACCGGCGTACTGAGATGGTGGCATAGCAGTGATACTGTCCCAAAAACGACACTTGACTAGACCCAAACAACCGACAGCCTAGGTATCCATAAACCTAAGCTCTGATACCATATTCTGTAACACCCCCAAGACATTCAGGGCATATTACAGCGCCGTGGACCCCACACTATGGAATCCACCAGGCTAACATACCAAACACGACATTCGACAATGACAAGCAATCATCAATAAAACGACAATTCAAATAAAAGACTACAAACCGATAAATAAAATCTGACATCAAATCCATTTCCCAAAACAGGAACACAACATTAACAAATTCAAACAGGAAGTACTCGAGTACTTAAACCAATTTTATAATACAGAAATCCCAAAATAAGACATCAATAATAACCGACAGGACAGGACACCGAAAATCAACCACTGAACAATATCATGCTTGTCTATCATACTCATACGGACCGAGTGCTCGCTTGTCCCCACGATCGATACCTGAAATACAAAAAGTATTTCCCCCATTTAAGGGGTTAGCGACAACTGCTAGTGCAAGTACAATCCATTTGAACTACATTCTAATCAGATGAATATATGCGCCAAAATTCATTTTAGAAAACATTTTATATTTCGGAATATTTACAACGTACAATCACAAAACACATTGTCTCCAACAAATCACAATTCAAAGTTAACCGTCGGTACGAGACTCACGGCCACCGTACCCCGCAGAGCCCCATCGGACATCCATGGGTGGCTAACCACAGTTCGCGATACGCACACTCACGGAAATACGTATCCCTAGAGGTCCCGTCAGACCGTCCCTAGGTGAACATACACATATCCATCCACAACAACCACGATAAAGCCATAATTCAAATACTAGAACATGTAAACAAATGTAAAGTACTTGCCTTTGAGACATTCTTGAAGAAACGGAGGTGAAACACGACTACGAACGGTCCGGGTGGAAAACGACGGTTCCTAAACGAAGGATCAACATAGTTCAGTCCCAATGGACAACAATAGCCGATCGGAATACACCCATAATCCCCGATTACAATTCATGACAAAAATGTTCAATCGATACGGGCGAGGCTTTACGCAAAATCTCCCCGTATCAACAATTCGCGGATTAAATTAGAGGAAAACGGATTAGGAATCACCCAATAACAATAATCGGTGAGGAATATCACAACATACTAGAATAATTCGAGTCTAATTAGCAAAACCGAGAAAAACTCCCAAAGTTGACAAGTTAGGGTTCTAGATGAAAATACCTTGAATTCGGACGCTGGAGGATGATTATGCTGATGATAATATGTTAACACGACTCTACGGTGATGGAATTTGAAGAGAACTCCGACCAGTACCGTTGGAAATCGCCTCTGAAGCCGCACGTCGAAGAAAACGAAGAGAAAAGAATAAAACTGCCGTTTCTGAACTGCCCGCTGACTTATATAAATTGCATAGTTAGCGCACGCTAACTGACACAAGTAGCGCCCGCTAACGGGACTTAAAACAGTCCAGTAGCTAAATAACAATCGTTAGCGCATGCTAACAGTAATGTCTTAGCGTACGCTAACTGCACATCGTTAGCGCACGCAAGGGAGAAAGAGTAGCGTGCGCTATCAACACACCTGTTCAGCACTGCCCAGCCCAGAATGCTGCTGTCGAAGGTACGACACTCAAAACGCACGACAAGGCCAGAATCCAGAAATACGAACACGAAATATACAAGACGACGGAGTTAAGCGCTGAAAGAAAATACAATTCTGACCACCAGAGGGTCCGTAATGCGACAACGAAAATGAGATTCCCTAAACTATTAGGAAATTACAAAAATGGCCCAAGTGACCGAAAATCACGAAACGATGTCGGATCAACGAACCGAAAGTCTCCACACGACTAACTCAATCATACGAACTTGTAAAAACCAAGAAACAATGAAAACGAACGAGTTTTACGAGAAACGAACGTTCATACGGCAAAACATGTCATAAAATGAAATCACTTGAAAACATCACCAAAACTCGTCCAAATGGAAAAACTCCAAGAATAAAGTAGATTCAAAATGTCGAAATGGTTACAAGCGAGTCGATAAAAATAGACATACACCAAAAATGGAAACTGCTAAAAATGGAAAGTTACGGATATTACAAGTCGCTCCACACATCGGGATGAATCTCGGGAGATTAATCTCCTACGAGCTCTTCTGATCGAGATGGAGGGAAGGCACGCCAAATATATCCCCAATGTGCCGCCTCTATTGAGGATAGGGAGTCTCCGCTATCTGCAACACCCCAAACTAGGCGGCCATTACAGTGTCGTGGACCCCCGACTGGGACCCACCAGGCGAATGAAAACTAATGAATTAAATAATATAACTGTAGTACCGAACCACATTATATTACCAGTTACTCCGATGAGGAGTTTTATGTACAATACACCCAAGAAATACAGAATACCTGTATATTTTATATGAAGATAAAATATACAACACTTAATAAAATGAATATCCAAACGGAAATTTGCAGCAGAAATAAAATGAAGAAAACATGAATGAGTGAAAAGGACTGGGGCCCCCTACTAGTATCATTGGGACTCCTCGCCGTCAACATTCTTTTCCCATGCTTTTGCCTTGCCATGACCTAAAAACAACATCCCCAACGGGGTCAGTTACATAGAACAACAATCCTCGAGAGTTGAATAAACACAATCATTATATATCTTAGTTATGAAACTAAGCTGAAGAGGGGCATCATAGTATGCCCGTAATGGGACGTGCAAGTGCACAAGACGAGTGTCCGGACACACCTGCACTTGTACCTAATTAGTCTCACAGAGGCACGTTACCATGTGCACAGTCCATTGTGTCGGTGAACCCGCCACATGACTATCGTGTGCCCGACTAAAAATTCCACACATAACCACCCGGCCACACAATATGAACCCAGAAGGTCACATGAACAAAAGTGACCATGATGAATATTAATGAATAACAATCTGACAAGGGTCAAGAATGACTCACCGAGATGAAATAATAATGAAATGAATGATAGCTCACTGAAATGATCGGAACCGTCGTTCCTCGTGAATTGAATGATTAGTTTGATAATTACAAGTCTCAACATGATTAATACACTATGAATGAATTATGAATATGAATGAACAATGAAAGGAATGAGTATCCTTTTAACCGAGTAAGAATTAACTTACACAATACCGGTGAAGAAGGTCCTTCCTCGAACAAACGTCCTAAGTAGAAATGTCGATCGCTCGAACAACCTTGAACAAAATAATTACCAACAATCCATTTAATATACGAATCAAGCATAATCACAACCAACTCAAAACGTCGATACGACAAATCCAAATTCATTGGGGCATTATGACGAACACGTTGCAACCAATCTCAATTATATCGATACCAAACCTCCAAGGAGTGATTCAATCCAACAAAATATCTTCAACACAATCAAATAACCCAATATGAATACACAATTCGAGATATTAACCACATCTAATCGAAACCCCCAAATCCAAAATCAATATTCAAAGTGTTCTTGAAATAATCCTCCAATAATCCAATAAATATTCATACCAACTCATAATCATATGTATATCTCTTCATATATCATTATTATCACATCCAAAACATCATATTCCATCTTAAAATTGAAATCTAAGGTTTGGAGAAAATTACCTTTGAAGATCCAACTTCTTCGATCCGTCGAAACTCATGTTAATCGACTTCCCAAGCTCCACACAAAAATAAAGATGATTAAACCCGAACACACAAGTGTTTGATGATGAAAAATCTCTCCCACAATATCTCTCTCTCGTAACCAAAATGAAGAAGTGGTGAAATGAGCATAAAAATCTCGTTCATGTCTTTAAATACTGCACAGAGTTACGGCCGTAACTCTGCCACCTTACGGCCGTAACTTCCCAAGTCAACGGCCTTACTACCGTAATCTCTATGACATACGGCCGTAACAAAACTTCATTGAACACACAATAATGCCTGCACTGTCAAATTTACGGCCGTACTAGAACTACCTTACGGCTGTAACAACAACACTTACGGCCGTATCCTTTCAAACTTATGGTCGTAAGTTATCTTCGTTGACAACACCTTCCTACATAAACGAATGCATGCTACGGCTGTATTCTCCAAATCATACGGCCGTACCTTCCTACTTACGGCCGTAACTAGTATGGTTTACGGCCGTACAACGTCTTCATCTAGAAAATCACCAATTCCAGAATGCATGTTACGGCCGTAATGCATGATAAGTTACGGCCATAACTCATCTCCTATTATGGTCACAATGGGGTTCATCGAATACTACATGGACAGATTCCTCTATTGTCAGCTCCCGTCTGTTAAATATCCTGAAAGCTTTGGTGATAGAGGAGTATACACTACAGGAAAAACGCAATCAGACAACACTAGTCAGACAACAGTCGGCCGAAAAAGTATTGGCTGAAATTAACAGCCAACGGTTTATTTCATCCTCGAAAAAGTATTGTGTAATCCAAGTACATTACAACGGTTTAAAAACCACTGTCTAGATAAACCGATCAGACAAGGCTTTTTGTCGGTGGTGTTTTGCAAACTTGGAGGACTAGACAACCGTTTGTAAAATATATTGTGGGAATTAGCTTAAGATAATGCCATGTTAAACCGTTGTTGAAATGAGACAAGCGTTTTTAACTATGCTTGTTTGATTACATTTCACACAACGTGTCATAAAACCGTTGTGTGACTCACACAAGTGTTTTTTAAAATTTCACATTCAATCATGCTTCAAACAACAAAATGTTAAAACTGTTATCTAAAGCATGTACTTTATTATACCCGAAAAGAGACATGTTACTTCATTAATGTGTCATGTGGCAAAAAATTTACGATTTTGATAGTTTTGTTAAAAAAAACATATTGAATAAACAAATTTTTTTTTATGCATGACTAAAATCGATAGATCTTAACATCCATATGGTTGGATCATAGAGAAGTATCTTTAAAAAAATAGGAACAAAAATTCAGGACAACGCACTAATTACGGGTACTAGTCAATTTAGTAGTGCCCTACTAAGATCTCAAACCAAATTAATTTTGCATTTTTTGAAATTTTGGGAACATCACTCAATTAGATATATGTTGAAATCCGTACGGTTGGATCGTCGATAAGTATTTTTAGGAAAATAGAAACAAAAATCCGGGACAAAGCACTAGTTACGAGTACTAGTCAATTTAGTAGTGCCCTACTAAGATGTCACACCAAATTAAATTAAATTTTTTAAAAATTTTGGGAAAATCATATATCTTGAAATCCATATGGTTGGCTCATCAATAAGTATTTTTAAAAAAATAGATACAAAAATCTGGGACAAAGTACTAGTTACGAGTAATTGTCAATTTAGTAGTGCCCTAATAAGATCTTAAACCAAAATAATTTTTTTTTTTGAAAATTTGGGAGTATCACTCAATTATATATATCTTGACATCCGTATGGTTGGATCGTCGATAAATATTTTTTAAAAAATAGAAATAATAATCCGGGACAAAGCACTAGTTACTAGTACTAGTCAATTTAGTAGTGATTTGCTAAGATCTCTAACCAAATTAAGTTCTTATTTTTTGAAAATTTGAGAATATCAATCAATTAGATATATCTTGATATCGGTATAGATGGACCGTCGATAAATACTTTTTACAAAATAAAAACAATAATTCAGGACAAAACACTAGTTACGAGTACTAATCAATATAGTAGTGCGCTACTAAAATGTCACACCAAATTAATTTTTTAGTTTTTAAAAATTTGGGAAACGTCACTCAATTAGATATATCTTGAAATCCGTACGGTTGTATCGTCAAGACGTATTTTTAATAAAATAGATACAAAAAGTTAGAGAGCACTATGATTTATCTTGACGATTAATTTAACATCCATCCTAATCATTCAATTTTGTCAATATTTATACCAATTCGATGATTTATCTAGCCGATCGATTTAACATGATGTTCAGTCCTTTCCTTAAACGTAATTTACTCTAATCTTGCCGATTAAGTTAACACGACATTCAATCATCCAATTTTGTCGAAACATACAGCAATTTCTACATTTATCTTCCCGGTTAATCCAAACCGGCTTTCAATCAATTAAATTTTCATAATTTAGACAAGCCCAATGATTTATCTTGCCGATTAAATTAACACCAAGCCTAGTGATTCAATTTTATCAAAATTTAGATCATTTTGATGGTTTATCTTGATTTAGTAGGATATTATGTCATTAGTTTAAGAGTAAACTACACTTTGTGTACCTAAAGTTTACTCAAGACACCACTTGAAATACTACACTTTAATATCCATTACTTGCAATACTAAAAATTCACTTTACTTAAACTTCGTGTACTACCATCAACCTGTTAGAGCCGCCTTTTCATATTTCAACGGGTATCTTGCCTTCTTCATCCTTAAAATCGACTGTATATTCCTCCCTCCTTTCTGCGCAACCCTACGCGACTAATTAGATTCTCTTGTGACAATGCGTTGGCATGTTCGAGCAAGAGAAGACATAGACATATATTCTCTAAATAACTGTCCAAAATATACTTGTAAGCAAAAAATGTTTTCGTAATTAGGGCTTTGTTAGTAGTAATTAGGATTTTATTAGTAAAAATTAGGATGTTGATAGTAAGAATTAGGGTTTGTGTTTTTAATGATTGTAGTCTTTTAATGTTGTTTTGTGTATGCAGTATATAGATACTTTCATATGTGCAATATAGTTTTGATATTGTGTATAAAATAGTATTTTGAAACCCCGCCTGTGTTTTTTTTATTTTCTAGCACCTGATTTTTTTACAATAAAATTACATCGTGGTGGGGTAATGACTGAGAATCCAAGACAGTATGTTGGTGGTGATTTCGAGTATGTGGACTTCTGTAATGTGAATATGATGAGTATGATAGAAATAGCTACTAATTTTTACTTGGTTATGGTTATTATTCGATCTATAGGTATATGTGTTGACAGGCATATGATAGGGCTAATGGATGTGAGAAGTAGGTCAAGACCAGGACAAAGTATGTCAAAAAATATGATACTGCAACACAAGGGAATTCTGCGATTCCAGATGAAGCCCACATTGGAGCTGCAAGAAAGGGCACAATAGTTGGAGAAGGCAGCCAAGGGGGGGTCTTTACCAACTCCAACACTTCTCAAGAAACCAACACTCCTCTTGGTGTGTAACCTATGGGATTTACAACTAAGAACAAGAATACAATTACAAGTTTGAGGAACTTGGAGCTAGCTGCAAAGAAAAGAGAAAGTAGGCTTAAGCAAAAGCCATTTTGGAAGTTGTAAACTGTTTATAGCATTTTTCTACTGAATTAAGCCCTTTTGTATTATGGCTATGGTCTTTTATGAACCTTTGTAATATTAGGAAACATGTGTTTATGAATTCAGCTCCTGGTAGTTGTAAACTTTGTAATATTTGGAAGTTTTAAACTTTTTAGATCCGGCAGTAAACTTCTTTTGCTACTGAATAGCCCTTTTGTATTATGGCTATGGTCTTTTATGAACCTTTGTAAATGGGAGATGAATATCATGTGTAAATACCTTGAATTGTGCAGGTTGTGGTCTTTTAAATGGAAGATGAATTTCAAGTACTTGTTCAGACAACACAATTTTATTGAATATCATAAACATAACTAGAACAACCATTGTTCATACATCACATACAGAGGCAAACATAAATTACACCATCATGAAACCATCTTCTCACTAGAACAGCCATTGTTCATACATCACTACCTACTTCTCACTACTACCTCCATTTACTATCATGAACAGTAGTAAACAAACAAAAATTACATACACATATATGACCCTATTCAATAGCCTTGATTCTATTAAGCAGCCCGTAAATTACAGTATGCTCACGAGTAGACAATGGTGGATCCACCCATTGAAAGTAACCACAACCACCGTATCTATTAGCACAAGCAATGAACCTTCGACCCGTGTTCTTTTCTGTCTATGCCATTTTCTACACAGTGTAACGACCACATGAGCATTTGGAAGGCATAATTTCTGAAATTTATGAAAGAATGGTGGTGATGGAGAAAAATTAGGGTTGCGCAGAAAGGGGGGAAGAATATACAGTCGATTTTAAGGAAGAAGAAGGCAAGATACCCATTGAAATATAGAAAGACGGCTCTACCCCTGAACTTTTAACGGGGTTAGTAATAGGTTGACAGTAGTACACGAAGTTTAAGTAAAGTGAATTTTTAGTATTGCAAGTGATTGATATTAAAGTATAGTATTTCAAATGGTGTCTTCAGTAAAGTTCAGGTACACAGAGTGCACTTTACTCTTAGTTTAATGTAGTTAATCTTGCATATTAATCTCACATAATGTCTAAGAATCCATTTTTTCAAAACCACTTACATAATTTATCTTGTTGATTGTTTTAGTACGACGTTTAATTATTTTCTAAATGTAATTTAGACTAATGTCATAATTAATCTTTCTTACTAATTCAACTTCATGTTCAATCATCCAATTTTCTCGAAAATTAAACCAATGCCTATATTTATCTTCCTAATTAATTTAACGCGGCGCCCAATCATTCATTATTTTCAAAATATGGACATACTACATGATTTATCTTGCCGATTAATCTAAATCCAAGTCTAATCATTCAATTTTATCAGTATTTAGATCAATTCAATGATTTATCTTGCTGGCCGATTAGCATGACTTCCGGTCCTTTTCTCTAATGTAATTCACACTAATCTTGCTGATTAATTTAACCTGATGCCCAATCACCCCATGTTATCGAAACTTCGATCAAATACTACATTAATCTTCCCGATTAATCCAAACCGTCTTTAAATCATTCAAAAATTTTCAAAATTTAGACCAACTCCACGATTTATCTTGCCGATTAAAATAACACCAAGTCTAGTAATTCAATTTTGATAAATTTCATACCAGTTCGATAATTTATCTTGCCGACTGATTTAGTAGGACATTAAGTGATTTCTTCTAATGTAAATTAGACTACTCTCATAATAAATCTTGCATATTAGTTTCACACGTTGCTTAATAATTAGTTTTTCAAAACTTCAATCACTCACCTAATTTATCTTGTTGATTGTTTTTAGCACGACATTCAGTTGTTTTCTTAACATAGACTAATATCATGATTAATCTTTCTAATTAAATTAATATTATGTTTAACCATCCAAGTTTGTAGATACTTAGACTAATTTTTATATTTATCTTCCCGATCAATCTAACCCGACTTTCAATCATTCAATTTTTTCAAAATTTGGAGCAACTCTCAATTTGTCATTCAGATTTATTTAACACCAAGTCTCATAATTTAATTATTCAAGATTGTTTTAGTATTATGCTGATTAAAAATACTGACATTGAATACACAAAAAGAATTCTCTACCAAAAAATATCTAAATGTTATAAAATCGAGAAAATAGAGAGAGAAATTAGAGAATGATTCTCAGGTGTGTTTTTCATTAATAACTGAAGTCCTATTTATAGGAAAACTTCAGATGGCACAATCGTAATTACATAACTACATCAGGGGCAAAATAGTCATTCACATTATATAAAAACAAAAGGGGTAATTGAAACGTCATTTTCATGGTATATTATAACACTCTCCCTTGAATGACTATTTACATAAATATCTGCTGAACTAATTTGAAGAAAAACCCAATGGGAGAAAAACTTTCAAACTGTTTGTATTGGAGCTTGTGGCAATCATATCATGTTGCATCATAATGTTGATAGGAAATCTCCGTGGGATAAAACTTCAGCAATTGGTGATCTCGTAAATTTGCTCCCCCTTATTTCGATAGTTCTTGTATGAATATTCTTGTGCCGTCTCAGTAAAACCTCGTGGGATAAAAACTGAGTGAATCTGTCATGTATATCATTCGTTGGAGTATCCATGTGTTGCCTCATTAAAACCTTGTCAAGAAAACCCAGTGGGAAAAACTTGATCGAAGGAAAAAGAGTACAACAACTCCTTCTATTTTCAAGCTTTGAGGAATAATCTCAATCTTTGTAGTGTTCCTCGTTATGCCATGAATATGCCTCATTAAAACCTTATTAGGAAAAACCCAATGGGAAAAATCCTAATGAAGGAAAAAGAGTACATTATTCATACTAATACGCCATTCCAATTGCCTCGTTAAAAACCTTGATAGGAAAACCCAATGGGACAAAACCTCAGTCAAAGGAAAAAGAGTACAATGCGTATTTTATATAAATATGCCCCAGGCATTTCAATGATCCTCTAGGGATTAGTACGAGTATCATTTTCAGTGCAGTTTGTAATATCGGACTCATATTCATTGCAATATATTCCAAATTTCTTTTGGAGATTCCATATTTGTTGTGATTAAGCTGCCTCGTTAAAAACCTTGCTGGGAAAACCCAGTGGGATAAAACCTCAGTCAAGGAAAAGAGTACAGCATATAATTTTCGTTCACAACATTTTATTTTGAGGGACTGCACGCACTGATAATATTTTCAAAATCTCCTTACGAGTCACTTTCATTAAGCCCATATATTTCATTTTATTATAAGGGCATATATTTCAATTTTGATGGATTTCAATATCCTCATTTTCACAAATCATGGATTTTAATATCCTTATTTCCAATATCCATATTTCACAATCATGGATATCCTCTTTCCAATCATTGATATCCTCATTTCATTCATAGCACTATATTGTGTCGACACATTTCAATATTTATTTCCCCATGGCAACATAACTTGCCGAGATATCTCATTATCAATCATCCATTGGTATTTACACATTGTGGTTATGTCTATATACTTCTCAAAATTATATGCCTCCTTTTATCATTTGCTTTGATTCATATTCGGGGAATTATTATGTGTTTATCAAAGCAATTGTAGTTGGTATCAAAGATTAATAATCTGTCGTGCATCTTTGAACTTCGAGTTCATATTTGAGTTGTGAGGATATATTGTGATGCATTTCACATATTTTCAACTACCAATTCTCCCCCTTATGCTAAGAGATTTCTTGAGCACCAAACACATATGCCAGTATCTCAGTATTCATCTTCAGTCATGGGAGTTTATATATTATGTTCTCGATATTGGCTGGAGGACTTCAAATAGTATGCCAATTGATATCCCACTTGTATGCGCATATCTTGATCCTTTCTGGGATCTATTCAAGTTTATTTGGGATATATTACTAGCTTAATTTGATATGGAATATATGCTCAAACCGTGAGCAAATAATCTCGTAAATCTCTGATTACGAGTCATATACACATGTGACTATCTAGTGGATCCATAATATCTAGTAGTTCACATGTAGAGGAAGTGGGCCCATACTCCCCCTTAAAATATTCCAAATTTATTAGGGATACATTCCCAATATTGGCTAGTAGTGATATAAATCGAGAATAAATATTTGAAGACGATGTGTCTATATCACCATATAGATATTTTACCGGCATATCACATCATCTTTCGGTGCCATTATTGCACATAATTATCAACATGGAGTCGCTGCTCCCACATTTAATATTATGTTCATTATTCAAATATAGAGCCGTAGTTCATATGCTTCAGGACGCGGAGTCAAATCTCATACGCGTAATTTCCAATCTATAAATAGATTATCATTATATTCACAAAATTCACCCATACCGAGGGTCTGAATATCATAATGGATTCAATGCTTTCGAATCTTCGTAAATATTATCCATCTCTTCTAGTGAATATCATAAAAAGAATTTATCGAGCTCGACTCGAAAGATTAAGGGTGCTAATGAGAAATGACATCCCAGAAGATATTCGATGGTTAATCGAAGCACAAGTTCGACTATCTGGCGAATTTTAAAATTCATTTAAGTACATGCCAGGTACAGGTAAGAGTAGTTTTGCAAAGAAACGGAGAGCAAAAAGATTAGGTGCGTGCTATAAATGTGCTCGGTGGACATGTGACACACGATGCAAATCTGTGGGGTTTGTATCCAAAAATCGAGAAGATAAAATAGCATTTATCAAGGATGGATTGAGTAAGGAATCTATGGATCATGATATTTAACAGATTCTTGATGCACATCCGAGTGGATACGTTCATCGTGAACTAATGGCTTTGTGAATGCAATTCAAGGATGAACGGGAACGTTATAGTAATGAAAAATTAATCTCAAAAGATCCAGTTTGTAAGTCCGTTCTATCAAAGTTGGTATAAAGTAATAGAAAAAATAATGCAAGTTGATGAATATTGTTTTCCAATATTTAAATTTCTCAGCTGTCGATCGGTAACGTCATTTTCATTGAAAAATATAATATCATATCTTTCGTTTTCTTTTGCAATTTTATCAAAAGTAATGACTTATCTGCCGCTCCATTTTCAATGAAAATAGTGAAGTCATTTGTCGTTTAGAAAGAAGTTTGTTCTTTAAATTTGGGATCCACAAATCAAAAAATGTATCTCTTATAAAAGTATTTTGAAAGTCTAGTGTAGAAAGATGGAGTTCTCAGAATCCTCAAATAGATCTCATCCAATTAAAACTATATGTATTTTAGGTGGATCCTGTAACACCCCCAGGATATCCGAGGTATATTACAGTGCCGTGAATCCCTATATGGGACCCACCAGGCTGAACAAGCATCATACTCATCGACTCACAGAAACAACAGAAAAATACCTCGTCATAAAGACGCCCAACAAAATAATCCACCCGGTTCAACCGGTATAACATAACACCATAATCCGACACAAACATAATAACCAACAATACAATCCCGACGAGTAAAAGTTCTTAAGTACTCGAGTACTTCTATTAGTTCAAAGACCACAAAAGGTAAAAAGATAGAAAGCAATAAGACACCACTCGTGCACAATCATCACGCACGAACATCCTCCGCATACTGGTCCAGCGCCCGCTCGTCTCGATGAACCTGACCTGAAATTCATAAAACGAATTTCCCCAAAACGGGTCCCCAGAGGGGTTAGCAATTACGCTAGTACAAGTAACCAAATGAACGACTTACATCTTACACATATAGTAATGCATGCAATTAAGAAAACATAGTTCCAAAACACTCATTTCCGGAAATGCCATAATCAAATCACATTTATAAAAATGCACCACAATTAACCGTGGATCCACCCCTCCGTGGACCCTACCGAGACCCCGTCGGATCTAACCCATAGTGGTTAAAAGCAAGCTCGCGGATCCACCCCTCCGTGGACCCCTACCGAGACCCCATCGGATCTAACCCATAGTGAGCATACACACACACACGATTCTCATGCAATACTAATACATTAAGATTGTAAGTTCATAAGGATACTTGCCTCGGTTAATAGACGGTGATACAAACGGAAAGGAAGAATCGAGCACGGCCGCGAGGAACCGGCGGAAATGAACCTAACGTTTCGAATAACACAATCACAACCAATTCTAAACGAATACGGAATTGGAAAACACTCAAAAACCCGCCTACGATTCATGTATATTCGAATAAAAATAATAACGAGGGCGGACCACAACCAAACCCTCCCGATTTCGCAAAACTATGAAAATATATCATGAATCCGTAGGAAAACTAATGATATCAACAAGATGAATCATATTGATCTTGAATCCAACAACAAAACGGAACGAATCGGAAGAAAATCCCAAAACCCCCAAATTATCGAGCATGATACGCCCGTAACTCGGAACTGGACCAGGGGGGTAAGAAACGAAGCCTTGTTACGGCCGTATGAAGGAAGCTTACGCCCGTAACTCTCGATTATTACGGCCGTAACATATACGGCTTACGGCCGTAACATGGCCTGTGACAGCAGGCCAGTCTGAAACACTGCTCGACGAGGAGACGATCGAAAAGAGAAAATAACAAGGTGTATCCATGACCACCGGATACACTCACTACGGATTTAAGTCATAAATCAGAACGTTATGATGAAGCGTAATTCCGAATGCCCGAAGGTTCAGGAACAACAAAGATAACAAGAATACCCTAAACTTAGGGAAAATTACGAAACAGCCCAAACGTCCAAAAATCGCGATACAACGCCGGATTAACAAACCGAAACTCACTATAACACCCCCAAGTTATTCAGGGAATATTACAGCGCCGTAAGCCCCGCCGTGGGACCCACAAGGCTAAACATACGCGGAACTATAAATTATGGCCGAGGAGGTCTACATACAATGGAATTAAGAACAATACAAAGGTATTCAAAACATAACCAATGTATTCACAAACATCACAACTCGAATCAATACTTCGGCAAACACAGGCCGGAACATCAAAAAAAAGGGAAAACAATACTCGAGTATTCAATAGCCAATCCAGTACAACAATACTGAATGGGAAACTCCAAACATAACTTGAAGAAAGACACAGTATCACACTTGCCCACCATCTTCATGCCGACCCGATACCTGCCTGTCCGCTCTCTTGGAACCTGAAATACATAAAACGTATTTCCCCCATAAAGGGGTTAGCCGTCGAATAGCTAGTGCAAGTATACCAAGTATGAAACACAATACTCCTCAACAATAAAGTAAAGGTAACCGTCAATTCATCAATTCAAGACTAGTATTCCGGAATAACTAAATCTCATAGCATCACATCAATACATATATGAATACCGTGGAACCGCACTGCAGGCTACGGAACCCTCAGAGGACCCGTCGGTCCGTCCCGAGTGGTTAATTCATATTATCCATGGAATCGCACTGAGGCTACGAAACCTCGAGGACCTGGCCCGTCCCGGAGTGGATATACATAATCATGCCATTAATATTTCTTACTTTCAAAGTCGAGAACGCACATTCATAAATATATACTTGCCTTTGAGACATCGACAATTCGAATGGAAACAGGTATGAGTTCGGTAGGTCCAAGAACGCGCTTCCGGCACCTAAACGATTCGCAAGGAATATGATAATCAATTATCCATATTCAAATTACACGAAGAAACCCCCGAAACCCGCCTACGATTCATAAAGATATACGGATAATCAACTAGAGGTTGGAAAATCGTCCAAAATCTCACAAGTCCGAAAACGGCACAATCCAAACCATAAAATCGTAGGAAAAGCATGCATACGGTATAGATACATCATAATCTCAAGGTTCTCAAGCTTCCAAACGGATAAATCGGACGAATCTACGAAAAACCCCAAAATTCCCAAAAAGTAGGGTTCTAAGGATTTTTACCTTGATTCGGACGCTAGGAGGAATTAGATGTTGAGAAATACTTGTTCTCCAACCAAATATGTTGTTGTTGGAAGGAAGATTGCTTCCAATCGCCCAAGATCGTCTCTCCCGAGCGATTTCCGTCGAAAAGGAGTGAAGTAGGTGAGAAATGACGAAATGGAAGTCAACTGTCATATTTATATCTGCCCAGTCTAGTGCACGCTACGCCTCCTTCATTAGCGTGTGCTAGCGAAGTTACCGGGTAGTCCAGTGGCTACTGCCATAAGATGTTAGCGCGCGCTACGAAACATCCTTTGCGTGCGCTAACTGCTGCCCTGCCAAAATCTCAGCTTACTGCCTGGGTCCGCTAGCATGCGTTAATACTGATCACTAGCGTGCGTTACACAACACACATAGCGTACGCTAGCCGCTGCCTAGCGTGCGCTACCTGCTAGTCCAGAAAGTCTGAAACTCCACTCTTCTACTGACCAAAACATTAGCGTGCGCTACCATTATGCCTTAGTGTGCGCTACGCAACAGTTTTAGCGTGCGCTAGCCGAAGCATAGCGTGCGCTACTTGATAGTCCAGAAACCTGACGACCTCACTGCCTCTGCCGACCCGGCCATCAGCGTGCGCTACGGACGGATGTTAGCGTGCGCTATGAACTACGAATAGCGAGCGCTAACGAACTCCTAGCGTGCGTTAATCCGCCAGTCCAGAGAGCAGTCTGAGTTGCTGGTTCTGACCTGACTGGGCCCCTTAACGCGCGCTACGGTTCAAAGCTAGCGTGCGCTAATCAAGCTGAATTAGCGTGCGTTAGCCTAGGCCTAGCGTGCGCTATTCCTCTGGCCCAGAACACTTCTGAAAGGTCTAAACAAGGCACGAAACTTAATAACAATATCAACAACATCTCTATGCGTTTACAGAGCGACAAAATAAGGAGAACGGAAAGGTCAAACGGTCAACAAAAGTACGGGTATTACATTCTCCCCCTCTAAAAAGAAGTTTCGTCCCGAAACTTAAGAAATAAATAGTTCGGGGTATTCCACCCACATCTTCTCTTCCGTCTCCCAAGTTGCCTCCTCGACTCCATGTCTCGACCATTGCACTTTAACCAGTGGAATGGTCTTATGCCGAAGTTGTTTCTCGCAATGCTCAAGGATCTTCACGGGTCTCTCCGGAAAGGTAATATCCTCGGCTACGTCAATCTCACTGTAGTCGATGATGTGGCTCGATCCGCACGTACTTTCAACCGAGACACATGAAAAACACTATGGACGTGACTCAAAGCCGAGGCAACGCCAAGCGATAAGCTAAATCTCCAACTCGTCCAAAATCTCGAAAGGTCCGATATACCTCGGACTAAGTTTCCCTTTTCCCGAAGCGGAAAACTCCACGGTCGGCGACACCTTGAGTAAGACATGATCCCCACTTCGAACTCCAAGGGTCGACGACGAGTATCGATAAGATTTCGACGACTGCAGGCAAGAATCGGTCCCGGATAATAGAAATCTTTTCCTTAGTCTCCATCAACATATCCGGCTCCGTCCCAACTAGCTCAGAAGCCTCGTCCCAACATAATGGCGACCTACATCGCCTACCAAAAAGTGCCTCGAAGGGTGCCATTTTGATCGACGCATGCCAACTATTATTGTAAGCAAACTCGATCAACGGCAAGTGAAGCTCCCAATCATTACTCCAGTCTAAGGCACAAGCCCGTAACATGTCTTCCAATGTCTGAATCGTCCTCTCTGTTTATCCATCCGACTGAGGATGAAAAGAAGTACTCAATCTCAACTCAGTATCCAAAGCCTGATGAACGGCCTACCAAAAGTGCGATACGAAACGGCCGTCTCGATCAGAAACAATGGTCTTGGGGGCACCGTGTAATCTCACGATCTCAGCAATAAAGGTTCGAGCCAGTCTATCCGGTCCCCAAGTATCCTTAATACCCAAGAAGTGTGCAGACTTGGTCAGCCGATCGACAATTACCCAAATCATATTCATTCCGGCCCGAGTTCTCGGCATGCCAGCGATGAAATCCATAGAAATGTCTTCCCACTTCCACTCGGGAATGGGAAGCGGTTTCAACAACCCCACGGCCGTTGATGTTCGATCTTGACTTGTTGACACGTCAAGCACCGTAGTACAAACTCCGTAACATCCTTCTTCATGTTATTCCACCAAAATTACGCTTCAAATCTTTGTACATCTTACTCGTCCGGGGTGGATTGAGTAAGGCGTAGCATGCGCTTCTGAGAATTTTCGCCTCAACTCTAAATCGTTCGAACACAAAGCACGCCTGAAATCTCAGAATACTATCCTCGTGAACCATAAAGCCAGGAGCTTTTCCTTTAATTACGTCTTCCTTCAGTTGAGAAATCATCGGGTCACTCCACTGCTTCCCTTTGATGTCATCAACTAAAGACGAAGTAATTTCGAGAGTACACAGCTGTCCCTGTACTCGTTGAAGCCAAACTTCTATCCCTTGCTCAATTAAGTCCTGACAAATTTTCGTCTGAGATGTAAGAACCTCGAGCATTTGAAGAGACGTCGATTTGCGGCTCAAAGCATCCGCAACGACATTGGCTTTCCTGGGGTGGTAAAGAATTTCCAATTCATAATCCTTTATCAACTCTAACCAACATCTCTGCCTCATATTCAGCTCCTTCTGACTGAAAATATATTTCAGGCTCTTGTGATCGGTATAAATCCGGCACGGTGAACCATATAAATAATGCCGCCAAATCTTGAGTGCGAAGACAATTGCGGCCAACTCTAAATCGTGAGTAGGATAATTCATCTCATAAGGCTTTAATTGTCGAGACGCAAAAGCTATCGTCTTATCATGCTGCATGAGCACACAGCCCAGGCCTTGACCCGAAGCGTCACTATAAAATGCAAAGCCCTCGCTACCATGTGGTAAGGTTAAAATCGGCGCTGAAGTCAAACGTTTCTTCAGTTCATCGAAGCTTTGTTGTCTCTCATCCGTCCAAACAAACTTTTCGGTCTTCTGGAGTAATTTCGTAAGCGGCCGAGCGAGTTTTGAGAACCCCTCGACAAACCGACGGTAATACCCAGCAAGGCCCAAAAAGCTACGAACTTCCTTAACATTTTTAGGCGGTGCCCAATGTAGCACTGCCTCTATCTTCTGCGGGTCTACACGAACTCCTTCGGCCGAAATCACATGGCCGAGAAACATAACTTCTTCCAACCAAAACTCACATTTCGAGAATTTCGCATAGAGATGCTCGATTCTCAAAATGTCTAATATCAAACGCAAGTGTCGGGCATGTTCCTCCTTATCTCGAGAATAGATCAAGATGTCGTCAATAAAGACGACCACACACCTGTCGAGGTACTCGATGAATATTTTATTCATTAACTGCATGAAAACTGTCGGCGCATTAGTCAACCCAAAAGGCATAACTACAAATTCATAATGTCCATATCTCGTCCGAAACGCCGTCTTTGGAACGTCGGACTCCCTCACCCTGAGTTGATAATACCCGGATCTTAAATCAATCTTCGAGAAAACCGCAGCTCCTTGCAATTGATCAAATAAATCGTCTATACGAGGTAGAGGGTACTTGTTCTTGATGGTTACTTTGTTCAGCTCGCGGTAGTCGATGCACAAACGTAGTGAACCATCCTTCTTTCTCACGAAAAGAATAGGCGCGCCCCCAAGGCGAAGCGCTCGGTCTGATGTACCCTTTTTCCAGAAGTTCTCCCAATTGATTCTTCAATTCTTGCATCTCGGAAGGTGCCATCCGGTAAGGTGCTTTAGAAATCGGAGCCGCATCTGGCTCCAAGTCCACGGTAAATTCTATCTCTCGATCTGGCGGTAATCCCGGGAGGTCATTCGGAAAAACATCGGGGTACTCACTAACAACCGGAATCGAAGAGAAATCGATTTCATTTCCTTCCGTTTTCAAGGCATAACACCAATAGCCCGCACAACCTTTATTCAAAAGTTTTACGGCCTTCATGGCACTGATAAGTAACTTGGATAGTCCCGAATTACGCCCCAAAAATGAGTACTCAGATCCGTCTTTAGTCATCATGGTGATAACCTTGGTACGGTAGTTCATAATCGCTTGATGACTATCAAGCCAATCCTCGCCGAGGATCACGTCCTCGCCTTCTATATCAACTACAATCAAATTCGATAACCAATCCATACCGGATATAATCACCGGAAAATCTCTAATCTCCCGGTTCCCCACAATTCTATCCCCGCTAGGCAGTCTCACAATGAAGGGATCGCAAGCAGTCAGACAAGTTATATTCAAACGGCGTACACACTCCAAAGAAATAAAAGAATGTGTAGCACCCGAATCAAAAAGTACACGGACTGGATGAGATAGGATATGAATGGTACTCAAGCCACCGCCGCGGGTTCGTCGCTCGACACATCTCATAAACTCGCGGTTGCACCGAACCGACGCTAGAGTTTCCTCTAGCATTCTCGACCGTCCTCGCCCCGCCGAAATTCTGCTAAGGTTGACCAGCTGGGGCAGAAGCCCGAGTGTCCAAAGTCTGATTCGGCTCGGAACAATAAGCCGCTCTATGTCCCATCTGTCCGCACGTGTGGCACTTCAAGGGTGGAAAGTGGCATTCCAAATTAATGTGGCCTGAACGGCCACAATTATAGCAAGTCACCGCGCGGTTGGTGGTACCCGAAATAGGACGGTAACCCCTCTTTCCTTTATTAGAACGTGACGACTGTCCCGCACGATTAGTTGTCTGTGACTTCTGAAAGTTGCCACTCTTAGAGTTAGAGAAATTCCCCGCTACTTTCTGCTTCTTCGATTCTTCCACGGTATCGTTGTCGGGGCTCAACATATCATGGGCTAAAGCTCTGTCCTGATACTCTTTCAGTGTAGTACAAGCAAATCCGGCCATGTACCGCCGTAAGTCCAAATTCATCCGCATATCAAAATAACGGATCTTATCACGCTCGTTACGCACTTGATCCTTCACATGGATCAATTGTTGGTTGTACTCCACGATCGCCTGCGAAATGGGAATATCTCGTGGTTTAGCTTCGAAGAAGGCTCGGATTCGGCTCTCTCGTACCGTCCAAGGACAAAACTCGGCCTCCAAGAGTTCCTTAAATTCATCCCACGAGGCAATACGATCCTGTGGCTTGATGACTTTCCACCAAGTAGCGGCCTCCTTAGTGAGGAAATACTGAGCAATCGGTACTTTCCTCACCTCGGGGCAATCAACTGCCTCGAAAATCTTCTCCAATTCTGCTAGCCAATCTTCCCAGCCTAACGGGTCTGTGGCACCGCCAAACTGTGGAGGGTGCATACGGATTACATTCTGAAGCAAGGCATCCGTGTTTGGGTTCGGGTTATTCATCTGAACAGTTTGGGCCAAAATAGTCATTTGAGTAGCCAATTGTTGAAGTACATTCTCTACTCCAACGTCCGCGTTGTTCCCCTGACCGTCCTGATCGTCGTGGCCGATTTCTCGGTGTCGGGATGCACCGAGTTCGACAAACTGGGGTTGGTCGACCCCGCAACTGAACTGATGGAAACGGCCGCGCCACGACCTCTTCCTCGTCCACGGCCACGACCACGGCCACCGCCCCTACCAACTGACATGCTGAAGAACACAGAAGTCACGTAAGCACAATTCCATCACGCGTCATCAAAGTGTCCGATTCTCAAGAATACCGATAAAAAGGAAGCAAAACGAATAAGGAAACACCAGAAGAGTGAGAGGTCTTACAAGTACCGGTCGCACTGTGATGATGGCAGAGTAGTGATACTGCGGACAATTAACGACTCGATCGACCCAAAAGACCGACAGCCTAGGTATCCATAGACCTAAGCTCTAATACCATATTCTGTAACACCCCCAAGTTATTCAGGGAATATTATAGCGCCGTAAGCCCCGCCGTGGGACCCACAAGGCTAAACATACGCGGAACTATAAATTATGGCCGAGGAGGTCTACATACAATGGAATTAAGAAAAATACAAAGGTATTCAAAACATAACCAATGTATTCACAAACATCACAACTCGAATCAATACTTCGGCAAACACAGGCCGGAACATCAAGAAAAAGGGAAAACAATACTCGAGTATTCAATAGCCAATCCAGTACAACAATACTGAATGGGAAACTCCAAACATAACTTGAAGAAAGACACAGTATCACACTTGCCCACCATCTTCATGCCGACCCGATACCTGCCTGTCCGCTCTCTTGGAACCTGAAATACATAAAACGTATTTCCCCCATAAAGGGGTTAGCCGTCGAATAGCTAGTGCAAGTATACCAAGTATGAAACACAATACTCCTCAACAATAAAGTAAAGGTAACCGTCAATTCATCAATTCAAGACTAGTATTCCGGAATAACTAAATCTCATAGCATCACATCAATACATATATGAATACCGTGGAACCGCACCAGAGGCTACGGAACCCTCAGAGGACCCGTCGGTCCGTCCCGGAGTGGTTAATTCATATTATCCATGGAATCGCAACAGAGCCTACGAAACCCTCAGAGGACTCGTCGGCCCGTCCCGGAGTGGATATACATAATCATGCCATTAATATTTCTTACTTTCAAAGTCGAGAACGCACATTCATAAATATATACTTGCCTTTGAGACATCGACAATTCGAATGGAAAAAGGTATGAGTTCGGTAGGTCCAAGAACGCGCTTCCGGCACCTAAACGATTCGCAAGGAATATGATAATCAATTATCCATATTCAAATTACACGAAGAAACCCCCGAAACCCGCCTACGATTCATAAAGATATACGGATAATCAACTAGAGGTTGGAAAATCGTCCAAAATCTCACAAGTCCGAAAACGGAACAATCCAAACCATAAAATCGTAGGAAAAGCATGCATACGGTATAGATACATCATAATCTCAAGGTTCTCAAGCTTCCAAACGGATAAATCGGACGAATCTACGAAAAACCCCAAAATTCCCAAAAAGTAGGGTTCTAAGGATTTTTACCTTGATTCGGACGCTAGAGGAATAAGATGTTGAGAAATACTTGTTCTCCAACCAAATATGTTGTTGTTGGAAGGAAGATTGCTTCCAATCGCCCAAGATCGTCTCTCCCGAGCGATTTCCGTCGAAAAGGAGTGAAGTAGGTGAGAAATGACGAAATGGAAGTCAACTGTCATATTTATATCTCGCGCCTAGCGCACGCTACGCCTCCTTCATTAGGGTGCGCTTGCGTTGTTTCCGGGTAGTCCAGGGGCTTCTGTCATAAGTTGTTAGCGCGCGCGTCGATACATCGTTTGCGTGCGCTAATCGCCGCCTACCAAAATCTCGACTATCGCTCGGGTCTAGCGTGCACACGAGCACTAGCGTGCATTACACAACACACATAGCGTACGCTAGCCGCTGCCTAGCGTACGCTAGCCGCTGCCTAGCGTGCGCTACCTGCTAGTCCAGAAAGTCTGAAACTCCACTGCTTCTACTGACCAAAACATTAGTGTGCGCTACCATTATGCCTTAGCGTGCGCTACGCAACAGTTTTAGCGTGCGCTAGCCGAAGCATAGCGTGCGCTACTTGATAGTCCAGAAACCTAACGACCTCACTGCCTCTGCCGACCCGGCCATTAGCGTGCGCTATGGACGGATGTTAGCGTGCGCTACGAACTACGAATAGCGCGCGCTAACGAACTCCTAGCGTGCGTTAATCCGCCAGTCCAGAGAGCAGTCTGAGTTGCTGGTTCTGACCTGACTGGCCCCCTTAGCGCGCACTACGGTTCAAAGCTAGCGTGCGCTAATCAAGCTGAATTAGCGTGCGTTAGCCTAGGCCTAGCGTGCGCTATTCCTCTGGCCCAGAACACTTCTGAAAGGTCTAAACAAGGCACGAAACTTAATAACAATATCAACAACATCTCTATGCGTTTACAGAGCGACAAAATAAGGAGAACGGAAAGGTCAAACGGTCAACAAAAGTACGGGTATTACACTCACAACATGAATAACTCAACTATACGAACTCGTGAAACCAAAGAAAATACAAAAGCAAACGGGTTCTACGAAAAACGGACATCCATGCCATAATACATGACATAAAACAGAATAATATTAATACATCTCTGAAACTCGTCAAAATGGAGAAACTCCAAGAATAAAATAGATTCAAAATATCGATAAGGTTACAGGCGAGTCGCTAAAAACAAAAATTCACCAAAATGGGAATATCGGGAAAAGAAGAAAAATGCAGATATTACATTCTACCCCACTAAAAATAAGTTTCGTCCCGAAACTTAAAAATCAAACAACTCGGGGTACTTAGCACGCATGCTATCCTCGGTTTCCCAGGTCCCCTCCTCGACACCATGCCTCGACCACTGCACCTTGACCAAGGGAATGGTTTTATGTCTCAGTCGTTTCTCGCGATGCTCCAAAATCTTCAAAGGACGTTCTTCAAAAGTAACATCCTCGACGACATCAATCTCCCCATAATCGATGACGTGACTAGGATCCGGGACATATTTCCTCAGCTGGGAAACATGAAAAACGCTATGAACATGACTCAAAGCCGGAGGTAACGCCAAACGGTATGCTAACCCACCGACTCGCTCGAGAATCTCGAAGGGCCCGATAAACCTCGGACTCAACTTCCCCTTTTTCCTGAAACGGAAAACACCTCTCGTCGGCGACACCTTTAGTAAAACGTGGTCTCCCATCTCGAATTCCAAAGGTCGACGACGGACATCGGCATATGACTTCTGTCGACTCTGGGCAGTCAACATTCGTTCCCGAATTAATTCTATCTTCCGCCTCGTCTCTAAAACGACATCCGGCTCGGTCCCAACCAAATCGGACGTCTCATTCCAACAAATCGGCGATCGACAATGCCGCCCGTAGAGCGCCTCATACGGTGCCATCCGGATCGACGCGTGCCAACTATTGTTGTACGTGAATTCGATCAATGGCAAATGCTCCTCCCAGTTGCTACTCCAGTCGAGAGCACAAGCACGCAACATATCCTCAAACGTCTGGATAGTGCGTTCCGACTGTCCATCTGACTGGGGATGAAAAGAGGTACTCAAACGCAAACGAGTACCCAACGCCTTATGCACCGCTTTCCAGAAATGCGATACAAAACGTCCATCACGATCCGAAACAATAGACTTCGGAGTACCGTGAAGCCTCACAATCTGTGCAATAAACACACGAGCCAACTTCCCTGGGCCCCAAGTATCCTTGATGCCCAGAAAATGTGCCGACTTGGTCAGGCGATCAACAATCACCCAAACCATATTCATGCCCGATCTCGATCTCGGCAGACTCGTAATGAAGTCCATCGATATATATTCCCATTTCCATTCCTAACAGAAGTGATCAGAATAACCCTATTGTCAGCGATGCTCGATTTTGACCTGCTGGCAAGTCAAACATCTCGCTACAAACTGTGCGACCTCCTCCTTCATATCATTCCACCAGAAATTCCTCCTCAGGTCCTTGTACATCTTACTCGAACCAGGATGAATGGAGTAAGGCGTAGCATGGACCTCCCGCAAAATACTCTGTCTCAACTCTGTGTCGTTCGGCACACAAAGCCGACTCTGGAATCTCAAAATACCATCCTCGTGAATCACAAACCCAGGAGACTTTCCCTTAAGAACGTTCTCTCGGATTTGAGTAATCATCGGGTCCTCTAACTGCTTCAGCTTAATTTCATCGATCAAAGATGACGAAATCTCTAAAGCACAAAGTTGCCCGACAGCTCCAGGCAACAAAACCTCAATATCTAACTCGATCAAAGCCCGCCGAAGCTCAGACTGAGATGTAAGGATCTCAAGCGTTCGCAACGCAACCGGTTTCCGACTCAATGCGTCGGCCACGACGTTCGCCTTGCCCGGATGATAAAGGATTTCGAGGTCATAATCCTTAATCAGCTCTAACCACCTCCTCTGCCTCATATTCAACTCTCGCTGGGTAAATATGTATTTCAGACTTTTATGATCGGTAAAAATCTGACATGCAGAGCCGAAAAGATAGTGACGCCAAATCTTGAGCACAAAAACGACTGCCGCTAACTCCAAATCATGAGTAGGGTAGTTCAGCTCATACGGCCTCAACTGCCTCGACGCATAGGCAATGGTCTTGCCGTGCTGCATCAATATGCACCCAAGACCCTGACCTGAAGCATCACTATAAACAGCAAAACCCTCGTTGCCGCACGGCAACGCCAAAACCGGGGCTGAAGTCAAACGCCTCTTCAGCTCCTCAAAACTCGACTGCCCCTCGTCATTCCAGATGAACTTCTCGGACTTATGGAGCAACTGTGTAAGTGGCCGAGCCAGTTTCGAGAAACCCTCGACGAACCTACGGTAGTAGCCGGCTAAACCCAAGAAACTATGGAGCTCTCTCACATTCTTGGGCGGTGCCCAATCCAACAGCGCCTCGATCTTCTGTGGATCTACACGAACCCCCTCGGCTGAAATCACGTGACCTAGAAACATCACTTCCTTCAGCCAGAACTCACATTTCGAGAACTTCGCATAGAGTTGCTCGGTCCTCAAAATGTCTAACACTACCCGCAAATGATGGGCATGCTCTTCCTCGTTCCTCGAATAAATAAGAATATCGTCAATGAAAACGACGACACACTTATCCAAATACTCGATAAAGACTTTGTTCATCAACTGCATGAACACCGCCGGTGCATTAGTTAACCCGAAAGGCATAACTACAAACTCATAATGTCCGTATCTCGTCCGAAAAGCCGTTTTCGGCACATCGGGCTCCCTCACTCGGAGCTGATAGTACCCCGATTTCAAATCAATCTTCGAGAATACCGCAGCTCCCTGCAACTGGTCGAACAAGTCATCAATCCTCGGCAAAGGATACTTGTTCTTGATGGTTACCTTGTTTAATTCGCGATAGTCGATACACAAGCGTAGAGAACCATCCTTCTTCCGCACAAACAGGACCGGTGCGCCCCAAGGTGAGGCACTCGGTCGAACATATCCCGACTCAAGAAGCTCGCTCAACTGCTTATTCAACTCTGACATCTCTGAAGGTGCCATGCGATACGGCACCTTAGAAATCGGAGCCGCGCCCGGCTCTAACTCTATAGCAAACTCAACCTCACGGTCCGGTGGCAATCCCGGCAACTCGTCGGGAAACACATCAGGAAACTCACTAACTATTGGAATCGACGAAAGCTCGACTCCACCACTCTCCGCCTTCAAGGCGTAGCACCAAAAGCTAGTACACCCCTTTCGCAGGAGTCTCATCGCCTTCAAGGCATTAATAATGAACTTTTGGTTTCCCCTCTTTCGCCCCGCGAAATAGTGCTCGGTGCCGTCCTCGGCTAACATAGTGATGATTCTCGTGCGGTAGTTCATGATCACACCATGCCGCTCGAGCCAATCATCCCCAAGAATCAAATCCTCACCCTCGATACCCACAACAATAAGATTAGAGGGCCAAGCCCTCTCACAAATAAATACAGAACAGTCTCGAACCTCCTGATCACCAACGATCCGATCACCGCTAGGAAGCTTAACGATGAAGGGCTCACAAGGCGTCAAACAGTCGAGACTCAAACGGCGCATACAATCCAGAGATATGAACGAATGCGTAGCACCAGAATCAAAAAGCACACTGACAGGATGAGAAAGGATATGAACGGTACCTGTCGCCACGGTAGCCGCTGGGTCATCGGCTCTCCACATTTCATAGACACGCGGGTGGGCTGAGCCTACACTGGAAGTTCCCCCCTTAGCGGGCTGACCCCGTCCTCTCCCTCGACTAGCACTCGGCGGAGATTGAGAAGCAAACGATCCTTGATTCACACTCGGTTCCCTAGGCGCTGGAACGGAAGTCCGAGCACCCACGATTCTCTCCCTCTCAGCACAGAAAGCCGCCTTGCGGCCCGGCTGGCCACACTGATTACATGTCAGCAAAGGACTCGGAAAATTACGACTGATGTGGCCTGGCTGGCCACAGTTAAAACACTTCACCTCTCGAGAAGGGGCACTGGCTGCCCTGCGGGGAAACCCAGTAGATCGAGCTGGGCCACTGCCAGCGGAAAAGTTAGCAGACTGGAATTTCTGCTGACCTCCACTTTTGTGGCCCGAAAAATTCCCGGCAGACTTCTGCTTCTTACTGTCGCGGGCCGCCTCACTCGCCGTCACAGACATATCATAAGTAAGGGCCCTACTCTGGTAATCCTTCAAGGTAGTACAGACGAGCCCCGACATATAGTCCCGAATAGACAATTTCATTTGCCTGGAAAAATGGAAAATTTTGTCGCTCTCCTCGACAACTAGGGTCTTCACATAACCCAACTCCTTATTAGAATCAGCAATAGCTTGAGATACGGGGATATCTCGTGGTTGAGCATCATAGAAAGCATGTACTCGAGCCTGTCTGACCGGCCACGGGCAATATTCGGTCTCCATCAATCCTTGAAATTTGGCCCACGAAGCAACATGATCCTTGGGCCCAACGGCCTCCCACCAATCCATAGCGTCCCCAGTGAGAAAGTATTGAGCAATAGGGACTTTACGGTCCTCGGGATAGTTGGTAGCAGTGAAGACTTTAGATATCTCGTTGATCCACCCCTCCCAGCCGATTGGGTCTGAAGCTCCCGAGAACTGAGGAGGATGCATCTTGATGACATCCTGAAGCCAGCGATCCGCTCCGCCCCGATTAGCGTGGGCCGGATCCGGGTTCTGAACCGCCTGAGCTATCGCCGCCATTTGATTCACCATTTGCTGCATAACGGCCGCAATACCAAGGTCGGCACGCTCTTGAGAAAAAGCATGACTGTGACGGTCGCCGGTACTGCCGGCTCCGGAAGACTGTGACGTGGCCGCCCCACCGGTGTGATACCCATACTTTTTGTGAATCTTCTACTCTTGTGCTTTGTAATTTTTACACTCATGTAAGTGTTTAGTAAGCTTATATTAATCTTGGAACTCTTGTAAATTGGATTTACACCCCTTTTCTTGTTCGGATCGTCGCTGTTTTCGGATCCTTGATGCGATTATACTACCTTCGTGTAATGGGTAGCGCACGCTACGCACACCTTGTAGCGCACGCTAATTTAGTGAGGGTAGCGCACGCTATCCGTTATAATTAGCGCACGCTACTAATGTATTGAGGCGCAGTCCGGTAGCTACCGGATCGAAAAGAATTCCTAGCGTACGCTAGGTGTGACTGGTAGCGTACGCTAGATTTTGGTGGTAGCGCATGCTACGTTACTAGAGTAACGTGCGCTAAAGAGAGCAAAGCTGGGGACAGTAGGTTCTGGACTGGACACTGAATACCAGGTAGCGCATGCTATTAGAAATAATTAGCGCACGCTAATTGAAGTCACTAGCGCACTGATAAGTGTCATTTTTGTACACTTATCCATGGTTTGTATCGATAAAATTCACCCATAATTGAGCTAGTCTACTCGTTTTTTTGCTATTAATTTATTAGTTTTAATAATTTTATTTTTATTGGATGATGATCGGATTAAATAACTGAATTACTCAAGAAACAACATGTTTAATAAATATTCTCTTTATTGAATTTTGATATATTCATGTTGTAGGGCTTTCCGAGACGAATTCGACAGTCTTTCCGGATTCAAAATCAGAGTTATATATCAAAAGTTATCATCCGAAGAAGATCTGGGCAAAAACGCAAAGTCCGAGGAATTCGGGCTAAAACGTAACTATCAAAGCTTCAAATGAGCAAATTTACGAAGCCACGTTACGGCCGTAACATTCGGGGGTTACGGCCGTAAGTCACTAGTTACGGCCGTAACTCACAATGTTACGGCCGTAACTCTTGACAGATTGCTATGATTTGTCTAATTTTTATACTTTTGTGTATTATTGAGGGGATGGTGGCATTGATCCGATATAATGTAATAATCTTGTAATTTTGGAGCTATTAGATGACTTTAGGTGTATAAATAGACCCCTTAGATCCTTCATCATTCACCATTCATCATATAATTTTTCATTTTCTTGTAAACTTTTCTTTTTGTGTGAAGAACACACTTGTGTTCTTGAGTGATCTTTGTAAGTGTGGTGTAGTATATGTTGTTCAGAGAGTTTATTGCTTCTATCTCCTTTATCTACTAAGGGAGTTAGGATCAATTCTTTCTCTTGATTCAACTAAGAATGACCACCAAAGCTTGTAATATGTGTAATAAACCCTTTATGGGCTAAGTTTCTTAAGTTGGGATTATAAACAAGGTTAGTCATGTTATTTATGTTTGTATAAAGATATATTATGAATTACTTATTATTGTGTGTGATTTTCATTGTTTTAACAATCTTTATTTATTTGGCCAATTAATGAAGATATTTATGATCTTCATATGTTTCGAAAGAAAATATGTTTGATTAGATCAAATGATCTTCACTCTAAGTTGTTCTAGGGGATAGAAATATACCCCTAGTCCCCGGCAACGGCGCCAAAAACTTGACACGCTTTTTGTGTAACTATCGCAAGTGCACGATATCGTATCAAGTAGTAAAGTGGACTTTTTGAGTCCGGTTTATCGATCCCACAAGGAAGTTATGTTATAATTTGAATTATACACTATTAGTCTATTTTTATAGATACTTAAGATGAGTGAAACACACAATTAAAAAGTTTGGTTTAATAATTGCAAAGAAATTGCAATAATAGTTCTAATATTATAAGGAAATAAAAAGATAGCAATAATAATAGATTGATTATCGATAAAATGAAATAGTTGGGATTACAAACTTAGTTCGTCATTAGTTATAAAAGATGTATTGGAGATCATAAGATGAATTTACTTATTATGTTGTGTAGATTCGATTTTCCTTAAAAAGACGGTTTCTCTTTCGAACTATAAAACGCCCCTTACATATTGAATCAATCCACTATATTTCTATGTTGATTGGCTTCAATACATAGCATTAGGATTTGTGAAAATAACTCAATGAATCATCTAAGGACTAGGGGTATATTCCTATCCCCTAGAACAACTTAGAGTGAAGATCATTTGATCTAATCAAACATATTTTCTTTCGAAACATATGAAGATCATAAATATCTTCATTAATTGGCCAAATAAATAAAGATTGTTAAAACAATGAAAATCACACACAATAATAAGTAATTCATAATATATCTTTATACAAACATAAATAACATGACTAACCTTGTTTATAATCCCAACTTAAGAAACTTAGCCCATAAAGGGTTTATTACACATATTACAAGCTTTGGTGGTCATTCTTGTAATACCCGAGATTTCTGTTATGTAATTGGAACTTGTGATATTGTAATGATTGTACTTTTGCCTGAGTATTTTTCTCCGTATTTCATAATCCGATGTCGTCGAGCATATAATTTCGTGTATGTGATTTCAAAGGATGAAATTCTGTGCATGTAGCGCACGCTACAGGCTAAGGGTAGCGTACGCTAACATGGTTTTATATCGCACGCTACCGAGTGTAAGTAGCGCACGCTATGCGTGGTCAGACAGATTGAGACGTGCGGTAGGTGAGATCTGGCCGGGAACAGTAGACGGATGAAAAAATAAGATTACCGGCACTTTTTCTTTTCCGGACATGGCGGCGGTGCGGCGGCAGACGGCGGCTACGCGGCGGTAAGATGGCGGCGGACGGCGGCAGTGTTGTGGCGGTTCGGCTGCATCGGATGAGTTGTTTAGAGAGAAAACTATTACTAAACTAGGATCCAAAATCTAATTAAACTGAAGTAAGGGCAAAAAGGTAATTTTCTAGGGCGGTGGCTAGTAATTTTGGGCGGTGTTTAGTAATCCAGTTTTTTTAATGGGATCAATTTGCCAAGAGTTGTTTATAGTGTCATATTACGGCCCTGAAGGCATGAATTGACCTAGTACAACCTTTTAGCAGAGTCGCTTAAAGCATTTTTTTGGCTAAAACTTGGATCTGCTAAAATTAAAACAAGCTCAAACTTCAGATCAAACTACTCAATACATAATTTTAAGCTCAATTAATAATAAAATAAAATCTTCTTTTGGACTTGGTTCATTAATATAACAAGTCAAGTTTCAATAAAAAAAGTTTATTTGACAAGATATAAAAGCTTCACTAACCTGAGCATAATTTGAATAAAAGTTATAAAATATATATAAACAATCAACTGAAATTTATTAGAATTCATTCAAACTTGTCTCAATTACTAATCAAATGAAACTCAAATATAATATTTTAAGTTCATCTATGGCTCATTTAAATTGATTTATACAAATACGGAAACACAATAAATTATTCACAAGGTAGATACTAAATGAATCCATCAAAATCTCTTTTTTCGTCACTTAATCAATAAAAAAATTCAAATAAACTGTTCTACAAGAAAAACAAACCATAGCTGTATAAATAGGAATGTGGGATCAGACTGACGTGCAAAATGACATTGTTCAGCAGAGCAACAATATTCACTGCGCCTCTGAATAACAGATTCTCATCATTTCCCAAACTCCCATATGCTCTTAAAATTTCCAATAAAAAAAAATAAGAAGTTTTTTCATAGTGATCATCTACGTATTACCTTCCTGAAGACAGTTTCGCCATTTCGTCGATTCTCTGAGGTCCGAATATACACGTTTCACACCCTACATTTTGAAATTAAAGGCGATTCAGAATATATTGAGAGATTAGAGGCGCATGGCGGCGGCGGCTCATAAACATTTTGCCTAGCCCTAACCCTCGTTTCCTTTGTTTATGTTTTACTACTTTTTTATTTGGACTTTTTCAATGAAAAAAAGAGAACAATTAAGAGAACTTTTAAGACATATAGTACCATTCAACACAACCAAATCGAAAATTCTGGAAAATCTAAAAAAATCGAAAAAATCTGAAAATTCTGGAAAATCTAAAAAATCTGAAAAAAATAAAAAATATTTGAAAATTCTGGAAAATTCTGCAAAATTTAAAAAATCTGAAAAAAAAAATAGGAACTTTTATTTTTTAAGAAAAAATTATCTGGAATAAATATTAAAAATTAGATCATTTATTTAAAATTCAAAAATAAAAAATAAAAAATAATAAAATTCTGAAAATCTGGAAAATTTAAAAAATCTGACAAAAAATAGGAATTTTTATTTTTTAAGAAAAAACATATGGAATAATATTAAAAATCAGAATTTTTTTATTTAAAATTCGAAAATAAAAAGTAAAAAATAAAAAAATTCTTAAATTTTAAAAAATCTAAAGAAAAAAAATCGGAACTTTTATTTTTAAGAAAAAATTATCTGAAATAATAATATTAAAAATCAGATCTTTTATTTAAAATTCAAAAATTAAAAGTAAAAGTTCTGATTTTTAATATTATTATTTTCAGAATTTTCGGAATTTTATTTTAAATTTTTTAGAAGTTTCCAGAATCGGAACTTTTATTTTAAATTTTCCAGTTTTTTTTTTACTATTTATTTTTGAATTTTAAATAAAAGATCTGATTTTTAGTATTATTATTCAAGATAATTTTTCTTAAAAATAAAAGTTCTGATTTTTTTCAAATTTTTTAAATTTTGCGGAATTTTCCAGAATTTTTTTATTTTTTAGATTTTCTCGATTTTTTAGAATTTTTTTTATTTTTTATTTTTCTGACGGAAATTCTTAACTCCATCCACAATGTTTGTGTGATTTCAAAATTTTTGAAAGGTTTTGGTGTCGGATGAAAAAAAAAAGTTGTGGTGTAACTTCAAATTAGCCCAAAAGCATTTAGTGTAAAAAAAAATTCTCATTATATAAATATGATAAATATAAAACTTCTACGAGAATAAAGAGCCACTTGATTTGAGTCTGATCCACCACGAGATCCTTTTATCACTTAACTTAGTTCCCCACTAAGATAAGATTTTAACCACAAGTTGCACGTCAGTTTTTGGAAACTATCTAACTGAAAAGATAGTGGATGTTATAACATCCATTACGATAGCACAACTAAGTTTCGTGTCATCGTAGTCGATTCCAGTGCGTTCATGAGAAACCTCGCGCCATGAGGTGAGTTTAACTCCTTCTCTCACTCGCTTTAACAAAGTATACGGATAGATCTTATCTTTGGAGTGTCGGCCCCATTTCAACAAAGGGCTATCACTTTGTTCATACTTGAGTCGCATATATTTTCATTTTAGGCCAAGGGTACAACGTTGTAAATTTTCAACGAAGTATGGTTCGATTAAACTCACATTCCACGTCCTCATCTACCGGATTTATTCATAGAGTACTCTTTATGGATTGGCATTCATTGAGGCGTCCCCCAATGATGACTATAATCCAGAATCACATGAGACGGATGAGTTCATTTGATCAGATGATCAAGTTTCATGTACCAAACTCGCATACATTCTTAGCGAGAGTATTTATCGAACCAAGTGGCATCCCAATACTCGATGAGACCCACGGCCTAGTAACACCATCTACCACAATTTGTGGTGTTACCATATCTCCATTCATAGGTGACGAACGTCCATGACCGGACACAATCCTTGCAGACATGGTTGCAGCATGTACTTAATCTCGTCAATTTAGGGAACTTGGTGAGGCACAGTAGGGACAAACTACGACAATTCCAAGTCGTTCTACTCGAACATGATCGTTCGCATCTCCCCCTAGCGACGGGAAGACTGGTTCATCAAAGTGACTTACGAGATCGTCTGCCAAGGTATATTTTAAGCGGACTATGAGTGAAAGTGCATGTCATATTCATCATTTATAACCCATCATAATGCGTTGTGGTGACGCATTTTGGCACATGAACATGTGGACGATAAAGGTTTTCATTGTTAACACAATCCAGTTAACAAAATGCATACGGTTACACTTGTAACTAAGCATTTGAATGATGATAGGTATAGGTAAATATGATATGTTGACCTATACTACATAACCGTAGCTACTGGTCTTGAGAATCCAACAAAACCGCCACCATGCACCATCGGGATCGAACATAAAGAAACGATTGAACCGATGATAAGCCGTTGGTTTTATCGAACCTCTAGTACTTTCTTGAAGATTTCACTCCCTTCACCAGCCCCAAACACCTCAAAATTTCATGAGCATGTATAAACGGGTGTTGGGATTCCAAAACCATCAACCTTGTGGTCAGATACCGGTCGAATGACATCGAACTAGTTGATAGGACGGCTGGTGGTATGTGAAAACTTCATTTAAGTGGTTCACCTCCTTCCAAGTCTCCAAATGGCACCAAAATTTGTGAGAAGGTAGCCTTAGATGTTAGGAAGTATTTGGTTAAATTTCACTTTAAGACTTGGTCTAAAAGTGGGTGAAACGACCTTTACAATAACTGGTCCGCAAGTTGGACAACCATAAACTCAGGTTTCATCAACTTATCAATCATTATCAAAGGAACCAGATAACATATAATGTTATTACTTGAGTACGACCATTTGTGAACACAATCATAGCATCATAAGCCACCCAGGCTAATACTTATGCTCATATATATATAAGAACTCGGTGAAAAGGGAGGACTCGGCACCATGCTTATGCGAGTCGCTACATTATTCTATTTAGCGTATGAGGGTGTCATCTTCTAATCGTGCCAAAGAATAGGCTTTAATCAATGAACATGGATAAGAAGGATCATCGGGGGGTCTTTGGTGTCACACATGCTTATGAAAGCAAGACGCGGATGACATAAATATCATCATCGCTCATGAGCCCTGCTCACGACTCCACCAACGTACTTTGGTGTCTTTAATCCAACTAGTTTTTTGTTCAAAAAAAATGATGTCCATGGCAATACCATGGTATATGGATCATCAAACTGTCCAAACTCCGGACTATTAAAGCCTAAATGTGTCAATGTCCCAATACATCTTCTGGTTACAAAAATCGATGCAAGCCGGACCATATTGACTCATGAATATTTTTCTTTTCACATATCCAATACAAGTGATGCATAAGATTTTATTTCTCACAAATCACAATGAGATGCTATGAGTGATACACTTTGGCATATATATCATCGAGTCATAACATGGTTCAATTGTTACGGAACATATGTGACTAGAAAACACCATTCGGCGTTCAACAACTTGAGCATTATACCACTCATTAATTGTGATGACCTAGTCACCATAGTCACAATAGATTTATAAACCGAAATACAAAAATATCGTGTTCCTTGAAAATAGCTTAATACGCACACAATTTCGCTTGCAAAATTTTACAAACATGATCATAGCGAACACTCTGACAACATAGAGATTTTATACCAGATACGATCAAAATAATCTATCATATTGAGTGCATAACGTGGCAAGGTTATATGCCTAAGGGGCAAAGTTACGACACAAGCATGGTGTAAAACTACCATGCACACGCTCGACCTTCTTATAAGGGTGCGTATTTTGGGCTTCCCCAAGGAAACTGTTTTTCAACATTTGAAAGATGGTATTTTAGCGTACAATGCATACCAAAATTTGCATCATCTATGGCAAATTCGGCCAAAAAGAGTTTGAAAAACATGTGTCATAAGGCCACTTGCAAATTCAAGAAGGGAACCAAGTTGGTCGGGACAAAAGTTAGCACAATCGCTGGAAATAAAATTCCACGCAACTTGACCTTTGTTCACTAAAACAGCGATAACTCCCTTGTTAGGAAGGCTATGGATGAACGGTCAGATGTTCTGGAAACTAGACTTCCGTATTCTATCCATATATTGTGCACCACATGGATCATTAAACTCAGATCATAGTGCATATTTTAAGTGGTTGCTTTAGTATTTCCCAAGTTTAGTGAGAAAACAAGGTTGAGACCATATCCAATGGCATAAGTGTTGATGCAAAAACATGGCAATGACAACCATAGGTGTGTTTAAATGCAGCAGTGTGTTTGATTTTTTATCTCGACTAATGATCCTTTTGGTAACTCCAACTTGGTAGACTTGCAGAGAAAGTAGGAATGTCGGTACAGCTAAGGCTATTTAAAAACCACTTATTCCGTTTGAACTTTCAAAGCATAAACAAATACCAAGGAAGATGAGCCTAGTCATGATTAAAAGTGTAGACAAAATCCACCAAAGTGCATCAAATCAACCAAGAATTTTATAGGGCTGGGACTTACGACCCGAATAAACGAAGATCCGAACCGAAATGTCAATTTCGGTTTGGTTCGGTTCGGGTTTTAAGAAAAGATTATTTAAAAATTTCGGGTTCGGGTCCTGAAATAAATTTCGGGTTCGAGTTCGGGTACTGTAATTTCAAAATTTCAATAACCGTACTACCCGAAATTAGTGTCAATACCCGAACAAAAAATTAAAACCCATAATACCCGAACAAAAATTAAAACCCAAAATAACCGTACCACCAATAATTATTTTATTTTATATGTTTCTATACACTATATAAACTAAAAAAAACCTAACCTAACATACTCTTGGACTAACATAATCAAATTAACATAAGTAACAAAAAAAAATTCGGGTTTTTCGGTTATTTATGAAAATTTTGAACTGTAAATTTCGGTTCGGGTTTTTCGGTTTTTGGTAAAATTACTTCGGTTCCTAAAAATTCGGTTCCTGGAGAAAAAAATCAGGAACCGAACCCGAATTACATAACAAATTTTGAACTTCGGTTCCTCACTTTTTTTTCAAAAAACCGAACTATCCCAGCCCTAGAATTTTAATTCTCAATTTGCATGTATACGTCATCATATCCATGTGGATGTAATGCAGTGCATCATAATTAAGCATTTTGAACCATGAGACATAATGAATATACCATAACCAACTTGTCTTGACCATCCAATAAGATCGACTAAACATAGTCAAATGTATAAGGCACATGCCTTTACAAATACTCAGAAAAGTATTCGGACCTATAGTCATACGAACTATAATCGAGGTCAACGAATTCATTTATTTACCGCAATATGCCATTGCTTTACATGTTAAAATTCATGAGAATTACTCGTACATTTTTTTCATATATTATATTGCAAGGAGACGGTGCATGACTACACCCACATGCAATATTTTATTTTAATTGGATTGAAGATGGAGTTTTCCAAGTATGGGATTGGATTAAGACCAACGTGGTGGTCGCTCAATTCAACGTGACAAATCCGTCACAAATCGATTTTAACCACGACATATCAATCGCAATCGATGTTTGTCCCATTTGTACGTCACAAATCCATGACTAATCATGAACGAGTCATAACTTTACCGTTACCGACAATGTTCATTTTTTTTTCAATTGTTGGCTTAAAATCGACAAAACGGCGACGTCAAATCACACCCAAAACATGGTGTTGGGAAAACAAGAATCCTGTATCGAAACAATCGGGATATTCAATCCCTGTATCGAATAGTATCTGATAAGAGGTTTTGACATATATGCCAATCCGCATACAGTAAAGGAAACTGTATCGAAGTATTGAGGCATCATCCTGTATCGAAGACCTGTCTGGAAATCAGCATATAGTGGAATCCTTCAGTACAGCAAAGAAGTCTTATAAAGACCAAGTATGGAAACTGTATCGAAACACCAAAACAGTTATCTTCCATACAGCTCTCAACAGGACAAGAAGGAATCTTCAGAAGTCAAGTCCCGTTGAATAAAGAAGTATTTAAATACTCAAGGATAAAGTATTTAAATACTGTCAGTCAACAGATCTTCAAATCCCGCTAAATCCGGATCGTGTTTTTAATCCCGTTGGAACGGAATCTTGCTCAACGGAAACATCTCAACGGATATATATTTCAGAGACTATATATATCACATCAAGATGCTGAAGATCAGTTACCCAAGCAATCGAAATTATCAAGCTATCAAAGTTATAATCAGAGCAAAACATATCTCCAAAGCTTACTGCAACTCAGATCTAAAGAGATATACAGTGCTCATCATCTTGAACAACACTTCATCAGCTGAGAGCTCTTAAAGTCAAAGTTGTTGTTCATCCTCTGCTCTATACTTTGAACAAACCCAAATCACTGCGTGACCGAGTAACTGTGCTTCTCCTAATCGTGTGTGAAGGAATTGCATCGAAGAAGACGAAGTTTCGTAATCGTGTGTGAAGAAGCAAGTCAAAGCATTAGCTCAAAACCAATCTGTGTGAACGGTTGAAGCTAAGATCTTTATATCAATCTGTGTGAACGATATATTGATTGTGTGTTGTTATAATTACGTAGTTGTGTACGTAGTAATTATAATAAACTTTTTACTCCTGTGTAGAGGACCAGTGGACGTAGAGGGGTTTACCTCGAACCACTTTAAATACTGTGTTATTTACCTTCAGTTTTTTTTTCTGTTTTATTTACTTTGATTATTTAAGTATACACTGTACACCTAGTTGCTGTATCCACAGCAACTTACTGTATCTAAGACTTCCGCTACGCACTCAGATTTAAATCAGTACAGCTTGTTGTTTAAACTACTTCCCAAGCTGTATCCAGTATACTTAGTGGCCAACACATGGTGTATGCAACAACCACAAATATCGACTTTCAACAATTATCCGTAACTCCCCCAGGACCGTCACACAGTTTACTTCGACATACGAGAGTGATACCACCTCTCATAGTCTCATCCACCACAAAGTAGCGTGAGAGATAAAGAACCCAAATACCAATTCCTCAAAAAAAATCCCAAAAGAGAGGAATTGAAAAACGGGAACTTTAATAAAATCTTACGGGTGCTTGGTTCCATATTTGCTTGGATCCTTGAATGGGAGCTTCTCTCTATATAAGCAACATATTTTCATGGTACTCGGTTCCATATTTACTTTGATCCTTGAACCGGATAACAAATATGGCTTTTCTCTATAGTGTGCACATCATCATGAGCAACATATTTTCCTATATGCAAGTAAAACATAAACATGGTAAGATTCATAAGTGTACAAATTAATGAATAAATGAATAATTAATTAGGAAAAGATGGAGAGTTGAGAAACGCCCGAAAAGGGCTAGTGGGCTCGATAATCGGCCGAAAAAGGACTCGGGCGTGGCGGTGCAGCAGCTCGATATTGGATGAGGCCAGATTTCCAATTTTTCTTATAAAAATTTTCTTCCGTTCGGCAGTAGATTTAGTAATTAATATTACTCAGAATCCGATCTCCACCGTTAAATTTAAATATATTTGTGTTGGGAAGTTGCTGACAAAATTTCACACCGATCCGACAGTTAACGAATCGGAAAACATGATTTTGGTACGACTGCGCTGTGCAGAAAATTTACGCGCGGAAATTCTCGTCTCTCGTTTTTTTCTTCTTTCGCGTACAGTTTCATCGAGAAATATTATTCCGAATCAGATCTTCACCGTTAAATTTGTAGTTCTTGCCACATGGTTGAGAGGGTAAAAAAAATCTGATTTGTTGCAGCTGTCGGGTTGGGTCGATCAACAGCGGGCGCGAACGGGATGGAGGAATCCGATCTGGTTCACGGGTTTGGGAGACGAGCTGGCCGGAATCTAGGAAACGAGTCGCGGCGGGTCGGGGCTGACTAAGGTCGGAGCAGGAGATGTAGGGAAGAAATTCCGCTTCTGATGTCGGGCGACTGAAGCAGCGGGCAAAAGACGGCAGGTCGCGTCGAAATCGGTGATGGAGGCCGACTGAAAAACGGCGGTCGTGGTCGAGTCGGTGAGATTGTTGTGGGTCCGTTCAGATATCTGGTCACAGGTCGGAGTTGCATACATGTCGTGTCTGGTCGAAATCGGGTGCGGGTTCTGGACTTCCGACAATGGGGATGATCGGGAAGGAGAGTTCCAGGCCTAGGGTTTGCAGACGGAGGCGGCTTCAGGGGGATGGGTTGCGAGGATGCTGGCGATCGGGTCTGGCGGTGACAGGAGGTCAGATCTGGGATTCGGCGAAGAGGGTGACGGCGGCTTTGGAAGGTGATGTCGAAAACTAGGGTTTCAGAGAAATTCCGTTTTTTTTTCCGAAATTTTCAAAAGTATCGGACAGAAAAAAAATCTTGCTCAGTTGGGAGAGCACGTGCTGATAACGTGTTTCAGGAGAAAGTAAAAGACTATAAATACGAGTCAATCAATTGTATTCATAACACTGATAGAGGGGCCTTTATATAGGTAATACAATGAAAGTTCTTCCATACATAAGATTGCTAGATAAGGTAAGATATCTAATAGGATCCTACTACCTCTAGAAGGATCTAGAACCTTCTATCTATGTATCTACAATCAGTATTAGGTAAGACACATCACGGGAATAATAATTCCCGGAACAAAAATAAGGCAAATGTAAAGTTTTGAGCGTGACGAAGAGAATATATTAATAAAAAATACAAAAAATATTTTTTAAAAATATAAATTGAGATAAACTCAATAATAGTTACACGCTAAAAAATATTTTATATTAAATAAAGACTTGCTCGAATTTCCTAGAAAAGTTTTAGATTGCTAATTCTGGACGGTTCGTTCATCCTGTATTGATATTCCTTATACCCGTGTTTTTTTATATACCTACCCTTTTTTATATACCTACCCCTCCAGTCAAACTAGACTGGAGTGTATTAAGAGGGTAGGGTGGAGTGTACATAAAAAGCCCCAACTTTAATCTCGACTCCCGCCGCCATCCGGTTACCTTTTTTTTCTTTTCTTTTCTTTCTTGCTGCATTTTTGTTCCTTTTTTTGTAAAGAAAAGAAAAGAAAATAAAATAAAGTTGGAAGAGAAAAGAAGAGAAAGTAAAGTGAAATGAAATTGTGTTTTGTATTCTCGAGTTGGAAGGAAATGAAGGGAAAATTAACCATTTTATTCTTTTCTCTCAAAATCCTTCCAAATCGGAAGGAAAGTTAGGAGGGAAAGTTTTCCTTCCATTTCTTTCCGTTTCTTTTCATTAAAAAACTCAGGAACACCAAATATTTTTGCTTTCTTCTTATTTCCATCCATTTCCCTTCTTTTCTCTCGTTAAGTTAAACTCGGAAACTAAGCGTAAGTAGCCACAATTTTCTTTTTTTCGTCTCTCATCAGAGTGCACATTCCATTTTTAGAAAATACACTTTATATTTTTACTTTTTTTGACTTATTTACAACTTTTTAACTAACATATCCTCCTTTTTATAAAATGAGACTCTTTCTCGACTAAAATTTATTAGCATTTCAATTTTATTAACTCTTACCAAAAAAAAAAGAGAGTTCCCACTCTTTACGCTTAGGGACGGAGGAATTCTTGAAGAGTCAATCTAAAAATAAAAGGGAAGTTAGGAAATTCGCTTAACTGAGGGGACGTTTTCAAAGGAAAGAGAGTTCGTGTAGAGAGTGTCGTTCCTTTGACGCTGATCGGAACCGGTAGAGCATGGCTCTTCAAGACCTGGGGTGGTGCAACCATATCCTTTCTATTCACTAAAACCCAGACACACATATCCCCGACTCCATAGGTAAGAGATCAGTCAGACGCTGCTATTTTTCTCTTTTAGGGTATTTAATAGTGAAAGTCCTTTTTACTTTATTATTATTAAAATTAAAAGTTTCTTAAAAATTTTGTATATTATTTTAAACAAATTATGAAAAAATAAGATAAATAAAAAACATAATGTAAGAATAATCAAATACAAGAATACAACAAACATTGATGAATAAAAACATTGTTTAATTTATATTAGTTGCCCATCAAATCTGACAGTACTTGTATCCTTGCTCCATATGTATAAGCATTCTGCAATCTTCAGTTAAATTATCCCATCATGACAATAAGATGGGTGGTACAAGATAGTTTCAAAAAACCTTGAACAAAATGATTATTGTTAACCAACACAATCGCTATACGGTGACGCTGGTGAAATGAAATCGGAGCGTACCTAACAAGCAAGTGCGTAAAATAAGTGTATGCACCACAATATTGTATCGTATTGCAATGACAACCCCATAATAATATACATCCAACTCCAATATTGTGTTGGAGATTCAAAGAAATATAGTGCACACAACATATTGTTGGCAGTACTTCATTCAAGAAAAGCATGATCATAAATTTACTGTTTTGTTCAACCTCATAGTAAATGTCTATCCAAACCTACTCTCAACCTTCTTATGAATTACGCCATATATTATAGATGAAATGGTGTTTTAGAAAATGTTAACAGTAAAAAGAATTGTTTGAGAAAATATGAGAAGATGATTTTTTTTATTTCAGTGGGATGGGGGATACCCAACAAATAACAAAAGTAGGCTAACTGCGCCTAACTCGTCTAGCCACATACACCTGTTCTGAATCCTTGCATAATAAATCTGCAACCTCAAGCAGGGAAGACCAGCAGCGTAGGCCGCGATTGAACTTCAGAGCCTTAGATGCCAATGCATTTGCAACCCGGTTTTGTTCGCGATAAATATGCTCAATTCTCACATCCCACGGCTTCTTCAACACGCGATAACATTTAAATACCACATTGCTCATATGGCCATTCTCAATCCCACAAATGCCAATATTATAAGTATAGCTTATCACATGCGAGCCATGTTCATCCTGGATTACTCCGACCCCCGCTGCTCTTCCGTCCGGAACCGTGCAGCAACCATCAGCATTCAATTTATGCCATCCAACCGGTGGTTTTTTTCCAATATAACAGTCTAGTTTCAGAAGGATCATTTCTTTGATTGAGCACACTTTGAAGGCCATTGAAAGCCGTCACTATCTCATAGGCATTTTGTTTGAATCCTTGCAAGTTTCACATTAAAATCAATTATAGCCTCATTGAATACCAAATCATTTCTCCACATCCATATACCCCACAGGGTCAGAACAAATAGATTGGATTCTTGAATGCCATTAATTCCAATCCTCCTCTGTTGAAGATTTTTGCGCAGCCATATCTCCCAATCACTATTATGTAACATAACTGACGGATTAATAGTTTGCCAGATTTGTTTCGCTAAGGGGCAATGTCTAAAAATGTGGTCCAGATCTTCCATTTTATCTATGCAAAAAACACAGTTAGAATTATTCGTAAAGCCTCGACGCGCTCTTTCATCATTGCACCAAATTCTCCGATGTCATAGCTGCCAAATCAAAGTTCTCACCCGCCCCGGGACTTTGAGTTTCCAGATTAATTTCCAAACAAGGCCTGGCGGCTCCGGTGGCATAGGTTGCGTTAGAGAATAAGCTGAAGCCACCGAAAACTCACCTGATATTTCTCCTGCCCATTGGAGCATATCATTACTCGGTTGAAAATCTGTGATCAGCGTGATGGACGCAATCTTATCCCGTATCTCAGGCTGCAACAAGTGCTCTAGCCTTGCCCACTCCCATCTTATACCTTCAACCCAATAGTCAGACACCTTAATATAAAGCTCATATAGAGGAATACGGTGTAAGAAATGCTGCTGCAAATGGGTGTCATCGGCCCAGAAGCCAGAATAGAGTATGTTTACCTAACCGCACCCCTTTCCGCAAACCTGTCTTCAGCAAATTGCGTGACTCAAAAATACCTCGCCATGCATTGGATTGTCGCTGCTTTGGTAAAATACCCTCAATACCATATCGCCCTCCCATATATTTATGTCTCAGAATTTGAGCCCACAAAGTGTCCGGTTCGGTGATTAATTTTCCAGCCTAGCTTCGTTAGAAAAGCCTTATTCATATCAGTCATACTCCGTAAACCCAAACCTCCATTTAACTTAGGAGCTACTAGTCTCTCACATCGTACCAAATTACACTTTCTGCGGTTGTCTGTGCCTCTCCACAAGAATTTTTTGATTAGCCGCTCAACTGCATCACAGAAACCTTTCGGCAAAAGCATGGTCTTCATACAATAGAAGGGGATCGTTTGTAACACAAATTGGACAAGAACATGGCGGCCAGTGAAGGAGAGGTATCTGTGTTTCCATCCTTGTAATTTGGCTGTGAGCTTCTCGAATATGGGTGTTAGAGTATTCATGTTGAGACGCCCATGAAGCAACGGAACACCAAGGTATCGACCTAAATTTAGTGTGATAGGGATGCCTGCTGTTTGAGAGATGATCTCCCGCAAACCCGAATCGACATTGGGAGAGAAAAATATATTGGATTTTTGAAGGCTAACTTTCTGCCCCGAGGCCTTAGAGAAATCAGCCAAGCACCTGATAATGGTGTTAATTTGTTCATTTGAAGCTTGCCCAAATAATACCAAGTCGTCCGCAAAGAAAAGATGTGAGAGCATTGGTCCTGTACGTGCTGGTCTAATGCCCATCCATTTTCCTTCCTTCACACTTTTATTAATTATATGGCTCAGGCGTTCCATGCACAAAACAAACAAGTACGGGGATATAACATCACCTTGTCGGATACCTCGCGTTGGTATAAACCAATCCGATTGCTCTCCATTCCATAGTACCGCCATCCTTGGCGTTTCAACACAGCTCATGATGTTTCGTACCCAGTCAGGGCCTAAACCAATCTGTTGTAAAGTATCCTTGATAAACCCCCAATCTAGTCGGTCATATGCTTTTTCCAAGTCAATCTTCAAAATCATATAACCCGTGTTCCTCTTGTTACAACACATGGTGTGTAGGACTTCTTGGTATACTAGGATATTATCTGTAATTTGTCACCCCGGCACAAAGCTCGATTGGTGCATACCAACAAGATGAGGGAGAATGATACTCAATCGGTTGGTCATTGCTTTGGTTAATTTTGTAGGACACATTGCACAAACCTATCGGCCGAAATTGAGTCACTAGTTCAGGGCTTTTAACTTTCGGAATTAGGCTTAAAAATGTATTATTGAGACCAATCGGCATCACTTCCGTGGCAAAAAATTGCTTCAGCATGGTAATTGTTCCTCACAATTGATTCTGCCCCTTGAGTTCGTATCAGGAGAGGGGTATGATCAGATCGTATGCATGGTAAGTGTTGTACAGTAACTTCAGCATATTTCTCATACCACGAGATATTACATAGGACCCTATCCAATCTAGCACCCCGATAGGTATCTATATTAGTTCCTCTGGACCAAGTAAATTTCGGCCCTGTGAAGCCTAAGTCCCAGAAGTTCTTGATCAAAACACCAATCTCTGAATCTGCCACATCTGTGTTGAGACAAGTGACGTGATCCACTAATCTCTTCCTTAGATAATACCGCATTATAGTCCCCGACTGAAAGCCAAGGCTGTTGTATTCCCATTTCCTGAATTGATAGATCATGCCACAAAAGTTCTCGTAAGTTAGGTGTAGGGCTGGCGTAAACAACCGATAGGAGCCAAGAATGATTCTCAGCCCCGCCGACGTGAAGAAGGTTAAATTGTGGATGTGTTTTAATAATCTCCAGCTGACAATGATTCTTCCATAGTACCTAAATTCCGCCACTATATCCAACAACCTCCACTCTAACAAAGTTTTCAAAACCCAACTTTCTGCAAACAGAGTCCGCATTCCCGCCTGAGATTTTAGGCTCAAGCAGGCCCACAATATCAGGTTTGTGAGTACGAACCAATTCTTTGAACACACGAAGGAACTTTTTCAAGCCAGCACCCTGACAATTCCAAATAATGCAAATCATAAAAAATCAAAAGCAAGAAGCAAGGCGGATCAGAATCCGCTAGAGCCTGAAGAGCCGGTCACATTGCCGCCAACATTGACCATTCCGTTTTGCAAATTTGCGGAGAATTCAACAACCATGTCATCCCTTTTGTCCTGAGGATCGTGATGGTGCGTTCCATCCTGCATTATGTTTGGTATGTCCTCAATCGTCGGCTGAATTTCAGTATAGTTGATCACCCTCCTCGTAATTATATTCCCATTAGCCGTCCCTGTGACCACCATGTGTTCAGCCTCCGCGGCTGCTTGGTTAGGTCTTCTATGCATCATCTATTGTGGAAACTCCCTAGGAGCTTGTGTTCTGGCCAAGATATGTGCAGCAGCATTAGTGCCGAGAATTTGTCGCTCGTTCACTTGAACCGTTGACCTTCTTCCTCGATTCTCAATCCGAGTAACCGTTTGTTTCCCCTTATTGGTTCCCCCATCAACACGGACCCCCTCAGGTAATGTTTCTGGGAGAATCCCCTGCTCAGTGTCTAAAACATCAACGACCCACCCCTAGCCTGGGCAAATCTTGCCGATGAAAGGGACACTCCATTTTTGTTATGCTGATTTTGGCCAGTGACTCGCCGATTAGGGCGCTGCACCAGCATCCAAGGTCCATATTTATCACTAGAATTTCTGTTCACCGGTGGTTGAGTGGTATTGTCCGGAGCCGGCGTTGCAGCGACTACAGCCTTAGTTTGTGGTTCTTTGGCATTATCAGGATTTAGAGCACACGCATCCTTCCGATGACCATAGACTCCGCATTGAAAGCATACCAGATGTATACCTTCATACTCAATATTTCTGGTCCTTCCTCTCATTTTGATTTTGGTCAGCAACGGCTTGGTGAGATCTACCTCCACACAAACCCGAGCAAAAAGGCCCCTCGATTGTAAACTTGTAGCGTTATCAATACGGACTGCCCTTCCCACTTTAGATCCAGCTCTTAGGAGAATGCTTTTTGGTAAAATTCCATCGGAAGACATGGAAAACGAATCCATACTAAAATTTTCTCGGCTGTGTCCGTGGTCGGATCGAACTCCGGTCGCCACTCCTGGATTAAAATGTAATGATCCATAACCACCCACGGGCCATGTAATTTGGCAAATTCATAGTCTGCCTTTTTGGTAAATCGCACTAGATAGTATCCATTCGGCATTTGCACCAAGTCCATAGCTGCTTGGGGCTTCCAAATCGTCTGAAGGCGACGGAGCAAATAGGCATAGTGCACGAGTCTTCCCAGCACTTTGATGATCAACGTGCGGAGCCATGGTTTATATAGTTGAGCTTTCTCCATTTTCGTCAGAGGCACTGTGGGACAATCCGGGTCTTCCTTATTCGGATCCACTTCATCGTCATCAGAAATGTCTCCTTCATCGTCGGAGTTGTCGTCAATATTATCTGGCATGGTCGGCGTTGCATTAGTAAGGGTTTGTAGATAAGAAGATTTCTGATTTGGGAATAGCGATGGCCGCTGGGGATTGTTCTGTACAATCTTGCGTTTCCATAACCTCATCCTCATCCATTCCCATGGGATTCAGTGATGGCTTGCTCTTCTTCGTGCTCCGGTGCAATAAATCGACTTCTTCCAACGTAGCCGCGGTGATTTCGTTAGTCAATCTTGAAGATGCTGGTAGCATAGCCAAAGGAGTTAGGGTTTCCGCCGCCTGAGTTAATTATTCTATGAGAAGATAATTTAAAAAGAATGATTTTCACAAATTATGCACTCTTCATATTTATACCAAGAGGTTTGATAATCCCCCTCTTTTTAGACATTGAAGCGCCAACTAACATCATGGTCGTCCTTTCAATTGCTAAAAAAATTATAAAAATAAGAATATATGAATATATATATATATATATAAATAAAATAAAAGCAAAATATATATTTTATATGCAAATATCATATTTATGAATTATAAATATTGATAATATTCCGTAGATTATAAATAATATCATCTAAACATATCATATATATTTTCAACAAAAGAAATTAATAATACTAAATTGTCAAATATCATACACAAATAACCAAAAATATGCAAAAATGAAGTTAGCATGGTGTTTATCTTGGTATTTTATCACATATAAATGCCAACACATATTCCGATCATGTTGTCGAAATTAATAAAAAAGCAACTTGGTCCCGAGAGCCGTCCGTTTGAGGGGCCAAAATAGCTTTCGACTATGTTTGATATTGCTTTCTCAATTCTTAAAATCAATTTTCCTGATAAGAAACAATATTCATTCAGTAAATATAGAACTCTTTCTTAAAAACTGAAAAAGCTAGAGAAGTGTCTTTCAAGGTACAATTTATAATTTTTGAAACAGTAAATATCATAACTGAAATTAATTTTTTTCAACAAACAAATCCTAACTTTGATATATCCCTATTTTTCGTTTTTAGTTTTTTCTTTTTAATTATTCCTCGACTTCTAGAACTTCTCTCATGTATTTATCAAATAACTCGATTCTTTTTCCACGGCACTCTTTTACAGAACACTACTCCCAGATCAGATTCTTTTCGCCAGACCCTTAGACTCGGTCCAACATGTCAGTCCCCGTATCTAGAACCTCGACAATTTGGATTGGTGATGCAGCCATCAAAGAGGCGTTGGTTAGAATTCGATATTTACACAAAAATTGATTACAGAAGCTTTGCACAAATTTCGGAATCAAGAAAAGTGCCATCACTTGGGCTATACATTTCCAATTCCAAAATAATTTTCCTACTTGACGGTCGCTTTTACTTGGGTTTCTTTTCCAAGAATCAAGAGGGGTGATTGCAAACACCATGGGTTAATTTTCGGTTTTGTTTGTGTTTCAAACTTCACAAAATCAAAATGTTTAATCATTTTCAAAACTTTTCCTAATGTTTCGAAAATTATAAAAAAATCAAACTAGTTTTCATATTGTAAAGTATTCCGAAATTAAGTCGTTTTCTTTTTTGCACCGCCACAAAAGGAAACCTTTCAGGATTTCCGGTAAAAATGTACCAAGATTTTGATACTATGCAAACACTACAAGGTCATTTTCAAGTACTAGGAGGCATTAAAAAACAGTTCATTGCTGAGAATATTTTAGTGTTTGCACCCCCCCCCCCCCACCCCCCAACACCACCACACACCATAATGCATATATATGATATATATTCCAGTGCACGACAACCAAAAGTTCAGCGCCATTAACTTGTTAAACTCGACCACGACAGAATTAGAGCAAATCAGATGTCCGGAAATTGCTTTCACTAACCTAACCACATTTCTGCAAGCTCTCCATCGCAACTGGCTGCAAATTAACTCACCGTTTCATCACTCATAGCCGAAAACATGCCTCGACACTTTTTTTCAGCTTTGAGAGTTCATTTTTTTCTTCCTCAACAGCTTTGAAAATTCATTGCAGCTAAAATCATACACAAACAGCAGTTCTTAATAATTCAAAACATAATGATCAATGCGATTACAGTTCACTTTTCTTTATATGAACACAGCAACTACTGCTGGCTTGCTTGATCAGTATTGCCGTCCTGTACAGACATTATATAAACGTTTGCTGTTTCCTGAAATGAAATCTCATCACCATCTGTCCTAGCTAATTCATCACTGCCGCTAGAGTTCCTTTTCCTAATTTTAGTTACCAAACGAGTTACCTCTTTAGCCCCTGGTGACACCTCATCATTGTTTATTCGTTCAAATCGAACAGCGCTAACCTTTCTGGCATTCCCGGCTAGTATCTACACCAATCATATGAACTGTCATCAATAAGTATCCAACAAATATTTTCTAGTCGGTTAAGAAAGTGGAAAGGTGAAATTTGATCACTCGGAATGCTCCATTTGAAGTGTTTGGGACACTTTGCAAATTATACATGCTCTCATGGTACTTGTACAAGTCAATAGCAGCGTTACCAGGTACAGAATTCAATTCGAAACGGGCTATAAAATGGGTTGTGGAACGCTGTTTATGGTGGAAATTGGGTATGGGTACGAAGTAGGTTTTTTAAGCTTCGAATAAAATCAAGGACATAAGGACATGTTTATGATGGGGTTCGCTATGATTTAAAATTCTAATATTCAGGTAATGGGAATGCAGTGTGTTGTGTCAAGATTTAACACCTTCCGACCGGCGATCGCCTCCGAGGCCGAGCGACCGACTTACAGACCGAGCGACCGAGTCACTGCCGAGCGACCAAGGCAAGCCTGCCGATCGGTGACCAGGCGACCGAGCCTTAGCCCAGTGGACATGCTAGACTGACCAACCGAAGGGCCCAGGGCGAATCCCGGTGCCGAGCGATCGACATCAAGACGATCGCCTCTCAGTACTCGGCGACCGACCCTTGGCGATCGACCGTCTCTCGGCACCTGGCGACCTACCCTTGGCGACCGACCCTTGGCGACCTCCATCCACTGGCCGATGACGACCTCCGAAGACCATCCAGGGACGACCGCCTCATGTCGATCACCACCGATGGACATCCGGTCGGCAAAGGCCGAGCACCAGGACTGGCACCATGTGCAAAGGCCGGGACAAGATCCGCGAATCCCGGGCCATTGACCACAATCTGACAGATTCCCTCCACCAGCCGACAGGCCGCCGAAAGCTTGTCAGTAGGGCCACATGTTGACTGACTCCGGACACGTGATGGCTCCTTATTGGACCGCCACCGGGCGCCACCACGCATTGACTCTATTCGGACGGCCAAAGATCTTCCTCGACTTTAGCCTCGACAGTGAGATCGCCCCATTAAAGTATTGACCGGCAGCGATCGGCAGAATATTAAAATGGCCGCAGCGATCGGCGGCTAAAGGACAGGACCCGGCTGTCCCTATATAAGCATGGCTCCCAGACTTGTAAAAAGGATCGAACCTTTACCACAAAAAGGCAACACTTTCCTTCGCATTTCACACCATACAGAAGCAAATATACAAAGACTTGGCTAACATCCAACTCTTGGCAACAGCTTTCTTTCGGTCTTACTTCTCCCGGCCTTTTCTCCTCGAGCAGATTACCGGCGGGACGAAGAACACCGAGCTTCGCTCAAGAGCCGGATCAACAGAGTCTTCTTACACTCATTGTATTTAGATTTCTCTCATTAATACTTGTATCCACGAATATTTGTATTAATAACATCTCGCGAGAGCATTCAAGCCCGGGCCTAACAAACCCGGCAAATCTTGTATTATTTACCATCTCTCGGAAGTGCTCCCGCATTTGTTTGTTGTCCGTCTTCCAGCAGTATTAATCTTCGGATAAATATTTTGGGCAACAACAATTGGCGCTAGAAGAAGGGCGTCCAACCCTCAATTTTTCATACCTACCGTCCCGATTTAACACTCATCGTTTTGGCAGATACTTGAAGTGACACTCACCGCACTTCAAAGAAATCCTCCAGAAATCATGTCTTCGCATCCGCGAAGAAAGCCGCCGCTGCCGGCTGCACCTGCCTGCCCCGGGCCCGAGCCGCAGATGGTGGAAGGCGGCCGCCATGGCCAAAGACGCCGATCCCATCCCGGACGGCGGCCCGAGCCTCTCGCCGATCGATTCGAACCAATGAACAGATCGAAGAGGCCATAGCCGCCCTTCAGAACGACGAGTGCTCTCGACGCGCCTCCTGCCGCGCCTTGCCTCTCGCCGAAGATCTGCTTAAGCTCAAGGCACTACCGCCGAGCACCGCCAGAGGCTCTCGCCCGCAAGAAGAGGCGCTGGCACTGGGCACGCCTCTGTCTTCGATCGTCGGGCGCGACCCGACTCGCGACCGGGCGTCCGGCCCGGCTACGAGACGACGGAGTTGGTGTCCGTCACCAGAGCTCGGCCTACCCGGCCCCACAAGACGATCCAGCCGCCTCGGCTCCCGCCGCCAAATTCCCGAGGTCGGCAGCAGCGGGTCCGTAGATCGGCACACGATCGCCTCGGCCCCGCTCCCAAAGCCGATCCGCAAGGCCGAGCCGCGGCGATCGCCGCAATGCAACGCCGATCGACGACATGAAGGCGCTCCCCGCAATCCGACAGCGCTGAGGACGATCGCCCGCCAAGCGAGCCGCCGCGATCGACATCGAGCTCGCCGGCAGTGCAAAGACACGATCGCCCTCCTAAGACACCCGTGTACCAAGGGCGATCGGACCCCAAGCACACCCGCACAAGTTCAACATCTACATGACCGGTGTGGGGCATCGACGCGACCAGTGCCGAATGTTCCTCCGACACCGGACGACCTCGCCCACCGTGGTACACTTCATTGCCACCTCGGTCCATCGCCTTTAACGAGCCGGGCGCACGTCTTCACGGAACACTTCGCCACTGTGGTCGCCCGGCGGAAGGTCGCCATCGCATGATGCAAATCGACAAGGAGAACAGAGTCCGACTCGACTACATCGACCGGGTTGACATGATCATCCTCAACGGCGAGCCCGTAAGCGATGAGACCGCCTCTACGCCGTCCCCAGGAGGTTTTCGTGGTTTTTCGCCTATGTTCAGCATCTTACAAAGACCCAACCTACGACCTACGCAGCCTTCCGGCTAGAGCCGCAGATTTCTGTCTGTGCAAAGGCTTCTTCTCGGCAGAGAGTAGATCGATCGGCGCCGACGACGACCTCCGCCTACCAGGCCGATCGCTACTATCCAAGAGCCGGAGGACTCGCCACCGCCACACCCAACATTCTAGATAAGGATCGATTCCCGCCGATCGCCGATAGCCGACCTACGAATAAAGCGATCGGCCGCCGAGCGGCGATCGCTACCATTCGCCAGATCGCAACATCATCAAGAACCCGGTGGACACGATCGCCATCTACACCCAAAGATATAACATGACGGACTAAGGCATAAGATCGCTCCACCGCGCATCATAAAGCCATGGCCCCGGGCAACGATGGAACCGGGCCGCTTTGGCCATGCAAGGTCCTTTTCGGCCGAGATCGCCCGCCTTCGTTTAAATACGAGGCCGGCGTAGTCGGAGGGCCCTCCAACATTAATCTGGACTCATTCCACAACCCCGTCTCAACGCACACCGCCGAGGTCGGCCATCTCCATGGCCGGCCGAGGTGGAAGCAGAGCTAACAAGCCGCGGCGTGGAGTTGATTCATCCGACGCCGCCGCGCAAGGACTCCTCTAGATCGAGACCGCACGCCTTCGCTTAAAAACAAGGCGAGGCGCAGCCTAACAGAGGACCCTCATAATAAAGTGAGTCACGAGGCACTCATTGTCTTTGTGCACCAAGACACGGCCATGGGCTCACCCATCGATCTCCGCGACCGTGCACGATTCCTCAAGCAAGCGAAACCACCAAGTTTCCATGGGGATCGGCCAATGTTGTTTTGCAGTACAAGACCGAAAGATAGCTAAGCCAATCGACTATGTTAGCCCAAGTCCGAGTCCTAAGTCACCTCGATCGCCGTCCTCATCCATACACGATCACCAAGAAGAACCACCTCGCCCCATGTCTTCAACATAGAGCAAGTCGGGGCAATTGTTGTGTCAAGATTTAACACCTTCCGACCGGCGATCGCCTCCGAGGCCGAGCGACCGACTTACTGACCGAGCGACCGAGTCACCGCTGAGCGACCAAGGCAAGCTCGCCGACGGTGACTGTGCGACCGAGCCTTAGCCCAGTGGACATGCTAGATCGGCAACCGAAGGGCCTGTGGCGAATCCTGCCGAGCGATCGACATCAAGACGATCGCCTCTCAGTACTCGGCGACCGACCCTTGGCGATCGACCGTCTCTCGGCACCTAGCGACCTACCCTTGGCGACCGACCCTTGGCGACCTCCATCCACTGGCCGATGACGACCTCCGAAGACCATCCAGGGACGACCGCCTCATGTCGATCACCACCGATGGACATCCTTCGGCAAAGGCCGAGCACCAGATCGGCACCATGTGCAAAGGCCGACAAGATCCGCGAATCCGGGCCATTGACCACAATCCGACAGATTCCCTCCACCACCGACAAAGCCGCCAAAGCTTGTCGGTAGGGCCACATGTTGGCCGACTCGGACACGTGATGGCTCCTTATTGACCGCCACTGGGCGCCACCACTGCATTGACTCTATTCGGACGGCCAAGATCTTCTCGACTTTAGCCTGATGACCAGAGATCGCCCCATTAAAGTATTGGCCTGCAGGCGATCGGGAGAATATTAAAATGGCCCGCAGCGATCGGCAGCTAAAGGACAGGACCCTACTGTCCCTATATAAGCATGGCTCCCAGACTTGTAAAAGGATCGAACCTTTACCACAAAAAGGCTTCACTTCCTTCGCATTTCACACCATACATGAAGCAAATATACAAAGATTGGCTAACATCCAACTCTTGGCAACAGCTTTCTTTCGGTCTTACTTCTCCCGGCCTTTTCTCCTCGAGCAGATTACCGGCGGGACGAAGAACACCGAGCTTCGCTCAAGAGCCGGATCAACAGAGTCTTCTTACACTCATTGTATTTAGATTTCTCTCATTAATACTTGTATCCACGAATATTTGTATTAATAACATCTCGCGAGAGCATTCAAGCCCGGGCCTAACAAACCCGGCAAATCTTGTATTATTTACCATCTCTCGGAAGTGCTCCCGCATTTGTTTGTTGTCCGTCTTCCAGCAGTATTAATCTTCGGATAAATATTTTGGGCAACAACACAGTGAATAGTAAGAACATTTTTGTAGGACTCGAAATCCTACATTTTACTGTAAAAGTCAGAACATGCCTGAAAAATGTGGATGATGTTGTATTATTAAACTAGAGATAACCCGAGCCATAATGACACGGTGGCGGTGCCATAATTGGATTAAAATAATTAAATTACCAAATTACCTTGCTAGAAAAAAAACATGATGGTTCTCGAAAATCTATCGGCTGCCGATGGGCCATGCCGTTAAAAAAAAAAGGAAAAAGAAATTGGAGACACCGGAAAGCATGCCGGGGCCCAAAAAGAAAAAGAAAAAGAAAAAAAAAATGCTTCGCCGCAAGTAAGCAGACTGGCGCGCCTGCAGTTAAGAGAAAAACTGGCCGGCCACCGGGAGCGTACCAGCAACGAACCTGCCGAAAAGCAGGTTGGCGGGCCTATCGTTAAAAAAAGAAAAAGAAAAAAAATTGGGCGTGGCAGGCAGTGGCCCGTCGGAAAACAGGCCGACGGGATTGGCCCAAAAAAAAAACTGGTCGGCCACGCACACGTTGGAACAACTGGTCAATTGTTAAATTAGCTGGAGGTCTGTCAGAGATCCCCACTATAAAAGAATTTTAATTTTGAAGCTCAATTGTTAATTTGATTTAATATCCTAAAAGTATTTTTAGAAATTTATTGTTGTTGGGGCATACGAGTCTTCGTTTTTTGCAAATCGCCCGAGCCTTTTGACTGAGGCGGACGAGTCGACTCGATGCGAGTCGACTCGCTTGAGGCGGCCGAGTCTGTCCCTTTTTTTATTTTATTAGTTTTTTGACTTCCTGTCCTCTATTTTCTGTCTTTTCCCGTCCTCTCTTTTCTCTCTCTCTGTGACCCATCCCAAACTCGACTCTCTTTCTGTCTTTTCCCATCCTCTCTTTTCTATTTCTCTCTGTGACCCATCCCAAACTCGACTCTCTCTGTCTCTCGCCTGCCGCGACTCCCTTTGCCGCACCTCCCTCTTCTCCCGTCGGAGTCGGACACATCTCTCTTCAGGTATGTGTTTATTTTTGTTTTTCTTTTCCCACTCATCCAGTTCTGATTATCACCGAACAATGCATCTTTTTTTTTTTAATTTAGAATTTAACTTTGTTAAAATCTCTTGCTTTTATTTTCTTAAGTTCTGACTTTTTCTAAAAACATTTTTAGCTTATTAATTAGATTTGTTTTGGTAAACAGCTCTAAAAAATTTTCATAAACAACTCATTTTTTTTCTGGTAATCAGCTCTAAAAGTTTTTCCTAAACAGCTCGTTTTTTTGGGTAAACAGCTCGTTTTTTTTTTCTAGTAATCAGCTCTAACTTTTTTCCTAAACAGCTCTTTTTTTTTTTGGTAAACAGCTCTAAAAAATTATATAATCTACTTGCTAACAAAACTATATACTAATTTATAAACTTTTTCATTTTATTATGCATAAAGGAAAGAAATTGTTGGATGAAGAAAGTGAATGGGAGGATCTTGATTCGGAAGAGGAGAATGATAGGGTGATTAGACATGACGACTCCATGAATGATCTTTTGAGTGGTGATGAAGACGGAAATGAAGAATTTGATGAGTTTTTCAAACCATTGGGCACGGATGATTCCTTATTTAAATAGGCTACTAGGGAAATTTGATTGTGCTATTTCGTTCGTCACGACTTTTGGTTCAAGGACGCTTCTTTTGTGTTGTTTATATCGGTTTAACGATGAACTATGTATTGGCTTTGATGTTTTTATTCTAGTTTTTTGTTACAGTAGCAGTAGTATCAAGTATTGTTGTTGAACTTTGTTTTAGATAATTTTTTATATATTTTTTTAATTTTTTCGTTTCAACAAAGTTGAGGCGTACGCCTCGTTCCGCCTCCAGGCGTACGCCTCGCCTCATTTGCGCAAAACGACTCAAATACGAGTCGCGAATTTTAAAACATTGGACCTGGTGTTAAAAAAGTTAAAACAAAATAAAAAACTGGTCGGTAGCAAGAGGTCTGCCGGCGGCAGCACCGCCGGAAAAACTGGATGGCGGGCCTAAAATATTAAGAAAGAAAAACTGGCCAGCCGTCGGAGGTCGCCCAGCGGCAGCCCCGTCGGGAAACATTCCGGAAGGCCTGCAATTAAAATAAAATGGCCAGCCGCCAAAGGTGTGCCGGAGGCTAGAGGCGGCCCCGCCGAAAAAACTGATTGGTCGGAGGTCCGTCGGAGATCCCTGTTAGGAAAGTACTTCTTGAAGAACTGAGAGTTGTTTTTAATTTTATATCTAAGGGTATTTTTTGAAATTTATTGTTGAACATTTTCTGATAACGTAAAGCGGAGGGGAGAGGAGGGTACAATAGGCTTTTCAAGTGCGGACTACCACCAAAAAACATTGTTGTCCTTTATATTATAGACTAAAGATAACTGTGCCATAATGGCACGGCGGCGTAATTGGATTAAAATAATTAAATTACCAGATTAACTTGTTAGAAAAATTGGTCAGTCAGAGGTCAATCGGAGATCCCTGTCGGGAAAGGATTTTTTTTTTTTTTGAAGACCAGTTGTCCATTTTGATTTAATATTCTAGGGGTACTTTTTGAAATTTATTGTTAATGAACGTTCGAAATTATTATTATTAAATTCAACACAGAGGAGGAACGGGTACATTGGTCTTTTCAAGTGCGTACTACGACTAAAAAGCACCATTGTCCTTTATATTATACTTCCTCCGTTCTCTTATTATTGCAACGTGTTGACTATTACACTATTCACATACTCTTTTTTGACCATCTTTTGTGATTTATACACATGAAAAAATATAGTTTAGATTCATCTCGAAATATACTTTCAAAATATCAACTTTTTATAATTTTTAAAAATAAAGAATTGACGATATTAACAATCGAAGTTGTGCATTGGCAAGCGTGAAAGTACAGATGTTGCGGTTATAAGAGAACGGAGATAGTAGATAGTATTTAGTTGTATTATCTAAAAATAAAAATTCGAGAGACACAGTAATGCAAAAAGAGCGGAGAGAGAAGAGAGAGATGATGTGACATAATGTAGATATAGGGTGGGTAACGAGTTGTTAATTAACAATGTTCTAAAAGGCGCTAGGCGGTAGGCGGGCGGACGGGGACCGTCTAGCGCATAGGCCTTGGAGGCGGCGCCTAGGCGGCTAGGCGCTAGGCGTTTTTTTTATATATTTTATATTTTATTTAGTTTTATATATGCATACAAAATGCATAATAATATTCTTTTCAAAAATAGTCTTGGAAAAAAACAACATTCCAATAGTCTTGAAAAAAAAAACATTCAAAAAGCAAAAGTCACAAATTAAAGTCAATTTTCCATGTCTTCCTCATCTCCATATCCTTCCTCCAATATATGTTCTCCATCGGACTCATAGTCATACTCTTCATCATTTTCCTCCTCTTCCGAGTCATCATCCGACACAAAGTCTTCTTCATGGAGCACTCTTGTTACGATGTTTCTAGCACTTCTTCTAGGCTCTAGCATTTCATCCGCTCCGGTTGTTTCCCCAACCATCTCCCAAGTAAGATCCGAACCGGGCTCAACTTCATCATCATCACATTCAACAATCCATGATTGTCCAGCGAAGAAAACACGTTTTTGGACAAAACGTTAAAAAATAAAATACTAAAGGAAAAAAAATCTGGACAGATGGAAAAAAAATCTGGACAGAAAAGGAAACCTAGGACCCGCCTAGCCCGCCTAGGACCCGCCGAGCCGCCTGGCAGAACCGATTAGGGGGTAGTCGGGGCGGAGGACCACCTTCTAGCGCCTAGGCGGCCGCCTAGGCCGCTTTTTAGAACACTGTTAATTAAGGATTTGAAACTTGAACTTTAGCAAATACAAGAATTGGGATTCAAGATCCAATCATTATTTTGAACCCTAGGATAAAAAGGCCTAACATAGTCGCATCACTTGGGAAAACAAAAGCCCAAAGATTTTGAGATCTAAAGCTGACCAACAATGCCTCAAGTACAAGTTTAGGATTTTCGAACTCAAGTATTAAAGCCTGGATCTGAAATTAGGCTCAATTGGATGGGGCTTTTGCAGCAGAGGAAGAGCAATGTGGTTCGCCACCTCCCCTGAAATGGATCACTAGTGGCACCACTCCAAAACACGTTTGAACCGCTACTGGAATGAAGAAATTAGATCAAGGTTTTTGACTTCAAACGGCAAACCAGGTAAAAATGGTAAATAACAACACCAGGACAACTCTAATCACAGAATAACATTTGTTGCCAGCCATGATAGAACTCAACTTTTTCCACTAAATTGGACACTGCCAAATAAATCCGCCATTGAGTGTCCGAAATTCTATTGCTGGCTCACCTAGTTTCTTTATATTTCACTGTAAATGCATTACCTCACCTACCTGTCAATGTAGTGGAATACTTCTCTACTACCCGAAACTCTCATAAACGGTCCTTTTTTTAACTTACTCGGGTTAAAAATAGAAAGAGAAGGAAAGGATGATGGAGCAAAGAGGTAAGTACAATAGATGGCGCACCTCAAGTTTAAATATTTGAGTCTTCTCAATATTTGAATCTTGGAGGTCAGATTCTGCCCCATTATAATCACCATGATCTTCTCGATTAGCTCTTTCAAGAACCACTTTTATGGTCTCACCTGTCCTTGGAATATATCCAAATGCCTCGCAGACAAAACCTGAAACTGTTTCGTACTGATGACCCTGTATGAGAAAACAAAAATGTCAGCAGGCATGAAATGTACCTTAAAAACTGCCCTGAATTCTATTGTAAATACTTATGGGCTGTTTTCTCGTTAAGAAGATGGTATAATAGTGTTCCTAAGACATATCATATTTAGTTAATTTCATTATAAGTTCCAGAAAAAACGAAAAACCTGTAAAAATGGATAAGAATCGGAATAATTGATTATTTCAGTTAATAATCAGCCTGCCGGCCATACTCCATTAATCACTTTTAGATTCAACAAAGAATGATCAGCAAATAACCCAATACATACTCGTGCATTGTAATAAGTTCTTTCATATAGATTTTTGTGCCACGATTGCAGTGTATCAAATAATGCAGAAATCCTGGTATAATATACAAGGAGTCAGGAGACCTGCAGTGCCTGCATTGAACTACCTCATGCATTTTGATGTTAAGATCTTCAGAGAGCTGATCGATTGATGTATTAGCATCCACGTCATATATGCCCTCAGCACGCATAACAACATAACCAGTTTTTTTCTGGATTTCCTCCTATCACAGAGCAAAATACAAGGTGAAACGTTTTTAGCACATGTAATCTATTCATGGTGATCCAGTATCACCACCAAGTTTTAAATTAGCAGCCTAAAGCCATAAACCAATCCAAACTACACCTCTGAACCTATAACTTGAAGCCTTTCATCTTTAGAGAGCAAGAGAGCTCTAATCAAGTACTCCCTCCGTCCGTGAATCAAATTCCCGATTCCCTTTTTTTGTTGTCCGGGAATCAAATTCCCAATTCACTGTTTGTACCACTACAACCTTACCCTTTACACAGAATTACACCAATTGCCATTACTGGACCCACCCCACAAAAATAACCCAACACAATTAACCCACTAATTAACACCCTAATCAACCCAGCCCATTTTAACACCCTTACCGGCCCAAATTAACCAACCCAAACTCAACCCCTATTCCACGAAAGATACTGCTCCAGCCAAACATGTGGATCTCTCTACTCGGCATTGGAGCAGGTGCGGTTCAGTGCGGTGGCTGTCGGAGTTCTGAGAGAGGAGCTCGCTCGCTCTCCTCTCTCTACTACATCCTTCTCTAAAATCAGTGTTGAACTCTTTGGTCGTCGGCGCATTTCTCCGGCGCTGGCGACGATTGCGGGGGTTTGTGCTCTATCTCGACCGGAGGTTCCAGCCATGGCCGTCCTTGACTCTCCGTTCTTGTGCTCTGTGTGCTTCGAGAGAGAGAGAAGCTTCGCAGGTCTACATTCCAGCCACCACCACTGTCGCCGGAGAATTGATTCTTCTGGAGGTAGACATTGTGGAGGGATTTGAGGTGGGGGAGGTCGGCAGGGATGGGGCCGGAGAGGAGGTTGGAGCGGAGGCTGGGGACTCTGAGCTGGGTAAGTCGGCCGAGGGAATTGGGGGGAATCTGGCTGAGAGAGAGAGCAGCGCTTACTTTGGATAGAGAGAGAAGAGGAGAGAGAGAGAGAGAGAGAGGAGGAGGGGAGAGAGAGCAGCGCGTACTTTGGAGAGAAAAGAGGAGAGAGAGAATTCCACTTTAACAATTAAAAAAATAAAAAATGTAAAGGATTAGTAAAAATAATCCCACAATTAACAATACCCCTATCTTCTAACTTTTATCCTATATTATTCCACTTTATCACTTTTCTTAATCACCGTGTCAGTGTCACTTCGAGAATTTGATTCCCGAACGGAGGGAGTATATATTATTTCGCTATAAGCTTGCAGCTTACAATTTAAACAAAAAAACATAGAAAAGTGTGACATCACTGAAGTAGAAAGATTTGCCTTCGGTGAGGTGGTAATAGGTCTCCTCTATCTAAAGGAGGTCTGAGGTTCGAATCCTTTCCCACCGTACTTCCCACTTTGTCAAAAGATTCGAACTTACCAGAAAAAACGGAAAAGAAAGATTCACTGATATTAATCAGCAGATGTTATAGATGATATGATATTAGCATCCTGAATACCAGTTACATTCGAGTGCGCCTTCATTTCTAATTCTCTGCTCCAAAAGTATCAATGCCTATGTCCCCAGTACATCCAACGACTGGATGCCGATTGCAGATCATAGAAGTGAAGTTGTCTCTACTGTTTCTGGGTAATCCTTGTACCCGGAACAGCCCCATTCGTGAATAAAAGTTGATTTTTTTAACGATCAAATAAAAGATTATATCAGTGGTGACAGGACACAAGTACCGAAAACCAGCATAGTGTCGCAAGTATCAGTATCAACTGCGAGTTAAGAAATCAGTATAATGAAAGAACCTTACCTTTGAATCATTTTCATCAAAGATTTCACCAACAATTTCTTCAACCACGTCTTCAAGGGTCACTATCTGTTACAGCATTACAATATTAAATTTATATATATATATATATATATAAATATATATAGAGAGAGAGAGAGAGAGTATTGCACAAGCCTGAAACTTGCTTACAGCAGAAAATTAGGCTTTTAAGGAACAAACGGCGAAGAAGAATAGCTTACACCAACAGTTCCTCCGTATTCATTCAGAACAACAGCCATGTGTACCTTCCTGATGCGGAATTCTCTAAGAAGATTCCAAACAGACATTGAATCTGCAAATATTATACGGATATATAGATACAGAAGGCATCAGCTTTTATGTTATAAAACCAGAGACGAGAGATCACTTCAAACCAAGAGAGAAAAGTGAATCAATCTGAAATTGTAAATTTATTTCTTGAAATGACGAGATTTTGAGTAGTTGAATCATGTTCAATGATATACGTGTTGATTTTTACAATATAATCACGTAACTTGACATGACTATAGCAATTATCTCAATTCATCGTTGTCTCATGATATTTTTTATGTAACTGGAAAATCCTATGACGGTAGCGGTTTTGGAATTTCATCTCATTTCTCATTCGTTTGAAGGTTGCGACAGGAAAGTCATCCAGCGTAAAATTTGCCACTTTGCTTATCGTATGAATTTATAGTGTTAACTAATTTTAGACAATTAATTGACACTATAATCTTCATGTCACTGATCCCAACATAGTCGGGATTAAAGTGCAATTGATGATGATGATGGTGACGAGATATTGAGTAGTATTTGGCTTCAAAATCATACATGACAAGATCAGTGTCTTCAGTTGCGTTGCATAGGCACATAGCATTTTTGTACACAATTGTGGAACGCATAGCGTATGTAATTCGAACATGACATTTATTAAGTAAAAAAATGAAATAATATTCCTGTATAAGAACAATAGCCAAATAACCAAAGTAAATAGCCATGAAATAATTTCAAACAAACAAAACATCCTAGAATTCTTATAATAATCCAAAATAACAAACTCAAATAAGTCACAATATGAAAATATTCAATCCTAGAAACACTTAGAAATTCTAATTTCTAATAGTGACCCGTTCAGATGTGTGATGTGCCCTGCTATTCTGCCTCAAAAAAGTGTTTTTGACCCGTTCAGATTTTTTCTGTGGCTTATGTACTATTCAGCGGAGGTTTAATTAGGATTTTCTATCCCGCTGGCAGCTGCTTTAAGTAAGTAAGGTAAGTAGAAGTTTAATTAGGGTTTTCTACCTTTAACCCTAATAGAGCAGATAACCCACGCAATCGCGTGTATAGCGCGCGCAACAGCGTTCACGGAGCCACATCAGCCGTCCGCGCGCAAATCAGGACTGAGCGCAACTGGACCAGCGCTACTTAGTGTTTTACAAAAAAAAATGCGCTGAAGTGCGCTACAGCGCGCGCTATTCAACGCTATTAAAAACACTGGACGAGATACATCATCAATGGTGGTCTATAGATCTAACCATGCTTATCACGACACCAAGGAGGAGGGTGGGGGGAAGGGGAGGGGGTGGGAGGTTAGGGGGAAAGGGGAGGGGGTGAGAGGGAGGAGGAGATGGAGGAGACACTGGACTACTGGAGATATGAATAAACTGCTGCCGGGAGAGATGGAGAGAAGAGGCCCAATTGGGAGGACAAGATGGAAAGACGCGCAAGTTTTAATAATTTTAACCCTTTCTTATTTGGATCCGATTTTCCGGGTCGGGTATCGGGTAAAAAAAATCACCATCTGGAATCCATAAGTCGATGGACGGCTTGTCACAAAATCCGACTGGACGACTAGCTGTCAACAACTTACTTAATAAGCATGGATCTAAGTACTAAATAATTGGGGTGACCAAAAGTATTAGGATTATAGTCCAATTCTTCACGAATAACCGTCTAATACAGTTATCTAGTTCATTCATAACTCCAGTCATGTTTTTTGAGGAACTAATATGAAAATCAGAAACGGGAACTTACCAGGAACAAAGTATGCAGGTTTGTGCGCCATATCTCCCACCACAGAACTTTCTAGAAGTTCCCCCTTCAAAACCAAACCAAACAGAATACAATTTTGCATGCTATTAGATTCTTTGTACAATCAGAAAATATTAAGGAACAAAATTCGAAACAAATAAGAACACAGATTAGGAATTTCTGACCTTCTGCACATAATCCAGAAGATCCATTCCGTATGCGATACCAACAATGTTGTCAATTCGCTCCTCAAAGACAGGCACCCTAGAAACAAGCACACACTTCTCAGACTAATCACAAAATGAAGAACTGAGAGAACGGGAAGCTAACCTGGAATACTGATGATCCACCCATGAATTATGGAAATCAACAAGTGTTGCACTGGCATCTATGGCAACAACATCAACAAGAGGTGTCATCACCTCTCTAACATGCGTATCTTTAATCTCCAATACATTTTCAATCATGTCCTGGCAAAGTCAAATCTCATATTAGACGTTACCAACTACAACATGTGGATAAGATATAATCCAATATAAATATTTTGTGCACTGCGAGTTACATTTGGCACATTATACAATTCACAATTATGAACTGAAATGAACCTTCTATATTTGTTGTATTTTACATGCTAGATAGTAGAAAATAATGTTGCAACACAAGGTACACTACCCTAACCCCTCGCGAAAATGTTTGTCAACATGATAGAACGCACTAATTACCTGTTCTTCCTCCTCAATTGCCCCACTTAACTCTGCTCCACGTAACATCAATTTTAGTTCGTCCTCGGTTACATATGGTTCACTAATACATAAAAATAAGCAAGGTAAGCAATATAACGGGGCAACTAGAGAAACAAGTAAAACCAGAATCACTTAATAACATAAAAGTTCAGAAGCAAAAAGGTAGCAGAGTGCTGATTACTGTACGAAGGATTATTTACGCATATACAATCAATACAAAAAAATCAATGATTATAAGTACATACTTTATTCTTCAGGCAATTGAAGAAAACATTTAAGTTTACTATCACTAATAACAGTGCTTTGACAAGAAATTATTGCTATTAGCATAAATTTTTCCCTTCATAATAACATTCAGCTCCTGTACATTGTTTTAAAACAAAAACCACTGGAAACAAGTGTTTGACATCTCAAATGTTTGAAAAGGCGAAGGCGTATGCCTAGGCATTGGCCTGCCAAAAAGCGAGGCGTAAGCCTTGAGGCGCCGAGGCGTAAGCACTACGTGCTTTTTTTTCCAGGTATAGAATAACACCTAAATAATAATCCCTTAATCAAATAAACTTCAAATACGTAATAATACAACTTAAGCAACATATATAAAGTTTAAAAACATAAAAAATTCAACCAAAACAAAATGAAATAACATAAGTTCAACGATACAAGCCACAAGTTCAACCTGAAAGAAAATTCAACAATAAATGACTAAGTGACATCTTAATCATCAGATTCAAAGGATTCACATCGAAAATTGACACCCTCAAACTCCTCGGAATTCATTCCTTCCCCACCAAGTTCCGTATCCGCAAGCACATCACTATCCAAATTGTCCAAAGTATCCATGGAGATGGGGAATCGCCCACTACCGAATTGCCTAGGTAGGATAACATTAGGTAGGATAAAAGGTAGGTAGGTAGATAACTCTTATATGCGGGTTCCCTTTTTTTATTTATTTTTTCCTTAGTTTACTGCTGAAGGGGCGGGATAAAAGGTAGGTAGGGTTACATTTTTTTTTCCTTACCTAACTGCTGAAGGCGGCGGGATAGTGCAGGACGCGTTTTTTCTTTTCTTTTTTTTTTATATTTTCTGTCAACCCTGAAACGACGTCGTTTGACGTGATTTTTTTTTAAAAAAAAACAAACACAGACTGCGTCCGCTTTCTGCAGAAAGCGCTGAAGGCGCACGCGATGCCTCAGAAGCGTGCGCCCTGTCCCAAAAGCGACCGCCTTTTGTGTTCCTCGCAGATCGCCAAACGCCTAGAAGCGTTTCCGGCGAAAGGCGCTCTGAGGCGCGCTTCAAGGCGTGCGGAGCGCCGCCTTTTCAAACACTGGACATCTCAAAATACTGTCAGCGCGATTGAAGACATTATAACCCCCCAAAAGTAAAGACAATAAAGGAGAATAGAAAGTGATAAAAGAAGTGAAACAAAATTTCAATCAGTGATAACCCACCTTCTTCCTTTCAAACCTAGCAATTTTAGCATCCCCATCGACAAATATGTTACAACTCTGCCAACAGGATAAAGTACCAGTGAAAGCCACGCCACTGGTCTGACCTAAAGGCAACAGAAATAGCACTTTACAAAAAAATACACTAAGGCGTATTTTTCACCAGTTCATTTTCTTTTATTTATTTCTTTAGGCAGATTGCACAGGAAGATCGCTAATTCATTTTAATCATAGTTTAACTCTCATTCTCAAAAATGTACCAGCTCAAAACTTACCACAAACCTAGCAACCTCAGTGGCATTGTGAACAGCTATACTTTTTGGAGTAATTTCAGTGAGGAGCAGAACAGCAACCTGGCATTACTAGTAGTTTCAGGCTAACCAAGCACTTAGGGGAAGGAAAAAATTATATAAAAACTATAACTACAAGTGCATGTTTAGCAGTGTAAAGATTCATTTTGTAGCACAGAAGGAATTAACATTAAAATCTCCTGCATTAGCCCATTACACACCTAATGGCATAAAAAAATAAGACATATAGAGCATATAAGCTAGGGAGCCGTATCATAACCCAAAACCATGGTCAAAGGTGAAGGGTTGACTCCCACTTATATAGCCTTCCACACTTTCATGTGGAACTGATGTGGGATATCATAACAGAATCCCTTATCTACTTGAGGTCAAGACTCTAAAACAATTGAAATAGATTTATCACCTTATTTAGAGTACATAAAGACGACGTAATCTCAACAATCAAATTACTTCATAATGAAATTCAGTAATGAAAAAAAAAAAGCATAAATGGTACACAATTTTTCAATATGACTACGAAATCAGTACTCCATTTAAATTGCGGCCTAATTGCAGATGATATCTTTCAGAAAGAACAGCATTCGCAAGACCATATTCATACTGCAAATCAACAGGGTTCCAATCTCAATCTGAATGTTTACGAGTGAAAAAGTTTAAAAGAATTTCTGGGCATACTGTCATGACTCCAGTAGCTGCACTCACACCAGCTTCACCAAATATAGCTGTGGCAGCTTTAGTGACTAATGCTGTAGCACCAATATTCACCACTCTGAGCAAATAAAATATCTACAATAAGGAAACATGTCACATTCAAAAGAAGAAAACAGCAGCTAGTCAAATCACAAGAAGAGCAGTACGTGGTGCCAATGAGTATTGTTGTCAGAAATCGAGTAACATCATTTCGTAGCAGTTTAAATACACCATTCTCAGACTCTTTTTCAGCCAATTCCCGCACCTGCAGTCAGCATAGTAATTATTAAAATTAATACATTCATAGTGATATTTTGGATTCTCACTATAGGACAGAAAACGAATCTACTAGAAAGCAAATGTAAATTCCCACTAGAAGCAGCAGAAGCTATCTTTTATGAGTCAATTAGAACCATCGGGCTCTAACAGAACACAGTGCAGTAAGTATAATTATACATCTTAAGAACTACATTGCAGCATGAGTTCCTAGCAGCTATATCATATGCATGAAACCACTCAAATGGTTCGATCAGATCACGAAAATACAATACCACAGCATTGAGACTCTGGACACCGCCAAAAATATGATCAAAGTAAAAGAGTTACTATCAATCTAGAATAGCCATGTTTCCTAATGCTCAGTAACAACAAATTATTTGGAACTCAGTAACTCACATGATATTCTGAGTAATAGACCTAACAACAGCCACCTTACTCTAAAATGGACGAAGTTACATAATGCCTTCTTATTTTCTGATGACAGCAGCAGGGATATGATTTCAATCCCTGAAGTGTAAACTACAAATACCAACCATATTCTCTGCAATTAAGCTTTGAGAATGGACAGAGAAAACGTTCATGTCACTTTTACTAGAGCCCCTTTAAACACAGCATGAAAAGGTGTACTCGAGATCACAAAAGAAACATCCACGCGTCCAGCTAATGAAACATTTGGCAACTCTATAACCTGAATATATGACTTTCCACAAAAAAGAGATCCCAGTTTAAATTCTGCATACCTTCCAAGGCCAGAGAGTGGTAATGGAGGTCTCTGCCATAGAGAAAAAGGCCGAGAGTCCTAACAGAGCCCCAAGAATCAATCCCTGCTCTCTGAGAACCGTCAGAACCTGCAACACCTTGGGCAATGAGCTCCTCAAGGCCAACAAACTCCGCTCCCAAATACCGTACCCCACACTAGCAACACCCTCCACCGCCAAAGCTTTCCGGCCACTAAATATTAATACGATCCTGATAGCCGTTGCAGCAATGGCTAGCCCTCTCACCGTTAGAACCTCCTCAGAACTTGCGGCTCTCATCGAATTATCAGTACCATCATTCAGACTACTGGTTTTAACGGAAATCAAACGAAAGGGAGGCCTTTTACTTGAGTTGAAGAAAATTATTGGGGAGTTGTAAGGCGGCGTGCAACAGGCCGCGCAGCTGAGTCTTCTGGGGGAGAATCTTAGGGATAGTTTTAGTAAGGGATTACGCAGAACGAGGTATGAGGGATACGACTTCTTAGTGAAAATGGGTCGGTGGGGGATTGGCATTTCAGACGCGGTGGCTGCCGCTGCCCCATCCATGAAATTAGTGAATAAATAAACTGGAATTAATTACACAGATTCAATATTTTTGGGATGGATTGAGGTAAGAAAATCTAGGGCTTTCTGCGGAGTTTAAAGAGGTGAAATATAGCCGCTGACGAGAAGCACAACGTGTTTGTTTGTTTGTTTTTGTTTTTTTTTTGTTTTTTTTTTTGAGAGCTACGACTGACGACTTTTTAGATGTTCTCTATCTTTGTTTAGAAGGAAAGTACTCCGGCAAGTTGCCATCGAGGAACGACTCCTATACCCCCCTGTGAAATGGGTAAAAGGAGGTAGTTTAAAACCAGTTGATGTTGTGGAGTCAAAAAAATTTTATTCTTTGATTCTATATTATAATGAAATAAAATAAAATGACTCACTAAATTGGTTGTACTTCTTTTTCTCATGAAGTACTAGTCATTCCATGCAATTCTCGATACAATTTTCATTTTGGATCATCCGGAAACAGCCTCTCTGTGTTAAGACATGGGTAAGGCTGCGTACATCCAATCCCCCCTTACCCTACTTTTTGCGGGAGCCGTTGAGGCATTGAGGTAATGTTGTTGTTGTTGTTTAGAACTAACTGAAAAGTTAGTTGGTAGCTGGAAAGATAGCTGGTAGCTGGTTAACTATCTGATAATCTAGCTGATTATGTAGCCGGTAAACTAGCTGGTAAACTAGCTGATTTTAGTATAGGTGTTTAGCATATTAACTGATGAACTAGCTGGTATTTTATAAAATGACATAAAAATGTATTACTCTTTTTTCTTTTAAACTTTCTCATCATATTATTAGTCCATATTTTTATAAAATAAAAGTACAACACATTTTTCTCAAATTATTCAAATATGTATTCGATGTACTTTAAAGAGAGACGATTGTATTAATCATTATATTAATTTGCGAAGAAGTACACAATAACAAATGATATAATAAAGGTTCCAACAATATAAAAGATTAGTCGAGATACAAAATTCATGACAAGAGAATAACGCAGATACACCGATCGTTGCTTATGTTTATATTTAGGTCAGGGATATTTTTGGAATGGAAAAGACAAGAAGGAGCTTTTTTTTAAAAAAAGTTAACTTTGTTAGCTTCTCAACCAGCTAGCTGGTTTAAGAAGCTACGTGTTCACGTAACGAGCTTTTTATCAGTCAATGGTCAAAGAAGCTCCTGAAAGCTAAAAAGCCAGTGCTAAACACAGCCTACGACGATGTGGCAAGGGCCCTCTCAGCCGTATGCAGAGGGTCACATCTGATTGGTTCCAAAGGCAATTAGCCAATTTATCTCTGAATTTCAGTGCCGACTGTCAATATTTTATTATTAAAATATTTATATATTTTAAAAAATATAGTTTTTTTTCTCGGCATGTCTATTTCTAATATTGATTAAATTAAGGGGGTGTGTTTAGTTAAAATTTTAACGGAATTTGATAGATTTTAGAGTTTGACGAAATTGGTAGATTTTAATGGAGTTCAATAGACTTTCATAATTCTCTTTGGTTTCAATGGACTTCTATCTATTAGAATTCTATAGACTTTAGTATATCTTTATGGACTTTGATGAATTTCTAATGACTTTATTTTTTTCTCAAAAGATAGTCACCACAAAAAAAGCATTTATTAGCATTCTATCTTAATTGATAGTTGTTCTATATGTGATTTCCAATAAATAGTTATGTATAATAGATTTTTTAATTAAACTTAAATAGCTATTGCAAATAGAAATTTTACAACAATTTGATATAATTTAACGAGAAAAACTAAAAAACTACCCCATATTAAAAAGAATAAAACATATATCAAGTTATTAAAGTAATGAGTATATATAAAATATTTAATTATAATTTGAGAAACATGTGAGGAGCATCGGCATGCGTCAATTGTCCGAGCTCAACAAGTGATAGCCCATTGAAATGAGTTGTTGTGTAAACTTCAGGGGGAGCATATTCCACATGATTCTGGCATTTATAGTTGGTACGTTGTGCTCTTTTTCCTCACCAAGTCTTTATTTTTTTCCCACGGGGTTTTGTTTGACTTGGAGATATTTTCTACCGAGCCAACGTCTTATGCACCATGATTGTATTAGCTCGACACCCGAGGGAGTGTAAATCACAAATGACTCTATTTGAAATTTCTTTATAAATGTTCATCTATTAATGATATCAGTTAGGGTTATAAACTAATCAATTTTTTTATTCGATTCGTGATTCAAATTCTTTTAGCTCGGTTCATATTTGTTTTCTTCGAATTCGAATTCGAATTTTACTTTATATTCGTTGAAATATAAAATCAGAATAGGACTGATGATATTCGATTCGTTTTGTTAATGAACATATAGTTCGTATGTATTTATATATAATATCATTAATACAACATTATTTATATATATTATTATATAACTGAAAAGAAAATTTTTTGAATTGTACTGCAAAAATTCATTATACTCTAAAAAGAAAATCATATTGAATACTCGAATGAAATTGAATAAATCGAAAAATCATATCGAATGGAACTCAAATCAATTTTTAATATTCGAAAGAAAATTCGAATCGAATAGTTTGAATAGTATGACGAACGCGAATACAGTGATATACGCTTCGATTCTATTCGACCCTAATATCAGTACAACTATATGTTAGGAATATGCCCTCGAATGACACTCAGAGGATGAGAGAGTGAGAGCATTGTATTGTAATTATGAATATTAAATTTAATAGGACATTTATTATTTCTATATTATTGTATATGACTCGCATTGTGATTTGGTATATAGAATAATAATCCTTGGATTTGAGAGCAAGCATTCCACTCCTTATGGAGATAAGGAGATAGACACTGGAAGTGTTTACGGCTCGAATGCTTAACTGGTTCGCAAGTCGATAAAACTTAACTAGGCGGAAGTTTAGAAAGACTTTGTATAAGGTGTACTTTTACATGTAGAGTGTCTATGTTCACTAAGGGTTAGTGGGAGCACACATTATTAGATATGCTAATGGGATTAGTATACTCGAACAAGACTCACCTCGATTCGATCACATGGATTTCAATTTGGGATTGTCAGTGATTGAATCGAGAGGTTGTGATAGGTATACATGAACCTTCGACTTGAGGTTTCAGTAGGAGATGTGCTTGTGACGTAAAGTTAGTCATTAGAGTAGTTCGATCTAATCACATGTTGGTGGGGTCAACTCCGAAGTGCAACTTAGTGGTCAAGTAGCAGTCTCTACTGAATACCATGATATGATCCTTTCTCCTGTAAATGAGCAGGTAAATGTCTTATGCGATTGAATCTCCAAATTACAAGAAAAATGGAAATTTATTAAAATTGATCATTCATTGTGCCTTGAAAATAAATAAATTAAAGGATGATCTTTTAAAAGCTCAAAATGAACTAAAGGATTTAACGAACAAATTTTCTCTGGGAAATGAGAAATTTGAAAAATTACTAAGTGTTCAAAAATTTTTGTTAAATAAACAAGGTTTAAGTTTCAAACCAAATGATAAAAATGAATTCTTAAATTTAAAAATACCTAATTGTGATAAATGTTTGAAAATCGGCCATCGTTTTACTAATTGTAAAAGCCCAAGACGAACGAAAAAAATAAAGAAAATATGGATTCCAAAAGGAACCATAATACCAAATATTATCTACTTACCAAATGAAAAGCGACCAAGAGTCGGATGGATCCCCAAAATTCAAAATTAATTATTTCATCAAATAGTATTCAAAATAATTGTTATTTAACTCGGGGGAGTTATTGTTTTCAAAAGGGGATATTTTTAGGGGGAGTATACCTATTTATTTTCATAATAATTTTTTATCGATTTTATGTTTTTCATGCACTTTTTGCTAATGACAAAAAGGAGGAGAATAAGAGTGGGGAGGAGAAAACTAACAAAACAGACAAAGTCAAAAACTTTGATGTGTTCCTAAACCCTAAACCCTAAAAACCCTAAACCCTATCGAACTGTTGTTGTTTTGTCATCATAAAAAAGGGGGAGATTGTTGGAATATTTTATTCTACATATTCAAATTGAGGTTTTGATGATAAGTTGATAAACAAATAAAAACAACAATGAATCAAGAAGAAGTCAGAGATGCAAAAGCTGGACAGAAAAGCAAAGAACCATTCATTAACGCACGTTATAGAATAAGCTAGTGCACGCTAGTCATTAAGACAGAAACTTCTGTATTCTGCATCGAAGCAGATAACGCACGCTAGCACATAATCTAGCACACGCAACATGACTATGTTAATGCACACAAGTCAGTTAAAATAACGTACGCTATGGTCGTTTGAATTATGAATTCGAAATAAATCAATCTGTTGGATTGATTCTAGAAGGTCAACTGAATGTAACAGATATATCATTAGCGCACGCTACGGTGGTTAGTAACCATGCAACGTAAACGTCTACAACACATCTTAGTACACGCTAAAGGAAGATATAGCGCACCCTAAATAAGGACAGGGAGCAACGGCTAGTTTGGCTCTCAAGCCTATAAATACCAATGCATTTGGTATTATTTATAACAACAACTTCAAGCAAAGTATACATACATCATATATTGTTATATTCATTATTGTTGTTGTAATCGAGCTTAATTCATAAGTGTTCGAGTGTTTAATTCACTCAACCATACACGAGAGAAAAGAAAGGATTGTAGATTTGATTCGGTGTTATTAGGATCTTGGATCCGGCATTGTTAGAATCATAATCTAAATCCACACTACACCAAAAACAGGATTTTATGACATTGAAACTCGCTGGATTTGTGACTGTCAATGACAGTCACAACTTTATTACTGTCAATAACAGTCGCAAAGACCAAACAGTTATAAATCCAAATGTTTGTGACTGTTAATGACTGTCACAAGTGTTCTGACTGTCTTGAGCAGTCACAAATCCAAATATTTGTGACTGTCTTGAGCAGTCATAAACTTTTCAGTTTTATGTGTAAATACATTTTGGCAAACCCCAACTTCTCTTCATTTTTCTTCTCTTTCATTCATATTCTCCTCTATGCTCTCTCTTACACCCGATCTATCAAAAGCAAAAGAAAAAATTCCAACAAATTGAATCCTTCTTAGAGAACACAAATATTCTCTACGAATCCGGGTATCTATCTGATTGAATGTGGGCTACCGAGGTCTATCTGAGCAATCATATTCCACTCCTTCCGGCTGGAATTCGTTCTTGTGGACTGGGTCGGGGGCCCCGGCGATTGAAGGGTTGCATCTTCAATTCCATCAGATGGGGTAAGCTTCTATTGGTGAAGGTCCTAATTGGGAAGGCTTGCTAAAGTGGAGTCTCGCGCATTCTGATGGTACTAATTCTTCTCGTAATTTGAGGTACGATCCTTCTCGTCTTCAGTCTCTATGTTGAACATGTGAGATAATTTTTTCTCCTCCATGATTTAACGAATACATATTTGTATAATAAATGATTTGTTCTCGAATAGGATAGATTTGATATTGATTGAAGCTATATACCGTTGCCGTTTTAGGGTTTCCAGTTTATTGTTCTAGAGGAAGAAAAATAATTTTTTTTTCTTTTTTGCTCTTTTCTTTTGTTTTTTAGTGAGGAGGATAGAAGATGGTTTATGGAGGCTATGCAAGCACAAACAGTTGATGTTGTCAGGCAAATGAAAGAGATAACGCTTGTTATGAAAACTCCAGAGGAGGTTTTGGAGTCTCAAGGAGAGACTCATGAATATATTGAGGGTATTAATTTATATGTGACTATTTCAATTTGGAGTCTCGATAGCTTGTTTGTGTACGACAATTTGTTATTTATTGTTCTTCTGTTTTGTGCAGATTTGTTGGATGAGCTACAAGAACATGTTGAGTCTATTGACATGGCTAATGGTTAGTTTTTTTTATAGTCATATTAAATGTTTATGGATTAGCTTAAAAGTTTGACAATCTAATTTGGGGCTATCGTGGTATAGGGATCGACGGTTTTGTTAAATTCATCTCGGTATCTGTCCAGATCATATTAGTCTAGTTCAACTCTTGCTGAGCATTTATTGTGTAGTACGACAGTTTATCTAATTAGGACCTGACCTTCCGATTGGGTTATATGAGAATGCCGGTCATTTGATTCAATTAGTGTTTTTGTTGAATAACGAGATGTGGCAGAGTGTCCATCAACTTGTCTAGGAATTTGCTGCCTCGACTCAGCCCACCACGCGTTTAAGCCTTGACCAGGCATGCAGCCCCTTAAACACACTGAGTAAATTAAATTCTGAGCTTACATTCTTAATTTGTGAATGAACACTAATCAAGTCATTTTCTGCTAGTCTACTCTTACCTTGTTATATATGTGATTGTTTCCATTGTTAATTGGTTGTGTTCTTTGCTAAACCTTCACTCCATTGGTGGCCTGGTTCCTCTCCTTAGCTACCTGAGAAATTTGCACCCTAACATAAGGGCAAAAGCTGCGGAAGTTGTTAGCACTATCGTACAAAACAACCCAAAAAGTCAACAGTTGGTTATGGAAGCTAACAGTCTGGAGCCGCTCTTGTCAAATTTTACTTCAGATCCTGATGTTACAGTTCGTACCAAAGCTCTTGGTGCAATCCAATTCCGGGATCCTACTTGCTTGCTCGAAGAGCTCTTTGAGTTTCTTACGTCTGGTAAGGCTTCCATAGCCGACCTCGCAGCTATCATTCAAAGAAAGCTTTCATAAGAATAGATTCTAAGAATGATAAATAGAATTATGAATCTTCTGAATGTCCAAACGCAATACTGCAAGTTTTTGCCAAGAAAAATCCTCTAAAACCCCAAGTCGGCCTTCCCGAGAACCCAGCCACTCCGACAACACCAAACAGAAATTACCCCCACATCAATTGGAATCAATAGACATCTACTTGGGCTTCCACCCTGCATCGTGATTCGTCCGTGAACCTTGATCCGTGACTGTAACTTTTGCCTTATTGTGCGAACGTTTTTCCTTAACCTTCTCTTAGTGTGTGCATCCGCATTTGTTGTAACTGGCCAGTGTGTGTGTTTTTCTTTCCTTTTTTTTGAGTGCTCGAATTCACTCTTACTAGCAAATACGTTCAAATGTATTACCTGTAGGTTATAACTTAAGGTTGCTCGAATTGGGTGTTTATAGATTATTATGTAAGGTTTCACATTCCAGTGTACTTGTCTGCTGAACGTAAACCGAGAATATGGTACTTTTCGGAACAAACTGGAAATGCCTATATTCATTGGAATTGACTATTCAATTCTTAATATTCTGCAGTCCACTATTCGAGGAACAGATCATGTAACATGTCTACCATCACTAACATTTACTAAGTTTATGCTGTAAAATATTCGCGATGCAGTGAAACAACTATGGAAGACCAAAAGATACGAACTTTGGAAGCTCTAGAGCGAAGGTTTGCACAGGCAAAAGCGGACGTTCAGACGCAACAACACAAGGGCAAAAAACGGCCAATTGCACGAAAATAGTTGCTTCAAATACTGAATCTCCATCTGTTGATTCAACACTTAAAAGACCCTTGTTTTATGCATCATCAAAAAAAGGTTTATATTAAGTTATGAATTTTATAGTTTTGCTCAGTTGCTGTTTGCCATTTGGTGGTTACTGTTTCTCATTGTGGACATATTTCTTTTTCCTTTTGCTTTTATCACGAACCATTTGACGATTGATTATAAAATGATTTCATCAAATTATTAGCTCATATCAAAGTTAAAGAAGCTTTAGACGAGGTTTACGGTAACAAGATGTTGCAATTGAATCTTGTGATGTTATCTGCTATTGAAATCGAATGATCTTTAAATGTGACATCTTCAATTATTTTATTTTTAATATCCTCTGTATCCCCATTCGGTTATTATGCAGGTAACTTTTCTTTCCAGTGTCATGAAATAAAGGGATACAATTGACTATGCACACACAAAATAATACAGGGAACAAAATACTAAAATCGTATCTCGGCGTTGCTTCGTAACATTTTTGCCTACCTTAATGATATTCATGATGATATATTGGATCGAGCAAGATATTAATTTTGATTTTTCGTTTTTGTTTATTTCTTTTGTGATTATTCTGCAGTTCATTACGGGATGTGGCAAGTATTTGAAGGGACTGCAGGGCAGATGTACCAATCAGAAGTTTGGTAGTGTTTGCAATTAGAAGCTAAAGCATGAATGAAAAAGTTATAAGAGACTGTTTGGTGAATAAGTTGTATAAGTGCTCTACCTGTGTATAAGTTGTATATGTGCTTTATTCCCAATGGGTTGGTTCAGATTTTTTTTATGTGCTAATCTTGAGCATTACATTGTCTTATATGTCTTGTAAAAATTAATTGGAGTATTGTGTGAATACTTTGAGAAATATGTTTGGATTGAATTATGAATTCATTGTGAAAAATAATTAGATTGCATTCAGAGAAAAATGGGGTTTTGCTATTTTTTCTGTATTTTTTTCAACATTTTTGTGACTTCTAAAAACAGTCACAAGACAATCATGAAAAATGATATTTGTGACTGTCCATGGAAGTCACGAAAGTTGAAATTCGTGACTGCTAATGACAGTTATAAATGATATTTTTGACTGCCATAGAAAGTGGTATTGTAAAGTCATATAAATGAGGTTTTGTCACTATTTTATGACTGTTTTTGACAGTCACAAAAAAACTTGTGACTGGTGATTTTATGACAGTCATTACTGTTTTTGCCATTTGTGACAGTTTTTTACAGTCACAAAATCGTGATTATGGTGTAGTGCCAAGTGAGAATTTTCTAGTACCGATAGAAATCTACAAAGGTTGATTCCTTATCTGATAGAATAGGAAAACAGTTTATCTTGGACCGACATAAAGACGATGTAACAGTTTCTCTTGGACCGATAGAAGACAATGCGGAAAGGTTTATCTTAAGCCTATAGAAAGAGATACGGATAGGATGTAGGCATATTTGGCCGAACCTCTATAAATCTTGTGTTATTTATGTTCCGCATTTAAAATATGCTTCTGCATATCACAAAAGAGTTTAAAAACTCTACACTGCACTATTAACCTCCCTTCAAGTGGCGGTACCAAACCCAACAGGTGTGACAACAATAGCGCAATCGCTATCACAAACAATCCGGTCCTACACTCCAGAATAAAGCATATAGATGTCAAGCATCATTTCATCAGAGACCATGTGATTAATAAAAGAGTCAAGGTGGAAAGAGTCGGCATTGAATACCAAATAGCTGATATATTTACAAAGCCCTTGCAAGAAGAAAGATTTCTTAAACTAAGCAGGGAACTTGGACTCCTAAATTGGGAACCAAGTACCTAACTAATGCAGGAAGCTAGCTGACCCAAATCTCAGCCAGGATGAAAGGAACCTAGCTAAACCAAATCTCAGTCAATATGGAAGGAACCTAGCTGATCCAAATCTCAGCCAGGAATGAAACCTAGCTGCTCATAAACTTAGCCAAGACCGAAGAAGTCAGTTGAGATCAAAACTCAACTGAGATCAGAACATAGCTGAGATCAAACTCAGCTAAGATCAAAACACAGCGGATCAGAAGTCAAATGGTCAACCAGCTAAGTTTCTAATATCTTCAAATATTTATTTATTTAACATCACACATGGATAAAAATTCACGATCCCAGTAACACCACATCTACATTATGTTGTCCAATCATGTCACATGAACCACAATTTCACAATTAATTATTTTAAAATCGACTTCAAAAGCGGTTAAGATTACTTGATAAAAACTTACCGTCTTCAAAAGTTTTCAAGCAAGAGCCTTAGTTTTCTGAAAAGCAAAAATTCAAATTTCTCTACACTAAAAACTCTCAAGATTTGCAGAAATGGGAGCGACAACATACTTTAAGGACATCAACCTGAAAGTCATGAAGGAGCAGATAATATTCAGCATAGTGGTGGACTTCCTCAGACTCCTGGAGCCGAACAATTCTCTATTAATGGCGGATTTAATTCTCCGAATGAAGAAAATTAGTATATACCATTATCTCGACATCAATCCCTCCGAGCTTTACAAATAAGTAGTCATTTGCTATTACAAAGAAGCCGAAGTGACTGAACTGGGCATCAAGAGCTCGATTTTTAGCGAACCCATCATCATAACCCAACAGACCGTAGCTAATGCGTTTGGATTGGAGAACTGTGGAATAGTGGTTGAAGCACTAAAATAGAATCCTCTGGACATCTGGTAGTGGATCAAGTTACCTGATCAACCTATGAAATGAAGAATACTACCAAGAAATCTGACATTCAAAAGGAGTTCAGATACTTGATGGACATGACCAATAAAGTTATCATGGACATGTCCGGAAGCTTTGATTAGATGTCCACATCAAAGTACACAGTGATGGGGGCAATAATGCAAAAGCAAAGGATTAACTGACCTGATTACATTTTCAGGCAGCTAGTCAGGGAAGTAAATAAAGCCAACTGCGATTCCACCAACACGAAGTTCAGCCAAAAATTAACCCTTGGCACTCAAATAAGCTGGATCCTTGAACTTTTGGGAAAGCCTAAGGGCAAAGCATAAAACTTCCACAGCAACAAACGCCTTGGACACTTGGATCTAGCTGCACTGGCTCAATTCTCAACTCAGCAATCGAGGGCTGTAGAAATGCTTGCAAAGATGAAGTCAGGCACATCATCTTATAAAGAAGCATCGGAATCTGAGGATGAAAATGAAGTGGAATAACCTATAGCCATCCTACCTGCAATTGAGATTTCGCCACTTGAACTGACCTCAGCTGCAATAATTACAGCCAACATCCTAACTAAAAAGTTAGTTGCCCCTGAAGAATTCCAAGCTGCTCCTGCAAATGAAGAAGAATAGGACAGTGACAATCTCCATCTATCCAAATTTTTTAGGAAGAGGTCTCATGAAAAAAATGCCACTACACCAATCACTTTAGAACCTGAATCTCCAGTCAAGAAAGTGAAAAAACTAGTTGATTATCCAAGTGAGTCCTCCGAAGAAGACACGGCTGAAGTCCTAGCTGAACTCCTAAACCCACCTGAAGAAATATCAACTCAATCAACTGAGCTAATCCTAGCTAAAGAAGAAGTCAATATACCTACAGTTCTACTCCTTGAGCTTCCAAGTATACCTGAAGAAGTCGAAGCTACAGTGGCTGAAGAAGAAGCCGAACTCATGGAAGAACATGTGTCTATTACACATTAAACTTCAAAGACAACAATTCCTTCCACCTAAATAAAGAGCAACTGAAACTGGTAAAGAAGTAGATCCTCAAGTTTTCATTTAATTATGTTTATAATGATTGGAAATATTTGAGGGCTCTTAGTTTTGCTGATCTGAAAGACCTAGTTGAGAGGAGTAGTTGGGACTATCTGTAACAGCCCGAAAACAGTGGCTATTGCAATGCCGTGGACCCCCTACCGGGACCCACCAGGCGATATCACAATATAAACTTATAACCTGACAACGTGGCACCGTACCACAATAAAACCCCCGATGTGGAGTATAAGTTATACATGTTTTTAATACGAGCAAACGTACACAGGATCCAAATTCGGTACAGACCATATGACGATGGGCAATACCTAACAGATTATAGTACATTCATCCGACACAAAATAAAATGAAAATCACAATAATACATAACTGAACATCAAAAGACTCGGGCCCCCCGAAATAGCATCCTTCAAAACCCTCCGTCGCCATTGTGCTCCTCCTGTGCCTTGCCCTTTCCTCGCCCTGAAATACAAGTATTTCGCCCCAAACCACAGGGTCAGCTATACATGATAATAATTCTCATGACATTATACAATTCATATATATACTGATCTCAAAGAAAACCATCGACTACTGAATATACCCCAAAGGCGTATAAACAATCAGTCTCAACTGTCGAACATAACCAAATATACGAACGACCATATAATATGGCTCAAGACGGACGTCACAGTACGCCCGATCCGGAAATGTGTCCGTGCACACGTCCACCCCGTATACGGAATCCAGAATATACGTGGGACGATGTACCTAATTAGCCTCACGAACTACGTCTCGTGTGCACGATCTAAATGCGGAAAACATCCACGCATGATCATCAAGTGCCCGGTTAAAAATCCTACACATAACCAATCGGCGCGCAGATATGACTCCATAGATGTCACGATACAACATGACAACGAAACTCAACGAATTACACTTTTATCAAGGAATCGAACAACTCACCGAAGTGTCAACAAAGCTCAAAAGGACTAACGGTAACAAGGACGGTAATTTCGGGTATATCATCCCCAACAACATGACAATACGATCAAGGGTATCACCATATCACGAATCATAGATTATCAGAACATTTCATACACACGAAATGCATAATAATCACAAGAATTCAACCATTATTATAACCAAGCAAGATAACTTGCCTCAATTCCGTAGATGAATAATCCTTCTTTGAATGGTCAAACGAACGGTATCCTCGTCTAACAATACTCACGTGAACAAGCAACCTTGAATGAAATGTAATTCATTCAACAACACATTCGTACGATAACGGTATTATTTACATAAATAATATTCGTAAATTTACTTGAATAAATTATCCTATTGATCACTTTAATGTTCTTATTACAAATCATCATATGTTTATCATGTTCATTCAAATAGTCTAACATTAATGTCAAATACTTGAAGTTCAGTTTATTACCAAAGTAACATTGTGAAAACATCTTTTCAAATCATCGGCACTTCCGATTACGATATAAGTTTGTGTTAATTACGTTCTTCATTATTTTACCAATAATTACATTAAAAACTGATTCCTATATGAAGCATAAGCTCAAGTTTTTAGTGCACTAAGAACATCATCTTGATTTACGTCTCTTAACATACACGGATTAATGAAATAGAATTCGGCTACTCATCTACCGCATTTGTATCACCATATTCACTACAATCCTCTTAAGAACATTATTAACATATTAGTGTAGCGTTTAACACCATTTTAAGCTATCAACGAACTCGATTAACTTGATCATATGAAGATTACAACTTCCTTCCATCAAAATCTATTGTTTTACTTTTGAAGAATTTATTAAAAGCCTAGTTATATCATTGGATACTTGAAATTCTAAAAGTAACTTCATCCCATCTTGTGAAGATCATCTTTAAAGGGTTAACATAATTCTTCCAACAATTTATTAACAAAGTGTTGGTTTTAGAGGCCAAAATTATGGTTCCATATTACCTTCAAGAATCAATTGAATGTTCAAGACAAGTTTAACATTTCTCACCTTTAATCATTAAGGATTTCATCCCTAACATGTTCCTAGTGTTGAGACTATAATCAACTTCCGATTATCATGTTATACATCAGGTTTTATGTATATCATTATCAACACAATCACATTATGAAGTTATTTACATCAAGAAGTAACACTAATACCCTTAATGTTAATCTTCACTTAGTTTGAGCATGATTCAATTAACTTATCATGTTTACACTAGCTTAAACTAACATTATGTGAAGTATTTATCTACTAACATCATCATAAGCATGGATTTGATATGTGTTAAAGAAAGACCAACCTCAAAATGAAGAACAACACCAACACTTCAAGGGATACACTTCAATCTCTAACTCTCCAAGTCACCAATCAAGTGCTAAATCTCCAACACAAGTTAGAAGGGCTAGAAACGGAGTTGGAAGGGAAGGGAATCGTTTTTCTCAGTTGGGAGGTTGAATGGGTCGAGCAGGAAATGAATGGCAAGTCATATTTTTATAACCTGAACTCGTCGTTACGTACGTTAAAGAAAGGTGTTAACGTACGTTACAGTCCTTACGTACGTAATCTTATGATCATTACGTACGCAACCAATTTCATCAGATCTTTCTGCCTCAAAACACGCAAATCGTTACGTACGTAACTATATAGCTATTACGTACGTAATAGCCGTTGACTTGGCTGTCGCGATCGACTCCCGACCACCTACCCCCGCTCGGCCCCACCCGCCAAAAGGCGGACTGCTGGTGGATCTCCCGCATTACGTACGTTAACATATGTATGTTACGTACGTAAGGCGACGTACATGGCGTACGTTAAGAAGATAGGTTAACGTACGTTAAGTGCTATAATAAGCATAAATGGAATTCTCCCAATATCACCCAACAATTAATATAGTATGAATGACCATGATTCCAACTTAACATAATTCGTCGATATATATGCTATAACAATACAGATATGGTGCGAAGATACTTGGTTCAAATCAGAAAATACAATAGTAAAGGCGAGGGTATTACATACTCCCCCCCTTAAAATGAGTTTCGTCCCCGAAACTAAGGGGTAAACATCTCGGGGTATTTCTCTCACATGCTATCTTCAGTCTCACACGTAGCTTCCTCGACTCCATGTATCGACCACTGAATTTTTAATAAGGGAATCGCCTTGTTCCTCAGCTGTTTAATTCTTCTCTCAAGTATCTGCACAGGCCGTTCTTCGTACGAATGGTCATCGGCTATTTCGACCTCGTCGAATTGAATAATGTGGCTTGGGTCAGCAACATACTTCCTCAACTGAGATACATGGAATACGTTGTGAATCCGGCTCAAAGCTGGTGGTAATGCTAAATGATAGGCTAGGTCGCCTACTCATTCCAGGATCTCAAACGGACCAATATACCTTGGGCTCAACTTGCCTCTCTTCCCGAATCGGAAAACACCTCTAGTAGGAGATACTTTGACTAGTACATGGTCACCAACCTCAAACTCGAGTGGTCGTCGACGATTATCTGCATATGATTTCTGGCGGCTTTGGGCCGTTAATAGACGACTCTTGATCAGGGAAATCTTCTCGCGGGCTGCCAATAACATATCAGGTTCCGTACCAATAGATTCAGACAAATCGTCCCAGCACAAAGGGGACCTACAAAGACGACCATACAATGCCTCATAAGGTGCCATCATGATCGAGGCGTGCCAGCTATTATTATATGTGAATTCTAGCAACGGTAGTTGGGCTTCCCAGTCGGGCTTCCAGTCGAGAGCACATGCCCTCAACATATCCTCTAGAGTTTGAATAGTCCTCTCAGACTGACCATCGGTCTGAGGATGAAAATCCGTACTGAAGTTCAACTGTGTACCCATAGCACGATGAACTGCCTTCCAGAAGTGCGACACGAACCATCCGTCCCAATCTGATACAATGCTCTTAGGGGTGCCATGCAGTCTCACAATCTCTTTGATGAATAATTGGGCCAATCTCTCAGGGCCCCAAGTATCCTTGATCTCCAAGAAGTGGGCTGATTTAGTCAATCAATCCACAATCACCCAAATCGTATTCATGCCTCGACGGCTCGTCGGCAAGCTAGTAATAAAATCCATCGATATGTCTTCCCACTTCCACTCGGGAATCGGAAGCGGTTTCATCATGCCAGCTGGTCGTTGATGCTCAATCTTGACCAGCTGACAGGTCAAACATTTCGAAACGAATTCGGCAACCTCCCGTTTCATGTTACCCCACCAATAATACGGCTTCAAATCCTTATACATTTTGTTCGATCCCGGGTGTATGGAATACGGGGTAGCATGAGCCTCCTTCAGAATAGTATTCCTCAACTCTTCGTCTGCTGGTACACATACTCGGTTTTTAAAGCGTATCAGTCCATCCTCGTGAACCACAAATCCAGGAGCCTTCCCCTGATTGATTTGTCCTCGAACTCTAGATAAGAATGGGTCCATCATCTATTTCGTTCTGATCGTCTCATCAAGGGATGATGAAATCTCGAGCGTGCACAGTTGTCCCTGAATGCGTTGTAACCAGACCTCAATCTCTGGTCTCATGAACTCTAATTGCAACTCCTTCTGGGCGGTCAAACGTGCAAGATTCTGCTCTGCCGTCTTGCGGCTCAAGGCATCGGCAACCACGTTTGCCTTGCCTGGATGATAAAGGATCTCGATATCATAGTCTTTGATTAGCTCTAACCACCTCCTTTGTCTCATATTCAACTCCTTTTGGGTAAAAATATACTTCAGGCTCTTGTGGTCCGTAAAAATCCGGAGTAACTCCATACGAGATAGTGGCGCGATTTTTAAGGCAAACACTCTGTTGCTAACTCCAAATCATGAGTCGGGTAGTTGACCTCGTAAGGGCCATTTATCTGGATGCATAGGCGATCACTTTCCGTCCCCGCATTAATACGCAGCCAAGGCCCTGTCTCGATGCATCGCTATATACCACGAATCCTTCCGTTCCTCTAGGTAGTACCAAAACAGGTGCTGAAATTAATCGACTTTTGAGTTCATCAAAACTTTGCTGACATGCTTCCGACCACAAGTACTTATCTTTTCTCAATAGATTAGTCATCGGTTGAGCAATTTTGGAAAATCCTTCCATGAATCGTCTGTAATAGCCTGCTAGACCCAGAAAACTACGAACTTCCTTCACGTTCTTCGGAGGTAGCCAGTCTCGGATAGCTTCTATCTTTTGTGGGTCTACTCTTACTCCATCTGCTGATATTACATGTCCCAGAAAAATAACTTCAGACATCCAGAATTCACACTTAGAAAATTTTCCATAGAGTTGTTCTCGCCTTAATGCATCGAGAACCTGGCGGAGGTGACACTCATGCTCCTCACGATCACGAGAATAGATCAGAATGTCGTCAATAAAAATGACTACAAAACGATCCAGATAATTAATAAAAACTCGATTCATCAATTCCATGAATACTGCGGGTGCATTAGTCAGTCCGAATGGCATGACAACGAACTCATAATGCCCATAGCGAGTGCGAAAAGCTGTATTCGGACGCCGACTCTCGAATCCGCAATTGGTGGTACCCGGATCTCAAGTCGATCTTGGAAAATACAATGGCTCCTGGAGCTGATCCAATAGATCATCGATGCGAGGTAAAGGATATTTTTCTTAATTGTTACTTTGTTCACTCACGGTAATCAATACACAAACGCAGCAATCCGTCCTTCTTAAAATCACGAATAACAGGCGCTCCCCAAGGGGATGCAGGTCGAACATATCCTTTCTCGCTTAACTCCTCAAGTTGTCTTTTCAACTCCTGCATCTCAGTCGGGGCCATACGATATGGTGCTTTCGAAAGCGGGGACGTCCCTGGCTCCAACTCAATGGTGAATTCTACCTCTCGCTGTGGGGGTAGTCCTGGAAGCTCTTCTGGAAATACATCTGGATAGTCTCGAACTACTGGAATATCAACCAATTTGACTGGTCGGTCAGTTGTCTTGGTCATGTAACACCAATAACCAATGCATCCCTGGTTCAGTAATCTCACAGCCTTCATAGCGCTGATGACTTTCCCAGAATGATTGGGATTATCACCCCGAAAAATACACTCTACGCCATCATCCGATGTGACGGTCACCATTCGCTTACGGACGCTAAGCACGGCATCATGACGATCCATCTAGTCGATACCCAAGATTACATCATCTTTAGGTAAATCAACCACAATCAAGTCGGACAACCACTCACGGTTGTTCATGCTAATCAGACAGTTCTGTACTTCACGACTCCCAATAATTCTTCTACCATCGGGTAGACCAATTACATAAGGTTCACAATCGGTAACATGATTCAAATGCAAACGACTAAAACAAGAACTAGACAAAAAGGAGTGTGAAGCCCCAGTATCAAAAAGAACACAAACGGGCTGAGAGTGGATCTCGAAATTACCTGCAATCATGCTGGCTTCGGGATCATCGGCTTTCTTCATCTCATAGACTCTGGGTTTTGCAACCCCGGAAGCAGGTGTACCAGCTTGATTTCCATGGCCCATCCCTTTGTTCGCCCCGGTAGTCTGGTAAGAAGCAGACGGAGGAGCACGTTCCTGAACAGAAGACTGTACTAGAGCAAGAGATGCTACTGGAGCACGCCCGAGTCCACCCCGGCAATAGCGAGCACGATGACCGTTCTTCCCGCAAGTGTGACAGGCAACGACCGGCTTCGGACACTTGGAGCTGATATGCCCCTGGTCCCCACAGTTATAACACACGGCAGGTGAGCTGATTGCCCGAGAGTGCGTTCCTGTCGGTTTCGGTGTCATAGGTGGCCGTTCAGAAAGATTTGGTACAGGCTGGGGTTTCTTGAATATCCCCATTCTGTCTCCTTGGGTGCAGTTCTGGATCTCTTGTTGGAAAGCGAGGTCGCTTCTTAGAAATCTCCTTTGCAGTAAGTTCATACTCCAAAGCCTTCTCAATAAACTCCGTAAGGTAAATGCAGTGGTGATTGAGTAATTGCATCCTCATTCGGGGTTTAAGCCTCTTGAGGAAATATTTGATCTTATCAGCTTCCGAACGGACAACTGACGTAGCAAAAGGGAGAAGTGCTTGGAATTTTTCAGCAATCGCTAACACATCCTCGTCTTCCGATGGATCGGGGTTCAGTAATTCGGATAGCTTGGCTTCACGGAGGGGTGCAGGATAGTAATGATCTAGCATAAGATTCTTGAATTCCTCCCAAGTACTCGCGCCATCGGCAGGCCTCACAGAAAGCCACCAAGTATGGGCACTCTTACTAAGGTAGTAGGCTGCCACAGCAACTCGATTTTTCTCTGGGCACTCCACCATCTCGAATAGTTTCTTGAAATGCTCTATCCAGTGTACGATGTCAGCGGGCTCAGATGAGCCTTCAAAAGTCGGGGGTCGTTGTCGTGATATGTCGCTAATAATCCGGCTCACGATCCCGCCAGCACTGCAGGCAGGCCGTTGCCCCGCCGTGCCAAGAGTATTCCTCTGCATAGCTTACATCAGCTGACCCATTTGGGTCATCTGGGCCATCATGCCCTGCATCACGGTGTAAGGATCGACACATGCATTCTCTCCAGTGTGGTGTGATTGGTCCCTAGAAGGCGAATCACTGCCTGCGGAACTCTGTTCCACATTCGCGCGTCTGTTGGCTCGTGGTATCGGGATTTGGCCTCTTCCGCGGCCTCGTCCCCCTCTGCCATGGCCTCTCGGATTCCTTTCCATACTGAAAGAATCAAGTCACAAGTACAGTTCAATTTATCAATCATAATTCATGCTAAGTTAATAGCAACAGGGAATTTCATATCCAACATAGCAGTTCGAAAAGAATCACTGGCACCGCATGTGCTACACACTCAATATCAACATCAAGTCAAAACAATTCAAATCACATAATTAGTTTAGGTTTTCCTCAAACAGATGAATTTTACCTCATGTTAGCAAGATGCCAAGATAAGTAAGGAGACCAATACGTCGTCAATATCATGCAGTAATCAAATTATGGTTCATGAGAACATACCGTATTCGACGGGTCAGGCGCTTGCACAGGTTACACGTGGCACGAAGGTTTCTTGATGCTATTTCGATTCTACAATGACTCAAAATAAAAACACACTCTCCGATACCATCTTCTCGTAACGGCCAGCGGTGGCTATTGCGGTCTGGTGGACCCACCAGGTGATATCCCAATATAAACTTACAACCTGATAACGTGGCACCGTACCACAATAAAAACCCCGATGTGGAGTATAAGTTATACATGTTTTTAATACGAGCAAACGTACACATGATCCAAATTCGGTACAGACCATATGACGATGGGCAATACCTAACAGATTATAGTACATTCATCCGACATAAAATAAAATGAAAATCACAATAATACATAATTGAACATCAAAAGACTCGGGCCCCCCGAAATAGCATCCTTCAAAACCCTCCGTCGCCATTGTGCTCCTCCTGTGCCTTGCCCTTTCCTCGCCCTCAAATACAAGTATTTCACCCCAAACCACAGGGTCAGCTATCGAACAACTCACCGAAGTGTCAACAAAGCTCAAAAGGACTAACGGTAACAAGGACGGTAATTTCGGGTATATCATCCCCAACACGATGACAATACGATCAAGGGTATCACCATATCACGAATCATAGATTATCAGAACATTTCATACACACGAAACGCATAATAATCACAAGAATTCAACCATTATTATAACCAAGCAAGATAACTTTCCTCAATTCCGTAGATGAATAATCCTTCTTTGAATGGTCAAACGAACGGTATCCTCGTCTAACAATACTCACGTGAACAAGCAACCTTGAATGAAATGTAATTCATTCAACAACACATTCGTACGATAACGGTATTATTTACATAAATAATATTCGTAAATTTACTTGAATAAATTATCCTATTGATCACTTTAATGTTCTTATTACAAATCATCATATGTTTATCATGTTCATTCAAATAGTCTAACATTAATGTCAAATACTTGAAGTTCAGTTTATTACCAAAGTAACATTGTGAAAACATCTTTTCAAATCATCGGCACTTCCGATTACGATATAAGTTTGTGTTAATTACGTTCTTCATTATTTTACCAATAATTACATTAAAATCGATTCCTATATGAAGCATAAGCTCAAGTTTTTAGTGCACTAAGAACATCATCTTGATTTACGTCTCTTAACATACACGGATTAATGAAATGGAATTCGGCTACTCATCTACCGCATTTGTATCACCATATTCACTACAATCCTCTTAAGAACATTATTAACATATTAATGTAGCGTTTAACACCCTTTTAAGCTATCAACGAACTCGATTAACTTGATCATATGAAGATTACAACTTCCTTCCATCAAAATCTATTGTTTTACTTTTGAAGAATTTATTAAAAGCCTAGTTATATCATTGGATACTTGAAATTCTAAAAGTAACTTCATCCCATCTTGTGAAGATCATTTTTAAAGGGTTAACATAATTCTTCCAACAATTTATTAACAAAGTGTTGGTTTTAGAGGCCAAAATTATGGTTCCATATTACCTTCAAGAATCAATTGAATGTTCAAGACAAGTTTAACATTTCTCACCTTTAATCATTAAGGATTTCATCCCTAACATGTTCCTAGTGTTGAGATTATAATCAACTTCCGATTATCATGTTATACATCAGGTTTTATGTATATCATTATCAACACAATCACATTATGAAGTTATTTACATCAAGAAGTAACACTAATACCCTTAATGTTAATCTTCACTTAGTTTGAGCATGATTCAATTAACTTATCATGTTTACACTAGCTTAAACTAACATTATGTGAAGTATTTATCTACTAACATCATCATAAGCATGGATTTGATATGAGTTAAAGAAAGACCAACCTCAAAATGAAGAACAACACCAACACTTCAAGGGATACACTTCAATCTCTAACTCTCCAAGTCACCAATCAAGTGCTGAAGCTCCAACACAAGTTAGAAGGGCTAGAAACGGAGTTGGAAGGGAAGGGAATCGTTTTTCTCAGTTGGGAGGTTGAATGGGTCGAGCAGGAAATGAATGGCAAGTCATATTTTTATAACCTGAACTCGGCGTTACGTACGTTAAAGAAAGGTGTTAACGTACGTTACAGTCCTTACGTACGTAATCTTATGATCATTACGTACGTAACCAATTTCATCAGATCTTTCTGCCTCAAAACACGCAAATCGTTACGTACGTAACTATATAGCTATTACGTACGTAATAGCCGTTGACTTGGCTGTCGCGATCGACTCCCGACCACCTATCCCCGCTCGGCCCCACCCACCGAAAGGCGGACTGCTGGTGGATCTCCCTCATTACGTACGTTAACATATGTATGTTACGTACATAAGGCGACGTACATAGCGTACGTTAAGAAGATAGGTTAACGTACGTTAAGTGCTATAACAAGCATAAATGGAATTCTCCCAATATCACCCAACAATTAATATAGTATGAATGACCATGATTCCAACTTAACATAATTCGTCGATATATATGCTATAACAATACAGATATGGTGCGAAGATACTTGGTTCAAATCAGAAAATACAATAGTAAAGGCGAGGGTATTACACTATCCTCTGCCACAGAGCACCTTATCAAAGTTTTCTAAAATGAAACTGAGATAAGTGTGCTACTGGATGAGGATTAGTTCATCAATAATTTTAAGAGAAACATGGATAAATTCATTTTTGATGTAATGAAACATTTGATTAGGATGAATCTGTTAGATTTGAAAAGAGAGAAAATAAAAAAAATTTAAGGATAGGTTGGAGTTGAAAAGGAGAACTTGTTGGAGTTGAAAATGAAGAAGTTGGAGAATAGGAAGAAGAAGAAGATGATGAAGAAGAAGGAGATAAAGGGGAGGAAGTGAAGGAGGATGATCAGAATGACTCTGATCATGATCAGGATGGACGTGATCAAGGGCAGAACATAGATGAACCAATTGCTGATTTGGAGGAAGAGATACATGGGGAACATTTTTCAGCTAAGTCTCCCCTTGGTGAAAAGTCAACCACCTCTAACGACCTAGCTGAACATCAAACAACTAAGTCCCTCCTCCTCAAAACTCTGCTGTCCCTGAGAACCCAGCTGAAATTTTCCACCAGCCACCTATAGATCAGTTACCTTCCAACATGGCTGAACTAATTAGGAAGATGGTCGAGGAGACTGTTGGAATATTTATTCCACACATTATTTAATTTGTGTTTTGATGATTAAAGTTGCTAAAAAACAAAACAACATCGAGGCGAAACAAAACGACGAAGCAAACAAAGACGCAAAAAGCCGAGCTTAATGCTTGTCTAGTGCACGCTAAGACATAAATGTTAGCGCACGCTAACGAGGAGTAATCTGCATTCCAGCCAAGTTTCGAAGTAAGCTGAAGTGAAGTCAGCTGATGGGATAGCGCACGCTACACGTTATCATTAACGCACGCTATCGAGCCTTGTTACCGTTGTGAAGGAATTCAAACACAGAATGACGTATGCAATGAAATCAGCATTAGAGCACGCTACAATGAAGGATTAGCGCACGCTAAGAAGTTTGAATCAAGTCAATCAGAACGTTGGGAAAAGCAGGTCAAAGTCAGCATATCAAACGGATACTTTGACAATCCATGCAATGGATATATTGGATTAGCGCACGCTACAATATGTTATTAACGCATGCTAATACAAGAAGGTTACGTACGTAAGGCAGAAGGCATAACGTATGCTAAAGAAGAAATGAAGCTACTAGACTGAAACTGGGAACAGTCTAGCGCACGCTACAGGCACGCCAAGATACTAGCGCACGCTAATAAAGAAGGCTAGCGCACGCTAGCAAGTCAAAACAGCCAGCAACAGCTAGTTTGTGGAAAATGCCTATAAATACCATTCCTATGGTATTGTTTGAGTACAACAACTTCAAGAAAACGAGACATACATCTGAGAATCATATACTTACATTGTTGTTGTAATATCGAGCTATATATTGTTAGTTTGAGTGTTTATACATTCAACATTATACACGAGAGGTAAAAGAAAAAGATAGGATTGGATTCAGTGTTATTAGGATCAAGTATCCGGCATTGTTAGAATCGCAATCGCTATCTAAGTGAGGTCTATCTAGTACCCATAGAAAGCTAGAGTGGTTGATTCCTTATCCAATAAGAAAAGGAAAATGGTTTTACTCGGACCAATAGAAGACGAGCTTATAACGGTAATCCCTCGACCGATAGAAGAGAGGCGTAGAGGTTTTGATCTTAATCCTAAAGAAAAAGATACATCGAGAGAGGACGTAGGCTTCGTTAATAGCCGAACCTCTATAAATCTGTGTGAGTTATTTCCGCAATTTATTTACGCTTCCGCACAAAACGGCGCAAATATCCGATAATATACCAACAATTGGTATCGGAGCGGTACTCCAATACGCGGCTTAACATCCGAGGATAAGATCCAAAATGGCGTTTCAAATGGCTCCCGTCGAAGGCCTTGCTCTCAACCGACCACCATTTTTTGATGGATCAAATTTCATGACGTGGAAGAAGAAGATGTCTATATTCATCTGAGCATATGACATCGAGCTTTGGAAGGTGATTTGTCTTGGTCCGAAAATTCTGGCAAATTCCAAGGGTACGCTCAAAACTTTCGAAGAATATGACGATTCCGATTGGAAAAACGACCACTACAATTGTAAGGCAACTCAACTCCTTTATTGTGCCTTAAATCCGGAAGAACACAACTGGATATCATCGTGTGATAGTGCCAAAGAAATTTGGAAAATGCTTGAGGTAACACACGAAGGTACGTCTCAAGTCAAAGAGACGAAGATAAATATGCTCCTTCATGATTATGAATTATTCCAAATGAAGGACGATGAATCCATCTCGATTATGCTCGACCGATTCTCGGTCATCACTAATGGATTAGCATGTTTCGGAAAACCACTTTCGAGTAGTGAGAAAGTAAAGAAAATTCTCCGATCACTACCTCGAGAATGGGACGGTACGATTACGGCAATAATGGAATCCAAAGATTTAAATACTCTCGATTTTAGTGCTCTCGTTGGTTCTCTTATCAACTACGAGATTGTCCTAAAATCTCGGAATGCCAAACCAAAACCGAAGGAGAGGTCAATAGCCTTCAAGGCTAAAATGTCGAAGAAGAAAGAAGAAACCCCGGTGGACGAAAGCGACGAAGAAATGGCATATTATTCCAAAAATATTAATAAGTTCCAACACTTATTAAACCGGAGGAAGAAGGACATTCAAGCGGGTGAACCTAAGAAATTCGACAACACTTGTCGATTATGTGGCAAACCAGGCCACTTTGCTAAGAACTGTCGAGTAAAGCAAAAGGAGGTTCTAATCGCAACATGGAGCGCCGAAGATCCCGATGAAGATTTTCTTGAACAAAATAATCTCGCGCTCATGGCCCGGAGTTCATTCGACGATAACGACGTCGAAATCCAAGTAAGTAATTCTTACGTTGAACTTTTTGAAGCATTCGAGTTATTACATACGGACTATCAAAATGCTTTAAATGAAATTAAATCCCTCAAGTCTAAATATAAAACTTTGGAAATTGAAAATTCCAAAATACTTGAAAAAGGGAAATTTGTCAAAATTGATCATTCGAAATGCCTTGAAAATGAAAATATTTTGAAAAATGATCTTTTAAAAGTTCAAGATGAACTAAAATTTTTGACAAAGAAATTCTCGTGCGGCAACAATAAATTTGAACAAATGTTATGTGTTCAAAAATACACTCTAAATAAAGAGGGGTTGGGATTCAAACCGCGTTCGAAAAACGAATCCGTCAATTTTAAGATACCCCATTGCGAAAAGTGTTTAAAAATCGGGCATCACGTTTCAAATTGCAAAAGCCCTCACCGGACGATAAAAATTAAGAAAATTTGGGTTCCTAAAGGAACAAATGTTTCAAACATCGTCTATGTTTCAAAATAAAAACCAACTATCGGTTGGATCCCCAAAAATAAATTTTAACAAGTGATATTTTAAAGAGGGGGAGAAGGAATATATTTTTTTGAGGGGGAAATAATACTTTCAGGGGAAGTATTTTTTGCCTATTAATGCATATTCATTTGCTTCATGCATATTTATATTTTGTCACCTTTTGATGAAAACAAAAAGGGGGAGAAGGAGATGAATTGAGATAAAATCGAAGAAGTCGAAAAGAAAAAAGAAAGCATACAAAAAGGGGGAGTTAAAACGAAGGAGTTGAAAAATTGAAAAATGAAGAAGTCGAAAATGAAGAAAAAGAAAAGGATTGGAGAAACTAACGAAACGATCAAAGCCGAAAACTTTGATTCGTAGAAATATACTTATATTATTTTTTACAGATTATCCAATTCAAGAGTTGTTTTGTAATCATCAAAAAGGGGGAGATTGTTTGAATATTTATTCCACACATTATTGAATTTGTGTTTTGATGATTAAAGTTTCTAAACAACAAAACAACATCGAGGCGAAGCAAAACAACGAAGCAACCGAAGACGCAAAAAGCTGAGCTTAATACATGTCTAGCGCATGCTAAGACATAAATGTTAGCGCACGCTAACGAGGAGTAATCTGCATTCTATCCAAGTTTCGAAGTAAGCTGAAGTGAAGTCAGCTGATGGGATAGCGCACGCTACACGTTATCATTAACGCACGCTATCGAGCCTTGTTACCGTTGTGAAGGAATTCAAACACAGAATGACGTATGCAATGAAATCAGCATTAGCGCACGCTACAATGAAGGATTAGCGCACGCTAAGAAGTTTGAATCAAGTCCATCAGAACGTTGGGAAAAGCAGGTCAAAGTTAGCATATCAAACGGATACTTTGACAATCCATGCAACGGATATATTGGATTAGCGCACGCTACAATGTGTTATTAACGCATGCTAATACAAGAAGGTTACGTACGTAAGGCAGAAGGCATAATGTACGCTAAAGAAGAAACGAAGCTGCTGGACTGAAACTGGGAACAGTCTAGCGCACGCTACAGGCACGCTAAGATACTAGCGCACGCTAATAAAGAAGGCTAGCGCACGCTAGCAAGTCAAAACAGCCAGCAACGGCTAGTTTGTGGAAAATGCCTATAAATACCATTCCTATGGTATTGTTTGAGTACAACAACTTCAAGAAAATGAGACATACATTTGAGAATCATATACTTACATTGTTGTTGTAATATCGAGCTATATATTGTTAGTTTGAGTGTTTATACATTCAACATTATACACGAGAGGTAAAAGAAAAAGATACGATTGGATTCGGTGTTATTAGGATCAAGTATCCGACATTGTTAGAATCGCAATCGCTATCTAAGTGAGGTCTATCTAGTACCCATAGAAAGCTAGAGTGGTTGATTTCTTATCCAATAAGAAAAGGAAAAACAGTTTTACTCGGACCGATAGAAGACGAGCTTGTAACGGTAATCCCTCGACCGATAGAAGAGAGGCGTGGAGGTTTTGATCTTAATCCTAAAGAAAAAGATACATCGAGAGAGGACGTAGGCTTCGTTAATAGCCGAACCTCTATAAATCTTTGTGTGAGTTATTTCCGCAATTTATTTACGCTTCCGCACAAAACGGCGCAAATATCCGATAATATACCAACAGAGACAGTGGAAAAACTTCTGGCCACCAAGGTTGAACCACACCTGCTAGCACTCAACAGCACGATGGATATCCTACTTTCCAAGAAGGAATCCTCCCCACCACATGTTTATATTAGAATGCCCCTTGGCATGCAGGACTTTATGTCCAAGGTGGAGAAACAACTAGCTCAAATTATTGATGCTGGCAAAAAGGGGGAAGAAATGAGAACAAAGTGGAGACAATAATCCTTTACTGTAGTTCCTAGAAGTGCATCTCCATCAACCATTCACTTTCGAGAAGCTGGAAGCTCTTAGAAATGAAAATAAAAAGACAAAAATCCCTTGTTGTAGTTCCTAGAAGTGCACCTCCATCAACCATTCACTTTCTAGAAGTTGAAAGTTCTCAGAAAATGAAAAGAAAAAGCACAGCTAAACACAGAGATGCTCCTCCAAGGGAGAGAATCAGTGTAATATCCGCATTTTTCCTTTCTCCGGTATTTTTCATTTTGGTGTATTTTTTCATTTTTAGTGACTCGCTTGTAACCGTATGGATATTTCGAAAATATTTTATACTGGACTTTTTATAATCCGAGCTTGTTTGAGACTTGTTTTACCCAATTCCACGTTTATTGTCATTTCCATCGTTATTTGGTTCGATTCTCGTAATTGTTGTTCGGAACTGCCGTTTCGGGGTAGCCGTGAATCCATCTTATGTTATTATGCCTGTGGTGAGCTTTCGTTTGGTGTTTCGATAGTGTATCGTGTATTTTGGATGTTTTGGGCAGTTTTGTAATTTCCCAAAGTTATGGGGCAATTACTATCATTGTCATTTTTTGAACCTTTGGGTAGTCGGAATCGTGCTTTCTTTTAGTACTTCAGTCCTGACTCGAATTTGTCATTCGTGTGTCTTCTTCAGTCCGTTGTTTGGTGTCGGGTGCGCGTGGGCAAGAATTCGCCGTTTTCCATCTTTGGGTGCTGTCTGTACTACTGTCTTCACTCGTTAGCGCGCGCAAATTCCGTTGTGTAGTACACACTAATTTTGTCCAGTAGCGAATGCTAAATTTGTCCAGTAGCGCACGCTAAATTCGTCCAGTAGCGCGCACTAATGATTCGAGTACAGTAGCGACAGTAGGTTGTTTCTGCTCTCTGGACGAGCAGTTTAGCGCACGCTAAGTCTGTGGAATAGCGCATGCTTTGGTTGAGGTTTAGCACACGCTGGTGCATGACAGCGTGTGCTAATGAGGTATTCTAGTTGAGACAGAATGTTTCTGGACTCTGGATGACGAACAGGTCGCGCACGCTATAACTTCATAGTGCGTGCTATCGGGGGGCTGTTATCGCACGTTATTTTCGGATAGCGCACGCTAACGAGTCAAAACCGATGTTCTGGACCAGTTTTGGCTGGTTACCGCGCGCTAACCATGAGCCGTTAGCGCACGCTAAACCGTCTGGTTATATATACCCGAGAGTTGACCTTGTCTCGTCTATTTTCTCACTTTTTTCCGCGGCTTAAGCGATCCAGAGGCGATTTTTTCTTCCAATCATCTCAACCATCATCTTTCTTAAGTTCTTGGTGTATATTAACAACACCACTACTAGTTCTTCATCTTCAATCCGAGGTAAGCTCTTAGAACCCTACATTTGGGTAAATTGGGGGATTTTGAGTTTTTGTCCGATTTGTTCCGTATTGTTGATTAATCCATGATGTATGTGATTAATCTTAGTGGTATCCATGTTTTTCCTATGAGTTCATGGTCAATTTCATGGTATTTGTGAAATCGAGAGTGTTCGGTAGCGCCCCGCCCTCGTTGTTGTCTTTATACGGATTTACATGAATCATAGGTGGGTTTTCGGGTGTCTTCCATTTTCGTAATAGTGTAGAAATGGTGTGATTGTGTTCTTCGAATCGTTAGGTTCGGGATTGTCGGTTTCTAGCGATCGTGGTTGATTTTCCGTTCTGTTCGTTTCGTCGTTAATTACTCAAGGCAAATATTCTCGTGAAACCTTTATGCTTAACATGAAATGGTAATGTATATATGTGTACTTTGTTCACTCCGGGAGGGTGCGATAGGGCCTCAGAGGAATCTGTGATTTCACTCCTGATTCACGAGCTTGTTGGCTAGCCGGCCCGGGAGGGTCCATAGAGGCCTCGGATGGGACCAGTGGTTTAGCCCCGGTCCCAGGCGATGCATGTGCGTGATTTTGATTTCTAACTATGGCCAGTCCGGGAGGGTCCATAGAGTGCTCGGATGGGACCAGTGGTTTAGCCCCGGTCCTAGGCAAGATTTTCAACTGTGATTATTGACTGTTTGTTTACCGGGAAAAGACATGTCTTATTTTGATTTTGAACGACTTGATGCATGTACTATGAGATGTGTAAGCGAATGGTTTGCCTTGATTACTTGTACTAGCATAATTGCTAACCCCTTTGGGGACCCGTTTTGGGCAAATTCATGTTACGTTCAGCCGGTCGAGCGGGCACTGGAGTAGTATGGGGATGCTGGCCAGGGTTGTTGACATGTGCAATTCAGTCCCTTTATTTTAGTTGTCCATTTTAAAATGGTTGTTTTCAAATTGTAAACTGATAGACCGTACTCGCGAGTACTTAGGCGTTTTGATTTGGAATTGGTTTGTATACTAAATGTTAATTGTAATTTTCGGTGATGTCTGGTTTACCGATTGTATCGGGCATTTTATTTAATTTTCGTCTTGGTGATGTGTGTTTTATCGCTAACCGAGATGGTTAACGAGCGGTAGTTCTTATCTATCCTAGTGGGTCCCATGTAGGGGTCCACGACGCTGTAATATATCCTGAATATCTTGGGGGTGTTACAGAAAATGGTATCAGAGCACTAGGTTTATGGAGACCTAGGCTTGTTGGTTAATTGGGTCTAGTTGTGTTTTGTTTTTCACATCGTCACCCCGCTGCCATCATCTCGGTACATCCAGTGCTCGTAAGTTTTCCTTACTCGATTCTCTTGTTTTCTCGTATTGTACTTTTGTTTCTTGAACTGCGATTGATTTTCTCCCGTACTTATCACCGAATTGCTTTCGCTACCTCTTATCTTCAGCATGGATGCTGGGAGAGGTCGAGGTAGAGGTTGTGGTCGTGGTCGTGGATGCGGCTGGGGACGTGGAGCATCCAGTGGGGCGGCCACGTCACACTCTTCTGGAGCTGGCAGTACTGATGGTCGTCAGGGCCATACTGCTACTCAAGGGGGCGCAGCCGGTAATGGCGCCGACTTTGGTGTTGCAGCTGTGATGTAACAAATGGTGAATCAAATGGCTGCGATAGCCCATGCGGTTCAAAACCCGACTCTGGATCATGGTGCTCGGGCCGGAGCAGATCGTTGCTTCAGGATGTCACCAAGATGCATCCTTCTCAGTTTTCTGGGGCTTTAGATCCGACTGGATGGTAGGGGTGGATCAAAGAGATGTCCAAGGTCTTTGTGGCCATTAATTGTCCTGGGGATCGCAGGGTCCCAATCGCCCAGTACTTTCTCACTGGGACGCTGCTGATTGGTGGGAATCTGTCGGGCCTCAGGATCATGATGCTTCGTGGGCTGAGTTCGGGGACCTTATGGAAGCTGTGTACTGTCTGTGGCCAGTTCGTCAGGCGCGGGTTCATGCTTTTTATGATGCTCAGCCTCGAGATATTCCAGTTTCTCAGTCCACTGCAGATTTCAACCGGGAATTGGGATTCGTGAAGGCCCAGGTTAAAGAGGAGAGTGACAAGATTTGCCACTTCTCTAGGTGAATGAAACCGAGGATTCGTGATTACATGTCTGCGCTCACCTGCACCACCCTAAACGACTATCAGAGTAAAGCTCTTGCTTATGATATGTCCTTGATGGCCAGTGAGGCGGCTCGAGAAAGTAAGAAACAGAAATCCGTCAGTAACTTTTCGGGTCACAAGGGCGGAGTTCAGCAGAAGTCTTAGTCTGCTACCTTTTCTGCAGGCGGTTCGGCTCATTTTTCTTGGGGATTTCGAGGTACTTACAGTGCCTCCACTCGAAAGATCAGATGTTTAACTGTGGCCAGTCGGGCCATAAGAATCGGGAGTGTCCCCATTCACCGTTGACTTGTCATACTTGTGGCCAGGTGGGTCACAAGGCTTCTTTCTGTGATCGTGTAGGGCAGACTCTTGGTGCCCAAGTTTCTTTCCCAGCGCCTAAGGAGCCGAGTGTGAACCAAGGGTCGTTTGCTCCGTAGTCTTCGCAGAGTGTCGGCCGAGGGAGAGGTCAGGGCCAACCCGCTAGAGGGGGAGCTTCCAGTGTCGGCTCCGCTCATCTGCATGTATATGATATGTGTAGGGCCGATGATCCAGCGGCTACAGGTACCGTTCATATTTATTCTCATCCTATCAGTGTGCTTTTTGATTCTGGTGCTACGCATTCATTCATCTCCTTGGAGTGTGGGCGCTGTTTGAGTCTTGAATGTTTGTCGTCTTATGAGCCTTTCATCGTTAAACTTCCTAGCGGTGATAGTATCGTTGGTGATCGGGAGACCCGAGACTGTTCTGTGGTTATTTGTGAGAGGTCTTGGCTCTCTAATCTTATTGTTGTGGGTATTGAGGGTGATGATTTGATTCTCGGGGATGATTGGATCGAGTGGCATGGTGCGATCATGAACTACCGCACGAGGATCATCACCATATTAGCCGAGGACGGCACCGAGTACTCGTTCGCGGAGCGAAAGAGGGGAAACCAGAATTTCGTAATTAACGCCTTGAAGGCGATGAGACTCCTGCGGAAGGGGTGTATTGGTTATTGGTGCTACACCTTGAAGGCAGAAGATAGTGGAGTCGAGTTTTCATCAATTCCAGTCGTGAGTTCCCAGATGTCTTTCCTGACGAGTTGTTGGGGTTACCACCGGACAGTGAGGTTGAGTTTGCTATCGAGTTAGAGTCGGGTGCGGCTCCGATTTTGAAGGCACCGTATCGCATGGCACCTTTAGAGATGTCTGAGTTGAAGAAGCAGTTGAGCGAGATTCTTGAGTCGGGGTATATTCAACCGAGCACTTCGCCTTGGGGCGCACCGGTCCTGTTTGTGCAGAAGAAGGATGGTTCACTGCGTTTATGTATCGACTATCGCGAGCTAAACAAAGTGACGATTAAGAACAAGTATCCCTTTCCAAGGATTGATGACTTGTTTGATCAGTTGCAGGGAGCTACGGTATTCTCGAATATCGATTTGAGATCGTGATAGTATCAGCTTCGGGTGACGGAGTTCGATGTCCCGAAAATAGCTTTTCGGACGAGATATGGACATTATGCATTTTTGGTTATGCCCTTCGAACTAACTAACACGCCGACAGTGTTTATGCACTTGATGAACAAGGTCTTCATTGAGTATTTGGATAAGTGTGTCATTGTCTTCATTGATGATATCCTTATCTACTCGAAGAATGAGGAGGAGCATGCACATCATCTGCGTGTCGTGTTGAACATTCTGAGGACCAAGAGACTCTATGCGAAGTTCACGAAGTGTGAGTTCTGGCTGAAGGAAGTGATGTTTATGGGTCACGTGATTTCAGCCGATGGGGTCCGTGTGGATCCACAGAAGATTGAGGTAGTGTTGGATTGGACACTGCCAAAGAATGTGAAGGATGTCCGTAGTTTCTTGGGTTTGGATGGCTACTATCATTGGTTCGTCGAGGGGTTTTCGAAACTAGATCGACCACTTACACAGTTGCTTCATAAATCTGAGAAGTTCGTCTGGAATGACGAAAGGCAGTCGAGTTTTGAGGAGCTAAAGAGGCGTTTGACTTCAGCCCCGATTTTAGTGTTGCCGTGTGGCAACGAGGGTTTTTCTGTTTATAGCGATGTGTCAGGTCAGGGTCTTGGGTGTGTGTTGATGCAACAGAACAAGACTATTGTGTATGCGTCGAGACAGTTGAGGTCGTATGAGCTCATTTACACGATTTAGAGTTAGCGGCAGTTGTTTTTGCGCTCAAGATTTGGCGTCACTATCTCTTTGGCTCTGCATGTCAGACTTTTACCGATCATAAAAGTCTAAAGTACATATTCACTCAGCGGGAGTTGAACATGAGGCAGAGGAGGTGGTTGTAATTGATTAAGGATTATGACCTCGAAATCCTTTATCATCCGGGCAAGGCGAACGTCGTGGGAGATGCCTTGAGTCAGAAACCGGTTACATTACGGATGCTTGAGACACTTACATCTCAATATGAGCTTCAACGTGATTTAATCGAGTTGGGTGTTGAGATTTTGTTTCCTGGAGTTATCGGGCAACTTTGTGCTTTGGAAATTTCGTCGTCGCTAATCGATGAAATTAAACTGAAGCAGTTGGAGGATCCGATGATTACTTAAATCCGAGAGAATGTTCTTAAGGGGAAGTCTCATGGTTTTGTAATTCACGAGGATGGGTGCTGAGATTCCAGAGTCGTCTTTGTGTATCGAATGACTTGGAATTGAGGCAGAGTATTTTGCGTGAGGCCAATGCTACGCCGTACTCAGTTCATCCTTGTTCGAGTAAGATGTTCAAGGACCTAAGGAGGAACTTTTGGTGGAATGATATGAAGGAGGAGGTCGCACAGTTTGTAACGAGATGTTTGACTTATCAGCAGGTCAAAATCAAGCATCAACGACCAGTCAGGTTGTTGCAGTCCCTTCCCGTTCCGGAATGGAAATGGAAAGATATTTCGATGTACTTTGTCACAAGCTTACCGATATCGAAGTCGGGTATGAATATAGTTTGGGTGATTGTGGATCGTCTGACCAAGTCGGCACACTTTTTGGGCATCAAGGATACTTGGGGTCCGGAAAAGCCAACTCATGTATTTATTGCGCAGATTGTGAGGCTTCACGGTACTCCGAAGTCGATTGTTTCGAATCGTGATGGCTGTTTTGTATCGCATTTTTGGCAGGCGGCATATAAGGTGTTGGGTACTCATTTGCATCTGAGTACTTCTTTTCAGCCTCAGACGGATGGGCAGTCGAAGCGCACTATCCAGATATTTGAGGATATGTTGCGTGCTTGTGCTCATGATTGGAGCACTGATTTGGAGGAGCATTTTCCGTTGATCGAGTTCACGTACAACAATAGTTGGCACGCGTCGATCAAGATGACACCGTATGAGGCACTTTATGGGCGGCGTTGTCGATCGCTGATTTGTTGGAATGAGGCATCCGATTTGTTGGAATGAGGCATCCGATTTGGTCGGGACCGAACAGGATGTCACTTTGGAGACGAGAAAGAAGGTGGAATTGATTCGGGAGAGGATGTTGACTGCTCAGAGTCGAAAGATATCCTATGCTGATGTTCATCGTCGATCTTTAGAATTCGAGGTGGGAGACCACATTTTTCTAAAGGTGTCGCCGGCGAAGGGAGTTATCTGCTTCGGGGAGAAGGGAAAGTTGAGTCAGAGATTTATTGGGACCCTTGAGATTCTCGAGAGGGTCGGCGAGTTGGCATATCGTGTGGCGTTGCCTCCGGCTTTGAGTCACGTCCAAAGCATTTTCCATGTTTCCCAGCTGAGGAATTATGTTCCGGATCCTAGTCATGTCATCGACTATGGTGAGATCGATATCGCTGAGGATATTACCTTCGCGGAGCGTCCCTTGAAGATTTTGGAGCACCGTGAGAAGCGATTGATGTTGGGACTCGTTGCCTAAAACGAAGGCCCAGCGGAAGCGGTAAAACGAAAATTAATTCGATCCGAATCCCTACAAGGATCGATCGAGCTACGTATATACGAATATATAAATGAAAACACAAGAGATGCAAGAAACTCACCCTTGTAGTCCGTTGATTAAATGGATTCCTTCTTTTGAGCTATTCCCCAAGCTTTAAAACGATTTCTCTATGATCCAAAGCGCTCCAAGCACCCGAACGATCCAACCTCGAAATTACAACGCCTCTACTTGCTACGCGCTGGAGAAACGAACGGGATGACTACACCTTGCTATCCTCCAAGGATATGGCTAGAGCAAGTTTGTAGGAGCTTTCTAATCAAGGTTACAACACTCTAAGTGTTTAATCTATATCTCTCAATATTTTCTCACAAAATTTCTCTAAGAAAATTATTAAGAAGAATAATAAGAAAGGTGAAGACTTGAGAAAATGATTTCTCTCTCTCTATCTCTCTTAATTGTCACGGGTGGAATGAATGGAGGAGAGAGGAGTAGTCTACTCTCTTATTCTCATTCAAACCACACCTTCCACCCAATAAATCACGTTTTCCTTATTTTAAGAGATATCATATCTCTAATGTCTTTAGTCTTCCTCCTACTAAGGACAAGACCAAGACAAATATGGAAGGGATAAGGTGGGGCAGCCTCTAGAAGGAATCAGACGAGTTCGGTTCGTTTCGGACTCCCGTGAGTCCAAATAGATAAACTCCAATTCCATTCCGATGTATTTATATCAATTAATTAATCCAATTAATTAATTATATCAAATACAAAATGACATAATTAATTTCTCCAAGAAATAATTATATTTATGAATTAAATTAATCACCCAGTAATTTATTTAATTCATTAGGCCTTAAATTAATTTGTCCAATAAATTAATTTAGACATCCAATCTCCCAAAATCAATTAGACATCCATTGTCCAATAAATTAGATATCCAATATCTAATATTAATAATGAGAGAATAAGCTCGATTCATTCCGTCGTCAATCTTATTGCACTACTCGGTAGGTCTGTCTCAGTCAGCAATGGGAGGAACCAAAGAGTAGTAGCACCACCTAGCCGGTCTGGCGGCCTACACTGTACCCCAACTGAGAACGAATGATTTGGATCATTCAAGAACTATTCTGTCGTGAATACCAGTAAACGTATAAACCCTTCTTTCAAATGTCCCGATCAAGTTATAGGGTCACGGTCAGTCAAACCCTATCTGTATTTGACGCTATGCATGCGTTAATGCAAATCGAGATCATTGAGCTCTCGTATATCCAATACAACTAGCTCCAATGCTTTGGCCAAAGACTTATGATCTCATCTGCCAATAACCGCATAGGACATATAACCCGCTCACTAACGGGAGAAAGAATTCTATCTTGGTATTCAGTAGGACCTGCTACTTGCCCGTTAAGATGCACGTCGAGGTTGACCCCCACCTCCCGGTTTATAGGGTCGAACTACTCTAATGAAAATATTAACGTCATAAGCACATCCCTACTAAATCCTCAAGTCGAAGGTTCACAAATACCTTTCACAACCATTCGATTCCGTCATTGACTGTCCCGGAGTGAAATCCGTGTGACGAATCGAGGGTGAGTTGGTTCGACTATACTAATCCAATTAGCATACCTATAACGTGTGCTCCTACTAGCCATTAGTGTTCGACAAGCACTCTCCATGTCAAAGAACACGTCATACAAGTCTTCACATAAACTTAACGCCCAGTCAAGTTTCATCGACTTGCGAACGATTAAGTATTTGAGCTATAAACCTTTTCAGTGCCGACCCCCTTATCCAATAAGGAGTGGAACATTTTGCTCTCAAATACACGGACTAGTTTCTATATGTATATTTACGAGTTAGGAATGCCAGTAACTACCAGTAAATAAAGAAACATGCATTACCTTATTATTAATGATTTACATAATTACAAGTACAATGCCCTCACTCAACATCCTCTGAGTGGCATTCGAGGGCATACTCCTAACAATCTCCCACTTGCACTCAATGCCATACACTATGGTATCTAATACCCATGTTCTCCAGATGACGCTCCAAGCTAGTCTGAGAAAGTGGCTTGGTCACTGGATCAGCGACGTTATCGGCCGAGTCTACTCTGTTCAGCACAATGTATCCCTTGCGAACAAATTCTCTTATGAGATGATACTTCCTCTCAATATGTTTGGTGCTGTTGTGAAACCTCGGCTCCTTGGCCTGCGCTACAGCTCCATCGTTGTCGCAAGATGGAACAGCCGCTCAAAGACATGGTATCACTTGAAGTTCTCCCAGAAACTTCTTAATCCAGAACCCTTCCTTGGAAGCCTCCGAGGCTGCTTGATACTCAGCGTGACAGGTGGAATGAGCAGTTGCGCTTTGCTTGGCGCTACGCCAAGATACTGCTCCTCCATTAAGAGTAAATATGTAGCCAGAAGTAGACATCGAGTCGTCCTTCTGCCCCTGTAAGTCCGAATCAGTGAATCCCACCACATCCAATTCTCCACCGCCATACATCAGAACCATATCTCTAGTCCTTCTTAAGTACTTGAGAACATTCTTTACGGTAGTCCAATGTTCCCTACCTGGGTTTGCCTGAAACCTACTCACTAGGGGTGTTCAAAAATATCCGATATCCGATCCGAAATATCCGAAAATCTGAAGTTCCGGATATCCGGAACTTTGGATTCGGATATCGGATAGTACTTTTCAGAAAAATCGGATATTCGGATATCCGAAATATCCGAAAAATCCTAAAAATTCTATTTTTTTATATTTTAAATAATAGAATGTATTCGGATATCCGATATCCACATCCGAAGTTTTTTTCGGATATTCAGATATCCGATATCTAAATTCGAATATTTTTTCGAATATAAGGATATTCGGATATAATTTATATTTTTTTCTGGATATTCGGATATCCGATATCCGTATCCGAAATTTCAGATATCCAAAAATCGGATATCCAAAATTTCAGATACGGATATCGGATATCAAAATCTACTATCCGAATTTTTGGATATCCGAAACTCCGGATATCCGGTTTTGAACACCCCTACTACTCACCACGCTTACAGTATGCGCAATGTCAGGTCCCGTACACAACATAGCATACATAAGGCTACCCACGGCCGAAGCATATGGTATATTACTTATTTCCTTTCGTTGTTCCTCACTTTGAGGACACATCTTCGAGGAGAGTTTTATTCCATGTCGCATCGGAAGGAACCCTCTTTTAGAATCATCCATCTTAAATCGCTTTAAGATTTTATCTATATAGAGGGCTTGGGAAAGACCTATTATTCTCTTCGCTCTATCCTGATAGAGCCGAATATCAAGAATATAGGTTGCTTCTTCCAAGTCTTTCATAGAGAAATTACTCGAAAGCCAAGCTTTCACAGAGCTGAGCATTCTCACATCATTTCCTATTAGTAGAATGTCATCCACATATTGTACTAAGAATGTGATCTTGCTCCCACTAACCCTCTTGTATACACAAGATTCCTCTTCATTTTGCACGAAGTCAAACTCTTTGACCGCCTCGTCAAAACGTAGGTTCCAACTACGTGACCCTTGCTTCAGTCCATAAATGGAACGCTGAAGCTTGCACACTTTCTGAATATCGACTTCGGACACAAAGCCTTTAGGCTGCTCCATATAGATTGCCTCCTCGAGGAATCCATTAAGGAAAGCCGTCTTTACGTCCATTTGCCATATCTCATAATCGTGGTAGGCATCTATAGCAAGCATCATGCGAATAGACTTGATCATGGCTACAGGCAAGAAGGTATCGTGGTAATTGATCCCTTCCTTTTGGGTATAACCTTTTGCCACAAGGCTCGCCATATAAGCGTCAACCTTGCCATCACCATCATTCTTTCTCTTGTAGATCCACTTGTTCCCAATAGGCACTATGCCCTTGGGGCGGTCTACTAGAGTCCAGACCTGATTGACATGCATCGAGCCTATCTCAGCTTCCATAGCTTCACGCCATTTCGCGGAGTCTACATCCATCATCGCTTGGTCATAGGTCGTTGGGTCGGTCTCTTGGCTATCACTTGGAACCTCATGGAGACCCAGTTCCTCCAAGTGCACAAGCCCATACCTCTAAGGTAAATGAGACACCCTACTAGACCTACGAGGTGGTTGTACTTGTGTTTCAGAAGGTTCGGTTCGAGTTTCTTGCACAGGTGTCTCCCGAGGAGTTTCATTGTATTCTTCTAAATAAATACTTCTACCCGCTCCGCCTTCCTGAATGAACTCATCTTCCAGGAAGTGTGCTTGTAAAGCAACAACAATCTTTCGATCTTCGGGCATGTAGAATAGATATCCCATCGTCCCTGACGGGAATCCAATGAAACGTCCCTTCGCGGACCTCGCTTCCAACTTTTCCACCTTAGTCTTTTTGACATAGGCGGGACATCCCCAAATCCTAATGTGATTAAGACTTGGTTTCTTGCCCTCCCACATCTCATGTGGAGTTTTAGAAATAGACTTGGAAGGACATCTGTTCAAGATGTAAGCGGCAGTCAGGAGTGCATACCCCCACAAGTAAATCGGTAAGTCAGTATAGCCCAGCATGGAACGGACCATGTTCAACAAGGTCCGGTTCCTTCTTTCGGACACACCATTTAACTGAGGAGTACCTAGAGGTGTCAGTTGTGAAACTATTCCATGTTTCTTAAGGAACTCGTCAAACTCCATGCTAATATACTCACCACCTCGGTCCGACCGAAGTGCTCTGATATGATTACCAGTTTGTTTATCGACTAGGGCCTTGAATTCTTGTAATTTCTCAAAGGCCTCGGATTTATGTTTCATTAAGTATACATAACCATACATAGTATGATCATCTGTAAACGTAATGAAATATTGATATCCGTCAAGTGCTGCTTCCAAAGCACCACATACGTCGGTATGGATTAATCCCAGTTTATCAGCGGCTCTTTCAAAAGTCCCTGTGAAGGGGGACTTAGTCATTTTGCCTTTAAGACAAGATTCACAAGTAGGAAAGGGATCCGATCTCAATGGACCCATAAGTCCATCTTTTTCCATCTTGTAAACCTTGGTCTGACCAACATGACCAAGTCTAAGATGCCATTTCAAAACTTGATTGGTTTCATCTCTACCATGTTTTCTAGTCATAGTATTCACCACTACTTTGTTGTTGAGATTTAGATGATACAATCCATTTAACAATGTAGCACTACCCACTAGTTTATTTCTGAAATAAATTTTGCAGGAACCATCACCAATGAAAAATGAAAAGCCTTTTCGGTCCATGAATGGAATAGATACAATGTTTTTGTGCCCCTTGGGCAAAACAAGTGCATCTTCTAAAGTCAAAACAAAGCCAGATTCTAAACCCAAAAGAAGTGATCTTATGCCGGTTGCCTCAATACTATGCCCGTTTCTGACTGTGATCATAACTTCTCCAGCTCCAAGCTTTCTACTTTGTTCCAGATCCTGATTCACGGTACAAATATGAGAACTAGCACCAGAATCCAGTATCCGGGAAGTAGAAAATACAGTAGCAGAACAATTTGTTTCCAAAACTAAAAGTTTTGTACCTGAAGTGCCATGAAGAATCGGACACTCTCTAGCCCAGTGGCCCAGCTCACCGCACTTGAGACACGCATCTTTCTTCTTGCTCTTTGGAACCGTTGGCGCCTTGCCCTTGCCCTTGAAGTTCTTGACATGTGATCCAATCTGCTTCTTGGTCTTTTTATTCTTGTTCTTAGACCTCCGAGGTCCAGAAGAAATCATAAGAGCAGACTCCTTCATCCATGGAGTCTTCATCTGAGACTGAGCGGTCACAAGTTTGTTCATTAGCTCAGCTAAATTACACGCAATCTCATTGCAGTTGAAGTTCATAACAAACCGTGAAAAGGAATCAGGGAGAGACTGTAGGATAAGGTCGGTTTGGAGAGAAGTATCCATTTTAAAATCAAGAGCCTCCAATCTCTCGATCATGGAGATCATATTGAGGATGTGTTCCCCAACCTTCTCACCTTCCTTCATCCTTGCACCAAACAGTTGCTTGGATATCTCATATCTAGCAGTTCTACTGTGCTCACCATAAAGTTCGGTTAAGTGAGATAGAATATGCATAGCAGAAGTCATTTTCTTATGAGCTCTCTGAAGCTCATTAAACATAGAAGCCATCATGTAAGCATAGACTTTTACGTCATCCTTAACCCACTTTTCGTGGTTTTCAATCTCTTCTTGATTCACTCTGGTCCGCACAGGAGGCGCCGGAATGTCCGTCTCCAAGACGTATCCCAGTGCCTCTATACTGAGGACAATCATCAGATTGCGGAGCCAGTCCACAAAGTTAGGTCCAATCAGGGTGTTCTTTTCGAGTACAATTGCGAGTGGATTCATTGTCATATTGAGAGTTATATCTGCATTAAGTATAATAGTTTAATTAGTGACTTGTTATATTATGATATGAGTATAGAATTAAGATCTTTTCTATTCTTGTTACCCAGCTCCCACTATTTTTATCGGAATAACACACTCCCATGTGAAATCCGGAAGTATCGTCGCTCTACTTCATAGTGGTGATCGAGTTCTTTACAAATCTTAATAGAGGGCAACCGAACAGGTTTCTAGTCTATTAATTTTCATAAAGTGGTGTCCAACACCAACCCATCTAATGGATGATTCGATCTTCTTTTTCCCCTTGTTCACTCCACTCAACCTATACGGTTTCTATTGTTCGTGAACAAGTTAAGTTTATACCATCGACGCAAATCAGTTTCACAATTGAATCTTATCCGACAACCTATCAGGTTTCTAGGGATAAAATTTGCTCCAACCGAAGGCATCCAATACGCTCCCGGTAATTTATCCGTCCTCCCCGAACGACTACACCGATAACTCGGAAGCATAGCACATCCGGTTTGGATTTCAATTTCCCGAAAGCTCGATGGAGGGAAGGAAAACCTTGAAACCTTATAAACTTAATATTTTGTTGTGGGAGAATTATCGCGACTAATGTTACACTTTGCACATTAATTCATTTAAACAACCATTCACAACCTAGTTGCTATCAACATGTGGTTCATGGACCGTTCCTAGAAAACAAAAACGCCGTAATCTAATTACAAGTCTTCGTCTTGAATCTTCGTCGTCTCGAAACGGATCTTCCTCCGGTCTTCGTCATTACATACAAATTTTACATTGGAAATTATATCCCAGATACAAATATTTCTAGTAAAATAAATAGGCTCAAAACGGCCTTTACAACCCAATCGAATAAAACGAACGATTCAAAACTAAGTCCACGAACCACATCCCCATTCAAAAAGCATTCATCCAATAAATACTATATAAATGGAAAACATAGAGATACATTGATCCAATTAACAATACGAACCGATCCAATCGATTCACACAATCGGTAATATGAAAAATGTTCAAAATAATTCGGTCGATCACAAGTATTCCAATAAAAAAAATTTCCCTTATAAAATGAAATACCATAAATCATTTTAATCATATTAAATCTAATTTAAAATGTGGGAAATCATTTTTAGGAATACACGAAGAAAATAAGCCCAAAACGGGCCCAAAAAGGGCTGGACCGCGCCCGAAACACCACCGAGTAGCGGCTTGCGGGGCCGCGGCCTCGAGCACAGGGCCGCGGCCTGATCGAAAACATAACAAGCGAGCTGTGTCAGCCCTGGGCCGCGGCCCCTGAGCCCTGGGCCGCGGCCCCCTCCTTCCGGACCCCCCCGGACCGTCCAACGACATTTCGGGGCTAGTTTTTCGACCGGATATCCAATATCTATATTTTCCAACATTCATATATTCAATATAAATCACATTTCCAAGAAATTAAGATTTATATTTAGACATAAACTTATAAAAAATATAACTACAACGAACGTAAAACATATACCACGATTATGACTAAAATGATTCCAAATCATTTACCATCTAATCAAGCATTCCAAATGCTAATATCGTATATACGATCACAAGACCTACGCTCTGATACCACTGTTGGGATTCAGTGCCTAAAATGAAGGCCCAGCGGACGTGGTAAAACGAAAATTAATTCGATCCGAATCCCTACGAGGATCGATCGAGCTACGTATATACGAATATATAAACGAAAATACAAGAGATGCACGAAACTCACCCTTGTAGTCCGTTGATTAAATGGATTCCTTCTCTTGATCTATTCCCCAAGCTTTAAAATGATTTCTCTACGATCCAAAGCGCTCCAAGCACCCGAATGATCCAACGTCGAAATTACAACGCCTCTACTTGCCACGCGCCGGAGAAACGAACGGGATGACTACACCTTGCTATCCTCCAAGGATACGGCTAGATCAAGTTTGTAGGAGCTTGCTAATCAAGATTATAACACTCTAAGTGTCTAATCTATATCTCTCAATATTTCCTCATAAAATTTCTCTAAGAAAATTATGAAGAATAATAATAATAAAGGTGAAGACTTGAGAAAATGATATCTCTCTCTCTCTCTCTCTCTCTCTCTCAATTCTCACTGGTGGAATGAATGGAGGAGAGAGGAGTAGTCTACTCTTTTATTCTCATTCAAATCACACCTTCCACCAAACAAATCACCTTTTAAGAGATATCATATCTCTAATGTCTTTAGTCTTACTCTTACTAAGGACAAGACCAAGACAAATATGGAAGGGATAAGGTGGGGCGGCCTCTAGAAGGAATCAGACGAGTTTGGTTCGTTTCGGACTCCCGTGAGTCCAAACAGATAAACTCTGATTCTGTTCCGATGTATTTATATCAATTAATTAATCTAATTAATTAATCATATCAAATACCAAATAACATAATTAATTTCTCCAAGAAATAACTATATTTATGAATTAAATTAATCACCCAGTAATTTATTTAATTCATTAGGCCTTAAATTAATTTATCCAATAAATTAATTTAGACATCCAATGTCCCAAAATCAATTAGACATCCAATATCCAATAAATTAGATATCCAATATCTAATATTAATAATGAGAGAATAAGCTCGATTCATTCTGTCGTCAATCCTATTGCGTGACTCGGTAGGTCCGTCCCAGTCAGCAATGGTAGGAACCAAAGAGTAGTAGCACCACCTAGCCAGCCTGACAGCCTACACTGTACCCCAACTGAGAACGAATGATTGGGATCATTCAAGAACTATTCTGTCGTGAATACCAGTAAACGTATAAACCCTTATTTCAAATGTCCCGATCAAGTTATAGGGACACGGCCAGTCAAACCCTATCTGTACTTGACGCTATGCATGCGTTAATGCAAACCGAGATCATTGAGCTCTCGTGTATCCAATACAACTAGCTCCAATGCTTTGGCCAAAGACTTATGATCTCATCTGCCAATAACCGCATAGGACATATAACCCGCTCACTAATGGGAGAAAGAATTCTATCTTGGTATTCTGTAGGACCTGCTACTTGCCCGTTAAGATGCACGTCGAGGTTGACCCCCACCTCCCGGTTTATAGGGTCGAACTACTCTAATGAAATCTTAACGTCACAAGCACATCCCTACTAAATCCTCAAGTCAAGGTTCACGAATACCTATCACAACCTTTCGATTCCGTCATTGACTGTCCTGGGGTGAAATCCGTGTGACGAATCGAGGGTGAGTCGGTTCGAGTATACTAATCCAATTAACATACCTATAACGTGTGCTCCCACTAACCATTAGTGTTCGACAGGCACTCTCCATGTCAAATAACATGTCATATAAGTCTTCACATAAACTTAACGCCCAGTCAAGTTTATCGACTTGCGAACGATTAAGTATTTGAGATATAAACCTTTCCAGTGCCGATCCCCTTATCCAATAAGGAGTGGAACATTTTGCTCTCAAATACACAGACTAGTTTCTATATGTATATTTACGAGTTAGGAATGCCAGGAACTACCAGTAAATAAAGAAACATATATTGCCTTATTATTAATGATTTACATAATTACAAGTACAATGACCTCACTCAACATCCTCTGAGTGGCATTCGAGGGCATACTCCTAACAAATAAGGCATAAAACCATTCCATTGGTCAAGATGCAGTGGTCGAGACATGGTGTCGAGGAGGCAACTTGGGAAACCGAGGATAGCATGCGTGCTAGGTACCCCGAGTTGTTTGTTTCTTAAGTTTCGGGACGAAGCTTGTTTTTAGAGGGTGAGAATGTAATATACGCATTTTTCCTTTCTCCGGTATTTTTCATTTTTATGTATTTTTTCATTTTTAGTGACTCGCTTGTAACCGTATGGATATTTCGTGAATATTTCATACTGGACTTCTTATCATGCGAGCTTGTTTCGGACTTGTTTTACCCAATTCCGTGTTTATTGTCATTTCCATCGCTATTTAGTTCGATTCTCGTAATCGTTGTTCGAAATCGCCGTTTCAGGATTGCCGTGAATCCGTCTTATGTTATTATGCTCGTGGTGAGCTTTCGTTTGGTGTTCGATCGTGTATCGTGTATTTCGGATGTTTTGGGCCGTTTTGTAATTTTCCAAAGTTATGGGGCAATTACTATCGTTGTCGTTTTCCAAACCTTTGGGTAGTCGGAAACGTGTTTTCTTTTAGTGCTCCAGTTCTGACTCTAACTCGTGGTTCGTGTGTCTTCTTCAGTCCGTTGTTTGGTGTCGGGTGCGCGTTGTTTTCATCTGGGAAAGAATTCGCCGTTTTCCATCTTTGCGTGCTGTCTGTACTACTTTCAGCACTTGTTAGCGCGCGTTAATTCCGTTGTGTAGTTCATGCTAATTTCGTTGTGTAGTGCATGCTAAATTCGTCCAGTAGCGCACGCTAATGATTAGAGTACAACAGTGGCAGTAGGTTGTTTCTGCTCTCTGGACGAGCAGTTTAGCGCATGCTAAGTCTGTAGATTAGCGCACGCAATGGTTGAGGTTTACCGCACGCTAGGTGGGTGACAGCGCGCGCTAATGAGGTATTCCAGTTGAGGCAGAATGTTTCTGGACTCTGGATGACGAACAGGTAGCGCACGGTATAGCTTTATAGAGCGCGCTATCGGAGGGCTGTTAGCACACGCTATTTTTGGATAGCACATGCTAACGAGTCAGAACCGAAGTTCTGGACCAGTTTTGGCTAGTTAGCATGCACTAACCATGAGCCGTTAGCGCACGCTAAACCGTCTGGTTATATATACCTGAGAGTTGACCCAGACTCGTCCATTTTCTCACTTTTTTCCTTCCCCGCGGCTTGAGCGATCCAGAGGCGATCTTGAGGCGATTTCTTCTTCCAATCATCTCAGCCATCAACTTTTTTGAGTTCTTGGTATATATTAACAACACCAACACTTTTTCTTCGTATTCAATCCGAGGTAAGCTCTTAGAACCTTTCCTTTGGGTAAATTGGGGGTTTTCGAGTTTTTGTCCGATTTGTTCCGTATTGTTGATTAATCTATGATGTATGTGATTAATCTTAGTGGTATTCATGTTTTCCCTACGAGTTCATGGTAAATTTCGTGGTATTTGTGAAATTGAGAGGGTTCGGTTGCGACCCGCCCTCGTTGTTGTCTTTGTACGGATTTACATGAATCGTAGGTGGGTTTTCGGGTGTCTTCCATTTTCGTACTCGTGTAGAAATGGTTGTGATTTCATTCTTCGAATCGTTAGGTTCGGGATTGTCGGTTCCTAGCGATCGTGGTTGATTTTCCGTTCCATCCATTTCGTCGTTAATTACTCAAGGCAAGTATTCTCGTGAAATCCTTATGCTTAACATAAAATGGTAATGTATATGTGTGTGCTTTGCTCACTCCGGGAGGGTCCGATGAGGCCTCAGATAAATCTATGATTTCGCTCTTGATTCACGAGCTTGTTGGCTAGCCGGTCCGGTTGGGTCCACAGAGGCCTCGGATGGGACCATTGGTTTAGCCCCGGTCCCAGGCGATGCATGTGCGTGATTTTGATTTCTAATTCTAGCCAGTCCGGGAGGGTCCATAGAGGCCTCAGATGGGATCAGTGGTTTAGCCCCGGTCCTAGGCAAGATTTTCAACTGTGATTATTGACTGTTTGTTTACCGGGAAAAGACATGTCTTGATTTTGATTTTGAACGACTTGATGCATGTACTATGAGATGTGTAAGCCAATGGTTTGCCTTTATTACTTGTACTAGAGTAATTGCTAACCCCTTTGGGGACCCGTTTTGGAGAAATTCGTGTTATGAATTTCAGGTTACGTTCAGTCGGTCTAGCGGGCACTGGAGTAGTATGGGGATGCTTGCCAGGGTTGTTGACATGTGCAATTCAGTACCTTCATTTCAGTTGTCCATTTTAAAATGGTTGTTTTCAAATTTGTAAACTGATAGACCGTACTCGCGAGTACTTAGGCGTTTTGATTTGGATCTGCTTTGTATACTAAATGTTATTTGTAATTTTTGGTGATGTGTGGTTTACCGTTGTACCGGGCATTTTATTTAATTTTCGTTTTGGTGATGTGTGTTTTCTCGCTAACCGAGATGATTAGACGAGCGGTATTTCTTATCTAGCCCGGTAGGTCCCATGTAGGGTTCCACAATGCTGTAATATATCCTGAATATCTTGGGGGTGTTACAATCAGGCAGGAATCTGTGCAACCTCTGAGTTGGGAAGGAAAAGCGTTATATTATGTGGAGGAGTTCATTCCAGAAGAAGCTGGAGAGAAATGAGGTATAGTAAAGAAGGACTTTATTGAAATATACTACATTTGGGATATCCTTCAAGATCCCAATTGTACCCCTCAACAAATCTTTGTTGATTACATGGAGATGAATTGGACGAACTTGTGGGAGATTCTGAAGAAGGTAGCTGAAGAAGACTTTGATCCGTACCCAAGGATTCCTTCCTTCAGACCACAAGATCCACCAATAGATATCAACGGAAGGCTGGATGACGATGCACTTCAGGAGGAAATAAGGGAAGTTTGCACTAAGAACAAATATACTTCTCCTGAAGATCCAAAATTGGCATCCACAAGTATGGGCTGATCCCAGTGGTTGAAAGACCAATTGGAGCTAAGCCTTTGAAATCACTCCCTCCATCAAATTCAGAGGAAGAGGAAGGAATTAGATTTTATTTTTTATTGTCATCTACTTGTAATTATTCTTTTACTAAAAAAGATTGTATTGTATTGAACTTCTAAAGTATATACAGTCGATCTGAATGACAATTCTTAGTTGTCTCAAACAGACTGAGTTTTTCATGTTATCTTGCGTCTGTGTGTGATGACTTAATTACATTTGAAATTTAAATTTTGCCATCATCGAAATAGGGAGAATTTGTTAGGAATACTTTTTGAGATTTTGATGATGTCATCCTTGTATTCAAGTTTATTTCAAATGTATGTTTAAGTACATGGCATTGTAAAGAAGAACCAAATGAGTATCTTCTATAGGCCTTTAAAGATAAGGCCATGTATTAATCATGTTGATCAGATAAAATTTTGGCGAAGTATAGAAAGTCAATCATAAGTCAAGTTTGGTCAAAGGCTAATATCGGCTGAGTTTGACCAGATAAAATTATTAGTCGGGTTTCGGTCAAGGCAAATATCAACTGAGTTTGACCTGATAAACATCAGCCGCAAAGCAAAATGCCAGACAAGTTTATCAAGACAAAAACATCAGTCGAGATTGATCGATACATCAGCCAAGTTTGAGCAAAGCAGAATATCGGCCAAGTTTGGACATCAGCTATGTCCACGTCAGCAAATGTTGAAAAGTAAACAAAGACGAAAAATCACATGCAGACGTAATTAAAGTAAAGGAGACAAACTGATTGATTTTCGGAAGTTAAGGAATAAAATATTCTTTGAGATACGCGCCCATAAGACTTTTCAATTATAGTAATCAAAGAAATGGCGCAAAACAACTTCAAACCGTCGGATTTGAAAAAAGAGACAAAGTCGTGCAAAGAGATGAAGAGCGAAACAATAAGGTCCACTCTCAAATGGACTGATTTGTTCAAGGATGCAACAACTATGTGTTGAGAATAGTGCCCTAGGACATTCGATGTGCCTAGATTTGTAATTGTCACATTTAAATAAATTTATTTGATATCATTTATTTCTCTTTGATTATTATAATGTGTGCATGTTTTAATATTATAATAATCGAATAATAGTTATTCATGAATAATAAGATTATTCAAATGTCCCTGGTACAATCGCGTTGAGTAGAGACTCAAGTTATTAATATCTTAGTATAAGTTTGATTGATAATCATCGGATGATTATGCGTATGGTACGAATCAATCTTAAGGTCATTGGTTAGCGAACTAATACTCGACAGACCCGCATGGAGATCACTGCATGGAAATGTTATAAGTGAATCTCAGTATATCAGTATGTCAATAAATCCTTGAACATGAGATTATCATAGAGTCCAACATGATAACTGCTAGGCCTTGACGTAATCCAACGTCATCTGAAACATGGTGATCATAATGGTTAGCGATCAGGATTAGTGGGAGTCATGTAGAGGGTAATGAATAATCAAGATGGGGATTTGTCCCTCTCTTTAGTGAGAGAGATATCTGTTGGGCCCCTCGATAAGTAGGACTGAAGGAAATGCATGGCCATGCTCAAATGAAGAGTCATTTGATTCAATCAGTCCACTTAAGATCGAGAAAGCATTTGAACATAAATAAGTATGACACACCCCATGACTTAGTTCAAATATGATATCGCATGACAAAGGAATTTGACACGTTAAAAGGTTTAATGGACTATTAACTTATATTATTTGGGTAATCATAATGTCTTGCTAGAGGCCGCTATTGATTTATTATTTAATAAGGTATTAAATAATTGCCAACATAATATAAGCCTTTTGGGTCGCACTTACGACAATTATAGACAAGTAGGAATAAATATCAACTAGGAATAATATATATAATATTGGATATTATATATATTATATTATTTAATAAGTTGAGGGGCAACTAAGCAAATACGGGAGTTCGACTCTAGCGTTTATTTAGTATAAATATAAGGTCTTGGACAAGGAGTTGTAATAAGAAATCATGACAAAAAATCGCCCCCCCCCCCCCCAAGGAGAAAGAAAAAATCGGCCCCTTATCTTACAGTAGGAGAACGACATCGGCCATCTAATCTTCTTTCCTTAGTTGATCTTGATCGATAGTACAATCTAGTAAGGAATTTGTGTTGTACTATTCATCAATATTATTCGTAAGGATCTAGCAATCCATCTTGTGGAATTGTTCGTGTGTGGATCACCCAAAGAGGAAGGAGATATTCATCTGCTTCTAATCCGGTTCAGATCCGTTCTTTGAATTAAGGTAATTCGACGAACTCTTAATAAATCAATTAAATTACTGCATGTAGATCCTCGTCTGGGTTTTTCGTTTATTTATTACGCTCCGTTTTACTCAAATTTTATTATATCGGATACACGTAAAAAAACCAACAGTGGTATCGGAGCCAACTTGCATGTAATTTAATTGTTTGTGTAGAACATGTTTATGTGTAAATTATGTTCTTGTATAAAATATAGATTTTATAAAAGAATATTTCTGATTTAATTTGATTAAATCGGATCGCAAAAATAAAAAAAAAAAATTGTATCGTTTTGGATATTTTACATCTTGTTAAAACCCGAAGCTGCTCGAGAAACTGTCCGAGAAACGGCCGACTGCGGGGGTCTCGACTAGGGTTATACAGCAAGCGGTGGGCCGGCCCAAACGGTACGCTAGCAGGTGGGTTAAATTTTGAAATTTGGGCCAAAAAGGCCCAGAATTTTTTGGGCCTAAATATTGAGGCCCGTGGCCCATGCTGGGCGGGCCTAGCCCAGCCCATGGATATTAAAAGTATCAATAATATGATAGAAATATATTTTCAACTATTTTAAAAAGTTCAAACATCCATTTCAATACTATTAAAACCGTTGGATTCTTGCACTACAACCAGCGGTACGGAAAGTAACTCATCACTTGGTCCATTATCTGTATTCGATAGCAAAATATCAATACAAAAATCTAAACAAAATCAACTTTAAATTGAACTAAGTTACGGTGTAAGATTATACCATTAACCTTAGCCTAATTAATTAATATTTATTAGAAATTAAATTTTTCATGAGGCCTGGGCCAGTAAGTGGCCTTCTGGGCCAAAATATGGGCCAGTAAAAAGGCCAAGTTTATTATTAAAAGTAAAACCTGGCCGTTTATTCATGGGTGGGCTGGGCCGGCCCGTGGACCTGGGCCACTTTTGCCCAGTCTAGTTAGGGTTACTTGATGACTGAACTGGGTCGACCCGCGCCCGCGGCCCTGTTCGAAAATAGGCAATAAATGGCGCAAAAGGTTGCGCGTCCCAGGTTTTGAACCTGGGTGGGCGAGGGTGTTTTTCATCCATCCGGCCACTGCGCTGCCTTCTTTTTTTTGTTCAATTCAGGCGCTAGATATTATTTAAAATGTTATCTGCCAGCTTTAAATTGTTTATGTGATAGTTAATTATGGTTTATGTATGGTGTATGACATGACCATAAGTTGACCAATGTGATTGGATGTTTTAAATTTCCTTATGGGTGCGTGTCGTTTAATTATAATTGGTTTTACGGCCCGCATGTCGTTTAATTATAATTGGTTTTACGGCCTGCGAGTCGTTTATTTAAATTATTTATTATTTACGGCTTGCGCGTAGTTTGCACCTCTTGTAATTTAATTTACTAGTGTAGTGTTAAATTTCATTAATGTAATGAAGACAAGAAGGATGAGAAGGACGGACTCAAAGAGCCAATTGATTGCGTATTATGTTTCAATGAGTTGGGAAGATCAATGAAGACCAATTGCAACCTTTTTGTTTGACCCTTGTGATTTTCATGTTGGCTCATGGAAATCACGTTAGGAATTATGGTCATGCTATACACGGTCTTATGCGTTTAATTGTCATGTGATGCGATGTATGTTTAAATTTATGCATGTATGTTTAGATGTATGTTAGCAAACATAGACATTAACATAGGATAAAAATCCCTTGTTAAATTTTTTAAATGCTGTTCATTTGAAAAACACCTATCAAGACTTCGATCATCTTGAGTGGGTCATGCCAAAGCTGGGCACTCGGGTTATCTTAATAAGGTAGGATGGGTAATGGTGATACCTATGTGTTTTAATGAACTAAGAATTCAAAAGAGTTTTGAACCTTAAGGCATAAGATTGGATTATAACATGCTTGGGCATAAGATGCCAAATCCCATGAATATAATCTAAGAGTTACATATGATGTAACTGATAAAGAGTTATCCACCTAAAGTAGCTCAATTCTAGGCGTCATGCCAAAGCTGAGTTTAGGATTGTGCAAAATGAGATCTTAGCCCACTAAAATTATAAATGTTGTAAAATTGAGGGTACTTTGTTTTAGTGGGAGTATTTTTTGAGAAATAAAATAATGTGACTAAATACTTTGCATATTGAATTTTATAGATAATATAGAATGGCATCAATCAACACATCCACCATTTCACTGCGATCAGTCATTGAGAAGGACAAGCTCAAAGAAAACGGCATCAACTATCTGGATTGGATCCGGAGCTTGAGAATAGTTCTCAAGCAAGAAAGAAAGTTGTATGTTCTTGAGGAAGAAATTCCTGATATGCCATCTGACAATGCAAACAAAGCAACAAAAGACAAATGGAAGAAACATTGTGATGATTCCATTGATGTCAGTTGTCTTATGTTGGCTACCATTTATCCAGAATTTCAGAAGAATTTGGAAGAGGTGGAGGCTTATGAGCTGAATGCTCACCTCAAGGAAACTTTCTCGAAGCATGCTAGTCAAGAGAGATATGAGACCTTTCAAGCCTTATATGCTTACAAGATGTTTGAGGGGACATCTGTCAGCGCTCATGTACTCAATATGAAAGGATATATTGATCATCTTGAAAGGCTTGGTTTTCCACTTTCTAAGGAGCACTCCACGAATGTGATCCTAAACTCATTGCCCGGAAGTTTCGGTAAGTTCATTATGAACTATAATATGAATGAGATGGAGAAGTCTATTGCTGAGCTGTATGGGATGCTTAAAACGGCTGAGCAGAATATTAAGATGAAACCAAGCCACGTGCTGATGGTCAGCAAAGGGAAGTCCTTTAAGAACAAAGGCTAGAGCAAGGGTAAGGCAAAAGTTGCCAAATCTAAAGACCCTACTAGGACGGTTTTCAAGGCTAAAGCTCCCAAAGATGGAAATTGCCATCATTACAATAAACCAGGACACTGGAAAAGAAATTGCAAGATTTACTTGGAAGAGCTAAAGTGTACCAAGGGTAGTGAGACTGCCACAGGTATATTTGTTATAGAAGTTAACTTATATACTTCTAACTCCTGGGTATTAGATACTGGATGTGGATCCCATGTTTGTACAAATGTGCAGGGGTTTAGAAGCAGTAGAGAACTGAAGAAAGGGGAAGTGGATCTAAGAGTCGGCAATGGAGCAAGAGTTGCTGCACTAGCCCTACGAACTTATGATCTAGTTTTACCCAATGGGCTTTTGTTAGTTTTGAACAATTGCTATTATGTTCCTGCTATGAATAGAAATATTATTTCAATTTCTACATTAGATTGTGAAGGTTATAGTTTTCTTATTAAGAATAAGATTATTCGTATTTACTTTGATGACTTGCTTTCTGGTACTGCAAAATTATATACTGGCCTTTACAATATTGATCTAGATGAGTTCGACACTTTGTAAGTTTATAACATTACATCCAAGAAACCTAAGCTCAATGATTATAATCCGACTTACTTATGGTATTGTCGACTTGGTCACATAAACGAGAAATGCATTTCTAAGCTCCATAATGATGGACTTTTAGACTCTTTTGACTAGGACATGCAAATCTGGTTTATTAGGCAAGATGACAAAGAATCCTTTCATCGGTCATGGAGAAAGGGCTCGTGATCTATTAGGCCTAATACATACTGATGTATCTTTTGAAATGTTCAAAATATTCCAGAATGAAGTACAGAATCAACTTGGCAAGACAATTAAAGCCCTTCAATTGGATCAAGGTGGCGAATACTTGAGCCAAGAATTCGATGATCATCTTAGGAGTTGTGGAATTGTTTCACAACTTACTCCTCCCGGAACACCTCAGCATAACGGAGTGTCCGATAGGAGGAATCACACTTTATTAGATATGGTTCGATCCATGATGAGTCGAACAGAGCTTCCATTATCATTTTGGGGCCACGCCTTAGAAACAACAGCATTCACCCTTAACCGTGTTTCATCTAAAGCAGTTGAAAATACACCATTTGAGAAATGGACTGGTAAGAGACCAAACTTGTCTTTTCTAAAGATCTGGGGTTGCGAAGCGTTCGTAAGGCGCCATGTGTTTGACAAACTGGCAGCCAGATCTGAAAGATGTTTATTTGTGGGATATCCTAAGGAAACTAAAGGATATTACTCTTATAAGCTCGCAGAGAACAAAGTATTTGTTGCTCGAATGTTGTATTCTTAGAAAGCGAATTTATTTCTAAAAGAGACAGTGGGAGAAGAGTAATTCTCGAGGAAAGTCAAGAACCACAAGAAGACATCGCTTCACCGATGGAAAACAAACAATCTCAACAATCAGTTGAAGAACCCATTCAAAGTACACAAGTCCCACGCAGATCTGATAGGATGCGACATGAACCTGAGAGATATGGTTATCTCGTAACAGAGGATGATGATGCATTGCTCATAAATAATGAGCCTAGTACCTATACAGAAGCTTCTTCAGGACCAAAGTCCGAGGAATGGCTAGAAGCCATGAAGTCAGTGATGCAGTCCATGTATGGCAATCATGTTTGGAACTTGATAGATCCACCTGAGGGTGTTAAAACCATTGGGTGCAAATGGGTCTATAAGAAGAAGAAAGACATGGATGATAATCAGTAAGCCTATAAAGCTAGACTAGTGGCAAAATGTTATAGACAGATTCATGGTGTTGACTATGATGAGACCTTTTCGCCAGTAGTAATGCTTAAATAAATTAGAATTTTGTTTGTCATTGCCGCATACTATGATTATGAAATATGGCAAATGGATGTCAAAATAGCATTCCTTAATGGAAACTTACTCGAGATGTGTACATGACACAACCTGAAGGTTTTGTTCATCCAGAAAATTCTAAAAATGTTTGCAAGCTTCAAAGATCCATTTATGGGTTGAAGCAGGCTTCTCGGAGCTAGAATCTTCATTTTGATGAAACTGCCAAAGAGTTTGAGTTCATTCAAAATGAAGATGAACCATGTGTGTACAAGAAGGTTAGTGGGAGAATAGTTATTTTCTTAGTCTTATATGTAGATGACATATTACTCATTGGAAATGACATTCCCACCTTGCAGACAGTCAAGACTTGGTTGGGAAGTTGTTTCTTAATGAGAGACTTAGGAGAAGCTGCTTACATTCTTGGGATAAAAAATCTATAGCGATAGATTAAAGAGAATGATTGGTCTGAGTCAAAGTACCTTGTACTCGACCAGATGTATCTTTTGTCCTTAGCATGACAAGTTGATACCAATCAAATCCAGGTGAAAGTCACTAGACAACAGTGAAAACCATCTTAAAGTACTTAAGAAGAACTAAGGATGTGTTCCAAGTATATGGAGGTGTGGGAAACGAGCTGGCTGTAAATAGTACGCCGATGCATGTTTCAAAACCGATGGAGATGATTTAAGATCGCAGATGGTTTTGTGTTTTGTTTAAAATGAAGATGCTGTGAGTTGGAAATCACACTCATAGATTCTATAACTTAAGACTGAGTATCTGGAAGCATTGGATGCATCCAAGGAGAATATGTGGAACCTTTTAAGTCCTATAAGTCTTTACTGCGGCAATAATGGTGTTACTGCGTTAGCTAAAGAGTCATGGACCGATCATAACTCCAAACATATACTTAGAAAATATCACCTAGTTAGAGAGATCGTCAGACGAGGATATATTGCAATATGCAAAGTAGCAAAGCAGAGAACGTTGCAGATCTACTTACCAAGCCTCTCTCATAAGGAAAGCATGTTGAGCATGCTAGAGCAATAGGACTAAAAGTCATGAATGAATGGTCCTAGTGCAAGTGTGAGATTGTTGGGAATAGTGCCCTAGGACATTCGATGTGCCTAGATTTGTAATCGTCAGATTTAAACTAAGTTATTTAATATCATTTATTTTTCATTTATTATAATGTGTGCATGTTTTAATAGTATAATAATCGAATAATAGTTATTCACGAATAATAAGATTATTCAAATGTCCCTGATCCAAGCGCGTCGAGTGGAGACTCAAGTGATTAATATACTAGTATAAGTTTGATTGATAATCATCAGATGATTATACATACGGTATGGATCAATATTATGGGTATTGGTTGGATAACCAATACTGACAGACCCGCATTGAGATCACTGCATGGAAATGTCATAAGTGGATCTCAATATAACAGTATGTCAATAAATTCTTGGACCTGAGATTATCATAGAGTCCAATATGATAACTGTTATGCCTTGACGTAATCCAAAGTCATCTAAAATATGGTGATCATAAAGGTTAGCGATCAGAATTAGTGGGAGTCATGTAGAGGACAATGAATAATCAAGATGAGGATTTGTCCCTCTCTTTAGTGAGAGAGATATCTGTTGGGCCCCTCGATAAGTAGGACCGAAGGAAATGCATGGCCATGCTAAAATGAATAGTCGTTTGATTTAATAAGTCCACTTAAGATCGAGAAAGCATTTGAACATAAATAAGTATGACACACTCCATGACTTAGTTCAAATATGATATCGCGTGACAAAAGGGATTTGACACGTTAAAAGGTTTAATGGACTATTAACTTATATTATTTGGGTAATCATAATGTCTTGCTAGAGGCCGCTATTGATTTATTATTTAATAAGGTATTAAATAATTGCCAACATAATATAAGCCTTTTGGGTCGTACGTACGATAATTATAGACAAGTAGGAATAAATATTAACTGAGAATAATAAATATAATATTGGATATTATATTTATGAGGAGATTAAATAATAAGTAATATATATAATATTAGATATTATATATATTACATTATTTAATAAGTTGAGGGGCAACTAAACAAATACTAGAGTTTGACTCTAGGGTTTACTTAGTATAAATATAAGTTCTTGGAGAAGGAGTTGTAATAAGAAATCAGGACACAAAAATCGTCCCCCCCAAGGAGAAAGAAAAAATCGGCCCTTCTCTTACAGTAAGAGAACGACGTCGGTCATCTAATCTTCTTCCCTGAGTTGATCTTGATCGATAGTACAATCCTTTTAGTAAGGAATTTATGTTGTACTATTCATCAATATTATTCGTAAGGATCCAACAATCGGGCTTGTGGAATTGTTCATGTGTGGATCACCTAAAGAGGAAGGAGATATTCATCTGCTTCTAGTCCGGTTCAGATTCGTTCTTCGAATTAAGGTAATTCGACGAACTCTTAATAAATCATTTAAATCACTGCATGTAGATCCTCGTCTGGGTTTTTCGTTTATTTATTCCGCTACGTTTTACTCAAATTTTATTGTATTGGATACACGTAAAAAAACCCAACACTATGAAGAGCTCAAGAATTATACTATAAATATCTGAAGAACACTTGAGCAGAAGCACGATGCAATTAATACTTTCAAGCAAACAAAAGCAATGCACTTTGTGCTAAGTATCATGAAAAAGCAAAGATCTTAAAGATACAAATCATCTGAAGTTCTTTGAAGTTGGAGAAGACGTAAACTCTTGTCTAGAAGTTTGAGTACGGGGTACTTTCTTGAACAAAGTTCTTGAGAGTAAAGGTTGTAAGGCATCCACAGGTTCTTGATTGGAAGGTGATCGGAAATTTGTGAGTTGTTGAGGCATCCAAGGATTTCTAATCAAGAGGTGACAGGAAACCAAAGAAAGGAGTTGCAACGGGCATGGGTTTTCACTGGTTGAAAGCTGGTGCAACTAGATTCATTGTAACTAAGTCTCGCTGGTTGAAAGTTATAGTGAATTTATCTCCAAGTGGATTGGAGAGAAGTGGATTAGTAGTGGATTACAACACCTCTGAAACCACTATAAGTGATGTGTGATTTGTAACTTTTAACATCATATTTAACGGCTGCATTCATCTTAATTGTTACATTCAAAGTCAGTTATTTTCCACAAAATATTTTTGCAGCTGATATCTCAACTCAACTTAACTGCATTAAAATCAGCCAAGTTAACTTAGTTGCACTAAATCTCAGCTGAGTGTTTTCAAACAGGTTATTTTCAGAAAAGATTTTACAAGTCTATTCACCCCTTCCCCTCCCCCTAGACTTGTACTTTACGTACTTGTGACCTACAGAGTCTACCCTCTGCAGTTCAATGTATCTATTCTTCACCATTTCTCTGATGATGTGATACTTCATCTCAATATGCTTGGTCTTATGATAAGACCTGGGTTCTTTAATATGTACAACATCTCCTTCATTGTCATAGTAAAGTGGCACCGGCAGCTTTGCTTGGGACCACTTGAAGTTCTTTAAGATACTTCTTGATCCAAAATGCTTCCTTTGACGCCTCTGAGGCTGCTTGGTACTCGGCCAGGCAGGCGGAATGTGCAGTCACAGTTTGCTTGGAACTCATCCAATAAACTGCTCCACCATTCAGAGTAAGGGCAATTTACATCTGACTACCTTTTTAGATGGCCTAATTACAGTTTAGTCCCTGTTGTTTCAGATATTACAATGAAGGACAATCTTTGCTCTGTCCAGAAACTATATTTACAACGAAGGATAAAAGTCAAACTTTCAGATGATATCACAGGAGAGAGAGTACTGATATTCCGGATTTGCTCTTTTATTTTCTTTTTTGTTTTTACCCATTTATTTTTGGCCTCACGTGGGTGGCACACGCTGGTTATATATAACACTTTTGGACTTTAGTGTAATAAATTTTCAAACTTTCTAGGAAAAAATATTTTTTCCAAAAAAAAAGTATTTTTTGGAAAAATATATTATTTTTCGAAAAATAAAAAATTATTTATTCGAAAAAAAATTATTTTATGGAATTTTATTATTTTTCGAAAAAATTAAAAAAATATTTTCTGGAGAAAAAATTATTTTCTGGAAAAAGAGTATTTTTTCGAAAAAAAAATATTTTCTGGAAAAAAATATTGTTTTTCGAAAAAATAAAATTATTTTCTGGATTTTTTTGATTTTTTGAAAAAATAATAAAAAAAATTTCTGGAAAAAAATAAAAGAAATTATTTTTGTGAAAAAATAAAAAAATTATTTTCTGAAAAAACATATTTTGGAAAAAAATTTATTTTTTGAATTTTTTTTTAAAAGAAATGTATTAGCCAAACAATAAGCTATTTGTTTCATATGAAATGTATTTTAAAAGAAATGTTTTATTCAAGTAAATAGAGGGGCATTTTCGTCTTTTTAATGGAAGTCAACACCAAACCAGATTTTTGTCCTTCGCTGTAATTTATGAAACAATATGGACTAAACTGTAAACAGGCCATCTAATAAGGTAGTTGGCTGTAATTTCCCCTTCAGAGTAAACATGTACCGTGAAGTGGACTTTTTTTTGTCCGTATCGCCACCGAAATCCGAGTCAGTGAACCCATCCACTCTCAATTATCTGCGACCATATGTAAGTACCATTTCTTTAGTCTGTTTAAGGTACTTTAGAATGTTCTTTACGGCTGTCTAATGTTCTTTACCCGGGTTTGCTTGAAATAGACTGAATACACTCACAGCGTATGCAATGTCAGGTCTCGTGCACAACATTGCATACATGAGGCTACCCACAGCCGATGCACAGGGGGTCTCATCTCCATCATGTCTTTCTCACTTTTAAGACACCTAGTTTTCGAGAGTTTTAAACCATGTCACATAGGCAAGAACCCTCTTTTAGAATCTTCCATCATAAACCTCTTTAGTATCTTTTCTATGTAGTGGGCTTGGGAATGTCCTAATATTCTCTTAGCTCTATCCCTATAGATGCGAATACCCATAATATGGGAGATTCTCCCAAGTCTTTCATGTAGAATGTGTTTGATTGCCAAGCTTTCACAGAAATGAGCAGTTGTTTCCTATTAGTATAATGTCATCTACATATAATACTAAGAATGCGATATTGCTCCCACTAACCTTCATGTAAAAACAAGGCTCATCTTCATTTTGCACGAAATCAAACTCTTTGACTGCTTTGCCAAAACGATGATTCCAACTTTGTGAAGCTTGCTTCAGCCCATAAAGGGCAAGATGAAGTTTGCAAACTTTATGAATATCGGTAGTAGACATGAAGCTTATATGCTATTCCATATAGATTTCCTCTTTGAGGTATCCATTTAGAAAAGTCGTCTTCACGTCCATTTGCCATATCCCATAATCATAGTGAGCGGCTATGGCAAGCATCATGCGAATAGACTAGATCATAGCAACTGGTGAGAAGGTTTTCTAATAATCGATTCTTTCTCTTTGGTTATAACCTTTAGCTACAAGACTATCTTTGTAGGCTCCTACATTGCCATCCCGATCAGTCTTCCTTTGGAAGATCCATTTATTACCAATGGGCATCATGCCCTCTGGTCGATCTACCATAGTCCAGACCTGATTGGCGTGCATCGAGTATATCTGCTTCCATAGCTTCACGCCACTTCACAGAGTCCACGTCTACCATCGCTTGTTCGTACGACATAGGATCATCTTCTTGGCTACCATATATTTGATAGAGACCCAGTTCCTCCAGATGCATGTAGCCTACCTCTCAGGGAGTTGAGATATCCTACTCGACTTGCGCGGTGGTAGTGGTTATGTTTCAGAAGATTCGGTTCTTTCTTCTTGCACAGGTGTCTCCACTAGAGTTTCAATATGTTCTTCCAAAGAAACATTTCTACCTACTCCACCTTCCTAAATAAACTCGTCTTCCATGAAGTGTGCTTGTAAAGCAATAACGATCCTATGATCTTCGGGCATATAGAACAGATAACCTATTGAATCAGATGGGTATTGTTGGGAAAATCCTCCTTGTGTTTTGATAATTGCCTCATACAGTATGATCTTCCAAGTCAGAATATTAGTCTAAGTATGGAAGATGTTAGGAGAACATCATACATCATAAGTTCTTCTAGCAAAATCAAGAGTCCCTACCTACAGCGTAATCGTCAAGATACAACAAAGACAAAGATGTTGGATACAGCAAACATGCTGGTAGTGTTTTACTTAGGAAAAGTAAAACACAAATCCAACAGGACTGAAGAAACTTTAAACCATTGAGAAAGCAAAACATTCTTTATTCACAAAGTATTCAAGGATAAAGTAGCATTTAATGCTGATAGGACATCATTTAATACGGCCGAAGAGACTACAGTCTGTAGAGCATTTAATTCTAGTAAAAAAGAATGTCTGAAGCATTAAATGTGAATCGCCTTTGATTCGGAACATTATGAAGCCGCCAATCAAAGCAGTCTCAATCTCACCAACCAGCTAACGACTACATTTATAATGGATTTATTTCCAAGGTTATAAATAGCACCAAGCAAGAGAAATTACAATACTTTGACAATATGAATATCAAGCTTACAAGAAGACTATATTTCTTCAAGCATACAACTTCATTAAGAGAGAAAAGATACAAAGTCCTCAACGCAAACAACACACTTGCAACAAACGCTCATCAAGCATACACTTGCTGTTTGATCTTGTCATACCAAACTTATCTTGTCCATACAGCACAAGATCTTCCAGCAAAGTCAAGAGTCCTTTCCTACAGCTTAGTCTTCAAGGTACAACAAAGACGAAGATATTGGATATAGCAAACACGCTGTAAGTATTTTACTTAGGAAAAGTAAAATACAAATCCAATAGGACTAAAGAGACTTTAAACCATTGAGAAAGCAAACATTCTTTATTCATAAAGTATTCATGGTTAAAGTAGCATTTAATGCTAGTAGGACAATATTTAATACGGCGGAAGAGAGTACAGTGAAGAGCATTTAATGATGGTCAAAAACAATTTTGGAAGCATTAAATGCAAATTACCTTTAACTCGAAAGATTCTGAAGCCGCCAATCAGAGCAGTCTCAATCTCACCAACTAGCCAATGTCTACATTTATAACGAATCTATTTCCAAGGTTATAAATAGCCCCAAGCAAGAGGATATTGCTCACTTGACGATTGAAAGAATTGACAATCTGATTATCAAGCATACAAGAGCACTATATTTCTTCAAGCATACAAATTAATCAAAAGAGAAGAAATCTACAAAGTCCTCAACGCGATCAACATACTTACAGTGAACGCTCATCAAGCATACAACTATTGTTCGATCTTGTCATACCAATCTTATCGTTGAGTTTACTTAGCCCTATGTGGACTAAGCTTTGCTATCTCTGACCTGTTTGGGATAAAACACACCAAGGACAAAGCTTCAATCTGTGTCAGAAGAAGCGAGCCGAAGATGCCAAGCCAATTTATGTGAATAGCCCAAGCTAATGTCGGCTATATCAATCTGTGTGAATGATACAACGATATGTTTAGTTAAAGTCATGTAGTTGTGTATGCCGTGATTTTAATAAATAATTTACTCCTGTATGGAGGACTAGTGGACGTAGAGGGGTTTACCTCTAACCACTTTAATCATTGTGTCTTTACTTTCTGTCATTTATTGTTTCCTATCTTCTTGTGTGATTTTAGTATATATATTGTAAAAACCCAATATGCACTAAGCTAACATGAGATTATTCAGTTGTATTTACAACAACTTAACCTTAGACTTCCGCTATGCAAATAAACTTCAAAAAAGACACATCTTATTCACCCCCAAGCTGTTTTTACTGTATACTTTGGCCAACAAGTGTTATCAGAGAGGTTGATTCTACAATAAATTAATCGATTTTTAAACTGAATCAGATCTACAAAATCACTATCTTTTGAAAACTTTATTTTTGTATCTTCATCATTAATCTTACTATTATCATGGACACATAGATGATAAATAAAGTCCCTATGTTTTCCTTTACTGATTCGATGATTGGAGAATTAGGATGGAAGCTCATCTTTTTGCGATGCACGAAGAGATGATATTCATCATCAAAGAAGGACCATTCAAGATAATGAAGGTCAATACAGCCGCAAGAATCGACGGATAACCTTATGCGGAGATGCTCGAGAAGGAGCACGAGCAATGGACACTGGACAGTCGCAAGTGTGCGAACCTCGACAATGTTGCTAAGAATGCGCTATTTGTCACTCTCGACAAAGGCACATTCTCCAAGGTAAAAGTTGTAAGACATCCAAAGAAATCTTGGAGAAACTCAAGCTAATTTGCGAGAGAACTGTGCTGTCGAAAGAAAACAAAATTTCTAAACTAATTCAGTGGTTCGAATATATTGAAATGAAATCTTCCGAAATACTTGAGGAGATTGATCTCAGATTACCGGCATTGTCGGTGAATTTGAAGCATTGGGTAAAGGGTATACCCCAAAGGAGAAAATATGAAAATCTTTAGATCACTCCTTGTCTGATGGGACATTAAGACTACAGCTATGTGTGTATCTTGTAATTTAAATGATATATACACTTTCGATCGCTTCTCTAAACTCAAAGCTTTTGAGTATGACATTGACATGAGAGAGAAGGGAGAAGAGTCACCTGCCAAGACTACAGCATTGACTGCTATATCTTACAGGAGATACAGCTCTGCCCCAGCACATCCAAATCCACACGCAAGGGAGCAGACAGTGACAATGACATCCTGTCACAAGATGGGATGGCCCTGCTCATGCATAAATTCCGAAAGTTCATCATGAAATCTTGAAAGGCCTCAGGCTCAAGCCATTTAACAGGGTGAGTTCTGAATCACCTTCTTCTGTAGATTCTAACCTGTGTTATAACTATAGGAAACCAAGACATTATGCGAATAAGTGTCCTCATCCCAAAGTACAGAAGTTGCCCGAAGCCGAGCAACAAGAGAAGGATGAGAAAATGCACATTTGGTGAAACAACCTCAAGGCCCTGATCGGAGAATCAGAAGCCTCGCCCGCATCAACAAATACCGAGGAGTGCCTTCAGGCAATCACTGGCAGTGACTCTTCCGATGATGAAATAGAAGATAAAGCATATATGTGCTTTGTGGCCAAAGAATAAGAGGATGATGAAGACAGCGATAATGAGGTACTCTCAAACTCAATTATTCCTATAAATACATTACATACTTTTGAAAATATGATGAATGAGTTTACAATCATTCAGAAAGCCCATGAGATGCTTAAACAGGAAAACCTACACCTCTCCCTTTCAAACTTAGAGCTGAAGGATGAAAATGATTTGTTGAAAAATAATTATGAAAATGTGTCTTTAAATTGTGAAAACAGCAAAATTACCCAAGAAAAACTCATGGAAAGCAATCAGCAACTTGCAACAGAACTAAATGAGGTAAAAACTCATAATATTTGCAAGTTAAATGATTATGCTTTCTTAGAAGCTAAGACACAACTTCTTGAGAAAAGAGAAGGAGAACTTGAAACCATCCTTAAATCCTTTGAGAAATCATCAAGGAGGATCGAAGATATTCTAAGCACTGTGCAGCACGCCCACTATAAACGTGGCTTTGGATATGACTCATTCTCCCACAAGGGCAAATCTAGTACGTTGTTTGTCAAGGGAGTGGAACCCATTCCGGAACCCGAAGTAGCCCCAAGTCCTGTAAAGGTCACAGCTGCCCCATCTCGGACAGCAAAGGCTGCGATTCCGCCACCAAGTTCATATCATAAGCAGCGAAACCCCCAACTCCATAGACTTGTAAGACGTAATGCTAGTCATCAACAGTATGCTCAACCATAAAGAAGGTTTTACCTAAGTATCAAAGGTGTGCACCGCAGTACTATCAATAGTACAGTGCACTTAGGTACTAGGTACAGGAACCCAGGTATCCATCCAGGAAGCAGGCTGCCGCGCAGTTCCATCATCAATAGATCTGGAAATTCAAGTGTAAAACTAAAAGGCAAGCATTGAGGCCAAAGGAAATGGTTCCTCCTCCGAGACGAAAACCGTACTGGACCCAAAATACTAAAGTTAACATGCATAATAATCAGGATTACAATGACTACATGCCTGCCCCACATAAATATCGCAAAACAGGATCAAAAGTAACCTGCAACAAACCAATTGCAGTCAGGCAAATTTGGGTACTTAAAGGCACTAACAATTGTGCACCCAAAAATCAAAGGGGACCTAAAACTACTTAATCTTCTGATTGCAGGATATCAAGGAGAAGGACATTTGGTATTTCGATAGCATATGTTTTCGCCAACGGTCCAAAAGTATGATTCGGTGACAAATACAAAAGAAGAATAAGAGGGAGTGGAACCCTGCTTGTAGAAAAGTTCAAAGTCACCAACGTAGCCTATATTGAAGGACTATACAATTTACTTAGAATTAGCCAGTTTTTTGACAAATAGTTCTCGATCAAATTTTATGTAGATTACTGTGGGGTGAAGGACATCAAAACCAAACAAATTCTATGTAGATCACCGTAGGGTTAAGTAGCATGTATATGGATGACTGGAAGCCAACATGCTCCATAATTTCGTGTTTTGTCGCCAAAAGCACTGCAGATTAAAGCTGGCTATGGTACAAAAGGATGTCGCACATCAACTTCAAGACCATCAACAAACTAGTTGAACAAGGAATGGTCAGAGTCTTGCCCGATGTTCCATTTCATAATAATAGTGTTTGTGGACCCTGTCAGAAAGGCAAGCAAGTCAATACCACCCTGAAGAGCAGGTCATATCTCTCTACCCACAGGGTCCTGGATTTGCTACACATGGATATCTATGGCCATGTAGATACTGTAAGTTTGGGAGATAAGAAATATTGTCTTGTAATTGTTGATGATTTCTCCAGGTATGGTTGGACCATCTTCCTGAACAAGAACAAATAAATCGTCACAAAGCTGCTAGGACATCTTAAAAATCTGCGAAATGAGAAAGGGTTGAGTATTGTCTCCATTTGCTCCGACAGAGTCACAGAATTCACGAATCGCTTTATAGAGCAATATTGTAAGACAGTGGCATACAGCAGTACACTCAGCAACCCGAACTCCTCAACAAAATGGTTTTGCCGAGCGTAAGAATGGTACGCTAAAAGAAGCAACAAGTACCATGATAGCCGCAAGCAAGTTGGCACAGCATTTTTGGGGAGAAACAACAAATACAGCGTGATATACACAAAACCGTTGTATTATCAACAAGTATCACAACAAAACAGCATATGAGGTATGGAATAATAAAATTCCAATGGTTTCATACTTTCACATTATTGGATGTAGGTGTTATGTGCTCAACAATTTGAAGGATCAACTGAAGACCTTCGATGAAAATTCGAATGAAGGTATTTTTGTTGGATACTCATCTATCAGCAAAGCATTTAGGATATTTAACAAACGAAAGTTGACAGTAGAGGAATATATCCACATAGTACTTGATGAATCTCATTGTGATCATACAAGAGTAGAAGACCTAACCTAGAGCATCCAGACACTTACTACTAATGACCCCCAAACTCCAATAGAACCTGTTGTGAACCTAGAAATCAATTCCACCGCTGTAAGAACATAAGCAATCCAAGCTGATGCTGTAGAAGCTGAAATTGAGGCTATAGTTCAACAGGTTACAACACGGGATGCCGAAATAGAACCCGATAGGTGGTGGTTGAGAGATCACTCCCACGAGTTAATAACTAGAGATATCGATGCCAGTGTAACCACACATAGAAAAATACAGAGTACACAAGGCAGTGTACTCTGTGCAGAGGAAGAGACAGATTTAGAGAAGTCTCAATTCCCTGTATGGAAATCCCAACTTGAACTTAGGATACTTGCTATGTGCACCCTAGATGTATTCTTAGCCCAGTCCGAACCTGTTTCGACCAATGAGGCTCTAAATAATTCACACCGGATCACTTCGATGGAGGAAGAGCTCAATGGTTTCGAACAGAACAATATTTGGTACCGAGTTCCTAGACCAACACATCAGGCAGTTATATGAACCAAATGAGTATTCCAAAACAAAAAGGACGAAAATGGACTTGTCATCAGAAATAAATCTAGATTAGTTCCCAAGGAAGAGGGAATCGACTATGATGAAACCTTTGCACCTGTAGCTCGACTAGAAGCCATCAGGATACTCCTAGCATTTGCCACTCACAAAAACTTTATTGTATATCAAATGGATGCTAAGAGCGCATTTCTGAATGGAGATCTCGCCGAAGAAGCCTATGTTGAACAACCTCTAGGGTTTGCCAACACAGAAGGCGGAGACCTTGTATACAGGCTAAGGAAATCACTCTATGGACTCTAACAAACACCTAGGTCCTGGTACAAAACCCTGTCATTGTATCTGATCAATAATAGATTTGAGAAAGGTGCACTCGACAAAACCCTATTCAAAATATAGGAAGGTGACGATCTCCTTATGGTTCAAATATATATAAATGATAATATTTTTTTGTTCAACTAACCTTTCTTTATGCCAAAGGTTCTCCCATCTCATGCAAAGTAAATTTGAAATGAGTATGATGGGAGAACTTAGTTATTATTTAGGATTGCAGGTAAAACAACTTCCTACAGGTATATTTATCAACCAAGAAAAGCACATCAAGGAGCTGCTCAACATATTCGAGATGAACAACTCCAAATCATCATCCACCCCTATTAGCACTTCCACACAAATAAGTGCTGACGAAGCTGGAAATCCGGTTGATCAATCACTCTAAAGGAATCTTATAGACTCACTCCTGTACCTAACAGCCAGCAAGCCCTATATCCAATTTACTATAGTAGTGTGCTCAGTACCAGGTAGCACCTAAAGATTCACACTTCACCACAGCTAATGAATCCTTAAGTACGTCAAGGGAACAATCGATGTAGGATTGTGATATCCTAAGGAAGGAGGATTCGATTTGGTAGGCTACAACGACTCGGATATCAGAGGTTGTAAGTTGGATAAGAAGATTACGAGCGGGATTTGTCACTTTCTTGGACCAAGACTTATGTCATGGTTCAGCAAGAAACAATTGGCCAACTCACTTTCTACAGTTGAGTCAGAATACTATGCTGCTGGAAGTTGCTGTATGCAGATTCTCTGGATGCAACATCCGCTACAAGATAATGGCATTAATGCAAGAGAGACTCCAATCCTATGCGATAGCACAAGTGCAAGTGCAATCACGCACAATCCTGTATTGCACTCGAGAACTAAGCATACAGATATGAAGCATCATTTCATTAGGAATCATGTTGAGAATAAAGATGTTCGGATCGAGAAGATTCATACAGACATCCAGCTAGCCGGCATCTTTACAAAACCTCTTAGCACCACCATATTCTGCATGCTTCACCAGGAATTGGGATTACTACAGCCCCACTCCCTGTAAGTTTTTACATTTTACTCGCCAATTGAGGGGGACTACTGTAAGACCCAAGAATACAGTATCCACTTTAATTAATTATACACTCAGAACTCCAAGTTATATTCTTACTGTAGGAAAAAGAAGGCATTATTACCTTCCTATAGATGACGTGTGCATTAATTAAGGGGGAATATAGTATAACCCAAGAATACAGTATTAATTGCTATAAAAATTGAATATTGTATGTACCTTTTAAGGGGTATGCTGTATTTTTGCGGATACAACACATACATTGTAGGTATCAATTAATATTTTAAGCATATCTAAATTCATACTCTTGAACATCACAAACTGTTTTCAGTCCACGTGCATTGTCTGAATTTAAAATGATTTATCTTTCGATACTGAAGAGACACATGAACTTCAATGCCTTAAGAACCATAATTTCAAAATTCAAACTATCGTGTCGTGTAATAGTGGAAGAAGAACTGTGTCAGAAGTGGGACCGATCATTAACTTCAAAAACTGATAGATTTTACATACAAGTTACATCTAAATCCATCATGTACGTTCATTCAAAGATGGTTTCCATCCCCTAAATCTGACTGTTGACTGTAACCTAGCTTCCCTGCACACTATAAAAGGGCCAGTATGCCGATCCATAGACTCTTTACGCTTTATGCACAATTATCGAGTCTACAGCATACAACCTATATACCTTCAAGCTTTCTAACTTACTTTTCTATTCACTTCTGCAAAAATGTCTTCTTCCCAGACTTCATCATTTTCAGTGAAGAAGAAGGATATAATCACCGACGGACGAATCTTTACTCGCTCAGTTCTGCAAGAGCATATCATCTCAGAAGACGAGGACATGGCCGGGATGAACATAGTTGTCTCTCGTGTGAAGCAAACCACTCTCTATCAATTGGGTAGCCTGTATCCGGAAAACTATGATGAGCAAATCATAGAGGAATTCTTTATTGACGTTGAGTTTTAGTATGCGTCTGACAAGAAAGGTTCTGACGTCACTGCTATCGTCAGCACTATGCAAGTAAATGAGATATCAATTAATCGAGAACTCCTTGAGCATTTGTACATACTGTCCTCCGATGGTTTGACTTGGAGAAACTGGAATCATTTGGGTCTGATGAGCTTTTGAAGGCCTATTGGAATCTGCTCACTTGGAACTCCCAGCCTTCACAAGTTCATATTTCTTGCCATAAGAAGAACTTTACTCTGCCTTATCTATATATGCATGATTTTTGCTAAACAATCATTGAAAACTGAACCACAACATTCAAAATGTGCACAAGTCTGTGATTATGGATGATGGTGGCCATCATGACTGGAGAGAATGTGAAGTGGTGCCATATGATCTTGAAACGGCATTAGGAGGAAGCATCGATGATAGATTCTATTAGGAAGTCTTTTGGCCTTATTATGAATTACATCCTGACTAGCTGTAGCATACAACAGTCAGCAAACACCAAATATATCTTCGCCGAAAAGTTTCTCGGTGGCTCCAAGCAATCTGTTTTCAACAAGGCGTCCCTTCTCGCAAGCAGGAAAAACTCATTCTCCCTCCCGACATCAAATGATCCCAGGATGTCGTTGATCTCCTGACTAAATCCTTATTGACAGCAAGAAGAAGGTTGTCAGCAAGAAGAGAAATGTCTCCGACAGCGGTTCTCCTATAGCTGTCGAGAAAAGAAAGAAGAAGAAAAAGACGAAGAAGTCTTCAACGATGGAAGCTGTCCCTACAGCAACTCTGGTGGCTACAACGGCCACTAATGTAGTTCTGCCTACTGCACCTGATGCAGTAGTCATCCCACTATTGGGAGTAGTGCTCTAGGACATTCGATGCACCTAGATTGGTAATTGTCACATTTAAATTAAGTTATTTATTTCTCGTTGATTATTATAATGTGTGCATATTTTAATATTATAATAATTGAATAATACTTATTCATGAATAATAAGATTATCCAAGTATCCTTGGTCCAATCGCGTTGAGTGGAGACTCAAGTGATTAATATACTAGTATAAGCTTGATTGATAATCATCTGATGATTATGCGTATGGTACAGATCAATCTTATGGGTATTGGTTGGAGAACCAATACTGGATACACGCGCATTGAGATCACTGCGTGGAAATGTCATAAGTAAATCTCAATATAACAGTATGTCAATAAATACTTGAACCTGAGATTATCATAGAGTCCAACATGATAACTGCTATGCCTTGACGTAATCCAACGTCATCCGAAACATGGTGATCATAAAGGTTAGCGATCGGTATTAGTGGGAGTCATGTAGAGTGCAATGAATAATCAAGATGGGAACTTGTCCCTCTTTGTAGTGAGAGAGATATCTGCTGGGGCACTCAATAAGTAGGACTGAAGAAAATACATGGCCATGCTCAAATGAAGTGTCATTTGATTCAATCAGTCTACTTAAGACCGGGAAAGCATTTGGACATAATAAGTATGACAAATTCCATGACTTATTTCAAATATGATATCGCGCGACAAATGGATTTGACACGTTAAATGGTTTAACGGACTATAAACTTATATTATCTGGGTAGTCATAATGTGTTGCTAGAGACCGCTTATGACTTATTATTTAATAAGGTATTAAATAATTACCAATATAATATAAGCCTTTTGGGTTACACATACGACAACTAAAGACAAGCAAGAATAATTAATAGATATAATATTAAATATTATATTTATTAAATTAATTAAATAATGAGTAATATATAATATAGAATATTATATATTATATTACTTAATTATATCAACTGGGAAAGACAAATATAATATTAGATATTATATTTATTAGAGGATTAATAACAAATAATATATAATATAAGGTATATATGTATTACTTAATAAGTTGAGGGGCAACTAAGCAAATACTAGTGTTTGACTCTAGGGTTTACTTAGTATAAATAAAGGGTCTTGGATAAGGAGTTGTCATAAGATTAAAATTACACAACCCTGATTGTGTGACAGAAACCCCCCCCTCTCTTCATCTGGTTCGGTCGAAATTTTTCTTTCCGGGAAGTGCGTTTCGGTCATTTCCGTCTTCTTCCCTTAGTTGATTTTGATCAACAGTACAAATCTTTCTATCAAGGAATTATTTGTTATACTGTTTATCAACATTAATCGTAAGGATCTAGCAATCCGGTTTGTACCAGTTGTTCGTGTGTGGATCATCGAAAGAGGAAGAGAATTTAATCAGCTTCTGGTCTGGGTTCAGATCTGTTCTTCGGATTAAGGTAGTTCGACGAACTCTTAATAAATCAATTAAATTACTGCATGTAGGTCCTCATTTGGTTTTTTCGTTAATTTATTCCATTACATCTTGCTCATATTTATTATATTAGATACACGTAAAACCCAACACCCACATGGCGCAACCCCTATGAAGAAACTCGGGCTGCTCCCACAGCATATCCTGAGCATATGACGGCTATGACGGATGACCAGACGTTTGTCAAACTTGAAGAAATTGGTGAAACGGCTGCCCCTTCAGAGCCGACGATCATCACTCCGAATAGGGCCCCCACCCCTATAAGTAGTCCCTCTCCCGACAGGGCATCCCACCCTGTTAGGGATCCCGCTTCTCAAGAGGCTCCTTACCTATCAAGAACCCAAACCTGACAGAAGAACCCTTCCACTGTTCGGAGTCCCACCCCAACAGACATCATAAACAACACTCTCCTCCAGGTCCAGATTGAAGAAGCATTTGAGCGCTTCAAGATATGGAAATCATACAGGGTCACCCTATACGACTCCCTGTACAACTGGGAGGACTGGAAAGAGGAAGAGATATTCATTCTGGAAGTCACGGACACCCAGAATGTCGAATTCTTGATCAGATGAGATGATCCATTTTTCCAGGAACTAATCACCTCATACTTTGTGGCAAAATAAAAGACTAGACTGAAAGGGAAGTCACAGTCCGCCGACAAGCCACGGAGCCCAAGCCATCACTCTGACTCAGGCGGAGATAACAATAACCTACAGACAGGTCTGAGGATTAGTCGTGAGGAGGCTCATGAAAAATACTTTGGTCAATCCAAGGCCGCAGATGGCCAAGGGACTTCTACCAAACAACTATCAGCTGTCACCAGCCAGGGAATCAGTCCCTCTGATCGGAGCCGATGAGACTCGCGCTATCCAAAAAGAGGAATCAGTCCCTACTAAGGAACATGCGGTTGCAGAGAGCCAACAGAAAACCATTCATAGACAAGAAGAATCAGCCCCCTCTGTCTCTCCATAAGCACAACAAGTGGAACCATCTGAGGTTCCCGCCCTTCAATAGGCATCCGCTCCTCTTCCTACATGATCCCCATCCGGATCAGAAGAGGATTTCCACCAGCCCCAAAGGCCTCGTCATAATGTCATACTTAAACAGATTGGAGATCCATCTGAAGCCAAGATCACTCACCCCAACACTCTGCACACAGAAGCCCGCATCGAACAACTACAAGCCATCAGTCGCCAAACTGTCTTCTTATAAGATCCTGTCAAAGCCCTATACAACATCGGTAAGGAGCTCGATTGGATGAGAGAAACTACTTAGGACGAGCTTCCTATGCTGCAAAGGGCCATACAAGATGTGTAAGAGGCCTTCCGAATCATGCCCAACACTCTTTGCCAAGCCCTTAACCAGTTAAAGCAACATCAGGAGCGAATCCTGAAACAGGAACAAGAGAAGTCGTGAGTTGCGGTGGCCAAGACCGTAGCCGCCCTCGTATTCACAGGATCAAAACTAACTGCCCATGAACAAAAGATCAATTAATTGACAGTAGTAGTTACGAGTCTGGTGGATTGCATCACCGATCTCAAGACCAAGCAGGCCAAGTTATTAGACAACCTTCTGGACATCCATGACAAGATATCCGATCTTGATAACGCCAAAAAGAGGGAAGAGGCGCGAGAAGCTGGTAGGAGATGGCGATTGGAGAAGGAAAATGAGATGGAAACCATCTTAGATGACAGTATTGCATCTGTAATTGGAAGACTAGCCGGACCCGTGCTAGGTCAAGGAGCCAAAGGGTTTCTGGTTCTCATCTCGAGTCCTAGGATCCTAATTTCCCTTGGAAGAACATTGTGCAGAAACCTACGGAAACCAAACTCCTAACTCATAAATAGCCAACAACTAAAGAGTTGAAGGCATGGAAATAGAATGAAATGATGTGAGATACTTTTGTGTTCTCATCGGGGAATCAGCCATGTTCAATCACTTTAAGATGCTGAAGGAGGCCGCTAAAGAGCTTTCAAGGCTTCTAGCAGAAGGAAAGCTCCCACTTCAGATAAAACTGAAATCCGAAATCCTGAAGGGCGAACGGCCAACCCAGCTGGAAGACTAGATTATCTCCTTTGACGTATCCCAAAAAGGAAGGAACTTATATAGGGATCGAGGAAGAGACGCCCTAGTCAACTGGTGGAAGAAAACCGAACATGACCCCGCCCAAAAAGGAAGGAACTTATATAGGGGATAGAACTTCTGTTTTCTGCATATTATTGTCTCCTGTTTCTCTTCCGATGTAATCTTTTAATGCAAACAGCACTATATTCTGATTATCAATTAAATTCATTTTTATCTCAAAAGATTACAGCTTGTGATATAATGTTATTACTTTGATTATATTTTATGTTGAAATGTTTTACCAAGTACAAAACATCTGTAAGTCTCAAAGATATAAGAACTTATATGCGAACAGTTTATAGATTAAGTTGCATTCAAATAGGATTACTTCTTGTTAGATTGTGCCTACGCGCCAATCGTAATTTATGTTGTAATACACATAGTCCTGTAGGATTTATCATTTTAGAACTTGCATGCGAGCAGTTCAAATTTTTAAAATAAGCCTTGAAGATCAGAACTTTCGACGGAAGACTTGAAGACAACCTCTCTTTATTAGAAGTTTTGGCATTATCAAAAAGGCGAAATTGTTGGAAAAATCCTCTCTGTGTTTTGATAATTGTATCATGCATCAAGATCTTCCAAGATAGAATATCAGTCTAAGTATGGAAGTTGTTAGGAGAACATCATACAACTTGTCCATACAACATAAGATCTTCCAGCAAGGTCAAGAGTCCTTTCTACAGCGTAATTGTCAAGATACAGCAAAGAGAAAGATGTTGGATACAACAAACATGTTGTAAGTGTTTTACTTAGGAAAAGTAAAACACAAATCCAATAGGACTGAAGAAACTTCAAAACCATTGAGAAAGCAAAACATTATTTATTCACAAAGTATTCAAGGTTAAAGTAGCATTTCATGCTGATAGGATAGCATTTAATGCGGTTGAGGAGACTACAGTCTGAAGAACATTTAATGCTAGTAAAAAAGAATGCATGAAGTATTAAATGTGAATTGACTTTAATTCAAAACATTATGAAGCCGCCAATCAGAGCAGTCTCAATCTCACCAACCGGCCAATGGCTACATCTATAACGGATTTATTTACAAGGCTATAAATAACCCCAAGCAAGAGGACATTACAATACTTCGACAATCTGAATATCAAGCTTACAAGAGCACTATATTTCTTCAAGCATACAGCTTCATCAAGAGAATAAATATACAAAGTCATCGATGCGAACAACACAATTACATTGAACGCTCATCAAGCATACAGTTGTTGTTTGATCTTGTTATACCAAACTTATCGTTCGATTTACTAGCCCTGTGTGGACTAAGCATTGATATCTCTGACCTATATGGTATGAATAGCACCAAGGGCGAAGCTTCAATCTATGTGAGAAGAAGCGAGTCGAAGACTCCAAGCCAATCTGTGTGAACAACCCAAGCTATTATTAGCTGTATCAGTCTGTGTGAACGATACAACGACGTGCTTAGTTAAAGTCCCATAGTTGTGTATGCCGCGATTTTAATAAATAATTTACTCCTCTTTGGAGGACCAGTGGACGTAGGGTTCACCTCTAACCACTTTAATCAATGTGTCTTTACTTTCTGTCATTTACTGTTTTCTATCTACTTGTGTGATTCTAGTATATGTATTGTAAAAATTCTATAGGGACCAAGCTAACAGGAGACTATTCAATTGCTGTATTTAGAGCAACTTGACCTTAAACTTCCGCTATGCAAATAAACTTCGAAAAGGATACATCTTATTCACCCCCTTTCTAAGCTGTTTTTACTATATACCGTGGCCAACATGTATCCTATGAATTGTCCTCTAACAGATCTAGTTTCCAATTTATCCACCTTAGTATTCTTGACATAGGCGAGGCATCCCCAAATCTTAATATGATTAAAACTTCTACCTCTCCACATCTGATGTGGTGTTGTAGGAACGACTTGGAAGGACATCTGTTCAATATATGTGTGGTAGTAAGTGGTACATGTCCCCACAGATAAATTAGTAAATCAGTATAGTTAAGCATGGATCAAACCATGTCCAACAAGGTTCGGTTCCTTCTTTATGAAACACCATTTAATTGAGGAGTTGATGGAGGTGTAAATTGTGATACTATTCCATGTTCTTCTAAGAAATCCTCAAACTTGGTACTCATGCATTCGCCTCCTCAATCTGACCGAAGTGCCTTAATATGATAACCGGTTTGATTTTCGACTAGAGCCTTAAATTCCTTGAATTTCTCGAGGGCTTTGGATTTGTGCTTCATCAAGTACACAAAAATATACCTAGTATGAGCACCAGTGAACGTGATGAAGTACTGATATCCATCTCGTACTATTTCTAAAGCACCACAAGCATCAGTATGAATCAACCAAAGTTTTTTAGTAGCTCTTTCAAAAGTCCCTGTGAATGGGGGCTTAGTCATTTTGCCCTTAATGCAAGATTCACAAGTAGGATAGGGATCAGATCCCAACCGACCCATAAGTCCATCTTCCCCCATCTTATGAATCTTGACCTGGACAACGTGACTAAGTCTAAGATGCTAATTTAATGCTTGGTTATTTTTATCTCTACCACGCTTTCTAGTCATAGTGTTCACTACTGTTTTGTTTTGTAGATTTAGATGATAAAGTCCATTCAACATTATAGCAGAACCAACTAATTTATTTCTAAAATAAATTTTGCAACTGGGGCCGCCAATGAAAAAGTGAAAACCTTTCTGATCCATAGCTGGAATGGATACAGTGTCTTTATGCCCATTGAGCAACACCAATACATCATCTAAAGTTAAAACAAAACTAGATTCCAAATCCAAAAGAAGTGATCCTATATCGGTAGCCTCGGCACTCTATCCGCTTCTGACTATTATCATCACTTCCCTAGGTCCAAGCCGCCTACTTCGTTCCAGGACCTAATTCACAGTGCAAATATGAGAACTAGCACCTGAATCCAGAATCCATGAAGTAGAATAAACAGTAGCAGAATAATTTATTTCCAAAACTAAAAATTCCGTACCTGAAGCACCATTAAACTGAGGATAGTCCATTCTCCAGTGGCTTAGCCCACCGCATTTTAGGCACTTGTCCATTGGCTTGGCCTTACTTACCTTCAGAACCATTGGGGCCTTGCCCTTTCCCTTTCTGGCCACAGCTTTGGGCCCTAGCTGCTTATTGTTTGTCTTTTACTTGTTATTGGACCTCCGAGGCCCAGAAGAGATAACAAGTGAAGCCTCCTTCACCCTTGGTGTCTTCATATGAGTCTGAGCGGTTGACAATTTGTTCATCATGCCTGCCAGATTGCAAGAAATCTCATTGCAGTTGAAATTCATGACGAACTGTGAGAAGAAGTCAGGTAGAGATTGAAGGATGAGATCGGTTTGGAGAGAAGCATGCATCCTAAAATCGAGAGCTTCCAATCTCTCGATCATAGAGATCATCTTGAGGACATGGTCCCCAACTTTCTCTCCTTCTTTCATCCTAACTCCAAACAGCTGCTTCGATATCTCATATCGAGCTGTCCGGCTATGTTCCCCATAGAGTTCAGTCAGATTACCCTGTATATGCCTAGATGAAGTCATTGTCTCTTGTACTTTACTCATAGAGCCCATCATAAAACCACGGACTCTGACATCATCTTTGACCAACTTCTCATGGGTTTCAACCTCTTCCTAACTGGCCCTGGACTGAGTTGGACCGGTGGGATATCTGTCTCCAAGACGTATCCCATCGATTCCATACTAAGGACTATTCTTAGATTTTGGATCCAGTCGACAAAGTTTGGTCCGGTTAGGTTGTTCTTCTCAAAAAGTATTGCAAGTGGATTCATTGTCATTTTTTAGATTTTAATTTTGCAGAAAGTAAATCAGATTTAATTAGTGTTATGTGAATTATGATCTGAGTATTTAGAATAAAGGACATTTCTATTCACGACTAGGCTCCTTCCAATTTTGTCGGAAAAACACACTCCCATGTGAAAAACCAGAATTCGTCAAGTGATCGACTTATTAGTGGTGATCAAGTTCTTTATGAAATTAATAGAGGGAAACCCATATGGTTTCTGGTCTATTAGTTTCACAAAATGGTGTCCAACATCAATCCATCTAATAGATGATTTGATCTTTCTTTTACTCCTAGTTCACTTGCCCTCAACCCATACTGTTCTATGGCTCGTTGAACTATTTAAGTTTAAATCATCAACTCCTATCGGTCTCACAATTGAATCTTACCCAACAACCCATACAGATTCTAGGGGTGATTTGTCACAACCAAAGGCATCAAATGCACTCTAGGAACTTATCGACCTTCCCCAAAACACTATCCCGACATACTCTCGGAAGAATAGCATTTCGGTCTAGGTTTCAATCATCCAAGAATTTGACAGAGGGTATGATACCTTACAACCTTTCCAACTTAGTATTTGTTAAGTGTGAGTATTTCGTGATTAACATTACATTTTGTATATTAATTCATTTGTAATTGCGGTTTGATATTCATAAAATATGAACAAAGTAAACAACAACCTAGTTGCTACCAACATGTAGTTCATGGACCTTTCATAAATATTGGGCCAAGCGAATGACCCAACTGAAAAAAGGAAATAAAACTGGTCATTAAATCGTCATCTTCATGATGGATTGCCTTGTCCATCGTCTTGGAAAAAACTATCTATTACATTTGAATAATTTGCATCCTATCATATATTCTAGAAAATAAATAAATAGGCTCAAAACTGGCATTTACAACTCCATTGAATAATAACGATTCAAAAACTAAGTCCACGAACTACATCCCATCACATAAATATGTCAAACTACAACAAGTAATGGTTTGAATTAATCCAATTAATTCAACATTAATTGACAATTTAATTTTGTTCGTAGTAAACCCTTAAAATATTTTCTTTAAATTTTCCCATCATCAAAAAATTCCAAATAATTTAATGATTTAATCAAATTAAACATAATTCAATATTAGGAAAATTAATTTTCAAAAATATACTGAAAAACGAGGCCCAGTGTCTGACAGCCTGGAAGCTGCTGGCATCACTTGGGTTCCCTGCCGGCACATGCCGATTCACTATCGGCATCCGCAGGGCCGTGCTCGGCAGTGACCGACACTACCCAGAACTCAGCTGATATCAGCTGGGCATGGTGCTCGGAACTACCCAGAACTCATCTGATATCAGCTAGGTATGGTGCTCGGCACTACCTAGAACTCAGCTGATATCAGTTGGGTATGTTGCTCAGCACCCGCCAAGACACTATTGGCACCTGCTCGGCTGCGCTCAGCAGTGCCCGGCACTACCCGGAACTCAACTGATATCAATTGGGTTCGGGTGCTCGGCTAACCAGGTGGGTTCGGAACCTGGATGATTCAACTGAATTCAAACCCTGGCTAGTTCAACTGGGTTCGGACCCTAGTTCGGACCCGACTAGTTCAGCTGAACCTGGCTGGTTCAGCTAGATTCGGGCAGCCGCGTGCCATTTCGTCCAACGAAGGCACTCGGCTCGTGTTCGGACAGATTTCTAAAATCTTATGATTTTTGACTTTCATATTATTGATATAAATCATTATTTTAAGAAAAATCCTGATTTATATTAGAATAAAATCACGAAAAATATTACTACTATGAATAATTAAATATCTACGATTATTATATGATTCCAAATCATAATATCATCAAACATGCATTCAAGACGCAAAAATATTATCTATACGATCTCATTAACCTGACTCTGATACCACTACTGGAGTTCAAGCCATAAATCGAATACGCAGTGGAAATAAAATCGCACAAACCGTGCTCATGAGATGGTTGATAGATCACGAATAGAAGTTAATTATAGGAGATATTGACGCTGGTTTATCTACCTGAAGAAGAATACAGAGTACATAAGGAACTGTACTGTGTGCGCAAGAAGAGACCGATTCTGAGAAATCTCCATTTCCTGTATGGAAATCTCAAGCTGAACTTAGGAGATTAGCTATGTGCACCTTAGCTGTGTTCTTAGCTCAACCCGAACCTATTCCAACCAATGAAGCTTTGAATAATTCTCATTGGAAAACTTCTATGGAAGAAGAGCGTAATGGTTTCAAAAGAAATAATGTATGGTATCTAGTACCCAGGCCAGAGCATCAAGCTGTAGTTGGAACCAAATGGGTATTTAGAAACAAGAAGGATGAGAATGGACTTGTTATTAGAAACAAATTCCGTCTAGTCGCACAAGGCTACAGACATGAAGAAGGCATAGATTACGATGAGACATTTGCCCCTATAGCCAGACTAGAAGCCATCAAGATATTCCTAGCTTTTGCCGCCCATAAGACCTTTATAGTATATTAAATGGACGTTAAGAGTGTATTCCTAAATGGAGACCTCGCCGAAGAAGTCTATGTTGAACAACCACCAGGATTTGTCAACACTGAAGGCGGAGACCTAGTATACAGGCTATGGAAAGTGCTGTATGGACTTAAGCAAGCACCTAGAGCTTGGTATGAAACCATGTCCCTGGACCTTACCAATAATGGATTTGAGAAAGGTGATGTGGACAAAACCCTATTTAAAATATAGGAAGGAGATGACCTATTAATGGTACAAATATGTCGATGGTATTATATTTGATTCTAGTAACCTTGCTCTATGTCAAAGGTTCTCTCATCTCATGCAAATTAAATTTAAAATGAGTATGATGGGAGAACTTAGTTATTTCCTAGGATTGCAGGTAAAGTAATTACCTACAGGAATCTTCATCAACCAGGAGAAGTACAGCAAGGAGCCACTCAACAAGTTTGGAATGAATAACTCCAAATTCTCGTCAACCCCCATGAGCACTTCCATGCAAATTAGTGCTGACGAAGCTGCAAAGCCGGTTGATCAATCACTCTATAGGAATCTTATTGGCTCACTCCTGTACCTAACAGCTAGCAGGCCCGATATCCAGTTTGCTGTAGGAGTGTGTGCTCGGTATCAAGTAGCATCTAAGGAGTCACACTGCACAACAGCCAAGTGAATCCTTAAGTACGTGAAAGGAACAGTTCATGTAGGATTGTGGTATCTTAAGAAAGAAGGATTCAATTTGGTTGGATACAGTGACTTGGACCTCGGAGGCTGTAAGTTGGATAGGAAGAGTACAAGCGGTACTTGTCACTCTCTTGGACCTAGACTTGTGTCATGGTTCAGTAAGAAGTAATTGGACAACTCACTTTCTACAGCTGAGCCGGAATACTATGCCACTAGCAGTTGTTGTATGCAGATGCTCTGGATGCAACATCAGTTACAAGATTATGGAATTAGTGCCAGAGAGACGCCAATCATGTGGGTAGCACGAGTGCAATTGCAATAATGCACAACCCTGTATTGCACTCGCGAACTAAGCATATTGATTTGAAGCATCAATTCATCAGGAATCATGTTGAGAATAAGGATGTTAGGATTGAGAAGATTCATACAGACATTCAGTTGGCTGACATATTTACAAAACCTCTCAGCACAACCAGATTCTGTATGCTTCATCAAGAATTGGGAATGTTACAGCCTGACTCCTTGTAAGTTTTTATGCTTCTTACTCATCAATTGAGGGGCAATGCTGTAAGACCCAAGAATACAGTATCCACTTTAATTAACTGTACACTCAGAACAAGTCAAATAGTACTGTAGGACATAGAAGGCATGAAATCATCCTACAACTGACGTGTGCATTAGTTAAGGGAGAATACAATACGACCCTTGAATGTAGTATTAATCTAAATATTGTTGTAAGAATTGAATCATGTATGTACCTTTTAAGGGGAAACGCTGTAGTGATTCATGGATACAGCACATACACTGTAGGATGTCAATTAATATTATATTACAACTCTATACATACTAAAATTATTTTAAGTCCACGCGCCCTGTTTAAATTTCAAACGTGTTATCCTTTAATGTCTTAAAGACACCTGGACTTCAATGCCTCAAATACCGCGATTTTTAATAAATCAAAACCGTTGTGTCGTGCGAAAGGGGAGACGAACTGTCAGAAGTGGGACCGGTTATCATTTCAAAAATGGATGGATAACACGTATAAGATACTCTGAATCCATCCTATAAGTTCATTTAAAAAGACGGTTCCCATACCTTAAATCTGACCATTCACTGATTAAAACCCTAAACTTACTTGCAACCTATAAAAGGACTGTATTTTGCTCCCTTAGATTCTTTACACTTTCTGCAAATTTAAACGTGCCTCAAGCAAAACAGTCTATATACTTTCTAAGTTTTTGCGATATTTCCCTATTTCTTCACTCTTTTTCTGCAAGAATGTCGACTTCCCAGACCTCTTCCCTTTCCATGAAGAAAAGAGAATATCATCGACGGACGCATCTTCTCTAGGTCTGTGGTGATGGAGAGAATCCATCTCGAAGGAGAATACTTCGTAGGAATGGAGGTGGTCGTTTCACTATGAAATAGAAAGGGCTGTACCGCCTTGCGAGCCACCACGCTGAGTTGTACGATGAACACAGTGTAGAAGAATTCTGTTTGGACGCCTCGTTCAAATACTCATCTCAGAGAAAAGGAGGAGAAATTGCTGAAATCTGTGCAACTGTTCAAGGGATTAATGTCTCTGTGAACAAAGATTTGTTGTAAAAACTATACCAGCTGCCGTCTGATGGCCTGAAATAGAAGAGCTTGAGACCTTCGGGTCTGAGAGTCTTCTATCTGCCTAATGGAAGCTGTTCACTGGCGATGAGGATGCGGAGAATGTGCACCCCTCATGCCATAAGAAGAATTTATGTCTGCCCTACGTGTACCTTCATAATTTCTGCTGTTGGATAGTTGAAAACCGGACATGATCTTTTGAGATGTGCACCAACCTATGCTTCATAATGATGGTTGCCATTATGTCCGGTGAAAAGATCAACTGGTGTCAAATTCTGCTGAAAATAATACAGGAGGAGGTTGCCAAATCCGAAACTACGAAAAAATCATTTGGCCTCATCCTGAGTCATATCCTTACTCTCTGTGGAGTCAAACAATCTACCGATGCCACAAAGATTGGCCTCGAAAAATTCATTGGTGGAATGAAAGCCACTGTATTTAACAAATCGCCCTTGATTGCTAAACGTCCGCAACCTCACAGCAGGCCGATCTCAAGTGATTCAAGGGACATCACTGTGAGAATCTCGACCGAGGAAAATAAAAGGAAGAGGAGTGTCCTTGACAGCCGATCACCTCATGTTGTAGAGAAGAAGAAGAATAAGAAGACAAGGAAGTCTTCTAAGACTGAGGCTACAGTGACTACAGCGGTCACTGTAGATGTTCCTACTGCTGCTGATGAATCAATCCCACAGGGCGCAACCCCTATGGAAGAAACAATTGCTGCAAAAACGGTAGATCCCGAGCCTGTGGCGGCTATGACGGATGATCAACTGTTTGCCAAACTGGAGGGTTCCGGCGAGTCGGCTGCCCTTTCGTATAAGAAATAGAACACCCTGCTGCGTTTAGACGCACCTATGGCTGTTATTGCCTTATTTTTGCATCAACACTTATGCCATTAGATATGGTCTCAACCTTGTTTTCTTACTAAACTTGGGAAATACTAAAGCAGTCAATTAAAATATGCACTGTGATCTAAGTTTAATGATCCGTGTGGTGCACAACCTATGGATAGAAAGATACGGAAGTCTAGTTTCCAGCACATCTGACCGTTCGTCCATAGCCTTCCTAACAAGGGAGTTATCGCTGTTTTAGTAAACAAAGGTCAAGCTGCGCGAAATTTTATTTCCAGCGATTGTGCTAACTTTTGTCCGAACCAACTTGGTTCCCATCTTGAATTTGCAAGTGGTCTTATGACACATGTTTTTCAACCTCTTTTTGGCCGAATTTGCCATAGATGATGCTATTTTTGGTATGCGTTGTACGCTAAACTATCATCTTTCAAATGTTGAAAAACAGTTACCTTGGGGAAGCCCAAAATACGCTCCCTTATAAGAAGGTCGAGCGTGTGCATGGTAGTGTTACACCATGATTGTGTCGTAATTTTGCCCCTTAGGCATACGACCTTGCCATGTTATGCACTCAATATGATAGATCACTTTGATCGTATTTGGTATGAAATCTCTATGTTGTTAGAGTGTTCGCTATGCTCATATTTGTAAAATTTTGCAAGCGAAATTGAGTGCGTATTAAGCTATTTTCAAGGAACACGATATTTTTGGATTTCAGTTTATAAATCCACTGTGACTATGATGACTAGATCATCACAATCAATGAGCGGTATAATGCTCAAGTTGTTGAATGCCGAATGACATTTTCTAGTCACATATGTTCCGTAACAATTGAACCATGTTATGACTCGATATATGCCAAAGTGTATCACTCATAGCATCCCATTATAATTTGTGAGAAATAAAATCTTATGCATCACTTGTATTGGACATGTGAAAGGAAAAATATTCATGAGTCGATATGGTCCGGCTTGCATCGGTTTGTGTAACCAGAAGATGTATTGGGATATTGACACATTTAGCCTTAATAGTCCGGAATTTAGACAATTTGATGATCCATATACCACGGTATTGTCATGGACATCATTTTCTTTGAACAAAGAAACTAGTTGTATCAAAGACACCAAAGTACGTTGGTGGAGTCATGAGCAGGGCTCATGACCGATGATGATATTTATGTCATCCGCGTCTTGTTTTCATAAACATGTGTGATGTCAAAGACCCCCCAATGATCCTTCGTCGCCATGTTCATTGATTTAAGCCTATTCTTTGGCACGAATAGGAGATGACACCCTCCTATGCTAAAAAGAATAATGTAGCGACTCGCATAAGCATGGTGTTGAGTCCTCCCTTTTTACCGAGTCCTTATACATACATGATCATAAGTATTAGCCTGGGTGGCTTATGATGCTATGATGGTGTTCACAAATGGTCGTACTCAAGTGATAACATTTATATGTTATGTTGTTCCTTTGACAATGATTGATAAGTTAATGAAACCTGAGTTATGGTAGTCCAACTTGCGGACCAGTCATTGTAAAGGTCAGTTCACCCACTTTTTAGACTAGGTCTTCAAGTGAAAATTTGACAAGTACTTCCTAACATCTAAGGCTACCTTCTCACAAATTTTGGTCCCATTTGGAGACTTGGAAGGAGGTGAACCACTTAAATGAAGTTTTCACATACCACCAGCCGTCCCAACGACCAATTCGATGTCATTTCGACCAGTTTTTAACCACAAGGTTGATGGTTTTGGAATCCTAAACACCTGTTTATACATGCTCACGAAATTTTGAGGTGTTTGGGGCTGGTGAAGGGAGTGAACTCTTCAAGAAAGCACTAGAGGTTCGATAAAACCAACGGCCTATCATCGGTTCAATAATTTCTTTATGTTCGATCCCGGTGGTGCATGGTGGCAGTTTTGTTGGATTCTCAAGACCAGTAGCTACGATTATGTAGCATAGGTCAACATGTCATATTTACCTATACCTATCATCATTCAAATGCTTAGTTATGAGTGTAACCATATGCATTTTCTTAACTGGATTGTGTTAACAATGAAAAACCTTTATCGTCCACATGTTCATGTGCCAAAGTGCGTCACCACAACGCATTATGATGGGTTATAAATGATGAATATGACATGCGCTTTCACTCATAGTCCGCTTAAAATATACCTTGGCAGACGATCTCGTAAGTCACTTTGATGAGCCAGTCTTCCCGTCGTTAAGGGGAGATGCGAACGATCATGTTCGAGTAGAAAGACTTTGGAATTGTCGTAGTTTGTCCCTACTGTGCCTCACCAAGTTCCCTAAAGTGACGAGATTAAATACATGCTGCAAACATGTCTGCAAGGATTGTGTCCGGTCATGGACGTTCGTCACCTATAAATGGTGATATGGTAACACCACAAATTGTGTTAGATGGTGTTACTAGGCCGTGGATCTCATAGAGTATTGGGATGCCACTTGGTTCGATAAATACTCTCGCTAAGAATGTATGCGGGCTTGGTACATGAAACTTGATCATATGATCAAATGAACTCACCCGTCTCATGTGATTCTGGATTATAGTCATTATTGGGGGACGCCTCAATGAATGCCAATCTATAAAGAGTACTCTATGAATAAAGCCGGTACATGAGGACGTGGAATGTGAGTTTAATCGAACCATACTTCGTTGAAAATCTACAATGTTGTAGCCTTGGCCTAAAATGGAAACATATACGAATCCAGTATGAACAAAGTGATAGCCCTTTGTTGAAGTGGTACCGACACTCCAAAGATAAGATCTATCCGTATACTTTGTTAAAGCGAGTGAGAGAAAGAGTTAAACTCACCTCATGGCGCGAGGTTTCTCATGAACGCACTGGAATCGACTACGATGACACGAAACTTAGTTGTGCTATCGTAATGGATGTTATAGCATCCACTATCTTTTCAGTTAGATAGTTTCCCAAAACCTGACATGCAGCTTGTGGTTAAATCTTATCTTAGTGGGGAACTAAGTTAAGTGATAAAAAGGATCTCGTGGTGGATCAAACTCAAATCAAGTGGCTCCTAACCGCGGAGCGCGTCGACAAGTGAATGTCGGGAATGCATACTAAGTATATACTTGATTTGTAAGAGATATGAAGCTTTTGCGTGTAAAACTAAGGGTTTATAGTGATGTACTCTTGTGAGACTAAGAGATTCCGCTAAATCCAAAGTTAAGAATGGAAGGATCTTGGGGACACTTGATGATGCGTATTCATCAATCGGTTTAAGGCAATCTAAGGGACGGTTTCCCTAAGAGACGATAAAGTAATGCCTATATGATTCCCAATGATAGTCGAAGTCATCATGAGACTTGGCTCACTTAAGTGATGATGCAGTCTTAAGAGAAAAGTACGGTATTATGTACTCATGTTTGACTCGATGTACTCATTCATAATAATCTGGTAAAGACACTGTGATGATGGCCTAGGATGCGCTCATGCAATGTCTGTGATTGACAAGAAGCTTGAAGCTCACTCTATCTCGATAAAAGGACACTTGAATATCGATACCCGAATCTGCCCAGAATGTGTTGGTCTATCTCCCATATGACCTACAGGGCAGCTCACTTGCTGGAAAATGGTGAAATTGGTACCATTGGAAAGGTTTGTGTCTACTTTCCAAGGAAAGCAACCATTTGATCACATTCATCATGTTGAGTGACATATGACTATTGTTGCAAAGTAGGACAGGATATGTCCGGTAATTTGCTAAGTCAACTTCGATAGAGCTTTGTGATCTGCTCAGGTCGATCTAGGTTACGTACTGTATGTGAATGAAAAGCTATGGGTGTCTAGTTTGCATAAGTTCTTACTGTAATACCCGGTTGTAATTCAGTAATTATCATTCAGTATTTATCATTCAGTAATTTCACTCATTAATGATCATTTATCACTCATATTCAATCATGGTATTCATCGTTCAGAGTAATTGTATCGTGTATCAATCGTCATTCATCACTAATCTAATTGGAGTTTCGTGCCGTGTTTATAATCATTGTCATTTTCATTGTGGGCTGTGCGTGAGGAGTAGCGCACGCTACGTACTCTTTTTAGCGCGCGCTAATTGAGTACAGGTAGCGCACGCTACCACTCAGCATTAGCGCATGCTAATGTTACCCTGGCTGCAGTCCAGAAGGTACTGGACTGCATGTGAGTTATTAATAGCACACGCTACGAATGGTAAGTAGCGCGCGCTAGTGGGTTGTAGTAGCGCACGCTAATATTTGGTGTAGCGCGCGCTAAGGACGGATCAGGTTGAGTCCAGTCGCTACTGGACTGCATTGGATTAATTCATAGCGCACGCTATGAGTGGTTTTTAGCGTACGCAAACGGTGTAGTAGCGCACGCTAATTGTTGGTTGTAGCGCACGCTACCGAGATCAGATCAGAGGACAGTAGGTTCTGGACTCCAGTACTGGGCATCAGATAATTCGTTAGCGCATGCTAACATTTTGGGGTTAGCGCACGCTAAGTGCATAGCCATAGCGCACGCAACAAAAAGGTACGTAGCGCGCGCTACCGTTTTCGGTCAGTGGGTACTGGACTACCCAAAATACCCATTAGCGCATGCTACGCACAAGGGCTAGCGCACGCTAACCTGGAGTGACTATAAATTGGACAGTGTAGCCCAGATTTCGTCATTTATCATTCCTTCTCTTTTTCTCTTCGGTTTTGGGTGATTTCAGGCGATTTGGACAGTATTCTTCGAGGTGTAATCATCAATCATCATCTTCAAGCTCATCATTCAGATTAATCATCATTTCATCATCTTCATCACATCAAATCAAAGGTATTAATCTCTTGGATCTAGAATTTCGGATTTTTGGGTTTTTCCTTCCGATTTCTTCGTGTAAGCTTGGATTGTTGTTGGAATATATTAGATATGGAATATCTACCTTGGATAAATGCATTCCTACGGATTTAATGGCTATTTTGGGGATTTATATCAAGAACCCTTGGGGTTGACTTCGGTAAAATTGGGGATTTCCGATTGACGTTGTTGTAATCTTGAATTGTGGATTCCTATGGTATTATTGATATCATTGAAAGTATCTCGATGGTTTGAAATACTCATCTTGGAGTTGGTTTCGATATATTCCAGTTTGGATATTGTTGTATCGACGTTTGAGTCGGTTATGATCGTATTTGATTCGTGTAATGATCGAATTATTGGTAATTGTGTTATTCAAGGTTGTTCGAGCGACCGACATTTCATTTAGGACGTTGTTCGTGGACGGACATTCTTCATCGTTGTTGTGTAAGTTAATTCTTACTCGGTTAAAAGGATATTCATTCCTTTTGTTGTTGATTATTCATAATCATAACTCATTCATCATGGTATTAATCATATTGAGACTTGTAATTGTCGAATAATCATTTCATTCACGAGGAACGACGGTTCCAAATCATTTCATTGGGTTATCAATCACGTCACTATTATTTTCATCTCGGTGAGTCATCTTGGCCTTTTCGAATTATTATTCATTGATATTCATTGTGGTCATTCTCGTTCATATGACCTTCTGGGTTCATATTGCGTGGCCGGGTGTGGCTGTGTGGAATTTTTAGTCGGGCACACGATGGTCATGTATTGGGTTCACCGATACATTGGACCGTGCACACGGTAAAGCTTAACTCCGTGAGACTAATTAGGTACAACGACGGGTGTGTCCGGTCATTCGTCTTGTACACTTGCACAGAATACGGGCGTACTATGATACTCCTCTTCAGCGTAATTCATAACTAAGGATATTTCATAACTTCAGTTATATCATGATTGTGTATTTTCAACCCTTGAGGATTGTTGTTCTGTGTAACTGACCCCGTTGGGGGATTTTGTTTTCAGGTCACGGCAAGGCAAAGGCACGGGAAGAGCATGTTGACGGCGAGGAGTCCCAGTGATACTAGTAGGGGGCCCTAATCATTCCGCTTAATTCAGTCATTTCAGTCATTCTTATTTCTCTTCATTTGTATTTCCGCTGCAAATTCCGTTTGAGACGTTTATTTATTCAGGGTGGTGTATTTTATCTTCATATAAAATATACTAGTATTCTGTTTTGTCCTGGTGTAATGTACTTAAGCTCCTCATCGGAGTATTTGGTAATATAATGTGGTTCGGTACTACAATTATATTATTTAATTCATCGATTTTCATTACCGGTGGGTCCTACTGGGGTCGACGGCACTGTAATATCCGCCTAGTTTGGGGTGTTACAGAGTTGGTATCAGAGCGTGGTTTTGAATACTACCTTCCGAGTCATGTCTCATTTGAAATCATCATCATCGAACTAGTATCATTGGACTTTCGCGTCACGTGTGACCTGTGCAGATGCCGAGCGAATCAGACCGAAAGAGCTGTAAGATTTCTAATTGCATGGTATAATTTCTGGCAATAATCATTCGTTCATAATTCATCAGTTAACAATCCTCAATCATCATTTTCATTTTGACCAAGACGGTCATGTTAACTCTTTAATAACTCAGTTCATTTCATTACTCAGTTGTTGATCTGGAAGATCATATCATTAATCTTGTTAATTTGTTCAAGATAATCATTTCAATAATTTCATCAGATAATCATGTCACCTCAGTTAATCATTCATGTAATCACTGTGTTAGAGCGTGTATGCTCATTTCCATCATCTCATGTCATAATCATAACGTGATATTCATGCGGGGAATATAATCATCATGTGACTTTCCTACTTCAGTATGGAGAGAGTAAGAAGAGGACGCGGAGGACGAGGCCGTGGTTCGGGCCGAATCCCAAGAGCTCATGTGAATACACGTGCGAATGCGAGAAATAATGCTAATTCATCGAGCAGCGACGCTGCCACTCATTCCCCTGGACGTGATCATTCACTATCGGGGAGTCGTACCCAGGACACAGCTCAGTCAGAAGGTGTTCGGGTTGACCCACTCTCTTTTATGCAGGGCATGATGGCCCAAATGACGCAGATGGCACAACTTATGGAGACGATGCACAACTCAGTTAATCAAAATCAACAGGCTCCTCCGCCGCCACCTCAGAGGCAAGAGAGGAATGTGAGCAGTATCATCGGCGACATTTCTCGCCAAAGGCCACCTACTTTTGAGGGCTCGTCTGAGCCGGCGGATATTGTTCATTGGCTCGAACATTTCAAGAAGTTATTTGCGATGGTAGAGTGTCCCGAAGGACATAAAGTTTCAGTTGCGGCTTACTACCTGGGTAAGAGCGCTCATTCTTGGTGGTTATCGTTGAAACCCACCGAAGGATCATGTACTTGGGATCAGTTCAAGACTCTCATGATGGAGAGGTATTATCTGGCCCCACTCAGAGAGGCCAAGCTGTCAGAATTACTCACTCCCGACCCCTCAACAGACGAGGAGGTTCTCGCCATTGCCGAGAAATTTCAGGAACTTCTCCCTTTCGCCTCATTCATCATTCATTCAGAGGCGGATAAAATCAAGTATTTCATCAAGAGGCTGAAACCCCGTATGAGACTTCAGTTGCTTAATCATAATTGCACCACGTTGGCCGAACTCATTGAGAAAGCTCTCACTTATGCGCTTACTTCTAAGGAAATTGCTAAGCAGCAACCTTCGTCTGCTAGCAAGAAATCGAAGAATCGTAATCAGTCTGAAGGCGGTCAGACAACCTTCAAGAAACCTTGTGCGGGCTCTGCTTTTCCGAGCGCCTCCCGTGACGTCTAAACCCGCGAATCTCGGTCTCGAGCGCCGGTTCGCCATCACCTGTTTTAACTGTGGGGATCTTGGTCATCTCAGCACCAAGTGTCCGAGACAGACTATCACGTGTCATAATTGTGGGATTGCTGGGCATAAGGCCCGTTTTTGCCGTAGGGACTCCAAACCTACTCAGACGTCATCTCAGGCCCCTAAGCAGTCAGCCGTTCAGAACCAGTCCACTCAATCAGCGTCGTTTAAAACGACATGAGCGACTAAAGGTGGAGCCTATAGCCAGTAGACGGGAGCGTCTGGTGCCGGAACTAGCAAGCCCCGGATTTATGAGATGAAGAAGACCGATGATCCAGATGCCCGAATGATCTCAGGTACACTCGATATTCTATCTCAATCTGTGTGTACCCTTTTCGATACTGGTGCATCGCATTCATTCATTTTCGAGTCATGTTTGAGTAGACTACGTCTGGGTAGTGCTACTAGTTGTGAGCCTTATGTCATTGGCCTACCTGATGGTAGACGAATTATCGGTAATCGTGAGATTCAAAATTTTCCGATTCAGCTTCATGGTCATGCATGGCCAGCGGACTTGATCGTAATAGATTTGCCGAGAGACGACGTCATCTTGGGTATTGATTGGATGGATCGTCATGATGCCATCATTAGTGTCCGTAAGCGTATGGTCACTATCATTTCAGACGATGGGGCTGAATGTGTTTTTCAGGGAGGTAATCCCGGCTGTTCTGGTAAGGTCATTAATTTGATGAAAGCAGTGAGATTACTCAATCAGGGATGTGTCGGTTATTGGTGCTATATGACCAAAACCGAGAAGTCATCTATAATGTTGACGGATATTCCGGTAGTGAGGGAATATGCCGATGTTTTTCCAGACGAGTTACCTGGTTTGCCTCCACAGAGGGATGTGGAATTCACGATTGAGTTGGAGCCTGGTACGTCCCCGATATCGAAGGCACCGTACCGGATAGCCCCGACCGATATGCAGGAATTAAAGAACCAACTTGAGGAGTTGTTCGAGAAGGGTTATATTCGACCGAGTGTGTCCCCGTGGGAAGCACCAGTGTTATTTGTCAAGAAGAAGGATGGTTCTTTTCGCTTGTGTATTGATTATCGGGAGTTGAATAGGGTGACAATCAAGAATAAGTATCCCTTACCCCGTATAGATGATCTCTTAGATCAACTTTAGGGAGCTTCAGTATTTTCCAAGATCGACTTAAGATCTGGATATCATCAATTGCGGATTCGAGAGTCGGATATCGCGAGGACGGCGTTTCGAACACGCTATGGTCATTATGAGTTTGTGGTTATGCCGTTTGGATTGACTAATGCACCTGCGGTATTCATGGAGTTAATGAATCGGGTTTTCATCGACTATTTGGATCAGTTTGTTTTTGTCTTCATCGATGACATTTTGATTTATTCTCGTGACCGGGAGGAACACGAGTTTCACCTTCATCAAGTGCTCGACGTGTTGAGACGAGAACAACTTTATGGGAAGTTTTCCAAATGTGAGTTCTGGATGTCCGAAGTGATGTTTCTCGGACACGTAATTTCATCAGACGGAGTTCGTGTCTATCCTACCTCCGAAGAATGTTAAGGAAATCCGAAGTTTCCTCGGATTAGCAGGCTATTATCGGCGATTTGTGGAGGGATTTTCTAGAATCGCTCAACCCTTGACGAACCTCTTACGGAAAGATAAGAAATACACGTGGTCCGACGCGTGTTAATGGAGTTTTTAGGAACTCAAGAGCCGGTTAATGTCAGCACCTGTACTTTCCTTGCCGCAGGGGACGGAAGGATTTGTGGTTTATAGTGATGTGTCCGGACAGGGTCTCGGATGTGTGCTCATGCAGAATGGAAAGGTTATTGCCTCTGCTTCATGGCAATTGAGACCTTACGAGGTTAATTATCCGACCCACGACCTGGAGCTAGCAGCCGTGGTGTTCGCTTTGAAAATCTGGCATCATTACCTTTATGGCGTCACCTGTCAGATTTTCACCGATCACAAGAGTTTGAAGTATATATTTACTCAGAAGGAGTTAAATATGCGACATAGGCGGTGGTTGGAACTAATCAAAGATTATGATATCGAGATCCTTTACCACCCGGGCAAGGCGAACATTGTCGCCGACGCCTTGAGTCGTAAGTCCGTTCAGGAGCAAATGCTTGCCCGTTTAACAGTTCAGAAGGAGCTCCAGCAGGAATTCCTTAGACCCGAGATCAAGGTCTGGCTTCAGCGAGTTCAGGGACAACTTTGTATGTTGGAGATCTCATCGTCACTTGAGGAGGCAATCAGAGAGAATCAGGGTTCAGACCCATCATTGTTGCGCATTCGTGAGGATGTGGCTCAGGGGAAAGCCCCTGGATTCGTGGTCCACGAGGATGGACTTTTGAGATTTAAGAATCGGTTGTGCGTACCGGTGAATGACGAGTTGAAAAACTCGATTTTGAAAGAAGCTCATGATACCCCTTATTCTGTTCACCCGGGTTCTAGAAAGATGTACAAGGACTTGAAACAAAATTACTGGTGGAGTAATATGAAGCGAGAAGTCGCAGAATTTGTTTCGAGATGCTTAACCTGTCAACAAGTTAAGATTGAACATCAGCGACCGGCGGGTATGCTGAAACCTCTCCCTATTCCAGAATGGAAGTGGGAAGACATTTCTATGGATTTCATCACGAGTTTGCCGACGAGTCGTCGTGGCATGAATACGATCTGGGTAATTGTGGACCGCTTAACTAAATCAGCTCATTTTCTTGAGATTAAGGATACTTGGGGTCCCGAGAGACTTGCCCAGTTATTCCTCAAAGAGATAGTGAGACTGCACGGTACTCCTAAAAGTATCGTTTCCGATCGTGACGGACGGTTTGTGTCGCATTTTTGGAAATCAGTTCATCGTGCTATGGGAACTCAACTTAATCTCAGTACCGCTTTTCATCCTCAGTCCGACGGACAATTAGAGAGAACCATTCAAACATTAGAGGACATGTTGAGGGCATGCGTCCTCGATTGGAAAGATGATTGGGAAGCCCAACTACCATTGATCGAATTCACGTATAATAATAGTTGGCATGCTTCGATTAAGATGGCACCTTACGAGGCCTTGTACGGTCATTCTTGTCGATCTCCTTTGTGTTGGGATGACCTATCAGAATCAATCGGCACCGAGCCCGATATGCTTATAGTCGCCCGTGAGAAGGTAGCTTTGATCAGGAGTCGTTTGTTGACCACTCAGAGTGGACAGAAATCATATGCAGATAACCGTCGTCGACCATTAGAGTTTGAGACAGGTGACCACGTGTTGGTCAAGGTATCCCTGAGTCGTGGTATCTTCCGTTTTGGGAAGAGGGGTAAGTTGAGTCCGAGATTCATTGGACCATTTGAGATTTTGGATCAAGTAGGCGAGTTAGCTTATCGATTGGCTTTACCTCCGGCGTTGAGCCGAATTCATAAGGTGTTTCACGTCTCTCAGTTGCGGAAGTATGTTTCCGACCCGAGTCACATACTTCAGTTCGACGAAATCGAGATCACCGACGATCATTCATATGAGGAGCGTCCTATACGAGTTTTAGAGCGGCGAATCAAACAGTTGAGGAATAAGACGATTCCTTTGGTTAAAATTCAGTGGTCTAGACACGGAGTAGAAGAGGCTACTTGGGAAACCGAGGATAGTATGTGGGAGAGTTATCCCGGGTTATTTGACCCTTAGTTTCGGGGACGAAACTCTTTTAAGGGGGGTGTATGTAATACCCAGTTGTAATTCAGTAATTATCATTCAGTATTTATCATTCAGTAATTTCACTCATTAATGATCATTTGTCACTCATATTCAATCATGGTATTCATCGTTCAGAGTAATTGTATCGTGTATCAATTGTCATTCAACACTAATCTAATTGGAGTTTCGTGCCGTGTTTATCATCATTGTCATTTTCATTGTGGGCTGTGCGTGAGGAGTAGCGCACGCTACGTACTCTTTTTAGCGCGTGCTAATTGAGTACAGGTAGCGCACGCTACCACTCAGCATTAGCACACGCTAATGTTACCCTGACTGCAGTCCAGAAGGTACTGGACTGCAGGTGAGTTATTAGTAGCGCACGCTACGAATGGTAAGTAGCGCGCGCTAGTGGGTTGTAGTAGCGCACGCTAATATTTGGTGTAGCGCGCGCTAAGGACGGATCAGGTTGAGTCCAGTCGCTACTGGACTGCATTGGATTAATTCATAGCACACGCTATGAGTGGTTTTTAGCTTACGCAAACGGTGTAGTAGCGCACGCTAATTGTTGGTTGTAGCGCACGCTACCGAGATCAGATCAGAGGACAGTAGGTTCTGGACTCCAGTACTGGGCATCAGATAATTCGTTAGCGCACGCTAACATTTTGGGGTTAGCGCACGCTAAGTGCATAGCCGTAGCGCACGCTACAAAAAGGTACGTAGCGCGTGCTACCGTTTTCGGTCAGTGGGTACTGGACTACCCAAAATACCCGTTAGCGCACGCTACGCACAAGGGCTAGCGCACGCTAACCTGGAGTGACTATAAATTGGACAGTGTAGCCCAGATTTCGTCATTTATCATTCCTTCTCTTTTTCTCTTCGGTTTTGGGTGATTTCAGGCGATTTGGAGAGTATTCTTCGAGGTGTAATCATCAATCATCATCTTCAAGCTCATCATTCAGATTAATCATCATTTCATCATCTTCATCACATCAAATCAAATGTATTAATCTCTTGGATCTAGAATTTCGGATTTTTGGGTTTTTCCTTCCGATTTCTTCGTGTAAGCTTGGATTGTTGTTGGAATATATTAGATATGGAATATTTACCTTGGATAAATGCATTCCTACGGATTTAATGGCTATTTTGGGGATTTATATCAAGAACCCTTGGGGTTGACTTCGGTTAAATTGGGGATTTCCGATTGACGTTGTTGTAATCTTGAATTGTGGATTCCTATGGTATTATTGATATCATTGAAAGTATCTCGATGGTTTGAAATACTCATCTTGGAGTTGGTTTCGATATATTCCAGTTTGGATATTGTTGTATCGACGTTTGAGTCGGTTATGATCGTATTTGATTCGTGTAATGATCGAATTATTGGTAATTGTGTTATTCAAGGTTGTTCGAGCGACCGACATTTCATTTAGGACGTTGTTCGTGGACGGACATTCTTCATCGTTGTTGTGTAAGTTAATTCTTACTCGGTTAAAAGGATATTCATTCCTTTTGTTGTTGATTATTCATAATCATAACTCATTCATCATGGTATTAATCATATTGAGACTTGTAATTGTCGAATAATCAATTCATTCACGAGGAACGACGGTTCCAAATCATTTCATTGGGTTATCAATCACGTCACTATTATTTTCATCTCGGTGAGTCATCTTGGCCTTGTCGAATTATTATTCATTGATATTCATTGTGGTCATTCTCGTTCATATGACCTTCTGGGTTCATATTGTGTGGCCGGGTGTGCCTGTGTGAAATTTTTAGTCGGGCACACGATGGTCATGTATTGGGTTCACCGATACATTGGACCGTGCACACGGTAAAGATTAACTCCGTGAGACTAATTAGGTACAAGGACGGGTGTGTCCGGTCATTCGTCTTGTACACTTGCACAGAACATTACGGGCGTACTATGATATCCTCTTCAGCGTAATTCATAACTAAGGATATTTCATAACTTCAGTTATATCATGATTGTGTATTTTCAACCCTTGAGGATTGTTGTTCTGTGTAACTGACCCCGTTGGGGGATTTTGTTTTCAGGTCACGGCAAGTCAAAGTCACGGGAAGAGCATGTTGACGGCGAGGAGTCCCAGTGATACTAGTAGGGGGCCCCAGTCATTCCGCTTAATTCAGTCATTTCAGTCATTCTTATTTCTCTTCATTTGTATTTCCGCTGCAAATTCCGTTTGAGACGTTTATTTATTCAGGGTGGTGTATTTTATCTTCATATAAAATATACTAGTATTCTGTTTTGTCCTGGTGTAATGTACTTAAGCTCCTCATCGGAGTATTTGGTAATATAATGTGGTTCGGTACTACAATTATATTATTTAATTCATCAGTTTTCATTCGCCTGGTGGGTCCCAGTCGGGGGTCCACGGCACTGTAATATCCGCCTAGTTTGGGGTGTTACACTTACAGTTTCATTGATACCTATTGAATCGAAGAAGTTATGACTGATATAGTGCATGGATGTCAAGATTTTAGAAAACTTGATAAGTCTTTAGCGACTCTGCACTTTGGATGTGTCGCGCTCTTTTTGTCCTTAGACCAAGGTTTGTTTTTTCCCATTGGGTTTTCACTTGGTAAGGTTTTTAATGAGGCGACCTATGAGAACATCCATACAATGATATGTTGTACTTCTGTTCAACTTAGACCAAGAGGTATTTTTCCCACCGGGTTTTTCCTTGGTATAGTTGTGAGGGCAACTTGGCATCCGACTCCTATGATTTGAGTTACTCATCAGGGGGAGTCATTATGTATACATCAGGGGGAGTATACACGACATGTTATGTTGGTGCGTTGCAATCTTTTCCTCATCAAGCCTTTATTTTTCCCATGGGGTTTTGTTTTGGCTTGGAATAGGTTTTTACGAAGGCAACATCTTCTGCACCATTGTTGTATTAGTGCTCGACACAGGGGGAGTGTTCTGGGAATTATTATTTCCGTGATGTGTCTTACCTAATACCGATTGTAGATACATAGATGAAAGGTTCTAGATCCTTCTAGAGGTAGTAGGATCCTATTAGATGTCTTACCTTATCTAGGAATCCTATGTATGGAAGGACTCTCATTGTAATGCCTATATAAAGGCCCTCTATCAGTGTTATGAATGCAATTGATTGACTCTATTTACAGTCTTTTTACTTTCTCCTGAAACAGAGACAAATTTTTATTTTTAAATATTCTTTCAGTAACAAAACACACACACACACACACAGACATATATATATATATATATATATATATATATATCACTACCACTTATTAGCCGTCGACCTTGGAGGTATCGTGGTGGTGGTTGTATTTTTTTGATCATCTTTGCAACACGGTATACGTAGAGGCACAATATTTTCAGTGCTCGGAATTTTGCAAAAGCTTGGATAGTTTTCTACAAAATTTAATCAAAGGACTTCAAGGGTATGATTTCTTGTTCATGCTTGAATTTATTATATTCGTATATACGATGCTTGATCGATCCTTTTAGGGGTTCAGATTTATTCAGTTTGATATTATTTTTCCGCTGTGTAATTTGATTATTATTGTCGAATTCAAACAGTATTATCAGAGCGTAGGTCTTGTGATCGTATGTACGATACTAGCGTTTGGAATGCTTGATTAAATATTCTTATGATTTATAATCATAATTTTTTAATCATTAAATTTTAATTGTTCATTAAAAAATTATTTTTTATGATTTTATATTATAATATAAATCTATTTTTGTTTTAAAAAACTGATTTAATTGTGTAATATAAAAATTAAAAAAATATTATTTTTCGATTCAGGATGAAAGGACGAGCCGGAAAATTAGCCGATATCGACAGCTCCGAGCTGCCGGATGGCTGTCGGCCGTAGCCCAGACTGCTGCCGAGAGGCACTATTCCTCTCGGACAAGGCCTGACTGTGAAGCCGAGATGCGGGCTGGGCCCATGCAGAATTGTTTCCGACTCCATATTTTTACTAAAATATTCTTAAGGGCATATGTTTCCGACATCTTTTTAATTTGATTAAATTATAAGTATTGTATTTTTATTCTTAAGGGAATTAATTTATTGAAATATTCATTTCCATCGGGAACAAGCTAAAATTAATAGTTGTGTGAACTAATTGGATTAATTCTCATGAATGGATTAATTTTTTATTGATTGGATCAATATTTAGATTGATTGTATTTGCCATTAATTTTAATCTAATTGTTGCATTATTATTCGAATGATGATGTAGTTCATGGACTTAGTATATTGAATCTTTATTCGACGGGTTGTAAAGGCCTTGTTTGAGCAAATTTATTCTCTCTTAATTAATATTGAACATTATTTGTCTAATAATTTATTGAATAAATGCTACTTTAATTTATTGGATAAATTAAATTGGTCTAGTCATATAAATAGGGTAATTAATTTAATTCATATTATTTCTTAGAGATATTATATTTAATATAATTAATTAATTGTATTAATATTGAAACGTACCAAGATTTATCTGTCGGACTAGATACAAGAAGGCCCATTCCACGGACCGAAATGAACCAACTCCTTTATTCTCACATATGCACCCCCACCATGTCACATGGTGTGAAGTTGATAATTTTGTCTTTGTAAAGACATTCGTTTTTTTATCGGGTTGGACCAATTTTATTTTTTCCGCTGCGTAACTCGATCTTAATTTATCGAAACCCAACAGTGGTATTGGAGCAAGGTTCATGTGACCGTATATTCGATATTTATATTTAGATGCTCGGTTGTATGATTTTATGATTTAGAATCATATTTGTTTTAAGCGTTAATGTTTACTTGTTCATCTAAAAAATTATTTTTCATGATTTTATGTTATAATATAAATATATTTTTATCTTGAAAACTGATTTATATGTGTAATATAAAAATTAAAAAAATATTATTTTTTGGAATCGAGACGAAAAGACGAGTCGAAAAAATGGCCAGAACCGGCAGCTCGGAGCTGCCGGATGGTTGCCGGCCGTGGCCAGCAGCACACTGCCTGCACTCGGCAGCCAGTGACCGAGTGCTGCCTGCACTCGGCAAGCAGCTTCCGAGAGGAACTAGTCTTCTCAGCCAAGGCCCGGTTGTCAAGCCAGGCTGCGGACTGGGCCCGGGCTGTTTTGTTTCTGACTCCGTCTTTTATTTTTATGTTTTGTAAATTAATTTGTAAATGAAATTGGATTTAACTTGACTAAAATTTAAATTTGGTATTTTTATTTTAAGGAAATTAATTAATAAAATATTTATTTTCTCCTGGAACCAGTTAAAATTAATAATTGTGTGAATTAATTGGATTAATTCTTATGAATGGATTAATTTTATATTGATTGGATCAATATTAGATTTATTATATATGCCATTAATTTTAATGTGATTGTTGCATTATTATTGAATGATATGCAGTTCATGGACTTAGTTTTTTGAATCTTTATTCGATGGGGTCGTAATGGCCGTTTTGAGCCAATTGTTTTTAGTAAATTTATATAGGGTGCAAATTTTATAAATATAATAAAATAGCTATGATGAAGAGCCGAGGACAAGCCCCCATGAAGACAATAATTTAAGATTTGTAATTAGATTCCTTGTAATTTTCTTTTTATCGAGTCGGTGATGACTCGATACTTAGGAACGGTCTATGAATTACATGTTTGTAGATTTAGGTTGTGTATGTTTTTCATATTATATGACAAACAAACAAATCAACATATAAAATGATTAGTGTACAAAATGTAACATATAATCACGTAATTCTCCCACTTACAAACACTAAGTTAAAAAAGGTTACGAGGTTTCCTACCCTCCGTCAAACTCATGGAAAATTGAAATCCAAGATGAAATATTATTCATCCGAGTATGGCGGGGTAATATTTTGGGGAGGGTTAATAAATTCATAAAATGCATTAGATGCCTCCGGTTGCGACAAATCAAACCCCTAGAAGGCGTGTGGGTTGTCGGGTGAGGTTCAATTTTCAGAATGAGAGGAATTTACGGTTTAAACTTAGATAGTTCAGCGAGCCATAGAAATCATATGGGTTGAGGGCAAGTGAACGAGGGTTAAAAGAAGATCGAATCATCCATTAGATAGGTTGGTGTTGTAACACCCCCAAGACGTTCAGGGCATATTATAGCGATGTGGACCCAACCCTTTGAGTCCACAAGGATAACACACATCTCTACCACCCAACCATCGACAAACACTACCACATAAATACACCAATACTAAATAAAGACAACGATAACAAACAGACTATCTTACAACATTAACTCAACGATCAAACGTCATCCCAAAACTGGGTCCGAAAAACAATACAAAATAAAATGAAGGAAGTACTCGAGTACTAAAGCAAATAATACAATGAATAAAACCCAAGCGACAGGACATGACTCAATCGACCAACTGAACAATGTCACTCTTTCCCATCCTCATACTGACCGCGTGCTCGCTCGTCCCTTGGACATGTACCTGAGATACAAAAGTATTTTCCCCATTTAAGGGGTTAGCGCCAACTGCTAGTGCAAGTACAATAAAATTTGAACTACCATTCTATACACATGATATATGCGCCAAAAATATTTTCATAAACATTTATATTCCGGAATATTAAGGTGCACATGCAAAAAACATAGTTCTCCACTAAAATATTTCAAATGTTAATCGTTGGTACGAGACTCATGGCCACCGCACCCCGCAGGGGCCCCGTCGGACCATCCCTGGGTGGTTAGCCCAGGTTCATGATACGCACACACACGGCACTACGTATCCCCAGAGGCCCCGTCAGACAAATTTCTGGGTGAACATACGCATTCACATCCACACATACACGTAAAGCCATAAATCAATGCTAGAATACGTAAACAAATGTAAAGTACTTGCCTTTGAGACATTGTGATCGAAATGGAAGATCTACGAGGACTGGGAATGACCCAGAATGACAACGTTCGTTCCTAGACAAAAGGTTAACACGAACCAGTCCTAAACAATATTAATAACCGAACGGAATACGCCCACAACCCCGATTACCAATCATAACAATACACGCACGATCAACACGGGCGAGTGTTTTCACAAAACCTCCCTGAATCAACAACTCACGGACTTAACTCGACGGGGATTGGGAATCACCCAATAACAATAATTGTTAAGAAGTATTTAACACAAACGAACAATTCGAGTTTGAATGGACAATTCCCGAAAGACCCTCCAAATTTACAAAATTAGGGTTCTAAGCCAAAATACCTCGAATTCGGACGGAGTAGGATGATTTCGTTGATGATAATATACTCCCACGATATCATGGTGATGGAAGATGATGAACACACGAATTGGAGGTGGTAAAATCGCCCCTTGAAGGAACCCTCGCTTCGCCCGTCGAAAATAGGAAAAGAAACGTTAGGACTTATGTCCTTTGCTCGCTGTTTTAAAATAGCTGGACGTTATAGCCGTAACAATTAGATTTTACGGCTGTAACAAGGCCATATTACGACCGTAACCATTGGGGTGTTACGGCCATAACACCCTGCTGGACAACAGTTTGGGAAGATTGCTGTCCGGACCGCCCCGAACGATATCGAAACCCGAACCTGCTAACAATCCGAACATATGGTTACGAAGTATTCCCGATGACGAATCTAAGTACTAAATGGAAACACAATTCCAACTACCCGAAGGTTCATAATTCGACGACGGAAGTAAATTTCCCCAAACTTTAGGAAATTACAAAACGGCCCAAAACCTCCGAAATCATGATACGACGTCGGATTATTAAACCGAAACTCACAATAGGAATAATTAAACCATACGGGATCATGGGAACAAAGAAACAATGCAATCGAATGAGTTTTACAAGAATCGAACGTACACGCGACAAAATCATAACAAAAAGCGAATTACGTAAAAACACCTCCAAAAGTCGTCCAAATGGAAAAACACCAAGAAAAAAATAGATTCAAAATGTCGAAACGGTTACAAGCGAGTCTTTACAAATAGACTTGCGCCAAAATAGAAACTACTAAAAATAGAAAGTATGGATATTACAGGTGTTAGACACCACATTATAAAGAATAATAGAATAGAAACCGTATGTGTTGCCCTGTATTAAACTTTGTAAAGAAATCGATCACCACTATCAAGTCAACTATGACTTCCGGATTTCACAGAAGAGTGTGTGATACTGATAAGAATAGTGGGAGCCGAGTTTTGAATAAAGAAAGTCCTTAAACTCTTTACTCGGGTCATAATTAAACAATCACTAATGACTCTCAAATTATTCTCTGCAGTTAGCAGACGAAAAATTAACCCACTCACAACTTGAAAAGAACACTCTTATTGGACCCAACTTTGTGGACTGGCTCCACAATCTGAGGATAGTCCTCAATATGGAGAGGCTGGGTTACGTCTTGGAGGCGGACATGCCATTAGCTCCTACACGGATCAGGGATAATCAGAAAGATGTCGAAGCCCATGAGAAATGGGTCAAAGATGATGTCAGGTTTGTAGGTCAAAAGTCGTCAGGAATAAGTCTGGGGGGGGGGGGGGGTGAATAGACTTATTAAAACTCTTTCCCGAAAGTCAGGTAAGTTTTCTAAGCTGATAAGTACAGATGACTTAAAGTCGTCTGCAGATAAGATATGCGGAAGATAGCTGATGACGATCACAGGTAACTTAAGGTTCTCTGCAGATAACTAACTAATGGTCCAGGGGAGATGACTATCTGCATCTGAGCAGATAGGTCTTTGGTTGGTGCAGGTGGGCTGTCATGATGCACCTATTCTTCTTCTTTATCAGATGAGTAGTTCACCAGGCCTCTCTGCCTTTTCTCTGGTGAAGATTGGATGTGGTCAACCTTCTCTGGTTCAGGTGACTTCCTCTTCAGCTGGGATAGAGGAACGTTGTCATCATCTGAGTCATCTGCAGAGGGCTTCTCGAATACAGGTGACATTGGAGTGATCTCAGCTGCAATTCCCTCAGACTTGTCTGATTCGGTATCCGAGGGACCTCTGTACTCTGGTGGTCCAGAGGTCATCTCCTTTATAATGCTTGTAGCTTGTTCTCTCTTATCTCCGATGGTCTTCATGGTCTCATAACAGTCGGAATTGAAAAGGGAATCCAGCCTTGCAACGGATTGATAAGATAAACAAATAAGTCCACTCTCCAAGACGGATTTGTTTCAGTAGTACAACGGCTATGAAGGAAGCTCAATGATCATACTTTATATATTTGAAGATATGAATTGAGCAAGATACGATGCGAACAACAGTGCGAAAAAAACTTACAAGCGATCAAAGCATTCAAGCAATCAAAATCATACTATAGCATCGTGAAAGAGCAAGCTTAAGAGATCATATCCGCAAAAGCTCTTTGTTGGAGAAGACAACACTCTTGTCTAAAAACTTGAGTACGGGGTTGCTTTCTTGAACGATGTTCTTGAAAGTAAAGAGACTGTAAACGCATCCACGGGTTCTTGATTCAAAGGTGATATACAACTCGAGCATTGTTGAGGCATCCAAGGGTTTTCAATCAGGAGGTGCTAGGAAGTCAAAGGAGTTGCAACTGCCACGGATTTCCACCGGTTGGAAGCTAATTCGATCTGAATCCCTACGAGGATCGATCGAGCTACGTATATACGAATATATAGACGAAAAACAAGAGTTGTAAGAAACTCACCCTTGAAGTCCGTTGATTAAATGGTATCCTTCTCTTGAGCTATTCCCCAAGCTTTACTTGAATTCTCTACGATCCGAAGCACTCCAAGCACTTGAATGATCCAATGCCGAAATACCGCGCCTCTACTTGTCACGCGCTGGAAAAACGACCGGAACAACAACACCTTGCTATCCTCCAAGGATACGGCTCGAGCTCGGTGATGAAGCTATTGATTATAACACTCTAAGTGTTGTAATGTTTGATCTCTCTATTTTTTTCTCAAATTTCTCTAAGAAAAATGAAGAAGAAAATGAAGATGAGTGATGAACTCAAAGTCACTTTCTCTCTCTCTCACCAATCTCACATTTTTTTTCTCAAAGAATCAAAAGGGTGAGTTGTAATGAGAAGTCTTCCATCATTTATTCAACTCCCACCCACATGATACAAAAATACCACATGATGTCTAACCCACAAAGTCCTTATTATCCATTAAACAATCGAAACAAAAGACAAGGGGAAGTTAGGTGGAAGGGGGGCGACCATGATGAGGAAATCAGACGAGTTCGATTCGTTTCGGACTCCCGAAAGTCCAAACAGGTAAACTCCGATTCCGTTCCGATGTATTTATATCAATTAATTAATCTAATTAATTAATCATATCAAATACATAATGACATAATTAATTTCTCGAAGAAATAATTATATTCATGAATTAAATTAATCACCCGATAATTTATTTAATTAATTAGGCCGTAAATTAATTTATCCAATAAATCAATTTAGACATCCAATGTCCCAAATTAGATATCCAATATCTAATATTCATAATGAGAGATTAAGTTTGATTCATTCCGTCGTCAATCCTATTGCGCGGCTCGGTAGGTTCGTCTCAGTCAGCAATGGGAGGAACCAAAGAGTAGTAGCACCACCTAGCCAGCCTGGCGGCCTACACTGTACCCCAACTGACAACGAATGATTGGGATCATTCAAGAACCATTCTGTCGTGAATACCAGTATACGTATAAACCCTTCTTTCAAATGTCCCGATCAAGTTATAGGGTCACATTCAGCCAAACCCTATTTGTACTTGACGTTATGCATGCGTTAATGCAAATCGAGATCATTGAGCTCTCGTGCATCCAATACAACTAGCTCCAATGCTTTGGCTAAAGACTTATGATCTCATCTGCCAATAACCGCATAGGACATATAACCCGCTCACTAACGGGAGAAAGAATTCTATCTTGGTATTCAGTAGGACATGCTACTTGCCCGTTAAGATGCACGTCAAGGTTGACCCCCACCTCCCAGTTTATAGGGTCGAACTACTCTAATGAAAATCTTAACGTCACAAGCACATCCCTACTAAATCCCGTTAGCGTACGCATGATAACAAGATTAGCGTGCGCTAACATTAGATATTAGCATGCGTTAACACTCAATTAGCGTACGCTATTTGGTCCAGTACCGAAATACTGAACCTTCTGCCCAGTCCGCTGAAATCGTTAGTGCATGCTACGAACTCCAAGTTAGCATACGCTAACCACACAGCGATAGCACACGCAAGGAAACCAGGAGTAGCGTGCGCTACTCAGGCAGCAGACAGCACAAAATCGAAATGCAAAGCAAGGCCAGAACCCAGAAATATAAACACGGAATATTCAAGACGATGGAGTTAAGCGTTGAAATAAAATAAAAATCCTACCATCGGAGAGTTCGTAATGCGACAAAGAAAGTGAAATCCCCTAAACTTATAGGAAATTACAAAAATGGCCCAAGTGCCCGAAAATCACGATACGACGTCGGATTAACAAACCGAAAGTCTCAACATGACTAACTCAACCATACAAACGTATGCCAACCAAGAAACAATGAAAACGAACGAGTTTTACGAGAATCGATTTAACAACTCACACTCGTGCGACAACACGCAAATCACCACGAGGCGACAAATAGTAAATACCAGTTCACACCTCTCACGGAGGGCTAGTTCAACAAATGCGTGGCAACGCCTCGACGTTCATGCCACCAATTCGATCATACTCGGGAGCAAACACCATTACGACAACGCGAACATCATACATACATTCCCAAATGCAAACGGGAATTGATAGGTTTTTAAAAAAAAATGAAAACCACCTTTTGAAAATAGTTTAGGAAAAACACTGGTTGATCTTGAGTATCACCTTTCAAAAAATTAAAAACGTGAAACATCGTTATCGAGACTTTGGAAAACCATTTCGCATTTGATAAAAATGAGGACACTTTCTTTTAGTGAAAAGCTTTCAGAATATTCGACCCTCGGGTCTAAGTAAAAGTGTTTATAAAACATTGAAAATATCTCAAAACATTTTGGTCCTCGAGGTAGAAGAATTTTGAAACATATTGTGGCACCTTGGAAGTACCGCGAGAAAACAATTCATTTTAAACGTACGTCTCGAAATTTATTTCTAAGATACTCAAGTTTTCTAAAATAATTCAATGTCAAAAAGGACGATGCCAAGAAGGCTAGAATGCCCAAAAATTTCAGGTAATCACACGGAACATCATAGCGCTGTGGGTCCCGCGTCGGAACCCACCAGGCTAAAAATCATTTACAAAAATGCCAAAAAGGCCGATGACGGTAATATTTCAAAAACTCACAGAAGCCATTTACAAAATGCTAAATACCGTCATAAGAGACAGAAGTTTGACTGCATTACACACCCTGTTAGCGCATGCTAATTCTTAGGCGTAGCGTGCGCTAAGCCTGTCTGATATAAAAAAGACAGCAACAGCCCAACTTCGTCATTTTCCATCATTACTTCTTCTCTTCGGCTTTGGGCGATTCCAGATGAGGGTTAGGGCCGATTTCAACCAAATATCATCATCCACTATCATCCTTGCATTTCTTGCACGAATTCTTCAAGTTTTTAACATTTTCCGCCATCCGAATCGAGGTAACAATCCCTGAAACCCTTGTTTTGAGATTTTGGGGAAAATTTGGGGAATTCTTGTGATTTGACTCTTTTAACCCGAATTATCATGGATTATTGCTAGACTTCAATCGTATACTTGTAATCCTTCGTTTTCTTGAGGATTTGTGGTTTTAAACCCCGATTTTTCCATTGTTCATCACTTATTCCCGACAATACCCTAGGAATGTTCGACGAATTGTTCCATCGGGTAGAACTAGGATGTATTCCTACGTTGTCATAATTTTGAGATTGATTGCATATCATTATTGTGTTAGGATCGGATTTGTGAAGATTATTCGGGCCAAAACCTTTCCGTTCACCGTTTTCCTTCACGTCGTGTTAACCAAGGCAAGTACATGTATTACATTTCGTTATGTATGTTACGTTTTCGAAATGAATGATGAATTGTGGTTTTCGGGTGCGTGAGTTGTGTTCCTTCTACCCGGAGCGTTCGACGGGATGTCTGAGGGTCGATACTAAGGGGTACGGCCACGGGATACCAGTTGTGATTTTGTGATATCGTGATGAATTGATGACTGATTTAATTGCCAATGTAGTATTCCGGAATATTTATAGCAATTGATTTCTGATTGAGATGATTGTGTAAAAATCGTATTTGTATATAATGTTGTGTAATTGTGTACTTGCACTAGCTATTCGAATGCTAACCCCTTAAATGGGGGGAAATGCATCTTATGCATTTCAGGTACCGGGAGAGCTGAGGAGCAGGCACGGGACATGCACGCAAAGGATGGGTTGGCATGATTATGAGGCTCGAGTATTTAATTATGTTGGGTCATTTATATTGTTTGAGTATCAGAATTTGAATGGTTTCATTGTATTCGGTTAATGTCCCCTGCTTGGGCAATGACATGGTATCGACTTATACTTTCACGTACTTCTATTAAAACGTTTTGGCCAAGGCCGCGGCCCCATTTTTACATTTATGATTGTGTCTTTGGGATTTTTCTTGTATTGAATATGTGTCATGTGTTAGCCTGGTAGACCTCACGAGGGTTCTACGGCGTGTAATGTCCCATTTGAGAATTGGGGTGTTACAGTGAGTTACCTCGAGCATTTTTCAAATTTCTTTGGCACTTTCACACGAAGAGATTTGATTGTGTTCTTCTGGATTCAGAGCATAATATAACAATTGTGTGGCTTTACAATTGTAATTGCCAATTTCCAATCCTCCTCATTATATTCTTTGAAACTTTTGAGAGAGTCTTCGGATTTCGTGGGAACTTTTGGACCAATAAAGATTGACATCTTTTTCTTCCATGTTATAAAATTTGATAGTCAAAAAATGGTGGTCGGTATAAGGCAAGACCGTCTACCGGAGCAAATGTAAATGCCATCAGATCTTTTCTCCTCGAATGTTTAGCGGACTATGTAGAGACCGCTCTGATACCAGTTTTTCGGTTGGTACCGCCACTAGAAGGGGGGTTGAATAGTGCGATGAAGAGTAATGAACTTTTCTCGTATGTGGAAGCGATAAATACGTCCGGAATTTAAATGACACATAGATTTATAGAGGTTCATAACTAAATGGATTACGTCCTCTCTCATTCGTTATCTTTTTCTATAGATTCAAGATAAACCTTTCCTCCTTGTCTTCGGTCGGTCCGGAGTAAACTGTTACAATCTTATCTTCTATTGGTCCAAGATAAACTATTATAATCTTATCTTCATTTGGTCCCAGATAAACCATTTTTACTTTTTTATCGGAGAAATAAACAACCTTTCTAGCTTTCTGTTGGTACTAGAAAAACCTTAGTGGATTTCGATTATGACTCTAACAATGTCGTATCCATGATCATAATAACATCGAATCAAATCTACAATCTTTTTTTTTCCTCTCGTGTATAGATGAGTGAATCAAATACTCAAACTCTTATGAGTTAAGCTCACACAACAACAATGATGTATATATGTCTCTCAAATATATAGGAATTATTCTTTAAGTTTTTCTATTGAATACCAAATGAAGTGGTACTTATAGGCTCCAAAGCCTCAACTAGCAGATGCTGCCTTCTCATTTATAGCATACACTATAACATATACTTAGCGTACGTAAATCCTATAGCGTACGTAAACCATGAGATGGCACGATGAGGCTCGTGTACATGATGACGATACTATGATACACCCTTCGGATGGAGAGGCATGGAAGCATATAGACAGGGACTATCATGAGTTTTCATCTGATGTCTGGATTGTGAGACTTGGACTTGCATCTGACGGGTTAAATCCTTTTGGTAACATGAGTCTTTCATATACTATATGACTGGTGGTGTTGATTTTTTACAACCTTCCTCCTTGGATACGCATAAAGAAGGAATATATTATGTTGACTCAATTAGTGTCGAGGCCAAGATTGTAACACCCCCAGAAAATCAGCCCGGAATGCCACACGCCGTAGACCCTTCTCATAAGGATCTACCAGGCTAAAATCCATAAGACACTACACCATAATCACAATTTTATGGCTGTAAAAAACTGTCACAAATGGCAAAAATAGTCACAAATGACTGCCATAAAATCACCAGTCACAAGTTTTTTTGTGACTGTCAAAAACAGTCACAAAACAGTGACAAAGCCTCATTTATATGACTTTACAATACTACTTTCCATGGCAGTCACAAATATCATTTATGACTGTCATTAGCAGTCACGAATTTCAACTTCGTGACATCCATAAACAATCACAAATATCATTTTTCTTGACTGTCTTGTGACTATTTTTAGAAGTCATAAATGTTTAAAAAATACAAAAAAAAATAGTAAAACCCCATTTTTCTCTAAATGCAATCTAATTATTTTTCACAGTGAATTCATAATACAATCCAACCATATTTCTCAAAGTATTCACACAACACTCCAATTAATTTTTACAAGACATAAAAATCACAATGTAATGCTGAAAATTAACACATGTAAAAAAAAATCCGAACCAACCCATTGGACTAAAATAAGTACGGAATATTAGTTATATATTGAAAATATCGACAATTAACAAGTTTAACTAATAGAATCATAAGCTTCATCCATGGAACACACAAGTGGAGCAACGCCTGCTAAAACAACGGTTTAAGGAGCATCTTTTGCCTGAACAACAAAATAAAATATATAAATCAGTCATTAACCAAAATAAATAAAGATAAAAAATCCTTGTTGTGCTGTACTACATTAAGATATAATTTAGGAATACAAAGAGCAGCAATAACTATTTAGTTCATTTGAATATGTCGACCAAATAATCTTAATATACCTGTTCAACTACAATATTCAAGGATTGGAGAGAATGGTTAGGGCCAAAACTAATTAAACGACCTCCTGTCTTTCAATGAATCCTTGCTTCTCCAAATCATATAATTGGAATCAAACTGAAACAACAGATATTTGGAAAATGGGACCTGTTACCATATTAATCCATATTTGTAAAATGGACGACTAGAAGCTGATGATGATTTGATTTGTAAAACGGATAATCAAAACTACCTTCCCACACAATCAATACATATTTACTGGAAGCTGATGATGAATACGGATAAGAGATTCCCAGAGCAATTCCATTACAGATTGGCAGAAGTAGATCCAAGTTATTTTGTGAGAGGTTACTTAAATCCACGATTTATAACCAAAATTAAACTAAAGTCGTCAACTCTTTCCAAGTTTCAAACGACAAACTTCTACATACATAACATACATACATACACACATACATACTCCTAACATAAAATAAAATCATGATTTTGTTAAAAAGGACAGAGTAGAAATACAAGTGCACTTAATTATCATATTCATCATACAAACTTTCTCTGGTAGCTAGGACCAAATAGTTAAAATTGATAGTGATTCTATGTGTGTGTTTGTGTGTACTATTTGTAAGCATGTTCATATGATTGTGTTGTTGTCGACATCTTGATACTGGATCTTGATACTCGGATCATAAAAAGAAGGATCATAAAAAGAATATCCTATCACATAGAAGATGACATTTATGAATTGCTTACAATCTTTTTATCCTATAGAGCTTCTTCCAATTCCTGGTCCCAATACGGTGGACATAATCTTCTAGAGATCCGGGAAAGTCATAATTCATGACATATTTCACATATTTCACATCTGCAAGGTTAGAGTTGAGCTTGAGAATACTCTTTGAACGCTAACTGAACTCAACATAATGCTTGTCATTGTTCAATTGTGGTTAGAAATACCAAATAGCAAATTCTATTAGTTTTTTCTTGTAACTAATCCCACATAGCAGATCTTCTCTTTATCTACCATTTAGAACTATTAAAAAAGCAGTTGTATAGTATTCGAGTCAAGACGCGAGGGAATACGGCAAACTGGTAGTCTCAACCTAACGGACTGTTATAGGAAAGCACAACAACAACATTTGAAAATATAGGGGAAAATGTGAACTTAAAGCCGTGACTGGTCTCAACACCTCACATGCAAAATGCTCACGCCATTTCCAAACAGAAAGGCTCAGCTGAAGGAACAAAATATGAAGAACACTTCCAAAAAATTGCTTGAGCACAAAAAATCTAAAGTGGTTAATGATAATTTATATACAATATACGTAAGCATGAACATGCAATACCACGAACCATTTCATGTTTGGTAAACTATATTTCACCTCTTACTTTGTTTGATGGTGGAATTTTCATAGTATTAAATAGTAAACATGGATTACACTGATTTCTTATCTACCCTGTTTTCAGAAAATGATAACTGAGGAGCCTACAATAGTTTCAATGCAATTTTACATGTTCAACGTCAACCAGTCAACAAGAAATGTGGCAAACCAACTAAATGATCAATGTGTCTTCCATTTGCAAACATGCCTAGACCTCGAGCTGCAACATCTGTAGCTATCATAATAGGACTTTTGCCAGCCTTGAACTCTAATAGAACCCAATCTCTTTCTGCTTGACTCTTGTCTCCATGGATTGATAATGCAGGCCACCCATCCATTCGGAGCTGTCTAGTAAATAAGATTTTAAATCAACGAAAATATAGTGATTATTTGCTACAGATTCGTCTAAATTAACACGCAAGCGCAGCACAAATCAAGATCAAGAACATGGCAAACAAAATAAATACCTTGCAAACAATATACGATACCATGTGAAATAAAAGCACAAACAAACTTAGCTCGGGAATGTGGATAACCGCAAGTGCCAAAAATGTGAGAGATAAATGAATAACAATAGGTAAGAAAGTGAAGAAACATGACCTTAAATTTGGTAATTCGGAGGTCAAAGAGAGGCGGGCGGGATAATAACAGTCGTATGCTAATAAAATCATATGAAATAAAAAATTGTTAGGTTCCACACTACCATAATCTTACCCGTATGCTAATCAAATCGAAAAACTCTAGGAAATCGGAAACCTTCTTCTTTCGATTTCAAACATCCAACCCAAAATCGAATTTAACCAAATAAATCTATAATTAATTTCCATAAAAACTACCAGCCAAGTTTAAACATCATTACCTGGATCATCACCGCCGTGAACTCATCATCGCGTCGCCTGCAGACCCGTTGTCGAACCCCTTGCATTTCAGCTGTTCGAATCCCCGACGGGTGAGCGGATATGAAATCGTGGGTGTCTATGTGTGTGTATGTGTGTTTCAGTGTGTGCGGGAGTTCCTTGTGTGCTTACTTTTCAAATCGAGCGCCGCCGGAGATAGTGGAAACCGCAGAGCTTTTAGAGAGAGAAAATAGCAGAGAGAGTCGAACGGGAAAAAGGAAACGAATGGTTGGCCGAGACATTTCAGAAAGGGGTTTTAACCCGAGAGAGAGAGAGAGAGGAGAGAGGTCAGAGGTTAGAGGGCAGAGAGAGGGTTATTATCATTTAACTTTGAAAAGTTTATGACTGTTCAAGACAGTCACAATACTTATGACAGTCATTAACAGTCACAAACATTTGGATTTATTACTGTTTGGTCTTTGTGACTGTTATTGGCAAACATAAAGTTGTGACTGTCATTGACAGTCACAAATCCAGGGAGTTTCAATGTCACAAAATCCTGTTTTTGGTGTAGTGAGACAACCAAATTGTTTGACCGTCTGGGTTCAAACTACATAATGACGGGGGACCGATAAGGTTGAATATTCAAAATTCACAGACTGACAAGCTCACACGACTAAATCAAACTGGAATAAAACTCATTACAAAACATACACACGCAGGGGTCGAAATATAACGGAGCAGAACTGGAATACAAGTCAACAATACAGGAACTCTGACTCCTGAATGATTAGTATTGTGGCTTATCATCTCCCGTGCCGACTCTGTGACTGCTCCCTCTATCTAGAATACCTGAAATGCATTAAACGCATTTCCCCCATTTAAGGGGTTAGCAATTCGAATTTTCTAGTACAAGTATCCTAATCATACGAAATATACCACGCAAACATCAGTCATGGATCAACTATCAGCAACTATTAAGGAAAGGTCCTAAGAGATTTTTAAAATTTAGAAAGTAACTCAAGCTTTTGAAAATGAATCAACATCTCGGGAGCTTTAGAAAATGGGAATGCCTTTTTGAGATCTCAAGTCCGAACTTGTAAAATCTTTTTGAAACATTAGGACCTCAGCCCAAATATCGTTCCACATCACAAGTGTTTTTATAAAATAGAAAGCCTTTTGGGACCTAGAGACCTTAATCATAAATAATTTCAAAACATCACGATCTCAGCCCAAATTTCATTTCAAGTCACAATACATGGTAACAATCGCAGGTTCCTCGACCCAACACCAAAGTATCACAACATAGTCCCATAGCTACCTTGGTCTCACACTCCCAAGTGTGCACCCCAAAGTCCCCATCTGATCGTACCTGGTTGGATACTCATGGTCGAACATTGTTTGCACCCGCAAGTGACGAACTCCACAACTGGCATTGTTTGTACTCGCAACTAATGAACTCCAGAAGCCCCGTCGGACCCTACCTGGAACCACAATAAACTATTCATACTCATAAGTAACGAACTCCAGAGGCCCCAACGAACCCTACTTAGCACCACACATTACTGGATTCGACCTGTACTCCCAAGTACCGAATCCTGGAGGCCTTGTCAAGCCTTACCTGATTAAACCCATCAGCACAACAATCCACAACACACATAAACCATCACAACATATAACCACGAACAATACACATTTACATAATATATCCAATTATTCAACGACATAACATAATACATGTCCAAGTGTATAACTCAATCAACCCAATCATTATGACCGACACAACTTCATAACACATGAATATTTCACAACACATCAAAATACACATCCAAGTGTACTTTCAAACCAACACAACATACAATCGACATAGTTTCATTATAAGAAATGATCAAACACCAAACATCATAAGAAGATACCAACAACGACAATTCACATAATGCGCAATCAACAAGAATGAACAAAACATCACAATTCCATTTCACAACTTCAATCCACATGACATAAATCGTATAGACAAGAATACTTGCCTCAATAATCGACACCCGAATACTCCGACGAACACAGCTCGACTGGACAACCCGAAATCCTACAACCTCTATGAGAAACAATGACAACATAATCACTATGAGAATAAGGACCAATAACGACGGAAAACCCAACCAAAAACTGAAGGAAACTCATTGTAATATTTAAACGAACGTTAAATGTTCAAGGTTTCCCCAAGAGCTCCAAAATCATCAACCGGGTTGAACGAATCAAAGATATTGATATACAATTCATAGAGTATCAACATTATTTAACGCCAATCGATTCATCAATATCGGATTGAAATCAAAATCAAGAACAAAACCCCAAAAAGTCAATTCTAGGGAAATCAAGAAAAATACCTCGATTCAATGAAGAACAAGGATTAGATGATGTTATAGTCACCTAAGACCCTCCAAAATACTTTTGGATAGAGCAAAACGGTAAAAATCTCAACCCTAGACCCAAGTCGTCCGTCTGCCGTGAGAAGAAGAAAGAAATGAAGAATAGTGTGAGAAACACATCTGTCCCATTTTATACTAACTAAGACGCATGATCGGTCACACACGACCAACTTCTCGTGCGTATGGTCGTGCTGAATTCATCAGTCTCAACATGCATGGATGCACGAGCGCCTGCTCATGCGCCAGACCGTGCATCTGGTCGTGTATCCCTCACTGCCCGACCACTGGTGTGTCGCAGGAGCATAGCACGATCACTTGCTCGTGTGTCTACTCGTGTGCTGCAAATAAAGGCTAGAATCAAGCCCGATATGGTTCCAAAGAAAACCGGAACATAACCAATTCAAAAGGAAGGGATAGCAGTGAGGAATATGCCCTCGAATGCCACTCAGAGGGTGAGAGAGTGAGAGCATTGTATTGTAATTATGAATATTAAATTAAATACGACATTTATTATTTTTATATTGTTTTATATCATGGGCATTGTGATTTGGTATTTAGAATAATAGTCCTTGCATTTAAGAAATAGGAACTGAAAGTGTTTAATGCTCGAATGCTTAATTGGTTCGCAAGTCGATAAAACTTAACTGGGCAGTAAGCTTAGACAAGGCTTGTGTAATGTGTACTTTGAAATGTAGAGTGCATGTCTTCACTAAGGTTAGTGGGAGCACACATTATAGGTATGCTAATGAACATGGCCCACCTCGATTCGGTCATATGGATATCACTCAAGGATTGTCAATGATTGAATCGAAAGATTGATATGTATACGTGGACCTTTGACTTGAGGTTTCAGTAGGAGATGTGCTTGTCACATTATGTTAGTCATTTGAGTAGTTCGATCCAATCGCCGGTTGGTGGGGTCAACCTCGAAATGCAACTTAGTGGCAAGTAGCAGTCTCTACTGAATACCAAGATAGCATTCTCTCTCCTGTTAGTGAGCAGGTAAATATCCTATGCGGTTAATGGCAAATGAGATCATAAGTCTTTGGCCAAAGCAGTTAGATCTAGTTGTATTTGATACACAAAGAGCTTGGTGATCCCGATTTGCATTAACAAATGAATAGAGTCAAGTTACAATAGGGTTTAAATTTACCGTGACCCTAATACTTAACCGGGACACATGATTAGAGTGTTTATACGTATACAGTATTCACGACATAACGGTTTTGAAATGATCCGATCATTCATTCTTAGTTGGGTTACGCTACGGAGCACTAGACTGGCTTTGTGTTACCCGTATCCCTTGGTTCCTCCCATTACCGACTAAGACGGACCTATGGAGTCGCGCACAATGATATTTGATGGATAAAATATGTATTTATTATCTCTTCATTAATACTGGATATTGATATCTAATTTGATTTATTTGATAAATCATAGCGGTCTTTTGAATTGAAATTAATTACTGGGTGATTAATTTAATTCATAAATTATTGTTTCTTGGAAATATTTTATTATAATTTTGTATTTGATAAAACTAATTAATTGGATTAATTAATTAAGTATAAAAACATTTGAGATAAAACGAAGTGTACTTAACGGACTAGACACAGGAACGTCTGGTACACAAACTGAGTGGCACGGCTCATTTTCTCACCAACCACCATGTGGCCGTCCCCTCCCTCATTCCTCTTAACTTCCATGTGGTTTCATATCATGTGGGATGTGGTTGTTTATTTTATGCATTAAGGGCAAATGGATGAGATATCTCATCATTTGATCTCATGTTCGCATATAAAACAACTAAGTCTTACACATGATGAAGAAGTTAAAACACACAAATACACTAGGGTTGTTCAGCCGTGAGGTTTTTAGAGAGTGAGAAAATTTTTTCTTTTATTTTCTTGTTCATCTTAGAGAGAAAGAAAAGAAAGAAGAAAAGAGAAGAAAGATACTATATCAATTCCTAGCCATTTTCTTCGAGAAAGAATTGATATATAATTTTTGCGATAAATATCCGACACATGATAACGTAGAAACATTAGGCATATTTGGTGTTTGATCATTCATCAAGTTGGATTCGTGTACGTGTTGGTGACCGAAAAAAGCTTGGATCGGATTTTTCCTTCAAGAAGATATTATCAGAGGACTACGAGGGTATGAATTCTTTGATTCTTATCTTCGTCAATTTTATACATTCGTTTATACGATACTTGATCGATCCATTTTAGGGGTTTAGTTTTCATATGGTTAGACCAGCTTATTTTCCACTACGTAACTCGATTTTAATCACCGAATCCCAACAGTAGTATCAGAGCGAGGTCTATGCGATCATATATTCGATATTTGCATTTGAAATGCTTGGTTATGTTTTTATGATTTAAAATCTTAATTGTTTTAATTGTTAATGTTTAATTATTCATCTAAAAATTTATTTTAGTGATTTTATGTTACAATACAAATCTATTTTTCTTTTGAGAAACTGATTTAAATGTGTAATACGAAAATAAAAAATATTATTTTTGGATTCGGGACGAAAAGACAAGCCGAAAAAGTGGTCGGACCCAACAGCTCGGGGCTGCCGGGAGGCTGCCGGGACTGTCCGATAGCAAGTTGTCTGCCGAGAGGAGCAGGCAGCCACCGAGCCAACGCTGGGCCGCTCAGCCTGTGCTGGGCAGCCCCTGCCGGGCCGCGGGCTTGGCCCGGGCCTTGTGTTTTCTGACTCCATTTTTTATATTTCGTTTTGTAAATTAATTTCCCACAAATTAAATTGGATTTAGTTCGACTAAAATGTAATTATAGTAATTTTATTTTTAAGGGAATTAGTTTAATAAAATATTTATTTTTTATCCGAGATAAATTAATATTAACGGTTGTGTGAATTAATTGGATTAATTCTAATAGGTATATTAATTTTACATTGATTGGATCAATATATAGATTAATTATTTTTGTCATTTATTTTAATGTAATGGTTGCATTATTATTTGAATGGTGATGTGGTTCGTGGACTTAGTTTATTGAATCTTTATTCAATGGGGTTGTGATGGCCGTTTTGAACCAATTTATTTTATTTTAGAAAATTTGTATAGGATGCAAATATTCTTAATGTAATACATTAGCTATGACGAAGAGCCCAAGGATGAACCGCGATGAAGACGAAGATTCAAGACTTGTAACTAGATTACTTATATTTTTATCGAGTCCATGATGACTCGGTACTTAGGAACGGTCCATGAACTGCGTGTTGTTAGATTTAGGTTGTGTATGTTGTCATATTGTATGACAAACAAACAAACTGTCTTATAAACAGATTAATGTGCAAAGTGTAACATATAATCGCGTTAAACTCCCACTTACAAACACCAAGTTATAAAGGTTATGAGGTTTCCTACCCTCCGTCAAACTAATGAAAAATTGAAATCTAAACTGAAATATTATTCTTCCGAGTATGTCGGGGTAATATTTTTGGGGAAGGTTTATAAATTCCTAGAGTGCATTAGATGCCTTTGGTTGTGACAAATAAAACCCCTAGAAACCGTATGGGTTGCCGGGTGAGATTCAATTGTCAGACTAATAGGAGTTGTCAGTTTAAACTTAGATAGTTCAGCGAGCCATAGAAACCGTATGGGTTGAGGGCAAGTGAACTAAGAGTAAAATAAGATCGAATCATCCATTAGATAGGTTGGTGTTAGATACCACTTTATAAAGAATAATATAATATAAACTGAATGAGTTGCCCTCTATTTGTAACACCCCAAACTAGGCGGATATTATAGTGCCGTAGATCCCCAACTGGGACCCACCAGGCAAATGAAAATGAATGAATTACACAAGATAAATGTAGTACCGAACTACATTACAACCATAATTACTCCGATGAGGAGTTTAGTTACAACACACCAGGACAATACCGAATACTAGTGTATTTTATATGAAGATAAAATACACAACACTGAATGAAACGGAGTATTCAAATGAAAGTCTGCAGCGGAAAATAAAGGACAATAACATGAATAACTGAAAGATCGGGGGCCCCTACTAGTATCACTGGGACTCCTCGACGTCAGCGTGTTCTCCCCGTACTTTTGCCTTACCAAGACCTGAAAAACAAAATCCCCAAACGGGGTCAGTTAAACAGAACAACAATCCTCAAGAGTTGAAAATACACAATCATGATTATATCTGAAGTTATGAAATATCCTGTCGAAACATACGCAATCAAACATGCTATATGAATCAACTAACAGTACGGCTCAAAGGAAATGGCGCCACACTACGCCCGGGATGGAAATGTGTCCGTGCACAAGCCACCAACGAGTATCGATCGAATACACGTGTGGTCTTGTACCTAATCAGTCTCACGAGACAATATGACTCGTGTGCACAGTCCAATGTGAGGCCACCAACCAACACACGACTATAATGTGCCCGACATGAAAATCCAACACATACCAACCGGCACGCCAGTATGACCCGGAATGCCACGATATAACAAAAGTGACATCGAAATGAATAATGACTCACCGAGGTGGAATGGTAATGAAATAAATGACAGCTCAATGAAAAGATTGGAACCGCTGCTCCTTATGACTGAAATGATTAATTGATAACAACAAGTTTTGATACGGTTAATATAATGATGAATGAGTTATGATTATGAATGAACAACAACAAAAGGGATGAATATCCTTTTAACCGAGTAAGAATTAACTTACACAATACCGATGAAGATAGTCCTTCCACGAACAAAAGTCCTAAATGAAGTGTCGGTCGCACGAACAACCTTAATTCAATACAATTACCAACAATCCGTTCAATATACGAATCAAACACGAATATAACGAATTCAAAACGTCGATACGACTAAACCAAGTCCATAGAGGCATTAAATCAAACACGTTGTATCCAAACTCCGATTGTTTACAATCAAACCTCGATATACCAATATCAAAATCCCCAAGAAGTGTTTCAAACCAACAAAACATCTCTAATACGATCAATAATACGTTATGAATATCCAAAAATGTGATTATAACAACAATTAGTCGAAAATCCCCAATTCCAACTCGATATTCAAGGTGTTCTTGAATAATCCCTCAATAATCCAATGAATCCTTATACAAACTCATAATCATATACATATCCCTTCATATAACATGATTATAACGTCCAAAACATCATATCTCAACACAAAATCGAAGTCCAAAGTGTTGAAGGAATTACCTCTTGAAGATCCAAGTACTTTAATCCGAAGAACACGCGTTAGATTGATTATCCGGGCTTCACGATCGAAAGGAGATGAAAAAAATCAAACACTCAAATGATAATTGATGAAGAAGACTCTCCCTCAAGCTATCTCTCTCGGTTGAAGGTGAAGAAAAGGGAGAGAAATGGTGAAATCTTTGAAAAAACGAATTTATAGGGGTTGACTCGGCCGACAGACTCGACCGTGTCCGTCGACACGGCCGCGGCGCGCACTGCCACAGGACTCGACCGTGTCCTGCTTGACACGGTCGCGGCGCGCAGGGGCCTACCGATAGTGACCTGTCCGCGGCGCTCGGCAATGACTCGACCGTGTCCCGGAACACGGTCGGGCCTCTGGGCAGTCGGCTCTGGCTTATCCGGAAGGGTTCGACTCGGCCGTGCCAGACGACACGGTCGGGTCCTGAGGCAGAGTCTTCGGCATTTCCGGACGAGTATGGCACGGGCCGTGTCGGACGACACGGCCGAGTTCGATCGGCAGTGATCGGCCAATAACTGAAAAAATGAGCGGGTGAGCTAAAACGACCATAACTCTCTCGTCCGGACTCCGATTGACTCACCGTTTGAACCATTGGAAAGATAACTCGATGCTCTATAATATTGCAAAGATTTAGAATTTTTGGAGTTACCAAAAATTAATGGTGATCTAGCAAAGTCGAACTCATATGAAGAAAGTTGAAACAATGAACAATAACGATACACAACTCGAAGTTTTTCCGAACGGTGAACACGGTGAATGAATATGATTGATGAATGATTATAATCGAGTGAAAATACACTGTGTGACAATTACAGACTGATAATTACTGAATGAAAATGAATGAATTACAACCGGGTATTACATACACCCCCCTTAAAAGAGTTTCGTCCCCGAAACTAAGGGTCAAACAACTCGGGATAACTCTCCCGCATACTATCCTCGGTTTCCCAAGTAGCCTCTTCGACTCCGTGTCTAGACCACTGAATCTTGACCAAAGGAATCGACTTATTCTTCAACTATTTGATTCGCCGCTCCAACACTCGTACAGGACGCTCCTCGTATGAATGATCATCCGCGATCTCGATTTCGTCGAACTGAAGTATGTGACTCGGGTCGGCAACATACTTCCGCAACTGAGAGACGTGAAACACATTATGAATTCGGCTCAACGCCGGAGGTAACGCCAATCGATAAGCTAACTCGCCTACTCGATCCAAAATTTCAAACGGTCCAATGAATCTCGGACTCAACTTCCCCCGTTTTCCGAAACGGAAAATACCTCGACTTGGGGATACCTTGACCAAAACGTGGTCACCCGTCTCGAACTCTAGTGGTCGACGACGATTATCTGCATATGATTTCTGTCGACTCTGAGCTGTCAACATACGACTCTTGATCAAAGTTACCTTCTCACGGGCGACTATATGTATATCAGGCTCGGTGTCGATTGATTCTGACAAGTCATCCCAACACAAAGGAGATCGACAACGACGACCGTACAAGGCCTCATAAGGTGCCATCTTAATCGAAGCTTGCCAACTATTATTATACGTGAATTCGATCAATGGTAGTTGGGCTTCCCAATCGTCTTTTCAATCGAGGACGCATGCCCTCAACATGTCCTCTAATGTCTGAATAGTTCTCTCTGATTGTCCGTCGGACTGAGGATGAAAGGCAGTACTGAGATTAAGCTGAGTTCTCATAGCACGATGAACTGATTTCCAAAAATGGGATACTAATCGTCCGTCACGATCGGAAACGATACTCTTAGGAGTACCGTGCAGTCTCACTATCTCCTTGATGAACAACTGGGCCAGTCTCTTGGGACTCCACATATCCTTGATTTCAAGGAAATGAGCTAAATTAGTAAAGCAGTCCGCGATCGCTCAGATCGTATTCATGCCACGACGACTCGTCGGCAATTCGTGATGAATTCCATAGAAATGTCTTTCCACTTCCATTCTGGAATAGGGAGCGGTATCAGTATACTCGCCGGTCGCTGATGTTCCATCTTGACTTGTTGACAGGTTAAGCATCTCGAACCAAATTCTGCGACTTCTCGCTTCATATTACTCCACCAGTAATTTTGTTTCAAGTCCTTGTACATCTTGCTGGACCCCGGATGAACAGAATAAGGGGTAGCATGAGCTTCTCTCAAAATTGAGTTTTTCAACTCGTCATTCGCCGGTACGCACAACCGGTTCTTAAACCTCAAAAGTCCATCCTCGTGGATCACGAATCCAGGGGCTTTCCCCTGAGCCACATCTTCACGGATGCGCATCAATGCTGGGTCTGAACTCTGATTCTCTCTGATTACCTCCTCAAGTGACGATGAAATCTCTAACATACAAAGCTGTCCCTGAACTCGCTGAAGCCAGACCTCGATCTCGGGTCTAAGGAATTCCTGCTGAAGCTCCTTCGAATCAAGTAAACGAGCAAGCATCTGCTCCTGAACGGACTTACGACTCAAGGCGTCGGCGACAACGTTCGCCTTCCACGGGTGGTAAAGGATCTCGGTATCATAATCTTTGATTAGTTCCAACCACCGTCTCTGTCGCATATTTAACTCCTGGTGAGTAAATATATACTTCAACTCTTGTGATTGGTGATGATCTGACAGGTGATGCTATAAAGATAATGACGCCAAATCTTCAAAGCGAACACCACGGCTCCTAGCTCCAGGTCGTGGGTTGGATAATTAACCAGCTAATCCGAGGAAACATCGGATTTTCTTAACATTTTTCGGAGGTTGCCAATATCGGATAGCCTCCGTCTTCTAAGGGTCGACACGAACTCTGGCAGATGAAATTACATGCCCGAGAAAAGTTACTTCGGACCTCCAGAACTCATATTTGGAAAACTTTCCATAAAGTTGCTCTCGTCTCAACACGTCGAGAACCTGATGAAGATGAACCTCGTATTCCTCTCGGCTACGAGAATAAATCAAAATGTCTTCGATGAAGACAACAACAAACTGATCCAAAAAAATCGATGAAAACCCGATTCATTAACCCCATGAATACCACAGGTGCAATAGTTAGCCCGAACGGCATAACTACGAACTCATAATGACCATAGCGTGTATGAAACGCTGTCCTCGCGATATCCGACTCTCGAATCCACAATCGGTGATATCCAGATCTTAAGTCGATCTGGAAAATACCGAGGCTCCTGAAGTTGATCTAAAAGATCATCAATACAGGGTAAAGGATACTACTCTTGATCATCACCTGTTCAACTCCCGGTAATCGATACACAAGCGAAAAGAACTATCATTCTTCTTGACAAAAAGATCTTGGTGCTCCACGGGGACGTACTCGGTTGGATATAACCTTTCTCGAACAATTCCTCAAGTTGATTCTTCAACTCTCGCATTTCGGTCGGGGCCATCCGATACGGTGCCTTCGATAAATGGGACGTACCGGCTCCCATTCACTCCTGAATTCCCCTACTCTATGTGAAGGCAACTAGATAACTCGTCTGGAAATACATCGTCAATCGATGACAATGATACCACGAATGATTGAACATTTTGATTGCCCTAGAATGGTCAATCGATAAAAAGTGATACCAATAATGATTGAACAACTCGATTGCCTTAGAAAGGCCAATCGATGAAAATGATACAATGAATGATTGGATAGTTCGATTGCGGAATTTCTCTGCTTCCGCCATAATAGAAATTCTACTGGAACAACGGGGATTACTTCCCTGAAGTACACATTCGACAACTAACGACGGAAAGATAGCGACCAAACGCTAACAAACACTGAGGATAGTATCGAGACGATCAAACCAACTAATACCAAAAATTACATCGTCCTAAGATAAATTCACCACGATTAGATCCATCAACCAATCGCGGTCATTAAGTAGGACTATCCCGAAATAAGTCTATTCAAGCATGATTCGAAAATGAATGAATGCGGTGTACCAGCATCAAAAGGTACACACAAGTTGAAATAAAATTACGAGTATACCTGAAATCATTCGGGCCACCGGATCATCGATCCTCCTCATCATATGAATCTGGGACTTGCCGGCCCCCGAACCGGACGCTCCCGTCTGATAAATACGAGCTCCAACTCTATTTGCTTCCATTATCTTAAACGACGATGACAAAGCAGTCTGATTCTGAAACGCTGGTTGCTTCGGGGCCTGAGATGCCGCCGGAGCCGACTTGGAGTCCTTTCGGCAAAAACGGGCCTTATGCCCAAAATTCCCACAATTATAGCACGTGATAGACGGTTTCAGACACTCAGTGCTGAAATAACCCGGCGTTCCACAATTGAAACAGGTGATGGCCGAACTGGCCGCTCGAGAATGAGATCCCGCACGATTATGCGCCATAGGAGGTCGCTCAGAAATGATAGGACTCACACGAGGCTTCTTGAAGGTTGACTGACCGCCTTCGGATTGATTACGCTTCGTTGATTTCTTGCTGACAAATGAAGGTTGTTGTTCAGCACTTTCCTTAGCAGCTGGCTCATACGGGAGAGTTCTCTCGATTAATCCGGTCAGAGTGGCGCAATGATGATTGAGCAACTGCACATGGGTCATCATGGCCTGCATAAAAGTGAGTGGATCAACCCAAACATCTTCTGATCGAGCCGAGTCCTGGGCACGATTTCTCGGTAGCGAGTGGTTATTTCTCGGGTTTCGGTCCGCACCGCGGCCTCTCCCCGTGCATCCCCTGACAGTTCTCTCCATACTGAAGTAGGAAGGTCGCATAATGATTATATTTCCCGCATGATTAGCACGTTATGATTATGTCATGAGATGATGAAAATGAGTATACATGCTCTAACTTAGTGATTATATGTATGATTTAGTGAAGTTACATGATTATCTGATGAAATTCTTGAAATGATTATCTTGAATAACTTAACAAGATTGATAATATGATCATCCAGATTGACAACTGAGTAATGAAATGAATTGAGTAATTAATGAGTTAACATGATCGTCTTGATTATTAACTGAGTAATGAAATGAATTAAGTGATTAATGAGTTAACATGATTGTCCTAATCACAATGAATGATGATGTTTGAGGATTGTTAATTGATGAATGATGAATGAATGACTATTGCCAGAAATTATACCATGGCATTAGAAGTCTTACAGTTCTTTGATTCGATTGGCTCGGCATCGCACAGGTCACACGTGGCGAAAGTCCAATGATACTAGTCCGATGATGATGATTTCAAATGAGACATGACTCGGAAGGTAGTATTCAAAACCACGCTCCGATACCAACTCGTAACACCCCAAACTAGGCGGATATTACGGTCAGTAGATCCCCAGTAGGACCCACCAGGCAAATGAAAATGAATGAATTACACAAGATAAATGTAGTACCGAACTACATTACAACCATAATTACTCCGATGAGGAGTTTAGTTACAACACACCAGGACAATACCGAATACTAGTGTATTTTATATGAAGATAAAATACACAACACTGAATGAAACGGAGTATTCAAATGAAAGTCTGCAGCGGAAAATAAAGGACAATAACATCTAGTATCACTGGGACTCCTCGACATCAGCGTGTTCTCCCCGTACTTTTGCCTTACCAAGACCTGAAAAAAAACAAAATCCCCAAACGGGGTCAGTTAAACAGAACAACAATCCTCAAGAGTTGAAAATACACAATCATGATTATATTTGAAGTTATGAAATATCCTGTCGAAACATACGCAATCAAACATGCTATATGAATCAACTAACAGTACGGCTCAAAGGAAATGGCGCCACACTACGCCCGGGATGGAAATGTGTCCGTGCACAAGCCACCAACGAGTATCGATCGAATACACGTGTGGTCTTGTACCTGTCGATCTCACGAGACAATATGACTCGTGTGCACAGTCCAATGTGAGGCCACCAACCAACACACGACTATAATGTGCCCGACATGAAAATCCAACACATACCAACCGGCACGCCAGTATGACCCGGAATGCCACGATATAACAAAAGTGACATCGAAATGAATAATGACTCACCGAGGTGGAATGGTAATGAAATAAATGACAGCTCAATGAAAAGATTGGAACCGTCGTTCCTTATGACTGAAATGATTAATTGATAACAACAAGTTTTGATACGGTTAATATAATGATGAATGAGTTATGATTATGAATGAACAACAACAAAAGGGATGAATATCCTTTTAACCGAGTAAGAATTAACTTACACAATACCGATGAAGATAGTCCTTCCACGAACAAAAGTCCTAAATGAAGTGTCGGTCGCACGAACAACCTTAATTCAATACAATTACCAACAATCCGTTCAATATACGAATCAAACACGAATATAACGAATTCAAAACGTCGATACGACTAAACCAAGTCCATAGAGGCATTAAATCAAACACGTTGTATCCAAACTCCGATTGTTTACAATCAAACCTCGATATACCAATATCAAAATCCCCAAGAAGTGTTTCAAACCAACAAAACATCTCCAATACGATCAATAATCCGTTATGAATATCCAAAAATGTGATTATAACAACAATTAGTCGAAAATCTCCAATTCCAACTCGATATTCAAGGTGTTCTTGAATAATCCCTCAATAATCCAATGAATCCTTATACAAACTCATAATCATATACATATCCCTTCATATAACATGATTATAACGTCCAAAACATCATATCTCAACACAAAATCGAAGTCCAAAGTGTTGAAGGAATTACCTCTTGAAGATCCAAGTACTTTAATCCGAAGAACACGCGTTAGATTGATTATCCGGGCTTCACGATCGAAAGGAGATGAAGAAAATCAAACACTCAAATGATAATTGATGAAGAAGACTCTCCCTCAAGCTATCTCTCTCGGTTGAAGGTGAAGAAAAGGGAGAGAAATGGCTGAAATGCTGAAAAAAACGAATTTATAGGGGTTGACTCGGCTGACAGACTCGACCGTGTCCGCCTGACACGGTCGCGGCGCGCAACTGGCCGGCAGGGACTCGACCGTGTCCTGCTTGACACGGTCGCGGCGCGCAGGGGCCTACCGATAGTGACATCCCATGGCGCTCGGCAATGACTCGGCCGTGTCCCGAACACGGTCGGGCCTCCGGCGATCGGCTCTGGCTTATCCGGAAGGGTTCGACTCGGCCGTGCCAGACGACACGGTCGGGTCCTGAGGCAGAGTCTTCGGCATTTCCGGACGAGTATGGCACGAGCCGTGTCGGACGACACGACCGAGTTCGGTCGGCAGTGATCGGCCAATAACTGAAAAAATGAGCGGGTGAGCTAAAACGACCATAACTCTCTCGTCCGGACTCCGATTGACTCACCGTTTGAACCATTGGAAAGATAACTCGATGCTCTATAATATTGCAAAGACTTAGAATTTTTGGAGTTACCAAAAATTAATGGTGATCTAGCAAAGTCGAACTCATATGAGGAAAGTTGAAACAATGAACAATAACGATACACAACTCGAAGTTTTTCCGAACGGTGAACACGGTGAATGAATATGATTGATGAATGATTATAATCGAGTGAAAATACACTGAGTGACAATTACAGACTGATAATTACTGAATGAAAATGAATAAATTACAACCGGGTATTACACTATTAAATTTTGTAAAGAACTCGATCACCACAATGGTCAACCATGACTTCCAGATTTCACATGGGACTGTATAAATGTCGATAAAATAGTGGGAGCCGAGTTATGAATAAAGAAAGTCCTTAAAATTCTTTAATCAGATCATAATTAAACAATCACTAATGAATCATAAATTATTCTCTGCAGTTAACAAACATCTCTCAAAATGACAATTAACCCACTCGCAATTCTACTTGAAAAGAACACTCTAACTGGACTCATATTTGTGGACTGACTCCAAAATCTGAGGATAGTCCTCGGTATGGAGACACTTGGATACGTCTTGGAGGCGGACATCCCACTGGATCCTACAAGGACTAGGGCAAATCAGGAAGAAGTTGATGCCAGGGTCCATGGTTTCATGATGGCCTCTATGAACAATGAGCTTCAGAGAGGCCATGAGAAAATGACCCATTCAAGGGCGATTCTGGCACATCTGACTGAACTTAATGGGGAGCATAGTCGAACTTCTCGGTATGAGATATCGAAACAGTTTTTTAGTGCTCGAATGAAAGAAGGAGAAAAAGTTGTGGACCACGTCCTCAAAATGATATCTATGATTGAGAGATTAGAGGCTCTTGATTTTAATATGCATGTTTCTCTCCAGACTGATCTCATTCTTCAATCACTTCCTCACTCCTTCTCTCAATTTATAATGAATTTCAACTGTAATGAAATTGCATGCAACTTAGCTGGGCTAACGAACAAGTTAAGTACATCATATTCATAGATGCAGACTAGGCCGAATGAGGTTGCTCTTGTAATTTCTTCTGGGCCTTGGAGGTCCAAGAATAATAAGAAGAAAGGTAAGAAGCAGTTCAAGCCAAAAGGCGGTGTACAGAAAGATAAGGGCAAAGCCCCAATGGTTCAAAAGAGCATGGGACCAAGAAAGTGGACTTATGCCTCAACTGCGGTGAGCTAGGCCACTGGAGGAGGTACTGTCTAAAACTTGACCGAAATGCGCCTTCAGGTATGGAACTACTAGTTTTGGAAACGAATTGTTGTGTAACTGTTTATTCTATTTATTGGATACTTGATTTTGGTGCGAGTTCTCACATATGTACAAAGGAATCAGGAACTGAAACAAAGTAGAAAGCTTGGAGCTAGAGAAGTGATGGTGACAGTCGGCAGCGGGCATAGTATCGAGGCTATTGACATCGGATCACTTATGTCGGATTTAGAATTTGGTTTTATAATAATTTTGGATGATGTACTTTTTTAGCCCAAGAGGCATAAAAATATTGTATCGATTCTGGTCACGGATCGAAAGGGATTTTATTTTTTTATTAGAGATGGGTCATGTCGAATTTATTTTAGAAATAAATTAGTTTGTACTGCTACATTATTAAATGGTTTATACAATTTGAATCTAAAGAATAAAACAACTGTGAACACTATAACCCGGAAGTGTGGTAAGGATGAAACAAACCAAGCACTTAAGTGCCATCTTAGACTTGGTCATATTGGTCAGACCAAGGTTCATAAAATGGAGAAAGATGGACTTACAGGTTCATTGGGATCGGATACCTATCCAACTTGTGAATCTATCCTTCAAGGCATACTGACTAAATTACCCTTCACAGGGACTTTTGAAAGAGCCGCTAAAAAACTTGGATTGATCCATACCAATGTCTGTGGCCCTTTTGAAGTGGCACGATATGGCTTCAGTATTTTATTATATTCACTGATGACCATACTAGGTATGGGTTCGTGTACTTAATGAAACATAAATCTGAAGCTTTCAATAAATTCAAGGAATTTAAAGCCCTAGTTGAAAACCAAACAGGCAACCGTGTTAAGACTCTTCGGTCAGACCGAGACGGTGAATACATGAGTACCGAGTTTGATGAGTTCTTCAAAGAACTAGGAATAGTATCACAATTTACTCCTCCAGCTACTCCATAATTAAATGGTGTATCAAAAAGAAGGTACTGAACCTTGTTTGACATGGTTCGCTCCATGCTTAACTATAATGATCTACCGATTTAATTGCGGTGTCACTCGCTCCTTACTGCTGCACACATCTTAAATAGATGTCTTTCCAAATCTGTTCCTAAGACTCCACACGAGATATGGAGAGGTAGGAAACCAAGTCTTAATCAATTAGAATTTGAGGATGGCATGCTTATGTCAAAAATACTAAAGTAGAGAAATTGGAAGCTAGGTCTGTGAAAGGTTGTTTCATAGGATATCCAGGGGATTCCATGGGATATCTATTCTACATGCACGAAAATCAGAGGATCATTGTTGCTTTATAAGCACACTTCCTGAAAGATAAGTTCATTTAGGAAGGAGGCACATGTAGAAATATTTCTTTGGAAGAAATAAAAGAAACACCAATTGAGACACCTGTGCAAGATACTAGAACCGAACCTTCCGAAATACAAAAACAACCTCGCAAGTCTAGTAGAACTTCTCAATTATCTGAGAGGTATGGCTATCTACATCAAGAGGAACTAGGTGTCCATGAGATGACAGAAAGTAGTCAAGAGAATGATCCTTCTACATGTGACCAAGTGATGGTAGATGTTGACCCCGCGAAGTGGCAAGGGGCTATGAAAACTGACATTGACTCAATGCATGCTAATCAGGTCTGGAGTTTAGTATGGAAACTGACATTGACTCAATGCATGCTAATCAGGTCTGGAGTTTAGTAGACCGTCCTAAAGGCATGGTGCCTATTGGAAATAAATGGACCTACAAGAGAAAGACTGATGGAGATGACAAGGTTGATGCCTATAAGACCAGGCCTGTGGCAAAGGGATATTCTTAAAGAGAGGGAATCGATTACTTCGAGACTTTTTCGTCCTTAGCCATGATTAAGTCTATTCGGATGATGCTTGCCATAATAGCCCACTTAAATTATGAAATATGGCAAATGGATGTGAAAACAGCATTCCTAAATGGATTTCTAGAGGAGGAAATTTACATGGAACAACGTAAGAGATTTATATATGAAATTGATATTCATAAAGTATGCAAATTCCAGCGTGCCATTTATGGACTGAAGCGAGCTTCGTGAAATTGGAATCTTCATTTTAACGAGACAGTCAAAGAGTTTGATTTTGTCCAAAACGAAAAGGAGCCCTGTATTTACAAGAAGTTTAGTGGGAGCAAAATTGCGTTCTTAATACTATATGCGTATGACATTCTACTTATAGGATACGACGTAGAAATGCTCAGTTTTATGAAAGCTTTTGCTTTTTAAAGAGTTGTCAATGAAAGACTTGGGAGAATCTACCTATATTATGGGTATTCATCTCTACTGGGATAGAGCGAAAAGAATATTAGGTCTTTCATAAGCCCTTTATATGGAAAAGATCCTGAAGCGATAAAAGATGGAAGATTCTAAGAGAGGGTTCCTACCTATACGACATGGCATAAAATTTTCCTTAGATATGTGTCCTCAAAGTGAGAAATATTGAAGGAAATTAGTAAGGTGCCCTATGCTTCGGCAGTGGGTAGCCTCATGTACGCTATGATTTGCACCAGATCAGACATTACCTATGCTGTGAGCATAGTAAGTTGGTTTCAGTAAAATCCAGATCAGGAACAATCGACTACTGTAACGAACATTCTTAAGTACCTGAAGAGGACTAAAGACTTGGTTCTTACATACAGAGGTGGAGAACTAAAAGCAGAGGGTTATACAGATTCAGATTTTTCGGGAGACATGGATGTGAAGATGTCCACTTTAGGGTATATCTATACCTTCAATGGTGGAGCAGTATATTGGAGAAGTGCCAAGCAAAGCACGACAACAATCTCTACATGTCAAGCCAAATATCAGGCAGCATAGAGGCTGCTAAAGAAGCTTTATGGATTAAGAAGTTCACTGAGTAACTTCAAGTGGTTCCAAATGCAATAAAGCCCGTGAAGCTATTTTGCGACAACGACGGGGCTGTTGCACAGGCTAAGGAGCCTAGGACTCACCATAACACCAAACATGTTGAGAGAAAATATCATTTCGTTAGAGAAATGGTTCAGAAAGCGAATGTTATACTGCAGAGAGTAGACACAACAAATAATGTTACTGATCCACTGACCAAGCCACTATCTCGGATGGTCTTAGAGCGATATCTGGAGAGTATGAGTATTAGATACTATAGTTTGTGGCATTTAGTGCAAATGGGAGATTGTTAGGAATATATGCCCTTGGTTGCCACTCAGAGAATGATAGAGTGAGAGCATTATATTGTAATTATGAATATTAAATTAAATATGGCATTTATTATTTCTATATTGTTGTATATCATAGGCATTATGATTTGGCATTTGAGAGCAAACATTCCACTCCTTATGAAGGTAAGAAAATAGGCACTGGAAGTGTCTAATGCTTGAATGCATAATTGGTTCGCATGTCAATAAAACTTAACTGGGAAGTAAGCTTAGTCAAGGCTTGTATAATATGTACTCTGACATGTAGAGTGCCTGTCTTCACTAAGGCTTAGTGGGAGCACACATTATAGGTATGCTAATAGGATTAGTATACTCAAACACGACTCACCTCGATTCGGTCATATGGATATCACTCAGGGATTGTCAATGACTGAATCGAAAGGGTGTGATAGGTATACGTGGACCTTTGACTTGAGGTTTTAGTAGGAGATGTGCTTGTGACATTAAGTTAGTCATTAGAGTAGTTCGATCCAATCGCTGGTTGGTGGGGTCAACCTCGAAATGCAACTTAGTGGGCAAGTAGTAGTCTCTTCTGAATACCAAGATAAGATCCTTTCTCCTGTTAGTGAGCTGGTAAATGTCCTATGTGGTTAATGGCAAATGAGACCATAAGTCTTTGGCTAAAGCTTAGAGCTATTTGTATTTTATACACAAGAGCTTGGTGATCTCGATTTGCATTAACAGATGCATAGAGTCAAGTTACAATAGGGGTTGACTTTACCGTGACCCTAATACTTGACCGGTACATAAGATTGAAGAGTTTATACATATACAATATTCACAACATAATGGTTTTGGAATAATCCGATCATTTGTTCTTAGTTGGCTTACGGTACGTAGCACTAGACTGGCTAAGTGTTACCCGTACTCCTTTGTTCCTCCCATTACTGACTAAGATGGACCTATGGAGTCGCACAACAGGATGTTTTATGGATAAAATATGTATTTATTATCTCTTCATTAATATTAGATATTGGATATCTAATTTGATTTATTTTATAAATCATAGCGATCTTGTGAATTGATATTAATTACCGGGTGATTAATTTAATTCGTAAATTATTATTTCTTAGAAATATATTATTATAATTTTGTATTCGATAAAATTAATTAATTGGATTAATTAATTAAGTATCAGTACATTTGAGATAAAATGAAGTGTACATGGAGTAGACACGCGAACGTTCAGTACACGAACTGAGTTGCTCGGCTTATTTTCTCACCAACCACCATGTGGCCGCCCCCTCCCTCATTACTTTAACTTCCATGTGGTTTCATATCATGTGGGGTGTGGTTGTTTATTTTATGAATCGAGGACAAAGGGATGAGATATCATATCTCATCATTTGATCTCATGTTCGCATATAAAACAACTAAGACTTACACATAATGATAAAGTGAAAACTCTCACACACACATACACAAGGGCTGTTCATCCGTGAGGTTTTGAGAGAGGGAGATTTTTTTTTCTTGTTCATCTTAGAGAGAAAGAAAAGGAAGACGAGAAGAGAAGAAAAATACTATATCAATTCCTAGGCGTGTTCTTTGAGAACAAATTGATATATATGTTTTTCGATAAATATCCGACGCGTGATAACATAGCGACATTCGGCGTATTCGGTGTTTTTTCATTCATCAAGTTTGAACGAACTGAATTCATGTACGTGTTGGTGACCGAAAAAAGAATCTTGGCTCAGATTTTTCGTTCAAGAAGATATTATCAAAGGACTACGCCGGTATGAATACCTTTATTCTCATCTTTGTCATTTTATATATTCGTTTATACGATGCTTGATCGATCCGTTTTTAGGGTTTGGTTTTTATCCGGTTAGACCGGTTTATTTTACGCTGCGTAACTCGATTCATCGAATCCCAACAATAACACGAGCCAACAGAACCTTCTAAGAGGCAGAACGACAGCAAAATACAACATGTCGTATCACATGTAATATCCTGAATTTCTTCTATGATTGTTTAATGTTATTTTATCCGAATTATATTGTCCAATGTGGAATCTGTATAGTATGGATAAATTTATTGAAGGATTGAGACATCTGTATTGGTATAATTGTCGTACTTGGTCGACAATTGCATTTGAGGATTTTGTGTATCGTATGAGAATGTTATTGGGACGAGTATATGTATTCAGTGTGTCGTGTATACATATTCGGTATATTGAGACGACGAGCAGGAGCAGTTCTAAATAGCTAAGTATAGAAGACATAACGTACGTTAAGCATAGGAGCTTACATACGTTAAGATCCAAGAGTTACGTACGTTAACGTATCAGGTGAGATGCAATCGTCTTCTCAGAGGACTTTGTCAATACAAGCATAGCGTACGTTAAGCATAGGAGCTTACGTACATTAATCCTAAGCTGTAACGTACGTTACGTTGAGTATATAACGTACTTTATGAACAGAATCAGACAGGGTCCAAAGTGTCGGCAACTTTCGGCGCAGATGTGGATAGGAGAAGTCAACTCCGAGTTAACGTATGATATGAGTGGTACATTACGTACGTTAAATGGGTATATTACTGTAGCAAGTCAATTCTATGTTACGTACGCTATGGCACAGATGTTACGTAGGTAATACAAAGTACGAAATGAGGTAGTGGGTTCTGGAGTAGCGTTACGTATGCTATCGATGTTCGATAACGTACGTAAAGGATTCTACGTACGTGAAGATGGTCATGTAACGTATGTAAGGTCGGAAAGCTTATATATATGTTAGACTCTGTCATTTTTCTATTTGGAGGAGTTCCACCTCATTTCTTCGTATTTCAACTCTCTAAGGTCGATTTTGGGCTCTTCTAACTCGGTTATAAACTTGGGGAGCATAGATTGGAGTTGTTCTTAGAGTTGATAATAATTATTGGAAGGAGTTCGATTGTTCTTCATCGTAGTTCTTCAATATCAGGTAACATTCGTAATTCCTCTGATTATAGCTCGAGTTTGGAATGATATTTACATGTTAGGAAGCATGTTGATCTACCTTATTGTTATTATGATGTTATACATGAATAAATGGTTTTGTGACAAGAGATTGAAGATATTTATTAAGGTTATTCATGTTGTAAGGGTTGCAATTCGTTCAAACATGCTCGTATGATGTAATCGGGTTTTATTGTTGATATATGAGTATTGATACGATTGTAATGGTTTTAGATCGTGATGAAAAGATATGTCGGTGTAATTCCCTCCTTCATTTCGGATTCTCGATGTTATTGTCGTTGTTTACTTCGTATGATGACGATTATGGTAGTATTGCTATGATTCTTGGTGTTATGAATAATACATGTCGAAGAAGATGATGATATGTGTGTATTGATCGGGTTATGAGTGAAATTTAATTAAGTCAGAGGTTAGAGAACATATTTGATTATGTTGTCTTGGTGATTATGAACAAGGTGATGTTAATTGGATGTGCCTACGGATTAATTCATGTTCTTGAGGAACTCTTATCGGAATTGAGAATATTATAATCTGGTTATCGGGTTGAATTGACTGTTGGTATGATTATCGGGTTATGGAATCGTATTGTGGTTGTGGATTCGTGATTGATTGGTTTGGGTTGTTTGAATTTATATTTAATCGAGATATTGTGGAACCGTTGGGTTTGTCGATTGGTTATATCGATTGTTGATTGTTATCGAACTTGTCGTTTATCGATTATTACAATAGGTTGTGAAGATTGATCATCGATTAGAGTAATATGTTGCGGTCGAGTTCGAGGATGTCCGTGAATTGCTTTGGTCAGGTCTGAAGAACTTGTAAACAATGGCAAGGACTTGGTAACGACTTCATTATCGTCGTATCGGTATCAAGGCAAGTTATTACTTGCATAGTTTATAATATTTAATGAATGGTTTTAGTTTCATTCATTTATAATTCGTGTAGCAATGATTATAATTGTGAACTCTGGAGATTTGAGATTGTACGTTGTTTTGTGATTTTGGGAATTAAATCATAATGTATATGATTTACACTGGTGATTGATATACTTGGGTATCGAGGGTACATTATGGTAAAGACGAGGGTATGAGTTATCTATGGCCGTGGTATTTTAGATCGTCAAATATTGAGGATAATCGTCGATGTTGATTTGACATCGATATTGCTCCCGAAGGACTCGAGGCAAGTATCTTAATTTGATTTTGGTTTAATGATGATGATTTTGATCATGCATATTGTCATTCAGGTTGTCGAACATGAGGTCGTCCAAGTTGATTTGTCATAATGTCGTTCATGTTATTGATTCATATGTTTTTCATGTTGATGAACATATTGATTTGCATATGTGTATGCATAGTTGTATTGTGTATGTTGTATTGATCCGATAGGATCGTGTGATCTAAGTTGAGGGTGCTGGATCAGTTGTCCACCTTGTGTTGGTCCGACGGGATCATCTATGGATCTATGCTGAGGGCGTTGGATCATTGGACGGGTTTTCCAGCTCGTGTTGGTCCGACGGGATCATCTTGGAATCTATGCTGAGGGCACTGGATCATTGGATTACCCTGTGTTGTGTTGATGGAATCATGTGGATTCGCATCGTTGGATTTACCATGTGTTGTTGTTGTGCATATGTATATTGTTGGTTATCCACCTCGTGTTGATCTGGTAGGATCATCTTGGGATCTATGTTGTGTGCGCTGGATCATCGGATTTCCAGTGAGTATACTGTAACACCCCAAACTAGGCGGATATTACGGTGTCGTGGACCCCCGACTGGGACCCACTAGGCGAATGAAAATGAATGAATTACACAGGGTAAATGTAGTACCGAACCACATTACAACAATAATTACTCCGATGAGAAGTTTCTTACAACACATCCAGGATAATACAGAATACATGTATATTTTATATGGAGATAAAATATACAACACTGAGTGAAATGAGTATTCAAACGGAATGTCTGCAGCGGAATAAATGAAGGAAACATAAATGACTGAAAAGACTGGGGCCCCCTACTAGTATCATTGGGACTCCTTGCCGTCAACGTGCTCTCCCCGTGCCTTTGCCTTTCGATGACCTGAAAAACAATATCCCCAAACGGGGTCAGTTACACAGAACAACAATCCTCAAGAGTTGAATAAACACAATCATATATATGTAGTATAAACCACAAGTTCGATCAAAATGAATCGGTTAGTTTATAACCCAATCTTGTTGAAAACATACGCAATCAAACATGATGTATGAATCAACTAACAGTACGGCTCAAAGGGTGGCGCCACACTACGCCCGGGATGGAAATGTGTCCGTGCACAAGCCACCAACGAGTATCGATCGAATACACGTGTGGTCTTGTACCTAATCAGTCTCACGAAGCAATCGACTCGTGTGCACATCCCAATGTGAGGCCAACAACCAACACACGACTTAAATGTGCCCGACAGGAAAATCCTACACATACCAACCGGCACGCCAGTATGACCCGGAATGCCACGATATAACAAAAGTGACATCGAAAACGAATAATGACTCACCGAGATGAAATGATAGTGAAATGAATGACAGCTCAATAAAATGATTGGAACCGTCGTTCCTTGTGACTGAAGTGATTAATTGACACTGACAAGTTTTGATACGGTTAATACAATGATGAATGAGTTATGATTATAAATGAATAACAACAAAAGGAATGAATATCCTTTTAACCGAGTAAGAATTAACTTACTCAACACCGGTGACAATTATCTTTCCACGAACAACGTCCTAATTGACATATCGGTCGCTCGAACAACCTTGAATAATATAATGACCAACAATTCGTTCAAAATACGAATCAAACACGAATATAACGAACTCAAAACGTCGATACGATTAAACCAAATTCATTGGGGAATTATATCGAACACTTTGAGGCCAACTACGATTGTTAACAACCCAACCTTGATTAAACCAACATCAAAACCCAAAAAAATGTTTTCAATCCAACAAAACATCTTCTATACGATCAATAATCCGATGTGAATGTCCAAAATCATGATTACAACAACGATTAATCGAAAACCCCCAAATCCAACTCAATATTCAAAGTGTTCTTGGAAAATCCTACAATAATCCAATGAATAATCAAACATATCCATAATCATGCGTATATCACTACATACAACATGATTTTAAACATCCAAAACATCATAACTCAATACAAAATCGAAATCCAAGAGGTTTGATGAATATTACCTTTGAAGATCCAAGTATAATAATCCGATGAAATCGCGATAGATTGATGATCCGAGCTTCACAACCGAATGAAAATGATGAAAATCCAACACTCAAGTGATAGATAAAGAAAATCCTCACCCTCAAGCCTTCTCTCTCGTGTGTAGGTGAAGAAAATGGAAAATAATGAGGTGATCCGCTCAAAAACTGCAATTATAGAGTTGACTGACATGTGTGCCGCGGCCCAGGCCGAGTGTGCCACGGCACAGGCCCAAAAACAGCTCCCAGTGGTCGGCAGTGTGCCGCGGCACGGCCGAGTGTGCCGCGGCAGTGTCTCGGCAGTGTGCCGCGGCCCTTCCGGCATGTGCCGCGGCACAAGGTACAGACGCTGAATGGCCGAAAATGCTATACGAGTGTGCCGTGGCCCGGACGGGTGTGCCGCGGCCCGGCCGACATGTGCCGCGGCACATAGTACAGGCCACTCGTCCAAAAACTGAAAAATGTGTGTGCCGCGGCGCACACTCCTTGTGCCGCAGCCCACACCCCCTTGGGTCCTAAAATGAAGAAAAATGACCCGGGAAGAGAATAAAGCAATAGGAATCGATATCTGGGAACTAATAACACGAAATGGAAGTACGGAAACCCCAAAACGGTGGTTCCAAGCAATGATTTCAAGGATTCTCCCAACAAAACATGATTTGAACAATGAAGAGATTTGAAATGACATGAATACCAACGTCAACATCGACTAATGAATCAATTACCACGATCAAGATACTACTCTTGTCTCGATTCCTGAATAAGGTTGAAACAATGAATAATATCGATACACAACTCGAAATTATTCCGAACGGTGAACACGGATGAATGATTATTAACAAGTGAAAGATTACATAGTGACAATCACCGAATGATATCACTGAATTACAACCGGGTATTACATACACCCCCCCTTAAAAGAGTTTCATCCCCGAAACTAAGGGTCAAACAACTCGGGATAACTCTCCCGCATACTATCCTCGGTTTCCCAAGTAGCCTCTTCGACTCCGTGTCTAGACCACTGAATTTTAACCAAAGGAATCGCCTTATTCCTCAACTGTTTGATTCGCCGCTCTAAGACTCGTATGGGACGCTCCTCATACGAATGATCATCAGCGATCTCGATTTCGTCGAACTGAAGTATGTGACTCGGGTCGGCGACATATTTCCGAAGCTGAGAGACGTGAAACACATTATGAATTCAACTCAACGCCGGAGGTAAGGCCAAACGATAAGCTAGCTCGCCTACTCGTTCCAAAATCTCAAATGGTCCAATAAATCTCGGACTCAACTTCCCCCGTTTTCCGAAATGGAAAATACCTCGACTCGGGGACACCTTGACCAAAACGTGGTCACCCGCTTCGAACTCTAGTGGTCGACGATGATTGTCTGCATAAGATTTCTGTCGACTCTGAGCGGTCAACAAACGACTCCTGATCAAAGCTACCTTCTCACGAGCGGCTATAAGCATATCAGGCTTGGTGCCGATTGATTCGGATAGGTCATCCCAACACAAAGGAGATCGACAACGACGACCGTATAAGGCCTCGTAGGTTGCCATCTTAATCGAAGCATGCCAACTATTATTATATGTGAACTCGATTAATGGTAGTTGGGCTTCCCAATCGTCTTTCCAATCGAGAACGCATGCCCTCAGCATGTCCTCTAATGTCTGAATAGTCCTCTCTGATTGCCCGTCGGACTGAGGATGAAAATATGTGCTGAATTAAGCTGAGTTCCCATGGAACGATGAACTGATTTCTAAAAATGAGACACAAACCGTCCGTCACAATCGAAAACGATACTTTTAGGAGTACCGTGCAGTCTCACTATCTCTTTGATGAACAGCTGTGCAAGTCTCTCGAGACCCCACGTATCCTTAATCTCAAGGAAATGAGCTGATTTAGTTAAGCGGTCCACAATCACCCAGATCGTATTCATGCCACGACGACTCGTCGGCAAACTCGTGATGAAATCCATAGAAATGTCTTCCCACTTCTATTCTGGAATAGGGAGAGGTTTCAGCATACCCGTCGGTCGCTGATGTTCAATCTTGACTTGTTGACAGGTTAAGCATCTCGAAACAAATTCTGCGACTTCTCGCTTCATATTACTCCACCAGTAATTTTGTTTCAAGTCCTTGTACATCTTGCTAGACCCCGGATGAACAGAATAAGGGGTAGCATGAGCTTCTCTCAAAATTGAGTTTTTCAACTCGTCATTCGCCGGTACGAGTAACCGATTCTTAAAACGCAAAAGTCCATCCTCATGGACCACAAATCCGGGGGCTTTCCCCTGAGTCACATCCTCTCGAATGCGTAACAAAAATGGGTCCGAACCCTGATTCTCCTTGATCGCCTCCTCAAGTGGCGATGCAATTTCCAAAGTACAAATTTGCCCTTGTATTCGCTGAAGCCAAACCTCGATCTCGGGTATAAGGAATTCCTGTTGAAGCTCCTTCTGAACTGTTAAACGAGCAAGCATCTGTTCCTAAACGGACTTACGACTCAAGGCGTCGGCGACAACGTTCGCCTTGCCCGGGTGGTAAAGGATCTCGATATCGTAATCTTTGATTAGTTCCAACCACCATCTCTGTCGCATATTTAACTCCTTCTGAGTAAATATATACTTTAAACTCTTATGATCGGTAAATATCTGACAAGTAACGCTATAAAGGTAATGACGCCAGATTTTCAAAGCGAACCCCACGGCTGCTAGCTCCAGGTCGTGGGTCGGATAATTAACCTCGTAAGGTTTTAATTGCCGTGAAGCATAGGCAATAACCTTCCCATTCTGCATGAGTACACATCCGAGACCCTGTCCGGACGCATCACTATAAACCACAAATCCTTCCGTTCCTTGCGGCAAGGAAAGTACAGGTGCTGACATTAACCGGCTCTTGAGTTCCTCAAAACTCCGTTGACACGGGTCGGACCACGTGTATTTCTTATCCTTTCGCAAAAGGTTCGTCAAGGGTTGAGCGATATTAGAAAATCTTTCCACAAACCGTCGATAATAACCGGCTAATCCGAGAAAGCTTCGGATTTCCTTAACATTCTTCGGAGGTAACCAATCTTGGATAGCCTCCGTCTTCTGAGGATCAACACGTACTCCATCTGATGAAATTACATGTCCGAGAAAAGTCACTTCGGACATCCAGAACTCACATTTGGAAAATTTTCCATAAAGTTGCTCTCGTCTTAACACGTCGAGAACCTGATGAAGATGAACCTCGTGTTCCTCTCGGTTACGAGAATAAATCAAAATGTCATCGATGAAGACAACAACAAACTGATCCAAAAAGTCGATGAAAACCCAATTCATTAACTCCATAAATACCGTAGGTGCATTAGTCAATCCAAACGGCATAACCACAAACTCATAATGACCATAGCGTGTTCGAAATGCCGTCCTCGCGATATCCGACTCTCGGATCCGCAACTGATGATATCCAGATCTTAAGTCGATCTTGGAAAATACTGAAGCTCCCTGAAGTTGATCTAAGATATCATCAATACGGGGTAAGGGATACTTATTCTTGATCGTCACCCGGTTCAATTCCCGATAATCAATACACAAGCGGAACGAACCATTCTTCTTCTTGACAAACAACACTGGTGCTCCCCACGGGGACGTACTCGGATGGATATAACCTTTCTCGAACAATTCCTCAAGTTGATTCTTCAACTCCTGCATTTCGGTCGGGGCCATCCGGTACGGTGCCTTTGATATCGGGGACGTACCGGGCTCCAACTCAATTGTGAATTACACATCTCTCTGTGGAGGCAAACCAGGTAACTCGTCTGGAAAAACATCGGCATATTCCCTAACTACCGGAATATCCATCAACATTACTGATGATTTCTCGGTTTTGGTCATATAGCACCAATAACCAACACACCCCTGATTGAGTAATCTCACTGCTTTTATCAAATTAATGACCTTACCAGAACAACCGGGATTACCTCCCTGAAACACACATTCGACCCCATAATCTGAAATGATAGTAACCATACGCTTACGGACACTAATGATGGCATCATGACGATCCATCCAATCAATACCCAAGATGACGTCGTCTGTCGGCAAATCTACTACGATTTGGTCCGCTGGATATACACGGCCATGAAGCTGAATCGGACAGTTCTGAATCTCACGATTTCCGATAATTCATCTACCATCAGGTAGACCAATGACATAAGGCTCACAACTAGTAGCACTACCCAGACGTATTCTACTCAAACATGACTCGGAAATGAATGAATGCGATGCACCAGTATCAAAAAGGATACACACAGGTTGAGATAGAATATCGAGTGTACCTGAGATCATTCGGGCCTCTGGATCGTCGGTCTTCTTCATCTCGTAAATTCTGGGCTTGCTGGCCCCCGAACCAGACGCTCCCGTATGATAGCTCTTGGCTCCGCCTTTGTTAGCTCCTGTCGTCTTAAACGACGCTGACTGAGTGGCCTTATTCTGCACCGCTGAATGTCCTGGGGCCTGAGATGACGCCGGAGTGGGTTTAGAGTCCCTTCGGCAAAAATGGGACCTATGCCCAACAATTCCACAGTTATGGCACGTGACAGCCTGTTTCGGATATTTGGTGCTGAAATGACCCTGTTCTTCACAGTTGAAACAGGTGACGGCCGAACTGGCCGCTCGTGACTGAGATTCCGCAGGTTTAGACGCCATAGAAGGTTGTTCAGAAAAGGTAGAGCCCGCACGTGGTTTCTTGAAAGTGACCTGACTGCCATCAGACTGATTACGGTTCTTGGACTTCTTGCTAGCAGATGAAGGTTGCTGCTTAGCAATCTCCTTAGCAGTAACCTCATAGGTAAGAGCTTTCTCAATGAATTCGGCCAATGTGGTGCAATTATGATTAAGCAACTGTAGCCGCATACAAGGTTTCAGCCTCTTGCTGAAATACTTGATCTTGTCCGCCTCAGAGTGAATGATAGATGAGGCGAACGGAAGAAGTTCCTGAAATTTTTCGGCGATGACAAGAACATCGTCGTCCGCTGAGTGGTCGGGAGTGAGTAATTCCGACAATTTAGCCTCCCTGAGTGGGGCTGGATAATACCTCTCCATCATGAGAGTTTTGAACTGATCCCAAGTACATGATCCTTCGGTGACAACCACCAAGAATGTGCGCTTTTACCCAGATAATAAGCCGCAACTGAAACTTTATGCCCTTCAGGGCAATCCACCATAGCAAATAACTTCTCGAAGTGCTCAAGCCAATGGACAATATCCGCCGGCTCAGATGAGCCCTCGAAGGTAGGTGGTCGCTGGCGAGAGATATCGCCAATGATACTGCTTACACCCCTCTCTTGCCTCTGAGGTGGCGGCGGAGGAGCCTGTTGATTTTGATTAGCTGAATTATGCATCGTCTCCATTAGTTGTGCCATTTGAGTCATTTGGGCCATCATGGCCTGCATAAAAGTGAGTGGGTCAACCCGAACACATTCTGAATGAGCCGTGTCTCGGTTACGACTCCCCGATAGTGAATGATCACGTCCAGGCGAATGAGTGGCAGCGTCGCTGCTCGATGAATTAGCATTAATCCTCGCGTTCGCACGTGTATTCACACGAGCTCTAGGAATTCGGCCCGCTCCGCGGCCTCGTCCTCCACGTCCTCTGCCTGCTCTCTCCATACTGAAGTAGGAAAGTCACTTGATAATTAAATCTCCCGCATGAATATCACGTTATGATTATGACATGAGATGATGAAAATGAGCATACACGCCCTAACAAAGTGGTTACATGAATGATTAACTGAGGTGACATGATTATCTGATGAAATTGTTGAAATGATTATCTTGAACAAGTTAACAAGATTAATGATATGATCTTCCAGATCAACGACCGAGTAATGAAATGAATTAAGTGATTAATGAGTTAACATGACCGTCCTGGTCAAAATGAAAATGATGATTGAGGATTGTTAACTAATGAATTATGAATGAATGATTATTTCCAGAAATTATACCATGGCGTTAGAAATCTTACAGTTCTTGGTCTGGTTGGCTCGGCATTTGCACAGGTCACACGTGATGCAAAAGTCCAATGATACTAGTCCGATGACGATGATTTCAAATGAGACATGACTCGGAAGGTAGTATTCAAAACCACGCTCCGATACCAACTCTGTAACACCCCAAACTAGGCGGATATTACAGTGCCGTGGACCCCCGACTGGGACCCACTAGGCGAATGAAAATGAATGAATTACACAGGGTAAATGTAGTACCGAACCACATTACAACAATAATTACTCCGATGAGGAGTTTCTTACAACACATCCAGGATAATACAGAATACATGTATATTTTATATGGAGATAAAATATACAACACTGAGTGAAATGAGTATTCAAACGGAATGTCTGCAGGGGAATAAATGAAGGAAACATAAATGACTGAAAAGACTGGGGCCCCCTACTAGTATCATTGGGACTCCTCGCCGTCAACGTGCTCTCCCTGTGACTTTGCCTTGCCATGACCTGAAAAACAATATCCTCAAACGGGGTCAGTTACACAGAACAACAATCCTAAAGAGTTGAATAAACACAATCATATATATGTAGTATAAACCACAAGTTCGATCAAAATGAATCGGTTAGTTTATAACCCAATCTTGTTGAAAACATACGCAATCAAACATGTTGTATGAATCAACTAACAGTACGGCTCAAAGGAAATGGCGCCACACTACGCCCGGGATGGAAATGTGTCCGTGCACAAGCCACCAACGAGTATCGATCGAATACACGTGTGGTCTTGTACCTAATCAGTCTCACGAGACAATATGACTCGTGTGCACAGTCCAATGTGAGGCCACCAACCAACACACGACTATAATGTGCCCGACATGAAAATCCAACACATACCAACCGGCACGCCAGTATGACCCGGAATGCCACGATATAACAAAAGTGACATCGAAAATGAATAATGACTCACCGAGATGAAATGATAGTGAAATGAATGACAGCTCAATAAAATAATTGGAACCATCGTTCCTTGTGACTGAAGTGATTAATTGACAATGACAAGTTTTGATACGGTTAATACAATGATGAATGAGTTATGATTATAAATGAACAACAACAAAAGGAATGAATATCCTTTTAACCGAGTAAGAATTAACTTACTCAACACCGGTGACAATTATCCTTACACGAACAACGTCCTAATTGAGATATCGGTCGCTCGAACAACCTTGAATAATACAATGACCAATAATTCGTTCAAAATACGAATCAAACACGAATATAACGAACTCAAAACGTCGATACGGATCAACCAAATTCATTGGGGCATTATATCGAACACTTTGAGGCCAACTACGATTGTTAACAACCCAAGCTTGATTAAACCAACATCAAAACCCAAAAAAATGTTTTCAATCTAACAAAACATCTTCCATACGATCAATAATCCGATGTGAATGTCCAAAATCGTGATTACAACAACGATTAATCGAAAACCCCCAAATCCAACTCAATATTCAAAGTGTTCTTGGAAAATCCTTCAATAATCCAATGAATAATCAAACATATCCATAATCATGCGTATATCACTTCATACAACATGATTTTAAACATCCAAAATATCATAACTCAATACAAAATCGAAATCCAAGAGGTTTGATGAATATTACCTTTGAAGATCCAAGTATAATAATCCGATGAAATCGCGATAGATTGATGATCCGAGCTTCACAACCGAATGAAAATGATGAAAATCCAACACTCAAGTGATAGATGAAGAAAATCCTCACCCTCAATCCTTCTCTCTCGTGTGTAGGTGAAGAAAATGGAAAATAATGAGGTGATCCGCTCAAAAACTGCAATTATAGAGTTGACTAACATGTGTGCCGCGGCCCAGGCCGAGTGTGCCGCGGCACAGGCCCAAAAACGGCTCCCAGTGGTTGGCGGTGCGCAGGCACGGCCGAGTGTGCCGGGCAGTTGTCTCTAAGCAGGTGCCGCGCCTCGCGGCATGTGCCGCGGCACAAGGTACAGACGCTGAATGGCCGAAAATGCTATACGAGTGTGCCGCGGCCCGGACGGGTGTGCCGCGGCAGTGACTCGGCAGTGTGCCGCGGCCCGGCCGACATGTGCCACGACACATAGTACAGGCCGCTCGGCCAAAAACTGAAAAATGTGTGTGCCGCGGCGCACACTCCTTGTGCCGCAGCCCACACCCCCCTTGGGTCCTAAAATGAAGAAAAATGACCCGGGAAGAGAATAAAGCAATAGGAATCGATATCTGGGAACTAATAACACGAAATGGAAGTACGGAAACCCCAAAACGGTGGTTCCAAGCAATGATTTCAAGGATTCGCCCAACAAAACATGATTTGAACAATGAAGAGATTTGAAATGACATGAATACCAACGCCAACATCGACTAATGAATCAATTACCACGATCAAGATACTACTCTTGTCTCGATTCCCGAATAAGGTTGAAACAATGAACAATATCGATACACAACTCGAAATTATTCCGAATGGTGAACACGGATGAATGATTATTAACAAGTGAAAGATTATATAGTGACAATCACCGAATGAAATTACTAAATGATATGACTAAGTTACAACCAGGTATTACATATACATTGTTGTTATTGTTGTGAGCATATTGATGTTGTCATATGAGTATGCATTTGTAGGTCTTGTGTTAGGACCATGTCCATATGTGTATTGATCTGATCTCGGATTAGACTGACCTGATTTGTCGTGGCATTGTGTATCTTGAGGTATGCTCTGTATTTCCTTCTTGGTACTTGTCACTTGATGGACAATTGATTATCGTATCGAGATTTGAGGATCTTATCTGATGGACTGGATTGGTCAAAGTTGGTATATTTCGTATTAGTGAGTTATGATGATGTTTTGAGAATCTTAGGTATTGTGTGAGATACAGTACCAATGTTTGTGTACGATTCAATATGTTTTTGATAATTACGAGATGTGGAATATGGCGAGGTTGTTTTGATGAGGATTATCACGAATTATAAAGTTATGACGGTAAGATTACATTGGTAATATTCTTACTTAGTATTTTCATTGGTATGCAATTATTGATGTGATGTGATCGTTATCATTGTTGAGTATTATGGCTGACCCCATCGCGGGCTTTGTTTTTACTTGGGATATCGAGCTTGTAGTGGTCGTGAAGAGATAAGCTTCCCGGAGGATACTGGCTATGGCATGTGTTTGTGAATCGAGTACTTTGATTAGTTGTTGTATTCTCCTGCTAGAGTATTTTTAACTGTTTGTCTTTTCCGCCGCGCGAGTATTTTTAAATGGCATTTTGGTTTCTGGCAACTTAAGTTGCTTTGGAAAATCATTTTCTAAAATATTTTGTCGGTACTTGAAAGTGATGGATTAAAGTACACTTTTGAAACTGTTAAACTTTGGCGTTTTACCCTTGTACTTTCAAATGAGATTTTACGACGGTATTGATAAATGGACTTTTCATAAAGCCGCTGCATATTTTAAAAAGATGTTACCGTCATTGCCGCTTAGGCATACTTGGAATGTTTGCAAAAATGTCTTTTAGCCTTGTGGGTTCCGTCTCGGGGCCCACAACACTGTAATATTCTCGGATGCCTCTGCGGGTGTTACATCACATAGCCATGCACGACTTACACAACAGCAAGCCACACTCGACGAATACCATAATATGGTGCACCAAACAGTATGCAACAGAGAAATAACTCCAATTAATCATCATCGAAAAAATATATGGCACAACACGACAAATAATTCAAGGCAAGCGGAAACGAAATTCTCGGATATTACATTCTACCCCACTAAAAATAAGTTTCTCCCGAAAGTTAAAATGAATCACAACACACAAAAGCGATAAAATCAATCATCAAAGGCATCTTTGAGTCAATCTCGACAATAGTGCTGAAGCCTGAGCATCGATTATACCAGATACTCTCTCATAATATTGAATTTGGTGCCCCTCATGTCTACAGTTGTAATAAGTAATCGGTAGTTCCTTACAATTCGCACGATCATGACCAGAAACATTACAGTTGAAATATCTCAGAGCGTTACTAGAAGTCAACGACACCGATCTAGAACTTTTAGATCCTCCAACTGACTTAGAAAGTCTCACAAATGATGGGGACAACGGTTGAGGTAGAGGAACCCCAGTTCCCTTACTTCCCAATGGATAACCAAAAGTCTTTTGCTTCTTTGCCATGGATATAGGCTCCGTCGATGATAGAGTCATCTAAAATGCTAAGGCTCGATCTTGATAGTCCTTCAAAGTGGTACACATAAGTGGATCCATACAGTGCCGAACACGAGGTTTCATATGCATATCGAAGTAGCGAATATTATTTGCTTTGCTTCTCACTTGCTCACGAACATAACTATTGATTATAATCGACTATAGCCTGGGATATCGACCCATTCTGAGGCATAGCCGAGAGAAAATCAACAATCCTATGCTCTTGGACAGGCAATGGACAATACTCCGCCTCCATGGTAGTCTTGAACTCAGTCCAAGTACCTGTGCAGTCTCTTGGCGCTCCCATCAATCCGCAGCTTCCTTGCCAATGAGCTACTGAGCAATAGGCACCTTTCTCTCATTAGGACAGGCTACAACATCAAATGTTCTTACCAACTGGAAGATCGAATCCTCCCATCCTAACAAATCAGAGGAATCGACAAAACAAGGTGGATGCATTCTCATCACGTCTCGTAGCCACTTACTAGCTCTGTTATCTCTGTCTAGAAACTCATTCTGGTGCGCATCCTGGTTCACCTATGCCATTGGGTTTCTACCTGCTGAAGAATGGTGGTGACGCCCATATCAACATTACCTCCAATTGCTTGCCTTTGGTCACGCGACTGGTCTTCACGACCATCAGTACTTGGCTGATCAGTGCTCGACAATGAATGAGTCACCTCACCACGCTCATGGTTATGTCCATGACCACGACCTCGGCCTCGACCTCTCGGCATAGTGAACATACAACCTTTCAGCATAATGAAATGAATCAACACTTAATATTATACCGGAAGTGTCTATCAACAAAACACAATGAAATATGGCCACAACTTGCATCTCAATGAAATTATCTATTCAGAGCAGCTAAATTAACACACAAGTCACAAGTACGACAAAGAGAGCTTACTGTCGTAACTGTTGGATCATACGGCCATTCTAAAGAATGCTTACAGCCGCAACATACTGCTGAGGAGAGAAACAGTTGGGTATATCCGCAACAGCTCCGAATGATAGCCACGACACCAAATTACAAAAAGTCACGAAACGCTTATGTATGTATGTCACATATGGATCTAAGCGTTATCACCTCACACGAAAGCCATATCATACAAGCTACAAAACAATCTAACCATGCAACACAACATCTAGGAACGCACTCCAAAGTTGTCCTACGAGAATGGCAACATGACAAGCTTGTCAAAATGACTTAACCTTTTCACACAAACACTTTTAGCCCCAACTTTAACGGCATAGCCTGAAGCGATACATCCACGCTTTACATATGTTACATCCAAACTTGATTATAAGTACCTTAATTTCGGAAATGAGAGTCAATATGCAATTCATAAAAATTTTACAAATCCGAACTTAAAGTTTAAGTCGAGTAAAATTGTGAAATACTTTTCACTCAACACATGAGAACTATCATCGTTCATCCAAGAGAAAACATTATTACTAGTTCAAATAATTCTTTTTTTATCTTTCACCATTTTTCGAAAATAAAATCAGATTTTTGTTTTAGAATATGAAATTTTTTATGGTGTGAAAGATTTTCAAATTGTATATTTGAGTTATTTTCTGATCGGGCCAAAATCATTCCCAAAATCCTTTCAAACATGTCAAAAGATTACTGATGGTAACATCTTGCAAAAATACCAAAGCACCCCATAACTCATTTCTCAAATACCGTCGTAACATTCCATTTGAAAATAACAACCAGTTCGCCAAAACTTAAAATGTTTCAAAAGTTTACGCTAAGTCACCGCTTAGGTGTACCGACAAGTTATTTTAGAGAATTAATTTTCCACAAACATATCCAAGCCTATAAAATTTCAGAAAGTCATTTTCAAACACGCACGTAGTAGATATAATTACCAATGAGAATACTTTTGTAGCAATTAGCAACAATCATCCAAAACAATTGACTCTCAAACACATATCTATCCGACATCCAAATTATTATTTCAACAAATATAACTCATGAGCACCTAATTCAAACATAGGTCGGAACCATATATTTGAGTTCTCAGCAAACTCTACTACCGATACACTTTTGGTAACACATCAATGTTCAGAAATTTCACAACACATTACACCACCAGGAATTCAATCCTCACTATATCTCGATCTCTTCGCGCACAATATACCACAAGTGTCAACATAGGTTTTGTCTCACATAATGTACATAAACCAAGTCATGAATCACAAGATATCATATATAAAAGAGGAGACTTACATCCACAGGTCGCACGCAAATGACGGTCGACCATGATACTAATATCAACCGGCAACATAGACGAGAAAACATGACCACGCCCAACTCAACTCATCATTCGGCGACTCGAATGATGTGACAAAACACGACTCGACTCTACCTGACAGCTTAGGTTTCCACAACCTAAGCTATGATACCATATATGTAATACCCTCAGAAAATCATCCGGGAATGCCACACGCCATAGACCCATATCACAAGGATCTACGAGGTTAAAAACCACAAGACAACCAAATGTTTGATCGGCCGGGGTCAAACTACATAACGACACGGACCGATAAGGCCGAATATTCAAAATACACGGACCGGCAAGGTCACACGACTAAATGAAATCAGAATAAAACTCCTTACAAAACATACCCATGCAGGGGTCGAAATATAATGCAGAGGAACTGGAATACAACTCAATGATACAAAGAACTCCGACTCCCAAATGATTAGTATCGTGGCTTGTCATCTCCCATCCCGACTCTGTGACTGCTCCATCAATCTAGAAATACCTAAAATGCATGAAACACATTTCCCCAATTTAAGGGGTTAGCAATTCGAATTGCTAGTACAAGTATTCTCATCATACAAAATATACCAAGCAAACATCAGTCATGGATCAAACATCAACAAATATTAAGGAAAGGTCCCGAGAGATTTTTAAAATTTAGAAAGTAACTCAGGTCTTTGAAAATAAATCATCATCTCATGAGTTTTAGAAAATGGGAATGCCTTTTTGAGATCTCAAGCCCGAAGTTGTAAAACCTTTTTAAAACATTAGGGCCTCAACCAAAATATCGTTCCACATCACGAGTGTTTTGTAAAATATAAAGCCTTTTTGGACCTCGAGTCCTTAATCATAAACCATTTCGAAATTATGAGGGTCTCAGCCCAAATTTCATTTCAAGTCACAATACACGGTAACAATCACAGCGTCCTCGACCCAACACCAAAGTCTCACAACGTAGGCCCATAAGCTACCCCGTTCCCGCACACGCAAGTGCGCACCCTAAAGACCCCGTCAGATCATACCTGGTTGGATACTCATGGACGAACAATGTCCGCACCTGCAGTGACGAACTCCATAACTTGCACTGTTCTTACTCGCAGGTAACGAACTCCAGAGGCCCCACGGACCCTACCTAGTACCACAACAAACTGTCCGTACTCGCAAGTAATAAACTCCACAGGCCCCGTCAAACCCTACCTGGCACCACATTACTGGATTTCGGACCGTACTTGTAAATACCAAACCCCAAAGGCCTCATGAAGCCTTACCTAGTTAAACCCAACACCACAACAATCCATGACATACATCAACCATCACAACATAACAACACGCATTTACATAACATACCCAATCATTCAAAAACACAACATAATACACGTCCAAGTGTATAATTCAATGAACCCAATTTATGATCGCCACAACTTCATAACACATAAATATTTCATAACACATTGAAATATACATGCAGGCGTATTTTCAAACCAGCACAACGTACAATCGACACAGTTTCATTATAAGAAACGTTCAAACACCAACATCATAAGAAGATACCAAAAATGACAATTCACATCATGCACAATCAACAAGAATGAACAAACCATCATAATTGCTTTTCACAACTTCAATACACATGACAGAAATCGTATAAACAACAATACTTGCCTCGATAATCGACACCCGAATACTCCGACAAACACGGATCGCTCGGACAGTCCCGAAAACCACAACATTCGCGAGAAACAAAGACAATGTAATCACTATGAGAATAAGGAGCAATAATGGAGAACCATACCAACAACTAAAGGAAACTCATTGAAACATTTAATCGAACATTAAATATTCAAGGTTTCCCCAAGAACTCAAAAGTCATCAATCGGGTTGTACGAATCGAAGATATAAATATCCATAGAATATGATTAACAATATTATTTAACATCACTCGATTCATCAAAATCGTATTGAAATCAAAATCAAGAACAAAACCCCGAAAAGTCAATTCTAGGGAAGTCAAGAAAAATACCTTGATTCGACGAAGAACAACAGATTAGATGATGTTATAATCACCTAAGACCCTCCAAAGCACATTTGGATGGAGCAAAATCGGTCAAGAATTTCAACCCTAGCCCCAAGCTATCCGTCCACCGCGAGAAAAAGAACGAAATGGAGAACAGGGTGAAAACCCCGTGTGTCCCATTTTATACTAACAGAGACGTACGACCCGTCACGCATGACCAACTTCTCGTGCGTATGGTCATGTTCAATTCTTAAGTTTCAATATACAGGGATGCATGAATGCCTACTCGTGCGCTAGACCGTGTGTCTGGTCATGCTTCCATCACTGCCCGAGCACTAGTGTGTCGCACGATCATAGCACGAGCACTTGCTGCGTGTCTGCTCGTGCACTACAAATAAAGGCTAGAATCGAGCCGGATATGATTCCAAAGGAACCTGGAACATAACCAGTTTAAAAGGAACAAATAACACGAGCCAACAATGTAACACCCCCAGAGCCATCCAGGAATATTACAGCGCCGTGGGCCCCGAGATGGAACCCACAAGGCTGAAGGAAATTTTCGCAAACATTTACAAACGCCTAAGAGGCGAACGACGGTACTATCTTTAAAAACCATTCGAAGACTTTACAAAACCCGTTTAACAAAACCGTCGTAAAAATCTCATTTGAAACCACAAGGCCCGAAATGCCAAAACTCAATAGTTTAAAAACATACGTTAAGCTATCGCTTACACGCACCGACAGAACAAATTTAGAAAACGATTGCCAAAGTAACATAAGTTACCAGATACCAAAAGGCCATTTAAAAATACTCACGCAGCGGATAAAGATAAACAATTAAAATACTCTAGCAGCGGAATACAACAACTGATCAGAAACTCAATACACAAATACATGTCCTAGCCAGTATCCTCCGGGAAGCTCATCTCTTCACGACCGCTACAAGCTTGACAATCTAAGAACCTAAAAAGAAAGCCCACGACGGGGTCAGCCATAATATCCAACAATGATAACCACCACATCACGTCAATAATTACATATCAATGGAAATACTAAGTAAGAATACGACCAATGTAATCTTACCGTCGTAACTTTACGAAAATCCATGATTCGTATCCTTAACAACACAGTAAGATAATACCAAAATATCTGTACGGTATCTCAACAATACCCAAGGTTCTCAAAACATTATCATAACTCGCGATACGGAAATTATACCAACCCTGGCCAATTCAATCCATCGGATAACGTCGACAATTCCAATACGATAATCGATTGTCCATTAAAGACAAGTACCAAGGAAATACGGAACATACCTCAAGATACGAAGTGCCATGACAATCACGTCAGTCTAATCCGAGTCTAATCCGAGATCAGATCAACACAACATACGGAGATGGTCCTAACACAAGACCTACAAATGCATACTCATATGACAACGTCAATATGATCACAACAATAACGACAATGTATTCTTATGGCAAACCCATAATATACATATGCACAACAACAATACGTGGCAATCCGATGATCCAGCGTTCACTGCCTAGATCCCCCGATGATCCCGTCAGACCAACCCGAGGTGTAAAACCCGTCCGATGATCCAGCGCACGCTAACATAGATCCCCCGATGATCCCGTCGGACCAACACGAGGTGGACATATGACAACAATGCACAACTGCATAAAACAACAGTACACAATACACGACAACAATAATGCACAAATGCATGACAACAACGATACACCAATGTATCACAACATGATCGACACAAATGATAAAAATGTATAGAGTACTTGCCCCGAGTCCTTCGAGAATGATCTCAATGTCTAAACCATCACGAACCATTATCCTCAATACTCGACGGTCTAAAGTATCATGGATTGCAGATAATTCATATCTTCGTCTTTATCACAATATATCCTCGATATACAGGTATACCAATAACAAAAGTAAATCATATACATTATGATTTCGATTCCCAAAACTCGAATACGATTTATAATCTCAAATCTCTTGTGATTACGATTATAAACATTGCTATACGAATTATACACGAATGAAACGGAAACCATTCATTAAATACTATAAACTGAGCAAGTAATAACTTACCTCAGTACCGATACAACGATGATGAAGCCCTCACTAATCTCATTGTCTTCATCTACTAGCTCCTCGGCCCTGACCAACGCCATTCACGAACATACTCGAACACGACCGCAACATACGGTTATAAACACCGATCAATAATCTCAACCTATTACAATAATCGATAGACAACAAGTTCGATAACAATCAACAATCGATAAAACCAAATCACAAACCCAACGACTCAACAATATCTCGATTAAACACTAGTCGGATCAATCCAACTCAAACCAGCACGAATTCATAACCACAACACGAAAATCTGCGGTTTACGCCTCTTAGCGCACGTTAATCGCTTAACGTAGAGTGCGCTAAGTTGCTCCCGTTAGTGCGCGCTAGCTAGTAAGCTTAGCGTGCGCTAATGCTGTACCGATGCATGTTTTTCAGATACCGTTCAACATATGGTGATTATCAAGAACACTAAGTGATTCTAAATCATGCTCATAGATGTCAAAACAACGAAATCCGATATCCTTTAACATATAAGTAATCATCCAACCCTTAATCCAATTCTTATATTCAAATATCATGTTCTTCCTCAAATATCAACATCATGAACATCAAGAACCTCAATAACACTCCCCTAATCTAACATTACGGAGATTAATCATCAACAATGATATCAACATCCATAAAGGAGAAGAAAGATTCACCAACTTATCTCAAGAAAACGAACTACATAATTCAAACCACACGAATCATATTAATATCATCATACTCTAGTAATCCATCTCATAATCATGCTTGTCAACTTGTTTATGTAATAATCATCAACTCAAGAACATCAACATTCAATCCAAAACGAAATCTAAAGATGAAGAGTGATTACCTTTATGAAAGAATGAATTGATTTCCAAGGTTGAATCCATTTCCAAGAATCACCAATGATATCAAGAACAAAGCTTTAATCCATGATTTCTATCTTAATCTTGTTAAAGATCACCACCTCAACGTGTTTGGGAACCTCAAGAACCTCCCAAAGCTCTCTCTATCGACTGAAGGTGAAAGAATGGACGAAATGCTTCATAATACCCGTCTGTCCCTTATATAGACTGCATTACTAGCATGCGCTAACATCTCATATTTAGCGTGCGCAACAGCCTTGACAGCCTTAGCGTGCGCTAACTGACCTTTGTTAGCGTGCGCTATCGCAGTCCAGAGACTAATGTCTAGCTTTGTACATGAGCTTACGTATGTAATGCCCATGCATTAGCGTACGTAACTTACACTCTCTAGCATACGCAAGTCCTTGCGTTTAGCGTGCGCTAATATCAGTTGACTCGTTTGTCTGTATGCTCCGAAGACTGGTCCACCCGCCGAAAGTGCTGACGAGGATAAGATTCCTTTTTGTCCGATATACAGTTAGCGTGCACTAATCAACATGCATTAGCGTGCGCTAACACTACATTACAAACATCCGTTGACTTATCAGAACGTGCGCCGAAAGTGGCCTGGTCCACAAGCAGATTCCTTCCGATATTACTGCATTAGCGTGCGTTATCTTATATCTGTAGCGTGCGCTAAACCTGCACGATAGCGTGCGCTACTCATGATTATTAGCGTGCGCTAATAATGTTACACTTAGCCATTTTCAGCTATTCTTGTCCAACGTCTCAACATATAGAATACGAACATACGGCATACTGAATACATATACTTCTTACATCCAATTGTCGACCAAGTACGATAATTATACCAATACAGATGTCTCGGTCCTTCAATTATTTTACCTATACTGTAAAGATTCCACGCTGTAGAACATAACTCGGATAAAATATTATTAATCAACAGTAGTGGAAATTCCGGATATTACATACTACACCACTTAAAATAAGTTTCGTCCTCGAAACTTACAAGCCGTTATAGAAAAACAAACAAATCGTTCAACCAAAATATTCCGAAACCATCACGACAACGATCGATCATCATCATTAACGAATAACCCAAACAACATATTTACAAATGCGCAAGGTCGAGGATATCCTGAGATACTAGCAAGCGACTTCACTGTAAGGCCTCAATACGCTTACAATCACATTCCATGAGTCTCAACAAAAAAGTATGATCTTCGGATAAAATAATCTATCCGTGTCAAATCCTGTCTGGCTAATCGCACAATCAAGTCCCAATTCTGATACAATCAATAATGCACGATACGTCTGAGAAACAACTGCCCAAAACAACGACTCAAATCCTAAAACATCGGTACAAAATCCGAAGGCTCAGATGATCACCAACAATGATCAACCAATAAATTAACTGAGGATATCATCGACCTGATAAACTCTAATACGACCAATCCAAAGGTTAAAATGCAGCCGAGAATATCATCAACATGATAACCACCAATATTGCCAACGAATGAGTAACAACAATCTAGAATACTCTCACATGGTAAGCTCCAACACGATCAACACAGAACCACAGAAACTGAAATATGAATGAATAAAGTTCTCAAAATGACACACCAATCACATACAGTGGATCTCAACGAAACACAACCGACTGGTGAACATTCCCCTCGGCATACGAACAACCAATCGCAAATCGATGAACATACCAATCATAAGTGGAGCGGGAACGACCACTCGATATCCAAACAACCAGTATGGGGTCACCATCCCCAAATCTACACTTACAAAGAAATCATTCAGAAATCTCTATGGTACAAATCGCGCTACTACCATACCAATGGAATTACATAGCACATACGCCCCGATTTCGCAAAATCCAAAGTTCCAAAATTACATCCTGTGCAAGAATCTACAACACGCAGCATATTGCTCTTATCCGGTCAATCAGCCGATCATCTCTGGATAACCGAACTATCATACTAGAGTTCGGATCCCTTTCCATAGTTCCATACTGATGTCTCATCCAGTTTGTGAGTTACACTCATAACTTCACCATAATATGCACTATGCACTAAATGCGTATGTATATCAGTCACATTTTCAAAACCAATTTGATATCACATAGTCTCGTCAAGAAGACAAATTTTCGAAAGTTCTTTCAAAAATTTCAAAGCTCAAAATATAAATTTTGGTAAGACCACAAAATCAATTTTCGAAAAAAATTAAACTGGCTCGCTAATGCCAAGTATTCGGTAACAGTTTCCTTCGAATCCTCACGATTTCGAAGTTTTAAAATGAAAACTATGCAAATGATTGACCACATCTATACTCATGTATACCAATTCGGTTCGTCACAAATTCCACTGATATTCCATCGGAAAACTACACGATATAGTTCCAAAATCTCAATATATAAACTCCGACCAAAAACTCCTTTTCCACATATGACTCGCAAGGTCAACCATTAACCCATCCTGGATTACCTCAAGCATGCTATGACAAAACATTGAAATATCAACAAGTCAAACACAGAGAAAGACTTCCCGAGAAGTTTCATTTGAACAAGTATACCAAAACCTCGAAAAGCAGAAACGAAATAGATAAACGATTGATAAAGTGTTTTACAGTTCTCGGGAGTTTTAAGAAAACGGAAAAAGCCTTCTTTTGAAACATTGGGGTCTCAGCCCGTATCTCGTTCCGCATTACAAGAAGTTTAAAAAGTAGAAAACCCTTTTTCGGACCCCAAGTCCTGAGTTATAAAACCATTTCAAAATCGATTAGGTCTCAGCCCAAAAATCATTTTCCGTAAAACATCCGTGAAGCATTCATTTTGAAAATTATCATTTTCAAATGCTCAAAAGCAGTTTCATATATTTCAAAATGACTTAACATGACTACATGTTCTACTCAACAATCCACAGTCCTTCTCCCGATTACACAACTCCGCTTCCAAAATTTAACCAATTTCCAAAATCATAACTTCTCAAGATCATCAATCATGTCCTAACTCTGTCACCTTATACTGTAATGCATAATATTTGCCGAATCTCAAAGCATATCAACTTAGAATGGCAATAAATCTCAATATAATTCAAGAATCCAAATACTTACAGATCGTGAAGCCGACGATTCCCCGTGATACTGGCACATGTCTCGACTCAAGAAAATACTCGACACAGGTATTTTCAAAACACACATTTTGCCAAATCAGTTCGACTCAAGAACACAATACATCTCATTCCAGAGAATCTCGTTAACACCATTTGGAAAAGTTTACAACAAACCCAGTACCACACTGGTAAATCACATAACGTACAAGCCTGAGTGAATACAAAAACTCACGGCTCTAGTATTGGTCAATCGACAACTCGAAGGACGCAACAAAACACGACCCAACTCGACCCAAATGCCTAGGTTTTCTCAACCTAAGCTCCGATACCATATTCTGTAACACCCCCAGATCCATCCAGGAATATTACAGCGCTGTGGGCCCCGAGATGGAACCCACAAGGCTGAAGGAAATTTTCGCAAACATTTACAAACGCCTAAGAGGCGAACGACGGTACTATCTTTAAAAAACATTCGAAGACTTTACAAAACCCGTTTAACAAAACCGTCGTAAAAATCTAATTTGAAACCACAAGGCCCGAAATGCCAAAACTCAACAGTTTAAAAACATACGTTAAGCTATCGCTTACACGCACCGATAGAATAAATTTAGAAAACGATTGCCAAAGTAACCTAAGTTACCAGATACCAAAAGGCCATTTAAAAATACTCACGCAGCGGATAAAGATAAACAATTAAAATACTCTAGCAGCGGAATACAACAACTGATCAGAAACTCAATACACAAATACATGTCCTAGCCAGTATCCTCCGGGAAGCTCATCTCTTCACGACCGCTACAAGCTTGACAATCTAAGAACCTAAAAAGAAAGCCCACGATGGGGTCAGCCATAATATCCAACAATGATAACCACATCACGTCAATAATTACATATCAATGGAAATACTAAGTAAGAATACGACCAATGTAATCTTACCGTCGTAACTTTATGAAAATCCACGATTCGTATCCTTAACAACACAATAAGATAGTACCAAAATATATGTACGGTATCTCAACAATACCCAAGGTTCTCAAAACATTATCATAACTCGCGATACGGAAATTATACCAACTCTGGCCAATTCAATCCATCGGATAACGTCGACAATTCCAATACGATAATCGATTGTCCATCAAAGACAAGTACTAAGGAAATACGGAACATACCTCAAGATACGAAGTGCCATGACAATCACGTCAGTCTAATCCGAGTCTAATCCGAGATCAGATCAACACAACATACGGACATGGTCCTAACACAAGACCTACAAATGCATACTCATATGACAACGTCAATATGATCACAACAATAACGACAATGTATACTTATGGCAAACCCATAAAATACATATGCACAACAACAATACGTGGCATTCCGATGATCCAGCGTTTACTGACTAGATCCCCCGATGATCCCGTCAGACCAACCCGAGGTGGAAAACCCGTCCGATGATCCAGCGCACGCTAGCATAGATCCCCCGATGATTCCGTTGGACCAACACGAGGTGGACATATGACAACAATGCACAACTGCACAAAACAACAGTACACAATACACGACAACAACAATGCACAAATGCATGACAACAACGATACACGAATGTATCACAACATGATCGACACAAATGATAAAAATGAATAGAGTACTTGCCCCGAGTCCTTCGAGAACGATCTCAATGTCTAAACCATCACGAACCATTATCCTCAATACTCGACGGTCTAAAGTATCATGGATTGCAGATAATTCATATCTTCGTCTTTATCACAATATATCCTCGATATACAGGTATACCAATAACAAAAGTAAATCATATACATTATGATTTCGATTCCCAAAACTCGAATACGATTTATAATCTCAAATCTCTTGTGATTACGATTATAAACATTGCTATACGAATTATACACGAATGAAACGGAAACCATTCATTAAATACTATAAACTGAGCAAGTAATAACTTACCTCAGTACCAATACAACGATGATGAAGCCCTCACTAATCTCATTGTCTTCATCTACTAGCTCCTCGGCCCTGACCAACGCCATTCACGAACATACTCGAACACGACCGCAACATACGGTTATAAACACCGATCAATAATCTCAACCTATTACAATAATCGATAGACAACAAGTTCGATAACAATCAACAATCGATAAAACCAAATCACAAACCCAACGACTCAACAATATCTCGATTAAACACTAGTCGGATCAATCCAACTCAAACCAGCACGAATTCATAACCACAACACGAAAATACTGCAGTTTCTGCCCTCTTAGCGCACGTTAATCGCTTAACGTAGAGTGCGCTAAGTTGCTCCCGTTAGTGCGCGCTAGCTAGTAAGCTTAGCGTGCGCTAATGCTGTACCGATGCATGTTTTTCAGATACCGTTCAACATATGGTGATTATCAAGAACACTAAGTGATTCTAAATCATGCTCATAGATGTCAAAACAACGAAATCCGATATCCTTTAACATATAAGTAATCATCCAACCCTTAATCCAATTCTTATATTCAAATATCATGTTCTTCCTCAAATATCAACATCATGAACATCAAGAACCTTAACAACACTCCCCTAATCTAACATTACGGAGATTAATCATCAACAATGATATCAACATCCGCAAAGGAGAAGAAAGATTCACCAACTTATCTCAAGAAAACGAACTACATAATTCAAACCACACGAATCATATTAATATCATCATACTCCAGTAATCCATCTCATAATCATGCTTGTCAACTTGTTTATGTAATAATCATCAACTCAAGAACATCAACATTCAATCTAAAACGAAATCTAAAGATGAAGAGTGATTACCTTTATGAAGGAATTGATTGATTTCCAAGGTTGAATCCATTTCCAAGAATCACCAATGATATCAAGAACAAAGCTCTAATCCATGATTTCTATCTTAATCTTGTTAAAGATCACCACCTCACCGTGTTTGGGAACCTCAAGAACCTCCCAAAGCTCTCTCTATCGACTGAAGGTGAAAGAATGGACAAAATACTTCATAATACCCGTCTGTCCCTTATATAGACTGCATTACTAGCATGCGCTAACATCTCATATTTAGCGTGCGCAACAGCCTTGACAGCCTTAGCGTGCGCTAACTGACCTTTGTTAGCGTGCGCTATCGCAGTCGAGAGACTAATGTCTGGCTTCGTACATGAGCTTACGTACGTAATGCCCATGCATTAGCGTACGTAACTTACACTCTCTAGCGTACGCAAGTCCTTGCATTTAGCATGCGCTAATATCAGTTGACTCGTTTGTCTGTATGCTCCGAAGACTAGTCCACCCGCCGAAAGTGCTGACGAGGATAAGATTCCTTTTTGTCCGATATACAGTTAGTGTGCGCTAATCAACATGCATTAGCGTGCGCTAACACTACATTACAAACATCCGTTGACTTATCAGAATGTGCGCCGAAAGTGGCCTGGTCCACACGCAGATTCCTTCCGATCTGACTGCATTAGCGTGCGTTATCTTATATCTATAGCGTGCGCTAAACCTGCACGATAGCGTGCGCTACTCATGATTATTAGCGTGCGCTAATAGTGTTACACTTAGCCATTTTCAGCTATTCTTGTCCAACGTCTCAACATACAGAATACGAACATACGGCATACTGAATACATATACTTCTTACATCCAATTGTCGACCAAGTACGACAATTATACCAATACAGATGTCTCGGTCCTTCAATTATTTTACCTATACTGTACAGATTCCACGCTGTACAACATAACTCGGATAAAATAATATTAATCAACAGTAGTGGAAATTCTGGATATTACAAACAACACCTTCTAAGAGGTAAAACGACACCAGAATACAATATGTCGCATCACATACCCATGCACCCGATCTGTACAACATACACAACAACAAGTCGCACTCGACGAATACCATAATATGGTGCACCATACAGTACACAACAGAGAAACAACTATAATTACTCATCATCGATAAAATATCCGGCACAACCCAACAAATACTTCAAGGCAAGCGAAAACGAAATTCTCGAATATTACAAAGACATCCAGGAAAACATATTGATATATATCTCAGACTGTTGATAGAAGAATTGAGGCCATTGTGGGAGCAAGTTCATCCCACGTACGACAATTATTCGCAGGAGATGTTCTATTTTAACACCATCTGTACCGGCACCATTAGTGATTTTCCAGCATATGGTATGTTGTCTGCATCTGTTAATAGTGGATATATAGGTTGTCCAGTGTGCTTGAATGCAGAATGTGCGAGGTACCATGTAGAAAAATAATCTGAATGTATCATTGGGTTTGACTTAACAAGGAACATGGGTGCACCACCACGAGAGTGTACAGGGGATGAAATATTACCTGTGCTGAATGAGTATGAGTTTGGTCAGTTAACTAACCATCCGGATGTACATGCGTCAACCCCTATAAAGCCCAACAGGTATAAGTACTAGTCACACAAAAGTATATTTTGGGAACTACCTTATTGGAGTAATTTGTTGATAAGTAACTATCTAGATGTCATGCATATTGAAGAAAATGTTTGTGAAAGTCTGGTGGTGTAATACCCGAGACTTCTGATATGTATTTGGAACTTGTGATATTGTAATTATTGCATTTTGATCTGAGTATTATTCTCCGTATTTCATAATCTGGTGTTGTTGAGCGTATGATTTCATGAATGTGATTTAATATTGTGATTCTGCGCATGTAGCGCACGCTATCGACTAAGTGTAGCGTACACTAACTTGGATCCATAGCGCACGCTGTGAAGGAACCTTAGTGCACGCTATACGTGGTCAATATGATTGAGACGTGTTGGTAGGTGAGATCAGGCCGGGGATCTTGGTCGGATTGTGTCGGGATGAACCTGGACGGCTTTCGGAAAAAAGCCAAGTCAACGTGTTAGCGCACGCTACTCATATGAGGATAGCACACGCTAAAGGCTGAGTACAGTGAAATCAGTAACGTTTCAAATAGCCGTTAGCGCACGCTATGAATATGGACTAGCGCGCGCTAATAACCATTTTCTATATATAGGACAGCATCCTTTTTCATATTTTCAGACTTTTCACTCCCCCATCCGAATTCTTGAACTTAGAAAGTCACTCTCTTCATCCTAAACACTTCTTGTCGGCATCCTAGATCGTGTTGAAGATTGTAGATCATTGGGGATTGGTGTTCAAGCCTTCGGCGTTGGATTGCTTCGAATTTCCTCCTTGTTCTTCACTACTTTGAGGTTGGTGATTCTTCACCAATATTAGTAGTATTCTGAAGGACGTTTTTGATCATGTTTTGGGATTTACCTAAGTCGGCTAGATTCATAAGTAGTCGAACATCATGTGTTAGAAGGATATTTTTGACGTTTCGGCACTTATTCATCGTATGATCCATTGAACCTTTTTAGTATGTGGACTCCTAAGCATATTCATGTATCTTCAAAACCGGTCATGACCAGTGTATGGAGATTACCTAGTTCTTATGTTTTACGTAAGGGATCATATGTTTTGGGACTTGGAATGAATTGAACTTAGGATATTTTCTTGAAGATCAAGATAAATTATGGTGTAGTAATGATGATACGTATCCTTGTGTCTCGTAGTCATTTAATCCATAAAGATCTTTCATAAACCGTATGAGCATGGTATGCACGGAGTTGGCATGTATTAACACTGAGGATTTCATGAGTCTTCATCACCTTTAACTCAAGTTTTTACCCAGTAGTGACTGCCATGCACGATTAGCGCACGCTAAGATGTATATATTATCGTGCGCTATCGGGAATGAGTAACGTATGCTACGTTGGGTACGTAACGTACGTTATATCATCAGGCAGGGCAGTCGGCTGTTCAGAGAAGACTGTCAGTACACAGCTAGCGCATGCTAAACTTAGTCATTTGCGTACGTTAACGGGCAGGCTTAGCGCACGTTATGTAGAGTACGTAGCGCGCGCTAAGTAGTTCAGATAGAATTCATTTTTTTAGAGCTTACGGCCGTAAAACCGGATTGTTAGACGTTCGTACGACTTGAGAGGAATTCTTTATTATTTCACAGGGGACGATCGAGGGGCGGTGACATACGGACGCATGTCATTTGTTGGAGTATTTCCATTCTTGCCATTTTCGAGGCAAGTATCATATGTTGAGTTTGATTTATATTGGAACTTTGATCATGCTTATGGTTTTGTTAATGTTGTCGAATATGAGATGTATTTCCGTAAATTCTTGTGGTATTCGTTGTTAATTGTTCGTATTGATGAACATATTGAAATGCATATATGTATGCATAATTAATTGGTTTATGGTATAAATGATCCGAGGGGATCATGAGAATCTATGCTGAGGGCGCTGGATCGAATGTCCACCATGCGTTGGTCCGACGGGATCATCATGGGGATCTATGCTGAGGCCGCTGGATCACTGGATGGGTTTTCCACCATGCGTTGGTCCGACAGGATCATCATGGGGATCTATACCAAGGGCGCTGGATCGCTGGATTACCCTGTATTGTGTTGATGGAATCGTGAGGATTCACATCGTTGGATTTCCGATGACGGAAGTCCGTTTTGCATGTTTTATGATGCACTGATGATTTATGTTTTATGATACTTGTACTAGCATTGTTTTGGTAACCCCTTCGGGGTTGGACATTGTTTTGATGTTCAGGTAGCCGAGGAGCGGGGAAGCAACCACAGTACTGACAGGACGATGAAATGGCTTAGTGATGTGGTTGATGTTTATTGTTTTTTGTGGTTTGTCTTCTTGGTTCATTTAGTACTCGAGTACGTATGTTTTAATAATGTCATTTTCGATATGGTTGTATAAGTTAACTCATTCGATCAGTTGAACCAATTCTGTATTTTGAACTTCAGTTATACGGTTGGATCATATTTGCATTTCTTTTAAATTAGCCTTGTAAATCCTTACTTAAAGGGTTTACGGCGCTGTAATTATTCCGAATATCTCGGGGTGTTACAGAATATGGTATCAGAGCTAAGATTCATGGATATCTTGGCAATGGGTTAGTTGGGTGCATTTACGTTATTTGATTATTGGTCGGTTGTAACATCACTGCTGAGCCAGCATCGTCGTGTGGACCGTGGTTGTAAGTTTCCTAATCTCAAATACTACCGTTTTATTTAATTCATGTTTTGTAAACATTGATGGACTTCCTTTTAGAGAGTTTGCCCTGGATATTGAGTATTTGTGTTTACAGTATGTTGAGAGGAGGTCGTGGATGCGGATGCGGTCGTGGACGCGGACGTGGAAATGCGAGACAAGAAGATTCGGTGTCTACCCTAGAAATAACCGCTAGTCGAACGGATTCCCATTCTAGAGGAAAACAGGGATCAGCAAATAATAATGCAGATCCTAATGTGCCGGGAGTGCTTCAGTAGGTGGTTGCTCAGATAAACCAGTTTGCTCAAGTTGTGGATCGCATGCAGACGGCGATGGGACAGCAGCATAACGTGGATAATCTGGGAGATAAATGGCTTACTGAGGTGATCAAATTGCATCCTCCGAAATTTAACGGTTCTGCTGAGACGCTTTCTTGGGATCACTGGCTGAAGGAATTAGAGAAGATTTTTGCGGGGATCAACTGTCCCAACGATAGAAAGGTTCCGGTCGCCCAGTATCTTCTGACAGGGGAGGCTTTCGACTGGTGGGAGGCCATTCGACCTGAGGAGCATAATGTTGACTGGACGGAATTCAAATTAATGATGGAAGCTCAGTATTGTCCTCGCCCAGTTAGAAAGGCCCGAGTCCGGGAGTTTTTCTCACCACAAAATTCAGAGGCATCTGTGACGGACGTGATTAAGACTTTTAATCACCACCTGACTTATGTGCGCCACTTGGTCAGAACTGAGGCGGAGAGGATTTTTCATTTCGACATGCGAATGAAGCCGGAAATTCAGCAATATATGTCCGGATTTGAATGTACCACCTTGCGACAGTATCAGGACAAGGGGCTGGCCTATGATATGAAAGAGGCGGTAGTAGAGAAATCAACGGAAGCAAAGAAGCAGAAAGTGGCTGGAAACTTCACGGAGAATAAGAGTAGTGGGCCTAGCAGTGGCCAATCCTCTTTTTATTCATCCAGGAGGCCTCCGCATCCGCCTCGAGGTGGAAAGAAGTTCCGGGCAGCACCAACCGTTTCAGACGCAGGGAAGAAATGTTATAACTGTGGCAAAGCGGGGCATGTTCGACGTGACTATTTCGTGCCTGCTGTGACCTGTTTCGAGTGTGGACAGGAAGGGCATCGCGCAACATTTTGTGGGAATGCGACTCGATCTTTTGGTACTCGCACTCCTGTACCAGTTCCGAAGGACACTAGTGTAAACCAGACGCAGCAAAGCGGTTTCCCGCAGCAGAATGTTGGGAAAAGAGAGGCATCCAGCGCTGGGTCCGTTCCTCCGCGTATTTACGAGATGAAGAAGGATGATCAGAACACAGCCGATTCAGATCCTTTTGCAACCAGTTAGTGTCTTATTCGACTCGGGAGATACGCATTCTTTTATATCTTTGAACTATGTTAATTGTTTGAAAATCTCGTGCTTGTATGATTGTGAACCTTATGTTGTGGGATTACCGAGCGGAGAGAAAATTGTGGGAACCCTAGAAGCTAGAAATTTTCCAGTGTCTATAGGAGGGAGAGATTGGCCATCGAATCTTATTGTAGTTGACATCTACGGTGACGATTTAATTCTCGGAGACGATTGGCTCAACCGTAATGGAGCTATTCTGAATTACCGAAAGAGAGTCATTTCTATCATTGCGGATGACGGATCTGAACACTTATTCCAAGGATGGAGGCCGGGAAGCTCGGGAAAATTGATCAAAGCAATGAAAGCCGTGAAATTACTGAAGCAGGGATGTCATGGACTTTGGTGTTATGCCATGAGGAAAGAGGAAGGAGTAGAGCTCTCGTCTATTTCAGTTGTGAATGAGTTCTCAGATGTATTTCCTGACGAACTACCTGGGTTACCTCCGCAGAGAGAAGTAGAGTTCACTATCGAATTAGAGCCTGGAGCAGCTCCTATTTCCAGAGCACCATACCGCATGGCGCCAACCGAGATGTATGAACTCAAGAAGCAACTGGATGAATTGTTACAGAAGGGTTATATTCAACCTAGCGTTTCTCCTTGGGGAGCGCCCGTTCTCTTTGTCCGGAAGAAAGACGGATCCCTCCGACTGTGTATTGATTACAGGGAGCTCAACAAGATGACGATCAAGAATAAGTATCCTATACCTCGGATCGACGACTTATTTGATCAACTGCAAGGGGCAAGGGTATTCTCGAAAATTGACTTGCGATCAGGATACCATCAGTTGAGAATTAAGGAATCGGATATACCAAAGTCTGCTTTCAGGTCCCGGTACGGGCATTATGAATTTGTAGTGATGCCATTTGGACTTACCAATGCTCCTGCGGTATTCATGCAATTGATGAATCGGGTATTCTTCGAATACTTGGATAAATTTGTGTTCGTCTTCATTGATGACATCTTGATATATTCGAAGGACGCAGAGGAGCATGCCGAACATTTGCGTGTGGTTTTGAGCACCTTGAGGAAGGAACAACTGTATGCAATGCTTTCCAAATGCGAGTTCTGGACTAGGGAAGTAACTTTCCTTGGGCATGTGATATCAGCTGACGGAGTTCAGGTGGACCCGAAGAAAGTCGAAGCAATCTTGGAATGGGAAGCTCCTAATAACGTGAAAGAAGTCCGGAGTTTCTTAGGACTTGCTGGATATTATCGCCGCTTTGTAGAGGGATTTTCCAAAATTGCTCGTCCGCTCACTCAGCTATTATAGAAAACTCAAAAGTTTACGTGGGATGAGAAATGCCAGGCTGGTTTTGATGAACTTAAGAAGAGACTGACGACAGCACCTATATTAGCGTTACCAGATGGGACTGATGGATTCATGGTATACAGCGACGCTTCAAATCAGGGTCTGGGATGTGTGTTGATGCAAAAGGATAAGGTGATTGCCTATGCTTCTCGGCAATTGAAACCGTACGAGGTTAATTACCCGACTCATGATCTGGAGCTAGCAGTTGTAGTCTTTGCATTGAAAATTTGGAGACATTATTTGTACGGTACTCATTGTCAGATCTTTACAGATCATAATAGCCTCAAGTACATTTTCAGTCAGAAAGAATTAAACATGAGGCAGAGAAGGTGGCTGGAATTGATCAAGGATTACGACTTGGAGATTCTCTATCATCCGGGTAAAGCAAACGTAGTAGCCGATGCTTTGAGCCGTAAACCTGTTTCTCTTCGAGTATTGGAAGCACTTACATCCCAAACCAGCATTCAACAGGAACTGATCCGCGAAGGGATTGAAGTATGGGCACCAGGAATCCAAGGGCAACTATATGTGATGGAACTGACTTCATCACTAGTCGAGGGGATAAAATCTAAGCAGTTGAATGATTCTCTGATCCTTCGGTTATGTGACGAAGTTAAGAAAGGAAAAGCCCCAGGATTCGTGATACAAGATGATGGAGTTCTGATATTTCAGAGTCGACTTTGCGTTCCCGATGATGATGATTTGAGACGGGCAATTCTGAAGGAAGCTCATAGCGCACCTTATTCTATTCACCCGGGCAACAGTAAGATGTATAAGGATCTAAAACAAAACTTCTGGTGGGGGAATATGAAGAAGGACATAGAAGAGTACGTTTCGAAGTGTTTGACTTGTCAGCAGGTTAAGATTGAACATCAGCGACCTGCCGGAATGTTAAAGCCGCTTCCGATCCCTGAATGGAAGTGGGAGGATATCTTGATGGATTTCATCACCAATATGCCAAGGACCAAAACGGGAATGAACATGATTTGGGTTATAGTTGATCGACTAACCAAGTCGGCTCATTTCCTAGGAATTAAAGATACTTGGGAACCCGAGAGATTGGCGTGAGCATTCATTGCAGAGGTAGTCAGATTACATGGGACGCCGAAGACCATTATTTCAGATCGAGATGGTCGCTTCGTGTCACACTTCTGGAAGGCAGTTCACAGGGCTTTGGGGACTGAGCTCAACTTTAGCACGGCTTATCATTCCCAAACGGACGGTCAGTCCGAAAGGACTATACAAATAGTAGAAGACATGCTTAGAGCTTGTGCCTTAGATTGGTCGACTGATTGGGAAGTTCATTTGCCGTTGATTGAATTCACTTACAATAATAGTTGGCATGCTTCTATTAAGATGGCACCGTTTGAAGCTTTGTACGGGAGAAGATGTCGATCACCTCTGTGCTGGGATGATTCTTCGGACTTGATCGGGACGGAACCGGAATTGATAATTCAGACTCAAGGGAAGATAGCTTTGATTCGGGAAAGACTGTTGACTGCCCAGAGTCGACAGAAGTCTTATGCGGATGTACGTCGTCGCCCTCTAGAGTTCGACATTGGGGACCACGTACTATTGAAGGTGTCTCCTACACGAGGAATTTTCCATTTTGGGAGGAAAGGCAAGCTAAGTCCGAGGTATATCGGACCATTTGAGATCCTCGAAAGAGTTGGGGATTTAGCATATAGGTTGGCCTTACCGCCATCGCTGAGTCATGTTCACAATGTGTTTCACGTATCCCAATTACGGAAGTATGTACCAGACCCCAGTCACATCATTGATTTCGACGAGATCGAGATAGCTAATGACGGTACCTTCGAAGAGAGACCCATCAAGATACTTGAGAGTCGGATCAAACAATTGAGGAATAAACCAATACACTTGGTCAAAGTGCAGTGGTCACGACACGGAGTTGAAGAGGCCACTTGGGAAACGGAGGACAGTATGAAGACTAGATATCCAGAGTTGTTTTCATCTTAAGTTTCGGGATGAAACTTCTTTTTAGGGAGGAAGGATGTAATACCCGAGACTTCTGATATGTATTTGGAACTTGTGATATTGTAATTATTGCATTTTGATCTGAGTATTATTCTCCGTATTTCATAATCCGGTGTTGTTGAGCGTATGATTTCATGAATGTGATTTAATATTGTGATTCTGCGCATGTAGCGCACGCTATCGACTAAGTGTAGCGTACGCTAACTTGGATCCATAGCGCACGCTGTGAAGGAACCTTAGCGCACGCTATACGTGGTCAATATGATTGAGACGTGTTGGTAGGTGAGATCAGGCCGGGGATCTTGGTCGGATTGTGTCGGGATGAACCTGGACGGCTTTCGGGAAAAAGCCAAGTCAACGCGTTAGCGCACGCTACTCATATGAGGATAGCGCACGCTAAAGGCTGAGTACAGTGAAATCAGTAACGTTTCAAATAGCCGTTAGCGCACGCTATGAATATGGACTAGCGCGCGCTAATAACCATTTTCTATATATAGGACAGCATCCTTTTTCATATTTTCAGACTTTTCACTCCCCCATCCGAATTCTTGAACTTAGAAAGTCACTCTCTTCATCCTAAACACTTCTTGCCGGCATCTTAGATCGTGTTGAAGATTGTAGATCATTGGGGATTGGTGTTCAAGCCTTCGGCGTTGGATTGCTTCGAATTTCCTCCTTGTTCTTCACTACTTTGAGGTAGGTGATTCTTCACCAATATTAGTAGTATTCTGAAGGATGTTTTTGATCATGTTTTGGGATTTACCTAAGTCGGCTAGATTCATAAGTAGTCGAACATCATGTGTTAGAAGGATATTTTTGACGTTTCGGCACTTATTCATCGTATGATCCATTGAACCTTTTTAGTATGTGGACTCCTAAGCATATTCATGTATCTTCAAAACTGATCATGACCAGTGTATGGAGATTACCTAGTTCTTATGTTTTACGTAAGGGATCATATGTTTTGGGACTTGGAATGAATTGAACTTAGGATATTTTCTTGAAGATCAAGATAAATTATGGTGTAGTAATGATGATACGTATCCTTGTGTCTCGTAGTCATTTAATCCATAAAGATCTTTCATAAACCGTATGAGCATGGTATGCACGGAGTTGGCATGTATTAACACTGAGGATTTCATGAGTTTTCATCACCTTTAACTCAAGTTTTTACCCAGTAGTGACTGCCATGCACGATTAGCGCACGCTAAGATGTATATATTAACGTGCGCTATCGGGAATGAGTAACATACGCTACGTTGGGTACGTAACGTACGTTATATCATCAGGCAGGGCAGTCGGTTGTTCAGAGAAGACTGTCAGTACACAGCTAGCGCACGCTAAACTTGGTCATTTGCGTACGTTAACGGGCAGGCTTAGCGCACGTTATGTAGAGTACGTAGCGCGCGCTAAGTAGTTCAGACAGAATTCATTTTTTTAGAGCTTGTGGTCGTAAAACCAGATTGTTAGACGTTCGTACGACTTGAGAGGAATTATTTATTATTTCTTAGGTCCGAGCCTTTCATAGGGGACGATCGAGGGGCGGTGACATACGGACGCGTGTCATTTGTTGGAGTATTTCCATTCTTGCCATTTTCGAGGCAAGTATCATATGTTGAGTTTGATTTATATTGGAACTTTGATCATGCTTATGGTTTTGTTCATATTGTCGAATATGAGATGTATTTCCATAATTTCTCGTGGTATTCGTTGTTAATTGTTCGTATTGGTGAACATATTGAAATGCATATATGTATGCATAATTAATTGGTTTATGGTATAAATGATCCGAGGGGATCATGAGGATCTATGCTGAGGGCGCTGGATCGAATGTCCACCATGCGTTGGTCCGACGGGATCATCATGGGGATCTATGCTGAGGGCGCTGGATCGCTGGACGGGTTTTCCACCATGCGTTGGTCCGACGGGATCATCATGGGGATCTATACCAAGGGCGCTGGATCGCTGGATTACCCTGTATTGTGTTGATGGAATCGTGAGGATTCACATCATTGGATTTCCGATGACGGAAGTCCGTTTTGCATGTTTTATGATGCACTGATGATTTATGTTTTATGATACTTGTACTAGCATTGTTTTGCTAACCCCTTCGGGGGTGGACATTGTTTTGATGTTCAGGTAGCCGAGGAGCGGGGAAGCAACCACAGTACCGACAGGACGATGAAATGGCTCAGTGATGTGGTTGATGTTTATTGTTTTTGTGGTTTGTCTTCTTGGTTCATTTAGTACTCGAGTACGTATGTTTTAATAATGTCATTTTCGATATGGTTGTATAAGTTAACTCATTCGATCAGTTGAACCAATTCTGTATTAACTTCAGTTATACGGTTGGATCATATTTGCATTTCTTTTAAATTAGCCTTGTAAATCCTTACTTAAAGGGTTTACGGCCCTGTAATTATTCCGAATATCTCGGGGTGTTACAGGTGGGAACTGTTTTGGCATGGGAGGGTAAGGCGAAAGACGGTCTTAAGGCACACACTGGTCTTGAAGTAATAAATATAAAGAAATATTTGTGGGTGAGGAACGTGAAGGAAATCGTAAAATGTCCAAAGCAGCTTACACCGTCATTCCTGAACAGAAGACTGAGATATTTTGGTAGATGAAGGTTGCTAGGTATTACTGGATATGCAGAAAATATCAGGAGGTGTGTTAATTTCAGGGAGAACTAGTTAACTAGTTTAAAGAGTCACGACTGACATATCCTATTGCAACGCCTATTTCCGGTGTTTATTTTACCATACTTATCGAAATAGGTAGTGGAGCCTTATGTATCGTTATCTAGATTTTCCAGTAGTTATGCACAAGAGAGGTGAAGAAATCTGACTTAAGGCTAATGCAGGAAATCATCTATATTTTGTGCAAGTTTGATAGAATATTTTCTCCAAATTTTTTTGACCTCATGCCTCACCTAATGATTCATCTTCCTCGCCAATTGTTGCTCACAGGTCTAGTTTAACACACATGGATGTTTCAGATAGAGAGGTATATTAAATACGAGTTTCACATTAGCGTTCTATTGTATGATAAAAAATTTACTATTATTTTTCTACTAAGTAGCAATGCATGATGACAGAAAACTAGGTGAATACAAAGCATGTGTGACTTATACCACTATGTATTTGGGCACGACAGAGTCCCGTACCCAGCATATGCCAGTTGACTCCCAATTCAATCTGTCAATAATCTCCACATAAGTTGAAGTTCATGGGAAGTTGTTTGGTGAATTAAATCCATACGAGCTTAGAATTGCACATTGGTGGATACTGCTCAATTGTCCAAAAGTCGAATACTAGAAAATATATGTCCTTACTGTGACGGGGTGCACGGTGATATTGAATCACACAATGAGAATTTTGGAGAATATTTTGAAGCATGGATATGTTTGTTTAGTTGTTAAATAGATAATTCGATTTTAAATTATAATATGTGATACATACTTAATCGAATTCACTTTCTTCAGATGACCCATACACAAGAAGATAACCACCCTAACCAGTCGCATGAACTCATGTTCCTATCGATCAAACCTGTTATATCAAGAGTTTATTCAATGACTAAACTAAATGGTGTGACATTTATATGTGGAAAGAGACCAAAAAAGAAGATGTAAAAATTCAGGAGTTATGGTTAATGATGGATATTATGGTGTTCTTCTCGGAGTGGTAGAACTAGATTATGGAGAGGGCATGATAGCATACCTGTTCAAGTGCAGATGGTTTGATACTAGCCATGGAATTCAATTAGAAGATGATTATGGACTGTTTTCCATTAAGTTTCTACTACTTGGTATAAAGTGATATATTTATTTTTGCATCATCGTCAAAAACGGTGTATTATGTGGACGACTTTGGTCAAGAAAGGGACATACTTGACCATGTGGCTATGAGGAACATATACAGTGCTGCTACATTGGGACAAATAGGAGATAATGATGAATATGAGACATATTAAGACCAAATGCAACCAATATTCCATGATCTTCCACAATTCTTTTGAATAATATTTTCGAAGGTCGAGTGGTTCAACTACAAAGTGATGCACATGGCCTTACTGATGTAGATGCAGATGAATTACTTAATTCTAATGAAGATGAAGGAGAAGAATTGAGACACGTGTTGCCAGTTATTAATTCCAACACCGAGACCAACTCTAGTGATGATTCTGATTTATGAGCCTTAATGAGAAGAGATGTAATATGTCAATTAGAAATTTTATTTAAAAAAATGGCTTAGCCGATGATAGGATAAAAGTTCGTCGGCTATAGTTAATTTAGAAAAAATTATTGTCGACGACAAAGAGAATGATCGTCGGCTAAAGTTAATTAAATAAATAGTTGATACGATCATGTCGATGCACACGGACCGTGTCAATGCACACGGCCCGTGTCAATGCAAATCCATAAATGTTAATTGCTCCTGACTGACGACACGGCAGAAGACACAGACGTGTTCAAACTAATTCAAAAAAAATATAGACTTTAGCCAACGACTAATGGGCTGGTCGTCGGCTAAATTTAAAAGAAATTTTTATGTATATGTAATATATGTTGTTAATGAATGAATAACTAACACAACTCTGGCAGAGATCCAAACCATGAACAAAAGGCCCGGGTTCGAGTCCTGCTGCCACTGAGCTGTTATTTTTTTAGTAACTTTGGCCGACGACATTAATGTCGTTCGGCAAGACCTTAGTCGAAAACCATCGTCGGCCAAACCCAACTTATAAAAGTGCTACCAATTGGTTGAAACCCTCATTCTCTCAAAAATTTCCCTACTTTCATTCTTTCCCTCCCATAAAATCCTGGCCAAAACCCATAGTCGCCTTGCACTACCGCCACCCCGCACCCACCAGACCGAGCCACCCGCAACCCTCCCCGCCCACAACCCCCATCCCTCGCAATCCCCGTTGCCCGCAACCCCCAACCTCTACAACACCCGCAACCCCCACCGCCGGTCGAAAGGCAATTTCACTTTTTTTTTCGGTTTTTGAGCAGTTTCTGAGTAAACATTTGCATCTTTTTATGGCCTGGCCAAAGAGTCCCATTTAAGTAAAGTTGATGGAGTATCGACATTCAAATTGCATAATAGAAGAAAGTTGATACATCTGTTAACGGATCTGGATTAAGAGAACTTCCAATATGCTAGTAATTCTCCTTGGCACCGAACTATACTTATACCAAGAAACACTAGCATTGAGGAATCGAATTGGATTTACTTATTTTACAGTAGAGTCCCACAATGTTGAGATCTTTAGTGAAACTTTAGCAAATCAATGAGCCACATTACGTTTCCCAAAAAGCATGGTTGGTGGAAAAGCGTGGTTGGTGGAAAGCGATAACAATAATAAATAATAATATGATATGTTTATGATGAATTTTCAGTTTTATTTGGCCTGTTTAAACTCCTAGATATCTTTTGGCACCTTTATTTTTGTGAAGTCGCTACTTTATTAGTTTGATGTTGACTTGGGATTATTTCCATTGTGATATTAATTAAAATGCTTTTGGTACTTGGAGTTGTTGGTTACAGTATACAATATAAACAACTCAGAAGGGTGGGGTTAATAAGTTGTATCCTTTTTCGAAGTTTTTTTCATAGTGGAAGTCTAAAATTAAGTTGTTGTAAATACAACAACTGAATGGTCTCCTATTAGCTTGGTGCTCACAGGGTTTTCAAGATACGTATACTAAAGGTACACATGTATTAAGAAAATAGTAAATGTTGTAAGTAAAGACATATAGTCTAATGTGGTTCAAGGTAAACCCCTCCATGTCCACAGGTCATCCACATAGGAGTAAATAGTTTATTAAAATCAAGGCATACACAACTGTATGATTTTAACTAAACTCATCGCCGTATCATTCACACAAATTGATACAGCCGACAGTAGCTTTGGCTGTTCAAACAGGCTGGCTTGGGCTTCTTCAACTTGCTTCTTCTCATACAGATTGAAGCTTCTTCCTTAACAGTATTCGTCCCGCATAGGTCAAAAATAGCTTTGCTTAGTCCGCACAGGGCTAAGTATCTCAACAGTAAGTATTGGGTATCACGAGTTCGAATAGCAGTTATAGGCTTGATAAGATTTTGTTGTTGATGTGATGTTCGTGTTGAGGACTTGTATATTTATTCACTTCAGATGTTGCTCTATGCTTCAACAAATATAATGCTCTTGTAAGCTTGATGTTCAGATTGTTGTTCATGTGTAAATCTGTAAGTTCACAATGTCTTCTTGCTTGGGGCTATTTATAATCTTGGAAATAGATCTGTTATAAATGTAGTCGTTGGCCGATTGGTGAGATTAAGACTGCTCTGATTGGAGGCTCCATAATGTTTGAATTAAAGGTGATTCGCATTTAATGCTTCAAACATTCTCTTTTACCCGCATTAAATGCTCTTCTGTCGGTAGTCTCTTCGGCCGCATTAAATGTCGTCCTATCAGCATTAAATGCTACTTTAACCGCGAATACTTTATGAATAAATAATATTTGTTTCACAACGATTTAAAGCTTCTTTTCAATGCTCTTGGTTTTGTGTTTTAATTTTCTTAAGTAAAACGCCTACATCATTGTTTGCTGTAGCCAACGTCTCATCGTGCTGTATCTAGAATGCTAAGCTGTAGGATTTGACTCTTGGCTCGCTGTATGATCTTGCGGTGTATGGACAGGCTATATGGATAGGTTTGAATGAACATGATGTATAAACAGGCTCTACGAACATGTTGTGTGTAGCATTTATCAAAACACCAGGAGGATTTTTCCCAGTAATTTCCCCCTTTTTAATAATGCCAAAACTTCTAACAATATGAGACTGTCTTCAAGTCTTCTATCGAATGATCTGATCTTCGAGACTTACTCTAAAAATTTGAACAGCTCACAGGCGAGTTCTAAAATTATAAATCCTACAGGACTAAGTGTATTATAACTTAAATTATGATTGTCTCATAGGCAGAATCTTACAGGAAGTAATCCCATTTGACTACAACATAATCTATGAACTGTTCGCAGACAAGTTCTTACTATTTGAGACTTATTAAGGTTTTATACTTAGTAAATATTTCAATATAATTCATAATCAATGTAACACCCCCGATATATTCAGGAATATTACAGCGCCGTAAATCCTTTACATAAGGATTTACAAGGCTGAAGAATTGAACAGACATTAAAAGGTACTAACGAATGGAATTAATGGAATTACGATACAACAGTTCTGACCAAATACAAAAATAATACAATTGTTCAACAGAACTCAATAATACATCACCAACTTCAAATTCAACGTAAATGACTTCGTACTCGAGTACTTATTGAAATAACCAACGAAGGGGTTAGCACAACGATGCTAGTACAAGTACCACAACATATTATTCATATCTCACGAAGAATAATAACGTAAACAACAAAAATACCAACGAGTCTTCTTTTACGAGAAACTCATAAAGGACATACACAACTGATAATCACAACATGATATCATAACATTCTCATGGTAATTCCGTCGATCCAGCGTTCACTGCCTAGAACCCACGATGATCCCGTCAGACCAACCCGTGGTGGAAAAACCCGTCCGATGATCCAGCGCACGCTAGCATAGATCCCCCGATAATCCCGTCGGACCAACACGAGGTGGACATACAACAACGATATACATGCATGACAATATGTATAACATCAATACATAAAACAAATAAAGTACTTGCCTCGATTTGAAGACAAGAAGACTACTTCCACGAAAACGAACACTCGAAGGTCGTCCTCCTCAATCAATCACGTAACAAGATCAAACCTTAACAAAAGAAATGATATAGGATTTATTTCACGTCGTACGAATGTTTAACAATTCGATTTACGGCCAAAAGTTCATAAAATGTAATCTGCCTGAACTGCTTAGCGCACGCTAAGTACTCTGTGTAGCGTGCGTTAAGTCTGCTCAATAGCGCACGCAAACAACAAAGCATAGCGTACGCTAACTATGTTTGGTCAGTACTTCACTGATCAGTCGACTGACTCGTCTGATGGCCTAGCGTACGTTACGTACCAAACGTAGCGTATGCTAACTCGTGCTCGATAGCGCACGTTAATCTTCATAGCTTAGCGTGCGCTATCTATGCATGGCAGTTTACTGCTGGGCAGTAAACTGTTCTCATCATGATCAAAACAACGAAATCTTCCGTGATAATTCATGTTACCTCCATGAATATCATGTTCATACTCTTATGAATGATTTTACGGATAATAACAACTTTGGATTCAGGGATATGTATACCATTATAAAACCATATTCCATTTCGACTACAAATCTTCATACGACAATTCGAAAGGCTTAACGGTTGATATCAACACCTTATATCCATCGAAATTATCATGTTGTAGTTGTTTAACATTCCATCTATACTAGATAAATCCTTCCATGATCAATCCCTTAGATTTATCTAACAATAATGATGTTAAAGTCAAGTCCATGATCGTTATGAAGTCATCTACTAGATTCGGATTTACCAATGATAGAAGCTTCCTTTACTTGTTCAATGTAATAATATTCGAATCATGATGGTAGGTGGTCGCTGGCGAGAGATATCACCAATGATACTACTTACACCCCTCTCTTGACTCTGAGGTGGCGGCGGAGGAGCCTGTTGATTTTGATTAGCTGAATTATGCATCGTCTCCATTAGTTGTGCCATCTGAGTCATTTGGGCCATCATGCCCTGCATAAAAGCGAGTGGATCAACCCGAACACCTTCTGACTGAGTTGTGCCCCGGGTACGACTCACCGATAGTGAATGATCACGTCCAGGTGAATGAGTGGCAGCGTCGCTGCTCGATGAATTATCATTATTTCTCGAGTTCGCACGTGTATTCACACGAGATCTCGGGATTCGGCCCGCACCACGTCCTCGTCCTCCGCGTCCTCTTCTTGCTCTCTCCATACTGAAGTAGGAAAGTCACATGATGATTATATTCCCCGCATGAATATCACGTTATGATTATGACATGAGATGATGAAAATGAGCATACACGCTCTAACACAGTGATTACATGAATGATTAACTGAGGTGACATGATTATCTGATGAAATTATTGAAATGATTATCTTAAACAAGTTAACAAGATTAATGATATGATCTTCCAGATCAACAACTGAGTAATGAAATGAATTGAGTGATTAATGAGTTAAAATGACCGTCCCGGTCAAAATGAAAATGATGTTTGAGGATTGTTAACTGATGAATTATGAATGAATGATTATTGCCATAAATTATACCATGGCGTTAGAAGTCTTACAGTTCTTTCAGTCTGATTGGCTCGGCATCTGCACAGGTCACACGTGATGCGAAAGTCCAATGATACTAGTCCGATGACGATGATTTCAAGTGAGACATGACTCGGAAGGTAGTATTCAAAACCACGCTCCGATACCAACTCTGTAACACCCCAAACTAGGCGGATATTACAGTGCCGTGGACCCCCGACTGGAACCCACTAGGCGAATGAAAATGAATGAATTACACAGGGTAAATGTAGTACCGAACCACATTACAACAATAATTACTCCGATGAGGAGTTTCATACAACACATCCAGGATAATACAGAATACATGTATATTTTATATGGAGATAAAATATACAACACTGAGTGAAATGAGTATTCAAACGGAATGTCTGCAGTGGAATAAATGAAGGAAACATAAATGACTGAAAAGACTGGGGCCCCCTTCTAGTATCATTGGGACTCCTCGCCATCAACGTGCTCTCCCCGTGCTTTTGCCTTGCCATGACCTGAAAAATAATATCCCCAAACGGGGTCAGTTACACAGAACAACAATCCTCAAGAGTTGAATAAACACAATCATATATATGTTGTATAAACCACAAGTTCGATCAAAATGAATCGGTTAGATTATAACCCAATCTTGTTGAAAACATACGCAATCAAACATGCTGTATGAATCAACTAACAGTACGGCTCAAAGGGTGGCGCCACACTACGCCCGGGATGGAAATGTGTCCGTGCACAAGCCACCAACGAGTATCGATCGAATACACGTGTGGTCTTGTACCTAATCAGTCTCACGAAGCAATCGACTCGTGTGCACAGTCCAATGTGAGGCCAACAACCAACACACGACTTAAATGTGCCCGACATGAAAATCCTACACATACCAACCGGCACACCAGTGTGACCCGGAATGCCACGATATAACAAAAGTGACATCAAAAATGAATAATGACTCACCGAGATGGAATGATAGTGAAATGAATGACAGCTCAATGAAATGATTAGAACTGTTGTTCCTTGTGACTGAAGTGATTAATTGACAATGACAAGTTTTGCTACGGTTAACACAATGATGAATGAGTTATGATTATGAATGAACAACAACAAAAGGAATGAATATCCTTTTAACCGAGTAAGAATTAACTTACACAACACCGGTAGCAATTATCCTTCCACGAACAACGTCCTAATTGAGATATCGGTCGCTCGAACAACCTTGAATAATACAATTACCAACAATCTGTTCAATATACGAATCAAACACGAATATAACGAACTCAAAACGTCGATATGATTAAACCAAGTTCATTGGGGCATTATATCGAACACTTTGTGGCCAAACTTCGATTGTTTAAAACCAAACCTCAAAAATGCCAACATCAAATCCCCAAGAAGTGTTTCAAACCAACAAAACATCTTCAATACGATCAATGATCCATTATGAATATCAAAAATCTTGATTACAACAACGATTAATCGAAAACCCCCAAATCCAACACAATATTCAAAGTGTTCTTGAATAATCTTTCAATAATCCGATGAAGAATAAAACATGTCCATAATCATGCGTATATCACTTCATACAACATGATCCTAACATCCAAAACATCATATCTCAATACAAAATCGAAATCCAAGAGGTTTGATGAATATTAACTTTGAAGATCCAAGTACTTTAATCCGATGAAATCGCGTTAGATCGACAATCCGAGCTTCACAACCGAATGAAAATGGTTAAAAATGAATACCCAAGTGATTGATGATAAAGATTTTCCCCTCAAGCTCGCTCTCTCATATGAAGGTGAAGAAAATGGAAGAAATGAGCTGAACACGCTCAGAAAAACGTAATTATAGAGTTGACTGCCCTGTGTGCCGCGACCCAGCCAAAGTGTGCCGCGGCACAGGGCCAAATCTGCCCCCAGTGGTCGGCACCATGCCGCGTCCCGGACGAGTGTGCCGCGGCAATGACTCGGCAGTGTGCCGCGGCCCCGTCGGCATGTGCCGCGACACAAGGTATAGAAAGGTTTGGCCGAAAATGCAACACGAGTGTGCCGCGGCCCGGACAGGTGTGCCGCGGCAGTGACTCTGCAGTGTGTCGCGGCCCTGCGGGCAGTGACTCGGCAGTGTGCCGCGGCCTTGCCGGCATGTGCCGCGGCACAAGGTACAGAGTGCTCGGCCAAAAACTGGAAAATGTGTGTGCCGCGGCGCACACTCCTTGTGCCGCGGCCCACACCCCCTTGGGTCCTAAAATGATGAAAAATGACCCGGGAAGGGAATAAAAGCAATAGGAATTGATATTTGGGAACCAATAACATGAAATGGAAGTACGGAAACCCCAAAATGGTGGTTCCAGGTAATGATTACAAGGGTTCGCCCAACAAAAACACGATTTGAACAGTGAAGAGATTTGAAATGACATGAATTCCAACGTCAACAATGACTAATGAATCAATTACAACGATCAAGATAATACTCTTGTCTCGATTGCCGAATAAGGTTGAAACAATGAACAATACCGATACACAACTCGAAGTTATTCCGAACGGTGAACATGGACGAATGATTATTAACAAGTGAAAGATTACATAGTGACAATTACCGAATGAAATTACAGAATGATAATGACTGAATTACAATCGGGTATTACAGTAGTGATGGTTTCACCACTTTTTTCGGGATTAGATCCACAGAAAATGCAGATACTTGAAAATTTAAGATCAGGGGTTACTTCCATCTCTTTTTCTTTCTTTCTTTTGTGTTTGCTAGAAATATTTGAGGTGTAAAGTGACGAAAAAAATGATAATATTTATAGAATTAGAAATTGAGGGTGAAACATTATTTAAATTAACTTATTAGGGGGAATTATAAAAACAATAATAGTAATTTTAACTTATTCGGCGAAAAAGTAAACGCGTTAATTGCGCTTCACGTATTCGGTAGAACATTGAATGCATTTATTGCATGTCACTATTTTTTTATTTGGAAAGAGAAACTTTAATGGAAATGACAAAATTGAAAAGTAAACGCTCATGTGAATGTATAGTAGTCGTGATTGTGACACAGCTTCCTCTAATTTTATGTTCAGAAACGACTTCAATACCTTTTATGAGTCGGGATGAGCTTCCATCTAATTTTCTTATAAATTGGTAAACAGTGTCCTTTACCATCAGATTCTCGAGATGTTGTTCATATTTAAATATAAATCTCTTTCAAACAAAGAATTTCATGTTGCACATACCCACTAGACTGCGTTTCAAGAGTCATTACAACACTATCGAATGATTCCTTATTCAGGCCATCCTTAATGAACTTGATTTTGTCTTCTCTGATTGTGCAAGGAATTCCTAAAGATCTACATTTCAAATAGCAATCCCAACGAGCGCATTTATAACAAATTCCCATTTTCTTCACTCGTCGTTTTTTTTTCAAATATGAACTTTTCCAAGCCCTGATAAGAATTTAGTGGGCGCTTTTGTGAATTCACCTCCTATTCTTACCTTGACTTCAATTATGAATCGAACATCATAAGGTATGCCTTTATGCATTATCAATCTCTAACCAAAATTCTCCACAAGACTACCAAATACGAGTGGACTGAGGCATGTCAAAGAGCTTCGACGAACTCAAGTGGCGGTTGATGAGTGCTCCAATGTTAATGCTTCCTCAAGGTACGGGCAACTTTGTCATCTATAGCGACACTTCTAAACAAGGACTGGGTTGCATTCTAATGCAACACGGTAAGGTCATCGCATACGCGTCGCTCCCATTGAAACCTTACGAAGTCAACTACCCCACTCATGACTTAGAACTTGCTGGTGAGATCTATGCTTTGAAGATTTGGAGACATTAATTATATGGTTCCACGTGCCAAATCTTCATGGATCACAAAAGTCTCAAGTACATCTTCACGCAGAAGGAGTTAAATATAATACCCGGTTGTAACTCATTCATTTTCATTCAGTAATTATCAGTCTGTAATTGTCACTCAGTGTATTTTCACTCAATTATAATCATTCATCAATCATGTTCATTCACCGTGTTCACCGTTCGTATAAACTTCGAGTTGAGTATCGTTATTGTTCATCGTTTCAACTTTCCTCATATGAGTTCGACTTTGTTAGATCACCATTAATTTTTGGTAACTCCAAAAATTCTAAATCTTTGCAATATTATAGAGCATCGAGTTAGCTTTCCAATGGTTCAAACGGTGAGTCAATCGGAGTCCGGACGAGAGAGTTATGGTCGTTTTAGCTCAACCGCTCATTGGCCGATCACTGCCGAACGCACTCGGCCGTGTCGTCCGACACGGCCCGTGCCGTACTCGTCCGGAAAGTGCCGAAGTGTCTGCCTCAGGACCCGACCGTGTCGTCTGGCACGGCCGAGTCGAACCCTTCCGGATAAGCCAGAATCGACTGCCGAGCACGCCCGACCGTGTCGCCTGGCACGGTCGAGTCATGCCGAGTCATTTGTCGGACGGAGTCATTGTCGGGAGGCCCTCCGCGCCGCGACCGTGTCAAGCGGGACACGGTCGAGTCACTGTCGGCGGTATCGTCCGGTGCAGCGACACGCGTGCCGATCGGCACGGGCCGTGTCCGGCAGCGATCAACCCCTATAAATTCATTTTTTTCATCATTTCAGCCCATTTTCTGCATTTTCTTCACCTTCAACCGAGAGATAAGGCTTGAGGGAGGGTTTTTCCTTCACAAATCATTTGGGTGTTTGATTTTCTTCATCTCCTTTCGATCGTGAAGCCCGGATAATCAATCTAACGCATATTCTTTGGATTGAAGCACTTGGATCATCAAGAGGTAATTCCTTCAACACTTTGGACTTCGATTTTGTGTTGAAATAGGATGTTTTGGACGTTATAATCATGATATATGAAGGGATATGTATATGATTATGAGTTTGTATAAGGATTCATTGGATTATTGAGGGATTATTCAAGAACACTTTGGAAATCGAATTGGAATTGGGGATTTTCGACTAATTGTTGTTATGATCACGTTTTCGGATAATCATAACGGATTATTGATCGTATTGGAGATGTTTTGTTGATTTGAAACACTTCTTGGGGATTTGAAGTTGATATTATTGAGGTTTAGTTGTATACAATCAAAGTTGGCCTCAAAGTGTTCGATATAATGCCCGATGAACTTGGTTTAATCGTATCGACGTCTTGAGTTCGTTTTATTAGTTTTTAATTCGTTATTAATCGGATTGTTGGTAATTGTAATGAATTAAGGTTGTTCGAGCGATCGGTATCTTGGTTAGGTCGTTGTTCGTGGACGGACATTCTTCATTGTTGTTGTGTAAGTTAAATCTTACTCGGTTAAAAGGATACTCATTCCTTTCGTTGTTGATTGTTCATAATCATAATTCATTCATCATAATTATAATCATTTTGAGATTTGTAATTGTCGAATAATAATTTCATTCACGAGGAACAGCGGTTCCAAATCATTTCATTGGATTATCTATCACGTCACTATTACTTTCATAACGGGGAGTCCTGTTATCCTTGTCTACTTAATTATTCATTGACGTTCATTATGGTCATTCGTTCATGTGACCTTCAGGTTCATATTGCGTGGCGGGTGTGTCTGTGTGGAATTTTTAGTCGGGCACACGATGGTTATTGTATACGGTTCAACGATACATTAGACCGTGCACACGAGTCATATTGTCTCGTGAGACTAAATAGGTACACGGACGGGTGTTGTACACTTGCACTGAGAACATTACGGGCGTACTATGGTACTCCTCTTCAGCGTAATTCATAATTAAGAATATTTCATATCTTCAGTTAATTCATGATTGTGTAATTTCAACCCTTGAGGATTGTTGTTCTTTGTAACTGACCCCGTTTGGGGGATTTTGTTTTTCAGGTCACGGCAAGGCAAACGCACGGGAATAGCATGTTGATGTCGAGGAGTCCTAGTGATACTAGTAGGGGGCCCCGATCTTTCAGTTATTCATGTTATTGTCCTTTATTTTCCGCTGCAAACTTTCATTTGAATACTCCGTTTCATTCAGTGTTGTGTATTTTATCTTCATATAAAATACACTAGTATTCGGTATTATCCTGGTGTGTTGTAACTAAACTCCTCATCGGAGTAATTATTGTTGTAATGTAGTTCGGTACTACATTTATCTTGTGTAATTCATTCATTTTCATTTGCCTGGTGGGTCCCAGTTGGGGATCTACGGCACTGTAATATCCGCCTAGTTTGGGGTGTTACATTAAACATGAGGCATAGGAGGTGGTTGGAACTCATCAATGATTACGACGCGGATATCCAATATCACCCAGGGAAGGAAAATGTGGTAGCTGACGCTCTTAGCGAAAAGACCACCAGGAGCACATATTAGGTAGATTGACATCACAAGTGGAGCTGCAACGTGAGCTAACAAATAAGAACATTAGGTCTATATTCGAGAAAAACAAGGACAACTGTGCACCATCAACCTACGATTATCATTGCTAGAATTCTTTAGGGGCAAGTTAAGCCCACGTTTCATCAGACCTTTTGAATGCGTTGGAGACTTAGCTTATCGCTTAGCTCTATCATTATATCTATAATGACTCCATAACGACTTTCACGTATCACAATTGAGGCATTATGTTCACAGTCCCAGTCACAAGTTAAATCACGAAATTTTAGATATTTCCAAGGATACTACTTTCGAGGAGATACTAGTTGCCATTTTATATTATCGCATAAAGAAATTAAGGAATAAATCTATTCCTCTAGTTAAAGTCCAGTGGTCACACCATGGAAATGAAGAAGCCACTTGAGAAACTAAAGAAGCAATGTGTAACTGGTACCCCGAGTTGTTCCAAACATAAGTTTCGGGTCGAAACTTAATTTTTAGAGGGAGAGTATTTAATACTCATATTGTTATCATTTTAAGAATGGAGAAGATAATTTTTAAAGATGCAGTATGATCATATGCTTGGTGTATTTACTGCTATCAATGTTATACTTGATGTCTTTGCTATTTATTAGCTCCGCGAATGACGCAATGTGATAATATGCTTGGTGTATTTACTGCTATCAATGTTATACTTGATGTTTTTGCTATTTAAGTGATAATTGATGAGCTTATTATTGATGTTGTACTTGATATTTTAAAGGAATCGAATAGCATTATCCATTAATCGTTGGAAAATCCACGATAGAACCCGACGGTGCGCAACGTCGTGTTCTCCAGTAGGATTTTTCAGCGAATATTGGGAAATGTACTCGAGAATGACTTAATGATTATAACATCCTTCCAAGTTTCGGGACGAAACTTATTTTTAGAGGTGGAGTATGTAAAATCCCAATATTTTACATTATATAAAATATAAAGTAAATACTATTATATGACAATAATTAGTGAAATTATTTATAAAAGTGATATCTTGATTTAAATGAATTATTCTAATACATAATAAATTTTAAAATATATATTTGGACATTTTTTGGGAAGTATCGTGGACAAGTATCAACTTTGAAAAATCACCAAGGATTTTTGAGAAGTTAAAAAAATTCTAAAAATTAACAATGTTGTAGAGAATTTAGTTAGCTTTCCAATGGTTCAAACAGCGAGTCAATCGGAGTCAGAACGAAAAAGTTATGATCGATTTAGTGGAGACTGCCAACTGCCGAGCACCAGGAATCTTCCGTGCGGGACCTACGCACGTGGCTCGGTCGGGGCTGCCGATAGTGACTCGCTAGGGCCCGCACACGTGGATCGGCCATGGCTGCCAGTAGTGACTCGGTAGGGCCCGCGCACGTGGCTCGGCCAGTGCTGTGTAACGTAGGGCGGCTGTGTCAAATTGACTGGGCACCTGTTTTGTGCCCTATAAATACAGCCTTTTTCTAGTTCATTTATACTCACAACTTATGTAACTATATACAGAAACTTAATATTTATAAACATACATCTTTATATTTCCGAGAAGAGTCCGTTCTGCCGAAGATACGGGATCATTTTCCGGCAAGTCAGACCAGCTTTCCTGACATACTGACTGGAACCTGTCCGATTGAAATCCCCAGTGAATTTCTGAAATCCAGATCAAGGTGCTATCTTTGAGTTCGATTATCTATCAATACATAAGTGATTTTGATATCTTATTTGTGCGTTTTGTATATAAAATACATAACTAAAATATTAAATTTTGAAATCTCATATTAGACGTCATTTAGATATGTAAAAATGAGTGATTATGGACAAGTCAAGGCTGATTTTAACTGCAGAAACATAACTTAAATCGCGAATAACTTTCGATCCGTAAATCATTCTTCGATTCCGGTTCATGCGGTTTTCTCTTGAAGTATTTATATATATTTAGTTATTTTTGTTTTGATTTTTGGAAATAATAAAATTTCCAACTCCGTTTCCGTGTTAATTAAACTTAAAAAAAAATTAATGATAATAGACATTATGAACAATCGAACTACGTAGCTGCCCATATGACGTACTTAAATTTTTAACGGCAATTTTAAGTATCATTATATATATATATATATATATATATATATATATATATATATATATATATATATTAAATTATAAAATAATTAAACTGGAATAAATAAATTTATGTTCTTATATAAAATATCCAGAATTATTCTAAGGAATATTTGAAATAGACGAAATGGATTTCTATTTCAACTCAAGTTATTAAGTATTAACTTTGGAAATATTTGAGATTAATAAATTGAAATCATTCTCGATGATACTTTGTTAAATAAATTATAAGGACTATTGTTTGATTTATTACAGCATAAGTAATAGTTAAATTATAAATTGTTGAAAATATTTTTAAATTATTCAAGGATGATATCTAAGAACTATTTACCAATGCATTTAATTTTTAGACGATGATTTTGTTGAAATATAAAATAAAGGGCGAGCCATGAAATTAAATTGAGACGTCTTAACAAAATGCTAATAGCATATTATTATTAGGAGATCAATACCTTATCTAGGAGCGGACGGCCGAACTCTCGAGATTTAATTGGAATCATCTTATCGACGACTCACAAGGCAAGTTCGTTCAACTTGCTCGGCCCTAGCATTATTGCAATTTTATGTGTTCATTGTGTATTGATTATGTTGTGTCAATTGTGATGCTTGAATCTGTGTATTATGTGATGAAAGTGAAGAGATGCAAAGTTATGCCGTTCCAGTGGGAACAAAGAGAAATTTATAACGAACGTTCATTCCGCACCCGGATATTGGGGGTGTGCACCCGGATATTGGGGGTGGTAGAAATTGCACTATCCGGATATTGGGGATAGGTGCTTATGTGTTATTGTATGTATATGTGATTGTGTTGTTAGCTGATACTTTTGGAACTGCAAAATTCGTACATATGAGCATATTTTTGTAATGTGTTATGACTGACCCGGGTATGGGCTGGTATTGTTATACTTGCCAGTTGCAGGAACTTCAGAAATACAGGCTTGGGAATGCGAAGGGACAGTGCATGCTTGAGAACGGCGACTGGATAGAGTTAAATTTTCCTTGGCAATTATTTCGTAAATAAAGAGAATGTATTAAATTTTAAAATTGTGTGTACTTCAACTTTCCTGTTCATATGATGAAAATTTATTATCAATTCCAATATTAATATTTTTACCAAAAGTTCTTGTGAGGTAAAAAAGAATAACCTAGCTTGGTGGGTCCCATGAGGGATCCACAGCGCTGTAGCTACCCAAGATTTTGGGGATGTTACAAAGATACTATTTACATTTTCAGCGAAGATAATTTTATTTTATGGTTCCTCTCTGGTACGTACAACTATATTTAAAAGTTCGATTTCCAGTCATAACCAATTATATATGACTGTTTGCCGAGTGATAAATTGAAAAGACCAATATTCTAAAATATCACTGTACTACAGTTGGCTATATCAATCTGTGTGAATAATGTAGCAGTCTATTTTGTTAAAACCATACAGTTGCGTAAGTCTTGATTTTAATAATCTTTCTACTCCTGTGTGGAGGACCTGTGGACGTAGAGGGTTTACCTTGAACCCTATTAAACTTGTGTGTTATTACTTTTCGTACGTATTTTTTTCATACTGTCTGTGATTTTTAGTTTACTTGCTTTGAAAATACTGTAAGCACCAAGCTACAAGAGACTATCAAGTTGTTGTACTTACAGCAACTTAGTCTAAGACTTCCGCTACAAAATCTAACTTTGAAAAATAATACAACTTATTCAACCCCTCTTTTGAGCTCTAAGATAATATATTGTGACCAACAAGGGGTAAAAGACCTGCAGCTTCTTTGTTGTAGCCAACAGTCTTCTTGTTGTACTCTGGAACTTCTGTAGGATTTAAATTCTTGAGCGCTGTATGAAGTTCCGCTGTTTCTCCGAATCCCATTCAATGGGATCCTCTTCATAATTAGGATCCTCCTCATAATCCCATTCAATAGGATCCTCCTCATAATCCCATTCAATGGGATCCAGAGAGGTCATGTCTTCATACATAGGATCCCAAGTATCGGGATCTAGCAAAACTTCAATTCTTTCGAAACTACTCATTTTCAAATGATATCCACAGTGTTCACAAATATTCATTCTTGATAAGAAAAGGCTCTTATAATTTAATTTCTCACAAGTTTCGCACATAACACACAAATGATTGAAATTTTTAGTTGCACAGGGATCATCAGAGTTTTCGCTTAGAGTTAAAGCACTACTTTACCCATCAAGATCATCAGAGTTTTCGCTTAGAGTTAAATTATGATTCTCCGAGTGGGTTCGTACCCAACTATGAATGTTTTTAGCTCTATCTTTTCTATTCAGATCTTCACTTTCACTATTATTTTCAATTGGACACAGATTGTCCGTTGATTTATTTATACCATACCTACGTTTTAACTCCTTCTTAAACAACATCAAATTAAAGCACCATCTTTCCATATAGTTTTTTTGCTCCTATTTGCATAAAAATACAATAGACGAATAGTCATTCGATTCACAATTCTTTTTTATTTGAATATTTTATTTCCTATCAGACTAAGCATATAAATTAAATCACTACTATATAAGTATAAGTAGGAAGTTAATTTTCTTTTGTTTGAATACATAGGGAAGACTTAACTATATATGAATATGATGAAATCCCCTTTGATTTTAAATTAAATATTTTTATATTGTAGATCCAAAACAATATAAAGATTTTAGTCTTAGATTTCTATTTAATCTATATCTAAATATATTTATCCAAAATACATGCAATAAAATCTTTGTATTTTGTATTCGGCTCAATCCTTTTATTAAAAGGATTGAGCCAAATTTAATTGAAATTCAATGAAGAGAATGAAGAGTAATTAATTGTTATCTTACTTATCCAAAGTATTGACTGCTTTAAACTCAAATTTGATCTCTTTCCATACCTCACAAGCAGCAGCTAGTTCAGGGCTCCATTTGCTAGCCTCACGTATAATTGCATTACCCTCAGCAGCAAGATCACGTCCTTCATTACGAGCTTGTACACATGCTTCTATAGCTACTCGATTAGCTACAACACCTGGTGCATTACCCCAAGGATGTCCTAAAGTTCCTCCGCCAAACTGTAGTACGGAATCATCCCCAAAGATTTCGGTCAGGGAAGGCATATGCCAAACGTGAATACCCCCTGAAGCCACAGGAACAACACCTGGTAGAGAAACCCAATCTTGAGTGAAATAAATACCGCGACTTCAATCTTTTTCAATAAAATCATCACGCAATAAATCAACAAAGCCCAAAGTATTGTCTCTTTCTCCTTCAAGTTTACCTACTACGGTCCCAGAGTGAATATGATCTCCACAGACATACGTAACGCTTTAGCTAGTACACGGAAATGTATACCATGGTTCTTCTGTCTATCAATAACTGCATGCATTGCACGGTGAATGTGAAGAAGTAAGCCATTATTACGGCAATAATGAGCCACGCTAGTATTTGCAGTGAATCCTCCTATTAAGTAGTCGTGCATTATAATAGGAACTCCCAATTCTATGGCAAAGACAGCTCTTTTTATCATTTCCTCGTACGTACCTGCAGTAGTATTCAAGTAATGGCCTTTGATTTCGCTTGTTTCAGCATGTGCTTTATAAATTGCTTCGGCACAAAATAAGGACAGACTGTAGGGTACATTAATGAAAATATTTGGGGTGTTATTATTCCTAATAGAGTCTTAAATATATTTTCTGTCAGAAAGAGCTAAACATGCACGGAGGAGATGGCTGTATTTAATTAAAGATTATGACCTGGGGATTCTTTATCACACAGGAAAAGCAAACATGGTAGATGATGAATTCAGCCGCAAACTGTGTCCATTCAAATGCTGGAGACGCTCACGACCCAGTCCAGAGTTCAACAAGAGTTGATTCATAGAGAAATTGAAGTATGGTTACAAAGAGTTCAAGGGCAACTATGTGTGATGGAACTAACTTCATCATTGACTGATGAAATCAAATCTAAGCAATTAGATGACCCTGTGATGATTGGTTACATGATGAAATGAGCAAGGGAAAGGCCCCATGCTTTGTAATCCATGAAGATGGATTTTTGAGATTTCAAAATCGACTTTCTGTCCCAGATGATGATGTTTTGAAGCAAACGATCATGAAAGAAGCCCATAGCACACCTTATTTGTAACACCCCCAGATTTAACCGGAAATATTACAGCGCCGTGAGCCCCGAGATGGAACCCACAAGGCTAAAAGAAATTTTCGCAAACATTTAAAAATGCCTAAGAGGCGAACGACAGTACTATCTTTAAAAACATTCAAAGACTTAGTAAAATTCGTTAATCAAAACCGTCGTAAAATCTCGTTTCAAAGGACAAGGCCTGAAATGCCAGAACTCAACAGTTTAAAAAACATACGTTAAGCTATATCTTACACGTACCGACAAAATAGTTTAGAAAACGGTTGCCAAAGTAACCAAAGTTACCAAATACCAAAAGGCTATTTAAAAACACTCACGCAGCGGAATAGACAAACAATTAAAAATGCTCTAGCAGCGGAATACAACAACTAATCAGGAAACTCAGTACACAATTATATGCCCTAGTCAGTATCCTCCGGGAAGCTCATCTCTCCACGACCGCTACAAGCTCGATATCCAAAGAACCTAAAAAGAAAGCCCACAACGGGGTCAGCCATAATATCCAACAATGATAACTGTCGCATCGCATTAATAACTACATACCAATGAGAATACAAAATAAGAATACGACCAATGTAATCTTATCATAGTAACTTTACTTACTCAAATAATTCTCATCAGAATAACCATTATCATATTTCGCATCTCGTACTCGATTAACCGATAAACTCGAACATAATACTGTATTGTACCTCAAATAATACTCAAGATTCTCCAACTATCATAACCAACTCACGATACGGAAATATACCAGTTCTGACCAATACAATCCATCGGATAGCATCATCAAATCCCAAGACGATAACCGATTGTCCATCAAAAGATGAATACTAAAGGAAATACGGAACATACCTCAAGATATGAACTGTCACAACGAAATCACGCCAGTCTAATCCAAGATCAGATCAACAACATACGGACACGGTCCTAACATAAGACCTACAAATGCATACTCATATGACAACGTCAATATGCTCACATAAATAACGACAATGTATACTTATGGCAAACCCATAATATACATATGCACAATAACAACACATAATAAAATCAATGATGCTAATCCACATGATTCCTTCAACACAATACCGGGTAATCCAACGATCCAGCGCCCTCAGTATAGATCCCCATGATGATCCCGTCGGACCAACGCATGGTGGAAAACCTGTCCAACAATCCAGCGCCCTCAGGATAGATCCCCATGATGATCCCATCGGACCAACGCATAGTGGACATCCGATCCAGCGCCCTCAGCATAGATCTCATGATCTCACAGGATCAACACAACATATAAATCACATGATCTCACAGGATCAACACAACATAACTAATACAATTATGCATACGCATATGCAACTCAGTATGTTCATCAACATGAACAACATATGAATCAAAACATGAACGACACTATCATGACACAACTAGGACGACTTCTTGTTCAGCAACATGAATGACAACCTGCACAATCAACGCTAAACTGAATCAAACTAAGATACTTGTCCCGAATCCTTCAACAGAAATCTCGATGTCAAATCATCACCAGCGATTATCCTCAATGCTCGGTGATCCAACGTACCACGAACTATAAATATTCATATCCTCATCTCTATCTAACGTAACCTTGACACCCGAATATGCCGATAACCAAGAAAAAGCATATACATTATGATTTAACTCCCAGAATCGGAAAGACAACACATAATCCAAATCTCCAGAATTTGCAGTAATAATCATTGATATATGCATTATAAACGAAATGAAACTGAAACCATTCATTAAACATTATAACTGAGCAAGTAATAACTTGCCTTGATACCGATACGACGATGATGAAACCACTACCGATCTCATTGACTTCGTCTACGAGCTCCTCAGCTCCCGGCCAAAGCGATTCACGAATGTACTCGAACACGACTGCAACATACGGTTATAATCACCGATCAATAATCTCAACCTATTGAAGTAATCAAATAGCAACGATTCGATAACAATCAATAACTAACATAGCCAACCAATCAAACTCAATGGGTCAACGATACCTCGATCATATATAAAACCAAATAATATACTCAAACCATTTTACGAACTCATATCCATCATATGAACCGAAATCCGGTAATTACTAATCAATATAACTGATCGACAAACTTAACGATTTCACAATATCTCGATTAGACACAAGTTCGAACCATTCCACTCAAACAATTACGAATTCATAACCAAAATACGATTACGGATACGAATGTAACGAAAATCATATTCAGTGATCAATCACAATCTTTCTGGATTCCAAATTGATATCATGATTCGTATTTCATCAAGAACATACGAATCCTACTACTACAATCAACGAACGTTTGATTTTCATATCTAAAGATACCGATAATTCAACCTACGATCATCTTGCTATGTTAAATTCATCAAGGAGTTCCTCAAGAACACTAAATGATTCAAAACCTTGTTCATAGCCATCCAAACAACGTAATTTGATATCCTCTAACATCTAAACAATCCTCATTCATGATTCAAGGTGTATATTATCATATTTTCCAATATATGATCCTCCTAACATCAAGAATCGAACAATTCTACCAAGAACATCAAGAACACTATGATTCTATAATCATAACCAAGACATAAACCATCATATCCTTCAACATATAGTTCATATAACCTCAAGAACCGTAACAACATCATAATCATCTTCATACGAAGCAAATACGGATAGCAATACCAAAAATCCGAAATCAAGATGTAGAGTTCATCAACATACCTCAAGAACATGAATAGCACAATCAAACTGTTCAAGAACCGTTGATATCTTCACATCCAAGCCTTTAATCCATGATTCAAGCTTATAATCAAGTTGGAAGAGGTTTATACTCACTAACACACTCATATGGATGAAGTTTGAAGGAGGAAATAGCTTGTCTCTCGTGGATAAATGAGAAGCCAATATTCATTTTATAAACTGCATTTTTCATTACGTACGTTACCTATACTCCATTACGTAAGTAAAAGGCTTAGTGTACGCTATACGTAAATCCTTAGCATACGCTAACGTCTGGCCAAAGCTCACTGACCTGTTTCGTTCACTTGCTTACGTACGTAATGTTTCCTCCATAACGTACGTAATACGTACATTGACTTGCTATAGTAAATGTCCAGTTAGCGTACGTTATACAATAATCATAGCGTATGCTAACTCAGCGTTGACTCACCCGTACACGTTCCTCGCCGAAAGCTGCCGACCGTGGGTCCCACCTGTCGTCCATAGCTTGAGCTATCTGATTCCCATTGTTACGTACGTAATACATTAGCCATAACATACGTAACACTATCAATTTAATGTACGTTAGCTCTGGAATTTAGCGTACGTAATGGCCTATATACTTAGCCAAAAATCCAACTGTTCCTGTTCGTCTCGACATACCGGATACGTTTACACATACTGAATACATATATCGAATCCAATACTATTCTCATATGATATACCCAATATCAAAAGTGCGATAACCTGATACACGATATCCTCAATTGTAACTGTCTACCAAATACGACAATTATACAAGTACAGTTGCCTTAGTCTTTCTATTATTTTATCCATACTGTACAGATTCCATCCTGTACAATATAACTCGGATAAAATAACATTAAAAAATCGCAGTAGAATTACAGGATATTACATTATTCAATTCACCCAGGCATCAGTAAGATGTATAAAGATCTGAAGTAAACTTTTTGGTGGATTAACATAAAGAATGAAGTAGCGGAATATGTCTTGAAGTGTTTAACTTGTAAACATGTTAAAATCGAGCATCAGTGACCAGCCAGAATGTTGAAGCCACTTCCCATTCCTGAATGGAAGTGGGAGGATATCTCGATGGAATTTATCACCAACATGCCGAAGACCAGGACTGGAATGAATATGATCTGGGGAACAATTGATAGTTTAACTAAGTCAACCCACTTTCTTGTATAAAGGATAGATGGGGACTGGAGAGATTAGCTCTAGTATTTATTGCAGAAATAGTTCGATTCCACGAAACACCGAAGACCATTATTTTAGATCAGGAGGGTCATTTTGTGTAGCATTTTTAGAAAGTGGTCCATAAAGCATTAGGAACTGCGTTGAGGTTTAGAATGGCTTACTATTCCCAAACCGATGGACAATGCAAGAGGACCATCCATACAGTAGAAGACATGTCGAGAGCATGTGTTGTAAATTGGTCGACTGATTGGGAAACTCACCTATCTTTAATTGAGTTCATCTACAATAATAGCTTCCACGCTTCGATTAAAATGGCACCTTTTGTAGCATTATACAGGAGAAAATGTAGGTCACCCTTGTGTTGCGATGATTCGTCTGATTAAATTATGACGAAACTAGAATTGATAATTCAGACTCAGGAGAAGATAACACTAATCTGGAGAAAGTAGTGACCTCCCAAAGTCATCAGAATTCTTATAGGGATGTGCACCGTCGTCCGTTAGAATTTGAAGTTGGGGACCATGTGCTTCAAAAAGTCTCTCATGCTCGTAGAGTTTTTCATTTCAAAAGGAAGGGAAAGTTGAGTCCAAGATATATCGGACTGTTCGAGATTCTCGAGAGAGTTGGAGAATTGGCATACAGATTGGCCATGCCTCCATCGATGAGTCATGTTCATAATTATTTCATGTATCGCACTTAAAGAAATACATAGCAGACCCCAGTCATATCATCGACTTAATCGAGATCGAAGTGGCTAATGATGGCACGTTCGAAGAGAAAGCGATCAAGATACTTGATAGTCAAATCAACCAATTGAGGAACAAACCAATCATGTTGGTTAAAGTACATTGGTCACGACACTAAATCAAAGAAGCAACCTGAGAGACATAAGAGAGTATAAAGACGAGATATCCAGAGTTATTTCTCTCTTAAGTTTCGGGAAGAAACTTTTTTTAGAGGGGAGTATGTAATACCCAGATAACTAGTCTGTATTTCTATCTATATTTAAATCATGCATTATATGATTATGTTGAATTATTATTTAAATATTATTTTCTTATATCCATATCCCAGTATTCATTATTGGATTTTGTAAGGGTTGATACTTCATGCATGTACCTGCGTGATACTAGCGTACGCTAATTGATAGATCTAGCGTACGCTAATGATCAAAGCTAACATCTGTTAAACAATTGCCTAACATACGTAAATAGTTAGGATCAGATAAGGCGTGGTTGTCGTGTAGCTGGATGTCGGATCTTGTAGGATTTTCTCGCATGCAGCTCGACAACTTTTGAAAAAAATAAGTCAACGACTATTAGCGTGCGCTACAAGATGTGAATAACGTGCGTTAAACCAACATGTAGCGTACGTAACACGGCTTAGCAACGTACACAAGATAGGGATATAAGGAGACAACGAGCTAGGAAGATTGCTAGCATGCACAATGTTTGTGCATTAGCGTGCGTTAAGTACCTAGCGTACGTTAACTCAGCCGATAGAATAAGCAAGGTTTAATTTTCTATTTAAAAACACCAACCCCTTTCATTTTTTTCATATGTGTTGTTCGAGCTCTGCACCTTTGATAGTCTTTCCAGCCTTATAACTTATATCAGCATCTCAACTTGATTTTGAAGATCGTAGGCATCTTGGATTAGTGTTCAAGCTTCCTATGTTGAGTTATAACGATCGTTTTCGTCGTGTACCTCCATATAATGTATGTTGATGCTATTCTAGCCCTGTGTTCATTTTTCTAGAACTATTATGAGCATACTTCTGAGGTTATTAGGCTTGTTGATGACTTAATAGACAACATCATGAATTAGGAAGCTAAAAGTGATTTAACTTAAGTTTTTCCATCATTTGGATGATTATAAGTTTGCATATGGTTATGTTGAATATTAAGATGAAGTTTTTAGAGACTTTCACATATCCTCATGACAATTTTGAAATGCTTCTAGACCAGATTGAAGATGTTTTTGTCTATGGTAGATGAATTTAAAAGGATGAATTTTAAGGTTTTTCATCAAGAATAAGATCATTTCTTCTAAGGGTTGATTCCAACTGAAAAATCTTCTTATATCGATTGTTAGAGCAAAGTGAATGTGTTGATGAGAAACATATTAAGACGTAGAACCCTTGTAGACAGAATTTCCTCATAGAAGAATTGAGTTTTATTAATTTCGTGAATTGAATCTAGAATCCCGATCTTACATCCCCTTGTAAGATGTTTAAGGAATCGTTCGTTATAATCATGTTCTTGATAGAGAACGGTCGAGTGGCTGAACCATAAATATTTGAGTTGATAATTACGGTTTGAGTATTGAATTGTTGATGATTATAATATTCTTGGATTTTGGAGACATCGTCAAATCATCCTCGTTATTACCATTCAATTCTCGTGATGTATGTTGAAATTCCGACTAAGTGTTCTTCGGATTGTTGAACCATCAAAATTGGTCATACTTCAAATCATGTATGATGAAAATGCTATTATTTGGCATCGAAGACATGCCTTTTTACCTTTACTGTCAAAACTGGCTAAAAATGACATTGTTCGTGGTCTATCAAAATTAAATTTTAGAAATGATCACATTTGTGAAGCATGTATTAAAGGTAAACATGTCAGGGGATTATTTAAACCTAAGATGGCAATTTCTACTAGTCGAATTCTCGAATTAATTCATATTGACTTCATAGGACCATCTCAGCATGCTAGTTTGATTGGTGAGCTTTATACTTTAGTTATTGGTTGATGATTTTTCTCGATTTACTTGGGTAAACTTTTTACAAATAAAAGTGATGCATTTAATGAATTTGTCAAGTGGTGTAAACTAATACAAAAAGAACAAGATTTACCAATTATCGCCATTAAAATTGATCATGATTGAGATTCGATTGAAATGCCTTTGAAGATTGGTGTGACAAGTATGGCATTGGACATAATTTTTCGGCACTTCGGACACCTCAACAAAATGGAGTTGTTGAGAGAAAAAATTTTACCCTAGAAGAAATGAGCCGAACAATGCTAAACGAGTTCTGGAACCCTCAGACAAAATAATCATCGGAACTAAATGGGTTCATAAAGTGAAGACATATGATAACGGTCTTCCGGTCAAAAAAAAATATAGACTAGTTGTTCAAGGGTACAACCAAGAGAAAGGACTATACTACAAAGAGACTTTTGCACCGATTGCTCATCTTGATGCTATTCGTCTTCTTTGTGCATTTACTTCATTTAAGAAAATCAAATGGATGTAAAAAGTGCCTTTCTGAATGGAATTATTCAAGAAGAAGTCTATGTCAAGCAACCACCGGGATTTGAGGATTATGATCATCCGTAATATGTATACAAGCTCCATAAAGCTCCCGATGGATTAAAATAGGCGCCGAGAGCATGGTATGAAAGACTAAGTGTAACACCCCAAACTAGATGGATATTATAGTGTTGTGAACCCCCGACTGGGACCCACCAGGCGAATGAAAATGAATGAATTAAATAATATTATTGTAGTACCAAACCACATTATATCATCAATTACTCCGACGAGGAGTTTCATTGCAACACACCCATGGTAAATACCGAATATATGTATATTTTATATGAAGATAAAATACACAACACTAAATGAAACGGAGTATCTAAATGGAAAACTGTAGCGGAAAATAAATGACGACAACATGAATGACTGAAAGGATTGGGGGCCCCTTACTAGTATCACTGGGACTCCTCGCCGTCAATGTTCTATTCCTGTGCTTTTGCCTTGCCGTGACCTGAAAACAAAATCCCCCAACGGGGTCAGTTACACAGAACAACAATCCTCAAGGGTTGAATATACACAATCATGATATATCTTTAGTTATGAAATATCCTTAGTTATGAATTTAAGCTGAAGAGGAGCATCATAGTACGCCCGTAATGTTCTGTGCAAGTGTACAAGACGAGTGCCCGAACACACCAGTCCTTGTACCTAATTAGTCTCACGAAGGTAAATGTTACCGTGTGTACAGTCCAATGTATCGGTGAACCCAATACATGACTATCGTGTGCTCGACTAAAAATTCAACACATCCGCACCCGGACATGCAATATGAACCCATAAGGTCATATGAACGAGAATGACCATAATGAATATCAATGAATAATAATCCGACAAAGTCAAGAATGACTCACCGAGATGAAAATTATAGTGAAGTGAATGATAGCTCAATCAAATGATTAGAACCGTCGTTCCATGTGAATGAAGTGATTATTCGACAATTACAAGTCTCAATACAGTTAATACATTATGAATGAGTTATGATTATGAATGAACAACAACGAAAGGAATGAATATCCTTTTAACCGAGTAAGAATTAACTTACACAACACCGGTGACAATTGTCCTTCCACGAACAAACGTCCTAAATGAGATGTTGGTCGCTCGAACAACCTTGAATAACACAATTACCAACAATCCGTTCAACATATGAATCAAACATGATGATAAATCACTCAAAACGTTGATACGACTAAACCAAGTTCATTGGGGCATTATATCAAACACGTTGTGACCAAACTTCGATTGTTTACTACCAAATCTTAACTATACCAATATCAAAACCCCAAGAAGTGTTCCAAACCAACAAAACATCTTCAATACAATCAAAAATCCAATATGAATGTCCAAATCCGTGATTACAACAACAACTAATCGAAAACCCTCAAATCCAACTCAATATTCAAAGTGTTCTTGAATAACCTTTCAATAATCTAATGAATATTCATACACACTCGATATCATACGTATATCTCTTCATACAACATGATTATAACGTCCAAAACATCATGTCTCAACACAAAATCGAAAACCAAGATGTTTGAAGAATATTACCTTTGAAGATCCAAATACTTTGATCCGATGAAATCGTGTTAAATCGACTATCCAAGCTTCCCAACGAATCAAGATGATGAAATCCGAACACACAAGTGATTGATGATGACAAAAATCTCCCTCAAGACTCTCTCTCTCGGACAAGATGAAGAAATGAGAGAAATGGCCTCAAAATCCCGTCTAAGTCCTATATAAACTGCCGAATGTTACGGCCGTAACTCGGCCTACTTACAGCCATAACATCCCAAGTCAACGGCCTTACGGCCGTAAACAACCATCTCGTACGGCCGTAACTCGGCTTCGTACAGAATCTGCCGACAGCCATACGGCCGTACCCACACCTTTCTTACGGGCGTAACTCGCCCTCGTCCAAACACCTGCCGACAGCCATACGGCCGTACCCGCACACCTTACGGGCGTAACTCGACCGATACGGCCATAACTGGCCAAACTTACGGGCGTATGAAGCCTTCGTCGAAACTGCCTGGGCACCCTGCTCGACACGTATGGCCGTAACCGGCCAAGCCTTACGGCCGTACCTACCTCAACTTACGGCCGTATGCCGCAACTCTTACGGCCGTAACCCCTCTTCGTCCGACAATTCCTGCAAACCACGAATACGTCTTACGACCGTAGCCTGCCTACCTTACGGTCGTATGTCTTTGGCCAAAACAACCTTAAGCCAACGAATGCATGTTACGGCCGTAATGCCTAAATAGTTACGGCCGTAACTTGCTGCTGGAAATGACGAAAATGCGACAACTCCGTTTACTCGCTACAAACGGTGAAAGATCTGACATACAATACTCATATGAATGTAATTAAATCCAATAACACGCGGTAGATGATACTTCCATCATAAGACTACCATTCACGATGATAATGATAATACTCTCATCTTGATCCACAAACGGAGATGAATGACGATCGGTAACTGATACACGGTTAAAAAATGCCAACGATGAACACAAATGAATGAATCATGAATGATGGAGTGATTATTAATGAGTGAAAATTACTAAGTAACAATTACTGACTGATAATTACTGAATGATATTTACTGAATGATAATGAATGAATTACAACCGGGTATTACATACTCCCCCCCTTAAAAAGAGTTTCGTCCTCGAAACTAAGGGTCAATAGCTCGGGATAACTCTCCCGCATACTGTGCTCGATTTCGTAAGTAGCCTCTTCGATTCCATGCCTAGACCACTGAATCTTGACCAAAGGAATCGTCTTGTTCCTCAACTGTTTGATTCGCCGCTCTAAAACTCATATAGGACGCTCCTCATACGAATGATCATCCGCGATCTCGATTCCGCCGAACTGAAGTATGTGACTCGGGTCGGCAACATACTTCCGCAACTGAGAGACGTGAAACACATTATGAATTCGGCTCAACGCCGGAGGTAAAGCCAATCGATAGGCCAGACTACTTACTCGATCCAAAATCTCAAACGGTCCGATGAATCTCCGACTTAACTCCCCCCGTTTTCCGAATCAGAAAATACTTCGACTCGGGGATATCTTGACCAATACGTGGTCACTTGTCTCGAACTCTAATGGTCGACGACGATTATCTGCATATGATTTCTGTCGACTCTGAGCGGTCAAAAGAAGACTCCTGATCAAAGCTACCTTCTCACGGGCGGCTATAAGCATATCGGGCTCGGTGCCGATTGATTCTGACAAGTCATCCCGACATAAAGGAGATCGACAACGACGACCGTACAAGGCCTCGTAAGGTGCCATCTTAATCGAAGCATGCCAACTATTATTGTACGTGAACTCAATCAATGGTAGTTGGGCTTCCCAATCGTCTTTCCAATCGATGACGCATGCCCTCAACATGTCCTCCAATGTCTAAATAGTCCTCTCTCATTGTCCGTCGGACTGAGGATGAAAAACGGTACTGAGGTTAAGCTAAGTCCCCATAGCACGATGAACTGATTTCCAAAAAATGAGACACGAACCATCCGTCACGATCGGAAACGATACTTTTAGGAGTACCGTGCAGTCTCAATATCTCTTTGATGAATAACTGGGCAAGTCTCTCGGGACCCCACGTATCCTTAATCTCAAGGAAATGAGCTGACTTAGTTAAACGGTCCACAACTGCCCAGATTGTATTCATGCCACGACGACTCATCGGCAACTCGTGATGAAGTCCATAGAAATATCTTCCCACTTCCACTCTGGAATAGGGAGCGGTTTCAGCATACCTGCCGGTCGCTGATGTTCTATCTTGACTTGCTGACGGTTAAACATCTCGAAACAAATTCTGCGACTTCTCGCTTCATATTACTCCACCAGTAATTTTGTTTCAAGTCCTTGTACATCTTGCTGGACCCCGGATGAATGGAATAAGGAGTAGCATGAGCTTCTCTCAAGATCGAGTTTTTCAACTCGTCATTCACCGGTACGAATAACCGATTCTTAAATCGCAAAAGTCTATTCTCGTGGACCACAAATCCAGGGGCTTTCCCATGAACCACATCCTCTCGGATGCGTAACAATGATGGGACTGAACCCTGATTCACTCTGATTGCCTCCTCAAGTGGCGATGAAATATCTAACATGCAAAGTTTCCCTTGCACTCGCTGAAGCCAGACCTCGATCTCAGGTCTAAGAAATTCCTGTTGAAGCTCTTTCTGAACTGTTAAACGAGCAAGCATTTGCTCCTGAACGGACTTATGACTCAAGGCATCGGCGACAATGTTCGCCTTGCCATAGTGGTACCGGATATCAATATCATAATCTTTGATTAGTTCCAACCACCGCCTCTGTCGCATATTTAATTCCTTCTGAGTAAATATATACTTTCAACTCTTATGATCGGTGAATATCTGACAGGTGACGCCATAAAGGTAATGATGCCAAATCTTCAATGCAAAAACCACGACTGCTAGCTCCAGGCCGTGGGTCGGATAATTAACCTCGTAAGGTCTCAATTCCCGTGAAGCATAGGCAATAACCTTCCCATTCTGCATTAATACACATCCAAGACCGTGTCCGGACGCGTCACCATAAACCACGAATCCTTCCGTCCCTTGTGGCAAGGAAAGGATAGGTGCTGAAATTAACCGGCTCTTGAGTTCCTCAAAACTCCGCTGACACGCGTCGGACCACGTGTATTACTTATCCTTTCGCAAAAGGTTCGTCATTGATTGAGCGATTTTAGAAAATCCTTCCACAAATCGCCGATAATAACCGGCTACTCCGAGAAAGCTTCGGATTTCCTTAACGTTCTTCGGAGGTAACCAATCTCGGATAGCCTCTGTCTTCTGAGGATCAACACGCACACTGTCTGATGAAATTACATGCCCGAGAAACGTCACTTCGGACATCCAGAACTCACATTTGGAAAAGATTCCATAAAGTTGCTCTCGTCTCCACACGTCGAGCACCCAATGAAGGTGAAACTCGTGCTCCTCTCGGTCACGAGAATAAATTAAAATGTCATCAATGAAGACAACCACAAACTGATCCAAAAAGTCGATGAAAACCCGATTCATTAACTCCATGAATACCGCAGGTTCGTTAGTACATTAATTAACTCCACGAACTCATAATGACCATAGCGTGTTCGAAACGCCGCCCTCGCGATATCCGACTCTCGAATGCGCAACTGATGATATCCAGATCTTAAGTCGATCTTGGAAAAATACTGAAGCTCCCTGAAGTTGATCTAAGAGATCATCAATACGGGGTAGAGGATAGTTATTCTTGATCGTCACCCTGTTCAACTCCCGATAATTAACACACAAACAAAACGAACCATCCTTCTTCTTGACAAAACATTGGTGCTACCCACGGGACGCACTCGGTCGGATATAACCTTTCTCGAACAATTCCTAAACTTAACTCTTCAACTCCTGCATTTCGATCAGGGCCATCCGATATGGTGCCTTCGATAATGGGGACGTACCAGGTTCCAATTCTATCATGAATTCCACATCCCTCGGTGGAGGTAAACCAGGTAGCTCGTCTGGGAGTACATCGTCAATCGATAACAATGATACCACGAATGGTTGAACACCTCGATTGCCTTAGAACGGTCAATCAATGACAATGATACAGTGAATGATCGAACACCTCGATTGCCTTAGAGCGGCCAATCGATGACAATGATACAATGAATGATTGAACACCTCGATTGCCTTAGAACGGCCAATCGGTGACAATGATACAATGAATGATTGAACACCTCAATTGCCTTAGAACGGACAATCGGTGACAATGAGACAATGAATGATTGAACACCTCGATTGAGTAATTTCACTATTTTCATCATATTAATGATTCTTCTGGAACAACAGGGATTACCTCCCTGAAATACACACTCGGCTCCAACGACTGAAATGATAGTGACCATACGCTTACGAACACTGAGGATGGTATCATGATGATCCATCCAACTAATACCCAATATTACATCGTCCTTAGGTAAATCCACCACGATTAGGTCCGCCAACTAATTGCGGTCATTAAGCTTAATTCGGTCAGTTCTTAACCTCATGATTTCCGAAAATTCTTCTTCCGTCAGGTAGACCAATGATATAAGGTCCACAATTATTAGGACTATCTAAGTGAAGTCTATTCAAATATGATTCGGAAATGAATGAATGCGATGTACCAGTATCAAAAAGGGTACACACAGGTTGAGATAGAATTACGAGTATACCTGAGATCATTCGGGCCTCCGGATCGTCGGTCCTCTTCTTCGCGTGAATTCGGAACTTGCCGGCCCCCAAACCGGGCGCTCCCGTCGGATAAATATGAGCTCCGCCTTTATTCGCCATGCGTCTTAAGCAGCAGCGAAGCGATCGATTGAATCACTGATTGCTTCGGGGCCTGAGATGCCATCGGAGTCGACTTGGAGTCCCTTCGGCAAAAACGGGCCTTATGCCCAACAATCCCTCAATTATGGCATGTGATAGACGGTTTCAGACACTTAGTGCTGTAATGACCCAGCGCTCCACATTTGAAACAGGTGATGGCTGATCTGGCCGCTCGGGACTGAGATCCCGCAGGTTTTGGCGCCGTAGGAAGTCGCTCAGAAACGTTGGGGCCTGCACGAGGCTTCTTGAAGGTTTACTGACCGCCTTCGGACTGATTACGCTTCGTTGATTTCTTTCTGACAGATGAAGGTTGTTGCTCAGCAATTTCCTTAGTAGTAGGCTCATACGGGAGAGTTCTCTCGATTAATTCGGCCAGAGTGGCGCAATGATGATTAAGCAATTACATATGGGTCATCATGACCTGCATAAAATTGAGTGGATCAACCCGAACATCTTCTGATCGAGCTGAGTCCTGGGTACGATTTCCCAACAGTGAGTGATTATTTCCCGAGTTTCGGCCTGCACCGCGGCCTCTCCCCGTGCGTCCCCTGACAGCTCTCTCCATACTGAAGTAGGGAGGTCGCATGATAATCATAGATATCGTATGAGTACCGCATTATGATTTACATCATGAAATGATGAAAATGAGCATACGTGCTCAAACACAGTGATTACATGAATGATTAACTGAGGTGACATGATTATCTGATGATATTCTTGAAATGATTATCTTGAACAAGTTAAAAAGATTAATGATATGATCCTCAAGATCAACAGCTGAGTGATGAAATGAATTGAGTGATTAATGAGTTAACATGATCAACATGATTAAAATGAAAATGATGCTTGAGGATTGTTAACTGATGAATTATGAATGAATGATTCTCATTGCCAGAAATTATACCATGGCGTTAGAAGTCTTACAGTTCTTTCGGTCTGATGGGCTCGGCATTTGCACAGGTCAAACGTGACGTGAAAGTCCAATGATACTAGTCTGATGACGATGATTCTAAATGAGACATGACTCGGAAGGTAGTATTCAAAACTACGCTCCGATACCAACTCTGTAACACCCCAAACTAGGCGGATATTACAGTGCCGTGAACCCCCAACTGGGACCCACCAGGCGAATGAAAACGAATGAATTAAATAATATAATTGTAGTACCGAACCACATTATATCATCAATTACTCCGACGAGGAGTTTCATTGCAACACACCCAGGGTAAATACCGAATACATTTATATTTTATATGAAGATAAAATACACAACACTGAATGAAACGGAGTATCCAAATGGAAAACTGCAGCGGAAAATAAATGACGACAACATGAATGACTGAAAGGATTGGGGGCCCCCTACTAGTATCATTGGGACTCCTCTCCGTCAATGTTCTATTCCCGTGCTTTTGCCTTGCCGTGACCTGAAAACAAAATCCCCCAACGGGGTCAGTTACACAGAACAACAATCCTCAAGGGTTGCATATACACAATCATGATATATCTTTAGTTATGAAATATCCTTAGTTATGAATTTAAGCTGAAGAGGAGCATCATAGTACGCCTGTAATGTTCTGTGCAAATGTAGAAGTCGAGTGCCCGGACACACCAGTCCTTGTACCTAATTCGTCTCACGGAGGTAAACATTACCGTGTGTACAGTCCAATGTATCGGTGAACCCAATACATGACTATTGTGTGCTCGACTAAAAATTCCACACATCCACACCCGGCCACACAATATGAACCCAGAAGGTCATATGAACGAGAATGACCATAATGAATATCAATGAATAATAATCCGACAAAGTCAAGAATGACTCACCGAGATGAAAATAATAGTGAAGTGAATGATAGCTCAATGAAATGATTGGAACCGTCGCTCCTTGTGAATGAAGTGATTATTCGACAATTACAAGTCTCAATACAGTTAATACATTATGAATGAGTTATGATTATGAATGAACAACAGCGAAAGGAATGAATATCCTTTTAACCGAGTAAGAATTAACTTACACAACACCGGTGACAATTGTACTTCCACGAACAAACGTCCTAAATGAGATGTCGGTCGCTCGAACAACCTTGAATAACACAATTACCAACAATCCGTTCAACATACGAATCAAACACGATGATAACTCACTCAAAACGTCGATACAACTAAACCAAGTTCATTGGGGCATTATATCAAACACGTTGTGACCAAACTTCGATTGTTTACTACCAAACCTTAACTATACCAATATCAAAACCCCAAGAAGTGTTCCAAACCAACAAAACATCTTCAATACAATCAAAAATCCAATATGAATGTCCAAATCCGTGATTACAACTACAACTAATCGAAAACCCCCAAATCCAACTCAATATTCAAAGTGTTCTTGAATAACCTTTCAATAATCTAATGAATATTCATACACACTCGATATCATACGTATATATCTTCATACAACATGATTATAACGTCCAAAACATCACGTCTCAACACAAAATCGAAAACCAAGATGTTTGAATAATATTACCTTTGAAGATCCAAATACTTTGATCTGATGAAATCATGTTAAATCGACTATCCAAGCTTCCCAATGAATCAAGATGATGAAATCCGAACACACAAGTGATTGATGATGATAAAAATCTCCCTCAAGACTCTCTCTCTCTCGGACAAGATGAAGAAATGAGAGAAATGGCCTCAAAATCCCGTCCAAGTCCTATATAAAGTGCCGAATGCTACGGCCGTAACTCGGCCTACTTACGGCCATAACATCCCAAGTCAACAACCTTACGGCCGTAACCAACCATCCGGTACGGCCGTAACTCGGCTTCGTCCAGAATCTGCCGACAGCCATACGGCCATACCCGCACCTTTCTTACGGGCGTAACTCGCCCTCGTCCAAACACCTGCCGACAGCCATACAGCCGTACCCGCACATCTTACGGGCGTAACTCGACCGATACGGCCGTAACCGGCCAAACTTACGGGCGTATGAAGCCTTCGTCGAAACTGCCTGGGCACCCTGCTCGACACGTACGGCCGTAACCGGCCAAGCCTTACGGCTGTACCTACCTCAACTTACAGTCGTATGCCGCAACTCTTACGGCTGTAACCCCTCCTCGTCCGACAATTCCTGCAAACCACGAATATGTCTTACGACCGTAGCCTGCCTACCTTACTGTCGTATCTCGTCTTCGGCCAAAACAACCTTAAGCCAACGAATGCATGTTACAGCCATAATGCCTGAATAGTTACGGCCGTAACTCGCTGCTGGAAATGACGAAAATGCGACAACTCCATTTACTCGCTAAAAACGGTGAAAGATCCGACATACAATACTCGTATGAATGTAATTAAGTCCAATAACACGTGGTAGATGATACTTCCATCATAAGACTACCATTCACGATGATAATGATGATACTCTCGTCTCGATACACAAAAGGAGATGAATGACGATTGGTAACTGATACACGGTTAAATAATGCCAACGATGAACACAAATGAATGAATCATGAATGATGAGTGATTATTAATGAGTGAAAATTACTGAGTGACAATTACTGAATGATAATTACTGAATGATAATGAATGAATTACAATCGGGTATTACACTAAGTGCTTTTCTAATCTCTAATTGACATAAAACAGGACATGTAGATAATACTATATTTATCAAGACTTTTGAAAATGATATGCTTATTTGTCAAATATATGTCGATGATATTGTATTTTGGTGCTACTAACAATTCTCTTTCCCAAGAATTTACAAATCTTATGAAAGGAGAATTCGAAATGAGCATGATGGGCGAATTGAAATTCTTTCTAAGGCTTCAAATAAATCAGCACGAAGATGGAATATTTATTCATCAAACAAAGTACGTCAACGGGCTATTAAAGAAACTCAAGATGGAGGGACGCAAGAAAATATCTACACGTCATCCGTCCTGAAACTTGATAAAGATGAGAAAGGCAAACCCGTCGATCAAAAACAATATCTAGGTATGATCGGATCTTTACTTTATCTAACTGCCTATAGACCCGACGTTATGTTTGGAACCTGTTTATGTGCTAGATTTCAAGCTAATCCGGAAGAATCTCATTTAACTGCATGTAAAAGAATTTTTCAATATTTGAAAGGCAGTACTGGTTTAGGATTATGGTATCGATCAAGCATTAATTTTGAACTATATGCATACAGTGACGCTGATTTTGGTGAATGTAAAATTGACAGAAAAAGTACCACTGGGACGTGTCATTTTAAGAGTTCGTGTTTGATATCTTTGGGTAGTAAGAAATATACTGGTGTGGCTACTTCAACAGCTGAAGCCGAATATGTAGCTGCTGAAAGTGCATTTGCACAAGTACTATGGATTAAGAATCAATTATTGGATATGGCATTACTCTTAAAAATACACCTATTTCTGTTATAATACTAGTGCCATAATGTTCGGAATACTTGTTAGATTTTGATGATGTCATTTCTGTATTCTGATTTATTCAAATGTATGCTCTAAATACCTGGCATTGTAGAGAAGAACTAAATGAGTATCTTCTATAAGCCATTGAATAGACTTAGTTTGATCAAGAGTTAATCAGTAGAAAAATCGGGTAAGTATAGAACTGCCAATATCAGATAATTCATCAGGCAAGTTCTTTATCAGGCGAGTTTTGGTCAATAATAACGTCAGAGAGGTTTGACTAAAACACCGTAGCAGTCGAGGTGCAGACAAGTTATCATCAGGCGAGATAACTTCAGTCGAGTTTGGGTCAACTCGTCAGATCAGAGAAGGTTGACCATAGACGAAATATAATCAGGCAACTTATCAGAGAAGTTCTGGTCAGCAGAGAATATCAGAGAAGTTTGACCATAGGCAGGTTTAATATCAGACGAGTTTTCAAACAGCTGAAGATTAACAGAGCGGATCAGAGAAATTTATTAGAGCATATCACAGAACCTTGACAGAGCAGAGAACCTTGTCAAGACATATCAGAAAAGTTTTTCAGAGAAGTTTTTTCAACAGAAACATCAGACGCACTCTGAACTAAGTCCACGTCAGCAAAGTGATGAAAGTCAACAATTACGGAAAGACACGTGCAGACTTAATTCAAGGAGACAAAGTGAATGATTCCTCGAATTTAAGGAATAGTTTATTCCTTGAGATCGGCGCTAGGAAGACTTTTTGAATATACAAATCAAGAAAAGCAGCGCAACGGGAAGATTCTTCAAATGGACAGATTTCAAGAAAGGGAATCAAGCCGTGTAAAGAGATAAGTGAATAAACAAAGAAGTCCACTCTCCAACGGATGGATTTGTTACAAGAGATGCAATGGCTATGAAGAAGCTATGATGCGAACAACATTTACAAGCGATAATCAAAGCTATCAAAGCAGACAATAGCATCGTGAAAGAGCAAGCTTAACAGTCATATTCTGAGAAGCTATTGAGTTGGAGAATACAAAAACTCTTGTCTTAAAAGTTTGAGTACGAGGTACTTATGTGAATGAGGTTTTCAGAAGTTTCGAAACTGATAAGTCATCACGGGTTCTTGATTGGAAGGTGATAGACAGCTTGCGAGTTGTTGAGACATCCACGGGTTTTCAATCAGGAGGTGCCAGGCAGTCAAGGGAGTTGCAACGGCCATTGGTTTCCATTGGTTGGAAGTTGTTGTAACTGGTTGAATCATTGTATCGTTTATCACTGGTTGAAAGTTATAGTGAATTCATCTCTAACTCGTTTGGAGAAAAGTGGACTAGTAGAGGATTACCCCCGGAACATCAAGGAAAAAGGAAAACAATACTCGAGTATTCAATAACCATTCCAGTACAACAACACTGAATGGAAAACTCAAAACATAACTGGAGGAAAGACACAGTATCACACCTGCCCATCATCTTCATGCCGACCCGATACCCGCCTGTCCGTTCTCCTGGAACCTGAAATACATAAAAAGTATTTCCCCCATAAAGGGGTTAGCCGTCGAATAGCTAGTGCAAGTATATCAAGTATGAAACACAATACTCCTCGACAATAAAGTAAATGTAACCGTCAATTCATCAATTTAAGACTAGTATTCCGGAATAACTAAATATCATAGCATCTCATCAATATATATATATATATATATATATATATATATATATATATATATGAATACCGTGGAACCGCACCAGAGGCTACGGAACCCTCAGGGGACCTATCGGTCCGCCCCAGAGTGGTTCGTCCATATCATCTGTGGAATCGCACCAAGAGGCTACGAAACCCTCAAGGAACCCATCGGCCCGCCACAGAGTGGATAGAAATAATCATGCCATTAATATTTCATACTTTCAAAGTCGAGAACGCACATTCATAAATATATACTTGCCTTGAATAGTCGACGACGCAACGAATGGAAAGGAAAGTCACCGACGAATGCTAGGAACTCACGAAACCGAACCTAACGATTCGAAGAATACAATCACAACCAATTCTAAACGAATATGGAAATTGGAATACACCCAGAAACTCGCCTACGATTCATGTATATTCGTATAAAAACGACAACGAGGGCAGACCACAACTAAACCCTCTCGAATCCGTAAAAACCACGAAATACACCATGAATCCGTAGGGAAACTAAGAATACCAACAAGATTAATCATATTCATCATGAATTAATCAACAAAACGGAATGAATCGGACAAAAACGCGAAAACCTCCAAATCTCCCCAAAAGTAGGGTTCTAAAGATCTAACCTTGATTCGCTGGATCGAAGGATGTTATAGGATGATTGATCAGTGATATAAACTCAGAAACCTCATGGATTTGTTGTTTAACAACATGGCTTCACCTCCTCCGAAGCTCCAGCCGCGGACCAAAGAGAAAGGAAATGAAAAACGAATGAAAAAGTGGCTGCTCTGTCAATTATATACTGGGCCGGACTAGCGTGTGCTAGGCTGCCGAGCTAGCGCGCGCTATCGGCCCAGGCTGCAATCCAGTGACCTCCTGGACTAGACTGCTCGGCCAGGTAGCGTGCGCAGCCTTCCGGCCGTAGCATGTGCCACCTGCCGGTCGTAGCGTACGTAGTGTCCGGCAGTAGCGTGCGCTGCCTGCCGAGCCTACCCGATTCCAGAACCTCAGGACTCCACCGCATGCTGGAAGGCATGCGTGCGTTAGGCCAGCCGATAGCGTGCGCTACACCTGCCGGTGAGCGCGCGCAGCCTTCCGGCCGTAGCGTGCGCTACGCCGGTTCCTGCCGCACCCGTCTGGCCGGTGCCCGCAATCGTCCGGCCAGTGCTCGAACACCAGGGCTCGACGACTCGATTTCCGAAAACGCACGGAACGAACACGACGAAAAGTTCGCGGACGACATCAACGACCCGAAATGAAAACATATTGCAATAATTAATCATACGTGACCAAGAAAAGGGTCGAGACAACAAATACAGATACGGATACCCATAACTTTGGGTAAATTACAAAATGGCCCAAAACGTCCGAAAATCACGATACGTAATCGAATAACCAAACCGAAGTTCACAACACGTATAACGAAGTTAAACGAACTTATGGGAAACTCGAAACAGCAGTTTCGAATGAGATTCGCAAGAATCGAACTCAAGTGCTATAAAGCACGGAACTCAACAAAACGACACCGAAACGAACTCGGATGTCAAAAAGTGCAGAATTAATCATTCTCAGGATGACGAAACGGTAATGAGCGAGTCATCAAAACGGACTTCCGACGAAAAAAAGAAATTACCGGAAATCAAAATTACGGGTATTACATTCTACCCTCCTTAAAAGAAGTTTCGTCCCGAAACTGAAAACAAGTAGGGAGAAGAAATATCCCGCCAGGAAAAACTCAATGAGATACATTACCCGAAGATAATGATACATTATCAGTATAGAACACAATGATACATTACCCGAAGATAAACCAAACCAACGCCGAAATAAATACGAATCACAATGCCCGAAGGCTCCAACGGAAATACCAATACATCACAATGGCCTGAAAGCCGAACAGCCTAAAGCTGTAAATCCTCACAATACAGATCTCAAAGAAACAAACCTGACTGTCGGACATACCCCTCGGCGTATGAACAACCAGTCGCAAATCGTCGGACATATCCAATACAACATGGACTACGAACGACCAAACAATAAAGCTCAAGAGGGACATCACAGTAGGCCTGATCCGAAAATGTGTTCGTGCACATGTCTACCCCATATACGGAATCCAGAATATACGTGTGACAATGTACCTAATTAGCCTCACGAACTACGTCTCGTGTGCACAGTCCAATGCGGAAACATCCACGCATGACCATCGTGTGCCCGGCTAAAAATACTATATGCCACGATACAACATGACAACGAAACTCAAAGGATAATATATCCAATACGAATCATACGACTCACCAAGTGAACGATGACGCACGAATAATGAAAGACCGACACGACCAACAATATCCAAAACAACCATCCTGGGATCAAAATCCCTAAGGACCGATTAACACGAGCAATAATCACAACACAACAATTCGGGAAATCCTCAACCCTCAACGATCACAAAATTACCGAGTTCACAAGAATAATAGTGTGCTGCCTTGAGTCGGCCAACACGGAAATAATAATTCAATGGATGGGGACTATCCTCGACAGTCCCAATTCAATACCTCGATTACCTTCAGGACGGTCAATCGATAACAATTATACAGCGGATGGGAATTATCTTCGATAATCCCATTTCAATACCTCGATTACCTTAGAACGGTCAATCGATAATCAATGATACGATAGAATAGATGTCCCGGCGCCTTAAACCGACCACCGAAACAGAGATGATAAAAGAATATATCAAACGCCTTCAATCGGCTAATGCAACATCATAGCAACAGTTCCAATTCGATAATAACGATTCAACGATGCCTCAGAACGACATTAATCGTGAACAATAATAATCGATACATCGATACCGCGAACCGGCTATCGCCAACATCAGTATCAAAAGGAATCTCAATGCCTTAAACCGGCCGTTAATGAATAACAATAATATTTAGCATAATTGCTGAAGGGTATTGCATCAAACAATTCCCGAATATCAAAAAAATCATAAAGAGGCCAAGTCTCGAAATGATACATGCATTCGTACACCTACATGATAACATTAATCTCATTGACCCGTACAAGTATAAAACTTGTCTCGGTATCAATGCCACGAACTGTTACCAATTCAGTTGCTTTCGTCTACGAGTTCCTCAGTCCCGACCAAGCTAATCTACGAACTCTTCAACCTCAACCGCAACCCAACAGTCATAATCCACGATCAAACATCATATCTTATTGTAAAACGAAGGCTTAATAATCAACAGGTTCGATGACGATCAATATCAATACAACCAGGCCACAAACTCATCGGTTCCACAATATCTCGATTAAACACAATCAATCGGCCCAACTCAGACCCTCACGAATTCATGTCAACAATACGAGCCGAAATCCGATGATCATATCAGCAACCAATTCGGACCAATAATAAGGGTCTAAATGTTATCGGTTCCAAACTCAATTCTTAAATACGAATTGACAAGGTTCCCTTCTCGTAAATCCGTAGTTAAAATTTTCCGATGATCATCGTTAATTCGAACCATCCAATTAGTTCAACATTATAGATAATCATATTCTAAGGTTATCGAACAATCCAATCATTCGACTTGAATATTTGCTCCATACGTATGGGCTTCCAAATTCAGGGATGAATAATAATTTCATCAAACTCGTAATCACATTCGTATTCCTATACGAATATTATTTCAAACACATAATTTAGCTCTAGATATAAATATTCCATATTCATTTTCAAAACATCAACACTTCTTATAAATTTTCATCACCTCGTATAATTCAAGAGTTTTTCAAGAACATGAAATATCCGAAATCACGTTCAGAACAACACATCCGAGGTATATATCTCCATGTTACCATTTTCTTCATCATGCCATTCATACAACCTCAAGAATCGCAACAAAACCATTATCATCATATGAAGATCTCAATAATCATATCAACATCCGAAATCTCTTATTACAATTCCAATAAATCTCGTATAACATTATCACATGATACCATAATTGTAACACCCCAGATCCTCCTGGGAATATTACACGTCGTAAACCCTTCTCACAAGGATTTACCAGGCTAAGCACAATTTTCCACGTCATTTCAAAAATGCCAAAAAGACCAATGACGGTAATATTTTTCAAATACTAAAAAAAATCATTTTGCAAATACCGTCATAAAAATACCGTCAAAACGATCAAGGCCAAAATGCCAGAAACTCGGTTTAGGGAATCGGTTTTACAAAACAAAATTCAGTTGGCAAAATACGAAAAGCCATTTCAAAATACTCACGCAGCGGATAAAAGTATAGTCCAATATATGCATTTACATTGAATTAAAACGAACATCAAAATACACGATTCCCAACATGCTCCCTCCCAAGTAGTAATCCTAAAAAAAACGAACCACTATCAAAGGGATACGAGGATTACCTTGTATGGACGAACCACGAAGAAGAATAATTGAACTCCATTCCAAGAATCATCAAAAACTTCAAAAACAATACTTAAATCCGAGCTCCCCATCTTAATCTTGTTTAAGAGAATCATCTCTCAATGTTTAGGAACTTCAAGTACTTCCCAAGGCTCTCTCTATTGACTGAAGGAAGGAGAATGGACAAGATGCCTCTCAGCAGTCGTCTATCCTCTTTATAAAACACATCACTAGCGCGCGCTAGACCTTATATTTAGCGTGCGCTACAGAACTAGCGTGCGCTATCCTTCCTTGATAGCGTGCGCTATCGGGCAGTCCAGAAGCTACTGCATTGCTTCGAAATTCATCTAACGTACGTAATGCCCATGCATTAACGTACGCAAATAGGCGTTGACTTGCTACAGTTAAATGCTCAGTAGCATGCGCTATTCTTCGACCTTAGCGCGCGCTAATCGTCATTGACCCGACAACCTGTACCTTCCCAGAAGATGCTCGGGTCCTACACACCGAAAGCAACCAATAAAGCCAAGATTCCCTGTTGACGATATGAGATTAGCGTGCGCTACCAACATGCATTAGCGTACGCTAATCGCCGATAATAAACAGTCTGGGCTTACCTGTCGGCCATTTTCCGGACCTTATCCAGAATACCTTACGTACGTTAGGGGTCCTCCTTAGTGTACGTAACTGAAACCTCTTAGCGTGCGCTAAGTATGCACCGTGGCGTACGCTAAGTATATATGTCTTAGCGTGCGCTAGGCATACCTTGTAGCGTGCGCTAATGTGGCTGTACTTAGCCATTTTCCGCTATTCTCGACCAACATCTCGACATACCAAACGATCATACGGCACAATGAATACATATACGCATTCAATAACATTGTCATACGTTCACATCATCCTCAAGCACAATTATCCATCAACGACGACCAACATATAAACGAAAAAAATATATCCGAAAATCGGGGTATTACACTCTACCCCCCCTAAAAAATAAGTTTCGTCCTCGAAACTTGCAATCACTCGCACAAACAACATTTCAACGGAAATTCAAAATCACCAAGAATTATCGAATAATCCGAACAACATACTTACAAGTATGTGAAGTCGAAGATCTCCCGTGGTACTAGCATGCGACTCCTAAACAAAGTCTCAACATAACACCGATACACACCAATATCGCAATTAGCAATTTAACAAAATCTCAAGGAAGAGTTCACGTTCGTGACCACGGCCACGATTCTTCCTCCTTTCAGCCAACATTCTGAAGGGCACACACGTGCATAAGTATAATCTAAATCGCACATTCTCGAAGTGACCAATTCCCAAGAATACCAAGCTATAAACGAAACGATTAAGAAAAATACAAGAAGAGTGAGAGGACTTACAAGTACCGGTCGCACTGTGATGATGGCAGAGTAGTGATACCGTGGGCAAATGACGACTCAATCGACCCAAAAGACCGACAGCCTAGGTATCCATAAACCTAAGCTCTGATACCATATTCTGTAACACCCCCAAGTTATTCAGGGTATATTACAGCGCCGTGAGCCCCGTCGTGGGACCCACAAGGCTAAACATACGCGGAACTATAAAACTTGACCGAGAAGGTCTACATACAATGGAATGAAGAACAATACAAAGGGTATTAAAAACATAACCAATGTATCCAAAGACATCACAACACAAATCAATACCTCGGCAAACACAGGCCGGAACATCAAGGAAAAAGGAAAACAATACTCGAGTATTCAATAACCATTCCAGTACAACAACACTGAATGGAAAACTCAAAACATAACCGGAGGAAAGACACAGTATCACACTTGCCCATCATCTTCATGCCGACCCGATACCCGCCTGTCCCTTCTCCTGGAACCTGAAATACATAAAAAGCATTTCCCCCATAAAGGGGTTAGCCGTCGAATAGCTAGTGCAAGTATATCAAGTATGAAACACAATACTCCTCGACAATAAAGTAAATGTAACCGTCAATTCATCAATTTAAGACTAGTATTCCGGAATAACTAAATCTCATAGCATCTCATCAATATATATATATGAATACCGTGGAACCGCACCAGAGGCTACGGAACCCTCAGGGGACCTATCGGCCCGCCCCAGAGTGGTTCGTTTATATCATCCGTGGAATCGCACCAAGAGGCTACGAAACCCTCAGGGGACTCGTCGGCCCGCCCCAGAGTGGATAGAAATAATCATGCCATTAATATTTCATACTTTCAAAGTCGAGAACGCACATTCATAAATATATACTTGCCTTGAATAGTCGACGACGCAACGAACGGAAAGGAAAGTCACCGACGAATGCTAAGAATTCACGAAACCGAACCTAACGATTCGAAGAATACAATTACAACCAATTCTAAACGAATACGGAAATTGGAATACACCCGGAAACCCGCCTACGATTCATGTATATTCGTATAAAAACGACAACGAGGGCGGACCACAAACAAACCCTCTCGAATCCGTAAAAACCACGAAATATACCATGAATCCGTAGGGAAACTAAGAATACCAACAAGATTAATCATAGTCATCATGAATTAATCAATAAAACGGAATGAATCGGACAAAAACGCGAAACCCCCCAAATCTCCCCAAAAATAGGGTTCTAAAGATCTAACCTTGATTCGCTGGATCGAAGGATGTTATAGGATGATTGATCAGTGATATAAACTCAGAAACCCCATGGATTTGTTGTTTAACAACATGGCTTCACCTCATCCGAAGCTCCAGCCGCGGACCGAAGAGAAAGGAAATGAAAAACGAATGAAAAAGTGGCTGCTCTGTCAATTATATACTGGGCCGGACTAGCATGCGCTAGGCTGCCGAGCTAGCGCGCGCTATCGGCCCAGGCCGCAATCCAGTGACCTCCTGGACTAGACTGCTCGGCCAGGTAGCGTGCGCAGCCTTCCGGCCGTAGCATGTGCCATCTGCCGGTCGTAGCGTACGTAGTGTCCGGAAGTAGCGTGCGCTGCCTGCCGAGCCTACCCGATTCGTAACCTCGTGACTCCACCGCATGCACTGGAGAAGGCGTTAAAGCGGAGATAGCGTGCGCTACACCTGCCGCTTAGCGCGCGCAGCCTTCCGGCCGTAGCGTGCGCTACGCCGATTCCTGCCGCACCCGTCCGGCCGGTGCCCGCAATCGTCCGGCCAGTCCCGCAACCGTCCGACCAGTGCTCGAACACCAGGGCTCGACGACTCGATTTCCGAAAACGCACGGAACGAACATGACGAAAAGTTCGCGGACGACATCAACGACCCGAAATGAAAACATAATGCAATAATTAATCATACGCGACCAAGAAAAGGGTCGAGACAACAAATACAGATACGGATACCCATAACTTTGGGTAAATTACAAAATGGCCCAAAATGCCCGAAAATCACGATACGTAATCGAATAACCAAACCGAAGTTCACAACACGTATAACGAATTTAAACGAACTTACGGGAAACTCGAAACAGCAGTTTCGAACGAGATTCGCAAGAATCGAACTCAAGTGCGGAAAAGTCGCTATAAAGCACGGAACTCAACAAAACGACATCGAAACGAACTCGGATGTCAAAAAATGTAGAATTAATCATTCTCAGGATGACGAAACGGTCATGCGCGAGTCATCAAAACGGACTTCCGATGAAAAAAAGAAATTACCGGAAATCGAAATTACGGGTATTACAGACAAAGCACATCGAAATTTGTCATCATTTTATTCGTGATCATGTCCAAAAAGGGAATGTTCTTCTCTGATTTATAGGTACAAATGGACAATTGGCAGATATTTTTACAAAATCATTGCCCGAAGAATCATTTAACTTTATAAGGATAAATTTAGGAATGGGACATGTTGATCATTTTTAAATATGCATATTCATACATATAGCAAAATGGTCATACGGACAGAAATCATCAGAGAAATATACTATTCTTTTGGTCAACCTAATGATGCTACTTATGGAACCTTAGCTATAAATTATTTTGATTCCAAAACATTCAGGCATTCTTACGTACGCTAGTAGAAAACTTACCATAAGTTGGAAGTTATAACATATGCTATAACATAAAAATTGCATACGCTACGATATACAGGGACCAAGGACAGTAAGGCCCAGTTTTTTTGGACTTATTTTGATTTTGATTGATTGAGTCCATTCGATTCGATTGATTCGATTCGAGTCCATTCTGTTCGATTGATTCGGCTCAGTTCTTCTTCTTATTATTATTATTATTAATCTTAATTATTATTGTTATTATTACTAATAATGTTACTATTATCGTTGTTATTGTTAATTATTATTTAATATTATTATTATTATTTACCCTTAATATATATTGGGTATTACTAAACACCGCCCAAAATTACAAGCCACCGCCCTATAAGATTACCTTTTTATCCATTTCAAGTCTTTCATTATTTCTAAACACCACACCACACCAAAATCTTTCAAGCTCAAGTTTTTCGAATATAACACACAATCAAATATATATCGTCAATATTATCGACAACTACAAAAATGGACGAGAATTCGCATCTGGAGGTAATTTTTCAGAGAAAATGACGCAGGCGTCCGATTATTCCGTCTGTTCCATGGTACAGGCGTCCCCAGATTCCGCTTGGACCATGGTACAGGCATCGGGTGCGGACGCTCCGTCTTAGGTCTAGGCGTCTAAACCAGACTCCTGAATCATAGTCGGGACGTCCGATTCAGACGCCTGTGCCATGGCTAGGCGTCCGATTCAGACGCTCAGACCGTGGCAAAGGCCCAGCGACGCCGGCCATGGTCCAGCGCAATTTTTGGACGCCTAGACCCTTTTTTTTGCCTGATTTTAAATATTAATAATAATATTATTGGTATTATTATTAACATTCTGTCAATTAAAAATTTCAAGTTATATTGGAAGAATTTGAAGGCGACGGCGTTAATTATAGTGGTTATTTCGTTAATGACGAAATATTCGCTAGTGATTGTGATGCGATTGCTTGGGCGAAAAAAATTGCTCTTCAAATTGGTTTCGAGTTGATCATTTCATCGTACAAGAATAAAGGAAATACAAAGCTATTGAGATGTAACCGTGGTGAACGGTATAGAGGGGTATTAAGAGATTTGGATGTCGCTGTTCGAAAGGACACAAAGACGAAAGCATGCAAGTGTACATTTCAGATAAAGGCCGAACAATTGCATGACTTGAGTGGTTGGATAATCAGACCGATCTCTGGAAGTAAGGGTATGCACAATCACTCATTTATTGTTTATCCGGAGGGGCATCGTCAAATGAGTGGACTGAGTAAATCGGCCAAACAAGTTGTTCGTGAGATGAGTGCTGCTCAAGCCAAGCCGTGTGCCATCTTGGCGGCCATTCAGAATAAATTTCCCGAGGACAAACCGACTAGACGACATATCTATAATTATAGAGACCACTTGAGGAAGCATGATTTTGAAGAAAGAGATGTCGTCGGTCAGTTTCACCATTCGTCGTGACGAATAACTACGCATACATTGGACGCAGCCGACCCGGATACAAATGTCGTACCCACGTGTTCATGGCACATCCAACATCAATCAACTTAATCCGGACCTACAGATGGTTCATTGGCATGGATTCCACCTACAAAACGAATAAGTACAAGATGCCATTTCTCGAGATAGTCGGGATGACTCCATGTAACAAGAACTTCCTAATGGCCTATGCAATTATGAAAGATGAGACCGAATCGAGCTACGCGTGGGTGTTACAGAAGTTGAAAATTTTGCTTGGGTTTGATGTTCATCCGACGGCTATTGTTACGGATTGCGAGTCGGGATTGATGCGTCCTATTGAAGAGATATTTCTAGAGAGTGCCCACTTACTTTGCACATGGCATATTAATAAGGATGTTGAAGACAAGGTCTACAGAATTTGTGGAAAAGATAAAGAAATGGGCCAAAGGTTTAAAAATAGGAAATGGAAGAAAATCATGGAAGCGGCGACCAAAGAGGAATATGATCAAGCGGTGCAACTCATGAAGGATACATGGAGATGGAATCCTAAGGTGATATCATACGTTGAGGGTACATGGCTAAAATACAAGGAGATGTTCGTTGTTGCGTGGACGAATAAAGTGCTTCATTTTGGAAACACAACCACTTGTAGAGTTGAGAGTGCACATGCCGAGTTAAAGCAATGGCTTAATTCTTCCACCGGAGCCCTCGATACCATCTGGACCAAAGTGAACCAGGAGATTGAATCACAACTTACACAGATCAGATACACACTTGAACAGTCTAGGTTTCGTACAGGCGTGGTGTATTCTGGTTTTCCGTTCAACTACTTGCGTTGTCGTGTTTCCCATCATTGTCTGCGATTATTGTCGAATGAATTGACACGTATGAGAGAATTAAGTGATCAAGTGTACGATCGTTGCGGTTGTTCACTCCAAACCACCCATCAGATTCCTTGTGCGTGTGAGCTCAAGAGACATATGGAATCGCGGACCCCATGCAGTGTTAGTCGTCTTCACATATTTTGGCAAACACTTATTATTAGTGATGGTGGGGACACGACCGAATTTGTCGATCCTTCTACCGGTGCTGAATCGGAGGACCAGCGGTACTTTCAGGCCCTTGTCGATGAGGTCAGACAGAGCGATCCTGCAGTTGTCCGTAACGTATCACTTATGATCCACGATCATCTTCACCCTGATCAAACGCGTTACGTTGAACCACAAGTGAATACGGCAGTTAAGGGTCGACCAAGAGGAAGTTCATCGACTAGACGCGATCCTAGTGGTTGGGAGTATAGCCAAAGGGGTTGTGGTCGTTCCCGCTCATCCAGTGGTCGTGGCCGCAGCTCTTCTGCATCAGTCCACAATGCCTCTTCATCATGTATGAACAAATTTATTAATACCGTGTCTTTTTTATATTGGACTAGGATACTTATGTATTACATGTTAAATAAAAAGATAATTTTTATTAGAAATAAAAATAAAAATAGTCTTCTTGACTAATTTTTTATATTTATATGTTACAAGTTAAATAAAAAACGTTAGGAATAAAAAAAAATCCAGTATGTAAATTGACTTTTGAATTTTTATATTTCTTTTAATATATTGCCGCCATATAATAATTCCGTCAATTTATAAGAAATTTTTTTGTAGATGTTTTATTTTTTGAAGTTTTTCAATGAGTTGTATCTTTTTAAGTTCGATAATATGTAATATATTGAATATGTGTTTGCAGATGGATACCACCAAGTGGAGAGTGGTAACTATCACCATATCGACAAGATACCGGGAATTATTTTGCCGTTTGTTGAAGGTTATCTCGATGTCCCCGGAGACGGTAATTGCGGATTTCGTGTTATCGCCGACTACATATTTGGCGACCAAGATAAATGGCGTATTGTACGTGTATGCATTGCAAATGAAATTATGGCTAACTGTACACTCTACCGATCGATCTACTATGATGGGATTGAACCTGAGGTTCGACGTATTACATGGGATGGTGGTGCGTGTGGATCGGATCATTGGATGGCTATTCAAGATTTATTCCCTATTGCTACTATTTTCAATGCATTTGTCTAACTATTCGGATTGAAACGGTAGATCTTTATTTGCATGTCTCACCGTGTCCGCCGTTGAAAGCACCCTCAACGGCAACACGGCCTAGCCAAGAGATTGTCATTTGTCATTTAGGAGATACGTACAAACATTTTATTCGTCTAGATTTAATGTCTAATTTTCTGTCCGCCCATAGCGAGTAAATCGGTTTAGAATCCATGATAGTAGTGTTGGTGGTGGGAGAATTTGTATATGAGCAGAGAGAAAATGGAATAGATTAGTCGGTATGATGTAAAACTTTATTTGTTGTATGTTCCTTAATTAATAAAATTTTCGCTTTTGTTGATCTTTATAGTTGATAGTTGATTTTCTTTTATGTTGATCTTGATAGTTGTGAGAAAAATTTTCGCTTTTGTAAGGCACGTAAAAACAAACAAAAGTAAAGTGCCAAATGCAAAACGAAAGTGTCAATCAATATACAAAATACAAAAAAAAAACGCCAAACAAAATACCGTCACAAACAAAATATAAAATACAAAATCAGTTGGCCAAATGCCAATCCCTCATGAACTCCTCGAGCATCGTCGTCGCTTCTTCCGCCTGGTCTGGGGAAAGGTGTCTGATACAGTGCTGGGTAATACCGATGGATCGACTCACCCACTGTAAAAAATAGAGACAATATAATACAATGAGTAATGTATGATGAAATCAAACAAAGTACAAAGTTAAAGAACATACGTAATCGGTCTTTGGAACGAGAAGGGATCATCGATCAGTCTTTGCACGTCGTTGCTCGAGCCGAGGTGCGAATACCGATAATACCACTCAATGTAATCATCGGCGCAAGCAGCCTGATCATGAGTAGCCGCCTTATGGTCAGCGAGAGGAAGCCTGTATGCACCCGGAAACATCATCCAAGCATCAGATGACATCTGGATGGGATAGTCAACTCGGTACAATCTGCTCGACCACGCCCGAACCGCTTTCTCCGGTCTGGTGATCGGGAAAGGGATGGTCTGCACATAACCGAGCTGCCCGACCAGGCATGTATGGCTCGATAATATCCCGATATCGTAGCCATCCAATGAATGTGGTCCTCGGGACATCCCTCACCGGATCAGGGCCATAAGGCAACCACTGTATCTGCGTACATGTAATCAACAAATTATACAAGTTATTTTTAAATGAATTATGAGATTGTTAGAAGGAATCGTTATACCTCTGCGGCTGTCAACTGATCAATGCAGCGACGCAAAGACTGGAGGCGGTGCTCGTCCCTACCCTCGGGCTGGACACTCCATGTAAAAGCTCGAGGCTGCGTGGAGTCAACAATCATATGCTCTCGATGAGGTCGAAAGCAGGGAAAATACTCATAAATCCAAGCCTGAACGAGGGTAAGGCATCCACAAATCCCCATGGAGTCGCCGCGACTAGCGATACCGAGCTGACGGTACATGAAAGCCAATGCGGCCGAACCCCATGAATACTGACCGGTAGTATCCATACCGTCCCTCACCTCCAATATGCAGCAAGGCCTAATCCGGTTACCACTCTTGTCAACAAACAAGGTGGATCCAAATAACAACCACATCCAAGCTACGGCCTGGGTGCCCTTCACTCGACCTCCATCGCGACATGACCTGAAAATCGAGTCCATAAGTACACCGCCACCCCCCCCCCCCCCCCCCGTGAGTACTCAGTAGCTCCAACCGCGATACTCCAAGAACCTCCATCACATCCACCTGCAACTGTGTAGATGTGCTATCGGCATCAACCAATCGCCCCTCGACAGGAATGCGAAGGATCTGCCACACATCATGTAACATGATGGTCATCTCTCCGAACGGCATGTGAAAAGAGTTCATATCGGGCTGCCACCACTCAACGAACATAGAAATCAATGGGGAGTCAATATGTCTGAACATGGCGTCCGCCAGGTGGGATAATCCAGTCCCACTGATCCGACTCACTAAAGAGGGTGACATAACTGAGCGCCACTGACTCAAGCTCTGACAAGCAGCAGTCCTGGTGTGACACTTCAACAAACCTCTCATGTCTCCAGTCCAGATACACGCGGCGACATGCCCACCGAAACTCGGGATAACGCTGCCGTCGATAGGGCCTCCAGGCATCTCCTCAGAAACCATCCAAGATGTCTCATCCTCTGCCCTACGCCGTTTACTACTGGTAGACCCAGAAGTCACAAACCTCCCCCCTCTCCCCTTCCGAACCCGGCATGAAAATGAAGAAGAATCATCACCGCCCTCCTGATCGTCGGCCTCATCGTGCGAATAATACTCGCTCGAATCCTCAGTACCAAAATCAGTATAAGGTACGTCCTCGAAACCCCTACGCTCTGCCTCCCGTTGTCTACGAATGGAAGCATCAACACCACGAGCTCTAGTGTGACGCGCTCCAGAACCCATCAACTCTGTGACTAGCGGCATAGATTTGCCCGCTCCTCCTCTCATCTGCATTTAGCAAACAATACAACTAATAAGTAATAATCATACAAAGAATACACATTATTAATTATTAATTGAAAATTTTATTTTTTTTCCAAAATATGATCAAGGCGTGAGCAGACGCTTGAACCATGGCACAGCGCCCTGTCCGGACGCTACTTCCATGGTCCAAGCGTCGAGACAGACGCTTCTCCCAGCTAGGCGTCCGATTCGACGCTCGAACCATGGTATGGACGTCCGCTGTGGACGTCTGTACACCAGGATGAGCGTCCGCCGTGGACGCCTGCGCCATGGACAGGCGGAATCGGCGGACGCCTATGCCATGGCCAGGCGTCATCGTCGGACGCCTATAACAAAATAACGGCTGCGGCCTCTGTCGGGTACTCCGGCATGGCGGCCGCGACCAATGAAACAATAAACGAAAAAAAAAATTACCGGCGCTTTTCCTTTTCCGGACATGGCGGCGGTGCGGCGGCAGACGGCGGCTACACGGCAGTAAGATGGCGGCGGACGGCGGCTGTGCGGCGGTAGTGTGGCGGCGGTTCGGCTGCGTCAGGTGGGTTGTTTAGAGAGAAAAGTATTGTTAAATTAGGATCCAAAATCTAATTAATATGAATTAAGGGCAAAAAGGTAATCTTATAGGGCGGTGGCTAGTAATTTTGGGTGGTGTTTAGTAATCCAGTATATATTTCAGTTCAGTTCAGTTCAGTTCCATTCAGTTCAGTTCAGTTCAAATTCATTCAGTCCAAAAGAACAGAGCCTAACTACTGGAACCACTATTATGGCCGCCAATCTAATGCATAGCATGCGCTACGCTTACAATTTTACGGCCGCTATATACTTTAATGTACGTTATCCGATATTCCCAGTAACTTAAATTCCATTCCCTTCCTAACACAAACCCTAAATCCCGATTTCCCTTCTCTAAAATTCTCTCCAAATCTCAACCAAAACTATCAATCAACCTCGGAATCATGACAAACACATGCTCGGGAAAGAAAAGAAGAGGAGATTCATTATCTAATCCGTCAGATTCGGTCAGATTCGTCAATCCACAAGCCAAAAAGGTATTCCTTGAAATTCTTATAGATGAAGAGATAACTCCAAGTCATCACCTTTATTTTCATTCCTTAAAAAGTATTGGTGAAGAGTTCTTTGATATCTTGGGGATTGGTTCGTTTGTTTGGCCAGACCCATGTTTGAAGAATTGGTTAAAAAATTCTTTGCTAATTTTTCAGTTAGTTATACTTCAAATAGATTGGTTGCTATTCATTCATTGGTAATGGGAAAACCTCTTAGTTTTGATGCCGTCAAAATTTCGGAAATTTTATGTCTGTCAAATGTAGGTGTGATGTGCACCGGAAACTTTTCTCCCAATAATGATAATCATGATGATGATATGATGATGAAGATGATGATACTTTGAACGAAATCACTATTCATGACTACCTCAAATCTCATACTGTGATTGAGGTTAACTCTGATAAATTCGAAAATAGTGATTTTGGTCTTAATATTCATTTATTCCATGATGACAATACCAGAAGTTTGATCCGAAAGTTAACGCTCAACAAAAATTGTTTGACATTGATACAGAGATCATATATCACGTGGTAACTGATAAGCATGTTAACTTTTCCGGAGTCATCAATGTAAATATGGACTGCCTTTTGGTTCGATTCTGATTGAGATCTTTGAAAAGAAGGTGTTAATCTGACTGGTCTACATGGAACGGCAATTTCTAAAGGGTGTATGATTCATGAAGGTACTATTCGGACAATGCGATATGTACAGACAAGGAACCGTGGTTGGGTTTATTTTTCCTACGTGAGAGATGGTGATACCCGAGTTGATGGAGGCACCTTACCTCATGTTGAGAATAGGGTGATGGCTAGAGGTCCTCAGTCGGAGAGGCCCCGTATTCATGCTCTTATATCTCAGGCTAGCTCGTCTCGAAGCAGCAGAGTTAGTTCGTCTTCATCTCAGATTGATGTTCGTATGGGTCAACTTGAAAAAAATTTAAGGAGATGAAGGTGAGGGTTCGAAGGACATAAACAATGCTCGAAAATGTTTGTACCCATTTCGGCATAGCCATTCCCCCACAGCCATCAGAGATCGATCTTGATTAGATGACTTTCTTCCTTATGACGAGTTTCTGGACGTCGTACTTGACCGATATTTTATCTTCATGCATTTTAATTTTGTGTTACTCTTTCGGTTGGTGTTTTTCTTTGGATATCCGGGTAGGTATCTTGATTGCATAACTTGTCTGGTGTTTTTAATATCTTGTTTACTTCGTTTCTATACATGAGTATATATAGATATCTATGCTTCAAACTAACTTTGGTTTTTGAAGATTTTTTGCAGATTACAAGCTTATATGGATATATAGATTTTCTATTTATAGCTTCTAGCTTTTAACTTCATTTTATGCACTTTATAAGCTCTAAAGCTTCTTTCCTTTTCTACCCTCTTTCTGTTCTTTGTTAATGATAAAAAGGGGGAGAAATATATTTTAAACGTACTTGAACTCAGGGGGAGTTAATTGTAATACCCCCAAGTTATTCAAGGAATATTACAGCGCCGTGAGCCCCACCGTGGGACCCACAAGGCTAAACATATGCGGAACTATAAATTTTCGACCGAGAAGGTCTACATATAATGGAATGAAGAACAATACAAAGGGTATTCAAAACATATCCAATGTAACTCAAAAACATCACAACACAAATCAATACCTCGACAAACACAGGCCGTAACATCAAGGAAAATGGAAAACAATACTCGAGTATTCAATAACCATTCCAGTACAATAACACTGAATGGAGAAACACAAAACATAACCAGAGGAAAGACACAGTATCACACTTGCCCACCATCTTCATGCCGACCCGATACCTGCCTGTCCGCTCTCCTGGAACCTGAAATACATAAAAAGTATTTCCCCCGTAAAGGGGTTAGCCGTCGAATAGCTAGTGCAAGTATATAAAGGATGAAATACAATACTCCTCGACAATAAAGTAAATGTAAACGTTAATTCATCAATTCAAGACTAGTATTCCGGAATAACTAAATCTTATAGCATCACAACAATACATATATCAATACCGTGGAACCACACCAGAGGCTACGGAACCCTCAGAGGACTCATTGGTCCATCCCAGAGTGGTTCGCTCATATCATCCGTGGAATCGCACCAAGAGGCTACGAAACCCTCAGGGAACCCGTCGGCCCGCCCCAGAGTGGATATAAATAATCATGCCATTAATATACCTTACTTTCAAAGTCGAGAACGTACAATCATAATTATATACTTGCCTTTGAGACATCGAGAAATTGAACGGAAAAGAGTATGAGTTCGGTTGGTCCAAGAACGCACTTCCGGCACCTAAACGATTTGTAAGGGATACGATAATTAACAATCGATATGTAAATAACACGGAGATACCCGCTAACGATTCCCCCCGATTACAATATCAAGAACATAGGGTTGGGAACACCCAACCCTCTAGAATTTGCAACTCCAATCGACGAAGGGCATGACATCATAGGGTCTACATATATACAATTGAGATTAATAATAAACTCAAGATTTCCATGGCCAAAAACGGGTTACACAACTGAATCGAACAAAAACCCCAAAGACTACCCACGGAAGGATTCACAGAGATTTACCTCGATTCGAAGGATGAGAAATGGGATCGTAGTGATTAAATCATGATACAAACTTGAGAGGATGAAGATTGATGATCTATCACCGAATTCTCACTTAGAAATTCCCCAAATCGCTGCACAAGAGAGGAGAAAGGGAGAAATGAGTTAAGAAACCCGTCCTTCAGGTATATATAGTCTGACCAATGTTACGGCCGTAACTATTACTCCTTACGGCCGTAACTCCCCCACTGGCTACTCTCCAAAATTTCACGAACGTGACATATGGCCGTAAGAATCAAGAATTACGGCCGTAACATTCAACTCTTACGGCCGTAACATACGAAGGAATACGGCCGTAGAAAATGTTGCTGAAAGGGCAAGGTTTTGGACGAAGACATCATACGGCCGTAACAAGAAAACTTACGGCCATAACAACTGACTTACGGCCGTAACCTGGAGTAGCAAATGGTCGTAACTATGCGACTGGATCAACAGGTTTTGACAAACGTAACTTACGGCCGTAACAAGGCTTACGGCCGTAACATGATGATGTTACACAAGCCTGAGTCCGGCAGCTCCACACGACACGAACGTACGTGGAATTCAACAGATAGCATTGGTTCACCTAATGCTTAAGGACAACGCTAAAACATGGATTCTAGTGGTTTACGAACCTGGTATTTATACTGTCCGACGGTTCAACGAATGGATGAAAGGAAAGGTGCCCAAGTTTGGAATAATTACCAAACGGCCCAAAATTCTGAAAAATTACAAATCACAGTCGAATGACATTCCCACGTTCACAACAATTCCGAACATAAACAGCAAACTCATGTGATAAATGAAATTATGGTTCCCAACGACAAAACGAAGGAATCGAGTCAAGACACGATAAAATCATGAAATGTCTCAAGACGACCAAAAGGGTTTCAAAACTCGTTCAAATGTCGGAAAGTGCGGAACAAGGTAAACTACAAATATTAATACGATTACAAACAAGTCGATCAACTCGTAAAAATACCGGAATCAAACAAATACGGAAAATAGAAATATGTGGATATTACATTCTTCCCCTCTAAAAAGAAGTTTCATCCCGAAACTTAAGAAATAAAAAGTTCGGGGTACTTCGATCGCATCTTCTCTTCCGTCTCCCATGTCGCTTCTTCAATCCCATGTCTCGACCACTGCACTTTAACAAACGGAATGATTTTGTTCCGAAGTCGCTTCTCCCGACATTCAAGGATTTTCACTGGCCTCTCCAGAAAGGTAACATCCTCGGCTACATTGATTTCGCCATAGTCGATAATATGGCTCGGATCCGGCACGTACTTTCTCAACTGCGACACATGAAAAGCACTATGGACATGACTCAGAGATGGAGGTAACGCCAAGCGATAAGCTAAATCTCCAACTCTGTCCAAAATCTCAAAAGGTCCTATATACCTCGGACTAAGTTTCCCCTTTTTCCCGAAGCGTAAAACTCCTCTGGTCGGCGACACCTTGAGTAAGACATGATCCCCCACTTCGAACTCCAAGGGTCGACGACGAGTATCAGCATAAGATTTCTGATGGCTCTGGGCAGTCAGCAATCGGTCCCGGATAATAGAAATTTTTTTCTTAGTCTCCATCAACATATCCAGTTCCGTTCCAATTAGCTCAGAAGCCTCGTCCCAACATAATGGCGACCTACATCGCCTACCATAAAGTGCCTCGAATGGTGCCATTTTGATCGACGCATGCCAACTATTATTGTAAGGAAACTCGATCAACGGTAAGTGAAGCTCCCAATCATTACTCCAGTCTAAGGTACAAGACCGCAACATATCTTCCAACGTCTGAATCGTCCTCTCGGTCTGACCGTCCGACTGAGGATGAAAGGAAGTGCTCAATCTCAACTCAGTACCCAAAGCCTGATGAACGGCCTGCCAAAAATACGATACGAAACGGCCGTCTCGATCAGAAACAATGGTCTTGGGGGCACCGTGCAACCTTACGATCTCAGCTATAAAAGTTCTAGCCAATCTATCCGGTCCCCAAGTATCCTTAATACCCAAGAAGTGTGCAGACTTGGTCAACCGATCGACAATTACCCAAATCATATTCATTCCGGCCCGAGTTCTCGACATGCCAGTGATGAAATCCATCGAGATGTCTTCCCACTTCCACTCAGGAATGGGAAGCAGTTTCAACAACCCCGTTGGTCGGTGATGTTCGATCTTGACTTGTTGACACGTTAGGCACCGCAGTACAAATTCTGTGACATCCTTCTTCATGTTGTTCCACCAAAAATTGCGTTTCAAATCTTTGTACATCTTACTCATCCCGGGGTGGATTGAGTAAGGCTTAGCATGAGCTTCTCAAAGAATTCTCTGTCTCAACTCTAAATCATTCGGAACACAAAGCCTGCCCTGAAATCTCAGAATACTATCCTCGTGAACCACAAAGCCAGGAGCTTTTCCTTTAATTACATCCTCATTCAGTTGAGAGATCATCGGGTCACTCCACTGCTTCCCTTTGATGTCGTCAACCAAGAACGAAGTAATTTCGAGAGTACACAACTGTCCTTGTATTCGTTGAAGCCAAACTTCTATCCCTTGCTCAATTAAATCCTAACGAATTTTCGTCTAAGATGTAAGAACCTCGAGCATTTGCAGAGATGCCGATTTGCGGCTCAAAGCATCCGCGACGACATTAGATTTTCCGGGGTGGTAAAGAATTTCCAAATCGTAATCCTTTATCAACTCTAACCAATGTCTCTGTCTCATGTTCACCTCCTTCTGACAGAAAATATACTTCAGGCTCTTGTGATCGGCATAAATCCAACACGGAGAACCATACAAATAATGCCGCCAAATCTTGAGTGCGAAGACAATTGCGGCCAACTCCAAATCATGAGTAGGATAATTCATATCATATGGATTTAGTTGTCGTGACGCAAAAGCTATCGTCTTGTCATGCTGCATAAGCACACAGCCAAGACCTTGACCCGAAGCGTCACTATAAACTGCAAAGTCCTCACTACCATGAGGTAAAGTTAAAATCGGCACTAAAGTTAAACGTCTCTTTAGCTCATCGAAGCTCTGTTGTCTCTCATCCGACCAAACAAACTTTTCGGTCTTCTGGAGTAATTTCGTAAGCGGTCGAGCGAGTTTCGAGAACCCCTCAACAAACCGACGGTAATACCCAGCAAGGCCCAAAAAGCTACGGACTTCCTTAACATTTTTAGGCGGTGCCCAATCTAGCACTGCCTCAATCTTCTGCGGGTCTACATGAACCCCTTTGGCCGAAATCACATGGCCGAGAAACATAACTTCTTCTAACCAGAATTCACATTTTGAGAATTTTGCATAGAGGTGCTCGGTTCTCAAAATATCTAGCACCAAACGCAAGTGTCGGGCATGTTCCTCTTTATCTCGATAATAGATCAAAATGTCGTCAATAAAGACGACTACACACCTGTCGAGATACTCGATGAAAATTTTATTCATTAACTGCATGAATACTGTCGGCGCATTAGTCAACCCAAAAGGCATAACTACAAATTCATAATGCCCATATCTCGTCCGAAATGCCCTCTTCGGAACGTCGGACTCCCTCACCCTGAGTTGATAATACCCTGATCTTAAATCAATTTTCGAGAAAACTGCAACCCGTTGCAATTGATCAAATAAATCGTCTATACGAGGTAAAGGATACTTGTTCTTGATGATCACTTTGTTCAGATCATGGTAGTCAATGCACAAACATAGTGAACCATCCTTCTTTCTCACAAAAAGAACAGGCACGCCCCAAGGCGAAGCGCTCGGTCTGATGTACCCTCTTTCTAGAAGTTCTCTCAACTGATTCTTTAATTCTTGCATCTTGGAAGGTGCCATTCGATAAGGTGCCTTACAAATTGGAGCCGCATCTGGCTCTAAATACACAGAGAAATCTATCTCACGATCTGGCGGTAATCCCGGGAGATCGTCTGGAAAAACATTGGGATACTCATTAACAACCAGAATCGAAGAGAAATCGACTTCGTTCCCTTCCGTTTTCAAGGCATAACACCAATAGCCCGTACAACCTTTATTCAAAAGTTTTACGGCCTTCATGGCGCTAATAAGCAACTTGGATTTGCCCGACTTACTTCCCAAAAATGAGTACTCGATTCCGTCTTTAGTCATCATGGTGATAACCTTAGTACGGTAATTCATAATCGCTTGGTGACTATCAATCCAGTCCTCGTCGAGGATCACGTCCTCGCCTACCATATCAACTACAATCATATTCGATAACCATTCCATACCGAATATAATCACCGGAAAATCTTTAATCTCCTGGTTTCCCACAATCCTGTCCCCACTAGGTAGTTTCACAATGAAGGGATCGCAAGCAGTCAAACAAGTTATATTCAAACGGCGTACACACTCCAAGAAAATAAAAGAATGTGTAGCACCCGTATCAAAAAGTACACGGACTAGATGAGATAAAATACGAATGGTACCTGAAGCCACCGCCGCGTCGGGTTCGTCTGATCGACGCATCTCATAGACCCGTGGTTGTACCGAACCGATGCTAGAGTTTCCCCCTCCAGCGTTCTGACCCCGTCCCCGGCCGCTGCCGAAATTCTGCTGAGATTGACCAAAAGATCGCCGCTGATTTACGCCTTGGTCAAGTGGTACTGGGGCAGAAGCCTGAGTGTCCAAAGTATGATTTGGTTCGGAACAATAAGCCGCTCTATGTCCCATCTGTCCGCAAGTGTGACACTTCAATGGCGGAAAGTTGCACTCCAAATTAACATGGCCTGGACGGCCACAATTATAGCATGTTACCGTGCGATTTGTGGTGCCCGGAGCAGAACGGAAACCCCTCTTTCCTTTAGCAGAACGTGATGACTGTCCGGTAGAACGGTTGGTCGTCTGTGACCTTTGGAAATTGCCACTCTTAAAGCCAGAAAAATTTCCCGCGACGTTCTGCTTCTTCGATTCTTCCGTGGTATCATTGTCGGGGCTTAACATATCATGGGCTAAAGCTCTGTCCTGATATTCCTTCAGTGTGGTACAAGCAAATCCGGCCATGTACCGCCGTTAGTCCATATTCATCCGCATATCAAAATAACGGATTTTATCACACTTGGTCCTTCACGTGGATCAATTGTTGGTTATACTCTACGATTGCTTGCGAAACAGGAATATTCTGCGGTTTATCCTCGAAAAAGGCTCGGATTCGGCCCTCTCGCACCGGCCAAGGACAAAACTCGGCCTCCAAAAGTTCCTTAAATTCATCCCACGTGGAAACACGATCCTGTGGCTTGATGACTTTCCACCATGTAGCGGCCTCCTTAGTGAGGAAATACTGGGCAATCGGTACTTTCCTCACCTCAGGGCAATCAACCGCTTCAAAAGTTTTCTCCAACTCCGCTATCCAATCTTCCCAACCCAACAGGTCTGTGGCACCGCCAAACTGTGGAGGGTGCATACGGATTACATTCTGAAACAAGGCATCCGTGTTCGGGTTCGGATTATTCAGCTGAACAGTTTGGGCTAAAATGGTCATCTGGGTAGCCAATTGTTGAAGTACGTTCGCAACTCCAATGTCCGCGCTGTTCCCCTGGCCATTCGACTGATCGTGCTGACTTTCGGTATCAAGATGCACCGATTTCGACAAACTGGGGTTGGTTGACCCCGCAACAGAACTGAGGGAAACGGCCGCACCACGTCCTCATCCACGTCCACGTCCACGGCCACGACCATGGCCGCGTCCCCTACCAGCTGACATACTGAAGAACACACAAGGCACGTAAGTACAATTCATTCGCACATCATCGAAGTGACCGATTCTCAAGAATACCAAAAAAATAGAAGCAAAACGAATAAGGAAACACCCAAAGAGTAAGAGGTCTTACAAGTACCGGTCTCACTGTGATGATGGCAGAGTAGTGATACTGTGGACAAATGACGACTCGTTCGACCCAAAAGACCGACAGCCTAGGTATCCATAGACCTAAGGCTCTGATACCATATTCTGTAACACCCCCAAGTTATTCGGGGAATATTACAGCGCCGTGAGCCCCACCGTGGGACCCACAAGGCTAAACATACGCGGAACTATAAATTTTAACCGAGAAGGTCTACATACAATGGAACAAAGAACAATACAAAAGGTGTTCAAGACATAACCATAGTATCCACAGACATCACTACACAAATCAATACCTCGGCAAACACAGGCCGGAACATCAAGAAAAAATGGAAAACAATACTCGAGTATTCAATAACCATTCTAGTACAACAACACTGAATGGAAAACTCAGAACATAACCGGAGGAAAGACACAGTATCACACTTGCCCACCATCTTCATGCCGACCCGATACCTGCCTGTCCACTCTCCTGGAACCTGAAATACATAAAAAGTATTTCCCCCATAAAGGGGTTAGCCGTCGAATAGCTAGTGCAAGTATATCAAGTATGAAACACAATACTCCTCGACAATAAAGTAAATGTAACCGATAATTCATCAATTTAAGACTAGTATTCCGGAATAACTAAATCTTATAGCATCACATCAATACATATATGAATACCGTGGAACCGCACCAGAGGCTACGGGACCCTCAGAGGAATCGTCGGTCCATCACAGAGTGGTTCGTTCATATCATCCGTAGAATCGCACCAAGAGGCTACGAAACCCTCAGGGGACCCGTTGGCCCGCCCCAGAGCGGATATAAATAATCATGCCATTAATATACCTTACTTTCAAAGTTGAGAACGTACAATCATAATTATATACTTGCCTTTGACACATCGAGAAATTGAACAGAAAAGAGTATGCACCTAAACGATTTGTAAGGGATACGATAATTAACAATCGATATGTAAATAACACGGTGATACTCGCTAACGATTCCCCCCGATTACAATATCAAGAACATAGGGTTGGGAACACCCAACCCTATAGAATTTGCCGTAACCTGGAGTAGCATATGGCCGTAACTATGCGACTGGATCAACAGGTTTTGACAAACGTAACTTACGGCCGTAACAAGGAAGGCTTACGGCCGTAACATGATGATGTTACACAAGCCTGAGTCTGGCAGCTCCACACGACACGAACGTACGCGGAATTAAACAGATAGCATTGGTTCACCTAATGCTTAAGGACAACGCTAAAACATGGATTCTAGTGTTTTACGAACCTGATATTCATACCGTCCGACGGTTCAACGAATGGATGAAAGGAAAGGTGCCCAAGTTTGGAATAATTACCAAACGGCCCAAAATTCCGAAAAATTACAAATCACAGTCGAATGACATTCCCACGTTCACAACAGTTCCGAACATAATCAGCAAACTCGTGTGATAAATGAAATTATGGTTCCCAACGACAAAACGAAGGAATCGAGTCAAGACACGATAAAATCATGAAATGTCTCAAGACGACCAAAAGGGTTTCAAAACTCGTTCAAATGTCGGAAAGTGTGGAACAAGGTAAACTACAAATATTAATACGATTACAAACGAGTCGATCAACTCATAAAAATACCGGAATCAAACAAATACGGAAAATAGAAATATGCGGATATTACATTAATCTCGGGTGGAGTTTTCAAATAATTTATCAAACCCTTAAATTATTTAGTTAAAACAAATAAGTATTAATAATTATTTTGTCATCATCATAAATTAGAGATTGTAGCAACAATATTTTTTATCACATTTATTTTGATGATGTTTATAGAAAAAAAAATTATTATCTAAGATTTCACTTGCGACACATTTCAAAAGCTCCACTTAATTAAACATTCAACAAAGCAAACGTACGCAATACCTAGAGCATAACGTACGTAACATGTGTATTTGTGGAAAGTATTAAAATCATGCAGGTTTACGTAGCTAGTCAAGCTATGTTACAAGGCAACCATAACGTACGCTAACACGTGATAATAATGTACCCTAAGTTCGAAAATGAACTGTTGTGCAGTTTCGAGAAGGTCAACACATTGAACGGTCATCTACACAATAACTACGCTACAGATACATGATAACAGCCGCTAAGCTTTTGAAGTTGAATTCAAAATTCAACTGTTGATGATATCTAGAAGGTCAAAAAATCAAACGGCTAACTGAGGATATAAATAATGTACGCAAACGTGATGCTTAACGTACGTAAGGAATCAAGCCATAGGCTACTGGATGCTATTGGACTAGTGTTGTGGACGTTACACTAATGAAGTAACGTACGTTATGGCAATAATGTACGTAACTTTTGTTACTTAATGTACGTTGAAGAGAGCAACAGAGCAACTATACCAACGGTAAAAAGGCTCCAAAATGCTATAAATAGAGGCCTTTGGAGGAGTTGAAGTACACGAGAATTCTCTGAATATATAAAGCAATTATCTGATTCATTTGAGCTCACAATAGCATACTCTTTGAGAGATAATATTATATACTGTAACTGATACAAGAAAAATTGTTCGAACACTCTTCCATATACATTCTTGTATCACTTCGAGATATTATTCTGTAAGTCGAGTAATATTATTTGTAACTCGCTGAGGTTAACTTGTACCCGCAAAAACAAGAGTGATTGAAGTTGTGGTTGTTCTTTAGCCCTGAAATCAAGAAATTGAAGTTCGGCACTAATCTTGAAAGTGTTATAGTAAAGAGTTGGCACTGAATCATATAATGCATTCTGTTTTGAGAAAAATTCCTAGTCGATAACGCTAGGTAGGCGACGTAGGCTTTTGGATAGCCGGACCTCTCGAATAATTTCTTGTCTATTTTTATTTCCGCATTTTTTCTTTACTCCTATATTTGCTTCCGCACGAAAAGAGTTCAAAACTCTACTCTGCACTATTCAACCCCCCTTATAGTGATGGTACCAATCCAACATTATCCTTATTCGTTCATTTCAAGTTGGTGAAAGTTCCTTACCCACTTTATCTATACCATTGAATTTACCTCGTTTATTATCACTGAAAGTGACAAATCCTCGTTCTTTCATTTCGAGCTTCATGAAAAGAGATCTTCATTTCCACTCATGTGGTTTGAGCATCTGCTATTAATGTACCATTTATTTGATGGTGTGCTCGTCCTTGCTTGCACCTATAAAATAGATTTTCTTTCGAGCTAATTTGGGTCATGTAGTGTTGGATATATATATTTTTTTTTATTTGGAACAATTGTCCCTTTAGGAACCCATATATCTTTTACTTTGATGGTTCGTCTAGGACTAGTACAAAAGTTTCAGTATGCCCTGTTTTAAAACATTTTGTGCATGACGAGATTTCAGTTTTTAATTTTTCTGAATCTGTCACAGTTTTATCGAAGGACTTTATCTTTGGAAAAGAATTATAACCAATTTCTTGTTTTGATAACGAAAGTCTTTGAGATACATGGTGGTGATGCTTTCGTCTTCCTTCATTTTGAATAGTTCAAAATCATGAAGGAGTATATTTATTTTAATCTCCTTGACTTGGCTTATACCGTCGCGAGTGATTTCCAGCATTTTTCAAACTTCTTTGGCCATCTCACAAGAAGAAGTTTTGTTGTGATCTTCTGGACTAAGAGCACAATAAAGCAGTTGAGTCGCTTTACAATTGAAATAATTATTTTTTCAGTCGGTCTCATCATATTCTCCAAAACTCTTAAGAGAGCAGTTTTCTTTAGAATTGTTGGTCTAAGAGCAATGACCTTCCATATATCAATATCCTTAGCTTGAATAAAAGTTGACATTTTCTTTCTCTAAGTCATAAAGTTTTAACCATCGAAGAAGGGAGGACAATTTAAAGCATTGCCTTCGAAAGTAGGAATGTAGGCCATTTATCTTTTCTGTAGCGGTGTTAGACCGATGAAAAAGAAACCGCTCTGATAGCAATTGATAGATTGGTACCACTACTAGAAGGGAGTTGAGTAGTGCGATGAAGGGTATTGAACTCTTTTCGTGCTGAAGAAAACAAAATCGAAGTATTAAAAGGAAAAAGTGAGGAAAGTAAATGACACAAGAAATTGTTCGAGAGATTCGGCTATCTAAAAACCTATGTCCCCTACCTAGTGTTTCCGATTAGGTCTTTTCTCACAACGAATGCACTTTCTAGTTCAATGTCAATCCTTTACAATAGCACTTTCAAGATCAGTGCTCAACTTCGATTTCTTGATTTCCGGGCTCAAGAACAACCACAACTAACACAATGTTGCTTTCCTGGGTACAAGACAACCTCATAAAATTACAAAGAGTTTTTGGACAATTCTTCTTGTACCAGTCACACAACATAATTCTATCGCTCAAATGTATACTAAGTAAGATCCAAACAATCAGATGATAGTTTGTGTTTTCAATAAATTCTACTATTTCAACTCCACCAAAAACATCTATTTATAGCCTTTGGGAGCCATGTGACTGTTAGCACAATTCTCCTCATTAACGTACGTTAACCACTGCCTCTTGCGTACGTTAATGGCATAACAGTCGTAATCATCTCATAGTACGGCCATAAGAACAGTCCAGTGACATCCAGTAGCTCACGTCTTTTATGTTGCGTACGTGATGTTTCGTTCATGGCATATGTTAAATACGTCATCAATTAGCCGTTGGATGGTTGACCTTCTAGATGTTACCAATGATCCAATTTTGAATCCAATACACAAGCTTAGCGGTCGTTAGCATGGACACGTAGCGTGCGTTACACTCTAAGTGACCGTTCAATATGTTGACCTTCTAAAAGCAGTACAACGGTTGGAATTTTAACTTTGCGTACGTTACATGAATCATGTTGCGTACGTTATGCTTGTTTGATAACGTAGCTTCTCCAGGTAAGTAACCCTATACATTTTAACACTTTACGAAAAATCAGTACCGTCAATATAAGTGTGTACCGTACGTTAACTGTGTAATCTTGGCTGATTCAACTGAGTGAGTATTACGTACGTTATATATATTATATATAAAATAGCGTATGTTATAGTTGTCAAAATGATACTAAAATATTTTGTAAGTTCAGGCTTGAAATGATTACTTTAACTACAAACATCATGGAAATGTGATAAAAATATTGGTTCAACACATCGTACTTTACGGGACTTAATTTTATTGCGGAAAGATTTCAATCCCCTCTTCTTTTTTGCATTTCCAATCACTTTCAGTAACATATTTTCCGTATTTTTCATCTTTAGTTTTTCCAGTTTTATTTTTGTAATCAACTTGTAAGAATGGTGGTATTGTTCCGTAAATTTCTTTTTCGCAATTTTGATTTTCAAATGTATCGGAATATCCTTCTTCAACAACTTACTTTTGTTGCATAATTGCTCAAGAATTTGTGTCATAAAAATATACTCTCGCTGTCTACAAATAACTTATCTTTCAATTTCCGCAAGAGTTTTAAGAAATTGTCGGGTATATAGTGTGATTAGATTAAGGGTCTTACTTTTTTATAATTTTAAAGTGAAATGCGTGGAGCATACTTACGAGGAATGGAAAGGAGTGACCAAAATGATAAAATATGTAAGTAATTTGTGAACGGTGAAAATATTTTCTTATGAAAATGGTACGTCAACTTTACAATGTTTGGCTTTTTATATATACTTGCAAAAAAATTATAACCGTTCGTTTAAAATACGAAATCACCCATCTTTTTTTCTCGAAATATCAAGAGCCCTTTTTTAGAATACCAATAAACCTCCTTTGATTAAAACACCAAATACTTTTCTATTTTGTTTAAAAGATCAAATCATCAATATTTGTTCAAAATTTTAAAACATTCTCCTGTTTAAAAGGCCAAATTTCCTCATATTTGTGGCATAATAAATGATGGAAGCACCATAAATGAACTAAAATTATCAAATTGTCCTATTAACGTGTAAGAAAACAAATATGTTGGTTCGGAGACAAAAACAATCACCAAATATCCGTTGACGGACGACAGGCGGTCAGCCGAAGAACATGCTGGCAGACTGTCGCAAAAAAAAAAAAACATGGTAGCCGGAGGTTCGGCTGGCAGCCAACAGGGACTCTGCCGGAGATCAGTCTGGGAAACAGCCATAAAAAAAATGAAAAAAAATCCGGCCATTGAAGGCCGGTGGAAGAACAGACCGACGGCAGTCGCGGATAAAAAAATGACCGTCACCGAAGGTCTACCGCCGGCCGACAATGGCCCCACCAAAAGAGCAGGTCGGCCAAAAAAAAAAACTAGCCACCGTCGGAGATCTGTCGACAGCCAACGACGACCCCACCGGAGAGCAAGTCGGCCACAAGAAAAAAAAGAATGGCAATCGATGAAGGTTTACCTACAGCCAGCGGGCCCTCAAAATGCAGGCCGGCAGAAAAAAAAAACAAATAAAAAAAAGTGGCTATCTTCGGAGGACTGCCGACGGTCGGCATACAACCGCCTAAAAAACGTGTCAATATTAAATTTATTAAATTCAATATTTTAAAGATTCTTTTGGAAGTCTAGCAATATTTTAAATTTTTTGATATTATTAAGTTTAAGATGGCGGGGTAAGTTGGTTTTTTTCAGGTGAACATTAGAACAACCAAAAAACACTAAGTTTTTCCAGGTGAACATTAGAACAACCAAAAATACACCACTATCCCTTATTATATTCTAGATACAAAACATCCTCATTTTATTTAATATATACAAAATAACCTTTCTTTTATTCAAAATATACAAAACATCCTCCTTTGGTTTAAAATGTAAAACATCCTCCCTTTAATCAAAAGGCACCATCTGTCTAATTTTTCTCTGGAAGTTTCTCCAACATTTCTGGTATAACCTTAAAAAGGTCTTCTACGATTCCATAATCAGCAACCTGCCATTCAGGCATATGTTGAGCGAGTGGAACATAACAACACATAACCAGTCAATAATACTAAAGCTCATAAATGCCTGTCACCGTAAGCAAAACTAAGGTGCGAGAAAATTCAAAGAAAGATTATCACGAGTCTTAGAAAGTTTACACACGGGAATTCAATAGATCAAGTAAAGGGTATATGTTAGAATCAAGGGAGGGACACACAAGTAATAAGGAAAATATATTGAATTGTAAAAAGAAAATAAGAAAAACAAGAACTAATGGGATAAATCTCGTTCCAAACCAAAAAGGCCGAATCCCAAGCGAAAGCCGAATCGAAGTTCAATGATCAAAAGATACTAACTAAGAGACAAAACCATATAAATAAACTCCTAAACTAATCTTAACTTAAGCTGTAAGCAATTAAACCCACGAGGCACTTTATTCAAGAATTTAAACTAAGAAAAGAAAACCCTAAAAAGAAAACAAAATGCAGCATATCAATTGCCTTCCCCTTAAGAACAGCCTTGTCCTCAAGGCTGCGTTACGGAAACTGAGCCTGGAACGTCATCCCCCCACGTACTAATCCATCGTAGGGAAAACAGATTCTCATGGATCATCTTCTCCTTCCCCGTCGGAGATGATTATGACCTGAAGGGGGTTATTTGCACAAAAGTGGTGAATAGGGTTCACGGCACTTGAAACACAAACCCTTCAAGTGCAGGTCCATATCTTTCGTGAGGGACATCGGAATCAAGGGGGAGCGTGGTGGCGCTGAAGTTCCGGTAGAAAATGCCAGCTGACGAGGAGCTGAGTCGCTCCCTGAGAAACGGGATCCCCCAGAAACGCGCTGGTAATTGGGAGCAGAAACCCCTGGATGTGTCCTGCTGGCTCGGCGGCGCGAGTATTGGTCAAGTGGTCGTCCCGATGAGGCGGAAGGTGACCAGAATCTTGGAATGAGCGATCCATGTGCGGCGAATGTGTAGCTGCTAATTCTCTCTCGATTTCTTCAACATCGTTGGAGCGAATCCGAGACGGATGTCATCCCGAAGTCCGCTCAAAAACAGTCCCAAGGCATGGGAGTCAGAAAGGTTGGGGGGAAATTTCATTTTCTGCCTGTTAATGTGGCTTGTGTACTATAAATGTCCGTTAATGTGGACGTGCTCAATTTATGCCCGTTACCGTGCAAGTGTGTGCAATTTATGCCCGAATGCAATATTTATTGGGGAATTTCAAATTAACGGGCAGACGTGGCTAAAACGCATGGTTTGTTGCTGATGTATTAAAAACGCGTCTGACGTGGATAAAACGGAGGGTATATGGCGATTCTAACCTTACTGCATTGAGATGAAAAAATACGTAAAAAAAAAAAAGAAAAAAAAAAACATCAACATTCTTTTAATTAAAAAACATCATTATAATCAACCAAAAAAAAAAAATATGCCAAGTTTTCAAGCTTAAACAGATTAATACTATCAATACAAAAGTCAAATTTATTCAAATTCAACAAAATGAAGATAAATATCCATTGAACACCAGCTCCCTTCATTCTTACACCTTTTTTCAATCCAGCGTGTAAGGTTAAAATCACCATATAGCCCTCCATTTTGATGAAGAACAGAAATTGAACAATAATGAAATCCAAAGAACAAAGAAGAATTGTAAATGAGAAAGCAGATGGATCGAATTAAAGATGAAATGAACACAATCAACGATTGTTCCAGGGATTTAACCCTCTCTCACAGCCACAAGGCTAGAGCCCGATACAAGAGTATCTGAATAACAAAAATATCTCCATATACCCTAACGTGATCCTTCTCCTCTATTTATTATACTTTCTAACCTTACCGATTTAAACTATTATTCCTATTTTACCCTTCATTGGGCCTTCTAGACAAACATATAAAACTCTTGCATAAATGGTATTTAGGCCCGGCTATTCTCAATTCGTATCATTACTCCCGCCATCAAAAAAGTCTTGTCCTCAAGACTGCTTCAGAAAATTGATCAACACATCGTTTCTTGTGGCTTCTTCATCTAGTTGTCCCTTCCACTGGATTAACAACCGGTATACTTGCTCCAGCCAACTCTCAATCGTATGAGTCACCAAGATAGCCAAGTGAATAACCCCATAAACCACACTAACTTTCAAATCAGGTGATAAGCCAGAATGCACATTGGACTGCTTCAAGGTGTCATCCCATTTCTGCCCTTCTTCCATCACTTCTTGGACGCGTACCCCACCCGGTACGTATTGAGTTCCCATTGGTGGTGTATGATCATTCCCACTCTCAAAGGACGACGTCTCGGTAGGCCCACTGAATGTGAAACTAGACTCGAATTCTGCCCCCATTATCCACTTAAACCATAAACGTAGTTTGCCCATATGATGACAATTCACTTCCCGACCAAAAATTAACAGATCACATAATGAAGGACCGTCTAAACGAGATTTGTCTGTTAAAGCAAGTCGGTTCTGGTGTGAAGCTAAAGAACTGTGGGACGTGTCCAACTCTTGACGGTGAACCGAAACTTCTTGATACACAAATTCCATCCAAGACTTGTTCTGGTTATAGATGACTTCACCCAACGACTTAAGCCATTCCATTCTCATAACCAAATCAGGGTTGCCTGTCTTAAAAACTAATGCATCCACCACAAATGAACAACTTCCAAATTGAATGTTTAAATTCACCCATTGCTCAGTACCCAACACCACATGCTCATCACCAATTTTGCTCTTAATACCATTGAACACCCAAAAAGACACTCCTAAAACAATTACCGACTGTAGGATAACAAAGAGAACAAAATTGGGGGTCGCCTCACTAATTACAAGAATTACCATAAATACCACAGGAATAGCGCAAATAATTCATTCCAATTGCAAGGTTTTACCTCCCGATTGAGAATTAGCCACAACTCCAAAGAACTCCAAGGTTTGACATGACCCCCTATAAAACGTCTCTGATAGTTGATCAATTGGTGCTGGAATAGCATCCCGCAAATAGTGATCGCCGTCTTCTTTCCCCCGCAAAACCCTAAAATTGCCTTCAGAACATGTGTGAGTAGAGCCGAATGGAGGACCACCACGAAAACCTAGGCCCTTCTTCTTTCGTTCCTTCCATTCAGTACGTGTGAGCGAACGAATTCCCTGGTTACAATTCTCGTTAATAGTCGCGCCCACCAATGTCATTGTTTGCGATCGTGTTGGAATAGAATGGTGAGCGGTATTGCGTCCAAACGACTGAGGTCTATCCACGGTTTTATTATTGACCAGACTTTTGGACTCAATCTGGCCCAACACACTGGGCTTCCATTTGTTTCCAAAAAAATTCATAGGCCCAGTAGTCCGGTACGTTATCTGCTTAATTGAAACGAGTTTCTCATAGGGTTTATCCTTCTTCTTCGTCGCCCTTGAAATATCATCCGATGTATCGGAGAATGAATTGAGAGTAAGAATCTCACCACATGACGGTTTCCCACCGCCGTAGGCCTGAGAAGACGGCATACTCAGAGATTTCTCCGTCGGATCTGAAACAATGCTAATATCTGATGAAAACTCTGGGTCCTGTTGATTCATCCAAGCCAACATGACTTTCCGGAACTCCCTTTCCTCTGAACGATATACCTCAAATGCAGATCTGAGTTCCGCAACACCTGACTGTAATTGGAGAATCTGCTCCCCCTGAGCGTCTAAACGAGTAAGTTGTGATCGAGTCCTCATAATCGACACCAAACAACCGGCAGATCTAGGGCAGGTCGGACCAATGATGAAGAACAGAAATTGAACAATAATGAAATCCAAAGAACAAAGAAGAATTGTAAATGAGAAAGCAGATGGATCGAAATAAAGATAAAATGAACACAATCAACGATTGTTCCAGGGATTTAACCCTCTCTCACAGCCACAAGGCTAGAGCCCGATACAAGAGTATCTGAATAACAAAAATATCTCCATATACCCTAACGTGATCCTTCTCCTCTATTTATTATACTTTCTAACCTTACCGATTTAAACTATTATTCCTATTTTACCCTTTATTGGGCCTTCCAGACAAATATATAAAACTCTTGCATAAATGGTATTTAGGCCCGACTATTCTCAATTCGTATCACATTTTATCCACGTCAGACGCGTTTTTAACACAACGGAAAACCATGCGTTTTGGCCACGCCTGCCAGCTAATTTGAAAATTCCCCGATAAATTTTGAATTCAGCATAAATTGGAGACACTTGCACGATAACGGGCATAAATTGAGCATGTCCACATTAACGGGCATTTATAGTACATAATCCACAGTAACATGCAAAAATGAAATTTTCCCGAAAGGTTGGTCATCTCGGCCATCTGTGTGATGAACTCGACTAATGGAAATCCGGAAAGGAGATCTAAATATTAAGATAATATTAAGTATTTTGGCTTATTTTCTATTATAGTTTATTTAGAATTTTAATATTTAGTCATTTATATTTTAGTAGGATTCCATTTTTGGTTTCTGATTTAAAAAAAAAAAAAATTGAAATCAGAACATAATAACCCTAAGATGCTGTTTCTGAAATCCCAAAAAAAACTATACAACAGGAGACGATCGTCGTCTTCCCCATACACAAAAGCCGTCGAGTCGCCACAACAGCCCACACCGCCAGTGCTGCCTCCGTTCCATTCTGCATCTGCACATCTCCGCCGTCCATTACCAATCGGAACATCCAAATCGTGAAATAAACTCTGAGACTCAAAATTCTCACAGATTTCCTACATCACTCTTCCCGCTGAACTAGCCGTCAGATCCCAGTTCAGCGCGACGTTGTCTAATCTACTGCTGTCCAGATATTTCCAGAAAAAAAAAGGCAGATCTGTTTTACGCGTTTGAAGTTTCAGACGTGAAGTCGACCCAGAAAGCGCGATTCCAACGTGTTCTAGCCGCACCCATATTCTTGTCTACGCCGCCGCTGCCGCCTAGGAGTTCCAAATCACTAAACTTTGTCGGAAGCCCCTACACTCTCGGGAGTGAAACATGAACTCACCACCGACCACCATCATCTCTTGAATTGTTAGAGTCAATGGAGGCACACACAAGAAATATGGGAAATATATTGAATTGTAGGAAGAAAATATACGGAAAAGAAGAACCAATGGTCCCGAGCCAAATGGCCGAATCCCAAGCTGAAGCTCAATCAAAGTTCAATGATCAAAAGATGCCCTAACTAAGAGACACAACCATATAAATACACTCCTAACCTAATCCTAACTTAAGCCCTAACCAATTAAGCCTACAGGCCAATTTATTCAATAACTTAAACTAAGAAAAGAAAACTTTAATAATAAAATAAACGGCAATGTATCAATATATGCAGCAAGTGATGGTGCACGAAATATTTTTTACACGGAAGGTTAAGATCAGAGTGATACTTCATGTTTTCATTCCGAAGCAACGAATCCATTTCCCCAGCCTCTAACTTTACTATCAATTTAAATCTCTACTTAATAGTTAATAGGTATATGTTCAAACCCCGACAACACCCTTTCAAAGGGTGAGCAGTACCAACTTGAACAACAATGCTCGTGGCATCGATTTTGATAGCTTTCTTATCAAAGTTATTTCAAGAAAAGCAAAATGTACCCCTAGAGTTGCCCCGAAGTCAACTCTGTTGATCATCATGTACACAAGTTACAAAAACATCAACATCTAAATTCATGGTTGTTTGCGCTTGTTAGATTAGGAGGGGAGGGGGAGAAGAGTAACAGGGATGTTTTGACCAGGACCTGAAAAATCGGTGCATCAGCGTCCTTATTAACAGCAACAATGACCTTAGAATCCCTCATTCCTGCCAAGTGTTGAATAGCTCCAGAAACACCAAAAGCCATGTATATTTCAGGAGCAACAATTTTCCCAGTCTGACCAACCTGATAGAAGAACAAAGCCTCATCAGCTAATCTATTTACCCAGTGGAATGATCCAAATGACAAGGCGGAACTTGAGAATGATTGGGCCAATTATAGTTTTGAATGCAACTTTTAGCTTTGAACTTTTTTTTTTGGAAGAAACTTTTAGCTTTGAACTAAACGGCAGTAAAGAATGGCCTAATATAACAGTACAGAGGGCATCAAGTTCTATTTGAAGCAATGAGTCTCAATAAGGATACTGACTGACAGAACATGGAATATGCGTAGAAAAAGTAATACTGGAGTGACTATCTTATCATGCATTCTTTTTAAGTTAAATGACCAAAAAGATGCAAAAGGATCATGCCTTACCTGAAGTTCATTTGGAACAAATCCGGCATCAACTGCAGCACGAGTAGCTCCAACTGCATTAATTAGGTTGTCAAGTTTTTTCCTAAAACAAAATGCCAATTTACATGCCTAAAACTTAAGAAAGCAGACTTCAGATGAACACAAGAAATAACATAAAAGCTGAAGACTTTACGACTCTAGTTGTTATTCTCGACGGTAAAGATCTTACTGACCCTAATCTAGCAGAAAACGAAGCATGCAATCATATATATTTTTCAAAACATTAGTAGACCCTACGATGGCACAAGTATAAGTTGATATGTAAAACCTGCCGCGCCAAGTTTCTCAGCAAGCTTCGCTATCAATTTGAAATTTTGAGCACTTCTTAGAGCTCGCCCTCCGGTGACCACAATATGTGCATTTCCCAGATCTGGGTGTTCTGTACCTTGAGAGGAAAGGCTTATGTACTTTGATTTGCCAACTGCATCATCTGAAACAACAAGTCATTTTTTATGCCAAGGATCCATAAAAAGATGAATATTTATTAGATTGATATCCAAGCATGCCGATCCACAACAGGAAAAAACAATTCAATCACTCTATATTACTTATCTGTGTGCAAGAACATCAGAAAATTGATAGGTTTTGCAGTAAATGAATGACAAACCTTCATTGAAGGTTGAAAGATCAACCTTATCAATGGATGCAGCATTAGATATGGAACATGCTGACACTGGCTTGGAAGGAAAGGATGCAGACCTAATGGTCAGCATGCAAGGGTCTGAGCCAGTGTAGCGAACAGTACTTAAGGCATTACCAGCATAAGTTGGCCTGCCATATGAAAGAATATACAAGCAAAATACAGTTCAATTACATAAGATGCTGCACTGTCATTACCAATTTGTGACGAGCTACAAAGACAATCCCGCATTAGGCAATCAAGAATAAGTTACCTCACAAAAAGATTAGACCCATTGATCCCAATGACATCAGTGATTGGTGATACATCCAGAAGAGCTGCTGCACGAGGGAGAATATTTTTTCCAAAAGAACCTGATCCAGCAATTATGTGTGAGTAGCAGCCCTTTTGCTGCACCACATGCACTAGTTTACCCCAAAGTTCCGCCAGAGGATATGCAAACTTGTCTGTATCAGCAACAAGAACCTGCAAAACAAACGTCTGAGAAAATTAATATCCAAAAGAGTAAGATGACTTCAACTCCTTTGGGGACTACACATCATAGACTGCTAGATGCTAACAATAACTTCTCCCACTTCCACCACTATTTGTTTCATTTCCAGGCTACTTTAAAAAATTACAATATTCACACATTTTCAAGACCTGTGGAGTACTATTCTCCTGATGTTAACCTACTACTATTGCAACAAAGTTTGTGGAATCCCCTTATTTATGGGTTTAAAACATGGCATATTTATGTTGTAGTTAGTTATACATAAGATGAAAGAAGCACATTTTCCCAGTTAACGGCACTTTATTTCTGAAAGAGTTTGCAGACCACAAAACTCAAGTAGCACTAAGCTTCACAAATAATTCTCATTAAGCATTATAACACACGACCTTCTCGACCAATTGTTCACACAACTTGTAGTAACATCCGCAGTCCACCGATACCCAATGAATAGATGTATCAAACAGTAAACGTACAAGGAAGATACATTGAAATGCAAAGTTGCGAATACCTGAGAAATGGAAGGATGGCAAGAAGCAGCATGGTCAGCAGCTTCTTGTAATGAAGAGCCTGAACCAGCAACAAGTAAAGATATAGAATTGTCCTCGCCCAAATATTTAGCAGCCTCCACTGCACTTACTGAAGAAGCTCTAACAAAGCCTCCCCCGTGTTCGGCCAAAACCAGCGTGCTCAGCTATGTAAAAAAATAAAAATCTATCCATAGAACAAATAAATAAATAAAATAAATAAATAAATAAAAATGGCATTTTCCGTTGTTTTTGCGAGTTATATGCAATCCAGATTCCAAACACACCCACCTCTATCTATATTCATTTGCGATGAACTGATCAAATAAGTCAGGAGCGACCCTTAAAGTTAAACTTACACAAACTATTGCATCAGACTACTGACTCCGAATTACGTTAAACAAAAATCAAGATAACCAAATGCAAACCAAAAATAAATAAACGCAAAGATGGGTCCTGCTAATAAGTATCGTGATTATTCTGTGAATGTGAAACATTTTTTTGTGGGGAAGTTGGAGTAATTACAGATCGAGCGCCAGTAGGAATGGAACGGCTCCGAAACGCTCCGAGCAGCGCATGAATTGCCATATTTTCTCGCACTGTTCTTCGGCCTACTGCTTGTCTACTTGACTGAATTAGGAATAGGTATAGAAAGTAGAGGTTTCAATGCGTTTGATAGCCACATTTGAATAAAGGCTCTACTGATCCCCTTCTTTTACTTCCTCTCTTGACAAAGAAAAGAGCAAAATGTACTTTTTTGTCCCTCACTTCTTTAATTTATAATATTATATATATATATATATTAATATTTTGAATTTTTATTTACTTTATTATATATATACATATTTATATTTATATATAACTTTTTCAATTTCTTTACTGATTTTTTTCGATAATTTTTCTTTTACTATTTTATATTTTTTATTTTTTTGTGAACCTATTATTATGACTATAATTTTTCTAGACAATATATTTATATTTAAAAAAAATATTTACATAATCATCTATACAAATAATATATATTATTATTTTGATTATATATTATTATCTTGACATATATTATTATTATTATTAACTAGTAATTGAGTTATCATTTCAAAATCTTTAAAAAAAAATAGTTCTCTAACATATATCTACCTATTGAATTGTCATTTCAAAGTTTTTCAATAAAATAGTTATCTAACCTATCTACCTATTGAATTGTCATTTCAAAGTCTTTCAACAAAATAGTTATCTAATCTATACTACCTATTGAGGGGATGCTTGGTTGAGGGGTTTGGGGAGTAAGGTATGGGAATCAAAGTCATAGTGTGTACTTGGAATTACACTACTATGACTCTAATTCCCCCAAAATGAGGAATCCCCCATACCCCAACAATTTGAGTGGTATGGGTATCATTCCTTTCCATTCCATTTCCCATTCCCTTTCCATTCCTTCTTATTTTACCAAGCATCCCCTGAATTGTCATGTCAATAATTTTTACTATTTAGTAGTCTAAATTAGTATAAATAGGCAGTGAAAAAGAAGTATAACTCATCATCTCTCTATATTTTTTTCTTGAATTTCTCATGTAAAATCACTTATTTGTTCACATTTCTGAAACACTATTCTGTTTATAATAAATGGAAGAATATGATTCAGCAAATAATGAGAACATGTCGTGTGAATTTACCACTGATCATGTATGACTTCATGTAAATATTTTTTTTTAGTGTTTCGTCATTTTTTTGGTATATATATATATATATATATATATATATAACTATATATGGGCGCGTTCTATGCAGTACCAATATTAGATGCGATCTTACTGATCTTAATTTATGCATGAGTTTTGTACTAATTATGCATGAAATATATGCATTTCGTGCATCTAAATTTCAATGCATTAATTCTCACAAAAAATTGATGCATATTATCTAATATTTTAATGCATCGATATTTTGATGCATATATTGCATATTTTAGTGCATTGAAATTTTGATGCACGAAATGCACATATTTCATGCATAATTAATATAAAATTCATGCATAAATTAGTACTGTAAAGTAATGCATTGAAATTTTGTTACACGAAATGCATATATCTCATGCATAATTAGTACAAAACTCATGCATAAATTAGTACTGTAAAGTACTGCATCTAATATTGGTACTGCATAGAACGCGTCACTATATATATATATATATATATATATATATATATATGTGTGTGTGTGTGTGTTGCTCTTTATATTTGAAAATATAATAAAAATATTTCTTACAGATTTTTGAAAGTAGAGATGATATGTTAGATTGGGTGAGGACGATCGGAAGGAAAAATAGATTCGTCATAGTTATTGATAAATCTGCAAAGAAAGTAGGCAATAAACTCCCGAAATGAACTCTCATCTGTGAAAAGGGCGGAAAAAATCAACCACCAAGATATTTAAAAAGTGGAGAAACTTTAAAAAGATGTACTAGTACCAAAAAAATGGTTGTCCATTCTCTCTACAAGGTGTACCGATTCCTCCAGATTGTATTTTATGGGGAATTACTGCTGTGTGTGGAGAGCATAATCATACCCCAGTATAATATTTAGAGAGTCAAGAGTACACATTAAGACTAACACGTGATGAAAAGTGCACTATGAGTAAAATGGCTGAGATTACTGCCCCTCAGTTTATTCTGAGCGCTTTGAAGGGACGTGATCCGTCTAATACTACAGGCATTAAAAGTATTTATAATGCAGTACACAGCGAACGGAAGGTCAAAAATGGTTTATTAAGCAATATCCAGTATGCTTTATCTCAATTAATTCATAAAGGTAATTAAGTTTTTTTCCATTTTAAATATTATATAATTTGTCCATCTATTAACTAACTATTTGTTGGTACATGCAAGTTATTTTCATATGTATCGTGTGCATCCGGAGACACAAGCAATTAAAAATATCGTTTGGATTCATAGAGATGGTATTGTGTTATATGCTCAATTTTCTACGGTACGCGTTATTGACGTCACTTACAAGACCAATGAATATCGGGTTCCTTTTTTGGAGGTTGTGGGTATCACATCCACGAAGATAACTTATTCACTTATGTTCGGCTATATGTGTGATGAAGTAACAGAACGATACACTTGGCATTTAAATTGTCTAAAAAATTATGCTTGAAAAAGGGGCATTAATGCCATCTGTGCTTGTTACTGATAGAGATTTGGCACTAATATCTTCAATAGGAGAAGTTTTTCCCAACGCAAAACACATTATCTGCATATGGCGCATAAATAAAAATGTCGTGAAAAAATGCAGTCCCTTCTTAGGTGCCGAATGGACTAACTTTAATCAGTATTGGCATAAAGTTTATATGATCTGATCTGGGTTCTTTTGAACATGAATGGAAGTTGTTGATAGATAAATATAAATCGTACCCGAAAGTGATAGAATATCTGTGGTCAATATGGTTATTGCCTTATAGTGGCCGGTTTATCTACGCTTGGACGAATAATTATATGCACATCGGATGTCGTTCAAGTCAAAGGTATTATGTTATGTACTTAAAATACTAATATTTATCCATCTTGCTTTCATATTCTAACACAATATTATAAACTTTCAGGGGTAGAGCCACCCCATTCAAGATTGAAAAAATATTTGGGTGATATAATGTCTTTGATCGACACATCTGTTGAAAAAATTGACAAGATGTTGATTCTGGAATTTGGAGATATCAAAGCATCATTTGAAATGTGCGTATTATGAGATGTCATAATTTTAATGATGAAATCTATAAAAATTTACTAGGCTGCATATCCTTGGAGGCACTCCACCAGATCTCTAATGAGTTGAAGAAGGTCGATGGACAATATCTGGACAATTATAGTTGTAGTTTCAAATTTGTATGCGGTTTGCCATGTAAGCATCGCTTCTCGTTTTTTCAATCACAATTCTTGTCAATTCCAATAGGCGAGATCCACTGCCACTGGAAAAGGTTATCCATGGCCTCTGCTTTGCCAAATGAGGCGAGATCCCCCAATAAAATGACAACGTTAAAGACGCAGTTGGATAAAATGGAACCAACTATGAGATATCATATGTTAGATAAAATGATTGACATGGTATATCCATCTAACTGCAAATATCAATAACCAACATGCAACACAAAAAATAAAGGTAGGCCCAGTAAAAAAGAGCAAAGTCAGTCAAGGATGTGCTCTTGCTTTGAGTCTACGAACACTCGTACACGAAATTCAGCAAAATGAATCAATAATCCATATATCAAACAAATGCCAAGTGCATATTGGAGTCACGTCAGTCATACGGTTAATGTTCTTGGGGATGGTAATTATGTATATAGGGCGATTTGCACTAGTCGGGTATAATTCAGAAGATGGTTGGAAGCATGTTGAGGCCGATCTTTACTATGAAATTAAACAAAATATGGAGTTCTACGATCGTGCTTTTCTTGGACGAGGTGCTGCCGATAATATGATGCGAGCACTAAATTTTTTCAAATCTCCGGCACCACAATGGAGTTGGATGGATATTATGTATGGGGTTGTCATTGCAACACGATATAATATTGTGTTGCATGCATTTACTCCTGTTAGTGGAAGTTGTTTTACACACTTGTTATTTAGGTCAGCTCCAATTCCATTTCAACGTCAACATATAGCAATTGCATTAGTTAATGATAATCATTTTGTTCAAGTTTTTTTGAACTCCGATTATCCTGTACCACCAATCCCAATATTATGATGGAATAATGTGAGGAAAGATTGTAAAGGATGGACTGATCCATATGGAGAAAGGATGCAATATTGGTTAGATTTGATGACCAGATAATGTAATTGAATAGTTTATTTATCAATATTGATCGTATTTTCTGTATTTATTATTTATTATATTATGTAGTAGTTTTTTTAATCATAAATAATATAAATAAAAATAAATAAATAATAGAAATTATTAATTTTGATAATAATAAAGTAAAATAAAAATTCAATTAAAATATAACAATTAAATTTAATTTCATAATAAATAAATAAATAATGCAAAAAATAAAAGAAAAAAAACAAAACCAAAATATAAAGGATAATATTTAAAAAAAAAAAAAAAAAGGGAAAAGTGGGGAGACGGCTGTCAGGAGGGGGGAAAGCAATTCTCTTGAATAGCTACTGGATTTGATGGAAAATGCTAGATTGTCATTGACAGTGCCATAATAGATGATATAATTTACGTGATGTGATCTCCTTTCAATACCTCACGAAAAATTGGAAAATGTTATGAAATTAGATGACTTTTGGGCTTTAATTCTCCACTTATTGATACATGAATTGGAATTGGAATTTATATTTGGAGACCTATATAAAGGTCATTTGTTTGAGCTTGACAAATATATGAAGAAAATGATATTCTTGTTGAAGTAAAATCAAGCAAGACAAGAATTAGGGCATAAGATGTGTATATTCTCATTGATAGGGTCCCTTTAAATTGTAACACCCCAAACTAGGCGGATATTACAGTGCCGTGGACCCCCGACTGGGACCCACCAGACGAATAAAAATTAATGAATTAAATAATATAATTGCAGTACCGCACCACAATATATTATCAATCACTCCGATGAGGAGTTTTATTACAACACACCCAAGATAACAACCGAATACAAGTATATTTTATATGGAGATAAAATATACAACACTGAATGAACTCAACATCCAACGGAAATCTGCAGCGGAAATAAAATAAAGAAAACACGGTGAATGAAAGGACTGGGGGCCCCTACTAGTATCAATGGGACTCCTCGCCGTCAATGTTCTCTTCCCGTGCCTTAGCCTTGCCATGACCTGAAAACAATATTCCCCAACGGGGTCAGTTACACAGAGTAGCAATCCTCAAGAGTTGAATAGTCACAATCCTGTTGAAAACATACGCAATCAAACATGCTGTATGAATCAACTAACAGTACGGCTCAAAGGATGGCGCCACACTACGCCCGGGATGGAAATGTGTCCGTGCACAAGCCACCAACGAGTATCGATCGAATACACGTGTGGTCTTGTACCTAATCAGTCTCACGAAGTGATCGTCTCGTGTGCACAGTCCAATGTGAGGCCAACAACCAACACACGACTTTATATGTGTCCGACATGAAAATCCTACACATACCAACCGGCACGCCAGTATGACCCGGAATGCCACGATATAACAAAAGTGACATTAAAAATCAATAATGACTCACCGAGATGAAATGATAGTGAAATGAATGATAGCTCAATGAAGTGATTTGAACCGTCGTTCCTCGTAAATGAAGTGATTAATTGACAATTACAAGTCTCAATACGGTTAATACTTTATGAATGAATTATGATTATGAATGAACAACAACGAAAGGAATGAATATCCTTTTAACCGAGTAAGAATTAACTTACCCAACCGGTGAAAAATGTCCTTCCTCGAACAAAGTCCAAAAAGCGATGTCGGTCGCTCGAACAACCTTGAATGACAATTACCAACAATGCTCAATATACGAATCAAACACGATTATAACCGACTCAATCGACGATACAACAATATCCAAAACTTATCTAGCGAACACTTAGGAAACACACATCCTTCGTTAATATCCAAATCTCGAATATATCAAAACCAACTCCAAAATGAGCATTTCAAACCATCAAAACGCTTTCAATGATATCAACAATCCCATAGGAATCCACAATTCGAGTTAACGACAACATCTAATCGAAAATCGCCAAAATATATCGAAGTCAACCCCAAAGTTCATGAAATCCGAAATATACAACAATAATTCCGTAGGAATACATTTATCCAAGGTATATAATCCATATCTAGCATATTCCAACAACAATCCAAGCTTACACGAAGAAATCGGAAGGAAAAACCTAAAAGTCCGGAATTCTAGATCCAAGAGATTATTACCTTGATTTGATGTGACGAGGATGATGAAATGATGATTAATCCAAATGATAAGCTTGAATATGATGATTGATGATTACACCTCGAAGAACACTCTCCAAATCGCCCGGAATCGCCCAAAACCGTCGAAGAACGAAGAGAAATGACAATTGACGTTAAAGGACTGGACTGTCCTATATATAGTAAATCCCAGTTAGTGTGCGCTAGCTCCTGTGCGTAGCATGCGCTAACGGGTGTACTGGGTAGTCCAATACCCTCTGATCGCAACGGTAGCGTGCGTTACGTACCTCGCGATTGAAACTTTGTGCCCTTCGGGACACTCCACCATGGCAAACAACTTCTCGAAATGCTCGAGCCAGTGAACAATATCCGCCGGCTTAGATGAGCCCTCAAAAGTAGGTGGTCTTTGGCGAGAGATGTCGCCAATAATACTGCTCACACTTCTCTCTTGCCTCTGAGGTGGCGGCGGAGGAGCCTACTGATTCTGAGTAGCTGAGTTCTGCATCGTCTCCATTAGGCATGCCATCTGAGTCATCTGGGCCATCATGCCCTGCATAAACACGAGTGGATCAACTCGAACACCTTCTGAATGAGCTGTGTCCCGGGTACGACTCCATGACAATGAATGATCATTTCCAGTAGAATGAGTGGCGGCGTCGCTGCTCGATGAATTAGCATTATTCCTTGCGTTCGCACGTGTATTCACACGAGTTCTCGGGATTCGGCCCGCACCGCGGCCTCTTCCCCCGCATCCTCTGCCAGCTCTTTCCATACTGAAATGGGAAAGTCACATGATAGTTATATATCTCGCATGAATATCCCATTATGATTACGTTATGAAATGATGAAAATGAGCATACACGCTCAAACACAATGATTACATGAGTGATCAACTGAAGTGACGTGATTATCTGATGAAATTCTTGAAATGATTATATTGAATAAGTTGACAAGATTAATGACATGATCCTCAAGATCAACAACTGAACAATGAAATGAACTGAGTGATTGATGAGTTAACATGATCGACATGATCAAAAACGAAAATGATGATTGAGGACTGTTGACTGTTGAATGATGAATGAGTGATTCTTATTGACAGAAATTATACCATGGCGTCAGAAATCTTACTGTTCTTTGGTCTGAGGGGCTCGGCTCTTGCACGGGTCACACGTGATGTGAAAGTCCAATGATACTAGTTTGATGAACGATGATTTCAATGAGACATGACTCGGAAGGTAGTATTCAAAACCACACTCTGATACCAACTCTGTAACACCCCAAACTAGGCGAGTATTACAGTGTCGTGGACCCCCGATTGGGACCCACTAGGCGAATGAAAATTAATGAATTAAGTGATATAATTGTATTAAGTACAACACACCCAGGAAAATACAGAAAACAAGTATATTTTATATGAAGATAAAATATACAACACCGAATGAAAATGAACATCCAAAATGGAAATCAGCAGCGGAAATAAAATGAAGAAAACATGAATGACTGAAACGACTTAGGGCCCCTACTAGTATCACTGGGACTCCTCGCCGTCAACGTTCTTTTCCCGTGCTTTAGCCTTGCCATGACCTGAAAACAACATCCCCCAACGGGGTCAGTTACACAGAACAACAATCCTCAAGAGTTGAATAAACACAATCATGATATATCTTAATTATGAAATTAAGCTGAAGAGGGGCATCATAGTATGCCCGTAATGGTATGTGCATGTGCACAAGACGAGTGTCCGGACACACCCATCCTTGTACCTAATTAGTCTCACGGAGGTACATTATCGTGTGCACAGTCCATTGTGTCGGTGAACCCGATCACATGACTATCACGTGCCCGACTAAAAGTTCCACACATCCCCACCCAGCCAAGCAATATGAACCCAGAAGGTCATATGAACAAGAATGACCATGATGAATATTAATGAATAATAATCCGACAAGGTCAAGAATGACTCACCGAGATGAAATAATAGTGAAATGAAAGATAGCTCATTGAAATGATTGGAACTGTCGTTCCTCGTGAATGACATGATTATTTGACAAATACAAGTCTCAATACGATTAATACACTATGAATGAATTATGATTATGATTTATGAATGAACAACCACGAAAGGAATGAGTATCATTTTAACCGAGTATGAATAACTTACACAACATCGGTGAAGAATGTCCTTCCTCGAACAACATCCTAAAGTGAGATGTCGGTCGCTCGAACAACCTTGAATATCACAATTACCAATAATCCGCTCAATATACGTATCAAGCATGAATTACGACTACTCAAAGTTCGATACAACAATATCCAAACTCATTGAGGCATTCAAACAACCACTTAGCGAACATCAACCCTTGATTATAACCAAAACCCAAATATATCGAAACCAACTCCAAAATGAGTAGTTCAATCCAACAAAACACCTTCAATGATATCAATATTCTAATAAGAAACCACAACTCGAAGTTACGACAACTATAATCGGAAACCCCCAAAAATAACCAAAGTCAACATCGAGGGTTCTTGATTAATTCTCCAAATGTTCATCAAATCCAAAAGACATATCAATAAATCCATACGAATACATTTATCCAAGGTAGATAATCCATATCTAACATGTTCCAACAACAATCCAAGCTTACACGAAAAAATCGGAAGAAAAAGACCCAAAATCCAAAATTCTAGATCCAAGAAATGATTACCTTGATTTGATGTGATGGGGATGAAGAAACGATGATTAATCCGAATGATAAGCTTGATGATGATGATAGGTGAGTGCAGATCGAAAAGATCTCTCCGAATCACCCGAAATCGCCTGGAAATGCCCAAAAATGAATGAGAAACGAGAAATGACGAAACTTGGGCTGAGTGTCCAATTTATACTATTTCCAGATTAGCGCACGCTACGACCTGTTATTTAGCGTGCGCTAATGGGTTAACCGGACAGTCCAGTGAACTCTGACTGCCTCGTTAGCGTATGCTACGAACTTGATAGCGTGCGCTAACGCCATCCCGATATCGTACATTAACTCCAAATGTTAGCATGCGCTAGCTAAATACCTGATGTCCAGTGTCTGAAGTCCAGAACCTCCTGTCCTCTGACCTGCTCGCGATAGCGCGCGCTACGCCCAATAATCAGCATCCGCTACTGTCCCATTAACGTACGCTAAAATCCACTCATAGCGTGCGCTAGGAATTATTCCAAAATCAGTCCAGTACCCACTGGACTCTGCCTGATCGGCCTTAGCGCGCACTACACTGACTGCATAGCGGGCGCTATCCAGACTTACTAGCGTGCGCTACTTACCATTTGTAGCGTGCGCTACTCCAACTCGACTGCAGTCCAGTGCCTTCTGGACTGCAGGCCTGAACCACATTAGCGTGCGCTAATACGGAGAGGTAGTGTTCGCTACCAGTACTCAATTAGCGCGTGCTAATGAGAGTACGTAGCGTGTGCTACTCCTCACACACAGCCCACTATGAAAGATGACAATGATCATAACCACGGTTCGATCCTCCAACCAGGTAGGAAGACGAAATAATAACTGATGTACGATACAAATACTCTGATCGGTGAATACAATGAATGAATATGAACGATGAATGATCATTAATGAGTGAATAATTACCAAGTGACAATTACTGAATGATAATGACTGAATTACAATCGGGTATTACACAACAGACAAATAAACCTGGCCGGAACATCACTCTGCACCCTCGTCGTCATGCAGCTCCAGTGGTTGTTTCCCTGCTCTCCTGGATCCTGAACATAAATAAATGTTCACCCCCGAAGGGGTTAGCACAACGATACAAGTACAAGTACCACAACATATTATTCAACATCTCACGAAGAATAATAATAACATAAATTACAAAATACCAACGAGTCTTCTCCTGCGAGAAACTCAATAATAACATACACACATGATAATCACAACATGATATCACAACATACACATGGTAATTCCGATGATCCAGCGTTCACTGCCTAGACCCCTCGATGATTCCGTCACACCAACCTAAGGTGGAAAAACCCGTCCGATGATCCAGCGCACGCTAATATAGATCCCCTGATGATTCCATCAGACCAACACGAGGTGGACATACAATAATGACATACACGTACAACAATATGTATAACATCAATACATAAAACAATTAAGGTACTTGCCTCGATTCAAAGACAAGAATAATACTCCCACGAATAACAAAATGCTCGAAGGTCGCTCCCTTCGATCAATCATGTTGCTAAGCTCAAACCTTAACAAAAGAAATAATATAGAATTCATCTCAAGTCGTACGAATGTCTAACAATCTAAATTACGGTCGAAAGTTCATAAAACATAATCTGCCTGACTTGCTTAACGTACGTTACGTCCCTTTGGTAGCGTACGTTAAGCCTACTAGTTAGCGCACGTAAGCTACAAAGTCTAGCGTACACTAACTATGCATTGTCATCCCTTCACTGATCAGTCGACTGATTCGTCTGATGGTATAACGTACGTTACGTACCAAACGTAGCGTACGTTAACTACATAGCTTAGCGTACGCTAAGCGTGCATGCCAGTTTCTTACTGGGCAGACAACTGTTCTAACTGTGATGAAGCTTACGAAATCCTCAGTGATTAACGTACGTTATCTCCATACATATCATGTTCATACGATTATGAATAATCTTACAGATTCAAACATCTTCGAGATACAAGGATACGTATAATCTTCACAACACCTAATTCAATCTTGTTTACAATTCTCATGCGAAGTTCGGTGTTCTAAGGTTGATGCGTTAGATTCTAATATCATCATTACATTCAGATTTCACCATAAAGATGAACTAATAAATCCAACTTATAAGAAAGGATACAACCTTCGATGATTCTTTCTTAAGTCCTTTTAACAAAAGTGATATCAACTCCAAGTCTACGATTAATATGGCAACGTTATTCAATACGGATAATCAATCTCAGAATATTACTCTCATCATTGACGTAATAGGATTCCAACTATGATGTTTCAACAATGATATCTTAAGCATAATCATTCCAACTTCTAAACATGATGTTGTTTGAATAATTCATCAATGGAACTCAATATCTTGATAGCATACTCATCATATCCTTAAGAACACGAATTCAACGTTGGAGATAGTATTAACATACCTTAAGATGAAGAAAACACTGAGACAATAGGTAGACTTCAACTACGGTTGCTTGTGTGACAATCCAAGATGAGTCTCTACTTCAAGGATCAAGTATGAGTAATCTCCAATCTTCAATGATCAAGTTGAGATGGATTAAATGCGTTTAAGAAGGAGGGGAGGCTCTCTGGACTTCCAATAAATGAAGGACAAGTGAAGAAAACGTAAACAAAATAAAATGGGGTGATGTCCCTTTTATAATGTTTCTGTACGTTAGCTGTTTAGCGCACGCTACCACAATGTCCTTAGCGCACGCTAACGAGTGTTGACTCCAAAACTATCCAGGTTCATCCGCGGGAATCTCATCCGGACCCATGTCTGGCTGGCGCATGTGACAGCCACCTAGCTCAATTATTGGCTGGTTAACGCACGCTATGCTACATTCGTAGCATACGCTAACTCAGACTGATAACATACGTTAGGCTTCCTTGTTAACGTACGTTATCACGTATTTGCATGGGAAAATTTACATGTTGCCATAACCATGTACGAGGATACAAATACGAGAAATATCATACTTCAATTATCGATATCACAATTCCGAATAATACAGGATTCAAATACAGATGAAATACTCAATAATAAAACCAGATATTACATTAACGTCTTCCATCGTCCGAATCGAGGTAAGGATCCCTAGAACCCTTGTTTTGGGATTTTGGGGAATTTTGTGGATTTCTTGTGATTTGACACTTTTCATCCGATTTATCATAGATTGCTGCTAGATTTCAATTGTGTACTTGTAAGCCTTCGTTTTCCTTGAGGTTTTGTGTAATAAACTCCGATATTCCATTAATTATCAAGTATATTCGATGATACCTTTGTAGTGTTCGATGAATTGACCCAAAGGGTAGAACTTAAGATGACTCTTTCATTTTCAAGGTATTATGGTTGATTAGACATCGTTAGGTGTTAGGAATGAAGTATTGAAGGGAACTCGGACTGAAGTCCTTTCTGTTCATTGTTTTCATTGCGACGAAATAAACAAGTCAAGTACACGTATTACATTATGTTGTGTGCGTTACGGTTTCGATATGAATGATGAATTTTTATATCATATGTGTGTGTGTGTGTGTTGTTGTTCTTCCACCCGAGGATTTTTATATCATCTGTTGGTTAATTTTGGGTCTGTCAGTTGTGTCGTAAGAGTCAGTTGTTGAATCTAATATCATCGTGCTACCATCTCTTCGTGCGATCCGTGGTTGTAAGTATCCTCAAACTCTTACATTTCTGTATTTTATTTCTCTTGTGTAGATTGGAACTGTGAGTTGTGGTACCAACTTTATAAATTGGGAATATTGTTGACTTTGCTCTTTATATTTCTTATTCTTCAGTATGTTGAGAGGTCGTGGTAGACCAGCTAGGGGATGCGGCCGAGGCCGTGGTCGTGGTGCTAATAGTGAGAAAGTCCCGCTTTCTCAGTCGTCTGCAGATTCGGCCTCACATGCAGTGCCGAATACCTTACCCTTGAGTTCTGATGGGCAACAGAACTTATCAGTCAGTCAGGATCAATCGTCGGGTAATAATGCCGACACGGGAGCTACTGCTATGCTTCAATAGTTGGTAGCTCAGTTAGCTCAGCTAGCTCAAGGTGGATGTCAAAATCCACCCCGACTCCGGAAGATGAAGCTAGCAAATGGCTTCAGAAAGTGACTACGATGCACCCCCATCGCTTCGCTGGTTCTACTGACTCTCTAGGTTGGGAGAATTAGCTTTTTCAGTTGGGTAGGATGTTCGATGCTGTAGCTTGTCCCTATGACAGGAGAGTACCTATTGCTCAGTACCTCCTAGATAAGGAAGCTACAGAGTGGTGGGAAGCTGTGATGCCCAGTGACCGTGTAGCAACCTGGGAGGAGTTTAAGACTGCTATGGAAGTGGAATACTGTCCACCGCTAGTCTGGGAGCGTAAGATTGTGGAGTTCTTTACTGCTATGCCTCAGGATGTGCCGATCTCTCAGGCCATCATCACCTATAACCAGCAATTGGGATTCGTGGAAGAGCAAGTGAGGACCGAGGCTGATGAAATTCACTACTTCAATATGCGTATAAAGCTCTATATCAGGAAAAGCATGGCGCCACTCATGTGTGCCACATTGAAGGAATACTAGGATCGCGCTCTAGCGATTGAGATGGCTGTCCCGATTTTTTAGGCTGGTTCCGAGCCGAAGAAACAAAAGACTACTGGCAGCTTCTCAGCCAGTAAGGGTGGTCGGTTTTCGAGATCTCAGTCTACACTGGTATCTGGGAAGAGGCCGTTTCATCAGGACGTAGGGTCTCATAGTAACCGCTCAGTCCAATCTATTACATATATGGTGGCAGGGTTTGTTTTAACTGCAACTAATACGAGTATGTGGCGAAGGATTGTCCACTCCCATTAGTTAATTGCTTTACTTGTGGACAGACCGAGCATAGGACAGTACATTGTGAGAGGGCTACCAGGGCCTCCAGAGCACCGACTACCACTACAGTTCAGAAGGAACATGGTGTTGATCAGAGGACTCCAGTCACTCAGGTTCCTCAAAGTTCAGGCCGCGGTAGGAGTCGGGGTCAGCCGGACCACCGTGCAATATCGAGTTCAGGCTCAGTATACCCCGGTTATATCAGATGAGACGCACATAGGAGATAGATGCTCCAGTGGCATCAGGTACCACTCAGATCCTTTCTCATTCGGTTTTAGTGCTTTTTGATTCGGGTGCTACTCACTCTTTTATTGCTTCGGATTGTGTATGTCGTATCGGTATTGATTGCTTGTTTGAGTATGAGCCGTTCGTTGTGGGTATGCCTAGTGGGGATCGTATGGTCGAAAATCAGGAAGTTAGAGATTTCCCATTGAGGATCGGGAACCGAGATTGGGCCTCGAACCTCATTGTGGTAGACTTAAAGGGCGAGGATCTGATCCTTGGAGACAATTAGCTGGATCGTCATGGTACTCTCATGGACTATCGGACTGAGGATGGCACGGAGCATATTGTTGTGGGTTGTAAGTTGGGTAGATCGGGGAATGTGATTAGCGTCCTGAAGGCGGTGAAATTTCTAAACTGGGGTTGTGTAGGCTATTGGTGTTACGCTTTGAAGTCAGAAGGTGCTGGAGTTGACATGTCGTCGATTCCAGTGGTGAACGAATATTCTGACGTATTTCCGGATGACTTGCCGGGATTATCACCGCAGCGGGAAGTTGAGTCCCCTATTGATCTAGAGCCGAATACGGCACCTGTATCCCATGAACCGTACCGTATGGCACCGTCGGAGATGTTGGAGTTGAAGAAACAATTGGGAGAATTGCTGGATAAAGGGTATATTCGACCGAGCGCTTCACCTTGGGATGCGCCTGTGCTTTTTGTTAAGAAGAAGGATGGGTCGCTTCGTTTATGCATCAACTACTGAGATTTAAACAAGTTGACCATAAAAAACAAATACCCTTTACCTCGGATTGATGACTTGTTTGATCAGCTTCAGGGAGTAATGGTCTTCTCGAAGATTGATTTACGATCGAGTTACTACCAGTTGAGGATTCGGGATAGTGATATACCAAAAGCTGCCTTTCGGACTAGATATAGCATTACGAGTTTGTGGTTATGCCTTTCGGGCTAACCAATTCCCCAGCAGTGTTCATGCAGTTGATGAACAAAGTCTTTATCGAGTATCTGGACAAATTCGTAGTCGTCTTTATTGATGACATTCTTATCTATTCCCGGAGTTAGGAGGAACACGTTGTACATCTCCGGATTGTGTTAGACCTTTTGAGAGCTGAGCAGTTGTATGCAAAATTTTCCAAGTGTGAGTTTTGGCTCAAGGAAGTAACATTCCTCGTGCATGTGATTTCAGCGGAGGGAGTTCGGGTTGATCCGCAGAAAATAGAGGCGATATTGGCATAGGAACCGCCTAAGAATGTGAAAGAAGTGAGGAGTTTCCTAGGACTTGTGGGCTATTACCGCAGGTTCGTTGAAGGATTTTCTAAGATCGCTCGACCACTCACGCAATTACTTCAGAAAACTCATAAGTTTGAGTGGCGCAGATAGATAGTATAGCTTTGATGATTTGAAGAAATGGTTGACCACTGCGCCAGTTTTAGCTTTGCCTCAGGGGAACGAGGATTTTGTGGTTTATAGTGATGCGTCGGGTCTCGGGCTTGGATGTGTTTTGATGCAGAGAGATATAGTTATTGCTTATGCGTCTCATCAGTTGAAACCTTATGAAATGAATTATCCTACTCATGATTTAGAGTTAGCTGCGATCGCATTCGCTTTAAAAATTTAGAGGCATTATCTCTATGGTTCGTTGTGTAAGATTTACACGGATCACAAAAGTATGAAGTACATCTTAAGTCAGAAGGAGTTGAACATGAGGCAACGTAGGTGGCTAGAATTAATTGAGGAATATGATCTCGAGATTCTTTATCATCCGAGCAAGGCCAATGTAGTGGCGGATGCATTGAGTCATAAGCCGATGGCTCTACAGATGCTAGAGGCATTTACACCTCAAAGCGGGATCCAGCAGGATTTAATTTGTCAGAATATCGAGGTTTGGGTTTAGAAAGTTCAGGGTCAGTTGTGTACGTTAGAAATCACTTCATCGTTGATTGATGATATCAGGGCGAAACAGTATGATGATCTATTTTTAGTCCAGTTAAGGGAGGATGTGAAGAAAGGGAAAGCTCCTGGTTTTGTGGTTCAGAATGACGGAATCCTGAGATTTCGAGGCAGATTGTGTGTACGGTCTGATGTCTAGTTGAGACAGAAAATCTTGAAAGAAGCTTATTATTCAATACATCCTGGTACAAGCAAAATCTACAAGGATATAAGGAGTAATTACCGGTGGAGTAACTTGAAGACAGACGTTATCGAGTTTGTGTCGAAGTGTTTGACCTGTCAGCAGGTTAAGATCGAGCATCAACGACCCGCAGGGTTATTGCAGACACTTCCAGTCCCAGAATGGAAGTGGGAGGATATTTCTATGGATTTCATTTCCAGTATGCCTAGGACTCGGACTGGAATGAACATGATTTGGGTTATTGTCGATCGACTAACCAAATCTGCCCATTTTCTGAGTATTAAGGATATGTGGGGACCATAGAGGCTAGCACGGGTATTCATTGCATAAATTGTGAGGTTACACGGGACTCCTAAGAGTATTATTTCGGATCGAGATGGTCGGTTTATATCATATTTTTGGCAGGCTGTTCATCGGACTCTGGGGACTGAATTGAGGCTCAGTACATCCTACGATCTCCAGATAGATGGGCTGTCAGAACGGATGATTCAGACACTTGAGGATATGTTGAGAGCATGTGCCTTAGACTGGAAGGATGATTGGGAGTCGCACTTGTCGTTGATCGAGTTCACGTATAACAATAGTTGGCATGTTTCGATCAAAATGGCACCATTTGAGTCGTTGTACGGAAGGAGGTGTAGATCGCCGTTATGTTGGGTTGATGCATCCGAATTGATTGGCACTGAACCTGATATGGTATTTGAGACGAGAGAGAAGATTGCCTTGATTCGTGATAGGTTGTTAACGGACCAGAGTCGACAGAAGTCCTATGCCGACACGCGTCGCCGGCCGTTAGAGTTTGAGGTTGGAGACCATGTTTTACTGAAGGTATCGCCGACTTGGGGAGTTTACCGCTTCGGCCGGAAGGGTAAACTTAGTCCGAGATATATTGGACCGTTCGAGATTTTAGAGAGAGCCGAAGATCTTGCATGTCGGTTGGGTCTGCCACCATCCTTGAGTCATGTGCATAACGTATTCCATGTCTCCCAACTTCGGAAGTATGTACTGGATCCACGCCATATTATCGATTTTGGAAAGATTGAACTGGGTCCCGACATCACATTTGAGGAGAGACCGATTCAGATTTTGGAACATCGTGTAAAACAACTTAGGCACAAAACCATCCCTTTGCTTAAAGTGCAATGGTCGAGACACGGATCAGAGGAAGCGACATGGGAAATAAAGGACAATATGAAGGCGAAATATCCTGAATTATTCACCTTGTAAGTTTCGGAACGAAACTTCTTTTTAGAGGGAGAGAATGTAATATCCGCACTTTCCATTTTTAGTAATTTTATTTTTAGTATATTTTCATTTCGGACGACTCGCTTGTAACTGTTTTGATGTTCTAAAACTATTTTTTTCTGTATCCATGACCTTCCGGATGAGTTTCGGAGTTGTTTGTACGAGATTTCACTTATTGTATAACTTTTCCGCATTTAGGCCCGGTTCTTGTAAATCTAGTTCTAAATCGATATTTCATTACTTCTATGAGTTCCTTTAATATTTATGGATTCGTTACAACTTTCGGAGATTGTTAGTTGGCCTCAAGTTATGATTCTCGAGAGATTGGGATGTTTTGTAATTTATTATAGTTTTGAGTTTCACTTTTAAGAATTGTTGTCCGTTCCGTCGTATGGTTGGAATCCGATGTTCTGTGAGGAGAATGAAATTGCATGTTGTTGTTTCTCTTATGTCTTGTTGTTCGTTCATAGCTATCGAGTTTTATACCTCCCGAGATGTGTTCATTCTAACTAGGATTCACAACTGCTTTCTGTATCAGAGCAGTTAGCGCACGCTAAAGATGTTTAATAGCGCGCGCTATGGGGCATCCATAGCGTACGCTAAACATATAGTGTAGCGCGCGCTAATCACCTGGACAGTAGGTTCTGACTTCTGGAGTAGGTCGAGTTACATACGTTATAGTTCCTATTATGTACGTTGATTGAGTAAATTAACGTGCATTAATTGTGGAGTTACGGACGCTAATCCGAAGGGTCAGTATACTCTAGAATTGGTTAGTACGTTCAGTGATTTTGGACCAGAACATGTAGCGCACGCTAGCGGGCTCAGACAGAAACTTCTGGACTGCAACTGCATCCAGTTAGCGCCCGCTAGCAATAGTGTAGCGCCCGCTAGCAATAGTGTAGCGCGCGCTAAGTCTGTCTAGTATATATGGGTCAGCAGCATAACTTCGTCACTTTTCATCCTTATTCTTCCTTCCGGCTTTGGGCGATATTAGACGAGGGTTAGAGTCGATTTTTGCCAGATACTATCATCCATAAACATCCTTGGTTCCCTTGTGCGAACTTATCAACTCCTTAACGTCTTTCATTGTCCGAATCGAGGTAAGGATCCCTAGAACCCTTGTGGATTTTGGGAAATTTTGGGGATTTCTTGTGATTTGACCCTTTTAATCCGATTTATCATAGATTGCTGCTAGATTTCAATTGTATACTTCTAAGCCTTCGTTTTCCTTGAGGTTTGTGGAATAACTCCGATATTTCCATTATTTATCAAGTATATTCGATGATACATTCGTAGGCTCTGTTCTTTTGGACTGAATGAATGTGAACTGAAGTGAACTGAACTGAAATATATATTAAGGGTAAATAATAATAATAATAATAATAATAAAAATAATAAATATAATAAAATAATAATAAAAATAATAATATAATAAAATATAAATGATAAGTTGAGATCTATTTGATAAGGTAAATTATAATAATATTAATGATATTAATAACAATAACAATAATAACTATAATAATAATAATAATAACAATAATAATAATAACACTGATAATAATGATAAATAATAATAGTAATCAACAACAACAACGATAATAATGAATATTAGTATAATAATATTAAATCTTATTAGTAATAATAACAATAATAATAATTAAGATTAATAATAATAATAACACTAATAATAATGGTAAATAATAATAATAGTAATCAACAACAACGATAATAGTAAATGTTATGAGTAATAATAACAATAATAATAATTAAGATTAAGAATAATAATAAGAAGAAGAACCGAATCGAATCGAATCGAATGGACTCGAATCGAATCAATTGAATCAATCGCATCGAACGGACTCGAATCGAATCGAATGGACCTTAATTGAATCGAATCGAATCGAATCAAAATCAAAAATAAGTCCAAAAGAACAGGGCCGTAGTGTTCGATGAATTGACCCAAATGGTAGAACTTAGGATGAATCCTTCATTTTCAAGGTATTGTGGTTGATTAGACATTGTTAGGAACGAAGTATTGAAGGGAACTCGGACCGAAGTCCTTTCTGTTCATTGTTTTCATTGCGACGAAATAAACAAGGCAAGTATATGTATTACATTCCGTTGTGTGCGTTACAGTTTCGATACGAATGATGAATTGTGATATCGTGTGTGTGTTGTTGTTCTTCCACTCGGGAACGGTTCGACGGGACCTCTAGGGGCCGATACTAATGGGTACGGCCGCGAAAGTGGTTTTCCACTCGGGGACGGTCCGACGGGGCCTCTGGGGGTAGATACTAATGAGTACGGCTGCGGGTTACCAAGTGTGGATATTTGTGATGTTGAAACGTGTTGACATACTATTTTGATATAAATGTGATATTCCGTAATATTGATTGCAAATGTTTTCCAAAAAGAATTGATCGTGTTGAATCTTATCGGTATATAATGTAGTGTAATTGTGTATTTGCACTAGCTATTCGAATGCTAACCCCTTAAATGGGGGAAATATATTTCATGCATTTCAGATATCGGGTGGGATGAGGAGCCGGCACGGGATACGCATGCAAAGGATGTCCCAACATGATGATGAGGCTCGAGTCAGTGTTACTTATTTTATTATGTTTATTCAGTTGTTGGTTGAAGTAGTCGAGTGAACGTGTTATTGGTTAATGATATCGTTGAAGTCCACTGCGTGGGCATTGAATATATCTCACTCTCTGTTTTACTAGCATTGAACTAAAATATTTTGCCGAGGCCACGGCCCTACTTATCATTATTAATGTGTCCTATGGGATTTCTTTTGTGAATTACGTGTCATGTGTTAGTCTGGTAGACCTTGTAAAAGTTCTACGGCATGTAATGTCCCTTATGAGATTTGGGGTGTTACACTTTTCACTACATATGTAACTTAAAAGACTCTTGATTTTTTATTAGAAATGTAACTTATATTTGAAGACCTATATAAGGAAAAGTCACCCCAAGCTTGACCCTAACAAAATATCAAAAAAATTCATTAGCTAATTTATCGCGATATATTGACATTTTTTAAATGTCTTGTACCCAAAATTAAAACAACAGATCCAAAACTCACCTCTCCCCTCCCTCCCGTCTCTCACTACAGCGAACCACAGTCACTGCACTCCCAGTCGGCGAGACACCGGAAATATCTTCGTCGCTAGGAAAATGGAGTCAAATGGTGGTGAACCCAACCCGTGGGAGGATGTTTTCTGGCCGTTTAACAATAATCTTACAGATCTGGCAGCTTGGACAACTGACTCGCAAATGGGTATGCTCATTTTCCTTCTTTTCTTGATTTTTCGTACTTCACCAAGTGTACAAAACCATTCCATTTTCAGACCAAAAGAGATCATTTTCCTGTTATTGCATCCTGTTCTTTATTACTATTTTTGGAACGTTCATTTGTTTTTTAATTCAATGTGCATATTAAGGAATTAGTGTGAGATTTTGTTTGTATATATGAGTCATGCGATGTTTGTAGTTAATTAAAGTAATAAATTTTTATTAGTTACAATCTCATATCTTAGTCGGCTCCCCCGTTAGCAAACACGGTTGTGGATGATGAACTACAGACCCAACAGCTAATGGAATGGCTCGAAAATCTATTAGACGACTCCCCCGTTAGCTCGAGGCCAAGGAAAATCTGTGGGAGTAATCTGTAATATCCGGGGATAATTTTTTTTTCGTGTTACTGTTGAGTTGTACATATTCATTTGGAATTGTACAAGTGTTGTTGTCTTGGACTGATACAATGTATATTGTATTGGAATATTTCGGGATCGAAATATTATACTTGTCGTCGGGTTAGTTTCGTCGTTTGAATGTTGGTTGGAGAGTTTGGATTTTTGGCTAAGTACACTAGCCTTAACCTGTTGGGTTTTCTATGTATCGAATACAAAATAATCGGAGTAAAAACGCAGCGGAACAATAAAAGTGAAAACCCAATTTAGGATCGCATGCAGTAATTTAATTGTTTAATTAAAGAGTTAATCGAATTACCTTAATCCGATTGAACAAATCTAGATCCGGACTAGAAGCAGATGAATATCTCCTTCCTCTTCTGGTGATCCACACACGAACAATTCCACAAGCCGGATTGCTAGATCTCATTTAATAATATTGATAAATAGTACAACACAAATTCCTTACTAGAAGGATTGTACTATTGATCAAGATCAACTAAGGGAAGAGGAACGACCGACTCCGTTCTCCTACAAAGATAATGTAGATGGCCGATTTTTCTTCTTCTTGAAGGGCCGATTTTAGGTCTTATTTTCTCGGTTACAACTCCTTGTCCAAGACCTTATATTTATACTAAGTAAACCCTAGATTCAATAATCTAGTATTTGCTTAGTTGCCCCTCAACTTATTAAATAATACAATATATATAATATCCAATATTATATATATTACTTTATTATTTAATCTCCTTATAAATATAATATCCAATATTATATTTATTATTCCCGATTGATATTTATTCCTACTTGTCTATAATTGTCGTATGTGCGATCTAAAGGCTTATATTATGTTGGCAATTATTTAATACCTTATTAAATAATAAATCATAAGCGGCCTCTAGCAAGACATTATGATTACCCAAATAATATAAGTTAATAGTCCATTAAACCTTTTAACGTGTCAAATCCCTTTGTCACGCGATATCATATTTGAACTAAGTCATGGAGTCTGTCATACTTATTTATGTTCAAATGCTTTCTCGATCTTAAGTAGATCGATTGAATCAAATGACTCTTCATTTGAGCATGGCCATGCATTTCCTTGATCCTACTTATCGAGGGGCCCAAGATATCTCTCTCACTTAAGAGAGGGACAAATCCCCATCTTGATTATTCATTGCCCTCTACATGACTCCCACTAATCCCGATCGCTAACCTTTATGATCACCATGTTTGAGATGACGCTGGATTACGTCAAGGTATAGCGATTATCATGTTGGACTCTATGATAATCTCGTGTTCAAGGATTTATTGACATACCGTATTGAGATTCACTTATGACATTTCCATGCGGTGATCTCAATGCGGGTCGGTCCAAGATTAGTTCTCCAACCAATACCCATAAGATTGATCCGTACCATACGCATAATCATCCGATGATTATCAATCAAACTTATACTAGTATATTAATCACTTGAGTCTCTACTCAACGCGATTTTACCAGGGACATTTGAATAATCTTATTATTCGTGAATAACTATTATTCGATTATTATAATATTAAAACATGCACACATTATAATAATCAACGAGAAATAAATGATATCAAATAACTTTATTTAAATGTGACAATTACAAATCTAGGCACATCGAATGTCCTAGGGCACTATTCCCAACAATCTCCCACTTGCACTAGGACCATTCATTCATGACCTTTAGTCCTATCGTTCTAGCATGCTCAACATGCTTTCCTTGTGAGAGAGGCTTGGTAAGTGGATCTGCAACATTCTCTTCCGTTGCTACTTTGCATATTGTAATATCTCCTCGTCTGACGATCTCTCTGACTAGGTGATATTTTCTGAGTATATGTTTGGAATTATGATGGGACCTAGGTTCTTTAGCTTGTGCAATAGCACCATTATTGTCACAATAAAGGCTTATGGGACCCTGGATGGTTGGCACCACTCCTAGTTCGGTAACGAACTTCTTGATCCATACGGCTTCCTTAGCTGCATCCGATGCCGCCAGTGCACTGTGAATGTAATCAGCAACCGTGCTTTGATTGGAACACTTCCAACTCAAAGCACCTCCATTCAAAACAAACACATAACCAGTTTGCGATTTGAAATCGTCTCTGTCGGTTTCGAAACTTGCATCGCCGTAACCACTTACAAACACTCGCTTCCCACCCTCCATAAACTAGGAAATCATCCTTGGTTCTTCTCAAGTACTTTAGGATGGTTTCCACCGTATCGATGACTTTCACCTGGATTCGATTGGTATCGACTTGTCATACTAAGAGCAAACGATACATCTGGTCGAGTACAAATCATGGCATACATGATCGATCCAATAGCCGATGCGTATGGTATCTTGCTCATATGTGCTCGCTCATCAGGAGTCTTAGGACTCTGAGTCTCACTCAGATGAATGCCATGTGACATTGGCAAGAGTCCTCTCTTGGAGTCTTGCATATTGAACCTCTTCAATATTTTATTAATGTATGTACTTTGACTCAGACCAATCAATCTCTTTGATCTATCTCTATAGATCTTTATCCCAAGAATATAAGCAGCTTCTCCTAAGTCTTTCATTGAGAAACAACTTCCCAACCAAGTCTTGACTGTCTGCAAGGTGGGAATGTCATTTCCAATGAGTAATATGTCATCTACATATAAGACTAAGAAAACAACTATTCTCCCACTAACCTTCTTCTACACACAAGGTTCATCTTCATTTTGAATGAACCCAAACTCTTAGACATTTCATCAAAACGAAGATTCCACTCGAGAAGCCTGCTTCAACCCATAAATGGATCTTTGAAGCTTGCAAACCTTTTTAGAATTTTCTGGATGAACAAAACCTTCAGGTTGTGTCATATACACATCCTCGAGTAAGTTTCCATTAAGGAATGCTGTTTTGACATCCATTTGCCATATTTCATAATCATAGTATGCGGCAATGGCAAATAAAATTCTAATTGATTTAAGCATGACTACTGGCGAAAAGGTCTCATCATAGTCAACACCATGAATCTGTCTATAACCTTTTGCCACTAGTCTAGCTTTATAGGCTTGCAGATTATCATCCATGTCTTTCTTCTTTTTATAGACCCATTTGCACCCAATGGTTTTAACACCCTCAGGTGGATCTATCAAGTTCCAAACTTGCATCTCAGACTTCATGGCTTCTAGCCATTCCTCGGACTCTGGTCCTGAAGCAGCTTCTGTATAGGTACTAGGCTCATCATCTATGAGCGATGCATCATCATCCTCCGTTACGAGATAACCATATCTCTCAGGTTCATGTCGCATCCTATCAGATCTGCGTGGGACTTGTGTACTTTGAATGGGCTCTTCAACTGTTTGTTGAGCTTGTTCGGTTTCCATCGGTGAAGCGATGTCTTCTTGTGGTTCTCGATTTTCCTCGAGAATTACTCTTCTCCCACTGTCTCTTTTGGAAATAAATTCCCTTTCTAAGAATACAGCATTTCGAGCAACAAACACTTTGTTCTCTCATGGCTTGTAAAAGTAATATCCTTTAGTTTCCTTAGATATCCCACAAATAAACATCTTTCGATCTCGCCGCTTGTCAAACACTTGGCGCCTTACGAACGCTTCGCAACCCTGCATCTTTAGAAAAGACAAGTTTGGTCTTTTACCACCCATTTCTCAAATGGTGTCTTTTCAATCGCTTTAGATGGAACACGGTTAAGGGTGAATGTCATTGCTTCTAAGGCGTGGCCCCAAAATGATAATGGAAGCTCTGTCGACTCATCATGGATCGAACCATATCTAATAAAGTTCGATTCCTCCTCTCGGACACTCCGTTATCCGAGGTGTGCCAGAGGAGTAAGTTGCGAAACAATTCCACAACTCCTAAGATGATCATCGAATTCTTGGCTCAAGTATTCCCACCTCGATCTGATCGAAGGGCTTTAATTGTCTTGCCAAGTTGATTCTTTACTTCATTCTGGAATAATTTGAAAATATCAAAAGATTCAAGTTTATACTTCATAAGATAAACATATACATAACGGCTAAAAACATCGGTGAAAGTAATGAAGTATTGGTATCCGCCTCGGCATGAGTGCTAAGAGGTCCGCACACACGCATGTATTAGGACTAATAGATCACTAGCCCTTTCTCCATGACCGGTGAAAGGATTCTTCGTCATCTTGCCCAATAAACAAGATTCGCATGTCCCATATGATTCATAGTCAAAAGAGTCTAAAAGTCCATCATTATGGAGTTTAGAAATGCGTTTCTCGTTTATGTGACCAAGTCGACAATGCAATAAGTAAGTCGGATTAGAATCATTGAGCTTAGGTTTCTTGGATGCAATGTTATAGACTTCCAAAGTGTCGGACTCATCTAGATCAATATTGTAAAGGCCAGTATATAACTTTGCAGTACCATAAAGCAAGTCATCAAAGAAAATACGAATGATCTTATTCTTAATAAGAAAATTGTAACCTTCACAATCTAATGTAGAAACTGAAATAATATTCCTATTCATAGCAGGAACATAATAGCAATTGTTCAAAACTAACAAAAGCCCATTGGGCAAAACTAGATCATAAGTTCCTACGGCTAGTGCAGCAACTCTTGCTCCATTGCCGACTCTTAGATCTACTTCCCCTTTCTTCAGTTCTCTACTACTTCTCAACCCCTGCACATTTGTACAAATGTGAGATCCACATCCAGTATCTAATACCCAGGAGTTAGAGGTAGATAAGTTAACTTCTATAACAAATATACCTGTGGCAGTCTCACTGCCCTTGGTACGCTTTAGCTATTCCAAGTAAATCTTGCAATTTCTTTTCCAATGTCCTGGTTTATTGCAATGATGGCAATTTCCATCTTTGGGAGCTTTAGCCTTGAAACCCGGCCTAGTAGGGTCTTTAGATTTGGCAACTTTTGCCTTACCCTTGCCCTTGCCTTTGTTCTTAAAGGATTTCCTTTCGACCATCAACACATGGTTTGGTTTCTTCTTAATATTCTCGGCCGTTTTAAGCATCCCATGCGGCTCAAGAATGGACTTCTCCATCTCATTCATATTATAGTTCATAATGAATCGACCGAAACTTTCGGCAATGAGTTTAGGATCACATCCGTGGAGTGCTCCTTAGAAAGTGGAAAACCAAGCCTTTCAAGATGATCAATATATCCTTTCATCTTGAGCACGTGAGCGCCGAGATGTCCCCTCAACCATCTTGCAAGCATACAAGGCTTGAAAGGTCTCATACCTCTCTTGCCTAGCATGCTTCGAGAAAGTTTCCTTGAGGTGAGCATTTAGCTCATAAGCTTCCATTTCCTCCAGATTCTTCAAGTTCGGACAAATGGTGGCTAACATAAGACAACCGACATCAATGGAATCATCACAATGTTTCTTCCATTTGTCTTTTGTTGCTTTATTTGCATTGTCACCGTGGCTCATCGAATTTCTTCCTCAAGAACATACGCCTTTCTTTCTTGCTTAAGAACTATTCTCGTGCTCGGATCCAATCCAGATAGTTGTCGCCATTTTCTTTCAGCCTTGTCCTTCTCAAGGACGGATCGCGATGAAATGGTGGATGTGTTGTTTGATGCCATTCTACAAAATTCAATATGCAAAATATTTAGTCACATTATTTTATTTCTCGAAAAATACTCCCACTAAAACAAAGTACCCTCAATTTACAACATTTGTAATTTTAGTGGGCTAAGATCCCATTTCGCACAATCCTAAACTCAGCTTTGGCATGACGCCTAGAATTGAACTACTTTAGGTGGATAACTCTTTATCGATTACATCATATGTAACTCTTAGATTATGTCATGGGATTTGGCATCGTATGCCCAAGCATGTTATAATCCCATCTTATGCCTTAAGGTTCAAAACTATTTTAATTTCCAAATTCATTAAACGTATAGGTATCACCATTACCTATCTTACCTTACTAAGATAATCTGAGTGCCCAGCTTTGGCATGACCCACTCATGATGATCGAAGTCTTGATAGGTGTTTTTCAAATGAACGGCATTAAAATTTTAACGAGGGATTTTTATCCTATGTTAATGTCTATGTTTGCTAACATACATCTAAACATACATAGCATCACATACATGCATAAATTTAAACATACATCACATCACATGACAATAAAGCATAGGACCGTGTATAGCATGACCATAATCCTAACGTGATTTTCATGAGCCAACATGAAAATCACAAAGGTCATCTAAAGGGTTAAATATGGTCTTCATTGATCTTTCAACTCCTTGGAACGTCATACGCGATCAATTTGCTCCTCGAGTCCATCTATCTCGTCCTTCTTGTCTTCATTACATTAATGAAATTTAATACTACACTAATAAATTAAATTACAAGAAGTACAAACGACACGCAGGCCGTAAAATAATAAACAATTTAAATAGACGACTCGCAGGCCGTAAAACCAATTATAATTAAACGACACTCAGCCATAAAAAACCAACCCATAAGAAATTAAATTATCCAATCACATTGGTCAATTTATGGTCATGCCATACACCACACACATACCATAAATAATTATCAAATAATTAATAAAGCATGTAATATACTAAATAATCAATTTATCCGACAATCGACAATAATTAAAATTTTAGTCATCACATGAACAAAACTGGACTCGCCGAGATGGCCGCCCGAGATCTGGGCACGGGTTTGCCCGGTTCGAAACCGTGGTTGCGGTGCAACATTTTGCAACTATTATTTCCAAATTTACTTTTATAACAAAAGGACTTATAAAAGGAACTACCGAAAAGTTACCAAAACAAGATTCACCAAGATGGAAAGTGGTGTCAAGGATAGCCGAATGGCGCGGATCGAATCCCGCTTTTGCGGAAGTATTTTTGCAATATTTAAAACAGATTTATTTGCCTTTAATAAAACCTTCCGTGTATTATTTCCAAAACAAACTCGCAGCGCACATGGTAAGTCGCTAGGCCGATGCTCTGGACCTCCGTGGTTCGAACCCCGGTGATGCAAAATCATTTTTGCTAATTAATACAACTCGCTGGTCCAGGCCCGACCCGACCCGGACCCGGACCCGAATGCCCGACACACTGCATCGTTTCCGAGCGATTACGACAGCAGTTTTTGCGAAAAACAGTCCAGAAAATTATTTTTGACGATCCGATTTAATCAAATTAAACCAGAAAAAAATATTTTATAAAATCTATATTTTATAAACATAATCAGGAACATAATTTACACATAAATATGTTCTACATAAACAATTAAATTACATGCAAGTTGGCTCCGATACCACTGTTGGGTTTTCTATGTATCGAATACAAAATAATCGGAGTAAAAACGCAGCGGAACAATAAAAGTGAAAACCCAATTTAGGATCGCATGCAGTAATTTAATTGTTTAATTAAAGAGTTAATCGAATTACCTTAATCCGATTGAACAAATCTAGATCCGGACTAGAAGCAGATGAATATCTCCTTCCTCTTTTGGTGATCCACACACGAACAATTCCACAAGCCGGATTGCTAGATCCTTACGAATAATATTGATAAATAGTACAACACAAATTCCTTACTAGAAGGATTGTACTATTGATCAAGATCAACTAAGGGAAGAGGAACGACCGACTCCGTTCTCCTACAAAGATAATGTAGATGGCCGATTTTTCTTCTTCTTGAAGGGCCGATTTTAGGTCTTATTTTCTGGTTACAACTCCTTGTCCAAGACCTTATATTTATACTAAGTAAACCCTAGATTCAATAATCTAGTATTTGCTTAGTTGCCCTCAACTTATTAAATAATACAATATATATAATATCCAATATTATATATATTACTTTATTATTTATCTCCTTATAAATATAATATCCAATATTATATTTATTATTCCCGATTGATATTTATTCCTACTTGTCTATAATTGTCGTATGTGCGACTTAAAAGGCTTATATTATGTTGGCAATTATTTAATACCTTATTAAATAATAAATCATAAGCGGCCTCTAGCAAGACATTATGATTACCCAAATAATATAAGTTAATAGTCCATTAAACCTTTTAACGTGTCAAATCCCTTTGTCACGCGATATCATATTTGAACTAAGTCATGGAGTCTGTCATACTTATTTATGTTCAAATGCTTTCTCGATCTTAAGTAGATCGATTGAATCAAATGACTCTTCATTTGAGCATGGCCATGCATTTCCTTCATCCTACTTATCGAGGGGCCCACAGATATCTCTCTCACTTAAGAGAGGGACAAATCCCCATCTTGATTATTCATTGCCCTCTACATGACTCCCACTAATCCCGATCGCTAACCTTTATGATCACCATGTTTCGGATGACGTTGGATTACGCCAAGGTATAGCGATTATCATGTCGACTCTATGATAATCTCGTGTTCAAGGATTTATTGACATCGTATTGAGATTCACTTATGACATTTCCATGCAGTGATCTCAATGCGGGTCGGTCCAGTATTAGTTCTCCAACCAATACCCATAAGATTGATCCGTACCATACGCATAATCATCCGATGATTATCAATCAAACTTATACTAGTATATTAATCACTTGAGTCTCTACTCAACGCGATTTTACCAGGGACATTTGAATAATCTTATTATTCGTGAATAACTATTATTCGATTATTATAATATTAAAATATGCACACATTATAATAATCAACGAGAAATAAATGATATCAAATAACTTTATTTAAATGTGACAATTACAAATCTAGGCACATCGAATGTCCTAGGGCACTATTCCCAACATAACGTACGCTACATGGGTAGACTTACGTACGTTATGGGCTGAGTATTACGTACGTTATGCCTGTAAGGTTACGTACGTAATGCTTGGTAGGTGACAGGATCCTTCCTCGTAGTCACTTTCGGCCGGTGGGTCCCGAGCATCTTCCGATCGGATCTCACTATTGCAGTCAACGGACCCTTACGTACGTTAAGAGGTGAGCTCTACGTACGTAATGTAGGTCTTGTTAACGTACGTAATAAGTTCTTGTTTACGTACGTTAAGGCCTTCGTATTTTAGTCCAGTTAGTTCTGGATTTTTCATTACGTACGTTAATGTCTTAGTATAGCGTACGTAATGCCTCTTACGTACGTTAACCATAGTGTATAACGTACGTAATGAATTGGTAAGTCTATTTATCTTGGTTTCGTCTTTCATTTCCTCACGAACCAAAATACTTTTTCTCTCCCTAGAACCGTCCGTTTGGACTTGTTATTGATGTTTAGCCTCTTCCAACTCGATCTTGATCATCCTAGCTTGGATTGAAGCTTGAAGTTGGAAGCTTGTTGTTGCCCCTTTGGTGTTTGGAGGCTTCTTCTTGTTCTTCTTTGGTAAGTTCCCTCAATCTCTTGTTCTTCAAGTGATTTTCGAGTTTTGTTGTTGTCCTCTTCGGGTATTGTTTGATTAATGGAGCATATCATGATTCTTCACGGTTTTGATAAACTTTTGATGAAGAACATGATGGTATTGCTTGAGTTGGATTATGTTCTTGATGTTTTAGATTGTTTGGAGGTTTTAATCATGTCTAGGAAAGATTATGTTAAGATTGTTATATGATTAACATAGTCTTGAGATGATTATTGTTGTTGGTGGTGTTCTTGTAAGATTTTAACCATTTTAGTAAGGATTTATGATGATTCAGGAGGTGATTATCATAATTTTAAAATGGTTGAGTGAATCTTGTTGTTTAATCCGAATTCATGATGCATTGATGAAGGATTTCGTTTCAGACATCATGATTATTGAGTTGACGATGTTCTTGGGGTGATAATGATAATAGTGATAATATTATCATTGTAGGAGGATCAATTTGATGATATTGGTGATATTATCATCTTGAGATGATTGTTTTGATGATTGTTCTTAAGTGAATCTTGTTGAATAGATTTCACAAGTGTTAAGAACGTAATGATCATGTTAATTGATCATCAAGGTGTTGGAGGACGTTAGAATTCATAGTTGAGAACTATGATATTCGTTCGTGCGGTGTGATCGATTCGTGTTTGAATCGGACTTTGTCCTTGTCGTTATTTTCTATTGATTTTGTGTTTTTGAATGAATCGTTTTCATTCAAGGTTGTTCGAGTGTTTGTGATCGTCGGGAGGCGCCGTTCGTCGTTTCGTGCCAGGACGTTGATCGTGGAAGGACCTGCTCGCCTTCGGTTTGAGGCAAGTTTTATACTTGTACTGGTCAATGAGATTAATGTTATCATATATGTGTATGAATGTATTGTATCATTTCGAGACATAGTCTCTTCGTGACTTATTGATATTTGGGGATTGTTTGATACAATACCCTTCGGTGATTTTACCAGTTGTGATTGTTATTCGTTAACGGCCGGTTTAAGGCATTGAGATTCTTGTTGTCGATAGCCGGTTCGCGGTATCGATGTATCGATTATTATTGTTGACGCTAATGTCGTTCTGAGGCATCGTTGAATCGTTATTATCGAATTGGAACTGTTACTATGATGTTACATTGGCCGATTGAAGGCATTTGATATATTCGTTTATCATATCTGTTTCGGTGGTCGGTTTAGGACGCCGGGACATCTATTCTACCGTATCATTTGTTGATCGATTGGCCATTCCAAGGCAGTCGAGGTATTTGAATTGGGATTATCGAAGATAGTTCCCATCCGTTGTATCATTGTGTATCGATTGACCGTTCTAAGTTAATCGGGGTATTGAATTGGGATTATCGAAGATAGTTCCCATCCGTTGTATCATTGTGTATCGATTGACCGTTCTAAGTTAATCGGGGTATTGAATTGGGATTATCGAAGATAGTTCCCATCCGTTGTATCATTGTGATCGATTGGCCATTCCAAGGCAGTCGAGGTATTTGAATTGGGATTATCAAAGATAGTTCTCATCCGTTGTATCATTGTGTATCGATTGACCGTTCTAAGTTAATCGAGGTATTGAATTGGGATTATCGAAGATAGTTCCCATCCGTTGTATCGTTGTGATCGATTGGCCATTCCAAGGCAGTCGAGGTATTTGAATTGGGACCGCTGAGGACGCTGCCCATTCGTGGGTTATTGTTGTCGTGTTGACCGATTCAAGGCAGCACGCTATTATTCTCGTGAATTTGGTAATCTTGGGATCGTTACTGTAGTGATTAATTGTGTTTTGGAGGCTAGTCTCGGCTAGTGCTCGATGGGTAAGCTTGGGGATTGAACCTTCGCGGTTGGTTTCCCAACACCTACAATTCAGTAGGTCACGGTCATGTTAATGATCTCATTATGGGTAAGCTTGGGGCTTGAACCTTCGCGGTTGGTTTCCCAACACCTACAATTCAGTAGGTCACGGTCATGTTAATGATCTCATTATGGGTAAGCTTGGGGCTTGAACCTTCGCGGTTGGTTTCCCAACACCTACAATTCAAGAGGTCAGGGTCATGTTTTTGATCTCATTATGGGTAAGCTTGGGGCTTGAACCTTCGCGGTTGGTTTCCCAACACCTACAATTCAGTAGGTCACGGTCATGTTAATGATCTCATTATGGGTAAGCTTGGGGCTTGAACCTTCGCGGTTGGTTTCCCAACACCTATAGATCAAGAGGTCACGGCCACCGGGTGATCTCATTATGGGTAAGTCTGGGGCTTGAACCCTCGCGGTTGGTTTCCCAGACTGCAATTCAAAGCAGTCACGGCCATCGGATGATCTCATTGTGATACGGCTCCGCCGTGGCTTCGCCCTCATGGATACAAACTTGGGCTGTTTCGCTTCGGGCCATTGTGGTGATTGATGACTTTACCGAATGACATTCGGTATTATGATGATAAACGGCTTCGTACTGTTAAGGTCATTGTGATGTATCGGTATTCTGCCGTAGCCTTGGGCATTGTGATTCGTATCTATTTCAGTGTTTGGCTTGGGTTACCTTCGGGTGATGTATTGTTGTGTTCTGTATTGATGATTCGCCGTTGGGCACTTGTGTTCTAACCTGTTGAGCAGGTATTGATCGGATGCCATGGGCATAGTATTCCACGAATGCTCGATTCTTACTTTGGTTTGTGAGCATCTCGTATTACCATTACTATACTATTCATTCTGCCCTTTGGATGCATATCATGTTGTACATGTATTTGATAATCATTATCTGGATGATCGACCGTGGGGCGGAACATGTTTTCATGTTTTAGGTGTTTGCGAGGAGAGAGTTGAGACACAGGGGAATGACGGTGGCGACGAGGCATTCAAGCGATACTAGTCCGAGATGTTTTGGTGTTCATGTCAGTCAGGTAGTTGGAGTACTCCAGTTTTGTCAGTTATTGTCATTTTGTATTATCCGAGCAAGGCTCGTGGACGTCGTTGTATTGTATTTGGGCCATGTAGGCCCACTGTTGTCATTGAAATTCCATATCGGAATATTATGTTGGATATCAGTGTAGGGATTGTGATTCCCCTTTTGGTCAGTTAGTTGTATTTTTGGTCGTGTTAGCCTGGTGGATCTCCTGGTGTGGGGTCCACGGCACTGTAATAACCCAATAGGATTTGGGGGTGTTACATAATCATCTTTCTCATGTCAGCGCGCCTAACGCCTATGGTACTGGAGATGAGGAACACATACAAGAAGTCACCGTATTAGATCCAAAGTGCTCGAAAAGAAAGGGAGCTCCTAAAAAGAACCGCCAAAAGGGGCCATTGGAAAAGGGAGCCCGAAAAACCATGGTATATCTTGCACTGCTTTTTTCACTCTATCATTTTGAAATAAAAAATGACAATTTAAAAATCTAAGCGCACTTGTGTTTTGAAACAGGCTAGCACCAATGGAAACCAAAGGAAGGGGAAAAAACAACAAAATGTAGAAGAATTTCATGCTAACATTCAGCCGATCGGAGAAGCTGGAAGAGATTTATGCTCACAACCTAGGACGATACAATTTCTAGGTGATAACGCAATAGATCAACTAAGCGGTGCAGTTATGGTTTGAACTTGATGCCACCATACGGGTCAGACATGCAAAACTTTGGCGATCTATAAAACTAGAATCGGCTTGCTTCATTGTTGTTTTCAGTTAGTTTGGTGCACACTACTTGAAGTTGGATATTTGTGCAAGATGTATCAATTAGACATGAATTGGACTTGTTTTATGTTTGTGGGTTTATGTTATTTGTATTACCAGACACCAATTTCGAACTTTGTCATTGTTACATGATTTCATATGTAGACATTAATTTGGCTTGTTTTATATTTGTTGGTTTTATGTTACTATCAATTTGGTGCTTCAATTTGTTGATTGAGAATGTGTAAAAATCGGGTTTTTCAGTTCTTTTAGGAATCGAATTGTGCAAAAAAACCGAATTTTGTTAAAAAACCCCCCGAATTTTGAGTAGAAACCGAATTTAATGTGTAATATTTTGAACAAAATACATTTAATTTGCTTTATTTAATACCTATATTATGTAAAAATTTATATATAATATTATTTTTATTATTATTATTATTATTATTATTATTATTATTATTATTATATATATATAGAACCGATTTCAAACCGGTTTTTTCTAACAACATAAAACAGGAACCGGAACCAGAACCGAATTATTAAAAAGGAACCGAATTAAGAACTGAAACCGGTTAATAATAAAAAGCCGGAACCGGAACCGAATTTTTCGGTTCAATTCTTATTAAAATTCGGTTCTTCAGGTAAAAATCCCAGCCCTAGAAAGAGGTGCAGCAGCGAAAAAGAAGAAAGAAACAGGAATGGGGGAATAAAAAGGCAGTCGTAAATCAGGACATAAATTAGTACAGTGACAATTAAGGGCAAAATGAAAATTTTATCTTATTAGGATCAAGCTTGGGGTGATACTTGGTGCATAGTAGACTTACTCCCTATATAAAGGTCATTTGTATGGGCTTGACAAATATATGAATAAAATGATATTCTCTCTTACTCTCTCAATTTTCAAGTCTACTTTTATTTTCTAACGAGGCCTTGCGAACCCGTGTGATGCACCAACAGGGTCATTGGTTGAATTTCTACGTGTTTTGTACGTAATGTTTGTGCAGATATTTGTACACTTTTTATCAAGTTTGCGTCAATGTTTATATATCAGAACATTTATCATGTAGTACTAAATAACTCATGTAAACGATAGATACTTTCGTAGATCTTGATGTTAACACATTTTTGGTGGAAAATAATTAAATATATCAATATAAGTCGAATAGTGCACATCATTGTCATATATAACTTGGGCTGCCTCAGGACCCGTGTGATGCACACAAATATTTTCGCAAGATAAGTATTTTGACAAAATATTGATATATTTTTATTATTTTTGTGTCGTTTTTTTTAATTAAGTATATTTATCGTTTCTCCAAAATTGTCATAAGGAAAATCAAATTAAAACGTACTACAAACGAATAATCATACATGCAATAAACTAAAAAAAATTGAAGCAATAATAGACCATCTAATCAAGTAATGATGCTAGAAATAGTAATATATTATTGCATAAATTGTTTTACGTAAAATTGTTGAATAATTTGACAATATCAACCATTTACCTTAGACAAAAAAAAAGGCACGACCCAAGTAATAATATATAACATATGATCGTTCATTTCAATAAGTGTTTGTTGATATATTACAAATCTTAAATCGAATAATAAGTATACATATTTTTAAAATTAACTAATTTTTACCATTTTTTTTTCTTATTTACATATTCACTTTTATTCCCAATTCATATTTTAATTTCAATTTGTTAAACTGGAACTCGTATAATATTTTTATCATCTCCCAAGTAACATCTACAATCATTAAGTGACTAAATGAATACATGCATTTGTATCTCAATAACTACATGGACCTGACATTAATCTCATCAATCGGATTGATTATCGCATGACTACATTTTTCATTTCAAAAAAATTGTGTCATTAATGCTCCTCACAAAATAGGTGTCATTAATACTCCCCAATAATTTTTAGGACCTAACATATATATATATATATATATATATGCTCTCACAAAATAGGTATCATTAATACTCCCAATGATTTTTAGGAATTATTTGTTACATGACAGAAAAATTAATTTTATTTGTTATTTTATTATATTTTAAACCTACACTAGTGGTGGCAAATCGTGCGGGTCGGGTCGTTATCGGGTTGACCTGATAACAATCCGACCTGTTAAGGTCAAACCCGAACACGACCTGATAAGGATTCCCTAAATCCGAACACGAACCCGACCTGATAAGGTCACACCGAACACAACCCGGACACGACACGAACACGATAAAAACACGATTGGATTTGTGTTGACCCGACACGATAGCAACACGATAACGACACCACGTTAAAAACCTGTTTCAACACGATAACAACCTGATAACCTATAAATACTAACAAAAAAATGATAAAAAACAATAAGAATTATAAAACTCAATTAAAAGTCTAAAAGAAATAAATTATTAAAAATTTATTTATTAAATATTTATTTTTTTAATAAATATTCATTAAAAAAATAAATTATAACGGATTACCTGAACCCGACCCGAACTCAACTCGAAATTATCGTGTCCTTATTGAGTCAACCTGATAAGAACCCGAACTCAATAAAGCTTGACAGTACCACATTAATTTCGTGTCGGTCCGTGTCGTGTTTTGGTGTTGCCGGCCCTAACCTACACGTTCTTTCCCTTCCATCCACTTCATGACTCTTTCGTTTTCAGACCAGTATTGGGCGGTGATAATCTTCTTCTTTTGATTGAAGACGCAAATCGACAAACCGTCCTTGGAAAATTGACGAAGCCCAATCATCAGAACTTCGATTGACACTATTTGATAGGAACGGCAAAGCGACGAAGCCAAAACGTAATCCTTTGTCTGAAGCTACTCTTTTCAATGGAAGAAGGTATTTTTTATGATTAGGTAATTATATGATACATCAAATTTTTTATTCTTTTTTACCAGATGGGATTCTTTGGTTTTAATCGTGTTCTGTATTTTTGTTCTGTATTAATTACTTGGAAACCCAATTTTGTTACATAAAACTTACAGTTTGCAGAAACCAATCAAATTAATTGTAATGATTGTCAAAGATGAAGTAATTATGTTTTGAATCTGATCCATTTTCATTTACCTGTTACTTTAAAAAATTTCAATGTTTGAAACCAGAAAATATAATTCTACTGTTTGTCAAAGATGCAATAATTCTGTGATTCCTTTCTTCAAAATATGGGGTTGATTTCAACTGAAAATGTGCTAGTGTTGGGTAGAGATGATGTCTTATTGGGGGAAGATTACATTTTGATCGGAAATGATAATGACTTGATTGAGCATCCAATCGATAAATGTGGTTTATGATTTGAATGAGATTTATGTTTCTACAAAAATTATGCATATAAAGTTGGTTTTCCAGTTAGAAAGAGGAATACACAATGCGATAAAAATGGGGAGCTAAGAAATTTGTTGTATGCATGTAGTCGTGGAGGAAAGCAGGACCCTTCAGGAGAATCTTCAAAGCCAACTTGTCAATTGGTTGTAAAGCAAGGATCTCGGCATGTTCGCTGATATCTGTAGGTTGACATGTAAATATAGTTGAACTTGAACACAATCACGATCTTAGTCCATCTATGCCAAGGATGTATCGTACCTATCGAGTCATTAAAGACCTAGTGAAAAGGAGGCTTGAAATCAATGATATTGCTGGAATTCCGTTGCACAAAAGCTTCAACTCAGCAGTTATTGCAACAGGGAGATATGAGAACCTCACATGTTTAGAGGACTGTAGGAATTATGCCGAAAAAGTGAGACGTCTTAGACTTGGGGAGGGAGATGCAGCTGCACTATAATCATATTTTGTTCAAATGAAGAACATTGCCCTGGTTTCTTCTACAGTATTGACATGGATCCCAAGGGACGTGCGAAGAATGTCTTCTGGGAAGACAACTACTGCAGGAAAGCATACATTGAGTTTGGTGACGTTGTCACTTTTGACACAACGTACTTGACGAACAAGTATGACATGCCGTTTGCCCCTTTCGTCGGGGTTAATCATCACGGAGAATCGATATTTTTTGGATGTGGTTTAATCTCTGCTGAGGATGCTGGCACATTTAAGTGGTTATTCAAGAACTGGCTTAGGTGCATGCACAATCAAGCTCCAGGAGAAATAATAATTGACCAGGACAAAGCAATGAAAATTGCAATCGAAGAAGTCTTCCCGCAAACTAAGCATAGATGGTGTCTTTGGCATATTATGAAAAAATTGCCTGAAAATTTTGGGTGTCACGCGCAAAAGGGTGATTTGATACCTGCAATCAAGAAAGTAATTTACGATTCTCTATCTGCAGATGAGTTTGAGCGTAATTGCGCATCGATGATGGAGGAGTACCACTTGTGGGATAATGAATGGCTCTCAGGACTTTATGATGAGCGAACTCGTTGGATTCCTTTCTTTTTGAGACCTTTATCTTGGGCAGGTATGTCAACAACACAACGAAGTGAAAGTATAAATGCATTCTTTGATGGTTTTGTCCATTCAAAGACTAGTTTGAAGCAGTTTGTCGAACAATATGATCGAGCCTTAAAAAGTAAAATTGAGAAGGAAATTCAAGCGGACTTTAATGTATATTCAAAAATGTTACCTTGCACTACCAAGCATGAATTGGAGAAGCAATTTCAAGATGTGTACGCATTAAAAAATTCAATGAATTTCGAAAGGAGTTCACTATAATGATGTGCTGCATAATTTTGTCAAGCGGGGATGGCGGTAAGGGAACAAAATACGAGGTGGTGGAAACCATCTTTTTAGATGGAGGTGGTAAGAGGAAAAAGATATTTACATTGACTTTGATAGAGAAAAATGTGAGTTTAAATGTGCTTGTAACTTGTTTGAGTTTAAAGGAATTATTTGCAGACACGGGATCGCCATGTACATTCAAAATCAGGTTGAAAGAGCTCCTGAAAAAAATGTGTTGGGAAGATGGCGAAAAGATGTCAGACGTGTTTATATACGAGCTGCTTCTGAAAATGGTTAGGTGCGCACACCAGAGCAAGAAACGTATGACAGGATATGTAGAAAAGCAGCAGAGATTGCAGATTTGGCATCTCACAATGCACAACATAGTATGGCCGTTGAAAATTGGATGGACAATCAATTGAATGACTTAGACAAAATAAATATTGTACCTAGTGCGGGCAATAATCTCATTTCTCAACAGAGTGTTGCGATTGACTCTCAATGTGGAGATCCTGAAAGCAGTACCCCTGTTACTATTCTATATCCACAATGTTTGCGTCGCAAAGGGGCACCAAGGAAGCTTCATACAAAGGGGGGTTGTTGAGCACAAATGGAAGAAACCTAAGGTAGAATTTTACTTGTTTGAACTAAAATAACGATGTCATTTTAAGATGCTCAATCTTTGTTTATTGACTTTTGAATTTACATGCTAATCCAAAGACTGTGAAAAAAAGAGGTGTGACCCAAAACTCACAAGTGAACATTGAACAGCGTACCATACATCACATGCAGAGATACATGGTGCAAACTCCTCCATCGTATAAGCAACATCTAATGGTAAGTGCTCATGTTTGTGAATTAATATTTTCCAACATCTTAATTTAATGATTCGAGTCATGTTCCATGATGTATGTGTTGATTTTACAATATCAATCACGTATTGTGACATGACAATAGCAATTATCTCAAACTCATCGCCGTCTCATGATATTTTCCATATAAATGGAAAAACCTATGATGTTGACGGTTTTGGAATTTCGTTCTATTTCTCCTTCATATGAAGGTTGCGACAGGAAGGGCATCCGGCGTAAAACTTTGCCACTTTGTTATTTGCATGAGTTATGGTGTTAACTAATTTTAGACAATTAAACGACACTATAATCTTCATGCCACCGACCCCAACATAGTTGGGATTAAGGTGCTGTTGATGATGATGATCTTAATTTAATGATTCTACTAGCTTAATGATATTGTTGTTGTTCTATTTTGTAGTGTGTTGATCCCGAGAATTTTAGTAATGCGTACACAATGCATAACAATCTATCATTGCATGACCATTACCACATCCACATAGGTACTTTTCTGAATCACCTTGATAATTCTAACAAGTATGTATATTGAATGTTACTCTAATTGGAACATTGTTGTGGTGTACAGGCACTTAACCTTTTTCATTCAAGAATTTGTGTCAATGTGCTTCCAGTCTCATGTTACGTTTTCTATGCGGTGGAAATCCTCTTGCATTTGGGATGAGGATTGTCGATATTCGAACTAGTTTCGATGATGGAGGCATTTTTGTATCACTTATTATATTAGATATTATATTAGATAGATATTCAATACTTATGGACCGATGTTTACAATGTGATGACCTTTTTTACAGAGTAAGGGTTGATGTTTTGTTAGTTAAACTGATTCATATATTATGAAAGTCTAAACTTGCGTGACTATTGAAAGTTATTTTCTCATGTACATATCATGTGTGCTAGTCAGATAAATTTTGTGTGCTCGTGGGATAATTGTCATGTCGAGAAGAAAAGGAAGCTATTCAATGCTTTAAACAAAACAATTGAAGAATTAAAAACCAAACCAAAGATAATAATATGAATATATACAAGATTATGTAATAAATATATGATACAGAAATGCATTACAACTTAAATTCAAATGCATATATTACAAATCGCTAAACTTTTACATGTATCCAACCTACTTACGAACTAAATTGTCTTGAACAAACATATTACAAAATATTGAAATTTCATTGCAATTTCTCTGTATCCCTTGTTATATTATCCTTCTCCACCATCAAGCGTTTTATATATCATTGCCCACATTGAAGGCATTGGCTTGGGACGGATACAAAAACTGCGCCACAGAGGTCAACTATGAGAAATGCCTCAGCTCTTTCCTGCCATGTTAACTAACCGAAGAATCAGAAGTACATAAAAAATCATTTAATTACTTAATACAATTGAAGTAAAACGATACAAACCTAACATTAGAGGGCGCATTAAGAACATGGCGTAATCAAGCCTAACATTAGAGGGCAGGGCGCATTAAGAACATGGAGTAATTTGTTTAAGTAATGTGATAAACATATACACCATTTGTGATGCTACTTTAGGTCTCTTATGAGACGAGATCCCGGAACATCTTTGCAATATATGGATTGCTACATTCTTCTTCGTCTTGTGCAGATCTTTAGACTTAAGTATTTTATGATAATCTCAATTGCTAAACAGAAACATGTATGGCTGAGCACAATTATCAGATAACTTATTGTGCTATATAAGCCAAATTACAATCTCAGATTAATGAATTACACTACAAGAGGATATGGCAAGTACTTCAAATCATCATCATTTTGAACCTTCTCAATAGTCATAAACTGAGTGTTACTTCCTCAATATAAGCATAATTCCTTCAAGAAAAATGCAAGAAAACCATAATAAAACCAAACCGTACAAAAATTGTCTTTTATATTCATGAAAAGGTGGAGCCTCAAAAATGTCTTTTATATTCATCAAATTTCTTCGCACTATCATAGCATAAATTTTCTCACGATCTGAGAAATATAAAGCTTCTTTGCAACACTTATTTTATATTTTTTTTCTCATACATTAAGCACTTCATTCCGACCAAGATTTTGTGGAGATATAACTATCCAACAATTCCCGTGAACTACTTCATATTTTGAAGAACTAATGAATGGAGACTCATCTGATTTCAACAATTGCTGCGAGTAAAAATCTACAGGAATACTTCTTAGGGATTTTGACGGAATTCTTGTTTGCTTTTCCTTCTTTTGGGACTCTTCCCGGAGCTGCCTTGCTTCCTCTGCGCTAGAGAGAGAGGAACGTACTGCAAACCCTAATAGCCGATTGTGAATGTTCTTTTTTTTTTTTTTTTTTTCCATAGGGCGTTCTCTGTCCTGAGTATCCCCAAAGAGGCTTGACCTCACTCTCGATCTAGAGGTAAGTTTTCCAGCATGACATGTTCGCCTCATTGTCCCCTGCTTGAGTTACAGGCCCGCGCTTTTGCCGATCGTGAATGTTACAAAATGGTAAAAAGAAAAGAAAAGAAAAGAAAAGAAAAGGATAAAAATGTCATTTTGACTTATTATGTCATTGCTTATGTAGTAATTCTTTATGGCTCCGTAGCGGGATCGGGATTTGATTGAACACGAGGAAGTTATTTTTTTTTATAACCTGCGTTTACACCTAACTATGCTTAGCAGAATAGCCTTCGCTTTCTCATTCTCGCCACCAAGTTAAATCGCGGGATGTGCGGCCCGATCGATGTCTTGTCGGGTTTCTTTGACGCATGCCAGATCCTCCTAAGTAAAGAGAACATGAAGTCCTCCTCCGGATCGAACCCACACGGATGAGGTCCTGTCAAAAGCTTAATTAGAATGTATATGTCCTGGGAAAGATTTTTTGGAATGGAGGCAAGAGGGATAGAACCCCTAACCTCCACCCCACATGAGTTTTTACACTCATGTGGCCAACTGGGCTAAGCCAGTTTGTTATGAGGAAGCTGTTTATTAGTATTAAAAGATACTAGTATAAAGTTATTTTTCTTTATGAGGTGATTGTTATTTATTTATTGCTTTATTTTTATATTAGAAAAATATTTAATTAAGTAGATGACGAACTATTTTATTTACCAAAAATATTTAATTAAAAAAATAAAAATGAAAGAGTAACAAAAATTTGGTTGCTCTGTCTCTCTTTACGCGTCGGCTCTGCCTCAAATATATCCCATATTGATAATTCACTTTGGGCACGTTTGCAGACTGAAAATATGGGAAAATACGTTTATCATGTTATGAAATCGAAATATTCTAGAGAGAAAATTTAGAGAGAGAATAGAGAATGATTCTCAGATGTGTTTTTCATTAATAACTGAAATCCTATTTATAGGAAAACTTACAATCGTAATTACATAATTACATCAGGGGCATCATAGTCATTCGCACTATATAAAGACAAAAGGGTAATTGAAATGTCACTTTCATGGTGTTTTTATAACACTCCCCTTGAATGACTATTTACATAAATATTTGCTGAACTAGTTCGAAGAAAAACCCAATGGGAGAAAAACTTTCAAATTGTTTGTATTGGATCTTATGACGATCATATCATGTTGCATCATAATGTTGGTGGGAAATCTCCGTTGGATAAAACTTCAGCAATCTGTAATCTTGTAAATTTGCTCCCCCTTATCTCGATAGTTCTTGTATGAGTATTCTTGTACCGTCTCAGTAAAACCTCGTGGGACAAAAACTGAGTGAATCTGTCATATATATCATTCGTTGTTGGAGTATCCACGTGTTGCCTCATTAAAACCTTATCAAGAAAACCCAGTGGGAAAAAACTTGATCGAAGGAAAAAAGAGTACAACTACTCCTTCTGTTTTCAAACTTTGAGGAATAATCTTGATCTTTGTAGTGTTCCTCATTATGCCATGAATATGCCTCGTTAAAACCTTATTAGGAAATACCCAATGGGAAGACTTCCAACGAAGGGAAAAGAGTACATTATTCATACCAATACGCCATTCCAGTTGCCTCGTCAAAAACCTTGCTAGGAAAACTCAATGGGACAAAAACCTCAGTCAAGGGAAAAAGAGCGCAACGCGTATTTTATACAAATATGCCACAGACATTTCAATGATCCTCCAGGGATTAGTACGAGTATCATCTTTAGTGCAGTTTGTAATATCGAACTCATTCTTTGCAATATATTCCAAATCTCTTTTGGAAATTTCATATTAGTTGTGATTAAGCTGTCTTGTTAAAAACCTTGCTGGAATAACTCAGTGGGATAAAACCTCAGTCAAGGAAAAGAGCACAGCAGATAATTTTCTTTCACAACACCTTATTTTGAGTGACTGCACGCATTGATAATATGTTTAAAATCTCCTCAGGAGTCACTTTCAGTGAGCCCATATGTTCCATTTTATTATAAGGGCATATATTTCAATTTCGATGGATTTCAATATCCTCATTTGTTTCATGGATATCCTTATTTCATTCATGGATATCTTCATTTAATTGTTATCCTCATTTCATGGATATCTTCTTTCCAATCATTTCTTATATCATTCATAGCGCTATATTGTGTCGACACATTTCAATATTGTTTCCCCATAACGACATAACTTGTCGATATATCTCATTATCAATCATCCATTGGAATTACACATTCTGGTTATGTCTATATACTTCTCAAAAGTATATGCCTCCTTTTATCATTTGCTTTGATTCATATTCGGGGAATTATTATGTATTTATCAAAGTAGTTGTAGTTGGTATCAGAGATTAATAATCTATCATGCATCTTTGAACTTCAAGTTCATATAGTTGTGAGGATACAATGTGATGCATTTCACATATTTCCAACTACTGATACTCCCCTTCATGCTAAGAGATTTCTTGAGCACCAAACTCATATACCAGTATCTCAGTATTCATCTTCAGTCATGGGATTTTATATATTATGTTCTCGATATTGACTGAAGGACTTCGAATAGTATGCCAATTAATATCCCACTTGTATGTGCATATCTTGATCCTTTCTGTGATATATTCAAGTTTATTTGGGATATATTACTAGCTTAATCTGATCTGTAATATATGCTCAAGCCGTGAGCAAATCATCTCATAAATTTTAGATTACGAATCATATACACATGTGACTATCTAGTGGATCCATAATATCTAGTAGTTCACATGTAGAGGAAGTGGGCCCATACTCCCCCTTAATATATTCCAAATTTATTAGGGATTCATTCCCAATATTGGCTAGTAGTGATATTAATCGAGAACAAATATTTGAAGATGCTGTGTCTATATCACCATATAGATATTTAACCAACATATCATATCATCTTTCGGTGCCATTATTGCACATCATTATCAACATGGAGTCGCCGCTCCCACATGTCATATTATATTCATTATTCAAATAGAACTGCAGTTCCTAAGCTTCTGGTTATGAACTATTCGAGCGCGGAGTCAAATCTCATACGCGTAATTCCAATCTATAAATAGATTATCATTGTATTCACAATCACCCATACCGAGGGTTTGAATATCATAATGGATTCAATGCTTTCGAATCTTCATAAATATTACCCATCTCTTCCAGTGAATATCATAAAAAGAATTTATCGAGCTCAACTCGAAAGATTAAGGGTGCTAATGAGAAATGGCATCCCGCGAGATATTCGATGGTTGATCGAAGCACAAGTTCGACTATCTGGCAAATTTTCAAATTCATTTAAGTACATGCCAGGTACAGATAAGAGTAGTACTTTCCCACAGTTAGAACCAGTAGTATAGGGGGTTCAATTGGATTGATGCTTCAAGCACAGTCTGTGCATGATAGTTTGATGTATGTGGTGAATAATAGTGATGCATCTATTGTTCTTCCAGGTGGCTATGGCACACTCAATGAGATATTCAATATCACGTCATCGGCTGAGCGAGACTTCCATACCAAACCTCTAGGTTTGTTGAATACTAATAATTTCTTCAGCGATTTGCTTGTCTTGCTGGATCAAGGAGTAGATCACAAGTTTATATCTCAGCCATCAAGAGATATACTAATATGTGCTAACACTGTTGCTGATCTACTTATAAAGTTTCAAGCATATATTTCAGTTAAAAATTTGGAAGTTAAAGCTCATCAGTCACAGACTATTGGCGCCAAACGGAAAAGAAGTTTAGATCTTTTAGATCTTTCATTATTTTGGAATATTTTATTCCAAATATTCATTAATCGAGTTTTGATGATTAGCTGTTAAACAAAGGAAAACAATAAAGAAGCAAAACAAAACAACGAAGAAATCGAAGAAGAAAAAACCTGGACCGAAGGTTATTAACGTACGCTATATCGATGGATTAACATACGTAATATGCTGAAGATAACGTACGTAACACTGTATGGTTAACGTACGTAATGAAAGTTTGAATTATAATTCAAACTATGTGACCGTTGTGACGTCATGGCATACGTCATCATATCAACGGATATTTTGACTACATATAACGTACGTAATGGAGATATTATAACGTACGTAATGGAAGAAACGGAGCTACTGGACTGAAGACCGTTGAAACGGAATCTGCTTTAAACGCAAAAGTCAAACTACTGGTTGAAAAGAAGTATTTAAATACTGACTGGATAATATATTTAAATACTAGCCGACACAGATCTTAATTCAAGGAGCAAAAACCGGATCGTGTTTTATTCAAATCTATCAACACGTTGAAACGGACTATGGACTCAACGGATCCATTTCCAACGGATCTATTCAGAGGCTATATATACCCCAGAGTTTGAAGATCAGTTCAATCCAAGATATACAAGCTTACAAGCAATACGCGAATGATCTATCGAATGAATATTCATTATCATCAGATCAAGCTTACAAGAGCAAAGTATATTTCTTCCAGTATCATTCATAAATATACTTAGTCAATCAAGAACAACCATCATCAGCTCAAGATCTTCATAGTCAAGCTGCTGTTCTTACCTGGTTACTTTACCTTTTACCTTCGAGTAAAAACCTAGTTCTGTGTGAACTAAAGAAGTTATTCCGACCTATGTGGGACGAAGAAGACGAAGCTTTGGAACTGTGTGTGAAGAAGCAAGTCAAAGAGTTAGCTTTGACCAATCTGTGTGAACGGTTGAAAACGACGGTCATTGTATCAATCTGTGTGAACACTATAAGGATAGGTTTGATTATAGACCCATAGTTGTGTACGCAGTGTTTATAATTCACTCCTGTGTGGAGGACCAGTAGACGTAGAGGGGTTTACCTCGAACCACTTTAAACAGCGTGTTATTTACCTTCTGCACTTACTGTTTTCATTACTGTGATTATTTTACAAATATACACTGCATACCCTGTACGCACCAAGCAAACAGTAGAAAATCTAGTTGCTGTATTTACAGCAACTTACTGTTTCAAGACTTCCGCTATGCACTCCTATTTGAAAATCGTACAGCTTGTTGCTTAAACACTTTCCAAGATGTATTCTGTATGCTTAGTGGCCATCAATTAGTATCAGAGCGGTTGATTCTAAAAAGAATCAGTTGTATTTTTAACCGAATCAGATCTTTAAAATCACTTATTTTTGAAAACTTCTTTATCTTTCCAAATCTTAGACATGGATACCTTACTGATTAACAAAGTACCAATGTTTTCTATTAACGAGTTTGATGACTGGAGAATCAGGATGGAGGCTCATCTTTCTACCATGCATGAAGAGATGCTTTATGTCATCCAAGAAGGCCCCATAAATATCATGAAGGTGAATACGGTCGCAAGGATTGAAGGCCAAGCTCATGCTGAGATGCTCGATAAAGAGCGCGAACAATGGACCACAGATGATTGAAAATGCGCCAACCTCGACAATGTTGCTAAGAACGCGCTATTTGTCACTCTTGAAAAAGGCACGTTCTCGAAGGTAAAGAGCTGTAAGACAGCCAAAGAAATCTGGAAAAACTCAAGATGATTTGCGAGGGTACTGAGCTCTCAAAAGAAAACAAAATTTCAAAACTAACTCATCAATTCGAATCTTTTGAAATGAAACCAAATGAAACTCTTGAGGAACTTGACCTCAGATTCACTGGCATTGTCGGTTAACTTGAAGCGTTGGGCAAAATTTATACCCAAAAGGAGAAGAAATTAAAAATTTCCAGATCTCTCCCTGCACGATGGGACATTAAGACAATAGCTATGCGTGTGTCATGCAATCTTAATGACATATCTACTTTTGATCCCTTTTCTGACCTCAAAGCATTTGAGTATGATATTGACAGGAGAGAGAAAGCTAAAGAATCGCCTGTGAGGACTACAGCGCTAGCCGCTGTATCCAACAGAAGGCATAGCATGCCTAGCACATCAAAGTCTGCCCACAAGAATGCTGACAGTGACGACGATATCCTATCACAAGATGAGATGGTGCTCCTCATGCATAAATTCAAGAAATTTATCAAGCAGTTTGGAAAGACTCCATACAGGCTCAAGCCTGTTTACAAGGTAAGTACCGAATCTTCCTCTGGTGATGCTAACCTGTGTTATAATTGCAGGAAACCAAGACATTATGCAAATAAATGTTCTCATTATAAAGTTCAAAGGTTGCCGGAAGCCGAGCAACAGGAACAAGACGAAAGAAGATGTGCTTGGAAAAACAAGCTCAAGGCCCTGATTGGTGAATCAGAAGCCTCCCCCGCACCAACAAAGTCCGAAGAATGTCTTCAGGCAATCACTGACAGTGACTCGTAAGATGATGAATTCGAAGATAAAGCCTATATGTGTTTTATGGCCAAAGACATACCGGAAGATGAGGATAGCGATGATGAGGTAAGCTCAACCTCAATTACTCCTGCAAATGCATCTCATACCTTTGAAAACATGATGAATGAATTCAAAAACATTCAAAAGGCCCATGAGACATTGAAAAATGAAAACATACAGCTCCAAATTTCTAACCCAGGGCTAAGGGAAGAAAACGACTTGCTGAAAGTAAATTATGAAAATATGTCTGTTGATTATGAAAACAGCAAAGACGATCATGAAAAACTCATGGAGAGTAATCATCAACTTGCTCAAGAACTAAATGAGGCTAAATCTCACAGTAAAAGCAAGACAAACGATTTTGTTCTGCTCCAGGCCAAAATAAAAACTCTCGAAAAACGAGAAGGAGAACTTGAGACCATCTTGAAATCTTTCGAGAAATCATCTAAAAGGATGGAAGAAATTCTAAGCACTGGGCAACATGCTCATGATAAAAGTGGCTTAGGATACAACTCAATTTCCAATAAAGGGAAAACTAGTACTGTGTTCGTCAGGGGTATGGAAACTATTCCTGTATCGAAAGAAATCCCGAGTCCTGTGAAGGCACCTGTTGCACCACGAACAGCAAAGGATGCCACTCTGCCACCACAATCATATTCCAGACAGCGGAATCCTCAACCATTCAGACCTGTAAGGCGTAACCAAGAGCATGCTCCCCGAGAATATCAAAAGCGCCAGCAGCCGTTCAGAAAGAAGGCTGTACCCAAATATCAATGGCCCGCTCAGCAGTACTTCCAACAGTACAGCGCGCCTAGATATTGGATACAGGAGCCTCGTTGTCCATCGCGAAAGCAGGTCACCCCACAGTATCAGCAACAACTTTGGGAATCCAACTGGAGACCAAGAAGGCAAGCTGTAAGGCCGAAGAAAATGGCTCCACCTTCAAGACGGCACTCGTACTGGATTAATAATAATAACCCTGAATTTTTCATGCATAATCATTATCATGGTTACAACGACTAAGTAGCTGCCCCACGTAGATACCGCAAGAATGTACCTAAAGTAACCTACAGTAAACCAATTACTATCAGGAAAATCTGGGTACCTAAAGGCACTAACCCCCATGGACTCAACATTCAAAGGGGACCTAAATCTACTTATTTTCTTTGCCTACAGTACATCTTAGAGAAGGACATCTGCTACTTCGACAGCGGATGTTCTTGGCACATGACAGGAGACAAAAGCAAGCTGTCAGATTTCGTAGAAGGTCGCGGTCCAAAAGTGCACTTCGGTGATAAATCAAAAGTAAGAACAAGAGGGAAGGCAACCCTACTTGTAGGAAAATTCAAAGTCACCGATGTAGCTTATGTTGATGGCTTACAGTACAATCTACTTAGTATTAGCCAGTTCTGTGACAAACAGTTCTCGGTGAAATTCTATATAGATCATTGTAGAGTCAAGAACATCCTGACCAAAGAAGTTGTGCTCACAGGAAGCAGATCAGGTAATATGTATATTGCTGACTGGATGCCTACGAGCTCCACAATTCCTTATTTTGTTGCCAAAGGCACTGCAGATCTAAGCTGGTTATGGCATAAGAGGATGTCTCACGTCAACTTCAAGACGATCAACAATCTCGCTAGATAGGAAATGGTCAGAGGTTTTCCCAATATGTTATTCCAAAAAGACAGCGTCTATGGACCCTGTCAGAAAGGCAACCAAATCAAGACTACCCTGAAGAGCAAATCCTACCTTTCCACTCACAGAGTTTTGGAAATGATACACATGGATCTCTACGGTCCTGTAGACCTGGTAAGTTTGGGAGGTAAGAAAAACTGTCTCGTTATTGTTGATGATTATTCCAGGTATGCTTGGACAATCTTCCTAAGCAAGAAGAAGGAAACAACATCAAACTGCCCGAGCACCTGAAAAAGCTTCAAAATGAGAAAGGGTTGAGTATCGTGTCCATTCGTTCCGACAGAGGTACTGAATCTACTAAGCTTTTTATAGAGCAATACTGTTCGGAAAATGGGATACAACACGAATACTCAGCTTCCAGCACACCTCAACAAATTGCCGAGCAAAAGAGCAGGATGCTCAAAGAAGCAACAAGGACCACGATTTCCGCAAGCAAGTTGCCACAACGTTTCTGGGGTGAAGCCACCAATACAGCGTGCTATATACAAAACTGCTGTATCATTAACAAACACCACAACAAAACAGCATACGAGGTATGAAACAACAAAACTCCATTAGTTTCGTACTTTCAGAAATTTCTGCTGAAGTTCCTTCTGAGCTGTTAATCGAGCAAGCATCTGTTCCTGAATGGACTTACGACTCAAGGCGTCAGCGACAACATTTGCCTTACCTAGGTGGTAAAGTATCTCAATATCATAATCTTTGATTAGTTCCAACCACCGCCTCTGTCGTATATTTAAATCCTTCTGAGTAAATATATACTTCAAACTCTTATGATCGGTGAATATCTGACAGGTAACGCCATAAAGATAATGACCCCAAATCTTCAATGCGAACACCACGGCTGCTAGCTCCAGGTCGTGGGTCGGATAATTAACCTCGTAAGGTCTCAATTGCCATGAAGCATAAGCAATAACTTTCCCATTCTGCATTAGTACACATCCGAGACCCTGTCCGGACGCATCACTATAAACCACAAATCCTTCCGTACCTTGCAGTAAAGAAAAGACAGGTGCTGAAATTAACCTGCTCTTGAGTTCCTCAAAACTCTGTTGACACGCGTCGGACCATGTGTATTTCTTATCCTTCCATAAAAGCTTCATCATGGGTTGAGCAATTTTAGAAAATCCTTCCACAAATCGCCGATAATAACCAGCTAATCCGAGGAAAGTTCGGATATCCTTAGCATTATTCGGAGGTTGCCAATCTAGGATCGCCTCCGTCTTCTGAGGGTCAACACGAACTCCGTCTGATGAAATTACATGTCCGAGAAATGTCACTTCGGACATCCAGAGCTCACATTTGTAAAACTTTCCATAAAGTTGCTCTCGTCTCAACACGTCGAGCACCTGATGAAGGTGAAACTCATGCTCCTCCCGGTCACGAGAATAAATTAAAATGTCATCAATGAAGACAACCACGAATTGATCCAAATAGTCGATGAAAACCCGATTCATTAGCTCCATGAATACCGCAGGTGCATTGGTTAACCCAAACGGCATTACCACAAACTCATAATGACCATAGCGTGTTCGGAACGCCGTCCTTGCGATATCCGGCTCTCGAATTCATAACTGATGATATCCAGATCTTAAGTCGATCTTGGAAAATACTGAAGCTCCCTGAAGTTGATCCAAAAGGTCATCGATACGGGATATAGGATATTTATTCTTGATCGTCACCCGGTTCAATTCCCGGTAATCAATATACAAGCGAAACGAACCATCCTTCTTCTTGACAAATAACACTGGTGCTCCCCACGGGGACGTACTCGGTCGGATATAACCTTTCTCGGTCAGATCCTCCAATTGCTTCTTCAGTTCCTACATTTCGGTCGGGGCCATCCAATACAGTGCCTTCGATATTAGGGACGTACCAGGCTCCAACTCTATTGTGAATTCCACATCTCTCTGTGGAGGTAAACCCAGTAACTCATCTGGAAATACGTCGGCATATTCTCTCACTACCGGAATATCTGACAATGACACTGATGATTTCTCGATCTTGGTCATATAGCACCAATAACTGACACACCCTTGATTGAGTAACTTCACTGCTTTCATCAAGTTGATGACTCTCCCGGAACAGCTGGGATTACCTCCCTGAAATACACATTCGACCCCATCGTCTGAAATGATAGTGACCATACGCTTACGGACACTAATGACGGCATCGTGAAGATCCATCCAATCAATACCCAAGATGACGTCGTCTCTCGGTAAATCTACCACGATTAGGTCTGCTAACCAATCATGGCCATGAAGCTGAATCGGACAATCCTTAATCTCACGATCTCCAATAATTTTTCTACCATCAGGTAGACCAATGACATAAGGCTCACAACTAGCAGTACTACCCAGACGTAGTCTAACCAAACATGACTCGGAAATGAATGAATGCGATGCTCCAGTATCAAAGAGGTGTTGGGATTCGGTGCCTAAAACGAAGGCCCAGCGGAAGCGGTAAAACGAAAATTAATTCGATCCGAATCCCTACGAGAATCGATCGAGCTACGTATATACGAATATATAAACGAATAGCAAGAGTCGTAAGAAACTAACCCTCGAAGTCCGTTGATTAAATGGAAACCTTCTCTTGAGCTATTCCCCAAGCTTTAGTTTGATCTCTACGTGTTCAATCCGCTCCAAGCCCTTGAACGATCCAACACCGAAAACACCGCGTCTCTACTTGCCACGCGCCGGAAAAACGACCGGAACAACAACACTTGATTAACCTCTAAGGTTACGGCTAGAATCAAGTGGTGAAGCTTTTGTTATTACACTCTAAGTGTATAATATATCTCTCTTAATGTATCTTGAATTTTCTCCAAGAAAACTCAAGAATAAAAGTGAAGAAGAAGAAGAAGATGAAGACTAAGAAAATAATTTTCTCTCTCACTACTTCAAAGCTCACGGCTGGAATTCCATTCTTGCAAGTGAGAGTTTGTCTCCACTTATATTCTTATTCAACCCCCATGATCTCCTACTTTAGACAATATCACCAAGGTGTGATATTTGTCCCCTTGATTAGTCACTAGTCCACCATCCTAGAAAGTGTAGACCAAGACAAAATAAGGGAGTAGGTGATGGGGTGGCCATCTAGAAGGAATCGGATGAGTTCGATTCGTTTCGGACTCCCGTGAGTCCAAACAGATAAACTCCTATTCCGTTCCGATGTATTTGTGTCGATTAATTAATCCAATTAATTAATCATATCAAATATATAATAACATAATTAATTTCTCCAAGAAATAATTATATTTATGAATTAAATTAATCACCCAGTAATTTATTTAATTCAATAGGCCGTAAATCAATTTATCCAATAAATCGATTTAGATATCCAATGTCCCAAATTAGATATCCAATATCTAATATTTATAATGAGAGATTAAGCTCGATTCATTCCGTCGTCAATCCTAATGCGCGACTCGGTAGGTCCGTCTCGACAAGAATGGGAGGAACCAAAGAGTAGTAGCACCACCTAGCCACTGGCGGCCTACACTGCACTTAATCGAGAACGAATGATTGGGATCATTCAAGAACCATTCTGTCGTGAATACCAAGAACGTATAAACCCTTCTTTCAAATGTCCCGATCAAGTTTTAGGGTCACGGCTACCAAACCCTATCTCAGACTTGACGCTATGCATGCGTTAATGCAAATCGAGATCATCGAGCCGTGGTATCTAATACAACTGGCTCCAATGCTTTGGCCAAAGACTTATGATCTCATCTCGCCAATAACCGCATAGGACATATAACCCGCTCACTAACGGGAGAAAGAATTCTATCTTGGTATTCGGTAGGACCCGCTACTTGCCCGTCAAGATGCACGTCGAGGTTGACCCCGCCTTCCGGTTTACAGTGGTCGAACTACTCTAATGAAAATCTTGACGTCACAAGCACATCCCTACTAAATCCTCAAGTCGAAGGTTCACGAATACCTATCACAACCTTTCGATTCCGTCATTGATCGTCCCGGAGTGAAATCCATGTGACGAATCGAGGGTGAGTCGGTTCGAGTATACTAATCTAATTAGCATACCTATAACGTGTGCTCCCACTAACCATTAGTGTTCGACAGCACTCTCCATGTCAAAGAACACGTCATACAAGTCTTTACATAAACTTAACGCCTACCAAGTTTCATCAACTTGCGACGATTAAGTATTTGAGCTATAAACCTTTCCAAAGGCCGACCCCCTTATCCAATAAGGAGTGGAACGTTTTGCTCTCAAATACACGGACTAGTTTCTATATGATTATTTACGAGTTAGGAATGCCATTAACTACCAGAAAATAAAGAAACAAACATTTGCCTTATATAAATGGATTACATAATTACAAGTACAAAGCCCTCACTCAACAACCTCAGAGTGTCATTCGAGGGCATACTCCTAACAATCTCCCACTTGAACTCAATGCCACACACTATGGTATCTAATACCCATGAACTCCAGAAGACACACCAAGCTAGTCCGAGATAGTGGCTTGTCAGTGGATCGGCGACGTTGTCGGCCGAGTCTACTCTATGCAAGACAATGTATCCCTTGCGAACAAATTCTCTTACGAGATGATACTTCCTCTCAATATGTTTGGTGCCGTTGTGAAACCTCGGCTCCTTGGCTGCGCTACGGCTCCGTCGTTGTCGCAAAGACAACAGTGAAATTTCAAGACATGGTATCACTTGAAGTTCTCCTAAACTTCTTAATCCGTAACCCTTCCTTGAAGCCTCCGAGGCCGCTTGATACTCACCGACAGTGGAATCAGCCGCGCTTTGCTTGGCACTACGCCAAGATACTGCTCCTCCATTAAGAGTAAATATGTAGCCGAAGTGGACATCGAGTCGTCCTTCGCCTCCTTGGAAGTGCGAATCGGTGAATCCCACCACATCCAATTCTCCACCACCATACATCGAACCATATCTCTAGTCCTTCTCAAGTACTTGAGAACGTTCTTTACGGGCAATCAATGTTCCCTACCCGGGTTTGCCTCGAAACCTACTCACCACGCTTACGGCATGCGCAATGTCGTCTTGTACACAACATAGCATACATAAGGTTACCCACGGCCGAAGCATATGGTATATTACTCATTTCCTTTCGTTGTTCCTCATTTTGAGGACACATCTTCAAGGTGAGTTTTATTCCATGTCGCATCGGTAGGAACCCTCTTTAGAATCATCCATCTTAAATCGCTTTAAGATTTTATCTATATAGAGGGCTTGGGAAAGACCTATTGTTCTCTTCGCTCTATCCCAGAGAGTCGAATACCAAGAATATAGGTAGCTTCTCCCAAGTCTTTCATGGAGAAATTACTCAAAGCCAAGCTTTCACGTAATCCGAGCATTCCCACATCATTTCCTATTAGTAGAATGTCATCTACATATAGTACTAAGAATGCGATCTTGCTCCCACTAACCCTCTTGTATACACAAGGTTCCTCTTCATTTTGCACGAAGTCAAACTCTTTGACCGCCTCGTCAAAACGAAGATTCCAACTACGCGACGCTTGCTTCATCCATAAATGGAACGTCAAGCTTGCACACTTTCGAATATCGACTTCGGATACAAAGCCTTTAGCCGCTCCATATAGATTTCTCCTCTAGGAATCCATTAAGGAAAGCCGTCTTTACGTCCATTTGCCATATCTCATAATCGTGGTAGGCGGCTATAGCAAGCATCATGCGAATAGACTTGATCATGGCTACGGCGAGAAGGTATCGTGGTAATCGATTCCTTCCTTCCGGGTATAACCCTTTGCCACTAGCCCGGCCTTATAGGCGTCAACCTTGCCATCACCATCGGTCTTTCTCTTATAGATCCACTTGTTCCCAATAGGCACTATGCCCTTGGGGCGGTCTACTAGAGTCCAGACTGATTGACATGCATCGAGTCTATCTCGGCTTCCATAGCTTCACGCCATTTCGCGAGTCTACATCCACCATCGCTTGGTCATAGGTCGTCGGTGCCTCTTGGCTATCACTTGGAACCTCATGGAGACCCGGCTCCTCCAAGTGCACAAGCCCATACCTCTCGAGTAAATGAGACACCCTACTAGACCTACGAGGTGGTTGTACTTGTGTTTGAAAGTTCGGTCCAGTTTCTTGCACAGTGTGTCTCTCGAGGAGTTTCATTGTATTCTTCTAAAGAAATACTTCTACCGCTCCGCCTTCCCGAATGAACTCATCTTCCAGAAGTGTGCTTGTAAAGCAACAATGATCCTTCGATCTTCGGGCATGTAGAATAGATATCCCATCGTCCTGCACGGAATCCAATGAAACGTCCCTTCGCAGACCTAGCTTCCAACTTTTCCACCTTAGTCTTCTTGACATAGGCGGGACATCCCCAAATCCTAATATGATTAAGACTTGGTTTCCTTCCTCCCACATCTCATGTGGAGTTTTAGGAACGGATTTGGAAGGACATCTATTCAAGATATACGCGGCATCAGAGTGCATACCCCCACGGTAAATCGGCAAGTCAAGATAGCTCAAAGATGGAACGGACCATGTTCAACAGGTGGTCCGGTTCCTTCTTTCCGACACACCATTTAACCGAGGAGTACCCGGAGGTGTTAGTTGTGAAACTATTCCATGTTCCTTAAGGAACTCGTCAAACTCCGTACTCATATACTCGCCACCTCGGTCCGACCAAGTGCTTTGATATGATTACCGGTTGTTTCTCGACTAGGGCCTTGAATTCTGGAATTTCTCAAAGGCCTCGGATTTATGTTTCATTAAGTATACATAACCATACCTAGTATGATCATCTCAGAACGTAATGAAATATTGATATCCGTCACGTGTCGCTTCTAAAGCACCACATACGTCGGTATGGATTAATCCCATTTATCGGCTCTTTCAAAAGTCCCTGTGAAGGGGAATTTAGTCATTTTGCCTTTAAGGCAAGATTCACAAGTAGGAAAGGGATCCGATCCCAATGGACCCATAAGTCCATCTTTTTCCATCTTGTAAACCTTGGTCTGACCAACATGACCAAGTCTAAGATGCCATTTCAAAACTTGATTGGTTTCATCCCTACCACGTTTTCTAGTCATAGTATTCACAACTACTTTGTTGCCGAGATTTAGATGATACAATCCATTCAACAATGTAGCGGTACCCACTAGTTTATTTCTAAAATAAATTTTGCAGAACCATCACCAATGAAAAATGAAAAGCCTTTTCGGTCCATGACCGAATGGATACAATGTTTTTGTGCCCCTTGGGCAAAACAAGTACATCTTCTAAAGTCAAAACAAAGCGATTCTAAACCCAAAAGAAGTGATCCTATGTGGTCGCCTCGACACTATGCCCGCTTCCGACCGTGATCATAACTTCTCCAGCTCCAAGCTTCCTACTTTGTTCCAGATCCCGATTCACGGTACAAATATGAGAACTAGCACCGAATCCAAGATCCAGAAGTAGAAAATACAAAGAGCGTAACAATTTGTTTCCAAAACTAAAAGTTCTCAGACCAAGTGCCATGAAGAATCGGACAGTCTCTAGCCCGGTGGCCCACTCACCGCACTTGAGACAAGTATCCTTTTCCTTCTTGTTCTTCGGAACCATTGGGGCCTTGCCCTTACCCTTAAGGTCCTTAGCTTGTGGTCCAGTCCGCTTCTTGGTCTTTTTCTTCTTATTCTTAGACCTCCGAGGTCCAGAAGAAATCACAAGAGCAGACTCCTTCATCCGCGGAGTCTTCATCTGAGACTGAGCGGTCACAAGTTTGTTCATTAGCCCAGCTAAATTACATGCAATCTCATTGCAGTTGAAGTTCATAACAAACTGTGAGAAGGAATCAGGGAGAGACTGTAGGATAAGGTCAGTTTGGAGAGAAGTATCCATTTTAAAATCAAGAGCCTCCAATCTCTCGATCATGGATATCATTTTGAGGACGTGTTCCCCAACCTTCTCACCTTCCTTCATCCTTGCACCGAACAGTTGCTTGGATATCTCATATCTAGCGATTCTGTGCTCACCATAAAGCTCGGTTAAGTGAGATAGAATCTGCCTAGCAGAAGTCATTTTCTCATGAGCTCTCTGAAGCTCATTAGACATGGAAGCCATCATATAAGCACGGACTTTCACGTCATCCTTAACCCACTTTTCGTGGTTTTCTATCTCTTCCTGATTGGCTCGAGTCCGCATAGGAGGCGCCGGAATGTCCGTCTCCAAGACGTATCCCAGTGCCTCTATACTGAGGACAATCATCAGATTTCGGAGCCAATCCACAAAGTTAGGTCCCATTAAGGTGTTCTTTTCGAGTAGAATTGTGAGTGGATTCATTGTCATATTGAGTTATGTCTGCATTAAGTATAACAGATTAATTAGTGACTTGTTATATTATGATCTGAGTATAGAATTAAGGTCTTTTCTATTCTTGTTACCCAGCTCCCACTATTTTTATCGGAATAACACACTCCCATGTGAAATCCGGAAGTATCGTCGCTCTACTTCATAGTGGTGATCGAGTTCTTTATAAATCTTAATAGAGGCAACCGAACAGGTTTCTAGTCTATTAATTTTCATAAAGTGGTGTCCAACACCAACCCATCTAATGGATGATTCGATCTTCTTTTCCCCTTGTTCACTCCCCTCAACCTATACGGTTTCTATGGTTCGTGAACAAGTTAAGTTTATACCATCGACGCAAATCAGTTTCACAATTGAATCTTATCCGGCAACCTATCAGGTTTCTAGGGATAAAATTTGCTCCAACCGAAGGCATCCAATGCGCTCCTAATTTATCCGTCCTCCCGAACGACTACCCCAATAACTCGGAAGCATAGCACATCCGGTTTGGATTTCAATTTCGAAAACTTCGATGGAGGGAAGGAAAACCTTGAAACCTTATAAACTTAATTATTTGTTGTGGGAGAATTATCGCGATTAATGTTACACTTTGCACATTAATCGCTTAAGCGTTTGTGGCATTCATACAATATGAAACAACCAATCACAACCTAGTTGCTACCAACATGTGGTTCATGGACCGTTCCTAGAAAACAAAAACTCCGTAATCTAATTACAAGTCTTCGTCTTGAATCTTCGTCTTCTCGAAATGGATCTTCCTCCGGTCTTCGTCATTACATATAAATTTTACATTGAAAATTGCATCCTAGATACAAATTTTTCTAGTAAAATAAATAGGCTCAAACGGCCTTTACAACCCAATCGAATAAAACGAACGATTCAAAACTAAGTCCACGAACCACATCCCCATTCAAAAGCATTCATCCAATAAATACTAAATAAATGGAAAGCGAGAGATACATTGATCCAATCAACAATACGAACCGATCCAATCGATTCACACAATCGGTAATGTAATAACGTTCAAAATAATTGATCGACCATAAATATTCCAATTAATCAAATTTCCTTATAAAATGAAATACCATAAATCATTTTAATCATATTAAATCCAATTTAACATGCGGGAGATTAATTTTTAAGAATACACTAAAAATCGAGCGGGGTGAAAACGGCCACATGACCGAAGTCACCCTCACTTACCGGCAATACTCCGGCTTGGCCGAGTCACCCTCGGAAGATGCCGCCAGACACGACCGAGTCACCCAGACACGGCCGGTCGCTGGCATGACTTGGTAGATCGGACACGACCGTGTCATCCAGACACGGCCGAGTCACTGCCGGACACGCCCGTGTCTCGACACGGCCGGTCTCTGTGCAAGGCTCGCCACATCGCGGGACACGACCGTGTCACCTGTGACACGGTCGAGTCATCCTCGGCCAAAATACCCTTTTTGTCCAAAAAATCGTCCGACGACGATTCGGGGCTAGATTTTCGACCGGATATCCAATATCAATATTTTCCGACTTTCATATCTTCAATATAAATCATATTTCCCAGAAATTTAAGATTTATATTTAGACATAAACTTACGAAAAATACAATTATTACGAACGAAAAACATATACCACGATTATGACTAAAATGATTCCAAATCATTCACCATTTAATCGAGCATTCCAAATGCCAATATCGTATATACGATCGCAAGACCTACGCCCGATACCACCGTTGGGATTCGGTGCCTAAAACGAAGTCCCAGCCGAAGCGGTAAAACGAAAATTAATTCGATCCGAGTCCCTACGAATCGATCGAGCTACGATATACGAATATATAAACGAATAGCAAGAGTCGTAAGAAACTAACCCTCAAGTCCGTTGATTAAATGGAAACCTTCTCTTGAGCTATTCCCAAGCTTTAGTTTGATCTCTACGTGTTCAATCCGCTCCAAGCCCTTGAACGATCCAACGCCGAAAACACCGCGTCTCTACTTGCCACGCCGGAAAAAACGATCGAACAACAACACTTGATTAACCTCTAAGGTTACGGCTAGAATCAAGTGGTGAAGCTTTTGTTATTACACTCTAAGTGTATAATATATCTCTCTTAATGTATCTTGAATTTTCTCCAAGAAAACTCAAGAATAAAAGTGAAGAAGAAGAAGAAGATGAAGACTAAGAAAATAATTTTCTCTCTCACTACTTCAAAGCTCACGGCTGGAATTCCATTCTTGCAAGTGAGAGTTTGTCTCCACTTATATTCTTATTCAACCCCCATGATCTCCTACTTTAGACAATATCACCAAGGTGTGATATTTGTCCCCTTGATTAGTCACTAGTCCACCATCCTAGAAAGTGTAGACCAAGACAAAATAAGGGAGTAGGTGATGGGGTGGCCATCTAGAAGGAATCGGATGAGTTCGATTCGTTTCGGACTCCCGTGAGTCCAAACAGATAAACTCCTATTCCGTTCCGATGTATTTGTGTCGATTAATTAATCCAATTAATTAATCATATCAAATACATAATAACATAATTAATTTCTCCAAGAAATAATTATATTTATGAATTAAATTAATCACCCAGTAATTTATTTAATTCATTAGGCCGTAAATCAATTTATCCAATAAATCGATTTAGACATCCAATGTCCCAAATTAGATATCCAATATCTAATATTTATAATGAGAGATTAAGCTCGATTCATTCCGTCGTCAATCCTAATGCGCGACTCGGTAGGTCCGTCTCAGTCAGCAATGGGAGGAACCAAAGAGTAGTAGCACCACCTAGCCAGCCTGGCGGCCTACACTGTACCCCAACTGAGAACGAATGATTGGGATCATTCAAGAACCATTCTGTCGTGAATACCAGTAAACGTATAAACCCTTCTTTCAAATGTCCCGATCAAGTTTTAGGGTCACGGTCACCAAACCCTATCTCGTACTTGACGCTATGCATGCGTTAATGCAAATCGAGATCATCGAAATGCCGTGTATCTAATACAATCGGCTCCAATGCTTTGGCCAAAGACTTATGATCTCATCCGCCAATAACCGCATAGGACATATAACCCGCTCACTAACGGGAGAAAGAATTCTATCTTGGTATTGATAGGACTGCTACTTGCCCGTCAAGATGCACGCCGAGGTTGACCCCGCCTTCCGGTTTACGGTGGTCGAACTACTCTAATGAAAATCTTGACGTCACAAGCACATCCCTACTAAATCCTCAAGTCGAAGGTTCACGAATACCTATCACAACCTTTCGATTCCGTCATTGACTGTCCCGAGTGAAATCCATGTGACGAATCGAGGGTGAGTCGGCCGAGTATACTAATCTAATTAGCATACCTATAACGTGTGCTCCCACTAACCATTAGTGTTCGACAGGCACTCTCCATGTCAAAGAACACGTCATACAAGTCTTTACATAAACTTAACGCCTACCAAGTTTCATCGACTTGCGAACGATTAAGTATTTGAGCTATAAACCTTTCCAGTGCCGACCCCCTTATCCAATAAGGAGTGGAACGTTTTGCTCTCAAATACACGGACTAGTTTCTATATGTTTATTTACGAGTTAGGAATGCCAGTAACTACCAGTAAATAAAGAAACAATCATTTGCCTTATATAAATGGTTTACATAATTACAAGTACAATGCCCTCACTCAACAACCTCTGAGTGGCATTCGAGGGCATACTCCTAACAAGAGGGTACACACAGACTGAGATAGAATTTCGAGTGTACCTGAGATCATCCGGGCTTCCAGATTGTCGGCCTTCTTCATCTCGTAAATTCGGGGCTTGGCGGCCCCTGAACCGAATGCTCCCGTCTGGTAGCTTTTGGCTCCGCCTTTGTTTGCTCCTGTCGTCTTGAGCGAAGCGGACTAAGTGGCCTGATTATGAACAGCTGACTGCTTCGGGGCCTGAGATGATGCCGGAGTAGGTTTGGAGTCCCTTCGGAAAAAACGGGCCTTATGCCCAGCAATCCCACAGTTATGGCAAGTGATAGTCTGTCTCGGACACTTGGTCCTGAAATGACCCTGCTCTTCGCAGTTGAAACAAATGATGGCCGAACTGGCCACTCGGGACTGAGATTCCACGGATCTAGGCGCCATAGGAGGTTGCTCATAGAAAGTAGAGCCCGCACGAGGCTTCTTGAAGGTTTCCTGAATGCCTTCAGACTGATTACGATTCTTTGAATTCTTGCTAGCAGATGAAGGTTGTTGCTGAGCAATCTCCTTAACAGTAACGTAAGAGCTTTCTCGATGAATTCGGCCAGGGTGGTGCAATTGTGATTAAGCAACTGCATCCGCATGCAAGGCTTCAACCTCTTACTGAAATATTTGATCTTGTCTGCCTCGGAGTGAATTATAGATGAGGCGAAAGGAAGGAGTTCCTAAAATTTCTCGGCAATGGCGAGAACATCATCGTCCGCTGAGGTGTCGGGAGTGAGTAATTCTGATAACTTGGTCTCTCTGAGTGGGGCCGGATAATACCTCTCCATCATGAGAGCCTTGAATTAATCCCAAGTACATGATCCGTCGGTGGGCTTCAAGGATAACCACCATGAATGAGCGCTCTTACCCAGATAGTAAGCCGCAACTGAAACTTTGTACCCTTCGGGACACTCTACCATATCAAACAACTTTTCGAAATGCTCAAGACAGTGAACAATATCCGCCGGCTCAGATAAACCCCCAAAAGTAGGTGGCCTTTGCCGAGAGATGTCGCCAATAATACTGCTTACACCCCTGTCTTGCCCCTGAGGTTGCGGCGGAGGAGCCTGCTGATTCTGGGCGGTTGAGTTCTGCATCGTCTCCATGAGGCGTGCCATCTGTGTCATCTGGGCCATCATGCCCTGCATAAAAGTGAGTGGATCAACCCTAACACCTTCTGATTGAGCTGTGTCCCGGGTACGACTCCCTGATAGTGAATGATCATTTCCAGGAGAATGAGTGGCAGCATTGCTGCTCGATGAATTAGCATTATTCCTTGCATTCGCATGTGTATTCACACGAGTTCTCGGGATTCGGCCCGCACCGCGACCTCTTACCCCGCGTCCTCTTCCAGCTCTCTCCATACTGAAGTAGGAAAGTTACATGATAATTATAGAATCGCATGAATACCGCATTATGATTACGTATTAAATGATAAAAATGAGCGTACACACTCTACACAATGATTACATGAATGACCAACTGACGTGACATGATTATCCGATGAAATTATTGAAATGATTATCTTGATCAAGTTAACAAGATTAATGATACGATCTTCAAGATCAACAACTGAGTAATGAAATGAACTGAGTGATTAATGAGTTAACATGATCGACATGATCAAAATGAAACTGATGATTGAGGACTATTGACTGTTGAATGATGAATGAGTGATTCTTATTGCCATAAATTATACCATGGCATCAGAAATCTTACTGTTCTTCGGTCTGAGGGGCTCGGCTCTTGCACAGGTCACACGTGGCGCGAAAGTCCAATGATACTAGTCTGACAAACGATGATTTCAATGAGACATGACTCGAAAGGTAGTATTCAAAACCACTCTCCGATACCAACTCTGTAACACCCCAAACTAGGTGGATATTACAGTTCCGTGGACCCCCGACTGGGACCCACCAGGCGAATGAAAATTAATGACTTAAATAATATAATTGTAGTACCGAACCACATTATATCATCAATTACTCCAATGAGGAGTTTCATTACAACACACCCAAGATCATGCAGAATAAATTTATATTTTATATGAAGATAAAATATACAACACTAAATAAAATGAGTATTCAAATGGAAGTCTGCAACGGAAATAAAATAAATGAAACACAAATGACTGAAAAAAAAGACTGGCCCCCTAGTAGTATCACTGGGACTCCTCACCGTCCACGTTCTCTTTCCGTTCTTTAGCCTTGCCATGACCTGAAAACAACATTCCCCAACGGGGTCAGTTACACAGAACAAGAATCCTCAAGAGTTTTTTTTTTTTTTGGGTAAAGGGATTTACCCTGGTAAAATTTTATTAATAATGAAAAACATGCAATATGGCAGAATACCATATTGGCTTTACATGCAAACGCACCAACTGTGCTTCCAACCTAGACAAACATAAAGGACATGCCCTTTATGTATCAATCAACAGAAGCTAAAAAGGTCCAACAATAATAAAAAAGACAAGTCCGAATAGGGGACTTTATGTTTGAAGCAGGATATTTCTTAATTATGAAATGAAGCTGAAGGGAGGCATCATAGTACGCCCGTAATGGTATGTGCAAGTGCACAAGACAAGTGTACGGACACACCCGTCCTTGTACCTAATTAGTCTCACGGAGGTACGTTACCGTGTGCACAATCCAATGTGTCGGTGAACCCAACACATGACCATAACATGCCCGACTAAAAATTCCACACATCCCCACCCGGCCACGCAATATGAACCCAGAAGGTCATATGAACAAGAATGACCATGAAGAATATTAATGAATAACAATTCGACAAAGTCAAGGATGACTCACCGAGATGAATTAATAGTGAAATGAATGATAGCTCAATGAAATGATTGGAACCGTCGTTCCTCGTGAATGAAGTGATTAATTGACAATGACAAGTCTCGATACGGTTAATACAATATGAATGAGTTATGATCATCAATGAACAACAACGAAAGGAATGAATATCCCTTTAACCGATTAAGAATCAACTTACCTTAACACCGGTGATGATACGTCCTGTCTCGAACAGCGTCCTAAGGGAAACTACCGGTCGCTCGAACAACCTTGAATAACACAATTATCAACAACTCGCTTAATATACGAATCAATAGCGATCATAACCAATTCAAGATGTCGATACCATAAATCCAAACTCATTGAGGGATTTCGACAAACACCTTGAAAACAATCTCCCATCCTAAACAACTAATCCCATTTGTATCGAAAACCAACTTCTATTGAATCATCCAATCCACCAAAACACCATCAATACAATCGATAATCCAATAGGAATACTCAAATCGAGTTTACGATAACATTAAATTGCAAAACCCAAATCCAAGTCAGCCTTCAAAGTGTTCTTGATAAAAACTTCCAACAATATGATGATAACTTGTAAAAACTCATAATCATAAGTATATCCATCACAAATCATGATTATACCATCCAAAACATCATGCTACAACTCAAAATTGGATTCAAGGGTTGAAGAAGTTACCTTAGATTAGGATGAAGAATCCACAAATATGTTGTTGATCCACACTACAACTTGAAGAAGATGAGAATATCTGAGTTTTGATGATGTTAAAACACCTAAAAATCGCCCACCAATCGCCCAAGGAGGAGAGGAAGAAGGAAAATGGTGAAATGTGTTTGTTCTCCACAACAAACGCTGATATAAGAAAAATTCGGTACTGTGTGCCGCGGCACAGGTCAAAAAAATTTGCCTAGGTGCTCGACAGTGTGCCGCGGCCCCGGTACAGACGGGTCAGCCACAATTAGCAAAATGTGTGTGCTGCGGTGCACACTCCCTTGTACCGCGGCGCACACCACTCGGGTCCAAAATGACGAAAAACGACCCGAAAAGAGAATAAAAGCAACAAGATTCAATATTTGGGAATAATAACACGAAATGGAAGTGTGGAAACTCCAAAACGGTGGTTCCAAGTAATGATTACAAGGGTTCACCCAATAATAGCACGATTTGAATAAAAAGGAGATTTGAAATGACATGAACTCCAATGTCAACATCGACTAATGAATCAATTACAACAATCAAGATAATATTCTTGTCTCGATTTCCAAGCAAGGTTGAAACAATGAACAATCTCGATACACGACTCAAAGTTACTCCGAACGGTGAACATGAATGAATGGATGCGGATGATGAATGATTATTAATAAGTGAAAATTACTGAGTGACAATTACTGAATGATAATGACTGGGTTACAACCGGGTATTACACGCTAAGTGTGAGAGTGAAGGCTCAACTACTTGGGCTACGGTCCAAATCTTGGGGCAATGGCCTATACTGCTAGGAGTAATAAGGAGAGCCTAGAATCTAAAGTCCATATCGGTAGGATTCGAAGCTAGATTGACTAATCGACTGATTGACTGATTGATTGACTTGACATCTGTCCACGGGGACATGATTTTAATATTTTATCTACTCAACGATTATTTTATAAATCGCGATATATATTTTGTAACTTTTTCTACCTTCTCATAATTGATAAATTCATGCATCACTTAAAAAAAATTCAAAGGAAAGAGAGCCACACTCGCACACGATCACCCACTCACTGAGACCTTTTGTCTCACCCCACCATTTTCCCTTTTAAACCAGAGAATGAGCAAATAGCAGAGGATGAAAAAGGCTTCATGGAAGAGGCCGAATAGAAGACTGCCGTCAAGACTTAGAACTTCTGTTCTTAGAATTTCTGTTGTTATCCCAACTTGTAATAGTTAATTTTGTTTTGTACTTGGATCATTTAGTATTTGGAAAATTTCCGCTGCAAACTTATGATCAGTGTAATTTTGATTATCAGCTTTTGTTACAACGAATCTTAGAACATTGGGTTAAGATCGTTGTTTTGAAATATTATCCAATCGTTATTTTGCTTCCGCTATTTATTTCTGTACTTTGATTGATTGGTCGACCAATGCGTCGCGCCCTCGTTCTCTCCCGAGGATAGATGAGTTGTTTGAACAACTCCAAGGAGCTATGGTTTATTCGAAGTTCGATCTTCAACAAGGATACTACCGGTTAAAGATTAAGAATGAAGATATTCCTAAAACTGTATTCTAAACTAGATACGACCACTACAAGTTTGTAGTGATGCCTTTTGGACCGAATGCTCCTACGGAATTTATGGATTTAATGCATAGAGTATTTCTACCCTATCTCGACCAATTCGTAGTAATTTTCATCGATGACATACTCGTGTACTCTAAGTCGGAAAAAGATCACGAGAGACATCTTAGGTTGGATACACTAAGGCTGCACAAGTTGTACGCCAAGTACAGCAAGTGTGAATTTTGGTTGAGGGAAGTGGCATTTCTGGGCTACATTATTTATGGAGAAGGGATTGCAGTAGATCCATCTAAAATAGAAACTATTATGGATTGGAAGAGGGCAGAAAATGTAACTGAGATCCGAAGCTTTCTTGGACTTGCAGGCTACTACCGTAAATTCATCAAAGACTTCTCGAAGATAGCGGGACCCCTCACCCTGCTAACCCATAAACAAGTAAAATTTGAATGGACGGATAAGTGCGAGTCAAGTTTACAGGAACTCAAGAAGAGACTTACCACCGCACCGATACTGACACTTCCAGAAGGAACCCAGGGATTTGTCGTATATAGTGACGCCTCAAAGGATGGCCTCGGTGCCGTACTGATGCAGAATGGTAAGGTTATCACATATGCTTCCAGGCAACTCAAGACGCACGAGAGGAATTATCCAACGCACGACCTCGAACTCGCTGCAATAATATTCGCCTTAAAGAAATGGCGACATCATTTATACGATGTCGAATTCATCGTGTTTATGGATCATAAAAGTCTCAAGTACCTATTTTCTCAAAAGGAACTTAATCTCCGACAGAGAACATGGGTAGAGCTTTTAGAAAATTACCATTGTGAGATTCAACATCATCCAGAAAAAGCGAACATCGTGGCCGATGCCCTCAGCAGAAAGGCTAGAGTGGCCCGACTCATGGTTCGAGAATGGCAAGCTCTTGAGAAATTGAGCTATCTAAAACCCATTCATGAAGGTACTCGCTTAATTTGCGCCAACCTCACAGTTAAATCGAATCTATTGGATGATATTCGATTAGCTTAAGAGAGAGATCCAAAACTTCAAGAGTTTAAGGACAAAATCGCTAAGGGCGAGAAACCCGAGTTTACGATTTCCAAGGATGGAATTGTAAGGTTTAAGGGACGGTTATGCATACCTCACGACGGGGAGCTCAAAAGACAAATTCTCGAGGAAGCTCATTGCTCGAGATATACAATACACCCAGGAGGTAACAAGATGTACCGAGACTTGGAGAAACACTTTTGGTGAGTGAACATGAAGAACCAAGTGGCAGAATTCGTGGCGCGATGCCTCACATGTCAGAGAGTCAAAGCTAAGCATCATCGACCCTCAGGACTACTACAGCCATTAGAAGTACCTGAATGGAAATGGGAAATGGTAACCATGGATTTTATCACGGATTTACCGACCACAAAGGAAGGTTATAACACCATTTGGGTGATCGTCGACAGATTGACGAAATCATCACATTTCGTGCCGGTTAAAAAAAGACGTCAGTTTGCAAAAGCTGGTAGGACCTATATTAGAGAAATCGTTCGACTTCATGGAGTGCCCGCGGACATAGTATCGGACAGAGTCCTAGATTCATATCTCGTTTTTGGAAAGTCTTTCATAAGGAATTAGGAACTTCCTTAAGCTTCAGCACAAGTGCGCATCCCCAGACCGAGGGGCAATCTGAGTGAACCATCCAGACCCTTGAGGATATGCTACGCGCATGCGTACTGGACTTTCAAGGATATTGGGATCACCACCTGCCATTAGTTGCGTTTGCATACAACAACAGTTACCAAGCGACAATCGGAATGACGCCTTATGAAGCTCTATACGGGAGGAAGTGCCGATCCCCACTCCATTGGAAAATTGATGACCATTGTGTTGTTGCCCAAAATATTTATCCGAAGATTAATACTGCTGGAAGACGGACAACAAACAACAATTGCGGGAGCACTTCCGAGAGAAGGTAAATAATACAAGATTTGCCGGGTTTGTTAGGCCCGGGCTTGAATGCTCTCGCGAGATGTTATTAATACAAATATTCGTGGATACAAGTATTAATGAGAGAAATCTAAATACAATGAGTGTAAAAAGACTCTGTTGATCCGGCTCTTGAGCGAAGCTAGGTGTTCTTCGTCCCGCCGGTGATCTGCTCGAGGAGAAAAGGCCGGGAGAAGTAAGACCGAAAGAAAGCCGTTGCCAAGAGTTGGATGTTTGCCAAGTGCTTGATGTTTGCTCCTGTATTGCGTAAGTATTGCAAGAATGTCAGAGAGTGCAGCCTGAGTTTACAAATGCAGGGGGCTTCGTTTATATAGAGGCACTGGTCTCGTCTCAGAGTGGCGATCGTCACGGCCAATATAATAATGTGCCGATCTCACGGGTCACAAAGCAAAGTCCAAATAAGATCTTGTTTGCCGGGCTAAAGTCCAAGGAAGAGGCCGCACGGCTTGGGCGGTCCAATAAGGAGCCATCACGTGTCCGAGTCGGGCCAACATGTGGCCCTACCGACAAGCTTTCGGCGGCTGTCACCGGTGGTGGAGGGAATCTGTCAAAGCTTTGGTCAATGGCCCGGGATTCGCGGATCTTGTCCCGCCTTCGCACATGGTGCCGCCTTGAGGCTCGGCCTTTGCCGACTTGGATGGCCATCGGTGGTGATCGACATGAGGCGGTCGTCCCCGGATGGTCTTCGAGGTCGTCATCGGCCGGTGGATGGAGGTCGCCAAGGGTCGGCCGCCAAGGGTAGGTCGCCAGTGCCGAGAGACGGTCGATCGCCAAGGGTCGGTCGCCGAAACCGAGAGGCGATCGCCTTGATGTCGATCGCTCGGCACCGGATTCGCCTGGCCCTCCGGTTGCGATCTAGCATGTCCAGGGCTAAGGCTCGGTCGCACAGTCGCCGATCGGCGAGCTTGCCTTGGTCGCTCGCGGTGACTTGGCCGCTCGGCAGTAAGTCGGTCGCTCGGCCTCGGAGGCGATCGCCGGTCGGAAGGTGTTAAATCTTGACACAACAATTGCCCCCCAGCTTGCTCCTATGTTGAAGACATGGGGCGAGGTGGTTCTTGCTGGTGATCGTGTATGGATGAGGACGGGCGATCTGAGCTGACTTAGGACTCGGACTTGGGCTTAATCATGGTCGATTGGCTTAGCTATCTTTCGGTCTTGTACCTGCAAAAAACAACATTGGCCGATCCCCCATGGAAACTTGGTGGTTTCGCTTGCTTGAGGAATCGTGCACAGTCGCGGAGATCGATGGACCGACCCCATGACCGTGTCTTGGTGCACAAAGACAATGAGTGCCTCGTGGCTCACTTTATTATGAGGGTCCTCTGTTAGGCTGCGCCTCGCCTTGTTTTTAAACGAAAGGCGTGCGGTCTCGGTCTAGAGGAGTCCTTGCGCGGGGCAGCGTCGGATGAATCAACTCCACGCCCGCGGCTTGTTAGCTCTGCTTCCACCTCGGCCAGCCATGGAGATGGCCGACCTCGACGGTGTACGTTGAGACGGGGTTGTGGAATGAGTCCACTGATTAATGTTGGAGGGCCCTCCGACTACGCCGGCCTCGTATTTAAACGAAGGCGGGCGATCTCGGCCGAAAGGGACCTTGCATGACCGAAACAGCCGGTTCCATCGACTGCCAGGGCCATGGCTTTATGATGCGCGGTGGAGGCGATCTTAGGCCTTAGTCCGTCATGTTATATGCTGGACTGTAGATGGCGATCGTGTCCACCGGGCTGCTGATGATGTTGCGACCTGGCCAAGATCGCGATCGTCGCTCGGCGGCCGATCGCTTTATTCGTAGGTCGAAATTGGCGATCGGGCGGCTAGTCACTCATGTTAGAATGGATCGTAGGCGGTGATCGAGTCCTCCGGCCCGCCGGGTAGTAGCGATCGGCCGAAGATCGGAGGTCGCTGCACGGGCGCCGACCGATCTACTCCTAGGCTGAGAAGAAGCCTTTGCCTGGACAGGAAGTCTGCGGCTCTAGCCCGGAAGGCTGCGTAGGACGTCGGCAGGGTCTTCGTGAGATGCCTGAACATAGGCGAGAAACCCTGAAAACCTCCTAGGACAGCGTAGAGGGCGGTCTCATCGCTTACGGGCTCGCCGTTGAGGATGATCATGTCAACCCGGTCGATGTAGTCCGAGTCTGACTCCTGTTCTCCTTGTCGGATTTGCATCATGCGATGGCGACCTTCTGGCCGGGCGGCCCTGGTGGCGAAGTGCTCCGTGAAGACATGCGCCAGCTCGTTAAAGGAGCCTATGGACCGAGGTGGCAATGAGGTGTACCACCGGTGGGCGAGGTCGTCTAGTGTCAGAGGGAACATTCGGCACCGGGTCGCGTCCGATGCCCCACACCCGGTCATGTAGATGTTGAACTTGTGAAGGTGTGCTTGGGGGTCCGATCGCCCTTGGTACACGGGTGTCTTAGGAGGGGCGATCGTGTGCTGCACCGGGGCGAGCTCGATGTCGATCGCGAGCGGCTCGCTCGGCGGGGCGATCGTCCTCACGGCGCCTGCCCCGGATTGCAGGAGCGCCTTCATGTCGTCGATCTGACGTTGCATTGCGGCGATCGCCGCGGCTCGGCTGCTTGCGGATCGGCTTTGGGAGCGGGGGCCGAGGCGATCGTGTACCGATCTCCGGACCTTGCCGCCGACTCGGAATCCGCGAGCGGGAGCCAAGCGGCCGGATCGTCTTGAGGGAGCTGGGTAGGCCGAGCTCCTGGTGACGGATACCAACTCTGTCGTCTCGTAGCTGGGGCCGGACTGCCCCGGTCGCCAGGTCGGGTCGTGATAAGTGTCATTTTTGTACACTTATCCATGGTTTGTATCGATAAAATTCACCCATAATTGAGCTAGTCTACTCGTTTTTTGCTTTTAATTTATTAGTTTTAATAATTTTATTTTTATTGGATGATGATCGGATTAAATAACTGAATTACTCAAGAAACAACATGTTTAATAAATATTCTCTTTATTGAATTTTGATATATTCATGTTGTAGGGCTTTCCGAGACGAATTCGGCGGTCTTTCCGGATTCAAAATCGAGTTATATATCAAAAGTTATCATCCGAAGAAGATCTGGGGCAAAACGCAAAGTCCGAGGAATTCTGGGCTGAAAAAATAACTAACAAACCTAAAAATTAGCAAATTTACGAAGCCACGTTACGGCCGTAACATTCAGGAGTTACGGCCGTATGTCACCTCAGTTACGGCCGTAACTCCTGAATGTTACGGCCGTAACTCTTGGCAGATTACTATGATTTGTCTAATTTTTTATACTTTTTGTGTATTATTGAGGGGATGGCTGGCATTGATCCGATATAATGTAATAATGCTGTAATTTTGGAGCTATTAGATGACTTTAGGTGTATAAATAGACCCCTTAGATCCTTCATCATTCACCATTCATCTTATAATTTTCCATTTTTCTTGTAAACTTTTCTTTTTGTGTGAAGAACACACTTGTGTTCTTAAGTGATCTTAGTTAGTGTGGTACAACATATGTTGTTCAGAGAGTTTATTGTTTCTATCTCCTTTATCTACTAAGGGAGTTAGGATCAATTCTTTCTCTTGATTCAACTAAGAATGACCACCAAAGCTTGTAATATGTGTAATAAACCCTTTATGGGCTAAGTTTCTTAAGTTGGGATTATAAACAAGGTTAGTCATGTTATTTATGTTTGTATAAAGATATATTATGAATTACTTATTATTGTGTGTGATTTTCATTGTTTTAACAATCTTTATTTATTTGGCCAATTAATGAAGATATTTATGATCTTCATATGTTTCGAAAGAAAATATGTTTGATTAGATCAAATGATCTTCACTCTAAGTTGTTCTAGGGGATAGAAATATACCCCTAGTCCTTAGATGATTCATTGAGTTATTTTCACAAATCCTAATGCTATGTATTGAAGCCAATCAACATAGAAATATAGTGGATTGATTCAATATGTAAGGGCGTTTTATAGTTCGAAAGAGAAACCGTCTTTTAAGGAAAATCGAATCTACACAACATAATAAGTAAATTCATCTTATGATCTCCAATACATCTTTTATAACTAATGACGAACTAAGTTTGTAATCCCAACTATTTCATTTTATCGATAATCAATCTATTATTATTGCTATCTTTTTATTTCCTTATAATATTAGAACTATTATTGCAATTTCTTTGCAATTATTAAACCAAACTTTTAATTGTGTGTTTCACTCATCTTAAGTATCTATAAAAATAGACTAATAGTGTATAATTCAAATTATAACATAACTTCCTTGTGGGATCGATAAACCGGACTCAAAAAGTCCACTTTACTACTTGATACGATATCGGGCACTTGCGATAGTTACACAAAAAGCGTGTCAAGTTTTTGGCGCCGTTGTCGGGAAGTATAAGTTATATTTGAAAAAATTACATTATTAACTATTGTTATAAATACAACTTTTCTTTGTTGTAGATTCCCTTGTCTATGCGAAGGACATACAATCGCGATTTAGTTTTACTAGATCCCGAGATCGAAGCCACATATAGAAGAAGGCGAAGAGAACAAAGAAAAACATTATTTCTTCACCATCAATGGCGGACGAACTAAATCCACGTCTCCCCAAGGAAATGATAACGAAAGAATTCCTCCGGTGGGGGAATACCTAATGTTCAAAACATTCAACATCAACAATATCCTATTGTACGGAAATAGATGAAGACAACATGCTCTTTGGGAATTCATGAACCCCCCATCTTTGAGCGTTCAATCAAGTGTAATCTATCCACCATTTGGAGTGGACAATTTTCAAATTCGCCCAGATGTCATCAATCTCTTCTCCAACAACAACTCATTCTATGGAAGAACCGACGAAAATCCATATCTCCATATTAACCGTTTTGTGGAAATATGTGGAAATTTCAAATATCCAAATGTAAATGACGAGGCGATCAAAATGAGACTTTTCGTGCACACTTTGAAGGACAGAGCAAGAGAGTGGCTAGATACTTTGCCACCATGAAGCATAACAAATTGGCCCGAATTTATCCAAAAATTCACCACTAAATACTTTCCACCAATAAAAGTGGCGAAACTCAAATACGAAATCTCTACATTTCGTCAACAAGATTCAGAATCATTCCACGAAGCATGGGAGAGATACAAGGATATGCTACGAAAATGTCCTAACCATGGTTTCAATTTGGGAGCACAAGTCAATTACTTCTATTCTGGAATTTTACCTTCATGCCGAGCCAATGTCGATTCATCATCAAATGGCTCACTGGGAAACAAAACTATGAAAGAGGCTTATAATCTTTTTGAGGTTATAAGTGAACAAAGTGCAAGATGGCAGATAAATATCCAAAAGAAACCAAATGGTGTTTTTGAAGTGGATTCTTATTCACTTATGTTGGCAAAAATTGAAGCTCTATCAAAGAAAGTCGAGGAAATGTCTTTTCAACTCCTCAATCTGTGAAGACAGTGCAAACTCCACAAATTTCAGCCTTTTCATGTGAAATTTGTGGAGCAACTCACAACAGCACTATATGTCCCTTAGTGCAACAAGAACAGTCACCACCACCACTGAACAAGTGGCGTATGCTCGGAATTTCCAAAGGCAAGCATACAATCCTTACGGGCCAACATACAATCCAGGATACAAAAATCATCCAAATTTTTCTTATGCAAACAACAACAATGTGTTGAATCCAACGCATCAAGAGAAGAAGCCGGATGGGAAGAAGCAATCACAAAGCTAGTGAACAACAATCAAGTATCAACAACGCAATGATGCTTCAATTAAAAATCTGAGACACAAGTTGGCCAAATGGCCAAAATACTTTCAGAAAGATCTCAAGGCATGTTACCTAGCAATACCGAGGTAAATCCAAGGAAAATGTCCAAGCTATCACAACAAGAAGTGGAGTGCGGTTCGAAATTTCTATGGAAAACCATCGGAAAAACAAAAAATAAACAAAAAGAATCGATACGTAACCTTCATCTCAAAAAGGTCCAATTGCTACAAAAACTTATGTTCCACCTATCCCATTTCCTCAACGGTTGAAGAATCACAAGCTCGATGCTCAATTCGGGAAATTCTTGGAAATCTTCAAAAGCTACACATCAACATTCCTTTTGCCGATGCTCTAGCACAAATGCCAAGCTATGCCAAATTTATGAAAGATATTCTTTCAAACAAACGAAGGCTTGAAGAATACGAAACTGTCATGCTAACAGAGGAATGTAGCGCAATACTACAAAAGAAGTTGCCACCCAAGCTAAAAGATCCGGAACTTTCACAATCCCGTACAATTGGTGAAGTAAATTTTGGCAAAGCTCTTTGTGATTTAGGGGCAAGTATCAACTTGATGCCCTGTCAATTTTCAACAAATTGAATTTGGGAGAAGCAAAAGCAACAACAGCCATACAATTAGCCGATCGGTCAATCAAATATCCACGTGGGATAGTTGAAGATGTGCTCGTCAAAGTTGATAAATTCATATTCCCGCAGATTTTATCATCCTCGACATGGAAGAAGATCAGATATTCCCATTATTCGGGACGACCATTTCTCGCAACCGGACGTGCTCTTATTGACGTCTATGAAGGAAAGCTAATTCTCAGTGGAAGACGAACATGTCATCTTCGATGTCTTAAAAACTTTGAATCAACCCTCCACAGATGAGTATTGTCTAAAAATAGACACAATTGAAGCCATGGTGAACAAGTCTTTAGAGAAAATTCTATCTAAAGATCCTCTTGAGACATGTATAGCAAATTCTCTAACCAAAGATGGAAGAAGAATATCACTGGCCGAAACAGCTTAACTATCTGGAAGCACTACCAACCTTAAGAAAGCATCCACATTTTGAAGAATTGGGGACAAGCTCCGCTAAACCCCTCCCTTCTTTACAAGAAGCTCCAACACTTGATCTCAAACCTCTACCCACACATTTGAGATACGCTTACTTGGGCGTTTCCTCAACACTTCCGGTCATCATATCTAACATATTGACCAAACTTGAAGAAGGGAAATTACTAAGGGTATTGAGGAATCACAAAAGAGCAATTGGATGGACTATTGCAGACATTAGAGGAATAAGCCCCTCTATATGCACTCACAAAATCTTGATGGAAGATAACTGCAAACCTTCAATTGAGCATCAACGACGTTTGAATCCAAACATGAAGGAAATTGTGAAGGCAGAGATTCTTAAATTACTTGACGCAGGAATCATTTATCCAATCTCAGATAGTCCATGGGTGAGCCCTGTACATATGGTGTCCAAAAAGAGTGGAATCACGATCATTGAGAATGAGCACAATGAACTTATACCAACACGACCGATCACGGATGGAGAATGTGCATTGATTACGTGAAACTAAACAAGACGACAAGAAAAGATCATTTTCCACTCCCATTTATTGATCGATGCTAGATAGATTGGCAGACATTCTTACTACTGCTTTTCGACGGCTATTCAGTGGTACAACCAAATCGTAATAGCCCTAGAAGATCAAGAGAAAACAACATTCACATGCCCTTATGGAACATTTGCCTCTGAAGAATCCCATTCGGATTGTGCAATGCTCCAGCCACATTTCAAAGATGCATGATGTCAATATTCTCAGACATGGTTGAAAAATTCATTGAAGTTTTCATGGACGATTTCTCGGTTTTCGGAGATTCATTTGATAAATGCCTCATTCACTTAGGCATGGTCTTGGAAAGATGTGAAGACACAAATCTAGTTCTCAATTGGGAGAAATGTCACTTCATGGTCCAGAAGGAATCGTACTTGGCCATAGAATCTCACAACATGGAATTGAAGTCGATAAGGCAAAAATCCAAGTGATTGCAAAACTTCCTCCACCAATTTCGGTGAAAGGAGTAAGGAGTTTTCTCGGACATGCAGGATTCTATCGGAGGTTTATAAAAGATTTCTCAAAAATAGCAAAACCTCTCTGTTCTTTGCTTGAGAAAGATACACCATTCCTTTTCACAAATGAATGCCACGTGGCCTTTGCAACTTTGAAGGATAATCTTACATCACCCAATCATCATTTCTCCAGTTGGACTATTCCTTTCATTTTAATGTGCGATGCAAGTGATTATGCCGTAGGGGCCGATCGGGCCATAAGAAGGATAAAATGATGCAAGTGATCCATTATGCTAGCAGACTATGAATGATGCTCATGAACTACACAACAACCGAAAAGAGATGCTTGCAGTGGTTTATGCCTTTGACAAATTTCGATCCTACTTATTGGGATCAAAGGTCATAGTCTATACCGATCATTCACTTTGAAATATTTAATGACAAAGCAAGATGCAAAGTCAAGGCTAATCCGATGGGTTCTACTTATGCAAGAATTCGACATAGAAATCAGAGACAGAAAGGGAACAAAACCAAGTGGCGGATCATCTCTCTAGACTCGACCAAAACAATGCTCAAGAGAAGGAAATAAATGAAGTATTTCGATGAACAACCTGCTCCAAATATCTAAAATCCAGAAAAACAAAATGCACCATGGTATGCCGACATCGTTAATTTCCTTGTTAGTGGAATAATTCACCCAAATTTTTCCCATCATCAAAAGAAAAAATTCTTCTCCGAGTTGAAATACTATCACCGGGAAGATCCTCTGTTGTTCGACGAGGACTGATCAAATCATCCTGGAGATGCATACCGGAAGAAGAAATGGAGAAGGTATTAGAAAGATGTCATTCCTCTCACTATGGAGGACATTTTGGGGGTTCAAAAACAAAGCAAGAAAATTCTTGAAGCAGATTCTATTGGCCCACTGCTCAAAGATGCACATACACTTGTCTCGAAGTGTGACCGGTGCCAAAGACATGGAAACATGTCAAAAGAAATGAAATGCCAATGAATTTCATCCTTGAAGTTGAAATCTTCGACGTTTGGGAATTGATTTCATGGGACCCTTTCCATCATCATTCTCTAATGAATACATCCTTGTAGCCGTTGACTACGTTTGAAATGGGTGGAGGTCACATTGCATTACCAACAAACGAAGCTAAGGTCGTGGTAAATTTTCTAAAGAAAAATATATTCACTCGCTTCGAACTCCGAGAGTTATTATCGGTGATGGCGGATCTCATTTCGCAATCACCGTGTTAAGGCTCTATTGACCAAATTCGGAGTAAAACACCGTGTCGCTACCTCTTATCACCCACAAACCGGTGGACAAGTCGAAATTTCCAATCGTGAATCAAACGTATACTTGAGATGACAGTCGACTCATCTCGAAAAGATTGGTCGAAAAGTCGGATGATGCGCTCTGGGCTTACGTAATGACCTATAAGACACCGATAGGCATGTCTCCATTTCGTCTGGTTTTTGGAAAAGCCTCACACCGCCAAAGAGAACTTGAACATCGAGCTTTTTGGGCTATAAAAAAACTAAACTTTGTGAGCAGGTTGGTGGAAAGAAAAGGTTGTCTGATTAAATGAGTTGGATGAAATCCGACTCGACTCATATGAAAATGCCAAAATCTACAAAGAAAAAAAGAAAAGATGGCATGACAACAAAAGTCTAAGAAGAGATTTTAAAACAGGAGACAAAGTTATAATTTATAATGCACGACTGCGTCTGTTTCCGGGTAAGCTACGATCACGATGGACAGGCCCTTACACGATCAAAGAGGTGTTTTCTCATGGAGCTGTGGAGATTTATAATACAACCGACGGGAGTTTCAAAGTAAACGGTCAACGGTTAAAGCCATATCTGGGAGGAGAATTCTCGACAGCAAAATCAATCATAATGCTGGAAATACCTAATTAATCTGACGAGAAGTCAAGCTAAGGACGTTAAACAAAGCGCTTATTGGGAGGCAACCCAATCTCTATTATTTCGCAAATAAGTTTGGGGGTAACACGGAAGGATTCAACAACAACAGCAAGGATCAGATCGTTCATAAAATCCAGGGAGTCTTTCTTTCATTATTCTCAAACATATAATAATTATAATCTTGTTTTTTTTAAAAAAAAAAAAAAATAAAAAAAAATAATAATAATATAAATAAATATCACTTACGGCGGTAAGTTATTTGATACGGCCGTATGTTGTCCAATTATATTTTTACGAATGCACCTTACGGTAGTAACTAGTGTACGTTACTAGTATCTTTAAAACCGCCATTAAAAAAAAAAAAATCGAACGTCACATACGGCCGTAACTTCTTTGTGTTACGGCCGTATCTTAAAACCTGTTTGAAAAACGAGAGCACCTTACGGCCGTAACTTGTATATGTTACGGCCGTAACTTGTATATGTTACGGCCGTAACGAGTAGTCTGTATAAAAAAAAAAAACCGTCCTTAAACACTTCACACGCACCAGACGAGAGACGAGCGGCCGGGAGAGCGATTTTTTTTCCCCTATCAATCCCTACTTGCTAAAAAACTCAAATTCATCAATTCAATTCATTAACATATCAACATTCACACATAATCATCAGGTTCTCTTTCAATCCTTGTTTCAATTTATATATTCTTGAGTTTTATTTTGTAGTTTTTCTCTTCATATTTGTTTTTCGATTCTTATTTCCGTATGATTCGTTGATTAAATCTTGTTCATTTGTGAGTATTGTTGATATTTGTATCGTTATTTGATTCATTGATTTGTGGTGGCCTTATGGATTTTAGTTTGAATAAGAAAAACTAGTTAAAAACTATGAACTCAAGGTGTCCGACGAAATGCCACAACGAAAATCTTTGAATTTTTTTATGTTTTTGTTAGTTTTGCTTAATGATTATAGTCGTGTGATGAAAAGAAGTTGATTTTGTTCAATTTCGTGGATGGCACAAGAAATCAACAAAAGGAAAAGAAAAGGTCGTCGTCATCTCAAGGTCCAAGACCGCCACAAAGAAAGCAAAACACGAAGTGCATTAAGGAAAGATTGTTCAATCTTGATGATTTCATCGGCCATGCGGACAGAAACACATACACTACCCCTTTCATCCAAAAATTCTTAGACAACGGCTGGGAGAAGTTCGTTTCCGATCTCCCAAATGGTAACCCGACCCTGACCCTAAACTTTTACAATTCTTTCAACAAGTCGATTGGGCAGGTAGAGTCACCTACTTATCATCAGACTACTGTGAATGGGAAATCGATAAATTTCTCACCGGATGTCATTAACAAGTTTTTGGGGGTTGATGGTACTAACGCGGTTGACATTACTATCTTGCCTAATGAAGAGGTGCCGGATGATAGAGTTTTACGCTGGGCGTTAGTGAGCGAGTTGCATGACAGTATTGGGATGATCAAACCCCGATACAACCAGGCGGACCTTATGGATGATGCTTGGTATTTATGGATGTGGGCAGCCGGGAGTATTTACCCGACTTCGACTCTGACGACGGTTTCCATTGGCCACCTGCGAGGTTTATATGCTATCCGCCGAGGGGTAAAAATGGATTTGGGTACTCACATTTACACTACTATTTGTCACTATGCCGGCATGGTCCCGACTAGGCAGAAAATGCCATACCCCTGCATTATCACCGGTATTTGCAGGAGCCAGAGAGTCAAAATTTCGGCAGGGGGTGATATTTTAACACATGGGGATCGACTGAACGGCCGGAGTAGTATTTTTAGAAGTACTCAATTGAGAAGCAAACGGGCACGTTTGGAACCGGAAGAGGAGAGTAGCGAGGAAGAAGAATATGAGGCCGAGGAAGATGCCGGTTATGAGTTGACGGCTTTTGAGGAAAATTTGCTTGAAAGAGTTCAGGGATTAGAAACATCCCACGCTGAAATTATGAGAAATCAAAATGAAATACTCGAGCGACAATTAGAAACGGAGAAGCGCTTTGAAAAGCTTTTCCGTTTTCTAAACATCCCTGACGACACACCTGGAGGATCACAAAACTAAAATTTCAGGGAGTATTCTGTTTTCTCATGCTATTATATTTTTTTTTTAAAAAAAAAACTCGGGACAGTTTTACTTATAAGTTTGGGGGTGATGTTTTCGTACTTGTGTGTTTATTTTGTGGTTTTTGAACTATGATTTTTATTTGGATTTTCATTGTGGTATGTTTTGATTAGTGTATTGTGTGGTGTGTTTTTATTATTTGGCATTGATTAGGTTTAGTATATATATATATAGTTTTTTTTTTTTTGATTTGTGAGATTTTTAAATCTGGCCATAACACCAATAAATTAGCTTTATACAAACTTCTAAAATCGTTTTAACCGGTAAAAAAAAAAAAATTGTATATTCCAAAATTTTTTGAGCCTTAATCTCTCTTTCCAAGCCTTGTAATTATCATATAAAATCGAGTCATTCGTTACCTTGAGAAAAGAAGAATCAATTGGTTAATGAAAAATAAACCGAAATTTACTTAATTTGTGGAGTTTTTGAATTTTCATGCTTAACTAAAAATGATTTTAAAAATTCTATTCCCTAAAAAAGGAGTCATTGGTGAAAAGAGCTACACGTTAGCAAATAACGGTGTGAAAGCTATCACCTAAATATATTAAATGTCTAATAGGAGAAGTGTTGAGCGACAACAATGCCTAATTTTGGAAGTCTTAAATTTTGCGAAAAATAAAGGACTAACCATTGTTGGTGCGTAGCCGTCTCGTAAAAATTGGTGAAAAGAGCTACACGTTAGCAAATAACGGTGTGAAAGCTATCACCTTTTTACGAAAAAAAAAAAAAATGAGATAGAAATTGTGTTAGTGAAAAGAGCTACACGTTAGCAAATAACGGTGTGAAAGCTATCACTAAAAGGGATGTAGTTTATGAGCAGATTTGAATTAATTAGCAGCTGAATTTCAATACACTCAATTTTGTAAAAATCACAATATTTGATGACGCCAATGAAATTCTTCTTCATATTGAGTCGAAAAATAAACGAGTGATCGAGAGCAACCATTAAAGGGAGTCGTGTGTATCACGAGTGGGAAAGAAATAATCAACCTTTTGGGGGGAAAACCTTACATTTTGGAATTACAAAATAAAAACCGTGTTTTAACTTCAAAAATATTAGTAGATTTATTTTGAATCTTGATTCATTTCTATCTACTGTATAAAGCTGGTTGTTGTTTATTAATGGCATTTTGATCTCCTTTTCTCTTTTTATATTTTAATTTATGTGTGTATTAATTTTCTTATTTTTTTTATTTTTATTTTTATTTTTGGAGTGTGAATAATAAAGAGTCTTGCTCGGGACTAGCAAGAATTCAAGATTGGGGGTGTGATAAGTGTCATTTTTGTACACTTATCCATGGTTTGTATCGATAAAATTCACCCATAATTGAGCTAGTCTACTCGTTTTTTGCTTTTAATTTATTAGTTTTAATAATTTTATTTTTATTGGATGATGATCGGATTAAATAACTGAATTACTCAAGAAACAACATGTTTAATAAATATTCTCTTTATTGAATTTTGATATATTCATGTTGTAGGGCTTTCCGAGACGAATTCGGCGGTCTTTCGGATTCAAAATCGAGTTATATATCAAAAGTTATCATCCGAAGAAGATGCAGGGCAAAAACGCAAAGTCGAGGAATTCGGGCTGAACGTAACTATCAAAGCTTCAAATGAGCAAATTTACGAAGCCACGTTACGGCCGTAACATTCGGAGTTACGGCCGTATGTCACCTCGATTACGGCGTAACTCCGAATGTTACTAGTAACTCTTGGCGAATTACTATGATTTGTCTAATTTTTATACTTTTTGTGTATTATTGAGGGGATGGTGGCATTGATCCGATATAATGTAATAATGCTGTAATTTTGGAGCTATTAGATGACTTTAGGTGTATAAATAGACCCCTTAGATCCTTCATCATTCACCATTCATCTTATAATTTTCCATTTTCTTGTAAACTTTTCTTTTGTGTGAAGAACACACTTGTGTTCTTAAGTGATCTTAGTTAGTGTGGTACAACATATGTTGTTCGAGAGTTTATTGTTTCTATCTCCTTTATCTACTAAGGGAGTTAGGATCAATTCTTTCTCTTGATTCAACTAAGAATGACCACCAAAGCTTGTAATATGTGTAATAAACCCTTTATGGGCTAAGTTTCTTAAGTTGGGATTATAAACAAGGTTAGTCATGTTATTTATGTTTGTATAAAGATATATTATGAATTACTTATTATTGTGTGTGATTTTCATTGTTTTAACAATCTTTATTTATTTGGCAATTAATGAAGATATTTATGATCTTCATATGTTTCAAAGAAAATATGTTTGATTAGATCAAATGATCTACACTATAAGTAGATCTAGGGGATAGAAAAATACACCTAGACCTTAGATGAATCATTGAGTTATTTACACAAATCCTAATGCTATGTATTGAAGCCAAACAACATAGAAATATAGAGGATTGATTCAATATGAAAGGCGCGTTTTATAGTTCGAAAGAGAAACCGTCTATTTAAGGAAAATCGAATCTACACAACATAATAAGTAAATTCATCTTATGATCTCCAATACATCTTTTATAACTAATGACGAACTAAGTTTGTAATCCCAACTATTTCATTTTATCGATAATCAATCTATTATTATTGCTATCTTTTTATTTCCTTATAATATTAGAACTATTATTGCAATTTCTTTGCAATTATTAAACCAAACTTTTTAATTGTGTGTTTCACTCATCTTAAGTATCTATAAAAATAGACTAATAGTGTATAATTCAAATTATAACATAACTTCCTTGTGGGATCGATAAACCGGACTCAAAAAGTCCACTTTACTACTTGATACGATATCGTGCACTTGCGATAGTTACACAAAAAGCGTGTCAGGTCGCTGCCCAGGCGATCGAAGACAGACGTGCCCCGGCTGCCGAGCGCCTCTTCTTGCGGGCGAGGGCCTCCTGGCGCTTGCTCGGCCAGTAGTGCCTTGAGCTTCCGCTTGATCTTCCGGCGAGAGACCGGGGGGGCGGCAGCAGGAGGCGCGTCGAGAGCACTCCGTCGTTCCTGAAGGGCGGCTATGGCCTCTTCGATCTGTTCATTGGTTCGGAACTGATCGAGCGAGAGGCTCGGGCCGCCGTCCCGGGACGGGATCGAGCGTCTTTGACCGCGGCGGCTGCCTTCCACCATCGGCTGCGGCTCGGACTGGGACGGAACAGGGGGTCTGGCCGGCTGGCCAGCGGCTTTCTTCGACGCGGATGCGGAAGACATGATTTCTGAAGGATTTCTTTGAAGTGCAGTGAGTGTCACTTCAAGTATCTGCCCCGAGAACAGTGAGTGTTCGTCGGGACGGTAGGTATAAAAAATTGAGGGTTGGATGGCCCTTCTTCTAGCGCCAATTGTTGTTGCCCAAAATATTTATCCGAAGATTAATACTGCTGGAAGACGGACAACAAACAACAATTGCGGGAGCACTTCCGAGAGAAGGTAAATAATACAAGATTTGCCGGGTTTGTTAGGCCCGGGCTTGAATGCTCTCGCGAGATGTTATTAATACAAATATTCGTGGATACAAGTATTAATGAGAGAAATCTAAATACAATGAGTGTAAAAAGACTCTGTTGATCCGGCTCTTGAGCGAAGCTAGGTGTTCTTCGTCCCGCCGGTGATCTGCTCGAGGAGAAAAGGCCGGGAGAAGTAAGACCGAAAGAAAGCCGTTGCCAAGAGTTGGATGTTTGCCAAGTGCTTGATGTTTGCTCCTGTATTGCGTAAGTATTGCAAGAATGTCAGAGAGTGCAGCGTGAGTTTACAAATGCGGGGGCTTCGTTTATATAGAGCGGCGGGTCTGTCTGTAGTGGCGATCGCTGGCCAATATAATAATGTGCCGATCTCTGGCCACAAAGCTAAAGTCCAAATAAGATCTTTGTTGTCGGGCTAAAGTCCAGGAAGAGGCGGCACACGGCTGGGCGGTCGATAAGGAGCCATCACGTGTCCGAGTCGGTCAACATGTGGCCCTACCGACAAGCTTTCGGCTTTGTCGGTGGTGGAGGAATGTCGGGCTTTGGTCAATGGCCCGGATTCGCGGATCTTGTCGGCCTTCGCACATGGTGCCGATCTTGAGGCTCGGCCTTTGCCGACTTGGATGGCCATCGGTGGTGATCGACATGAGGCGGTCGTCCCTGGATGGTCTTCGGAGGTCGTCATCGGCCGGTGGATGGAGGTCGCCAAGGGTCGGTCGCCAAGGGTAGGTCGCCAGTGCCGAGAGACGGTCGATCGCCAAGGGTCGGCCGCCGAGAGGCGATCGCCTTGATGTCGATCGCTCGGCACCGGATTCGCCACGGCCCTCGGTTGTGATCTAGCATGTCCCGGGCTAAGGCTCGGTCGCCTGGTCGCCGATCGGCAGGCTTGCCTTGGTCGCTCGGCAGTGACTCGGTCGCTCGGCCTGTAAGTCGGTCGCTCGGCCTCGGAGGCGATCGCCGGTCGGAAGGTGTTAAATCTTGACACAACACATTGGACTCCGAAGACTCAATGAACAGAACCTTCAGTAATGAGTACAGATTTGGTGAAGGAAGCCGTAGATAAAGTACGACTAATCAAGGATAGGATCCGCACAGCGCAAAGTAGACAGAAGAGTTACGCCGATCAACGTAGGAAGGATCTAGAATTTGAAGTTGGAGATCAAGTCTTCCTGAGGTTAACGCCATGGAAGGGTTTAATAGTGTCAAGAAAAGGAGGAAAGCTGAGTCCCCGATATGTAGGACCATTCAAAATCACAGATAGGATTGGACGACTAGCGTACCAGTTGGAATTACCACCCAATCTGTCTGGAATGCACGACGTTTTTCATGTCTCGACATTAAAGAAGTATCATTCAGACCCAACGCACATTCTTACTTCTGACATCCCGCCGATCAAAGATAACTTGTCTTATGAAGAGAAGTCAATCAAGATCCTCGACTGGAAAGTACGCGAATTTAGGAAGAAGCGATTCCTTTGGTTAAAGTCGTCTGGTAAAATCACAATAGAGAGGAAGACGCTACGTAGGAGGCTGAGGAAGAAATGAAGAAATCTTACCCCGAATTGTTCGAGTAGGAATTTGGGGTCCAAATACTTCCAAGGAGGAGAGGATGTAAAAACCCCTAAATTATATGGCTTATCACATGTACAATGTACTAAATCATGATGTAATTTGATAATATTTATTTTATGACATGATATAATCTACATCTATTTTATTTTATTTCACTCTTTAACTTCGTAATTTATTTGATAAACCAAATAATAAAATTAAAATAGTATATTGATTCACCTATTGGGCTATTTGTCAACACCTAATTACATGTAGACTCACTAATGGACTCAACCCAACTTAATAAAATCATAAGATTTGAAGTTGCAATTTAAAGCCCAACTCAACTAATTAAATCATTTACAACTATAGTTATACTCTTAAATTAACAAAAAAATATAACACACACACACACACACACACACAAGGGGACGGCTACATGGGGAAGGGAGGAGTGTGTCTCTAGACCCTTCACTCATTCATGCAAGACTTTGACACATGTATTCAAACTCCTTCCATTTCTCTTCCCAAACTCATCTCTCTTCCCAAACCACTTCTCTTCCCAAGTCTTCATTAAACCACTTTAAATACATATACTATCATCTAACCTACCTTTCACTTATACACACACAAAAAAAAATCTTAAAATTTGAGAGATAGAGAGAGGGTAGGCCGAACCAAGGAGGAAGAAAGAGGGAAGAAGAAAACTCAAGCAAGAAATAGGTAATCTCACTTCTTACTTCCATTTCCATGAATTCTAGTAATAATCCTTCTAATCTAACTTTAATCTAAAAACATGCAAACAAAATATACACCATGGATGCATATTTCGGTCGAACCTAGTAGTGGTAAAGGGGAAGACCGTCTTCAACTTCCGAGACCTAGAATCGACTAAATCCGGCAAGAATCGTGGTGGGTGAAACTCTTTCAAACCTTTAAAGTAAAAACCTCTTCTTTTACTTGTGATGCATGTGCTAAATCTAAAATATTTCGAGATTATATTGATATGATCTATGTTAAAATCTTCATGTCAGAAATACATATTATGATATTGTGTATAGCTATGTGTAATTCGTTTTCTTAAATTTAATTCTCAAATATTATGAAAAATATGGAAGCTTGTACTAATATGAAATTCTTGTATAAATGCATGTTTTGAAGGATGTATGTTATGGTTATAATAACATGCAATACGATTTATTGAATTTAACCGACAACCGAATTGGTAGTCAAATGTCGATTTTGTGATAAATTCAATGTTATATGTTTTCTTCTAAATATTATTGAAAACTCTACCAAAATCTGGAACTTGTGTTATATGAATATGTTATGATATGTGGATAATTTATTTGTGGCCAAAATGGGACTTGGAATGAGTAAACGGAACTTTTGGGCATAAATCGTAATTTCTTAAAGTTTAGAGACTAAACTGTAATTTATGAAAATGAAATATTCTGAACCTTGGACAGTATATATTATATCATTTATGGTCTGTTCGTAAGTTTTCAAGTGATTCGGAGTTCGATATCTAAACTTATTAGTCAAATTGCAATTTTAAAACAATTCCGGGGTCAAAAGGCAAGATTCAAAACTTCTGGACAAAGTCCGAAATTTTCTAAAATTTTCATAAATCTGTATTTCCAGGTCCATCATGAGTCATCTAGTAAAATTTCGTTAAATTCCGAGCTCAATTCATAGCTCTATAAGCCTCAAAACAATTTTTCTTAAGTTTGGGGCAATTTCGTAATTTCTGAAAATGTCAGTCCTGGAACTGGAAATTTCCGAATTTTTCCTTAAATCTGGAGTCGAGAAATTATTTTTGGCTTCCTCATAAATTTTCATAACCATCCGATTTCGTTTCATACTCCAAACGCTTAGGCTTGAACCTAAGGGTAAAAACGTCATTTCAACCTATTCCAAGTAAACCTCGTTTTCGTTTCATCAAACCTATCCATCTAATATATTTGACCTGAACCCATCAGACCGTTAATAAATTATTGAGGATATTTTTGAATTTATATACAAGTCCTATTCCGTATTACCGTGCCACAAATATAATTAACCATATTCCATACTTAATCAAAAGACGCTATTAACCTCACTGACCGAATATTTAGGTGATACCTGTGAAATCCGTCAAATTGATAACTGTGACTGTCCGGGAACTAAGTGCTATATAAACAAAGTGTCACGGATGGGTCCGCCTCTAACCCTATCGGGACAAAGTGCCACGTCGATGGATGGAGGCCACCTCTTGAGCTCATACGAAACAGAGAGCCGACCTACAATCACGGGGCCACCTCTTGAGTTGTAGGAGCCACCTCTAAAGTCCCAAATCGAGTCGAGATGATTAGACTGAGTCTTGGATCGAGCAGCGCAGCTGCGGTTCATGAACAAGGCTACCGTTGTTTCCTATTCCCATAACCGAGGAACGGAGTGTTCCGAGGGACCTGGGTCGTAGACCTGGGGTATAATCGCGATTATGGTGTGATCCAGGTATTGACCCACACCTAAGGACATACCGATCCCAGATAAGAGATAAGGAAGCACATGCTAAGTGTGAGAGCAAAGGGTCAGCTACTGGGGCGACAGTCCAAATCTTGGGGCGACGGCCTATACTGCTAGGAGTAATAAGGAGAGCCTATAATCCAAAGTCCATATCGGTAGGATTCGAAGCTAAATTGACTGATCGAATGATTTACTGATTGATTGACTTGACATCTGTCCACGGAGATATGATTTTAATATATCAACTACTCAACAATTATTTTATAAATCACGATATATATTTTGTAACTTTTTCTACCTTCTCATAATTGATAAAATTCATGCATCACTTAAAAAAAAAAATTCAAAGGAAAGAGAGCCACACTCGCACACGATCACCCACTCACTGAGACTTTTTGTCTCACCCCACCGTTTTCCCTTTTAAACCAGAGAATAAACAAACAGCAGAGGACGAAGAAGGCTTCGTGGAAGAGGCCAAATAGAAGACTGCCGTCAAGACTTAACTTCTATTCTTAGAATTTCTGTTGTTATCCCAACTTGTAATAGTTAATTTTGTTTCGTACTTGGATCATTTAGTATTTGGAAAATTTTCGCTGCAAACTTATGATTAGTATAATTTTGATTATCAGCTTTTGTTACAATGAATCTTAGAACATCGGGTTAAGATCGTTGTTTTGAAATATTATCCAATCGTTATTTTGCTTCCGCTATTTTTTCTGCACCTTGATTGATTGATCGACCGATGCGTCGCGCCCTCGTCCTTACCGATTTTGGGGGTGTGACATGGCATCCTCACAGACTTCATCTCCAACTCTCAATAAGAGTGCCACCATCATTAACGAGCGAATTTTCGCCAAATCTGTTGTCATCGAACGAGTTCACGCTGAAGGAGACGTTGTTGAATCTATGGAGATGGTCGTTTTAAGGATTCATCAACAAGGCCTCTATCGCCTTGGTAGGCACATTGATGAGCGCTACGACGAGAATATGGTTGAGTAATTCTATCCCAACGCGGCTGTTCATTTCTTCTCTCTCGCACAAGGAGGAAACGTTGCTGTCATTACTGCCACCGTCCACGGAGTGGACATCCGTGTTGACCAAGAACTTCTGTAGACTTTGTATAGACTCCTTTCTGATGGGCTGTCTATGGAAGAACTTGAGACTTTTGGGTCTCAAGAAATCCTCACCAATATTGGGGATTGTTCACTGGTTCAGCATCGGACGAGAATGTTCATACTTCATGCCAGAAGAAATGTTTTTGCTTACCATTTATTTATTTACACGATTTCTGTTGTCGTGTGATTAAAAACAGGACTGGTGCTTTCGATATGTGCACCAATCTGAGGTTTAGAATGATGGTCCCCATCATGTCTGGCAAAAAGGTTAACTGGTGACAGATTGTCCTCAAAAGGTTGCAGGAAGAAGTCTCTAAACCTGCCTCTCAGAAGAAGTCCTTTCGTCTCATTCTTAATAATATTCTGACCAAGTGCGGTGTTCCTCAAGCAAAGGAAGCAAAGAAAATCAATCAACATAAATATATTAGAGGAACCAGGCCCTCCGTCTTCAACAAGAAACATCTAATTGCGTTGCGGCCATTTGTCCGAACTCTGCCCCTTTCCGCTAAACCAAGGGACATTACCTCGAAGTCCGGAAGCAAGGAGCCCTCGAGGAAAAGGAAGAGATCTCACAGCAAGACTCCCCTTGCTGGTGAGAAGCCAAAAAGGAAGCTACAAAGGCTCTCCAAAATTAAGACCAAGGCGCAACCCACTGTATCGACACCCCAAGGCGCAACCCCTACGGAAGAGATGACTGCTACCGAGCAAACATTAGATCATGAGCCATTGGCGGCAACGACGGATATACAGCCATCTGCCAATGTTGAAAACTCTGGCGAGTCGGATGCCCCTTCGGAGCCAATAGCCACATCTCCTGCACGGTAACCCACACCCACATGGGATCCATCTCCCCTCTGGGTACCAACCCCTATACGGGATCCCTCTCCGATACAGGATCCCACACCTGTAGCGGAATCCTTGCATACAGTGGACCCATGCACTGTACCCAGCCCCTCTCCTGATACTATCATTAACAATACTCTGTTATCAGTACAAATTAAACAGGCCTATGACCACTTCGTTCAATGGAAATCATATAAGGTAGCTCCATACGAAACTTTGTACAACTGGAGCGAATGGAGAGAGGAAAAAAAGTTTGTCCTAGAGGTAACGGATTCTCCTATTGAAGTCCTAATCCAATGGGATAATGTCTTCTGCAAAGAGCTGATTTCGAGCCATGTCATGGACAAAGCTGATGCTCGAAAGAAAGGAAAATCTGTGTCCGACGAAACTGTTCCTATCAGTCCCAAATCTGACCACGACTCAGAAGACGCCATCGCCGTCACCGACGCCTTTAGGCTGGTCTGAGGATGAGCCGTGAGGAAGCAAGGGAACAGGAATTCTCCAGAATGAAACATCAACAAGGTGAAGGGACCTCGAGCCAACAGTCCCCTCCCCAACAGCAAGGAACTGTTCAAGACAGCGAGGAATCAGTCCCTCCTGTCACGGAAGATCCAATCGTTTCAGAATAGGCACCCGAACCTATCGCCGCCCAAACTGACGACCAAGCCTGCACCATCTCGCACGAGGAATTAGTCCCTCCGCAGGAGCAGGCAGCAGCTGAGAGAGAACAGGAGGATTTAGTCCCTCCTGTACCTATATCTACAGAAACCATTACGGAACAGGAGGAATCAGTCCCCCCTGTCGCCGAGGCCGAACAACCAACAGCTGCAACAGCAACTGCTGCCCCCGCATCTCCATCAGTAGAATCCGACGACGGTTTCTTACCTGAGGATAGACCACTTGAGTCACGCACCCATGTGGCTTTAAGACAGCTTAATGGAGCTGAATATTTTGCAAAGCCCGACTCTCCCAGAACCATAGAAAGGAAGGAGCAACTGCATGCCCTTGGCCACCAAACTGTTTTCCTGCAGGATGCTGTGAATGCCCTGCACACTATTGAAAAAGAAATAAATTGGTTGTATGAGACTGCCATAGACGAAATGACGGGTGTTAAGTGAGAAATCTCCCAAGTGGAAGACGCTTTCGCATTCTGCCCACCGTCTTGAAGCAAGCTCTCAGCCAACTCCAAGAGCGACAGGAACAGATCCTGAAGGAAGAACAGGCCAAGCTACGCATCTCTGAATCCAAGACTGCATCTGCATTACAGGAAATAGGCTCACACCTTCGAGGCAATGATCAGAAGATTGATGATATGTCGATGGTACTTCGATCCTTAGTGGAAAAATTCTCAAGTATGGAGACAAAACTGGACAATGCCATGAAAATCCTGGAGCACTTAGATGAAAAAGTCTCGTACCTTGATGAAGCCAAAAAGGGGGAAGAGTCAAGGGATGCTGCTAAACAACAGAGACTGGATCAATAAAAAGAGGTTGATGCTACATTAGAAGATAGCATTACTGCAGCAATTTCTCGATTGTCAGCTCCTTCTCATACTGCTAGGATAGAGGGTGCTCGACCTAAATTCTACGATCCAAAATTTCCTTGGAAAAACCTTGTGCAAAAGCCGCCAGTAATAAATCTCCCAGCCAACTGACAGCCAACAACCGATGAGATAAAGTATTGGAGGAGAAACGAACTGTTAAGATACTTTGTTGTGTCAAGAATTAACACCTTCCTACTGGCGAACGCCTCCGAGGCCGAGCGACCGACTTACCGCCGAGGAGACAAGGCAGATCTGCCGACCAGCGACCAGGCGACCTAGCTTTAGCCCGAAAGACAAGCATGAATCGCCCAGCCAAAGGTCCCAGGACAAGTCCCGGTGTCGAGCGATCGGCATCCAATACGATCATCGCTCGGAGTCTGGCGACCGACTTCTGGCGACAGACTTATGGACGATCATCTCTCAGCGCTTTGCCGACCGACCCTTGGCGACCGACCATTGCCGACCTTCAGTGACTGGCCGAGAACGATCCTCGGTGTCCAGCTAGAGACGACCGCATCATGACGATCTGGGCCGATGGCCATCCAGTCGGCCAAGGCCGAGGAAACAGGACAGCACCCACGTGCAAATCCACAAAAGGCGCTGACAAACCTGTCACCTACCTCACCTACCAACAGGGCCCAGGCCTGCGAAAGGAGCTGACGGACAAGACTGGTGACCACAGCCTGTCACCTACCCCCGCCATCGACAAAGTCCGCCGAAAGTAACAAAGTGGGACCTCCTGTGACAGTACTTCCGGACGCGTGCCGGCTCCTCATTGGGCCACTCAGCTGGCTGCCGGCTGGATCTCTGGACTTTTGGCAGGCAGCCCACCCATTACATTAAATGCCGAAAGGCGATCGCCCACTAGGAGACAGGGCCCCTCAGCCTCTATATATACAAGGCAGCAGGCACTTGTAAAAGGGACCGAGATTCTGACTCTCTGAACACTCTGCATTCTCGCATTTCACACCATACAGAAGCAAAATACACACACTTGGCTTCATCCAACTCTTGGCAACAGCTATCTTTCGGTCTTACTCCTCCCGGCCTATCTCATCCAGCAGATTATCGGCGGGGACGAAGAACACCGAGCTTCGCTCAAGAGCCGGATTAACAGAGTCTTTTTACACTCATTGTATTTAGATTTCTCTCATTAATACTTGTATCCACGAATATTCGTATTAATAACATCTCGCGAGAGCATTCAAGCCCGGGCCTAACAAACCCGGCAAATCTTGTATTATTTATCTTCTCTCGGAAGTGCTCCCGCAATTGTTGTTTGTTGTCCGTCTTCCAGCAGTATTAATCTTCGGATAAATATTTTGGGCAACAACACGAGCGACCGACTTACCGCCGAGGAGACAAGGCAGATCTGCCGACCAGCGACCAGGCGACCTAGCTTTAGCCCGAAAGACAAGCATGAATCGCCCGGCCAAAGGTCCCAGGACAAGTCCGGTGTCGAGCGATCGGCATCCAATACGATCATCGCTCGGCGTCTGGCGACCGACTTATGGACGATCATCTCTCAGCGCTTTGCCGTCCGACCCTTGGCGACCGACCATTACCGACCTTCAGTGACTGGCCGAGAACGATCCTCGGTGTCGGCTAGAGACGACCGCATCATGACGATCCGGGCCGATGGCCATCCGGTCGGCCAAGGCCGAGGAAACAGGACGGCACCCACGTGCAAATCCACAAAAGGCGCCGACAAACTGTCACCTACCTCACCTACCAACATGGCCCAGCTGCGAAAGGAGCCGACGGACAAGACTGGTGACCACGGCTGTCACCTACCCCGCCACGACAAAGTCCGCCGAAAGTAACAAAGTGGGACCTCCTGTGATAAGATTTAGGACGCGTGCCGGATCCTCATTGGGCCACTCAGCTGGCTGCCGGCTGGATCTCTGGACTTTTGGCAGGCAGCCCATGTGACCTTTAGGACGATCGCCCCATTACATTAAATTCCGAAAGGCGATCGCCCACTAGGAGACAGGGCCCCTCAGCCTCTATATATACAAGGCAGCAGGCACTTGTAAAAGGGACCGAGATTCTGACTCTCTGAACACTCTGCATTCTCGCATTTCACACCATACAGAAGCAAAATACACACACTTGGCTTCATCCAACTCTTGGCAACAGCTATCTTTCGGTCTTACTCCTCCCGGCCTATCTCATCCAGCAGATTATCGGCGGGGACGAAGAACACCGAGCTTCGCTCAAGAGCCGGATTAATGAGTCTTTTACACTCATTGTATTTAGATTTCTCTCATTAATACTTGTATCCACGAATATTCGTATTAATAACATCTCGCGAGAGCATTCAAGCCCGGGCCTAACAAACCCGGCAAATCTTGTATTATTTATCTTCTCTCGGAAGTGCTCCCGCAATTGTTGTTTGTTGTCCGTCTTCCAGCAGTATTAATCTTCGGATAAATAATTTGGGCAACAACATACTTCATAGTTCTTATCAGGGAATCCCTCATATTCAACAATTGCAAAACACTGAAGGAAGGCACGAGGAATTTGCAAAAAGGTTGGATGACGAAAAGATCCCCCTACGGCTCGGATGAAATCCAAGCACAGGAAATGAGATCTGGTTACCCACCACGAAGATTGGATCCTTGTTTTCGACAAATCGGTGAAGGAAGAACGATCTATTTAAATCGAAACAGGGATGCCTGCAAAACCGGTGGAAGGGAACCGAGAATGATCTAAGAAGACCTTGGAGACATGCCAACTACATGAGTTAGCTTGGAGAATCCTTCTTGTATCTTATTTTTGAAACAACAAAAATTCTGTACCTTTATTTTTGCCCAACCTTGTAATCTTTGCTCTTCATCAATAAAATCTACTTTTGTTGTGAAAGATTACAACTCGTAATCTACTGTGTTACTATGTGGTTACGAAATTTATCCATATAATGAAATTAAACAAGTATGAAAACTTGTTAAGTATATAAGCTGTAAGAACTTGTTTGCGAACAGTTCATAGGTTAAGTTGTATTCAACTAGATTACACTGTAAGATTGTGCCTGCGCGCCAATCATAAGTTTAAGTTGTAAAAGCACTTTTCTGTTAGTTTCTACCTTTTTAGAACTTGCCTGCGAGCAGTTCACATTTATTATTTGCTGAAAGCCAGAATATCCAATATCGAAGGTTAATAGATCATAATAAATCATAATTAAATATCCAATATAAATCATAATTAAATATCCAATAATTATTATTTGCAGTTCCTCCTCATTTCGTTAGAAGTCAAAGTCCTTAACTGCTTCGTCAAATCGAAGGTTCCAACTCCGAGAAGCTTGCTTCAGACCATAAATGGCTCGTTGCAGCTTACACACTTTATGAATATTAGCTTTGGACACAAAACCTTTAGGCTGTTCCATATAGATTTCCTCCTCGAGGTATCCATTTAGAAAAGCCGTTTTGACATCCATTTGCCATATTTCATAATCATAATAGCGAGAATGGCAAGCATCATGCGAATCGACTTTATCATAGCTACGGGCGAGAAGGTATCATGATAATCGATTCCTTCCTTTGGGTATAACCCTTTGCCACAAGCCCGGCCTTATAGGCATCAACCTTGCCATCCCCATCGCCTTTCTCTTATAGATCCATTTATTTCCAATAGTCCTCATGCCACTGGAAGATCTACTAGAGTCCAGGACTGATTGGTATGCATCGAGTCTATCTCGGCTTCCATTGCTTCTTGCCATTTATCGAGTCTACATCCACTATCGCTTGGTCATAGGTGACAGGTCGTTTTCATCGCTATCGTGTGTGTCGTGGAGACCCGGTTCCTCGACATGTGTATAGCCATACCTCTCGGGTAAGTGAGATACCCTATCGGACCTTCGAAGTGGAGGTTGTGTTACAATAGGTTCGGTTCTTGATCCCCGATCGATGTCTCCTTAGGAGTTTCATTATGCTCTTCCAAAGAGATATTTCTACCCGAGCCACCTTCTGAATGAATTCATCCTCAAGGAAGTGCGCTTGTAATGCCACAACGACCCTATGGTCTTCTCGGCATGTAGAATAGATAACCCATCGAGTCCTCTGGGTATCCTATGAAACGCCCTTTTATGGACCTCGCTTCCAGTTTGTCCACCTTAGCCTTTTTGACATAGGCTGGACATCCCCAGATCCTTATGTGATTAAGGCTTGGTTTCTTACCCTTCCACATCTCATGCGGAGTGATAGGAACAGATTTGGAAGGACATCTATTTAGGATATAGGCAGCGGTTAGTAAGGCATACCCCACGGGTAAATAGGTAAATCGGTAATTTAACATGGAGCGAACCATGTCCAACAAAGTCCGATTTCTCCTTTCAAACACCATTTAACCGTGGGGTTCTGGAGGCGTGAATTGTGAAACTATTCCATGTTCCTTAAGGAACTCATCAAACTCTGCTCATATATTCGCCACCTCGGTCCGACCGAAGTGCTTTGATATGACATCCATTTGTTTTTCAACTAGGGCCTTAAATTCTTTGAATTTAGCAAAGGCTTGATTTATGTTTCATTAAGTACACAATCCCATACCTAGTATGATCATCTCAGGAACGTTATGAAATATTGATATCCGTCTCGCTACTTCTAAAGCACCACAAACATCGGTATGCACCAATCCAAGTTTATCGGACCCTTTCAAAAGTCCCTGTGAAGGGGAACTTAGTCATTTTGCCTCTAAGGCAAGATTCACAAGTTGGATAGGGTTCTACACCCAATGGACTTAAAAGTCCATCTTTCTCCATTTTCTGAACCTTGGTCTGACCAACATGACCAAGTCTAAGGTGCCATTTAAGAGCTTGATTAGTATCTTGCCTACCACGTTTCCTAGTTATAGTGTTCACTGCTGTTTTATTTTGCATGTTCAGATGATATAAACCATTCAACAATGTAGCTGTTCCAACCAATTTATTTCGAAAATAAATTTTACAACTGCCATTGCCAATGAAGAAACAAAATTCTTTCCGGTCCAAGACTGGAATGGATACAATGTTTTTATGCCCCTTGGGCAAAACAAGTACTTCATCTAATGTCAAAATAAAACCAGATTCTAAACCTAGAAGGATTGATCCAATATCGGTTGCCTCGACACTTTGTCCGCTTCCAACAGTGATCATTATTTCCCCAGATTCAAGTTTTCTACTGCTCCGGATCCCGATTCATAGTACAAATGTGAGAAGTGGCACGAATCCGTAATCCATGAAGCGTAATATACAGAGCGGAACAATTAGTTTCAAAAACAAAAAGTTCCGCACTGATGCGCCATTAATCTTGGGACAAGTCCTTTTCCAAAGGTGGCCCACTCACCGCATTCAAGGCATTTGTCCGTAGGTTTTGACCGCCTACCTTTTGAACCTTTCGGCCTTGCCCTTTCCTTTTGCACCCTTTCTTGGGTTTGTCCGCTCGTAGGTCTTTTTCTTCTTGTTCTTGACCTCTTAGGCCCGAAGAAATCACAAGAGCAAATTTCTCTCGGTTTAGTCTTCATGTTAGGCGTGTCACCAGCTTATTCATTAGCCCAAATTAACGTGCATGTAATTTCATTACGGTTGAAATTCATTACAAACTGCGTGAAAGAGTCGTAGAGATTGAAGGATGAGATCAATTTGAAGGGATAAATCCATATTAAAGTTGAGCACCTCGAGCCTCTCAATCATAGAGATCATCTTAAGGACGTGGTCTCCCACTTTCTCCCCTTCTTTCATCCTAGACCGAACAACCGCTTTGATATCTCATATCTAGCGATCCTACCGTGCTCTCCATAAAGTTCGGTCAAGTGTGCGAGAATCGCCAGCGTAAGTCATTTTCTCGTGCGCTCTGCAGACTCATTAGTCATTGAGCCCATCATAAAACCACGAACTACCACATCATCCTTGACCCATTTTTCATGGACGTCAATGTCTTCTGATTACCCTAGTCCGGATTGGAGTCGGTGGAATGTCCGCCTCCAAGACGTATCCCGAGACTCCATACCGAGTACAATCATCGATTCGCAACTACCAACAAAGTTAGGGCCGATTAGGAGATTCTTTTCAAGTAGTATTGCAAGTGGGTTTTTAGCTATTTTAGAGAGATTCAATTTCGTTTCGCAAAGATTTAGACAAGATTAAATTAGTGACTTGTTTAATTATGACCGAGTATAGAACTTAAGGGCTTGTATAATTCTTGTCTCGGCTCCCACTAATTTTATCTAATTATACACTCCCATGTTATAATCCGAAATCATGGTTAGATCGACTTCTTAGTGGTGATCAAGTTCTTTACAAATTTTAACAGACGCAACCTAATGGGTTTCTTGCCAATTAATTTCGTAAAGTGGTGTCTAACACCAACCCGTCTGACGGATGATTTGATCTTCTTTTACCCCTAGTCTTCATGCCCTCAACCTATCGGGTTTCTTGGCAATCCAGACTATCTAAGTTGTTGACCATCAACGCTCATCACTTTGACTATTGAATCTCACCCGCAACCTATCGGGTTCTAGGCGAAATTTATCACCAACCGAAGGCATCTAATGCACTCAAGAATTTTTCAACCTCTACCAAATGTACTACCCCGATAACTCGGAAGCATAGCACACCAAATGGGTATCAATTTTCTACGAGTTTGATGGAGGGTAGGAAAACTCGTAACCTTTTTCAAACTTAGTCCTGTTTGTAGTCGGAGAATTTCGCGATTAATGTTACACTTTGCACATTAATTCAATTATACACGCGTTTGTATGTTTGTCAATCATTCAAAATGAAAATGTAAAATAGTAACCTAGTTACTACCAACATATAGCTCATGGACCTAATTCCTAAATCTTGGGCTGCGAATGACCCAATAAATAAAAAATACAGTCTTCGATTCTTCGTCTTCTCGGTCGGTTGTCATCGGTCTTCGTCATACCCAAAATAATACTTACATCATTGAAAAATGCATCCTATACAAATTTTCTAGTAAAAATAAATAGGCTCAAAACGCCTTTACAACCCAATCGAATCGAACAAATCAAAAACTAAGTCCACGAGCTATATCACCATCACATAAGGATTCCATACAACATGTAATGGCAACGAAATTAAACAATTAATTTTAATATAAATTAATCTATTCAATTTCTACTATATTAATCCAATTAATATAAAGTGGCATTAAAATTAAATAATCAATTAATATATTAATCCAATCAATATAAAATTAATCTATTCAATTTTAATGATATTAATCAAATTAATACTAATAATCATCATTTTAATTCGCTCAAGTAATCCGCCAAAAATAATATTCTCGTTTAATTTATTTCCCTTAACTCAAAATATTCCAAATATTAATTTAGTCAAAATAAAATCCAATTTAAATTTTGGGAAATAATTAAAAATGAAATATAAACTTAAAACGGAGTCCCGGACAATCCGATTTAGGACCAGCCCGCGGCCCGATTCAAAATCGGGCCAAAAACCCGAGGGCTGCCTGGCCGAGCCACTGCTCGGCAGACTGGCCGATCATGCTCGGCCCCCTGGCCGAGCACTCTCAGCTCCTGGCCGAGTCATGGCCGAGCACGCTCGGCAGCCTGGGCAGGCAGCCCAGGCAGTGCTGCCGGCACCACTGCCAGCAGCCCCGCTTTCTTCGTTTTTCGCCCGTTTCCAAAATGTGATGCTACAACGAACAATTTAAAATCTAAAATTATTCCAAATATGATTCTAAATCATAATCATCATCCAAAAGCATTCAAAATGCACAAATAATCGTATATACGATATCATTGACCTCGCTCCGATACCACCGTTGGGATTAGAAAATAAAACGAAATACGCAGCGGAAATAAAAACGAATCCCAAACAGGATCGATCAAGTAACGTATATACGAAAAATAAATACGAAGATAAAGATTCATACCCTTGAAGCCTTTGAAATAAATCTTCGTAAAGTGTAGCCGATGATCACGATCCCGTCCCGAACACGAAATCCCTTCGTTCCAAGCACCGAAAGTTCAAGCCTCTACTTCACACGCGCCGGAAGTTGCCCGGAAAATTTCAACGAGACTCCGTTCTCCAAGAACACGGCTAGGGAACTCGTAGGAATTTTTCTCTCAATTTTTCTTAACTTTTATAACACCTCTAAGATGAAAATTATAGAAAAGAAAAAATTTTCTCCTCCTCACTCAAAGCTCACGTCCAGCAGCTCCAATGAATGAGTATGTGTATGTGTGTGTTTTTTTTCAAGACTCATCATACACCATATGAGTTGATTTTTATAAAGATATAAAACAACTCATTTATGTAATTATAAATTGAGAAAGAATCTCAACTTAACAATTATTCATGACAAGACAACACAAAACACATGCATGGTGATCATGCCATGTGAGAGGAGTGGGTGGCCACAAGGAAGTTTCTAGAAAACGAGCCGAGCCACTCGGCCAGGTAATCTGGACGTTACAAACGACTCCGTTAAATACACTCCTTTTAATCATCAATGTATTTATATTAATTAATTAATCTAATTAATTAATTATATCAAATACAAATATATATTTCTCTAAGAAATATAATTTATGAATTAAATTAATTACCCGGTAACTTAATTTAAATTCATAAGACCGATATTTGATTTATCCAATAAATCATAATTAAATATCCAATATCTAATATTAATAGAGAGATAATAAATTCACATTTATCCGTCAACGCTCCTGATGCGCGACTCCGTAGGTCCGTCTCAGCCGGCATTGGGAGGAACCAATGAGTGCGGGCAGCACTTAGCCAGCCTAGCGGGCCGCACTGTAAACCCCGACTGAGAACGAATGAAGGGATCATTCCAGAACCATTATGTCGTGAATACTATATACGTATAGACCCTTCATCAGATGTCCCGGTCAAGTCTTCGGGTCACGGTAAAGTCAAACCCCATCGTTGACTAAACTCTATACATGTGTTAATGCAAATCAAGACCGACTGATTAATAGTGTATCTAATACGATTATATCGTAATGCTTTGCCAAAGACTTATGATCTTATTTGCCATTAACCGTATAGACATTCGCCCGCTCACTAACAGAGATAGAATCCTTTCTTGGCGCAAGAAGATCGCTACTCGCCCGTATAGTCCGCACTTCGAGGTCGACTCAAAGAATTAAGCAAATGAGTCTAACTACTCTAATGACAAACTAAACGTCACAGCACATCTTCTACCGAACCTCAAGTCAAAGGTCCACGTATACTATCACAACCTTTCGATTCGTCATCGACTCTCCGAGAGTGAATACCGTGTGATCAATCGAGTATGAGTCGTGTTCGAGTATACTGCCCCACCAATATACTTATAACTATGCTATCAATACGTGCACACGCCCTAGCATCGCTTATACAAGTCATATTAAAACTTAATGCCCATTTTAAGTTTATTGACTTGCGAACAATTTACGTAAATAAACTTTAAACACTTCCAAGACATTTTCTCTTATCCCATAACGAGAATGGAATGTTCGATTTATTTACATGGACTTCACTTCAATGTTTACCAAGTCAAGAATGCAATTGAAATACAATAAACAGTGAATGAATCGTATTGCCTTTTTATTAATTATTCCATAATTACAAGTATAATGCCCTTACTCTCTCATCCCCGAGTGGCATTCGAGGGCATATTCCTAACAATCTCCCACTTGCACTCAATGCCACACATCATGGTATCCAATACCCATGCTCTTGAGATGTCTTTCTAAGACGGCCCGAGATAATGGCTTAGTCAATGGGTCGAGACATTGTCTTCGAGTCTACTCTTTCCAATGAAACATATCCTTTTTCCACCATCTCGAACGATGTGGTACTTTCTCTCTATATGCTTGGTGTTGTGGTGAGCCCTCGGCTCCTTGGCTTGGGCGATAGCTCCATCATTATCACAGAATAGTGATATAGGCAACTCCGCGTTAGGCACCACTTGAAGTTCTTGTATAAACTTCGCATCCAAAATGCTTCTTTGCTAGCCTCCGAGGCGGCTTGATACTCTGCTTGGCAGGTGGAATCTGCAGAGCGGTTTGCTTGGAGCTTCCAAGATACTACTCCTCCATTGAGAGTAAATAAATACCCAGATGTCGACTTAGAGTCGTCATTGTCTCCTTGAAAATCGAATCGGTGAATCCAATCACCTTCGCCTCCACCACCATAAGTAAGAACTAAATCTCTAGTTCTTCTTAAGTACTTAAGAATGTTCTTTACGGCACCCAATGTTCCCTTCCCGGTTTGCTTGAAATCGACTTACCATACTCACAGCGTAGGCTAAGTCTCGGTCTCGTACACAACATAGCGTACATGAGGCTACCCATCGCGAGGCATAGGGTACCTTACTCATCTCTCTCTTGTCTTCCTCACTTTGAGGACACATTTTCGTGGTGAGATGAATTCCATGTCGCATGGGAAGGAACCCTCTTTAGATTCATCCATCTTGAATCTTCTCAGATTTTATCGATATAAAGGGCTTGGGAAAGTCCTATCATTCTTCGCGGTCTATCTCTCGTAAAGACGGATCCCTAGAATATAGGAAGCTTCTCCCAAGTCTTTCATGGAGAACGCTTTAGAAAGCCAAGCTTTCACAAAGGCCGAGCATTGCTATGTTATTTCCTATAAGTAGAATATCATCTACATATAGTACTAAAAACGCAATGTTGCTCCCACCGATCTTTTTGTAAACACACGGTTCCTCCTCATTTCGCTCAAGTCAAAGTCCTTAATCGCTTCACAAATCGAAGGTTCCAACTCCAAGAAGCTTGCTTCGGACCATAAATGGCTCGTTGCGGCTTACACACTTTATGAATATTAGCTTTGGACACAAAACCTTTAGCCGTTCCATATAGATTTCTCCTCGAGGTATCCATTTAGAAAAGCCGTTTGACATCCATTTGCCATATTTCATAATCATAATAGGCAAGAATGGCAAGCATCATGCGAATCGACTTTATCATAGCTACGGGCGAGAAGGTATCATGATAATCGATTCCTTCCCTTCGGTATAACCCTTTGCCACAAGCCCGGCCTTATAGGCATCAACCTTGCCATCCCCATCGCCTTTCTCTTATAGATCCATTTATTTCCAATAGTCCTCATGCCGCTTGGAAGATCTACTAGAGTCCGACTGATTGGTATGCATCGAGTCTATCTCGCCTTCCATTGCTTCTTGCCATTTATCGTAGTCTACATCCACTATCGCTTGGTCATAGGTGACAGGTCGTTTTCATCGCTATCGTGTGTGTCGTGGAGACCTGGCCTCGACATGTGTATAGCCATACCTCTCGTAAGTGAGATACCCTATCGACCTTCAAGTGGAGGTTGTGTTACAATAGGTTCGGTTCTTGATCCCCGATCGATGTCTCCTTAGGAGTTTCATTATGCTCTTCCAAAGAGATATTTCTACCCGAGCCACCTTCCCGAATGAATTCATCCTCAAGGAAGTGCGCTTGTAATGCCACAACGACCTATGGTCTTCTCGGCATGTAGAATAGATAACCCATCGAGTCCTCTGGGTATCCTATGAAACGCCCTTTTATGGACCTCGCTTCAGCTTGTCCACCTTAGCCTTTTTGACATAGCCGGACATCCCTGCATCCTTATGTGATTAAGGCTTGGTTTCTTACCCTTCCACATCTCATGCGGAGTGATAGGAACAGATTTGGAAGGACATCTATTTAGGATATAGGCAATGTTAGTAAGGCATACCCCACAGTAAATAGGTAAATCAGTGTAATTTAACATGGAGCGAACCATGTCCAACAAAGTCCGATTTCTCCTTTTGAAACACCATTTAACCGTGGGGTTCCCGGAGGCGTGAATTGTGAAACTATTCCATGTTCCTTAAGGAACTCATCAAACTCTGCTCATATATTCGCCACCTCGGTCCGACCAAGTGCTATGATATGACATCCAGTTTGTTTTTCAACTAGGGCCTTAAATTCTTTGAATTTAGCAAAGGCTTCAGATTTATGTTTCATTAAGTACACAATCCCATACCTAGTATGATCATCTGTGAACGTTATGAAATATTGATATCCGTCTCGGGCTACTTCTAAAGCACCACAAACATCGGTATGCACCAATCCAAGTTTATCGGCAGCCCTTTCAAAAGTCCCTGTGAAGGGGAACTTAGTCATTTTGCCTCTAAGGCAATATTCACAAGTTGGATAGGGTTCTACACCCAATGGACTTAAAAGTCCATCTTTCTCCATTTTCTGAACCTTGGTCTGACCAACATGACCAAGTCTAAGGTGCCATTTAAGAGCTTGATTAGTATCTTGCCTACCACGTTTCCTAGTTATAGTGTTCACTGCTGTTTTATTTTGCATGTTCAGATGATATAAACCATTCAACAATGTAGCTGTTCCAACCAATTTATTTCGAAAATAAATTTTACAACTGCCATTGCCAATGAAGAAACAAAATCCTTTCCGGTCCAAGACTGAATGGATAATGTTTTTATGCCCTTGGGCAAAACAAGTACTTCATCTAATGTCAAAATAAAACCGATTCTAAACCTGTATGATTGATCCAATATCGGTTGCCTCGACACTTTGTCCGCTTCCAACAGTGATCATTATTTCCCAGCCTTCAAGTTTTCTACTGCTCCAGATCCCGATTCATAGTACAAATGTGAGAAGTGGCACCGAATCCGTAATCCATGAAGCGTAATATACAAGAGCGGAACAATTAGTTTCAAAAACAAAAAGTTCCGCACTGATGCGCCATTAATCTTGGGACAAGTCCTTCGCCAAAGGGGCTCCACCACCGCATTCAAGGCATTTGTCCGTAGGTTTTGGACCGCCTACCTTTTGAACCTTTCGGGCCTTGCCCTTTCCTTTTTGCACCCCTTTCTTGGGTTTGTACTGCTCGTAGGTCTTTTTCTTCTTGTTCTTGGACCTCTTAGGCCCAGAAGAAATCACAAGAGCAGCCTCTCTCGGTTTAGTCTTCATGTTAGACTGTGCCGTCACCAGTTTATTCATTAGCCCAGCTAATGTGCATGTAATTTCATTACAGTTGAAATTCATTACAAACTGCGTGAAAGAGTCAGGTAGAGATTGAAGGATGAGATCAATTTGAAGGGATAAATCCATATTAAAGTTGAGCACCTCGAGCCTCTCAATCATAGAGATCATCTTAAGGACGTGGTCTCCCACTTTCTCCCCTTCTTTCATCCTAGCACTGAACAACTGCTTTGATATCTCATATCTAGCAGTCCTACTGTGCTCTCCATAAAGTTCGGTCAAGTGTGCGAGAATCGCCAGCAAGTCATTTTCTCGTGCGCTCTCTCGCAGCCTCATTAGTCATTGAGCCCATCATAAAACCACGAACTACCACATCATCCTTGACCCATTTTTCATGGACGTCAATGTCTTCCTGATTACCCCTAGTCCGGATTGGAGTCGGTGGAATGTCCGCCTCCAAGACGTATCCCAGAGACTCCATACTGAGTACAATCATCGATTCCGCAACTACCAACAAAGTTAGGGCCGCTTAGGAGATTCTTTTCAAGTAGTATTTCAAGTGGGTTTTTAGCCATTTTAGAGAGATTCAATTTCGTTTTCGTAAAGATTTAGACAAGATTAAATTAGTGACTTGTTTAATTATGACCGAGTATAGAACTTAAGGGCTTGTATAATTCTTGTCTCGGCTCCCACTAATTTTATCTAATTATACACTCCCATGTTATAACTGAAATCATGGTTAGATCGACTTCTTAGTGGTGATCAAGTTCTTTACAAATTTTAACAGACGCAACCTATCGTGTTTCTTGCCAATTAATTTCTCGTAAAGTGGTGTCTAACACCAACCCGTCTGACGGATGATTTGATCTTCTTTACCCCTAGTCTTCATGCCCTCAACCTATCGTGTTTCTTGGCAATCCAGACTATCTAAGTTGTTGACCATCAACGCTCATCGCTTGACTATCAATCTCACCCGGCAACCTATCGTGTTCTAGGGCTAAATTTATCACCAACCGAAGGCATCTAATGCACTCAAGAATTTTTCAACCTCTACCAAATATACTACCCCGATAACTCGGAAGCATAGCACACCACTGGGTATCAATTTTCTACGAGTTTGATGGAGGGTAGGAAAACTCGTAACCTTTTTCAAACTTAGTCTGCTTGTAGTCGGAGAATTTCGCGATTAATGTTACACTTTGCACATTAATTCAATTATACGCGCGTTGTATGTTTGTCAATCATTCAAAATGAAAATGTAAAATAGTAACCTAGTTACTACCAACATATAGCTCATGGACCTAATTCCAAACCGCTTGGGCGAATGACCCAATAAATAAAAAATACGCCTTCGATTCTTCGTCTTCTCGGTCGGTTGTCATCGGTCTTCGTCATACCCAAAATAATACTTACATCATTGAAAAATGCATCCTATACAAATTTTCTAGTAAAAATAAATAGGCTCAAAACGGCCTTTACAACCCAATCGAATCGAACAAATCAAAAACTAAGTCCACGAGCTATATCACCATCACATAAGGATTCCATACAACATGTAATGGCAACGAAATTAAACAATTAATTTTAATATAAATTAATCTATTCAATTTCTACTATATTAATCCAATTAATATAAAGTGGCATTAAAATTAAATAATCAATTAATATATTAATCCAATCAATATAAAATTAATCTATTCAATTATAATGATATTAATCAAATTAATACTAATAATCATCATTTTAATTCGCTCAAGTAATCCGCCAAAAATAATATTCTTTAATTTATTTCCTTAACTCAAAATATTCCAAATATTAATTTAGTCAAAATAAAATCCAATTTAAATTTTGGGAAATAATTAAAAACGAAATATAAACTTAAAACGGAGTCCCGGACAATCCGATTTAGGCCCAGCCCGCGGCCCGATTCAAAATCGGGCCAAAACCCGAGGGCTGCCTGGCCGAGCCACTGCTCGGCAGACTGGCCGATCATGCTCGGCCCCTGGCCGAGCACTCTCAGATCCTGGCCGAGTCATGGCCGAGCACGCTCGGCAGCCTGGGCAGGCAGCCCAGGCAGTGCTGCCGCACCACTGCCAGCAGCCCCGCTTTCTTCGTTTTTCGGCCCGCTTTCCAAAACGTGATGCTACAACGAACAATTTAAAATCTAAAATTATTCCAAATATGATTCTAAATCATAATCATCATTCAAAAGCATTCAAAATGCACAAATAATCGTATATACGATATCATTGACTCGCTCCGATACCACCGTTGGGATTCAAAATAAAACGAAATATGCAATGAAATAAAAACGAATCCCAAACAGATCGATCAAGTAACGATATACGAAAAATAAATACGAAGATAAAGATTCATACCCTTGAAGCCTTTGAAATAAATCTTCGTAAAGTGTAGCCGATGATCACGATCCCGTCCCGAACACGAAATCCCTTCGTTCCAAGCACCGAAAGTTCGAAGCCTCTACTTCACACGCGTCGGAAGTTGCCCGGAAAAATTTCAACGAGACTCCGTTCTCCAAGAACACGGCTAGGGAACTCGTAGGAATTTTTTCTCTCAATTTTTTCTTAACTTTTATAACACCTCTAAGATGAAAATTATAGAAAAGAAAAAAATTTTCTCCTCCCTCACTCAAAGCTCACGTCCAGCAGCTCCAATGAATGAGTATGTGTATGTGTGTTTTTTTCAAGACTCATCATACACCATATGAGTTGGTTTTTATAAAGATATAAAACAACTCATTTATGTAATTATAAATTGAGAAAGAATCTCAACTTAACAATTATTCATGACAAGACAACACAAAACACATGCATGGTGATCATGCCATGTGAGAGGAGTGGGTGGCCACAAGGAAGTTTCCTAGAAAACGAGCCGAGCCACTGGCTCGTAATCGACGTCACAAACGACTCCGTTAAATACACTCCTTTTAATCATCAATGTATTTATATTAATTAATTAATCTAATTAATTAATTATATCAAATACAAATATATATTTCTCTAAGAAATATAATTTATGAATTAAATTAATTACCCGGTAACTTAATTTAAATTCATAAGACCGATATTTGATTTATCCAATAAATCATAATTAAATATCCAATATCTAATATTAATAGAGAGATAATAAATTCACATTTATCCGTCAACGCTCGATGCGCGACTCGTAGGTCCGTCTCACCGGCATTGGGAGGAACCAATGAGTGCGGGCAAGACTTAGCCACTAGCGGGCCGCATCAGTAAACCCCGATCGAGAACGAATGAAGGGATCATTCCGTAACCATTATGTCGTGAATACTATATACGTATAGACCCTTCATCGATGTCCCGGTCAAGTCTTCGGTCACGGTAAAGTCAAACCCTCATGCTGACTAAACTCTATACATGTGTTAATGCAAATCAAGACCGATCGATTAATAGTGTATCTAATACGACTATATCGTAATGCTTTGGCCAAAGACTTATGATCTTATTTGCCATTAACCGTATAGGACATTCGCCGCTCACTAACAGGAGATAGAATCCTTTCTTGGCGTACAAGAAGATCGCTACCCGCCCGTATAGTCCGCACTTCGAGGTCGACTCGGCAATTAAGCAAATGAGTCTAACTACTCTAATGACAAACTAAACGTCACAGGCACATCTTCTACCGAACCCTCAAGTCAAAGGTCCACGTATACTATCACAACCTTTCGATTCGTCATCGACTCTCCGAGAGTGAATACCGTGTGACTGAATCGAGTATGAGTCGTGTTCGAGTATACTGGCCCCACCAATATACTTATAACTATGCTATCAAGACGTGCACACGTCCTAGCATCAGTTATACAAGTCATATTAAAACTTAATGCCCATTTTAAGTTTATTGACTTGCGAACAATTTACGTAAATAAACTTTAAACACTTCCAGTACATTTTCTCTTATCCCATAACGAGAATGGAATGTTCGATTTATTTACATGGACTTCACTTCAATGTTTACCAAGTCAAGAATGCAATTGAAATACAATAAACAGTGAATGAATCGTATTGCCTTTTTATTAATTATTCCATAATTACAAGTATAATGCCCTTACTCTCTCATCCCCTGAGTGGCATTCGAGGGCATATTCCTAACAATTGAAATGGACTATGGGCTCAACGGATCTATTTCCAACGGATCTATTCAGAGGCCATATATACCCCAGAGTTTGAGGATTAGTTCAATCCAAGATATATAAGCTTACAAGCAATACACGAACGATCTATCGATTGAATATTCATTAACATCGATCAAGCTTACAAGAGCAAAGTATATTTCTTCCAGTACCATTCATATCCGAAAAGAAGAAATATACTCACCAATCAAGAACATCCATCATCACTCAAGATCTTCATAGTCAAGTGCTGTTCTTACCTGGTTACTTTACCTTTTATCTTCGAGTAAAAACCTAGTTCTGTGTGAACTAAATAAGTTATTCCGACCTGTGTGAGACGAATAAGACAAAGCTTTAGAACTGTGTGTGAAGAAGCAAGTCAAAGAGTTAGCTTTGGCTAACTGTGTGAACGGTTGAAAGCGGCGGTATTTGTATCAATCTATGTGAACGATACAAGGATAGGTTTGATTATAGACACGTAGTTGTGTACGCAGTGTTTAAAATAAACATTTTCACTCTGTGTGGAGGACCGATTGACGTAGAGGGGTTTACCTCGAACCACTTTAAACAGCGTGTTATTTCCCTTCTGCACTTACTGTGTTCATTACTGTGATTATTTTACAAGTATACACTGCATACCCCGTACGCACCAAGCAAACAGTAGAAAACCTAGTTGCTGTATTTACAGCAACTTACTGTTTCAAGACTTCCGCTACGCACTCCTATTTGAAAATCGTACAACTTGTTACTTAAACACTTTCCAAGCTGTATTTTGTATACTTAGTGGCCATCACAACAACTTCAAGCAATCAAGATATTGATCATATATTGTTATACAATATATCGTTGTTGTAATTGTGCTTATATTGATAAGTGTTTGAGTGTTATACACGAAAACATACACGAGAGGAAAAAGAAAGGATAAGATTAGATTCGGTGTTATTAGGATCAATGATCCTGCATTATTAGAATCACAATCTATATCCACGTGAGATTTGTCTAGTACCCATAGAAAGCTAGATAGGTTGATTCCTTGTCCGATAGAAAAAGAAAACGGTTTAACTTGGACCGACAAAAAGATAAGTGTGTGAACGGTTTATCTCGGACCGATAGAAGATGAGAATTGTAACGGTAATCCCTCGACCGATATAAGTGCAGATGTTGATCTTTAGCCTATAGAAAAAGGTAAGAAGAGAGGATGTAGGCACGATTGGCCGAACCTCTATAAATCCTGGGTCGATTTATTTTCCGCACCTTTAAATATGCTTCCGCACAATAGTGCGTATACCGAATATTGCTCCAACAATTGGTATCGGAGTGGTACCTCCTAGAAGCGGCTTAACATCCGAGGAGAAGACGATCCAGATGGCGTTTCAATTTGCCCCGGTCAAAGGTCTTGCTCTAAATCGACCACCATTCTTTGACGGATCTAACTTCATGACATGGAAGAAGAAGATGTCAATATTCATTCGAGCTTACGACATCGAATTATGGAAAGTCATATGTCTTGGTCCCAAAATTCGGATGAATTCGAATGGAACTCTCAAGATTTTTGAAGAGTATGATGATGCGGATTGGAAAAACGACCACTATAATTGCAAAGCCACACAATTATTATATTGTGCATTAAATCCAGAAGAACACAACCTAATATCATCGTGTGATAGTGCCAAAGAAATATGGAAGATGCTAGAAGTCACACACGAAGGCACAAATCAAGTCAAGGAGACGAAGATTAACGTGCTTCTCCACGACTACGAGCTATTCCAAATGAAAGACGATGAATCCATTACAATCATGCTCGACCGATTTTCGGTTATTACGAATGTATTAGCTTGTTATGGAAAACCCCTTTCGAGTACTGAAAAAGTAAAGAAGATCCTACGATAACTACCTCGGGAATGGGACGACACGGTGACGACGATTATGGAATCCAAAGATTTGAATATTATTGGTTTTAGTGCCCTCGTTGGTTCACTAATAAATTACGAGATAGTTCTTAAATCTCGAAACCCAAAGTCGAAACCGAAGGAAAGATCAATAGCTTTAAAATCTAAGATGTCTCGCAAAGAAGAAATCTCGATCGATGAAAGTGATGATGAATCGGCATATTATGCCAAGAATATTAATAAGTTTCAAAACTTATTAAACCGGCGAAAGAAGGACATCAAATCGGGTGAATCTAAGAAATTCGACAACAATCGCCGAATGCGGTAAAACTGTGCCACTTTGCAAAAATTTCCGGGACGCAAATCCTAAGAAGGAAGTACTCGTTGCAACATGGAGTGATAAAGATGAAGATGATTATTAATCAAAATAATCTCGCTCGCATGGCACGAAGTTCATTCGATGAAAGCGACGTCGAAAGTCAGGTTAGTACATCTCTCACGATGAATTATTTGAAGCATTCAAGTATTACATACCGATTTTCCAAATGCTTTAAGTGAAATAAAATCCTCCAATCTAAAAATAAATTATTGGGAATGAAATTTCCAAAGTTCTTGAAAAAGGGAAAATTATCGAGACCGATTATTCTAAATGCCTTAAAAATGAGAATAATTTAAAGAATGATTTTTTGAAAGTTCAAGACGAACTTAAAGTTTTGACAAAAAAATTTTCATGCGGTAATGATAAATTTTGAACAAATGCTATCGGTTCAAAAATACATTTTGAATAAACAGGGGTTAGGATTCAAACCAAAATTTAATACCGAATCTGTAAATTTGAAAATACCCCGATTGGACATCATATTTCAAATTGTAAAAGCCCATGTCAGATGATTAAAATTAAAAAGATTTGGATTTCTAAAGGAACCACTATTCCGAATATTGTCTATTTTAATGAAAAACGACCGACTTTCGGTTGGATCCCCAAAAATTAATTTTCAACAATTTTCATAAATTGGTATTTTACTCAGGGGGAGTTTATATTTTTAAAGGGAGATATTTTTGTCAGGGGGAGTTTACCCTTTTATGCATTCATCATATTATCATTTTTATTATCGTTATTTACACTTTTTGCTGATAGCAAAAAGGGAGAGAGAATAGTTGAATGGAAGAAATGAATGTGAAGGGAGAAAAGAAAAGACTCATAATAATATACACAAATGATCAAAGGAGGAGAAAAATCGAAAAGAAACGAAGGAGTTGAAAAATGAGAAGTAGTTGAAAAGGAGAGAAAGAAAAGATGGGAGAAGAAACTAACGAAACGGACAAAGTCGAAAACTTTGATTTATAAAATTATATATATATATATATATATATATATATATATTTGTTTTGCAGGTTTTATCCCATTCAAGATGTTGATTTGTCATCATCAAAAAGGGGGAGATTGTTGGAATAATTTATTCCAAATATTAATTAATCGAGTTTTGATGATTAGTTGTTAAACAAAGGAAAACAACAAAGAAGCAAAACAAAACAACGACGAAATCGAAGAAGCAAAGAGCTGGACAGAAGGTTATTAATGTACGCTATATCGATGGATTAACGTACGTAATATGCTGAAGATAACGTACGTAACACTGTATGGTTAACGTACGTAATGAAGAGTTTGAATTAGAATTCAAACTATATAACCGTTGTGACGTCATGGCATACATGATCATATCAACGGATATTTTGACTACATATAACGTACGTAATGGAGATATTATAACGTACGTAATTGAGATATTATAACGTACGTAATGGAAGAAATGAAGCTACTGGACTGATCTGTGAAGAGCTTAACGTACGTAACAAGTATGAGTTAATGTACGTAACATGAATAACGTACGTAATGGATTGTACGTAACGTACATAATGAGGCAGCAGTGAGCTAACGGCTAGTTGAGGCTTTGGGGCCTATGAATACCACTTCCTATGGTATTGAACATACAATAACTTCAAGCAATCAAGATATTGATCATATTTTGTTATACATTCTATCGTTGTTGTAATTGTGCTTATATTGATAAGTGTTTGAGTGTTATACACGAAAACATACACGAGAGGAAAAGAAAAGATAAGATTGGATTCAGTGTTATTAGAATCAAGGATCCGGCATTATTAGAATCGCAATCTATATCCACGTGAGGTTTGTCTAGTACCCATAGAAAGCTAGATAGGTTGATTCCTTGTCCGATAGAAAATAAAAACAATTTAACTTGGACCGACAAAAAGACAAGTGTGTGAACAGTTTATCTCGGACCGATAGAAAACGAGAATTGTAATGTTAATCCCTCGACCGATAGAAGAGAAGTGTAGAGGTTGGTCTTTAGCCTATAGAAAAAAGATAAGAAGAGAGGACGTAGGCACGATTGGCCGAACCTCTATAAATCCTGTGTCGATTTATTTTCCGCACCTTTAAATACGCTCCCGCACAATAGCACGTATACCGAATATTGCTCCAACACATTATAAACCCTGATGCCAGGGGGTGGCAGAGTTATAAAATTTTATACTCTCGAGACGCACCCCTCTCCTTTTTGGGGTTTCATATGTATTTTCTTCTCGCGTTTCATATTGTCGAGTGTTTACTGCCTTTCAGCTAGTTTTGATATTCTTATTTCGACTGTTGTGTGCTTCTTCTAGCAATAATAAGATCATCTTTTGCTTTTATGCAAATACATTATTCTCACGAATGTGATATATGCTTCTCCATAAATATTGTCTTATCAATATGATTTCAATGATCCCACCATGTGATATAATCAACATGGGATTTATTGACCAATTATTTTTCAGTGATAGTTATTCATATCACTTCTCAAATGATCCCACCATGCGGTGTATTTGCATGGGTTTTTTAATTAATCGTTGATAGCTTCTGGTATTACTTGCTCATTTTTCTCCGTTCGTGTTTAATAATTGTTGGTCCCTGAGTAATGATGAAGACTGTCCTCACTGTACCAACACGAGTCTTTTCTAGCGCGCTTTGTCCTCACTCACGCGCACCTGGGAAACTTCCCAGGGGGTCACCCATCCCATAACTACTCCAGGCCAAGCACGCTTAACTTTGGAGTTTCTATGAGATGGATACCAGAAAAGAAGATGCATCTTGTTGGTATGAGTAGTCCAAATCAATTCATTTAACCACTCTCTAGTGCAGATCTCACAGGTCGAATCGCAAGCCGCGCCTCGCGCATTTTTAAGTCCATGCAGGCAGGATGCTGGACCGAATCCCAACAATCCCCCTCCCAGTACCTGCCAGCATCTCAACCCCATAGTTTGGAAACCTCGGCTAACTAGATTTGATCACACAGCCCTCTAGCGGCTGGATTCATTCACACAGTCCTCCAACACTTAACATCAGCATCTGTTCCAGCTTCGTTTACTTCTGCTGCGCCAGTATCTCAGTTCCAGCATACATGATTTGATCACATAGCCCTCCAGCACCTGACAACCTCCACAGCGCCAACATCTTAGTTCCAGCCAACTGACAACATTTGTTGCATGCCCGCCTCTTAGTTCCAACACTCTGGCAGCCTCCACTGTAGGATACTTTGAGGGAATCCGCACCCGTGACCTGCTCCGATACCAATTGTTGGTCCCTGAGTAATGATGAAGACTGTCCTCACTGTACCAACACGAGTCTTTTCTAGCGCGCTTTGTCCTCACTCACGCGCACCTGGGAAACTTCCCAGGGGGTCACCCATCCCATAACTACTCCAGGCCAAGCACGCTTAACTTTGGAGTTTCTATGAGATGGATACCAGAAAAGAAGATGCATCTTGTTGGTATGAGTAGTCCAAATCAATTCATTTAACCACTCTCTAGTGCAGATCTCACAGGTCGAATCGCAAGCCGCGCCTCGCGCATTTTTAAGTCCATGCAGGCAGGATGCTGGACCGAATCCCAACAATAATCATGGAGATTGGATATTATTTTCTTCAACTGCTTCTCCTTCGAGAGCAGAATTTGAATTATTGATCAACTACTTCTTCAGAGTAGGATTTATTCTTGTCAACTGCTTCTTCGGGGCAGAATTTATGAACTATTCATGTGGTATAACCAACTACGATGGTAATATATAATATTTAAATTGCATATGTAAAACCATCCATCTTGTGATAATTGAACTTATCACATGGGAGGTATTGTAATTGCAAAAAATAAAATTCGATAAATGTGTGGTTTCAAAACACCACTTTGAGAAAAATAAGAGATATAAATTGGACTACAAGAATAATTAACTGCTTCTACCAAAGCGGGATCGTCCAATCAATTCCTCAAAATATAGTCATCGTCAAGGTATAGGTCGAAATATCGAATGCCGTTAATAGCAAGTGTAAGGATATGTATAAATCTTTGCGATTTCCGGAGTTGGATATTAATTCGTACATTTGATAATAATATAAATGAAATGAGTTAACCCTCATATCAATATTAGTGTCAAATTAAAGGTCTCGTTAAACCGATCACGATGGTATCAACAAAAATTAATTCTGATAGTATATGCTTTTTATATGTGAGTGAAACGAAAATTGAGGTTAATAAATTAAAAGAATATTTTATCTATTTTATGTTTGTTTTTCTTTTTCTCATTTCTCAACCACCGTGCACGTGAATCCTCAACTTTTCTTTTCTGCTTTATTTTTTATTTTATTTTATTTAGTCGCCTTTTCTTCTCTTACCTAACCCTCTTTTTCTCCGTGTTTTCCTTTTCTGTTCTGTGCCTTCCTCATTTTTTTTTCAATCGTCTTTTCTTCTCTTTCCTTCTACTTAATTTCTGTTTATCATCCTTTTTTTTACGGCAGCAACATATACACATAATATTAATGAACACACAGTACGTACCTCACGTAAAAGAAAGAGATATAGGCAACTTCTTTTATCCGTCAGTCAACGCCGCCACTACTGTGGATATGCTACCATCCGGTCCATCCAAATCAAGATTTTATTCGGCGATCTCAAAACATCATCCATGGCGGCAGGAATCTTGTGCTCCGGCATGGCGTAGTAGCAGGTTCGACCACCCGGATCAAGGTGAGTCCAAGTTAGTTATCCTTCAGATTTTCTATCTCCATGATGGATCTTTGAGCTGGATTATGGTGTTTCCGTCTGCTTCGGAGGAGTTTGGATCTGACATGTTGTCTTAGCCTGTCCTTCTTGGCCTTTTTTTTGAGAAGTTTTGGCTCGCGAGGTTACTCGCTGATTTTGGAACATAAAGAAGATGATGTTAGGGAATTCCGAAGAATAATCTTCTCACACAGAAATCAAAGCAACTGTTTTTGTTAGTTTCCTTGGGGTTTTCTTCGTCAGCCATGATTTGATTGATTTCCTTCCGCCATGTTGAACTAATTTTAAGAAAACAACTGATTCCTCAATGAAAATCAGAACATGGAATTATTTGATGTAGTCTTGAGAAGAAAGTAGATAAAGGAGGAGTAGAGATCGGTGAGTTGGTGGAAGATGCCCAATTGTGAAGAAAAATTATGTGGTTGTTTGTAATAATTAGATTTCTGATACAGAGGATCATCTATAAGATGCAGCTATAGAGCATACTCTCATCATATTACTGTTGGGAATAGTGCCCTAGGACATTCGATGTTCCTAGATTTGTAATTGTCACATTTAAATAAAGTTATTTGATATCATTTATTTCTCGTTGATTATTATAATGCGTGCATGTTTTAATATTATAATAATCGAATAATAGTTATTCATAAATAATAATATTATTCAAATGTCCCTGGTACAATCGCGTTGAGTAGAGACTCAAGTGATTAATATACTAGTATAAGTTTGATTGATAATAATCGAATGATTATGCGTATGGTACGGATCAATCTTATGGGTATTGGTTCGAGAACTAATACTTGACAGACCCGCATTGAGATCACTGCATGGAAATGTCATAAGTGAATCTAATATAACAGTATGTCAATAAATCCTTGAACCTGAGATTATCATAGAGTCCAACATGATAACTGCTATGCGTTGACGTAATCCAACGTCATATGAAACATGGTGATCATAAAGGTTAGCGATCGAGATTAGTGGGAGTCATGTAGAGGGAAATGAATAATCAAGATGGGGATTTGTTCCTCTCTTTAGTGAGAGAAATATCTCTTTGGGCCCCTCGATAAGTAGGACTGAAGAAAATGCATGGCCATGCTCAAATGAAGAGTCATTTGATTCAATCAGTCTACTTAAGATCGAGAAAGCATTTGAACATAAATAAGTATGACAGACTCCATGACTTAGTTCAAATATGATATCGCGTGACAAAGGGATTTGACACGTTAAAAGGTTTAATGGACTATTAGCTTGTATTATTTGGGTAATCATAATGTCTTGCTAGAAACCGCTCATGATTTATTATTTAATAAGGTATTAAATAATTGCCAACATAATATAAGCCTTTTGGGTCGCACGCATTTACAATTATAGACAAGTAGGAATAAATATCAACTGGGAATAATAAATATAATATTGGATATTATATTTATGAGGAGATTAAATAATAAGTAATATATAATATTGGATATTATATATATTGTATTATTTAATAAGATGAGGGGTAACTAAGCAAATACTAGATTCTTGAATCTAGGGATTACTTAGAATAAATGAGGAGTCTATAACAAGAAGTTGTCATAAGAAGACCTACACCTAAAAAAAATCGCCCCTCCTCTCAAGTGAAACACCCCCAATCCGCTCAGGGATATTACACGCCGTAGAACCTTTTCTCAAGGATCTACCAGGCTGGTAACAACATCGAACAACTCAACAATGCCTTTAAGGCTAAACTGACTCAGTATACCGATTTGGTCTTTCAATAATAACATACAACTCAATTTCAATACATCCCCACGCAGAGGTCAAAATACAATAAACTCCCGTACAAAGGGGAAAAAATACTACAGCGGAAATAAAGTACAACCAAAACAATACACAACGTACGGATCCACATGTGATTAGTATCGATCATCTATCATCATCCTTCATGCCAACCCTGTGTCATGCTCCCTGAAACCTGAATGCAATACAGACATACACCCCCCGATTTTTCGGGGGTTAGCAAAATTCCACTATTTTGCTAGTGCAAGTACAAAGTACAAATATGAGCCATACAATTCAAGTTTCAAGAACAGTAATAACCAGGAATCCTCAAAGATTCAAATACAATGAAACAAAATACTTCTCGAGGCAAGAGTTTGAGTAAAACTTTCCAAATCCGAAAGAACGCAAATAATGAGAACGGTTTGTAAAATAGTTTAAAATGCCCTCGGGAATTTTAATAGAAAATAATATAGGATTATCGAATCCTTCTCTTTCCAAAATCAACAGGGCTCACAGCCCAAAGGTTTTTGTTTTCACAAATGAAACCAACAACAATTCACAGGGTTAAAAACCCACGTCACGTGTCCTCTATATACATAAAATCAACACTAACTCGTGAAGTTTTACTCGTGAATCCAGGGCTATACCATTGGATTCCCTCCGTGGCCCCATCGGACCCTCCCGAGGTGAGCAAAATACATTCACATAAGATACACACCAACTCGTGAAGTTTTACTCGTAAATCCAGGGCTATACCATTGGATTCCCTCCGTGGCCCCGTCGGACTCTCCTGATGTGAGCAAAATACATTCATAAAACATACACACCAACTCGTGAATCCAGGGCTATACCATTGGATTCCCTCCGTGGCCCCGTCGGACCCTTCCGAGGTGAGCAAAATGCATCCACACAAATTTATATATATCATACCAAGGATATTCGAGCAATTCACCCAAAAGCAACAAACACGAAGTAGGACACAATTGTCAAATCACAACGTACCGAAATGAGATAACATATGTATATATTTTATCGAAGCACAACAACACCAAGCGTATTCATAGGGTTCACTTAATCATTCACGAGACACAACATTCACAAAACACACGAGTTTTGAATGAGAGCCTTTAACAAGGCTAACCGAATCTTTGAAAGTTCAATTCAAACAACCAAACAACCACATTTAGACGATCACTAATTACATATCCATAAAACAAGAATTGTATGGACAAGGTACTTACCTCGAAATCGGCATGCAAGTATTCGGACAAACACGGCTCAACTGGGAAGCTTCGAAATGCTCGATGCTATCGAAAAGGAAGACGACGATGAACGGAAGGGTTCAACATGGGTTCTTCGCAATAAACTCGATCCTAACATCATATAATTAATAAATCAACGATCATACGAAGAAGAATAATCGTAGAACGTCTGAAAACCCCTCTATGTCATTCTACCGGACACCTTCAAGGCGTCGATTAGGAATTCAACAAAACAACGAATCATTGGCAATTAAACCATGGAACAACAAGGGAAATGATAGACTACATCTAAATAATCATAAATCCATCACAAATCTAAGTTATTACGGTTAAATCGACAAAACCAAACAAAACTCCCAATTTCCCCAAACTAGGATTTCTAGGAAATCAATTCGATTTGCTTGGTCAAAGGATATTATAGGATGGATAATCGATGATATGAACTCCAAGACTTCATGGATTGATATAAGAACATCATGCCTTCGTGTTATCCAAGTCTCGGCCGCGGAGGAGATGAAATGGGTGAGAAAAACGATTGAAGAAATGACCTGCCCGACCATTATTAATACTACCCAGCATGGTTTAGTGCCGCGGCCCGTCCAGCAGAGGGCCGCGGCCCGCGGTACAGCCGGCTCTAGCATCAAAAGGCACACGGTGCAGTCTTAGCTATTTTGACCATAGCTCCTTCGTCCGGACTCCGATTGACTCACCGTTTGAACCATTGTAAAGTTAAGTTGATGCTCTATAATACTGAAAAGATTCAGAATTTTTGGGGTTTCTAAGAATTGATGGTGATTTTACAAAGTCGAACTCATACTTGGAAAAGTCGTTTAAGAACATGGAACTCAACAAAACGACACCGAAACGAACTCGGATGACAAAAATTGTAGAATTAATTATTCTCGGAATGATGAAACGGTCACAATAGAGTCGCTAAGATGGACTTCCGACAAAAAAAATAAAATAATATTACCGGAACTCGAAATTGCGGATATTACATACTACCCTCCTTAAAAGAAGTTTCGTCCCGAAACTTAAAACAACTAGGAAGAAACAATATCCCGTCAGGAAAACTCAGCGAGATACACAAGCCGAAAACTCGTGCCCAATGGCGAAACGTTATAAGAAACGCAAAGATACAAACGACATGAACGCATGCTTAACGACAATCATCACAATGCCACAAGCAGAGACCTAACAAAACCAACAAGTGCCAAGTATCACCAAACGGATAACAGAATCAAGTCAATTATCCGAAAAATCACCAGATACAAAGCGCCTATGACAAGGAAACACACAGTCGAAAAATAGAAATTAAACACACTACGATTTGTGTGGGTAACCACTAAGAACTCTGACTATGCCGAAATTCTCGAAACCACATTACACATCTCGGTGTCCTTTCGGTGCAGAGACGCCACTCGATCCCCAAACCTCTCAGCTACCGTCTCACAATGCACGGCTCGGTGTCTCAAATGACCGTAATCGGAACAACTGACCAACGGTAAATGACAATTCTTCGCAGTACGAGACCAGACAATAACAATCGGACATCCACGATTGAACAACAGTGATCGAACAAAAACTATCGAATAGCAACGATCAAACAACATCGATCGGACAACAATGATCGGACACCAACAACCGAACAACAATGATCGAATAATAACGATCGAACAACAATGATCGAGCAACAATGATCGAATAACAATGATCGAATAACAACGGTCGAACAACGACTCCGAAGTTTACAATTCAACAAAAGATATAAACAAAACTTGTAGAAACTAAAGGACGTTAATTTCGGACAAGGTTCACAAGAATCGAACCGAATTTGGAAAAGTCACAACGATAAATATATTGATCCAAAACAAGGTTACAACCTATTCGAATGATGGCAACCGAGATGCCAAACAAGTTCAAAAAGTATCGACGAACACGAGCGAGTCGATAGAATTGAGAAAGAGAAAATGTAGAAGTAAAAAACAATACGGGTATTACATTCGACCTCTTATAAAAGAAATGTCATCCCCGCAACTCACAAAAACGGAAGCAAGGTAACAACTCAAAAAGCAACCGACAGAAACATCTCCCATGGGCCTCTCAGAGCTGATTCTGATATCTGTGCTGAAGCGCGAACTCCGGAAGTCTCGGTAACCAATTCGCAAAACTGAATTCTGTGTTCCTCGGGTCCACACTTGAAATGTGTTACTGGCGAGGAAGGAAAATTTGTATGTGCATGCCCCCAGCACATCACAGTTGAAACACCTCGGCTCGCCATACCGAATATACAAATGCTAGATACAATGGAACATAACATCGCAAAACAACATACCAGTGATGCCAACTCATCATAACATATCAACACATACAAAAATCACCACAACAACGGCATCGTTCGACGATTACAACCGCCCGAACGATAACCAGCACACAATCACAAAACATTATGAAACAATCACGTATGTACACAATCATACAAACCCAAGCTCTAACAGCCCGCACAGGCGTGATTACACGTGAATCACCACGAAGCGACAACATTCAATACCAACCTCGCACCTCTCACAGAGGGCTAACACCCTAACGACAATACTAACATCATACACACTTTCTCCGACTACAAGCAGGAAGTGTTAGGTTTTAAAAACGAAAACCACATTTGAAAATAATTTTGGAAACACCGGTTGATCTTGAGTATCATCCATCAAAAAAAATAGTACAAACATCGTTATCGAGACCTTGAAAAATCATCTTGCGTTTGATAAAAAAATGAGGACACTTTTCTTCTAGAGGAAAACTTTCAGAATATTCGGCCCTCGGGTCTAAGCAAAAGCATTTCTAAATCATTGAAAATATCTCAAAATATTTTGGTCCTTAAGTGGAAATTTTTTGAAACATATTGTGGCACCTTGGAAGTACCGCAAGAAAATAATTCATTTTAAAAGTACGTCTCGAAATTTATTTTCTAAGATACTGAAGGTTTTCAAAAATAATCCAATAGGCTAGAATGCCCAAAAATTCATGCGTATCAACATCGCTTATACACATCATAGCACACACATCAATTAGTTCAAAATCAAGACAATACAAGTCTTTTGCCTCAAAACAAATAGTCAAATATCACAGTTCAAACTTGTCTAGGACCGGGGCTAAACCACTGGTCCATCCGAAGCCTCTACGGACTGAGCAAATCACACCCATATACATTTCCATACCATATTGAGCACAAGGTTTCACGAAAACACTTGCAAACGAACAAATCATTTTAAAATACATACACACCGGACGAAACCAACAGTCAAGAGTACATAAGCAGCGACACCACTCCTCATATAAACAAAATATGAGAGTCACATAAACGCATCACGAAACCAAGAATCTGCATAAAGATTCCATCACTTAACACATAATCATACCAGTAACTCGCATCAGACGAGGCACAATCACAAATAAGGGAGACTTACATCCACAGGTCACACGAAGATGATGATCGCCCCACGATACTAATCACGACCAACCAACTCAGACGACGCATCACGACATGACTCAGTCAGACAAAATCTGACGAAACAAGACTAAACCAACACGACTTGACCCGACAGCCTAGGTTTTCACAACCTGGCCCCGATACCATTTATGTAACACCCCCAATCTGTGCAGGGATATTACACGCTGTAGAACCTTTCCTCAAGGATCTATCAGGCTGGTAACAACATCGAACAAATCAACAATGCCTTTAAAGCTAAACTGACTCAGTAGACCGATTTGGTCTTTCAATAATAATATACAACTCAATTTCAATACATGCCCACGCAGGGGTCAAAATACAATAAACTCCCGTACAACGGGGAAAAAATACTGCAACGAAAATAAAGTACAACCGAAACAATACACAACGTACGGTTCCACATGTGATTAGTATCGATCATCTTTCATCATCCTTCATGCCGACCCCGTGCCATGCTCCCCGAAACCTGAATGTCTGAGACATCCACCCCCCGATTTCTCTGGGGTTAGCAAAATTTCACTATTTTGCTAGTACAAGTACAAAGTGCAAATACGAGCCATACAATTCAAGTTCCAAGAACAGTAGTAACCAGGAACCCTCAAAGATTCAAATACAACGAAACAAAATACTTCCCGAGGAAAGAGTTTGAGTAAAACTTTCCAAATCCAAAAGATCGCAAATAACGAGAACTGTTTGTAAAATAGTTTAAAATACTCTCGGGAGTTTTAATAGAAAACAATATAGGATTATCGAAACCTTCTCTTTCCAAAATCAAAATGGGTCACAGCCCAAAGGTTTTTGTTTTCACAAATGAAACCAACAACAATTCACAGGGTTAAAAACCCACGTCACGTGTCCTCGACGTAAATAAAATCAATACCAACTCGTGAAGTTTTACTCGTGAATCCAGGGCTATACAATTAGATTCCCTCCGTGGCCCCGTAGGACCCTCCCGAGGTGAGCAAAATACATTCACATAACATACACACCAACTCGTGAAGTTTTATTCATGAATCCAGGGCTATACCATTGGATTCCCTCCGTGGCCCCGTCGGACCCTCCCGAGGTGAGCAAAATACATTTACAAAACATACACACCAACTCGTGAATCTAGGAATATACCACTGGATTCCCTCCGCGGCCCCGTCGGACCCTCCCGAGGTGAGCAAAATGCGTTTGCACAAATTTATATATATCATACCAAGGATATTCGAGCAATTCACCCAAAAGCAACAAACACGAAGTACGACACAATTGTCAAACCACAACGTACCGAAATTAGATAACATATGTATATATTTTATCGAAGCACAACAACACCAAGCGTATTCATAGGGTTCACTTAATCATTCACGAGATACAACATTCACAAAACACACGCGTTTTGAATGAGAGCCTTTAACAAGGCTAACTGAATCTTTGAAAGTTCAATTCAAACGACCAAACAACCACACTTAGATGATCACTTATTATCATATCCATAAAACAAGAATTGTATGGACAAGGTACTTGCCTCGAAATCGGCACGCAAGTATTCCGACGAACACAGCTCAACCGGGAAGCTTCGAAACGCTCGATGCTATCGAAAAGGAAGACGACGACGAGCGAAAGGGTTCAACATGGGTTATTCGCAAGAAACTCGACCCTAACATCATATAATTAATAAATCAGCAATCATACGAGGAAGAATAATCGTAGAACGTCCGAAAACCCCTCTATGTCATTCTACCGGACACCTTCAAGGCGTCGATTAGGAATTCAACAAAACAGCGAATCCTTGGCAATTAAACCATGTAACAACAAGGGAAATGATAGAATACATCTAAGTAATCATCAATCCATCACATATCTAAGTTATTACGGTTAAATCGGACAAAACCAAACAAAACTCCCAATTTCCCCAAACTAGGATTTCTAGGAAATATGACCTGATTCGCTAGGTCAAAGGATGTTATAGGATGGATAATCGATGATATGAACTCCAAGATTTCATGAATTGATATAAGAACATCATGCCTTCGTGTTATCCAAGTCTCGGCCGCGGAGGAGATAAAATGGGTGAGAAAAACGAGTGAATAAATGACCTGCCCGACCATTATTAATACGCCAAAGATGGTTTAGTGCCGCGGCCCGGCCAGCGAGGCCGCGGCCCTTGTCTGGCCGACTCCAGCATCAAAAGGCACACGGTGCAGTCTTAGATATTTCGACCATAACTCCTTCGTCCGGACTCCGATTGGCTCACTGTTTGAACCATTGAAAAGTTAAGTTGATACTCTATAATACTGAAAAGATTCAGAATTTTTGGGGTTTCTAAGAATTGATGGTGATTTTACAAGTCGAACTCATACTTGGAAAAGTCGTTTAAGAACATGGAACTCAACAAAACGACACCGAAACGACTCGGATGACAAAAAGTGTAGAATTAATCATTCTCGTAATGACGAAACGGTCAAAATAGAGTCTCTAAGATGGACTTCCACCAAAAAAATAAAATAAAATTACCGGAAATCTAAATTGCGGATATTACATCAAGAAGAAAGAAAAATCGGCCTACACCTCCTACTGTAGGAAAACAAAGTCGGTCATCTGGTCTTCTTTCCTTAGTTAATCTTGATCAATAGTACAATTCTTCTAGTAAGGAATTTGTGTTGTACTATTTATCAATATTATTCGTAAGGATCTAGCAATCCAGCTTGTGGAATTGTTCGTGTGTGGATCACCCTGTTGTTGCCCAAAATATTTATCCGAAGATTAATACTGCTGGAAGACGGACAACAAACAACAATTGCGGGAGCACTTCCGAGAGAAGGTAAATAATACAAGATTTGCCGGGTTTGTTAGGCCCGGGCTTGAATGCTCTCGCGAGATGTTATTAATACAAATATTCGTGGATACAAGTATTAATGAGAGAAATCTAAATACAATGAGTGTAAAAAGACTCTGTTGATCCGGCTCTTGAGCGAAGCTAGGTGTTCTTCGTCCCGCCGGTGATCTTCTCGAGGAGAAAAGGCCGGGAGAAGTAAGACCGAAAGAAAGCCGTTGCCAAGAGTTGGATGTTTGCCAAGTGCTTAATGTTTGCTTCTGTATGGTATGAAGTGTGAGAATGCAGTGAGTTTTGAGAGTCAGAATCTCGGTTCAGTGCAGAAGAGTCTCGGTGCCCTTTACAAGTGAAGGCTGCCTTGTATATATAGAGGCTGAGGGGCCCTGTCCCCTAGTGGGCGATCGCCTTTCAGCATTTAATGCAACGGGGCGATCGTCCTAAAGGGCACGTGGGCTGCCTGCCAAAAGTCCAAAGCTACAGCTGGTGGTCAGCCGTGCGGTCCAATGAGGATCCAGCACGCGTCCGGAAGCACTGCCACAGGAGGTCCCACTTGCTACTTTCGGCGGACCTTGTCAGTAGGTGCAGGCTGTAGTCACATGTCCTGTCCGCCAACTCCTTTCGCAGGTCTGGGCCATGCTGGTAGGTGAGGTAGGAGACAGGTTTGTCAGCGCCTTTTGTGGATCTGCACGTGGGGTCAGCTTTGAGACTTGGCCTTGGCCGACTGGATGGTCATCGGTGGAGATCGACATGAGGCGATCGTCTCTAGCTGATCACCCGAGGATCGTTCTCGACCATTCACTGAAGGGTCGGCACTGGTCGGTCACCAAGGGTCGATCGGCGGATGCCCAGAGAGGTCGGTCACCAAGGGTCGATCGGCAGATGCCAGGATCGTCCATAAGTCGATCGCCAGGAGTCGGTCGCCGAGTGCCGAGTGATGATCGTATCTGAGGTCGATCGCTCGGTGCGGGACTCGTCTGGGACCTTCCTTTGGCCGATTTAGCTGGTCCATTGGGTTGAGGCTTGGTCGCACAGTCGCCGTTGCTCGGCAGATCTGCCTTGGCCGCTTGGCAGTAAGTCGGTCGCTCGGCCTCGGAGGCGATCGCCGGTCGGAAGGTGTTAAATCTTGACACAACAATTGCCCCCCAGCTTGCTCCTATGTTGAAGACATGGGGCGAGGTGGTTCTTGCTGGTGATCGCGTCTGGATGAGAACGGGCGACCTTGCTGAGCTGACTTAGGACTCGGACTTGGGCTAACATAGTCGATTGGCTTAGCTATCTTTCGGTCTTGTACCTACAAAAAACAACATTGGCCGATCCCCCATGGAAACTTGGTGGTTTCGCTTTATTTGAGGAATCGTGCACAGTCGCGGAGATCGATGGACCGACCCCATGACCGTGTCTTGGTGCGCGAAGACAATGAGTGTCTCGTGACTCACTTTATTATGAGGGTACTCTGTTAGGCTGCGCCTCGCCTTGTTTTTAAACGAAAGGCGTGCGGTCTCGGTCTAGAGGAGTCCTTGCGCGGGGCAGCGTCGGATGAATCAACTCCACGCCCGCGGCTTGTTAGCTCTGCTTCCACCTTGGCCAGCCATGGAGATGGCCGACCTCGACGGTGTACGTTGAGACGGGGTTGTAGAATGAGTCCACTGATTAATGTTGGAGGGCCCTCCGACTACGCCGGCCTCGTATTTAAACGAAGGGCGGGCGATCTTGGCCGAAAGGGACCTTGCATGGCCGAAGCAGGAGGTTCCATCTAATGCCTGGACCATGGCTTTATTTTGTGCGGTGGAGTCGATCTTATGCATTAGTCCGTCATGTTATATCTTTGGATCAGTAGATGGCGATCGTGTCCTCCGCTGCGGATGATGTAGCGTGATGATCGGCGATCGGGTGGAAGGCTGTCGATCGTCGCTCATGCCGATCGCTTTATTCGTAGGTCGATATTGGCGATCGGGTGGGAGATCGTCGTCGGTGCCGATCGCGCTGCTCACGAGGCTAAGAAGAAACCTTTGCACGGCGGAAAATCTGCGGCTCTTGCCGGAAGGCTGCGTAGGTCGTAGGTTGGGTCTTTGTAAGATGCTGAACATAGGCGAAAAACCTGAAAACCTCCTAGGACCGCGTGAGGCGGTCTCATCGCTTATGGGCTCGCCATTGAGGATGATCACGTCCACCCGGTCGATGTAGTCCGAGTCGGACTCTTCTTCTCCCGCTTGATTTGCATCATGCGAAGGGGACCTTGAGCAGACGACCTTGGTGGCGAAGTACTCGGTGAAGCCGTGCGCCGGCTTCGTTAAAGGCGATGGACCGAAGTGGCAATGAAGTGTACCACCGGTGGCGAGGTCGTCCAGCGTCGAGAGGAACATTCGGCATCCGGTCGCGTCGGATGCCCGCACCCGATCATGTAGATGTTGAACTTCCTTAGGTGCACTTGGGGTCCGATCGCCCCACGTACATGGGTGTTTGCGGGGAGCGATCTATCTTGCCGACGGCGAGCTCGATGTCGATCGCGGCGGCTCGCTTGGCCGGCGATCGTCTTCTTGGCGCTGCCACGGATTCGGGAGCGCCTTCATGTCGTCGACTTGACGTTGCATTGCGGCCATCGCCGTGGCTTGGTCGCTTGCCGATCGGCTTTGGGAGCGAGGCCGAGGCGATCGTGTGCCGATCTCGGGCTCCGCGCCGCCGACCTCGGCAATTCGGCGAGGGGAGCCAGACGGCTAGGCGCCTTCGGGAGTCGGGTAGGCGAGCTCCCGGTGACGGACTCAAACTCCGTCGTCTCGTAGCCGGGCTGGCGCCCGGTCGCGAGTCGGAGTCGCGCCTGGGCGATCGAAGCAGAGGTGCCCAGGCGCGAGCGCCTCTTCTGCGACGGGAGCCTCTGGCGGCGCTCGTCAGTAGAGCCTTGAGCTTCGCTTGATCTCCGGCGAGAGGCCGGGCGGTAGGCTGGAGCGCGTCGAGAGCACTCCGTCGCTCTGTAGGGCGGCCGGGGGCCTTCGATCTGTTCCTTGGTTGAACCGATCGAGCGAGAGGCAGGCCGCCGTCGAGGAGCGAGATCGAGCGTCTCGGCCGCGGCGGCTACCTTCCACCATCGGGTGGCTCGGGCCCAGGGACGGAACAAGAGTGCAGCCGGGCGGCGGCTTTCTTCGACGCGGAGGCGGAAGACATGTTTTCTGAAGGATTTCTTTTGAAGTGCAGTGAGTGTCACTTCAAATATCTGCCCCGAGAACAGTGAGTGTTCTTCGGGACGGTAGGTGTAAAAAATCGAGGGTTGGATGTCCTTCCTCTAGCGCCAATTGTTGTTGCCCAAAATATTTATCCGAAGATTAATACTACTGGAAGACGGACAACAAACAACAATTGCGGGAGCACTTCCGAGAGAAGGTAAATAATACAAGATTTGCCGGGTTTGTTAGGCCCGGGCTTGAATGCTCTCGCGAGATGTTATTAATACAAATATTCGTGGATACAAGTATTAATGAGAGAAATCTAAATACAATGAGTGTAAAAAGACTCTGTTGATACGGCTCTTGAGCGAAGCTAGGTGTTCTTCGTCCCGCCGGTGATCTGCTCGAGGAGAAAAGGCCGGGAGAAGTAAGACCGAAAGAAAGCCGTTGCCAAGAGTTGGATGTTTGCCAAGTGCTTAATGTTTGCTTCTGTATGGTATGAAGTGTGAGAATGCAGTGAGTTTTGAGAGTCAGAATCTCGGTTCAGTGCAGAAGAGTCTCGGTGCCCTTTACAAGTGAAGGCTGCCTTGTATATATAGAGGCTGAGGGGCCCTGTCCCCTAGTGGGCGATCGCCTTTCAGCATTTAATGCAACGGGGCGATCGTCCTAAAGGGCACGTGGCCGCTTTGCCAAAGTCCAAAGCTACGGTGGTGGTCGGCCGTGCGGTCAATGAGGATCCAAAGACGCGTCCTAAGCTCTTGCCACAGAGGTCCCACTTGCTACTTTCGGCGGACCTTGTCGGTAGGTGCAGGCTGTAGTCACATGTCTGTCCGCCAACTCCTTTCGCAGTGCAGGCCATCTTTGGTAGGTGAGGTAGGAGACAGGTTTGTCAGCGCCTTTTGTGGATCTGCACGTGGGGTCAGCTTTGAGACTTGGCCTTGGCCGACTGGATGGTCATCGGTGGAGATCGACATGAGGCGATCGTCTCTAGCTGATCATCCGAGGATCGTTCTCGGCCATTCACTGAAGGGTCGGCACTGGTCGGTCACCAAGGGTCGATCGGCGGATGCCCAGAGAGGTCGGTCACCAAGGGTCGATCGGCAGATGCCAGGATCGTCCATAAGTCGATCGCCAGGAGTCGGTCGCCGAGTGCCGAGTGATGATCGTATCTGAGGTCGATCGCTCGGTACCGGGACCTGTCCTGGGACCTTCCTTTGGCCGATTTAGCTGGTCCGCTGGGTTGAGGCTTGGTCGCCTGGACGCTGCTCGGCAGATCCGCCTTGGCCGCTTGGCAGTAAGTCGGTCGCTCGGCCTGTAAGTCGGTCGCTCGGCCTCGGAGGCGATCGCCGGTCGGAAGGTGTTAAATCTTGACACAACACACCCAAAGAGGAAGGAGATATTCATCTGCTTCTAGTCCGGATCTAGATCTGTTCGTTAGATTAAGGTATTTCGATTAACCCTTTAATCAAACAATTAAATTACTACATGAGATCCTAAATTGGGTTTTCATATTTATTCTTCCGCTGCGTTTTTACTGTTGATTTATGTATTCGATGCATGGAGAACCCAACAGTGGTATCATAGCCAACTTGAAAGTAATTTAATTGTTTATGTAGAACATGTTTATGTGTAAATTATGTTCTTGATTATGTTTATAAAATATAGATATTATAAAATAATTTTTAAGTTTTAATTTGATTAAATCGGATCGACAAAAATGTAATACACGATTGTGAATTCATTTATTATTATTCAGTAATTGCCACTCAGTAATTTTCACTCATTAATAATCATTCATCATTTATATTCATTCATTATATTCACCGTTCGGCGTAATTTTGAATTGTGTATCAGTTATCGTTCGTCATTCAACCCTGTTTGAGAATTGAGATGAGAATATTATCATAATCGTGGTAATTGGTAGCCTTGTGTTGGAAGTATCATTATTGCGTGTTTTTGGACTTAATATTACTCATACAAGTGTTGTATGTCGGATCATTCATCATTCGTACAGAGAAGACAGAGTTGTCGAATTATTGTCGCTCCAGTAGTTAGTTATGGCCGTAACTTATCTTGCATTACGGCCGTAACATCCGTTCGTTGGTTTCATGGTTTTTGGATGAGGACGTCTTACGGCCGTAAGTCTCGCTAGATACGGCCGTAAGAGAAAGACAGTACTGTCGTATGAATGAAGGCTATGGCCGTACAATCGAACAATGGTTCGGGAGGTGTTTTCAACGAGGACATCTTACGGCCGTAAGTTTTGTAGGATGCGGCCGTAAGTGATGATTTTGGTGTTCCGGGCATTTTCGACGAAGTGGAGTTACGCCCATAAGCGTGGTAGTGTTATGGCCGTAAGTCCAGGAGATGGACATTTTGGTGTTTCGACGAGGTGTAGTTACGGCCGTAAATAAATGCTGTTACGGACGTAAGGTCGTTGACTTTGGGAAGTTATAGACGTAAGGTGGCAGAGTTACGCCCGTAACTCTGTGCAGTATTTAAGGACATGGATGGGACTTTTGTGCTCATTTCTCCACTTCTTCATTTGAGTCCGAGAGAGAGGTTCTTAGGAAAGGATTTGTCATTATCAAACACTTGTGTGTTCTTGTTCTAACCTTCTACTTTCGATTGTGGAGCTCGGAAAGTCATTTTAACGCGAGTTCAACGGATCGAAGAGTTTGGATCTTCAAAGGTAATTTCTCCAAAACCTTAGAATTTGATTTTGAGATGGAATATGATGTTTTAGATGTTATAATCATGATATATGAAGAGGTATACATATGATTATGAGTTTCTATGAACTATCTTTGGATTATTGGAGAATTATTCAAGAACACTTTGAATGTTGGTTTTGGAATTGGGGGTTTCAATTAGATGTTGTTGAAATATCGATTTATGTATTCCTATTGGATTATTGATTGTATTGAAGATGTTTTGTTGGATTGAATCACTCATTGGAACAGATCCTGAAGGAAGAACAGGCCAAGCTACGCATCTCTGAATCCAAGACTGCATCTGCATTACAGGAAATAGGCTCACACCTTCGAGGCAATGATCAGAAGATTGATGATATGTCGATGGTACTTCGATCCTTAGTGGAAAAATTCTCAAGTATGGAGACAAAACTGGACAATGCCATGAAAATCCTGGAGCACTTAGATGAAAAAGTCTCGTACCTTGATGAAGCCAAAAAGGGGGAAGAGTCAAGGGATGCTGCTAAACAACAGAGACTGGATCAATAAAAAGAGGTTGATGCTACATTAGAAGATAGCATTACTGCTGCAATTTCTCGATTGTCAGCTCCTTCTCATACTGCTAGGATAGAGGGTGCTCGACCTAAATTCTACGATCCAAAATTTCCTTGGAAAAACCTTGTGCAAAAGCCGCCAGTAATAAATCTCCCAGCCAACTGACAGCCAACAACCGATGAGATAAAGGATTGGAGGAGAAACGAACTGTTAAGATACTTTGTTGTGTCAAGAATTAACACCTTCCGACTGGCGAACGCCTCCGAGGCCGAGCGACCGACTTACCGCCGAGGAGACAAGGCAGATCTGCCGACCAGCGACCAGGCGACCTAGCTTTAGCCCGAAAGACAAGCATGAATCGCCCAGCCAAAGGTCCCAGGACAAGTCCCGGTGTCGAGCGATCGGCATCCAATACGATCATCGCTCGGCGTCTGGCGACCGACTTCTGGCGACCGACTTATGGACGATCATCTCTCAGCGCTTTGCCGACCGACCCTTGGCGACCGACCATTGCCGACCTTGATGGTGGCGAGAACGATCCTCGGTGTCGGCTAGAGACGACCGCATCATGGCGATCTGGGCCGATGGCCATCCAGTCGGCCAAGGCCGAGAAGCAGGACGGCACCCACGTGCAAATCCACAAAAGGCGCTGACAAACTGTCACCTACCTCACCTACCAACAGGGCCTGGGCTGCGAAAGGAGGCGACGGACAAGGCGGTGACCACGGCTGTCACCTACCTGCCATCGACAAAGTCCGCCGAAAGTAACAAAGTGGGACCTCCTGTGACAGTACTTCCGGACGCATGCTGGCTCCTCATTGGGCCACTCAGCTGGCTGCCGGCTGGATCTCTGGACTTTTGGCAGGCAGCCCATGTGACCTTTAGGACGATCGCCCCATTACATTAAATGCCGAAAGGCGATCGCCCACTAGGAGACAGGGCCCCTCAGCCTCTATATATACAAGGCAGCAGGCACTTGTAAAAGAGACCGAGATTCTGACTCTCTGAACACTCTGCATTCTCGCATTTCACACCATACAGAAGCAAAATACACACACTTGGCTTCATCCAACTCTTGGCAACAGCTATCTTTCGGTCTTACTCCTCCCGGCCTATCTCATCCAGCAGATTATCGGCGGGGACGAAGAACACCGAGCTTCGCTCAAGAGCCGGATTAACAGAGTCTTTTTACACTCATTGTATTTAGATTTCTCTCATTAATACTTGTATCCACGAATATTCGTATTAATAACATCTCGCGAGAGCATTCAAGCCCGGGCCTAACAAACCCGGCAAATCTTGTATTATTTATCTTCTCTCGGAAGTGCTCCCGCAATTGTTGTTTGTTGTCCGTCTTCCAGCAGTATTAATCTTCGGATAAATATTTTGGGCAACAACACGAGCGACCGACTTACCGCCGAGGAGACAAGGCAGATCTGCCGACCAGCGACCAGGCGACCTAGCTTTAGCCCGAAAGACAAGCATGAATCGCCCAGCCAAAGGTCCCAGGACAAGTCCCGGTGTCGAGCGATCGGCATCCAATACGATCATCGCTCGGCGTCTGGCGACCGACTTATGGACGATCATCTCTCAGCGCTTTGCCGACCGACCCTTGGCGACCGACCATTACCGACCTTCAGTGACTGGCCGAGAACGATCCTCGGTGTCCAGCTAGAGACGACCGCATCATGACGATCTGGGCCGATGGCCATCCAGTCGGCCAAGGCCGAGGAAACAGGACAGCACCCACGTGCAAATCCACAAAAGGCGCTGACAAACCTGTCACCTACCTCACCTACCAACAGGGCCCAGGCCTGCGAAAGGAGCTGACGGACAAGACTGGTGACCACAGCCTGTCACCTACCCTGCCTACTGACAAAGTCCGCCGAAAGTAACAAAGTGGGACCTCCTGTGACAGTACTTCCGGACGCGTGCCGGCTCCTCATTGGGCCACTCAGCTGGCTGCCGGCTGGATCTCTGGACTTTTGGCAGGCAGCCCATGTGACCTTTAGGACGATCGCCCCATTACATTAAATGCCGAAAGGCGATCGCCCACTAGGAGACAGGGCCCCTCAGCCTCTATATATACAAGGCAGCAGGCACTTGTAAAAGGGACCGAGATTCTGACTCTCTGAACACTCTGCATTCTCGCATTTCACACCATACAGAAGCAAAATACACACACTTGGCTTCATCCAACTCTTGGCAACAGCTATCTTTCGGTCTTACTCCTCCCGGCCTATCTCATCCAGCAGATTATCGGCGGGGACGAAGAACACCGAGCTTCGCTCAAGAGCCGGATTAACAGAGTCTTTTTACACTAATTGTATTTAGATTTCTCTCATTAATACTTGTATCCACGAATATTCGTATTAATAACATCTCGCGAGAGCATTCAAGCCCGGGCCTAACAAACCCGGCAAATCTTGTATTATTTATCTTCTCTCGGAAGTGCTCCCGCAATTGTTGTTTGTTGTCCGTCTTCCAGCAGTATTAATCTTCGGATAAATATTTTGGGCAACAACATACTTCATAGTTCTTATCAGGGAATCCCTCATATTCAACAATTGCAAAACACTGAAGGAAGCTGCCGAGGAATTTGCAAAAAGGTTGGATGACGAAAAGATCCCCCCTACAGCTCCAGATGAAATCCAAGCACAGGAAATGAGATCTGGTTACCCACCCTGAAGATTGGATCCTTGTTTTCGACAAATCGGCTGAAGGAAGAACGATCTATTTAAATCGAAACAGGGATGCCCTGCAAAACTGGTGGAAGGGAACCGAGAATGATCTAAGAAGACCTTGGAGACATGCCAACTACATGAGTTAGCTTGGAGAATCCTTCTTGTATCTTATTTTTGAAACAACAAAAATTCTGTACCTTTATTTTTGCCCAACCTTGTAATCTTTGCTCTTCATCAATAAAATCTACTTTTGTTGTGAAAGATTACAACTCGTAATCTACTGTGTTACTATGTGGTTACGAAATTTATCCATATAATGAAATTAAACAAGTATGAAAACTTGTTAAGTATATAAGCTGTAAGAACTTGTTTGCGAACAGTTCATAGGTTAAGTTGTATTCAACTAGATTACACTGTAAGATTGTGCCTGCGCGCCAATCATAAGTTTAAGTTGTAAAAGCACTTTTCTATTAGTTTCTACCTTTTTAGAACTTGCCTGCGAGCAGTTCACATTTATTATTTGCTGAAAGCCAGAATATCCAATATCGAAGGTTAATAGATCATAATAAATCATAATTAAATATCCAATATAAATCCTAATTAAATATCCAATAATTATTATTTGCAGTTCCTCCTCATTTCGTTCGAAGTCAAAGTCCTTAACTACTTCGTCAAATCGAAGGTTCCAACTCCGAGAAGCTTGCTTCAAACCATAAATGGCTCGTTGCAGCTTACACACTTTATGAATATTAGCTTTGGACACAAAACCTTTAGGCTGTTCCATATAGATTTCCTCCTCGAGGTATCCATTTAGAAAAGCCGTTTTGACATCCATTTGCCATATTTCATAATCATAATAGGCAGCAATGGCAAGCATCATGCGAATCGACTTTATCATAGCTACGGGCGAGAAGGTATCATGATAATCGATTCCTTCCCTTTGGGTATAACCCTTTGCCACAAGCCTGGCCTTATAGGCATCAACCTTGCCATCCCCATCAGTCTTTCTCTTATAGATCCATTTATTTCCAATAGTCCTCATGCCAGTTGGAAGATCTACTAGAGTCCAGACCTGATTGGTATGCATCGAGTCTATCTCAGCTTCCATTGCTTCTTGCCATTTATCAGAGTCTACATCCACTATCGCTTTATCATAGGTGACAGGGTCGTTTTCACTGCTATCAGGTGTGTCGTGGAGACCCAGTTCCTCGACATGTGTATAGCCATACCTCTCAGGTAAGTGAGATACCCTATCAGACCTTCGAAGTGGAGGTTGTGTTACAATAGGTTCGGTTCTTGATCCCTGATCAGATGTCTCCTTAGGAGTTTCATTATGCTCTTCCAAAGAGATATTTCTACCCGAGCCACCTTCCTGAATGAATTCATCCTCAAGGAAGTGCGCTTGTAATGCCACAACGACCCTATGGTCTTCCGGCATGTAGAATAGATAACCCATCGAGTCCTCTGGGTATCCTATGAAACGTCCTTTTATGGACCTCGCTTCTTGTTTGTCCACCTTAGCCTTTTTGACATAAGTGGACATCCCAGATCCTTATGTGATTAAGGCTTGGTTTCTTACCCTTCCACATCTCATGCGGAGTGATAGGAGCAGATTTGGAAGGACATCTATTTAGGATATAGGCGGTTAGTAAGGCATACCCCACGGGTAAATAGGTAAATCGGTGTAATTTAACATGGAGCGAACCATGTCCAACAAAGTCCGATTTCTCCTTTTTGAAACACCATTTAACCGTGGGGTTCTGGGCGTGAATTGTGAAACTATTCCATGTTCCTTAAGGAACTCATCAAACTCGGTGCTCATATATTCGCCACCTCGGTCCGACCGAAGTGCTTTGATATGACATCCGGTTTGTTTTTCAACTAGGGCCTTAAATTCTTTGAATTTAGCAAAGGCTTGATTTATGTTTCATTAAGTACACAATCCCATACCTAGTATGATCATCTGTGAACGTTATGAAATATTGATATCCGTCTCGGGCTACTTCTAAAGCACCACAAACATCGGTATGCACCAATCCAAGTTTATCGGCAACCCTTTCAAAAGTCCCTGTGAAGGGGAACTTAGTCATTTTGCCTCTAAGGCAAGATTCACAAGTTGGATAGGGTTCTACACCCAATGGACTTAAAAGTCCATCTTTCTCCATTTTCTGAACCTTGGTCTGACCAACATGACCAAGTCTAAGGTGCCATTTAAGAGCTTGATTAGTATCTTGCTTACCACGTTTCCTAGTTATAGTGTTCACTGCTGTTTTATTTTGCATGTTCAGATGATATAAACCATTCAACAATGTAGCTGTTCCAACCAATTTATTTCGAAAATAAATTTTACAACTGCTATTGCCAATGAAGAAACAAAATTCTTTCCGGTCCAAGACTGGAATGGATACAATGTTTTTATGCCCCTTGGGCAAAACAAGTACTTCATCTAATGTCAAAATAAAACCAGATTCTAAACCCAGAAGGATTGATCCAATATCGGTTGCCTCGACACTTTGTCCGCTTCCAACAGTGATCATTATTTCCCCAGCTTCAAGTTTTCTACTTCGTTCCAGATCCTAATTCATAGTACAAATGTGAGAAGTGGCACCTGAATCCAGAATCCATGAAGCAGAATATACAGTAGCGGAACAATTAGTTTCAAAAACAAAAGTTCCGTACTGATGCGCCATTAATCTTGGGACAAGTCCTTCGGATGTGACTCACCGCATTCAAGGCATTTGTCCGTAGGTTTTGGACCGCCTACCTTTTGAACCTTTCGGGCCTTGCCCTTTCCTTTTGCACCCCTTTCTTGGGTTTGTCTTGCTCGTAGGTCTTTTTCTTCTTGTTCTTGGACCTCTTAGGCCCGGAAGAAATCACAAGAGCGGACCTCTCTCGGTTTAGTCTTCATGTTAGGCGTGCCGTCACCGGTTTATTCATTAGCCCGGCTAATGTGCATGTAATTTCATTACGGTTGAAATTCATTACAAGCTGCGTGAAAGAGTCGGGTAGAGATTGAAGGATGAGATCAATTTGAAGGGATAAATCCATATTAAAGTTGAGCACCTCGAGCCTCTCAATCATAGAGATCATCTTAAGGACGTGGTCTCCCACTTTCTCCCCTTCTTTCATCCTAGCAACCTTGAACAACCGCTTTGATATCTCATATCTAGCGATCTCACCGTGCTCTCCATAAAGTTCGGTCAAGTGTGCGAGAATCGCCTGCGTAAGTCATTTTCTCGTGCGCTCTCTGCGACTCATTAGTCATTGAGCCCATCATAAAACCACGAACTAGCACATCATCCTTGACCCATTTTTCATGGACGTCAATGTCTTCTGATTACCCCTAGTCGGATTGGAGTCGGTGGAATGTCGCCTCAAGCGTATCCCGAACTCCATCGAGTACAATCATCGATTCGCAACGATCAACAAAGTTAGGGCGATTAGGAGATTCTTTTCAAGTAGTATTGCAAGTGGGTTTTTAGCCATTTTAGAGAGATTCAATTTCGTTTTACGCAAAGATTTAGACAAGATTAAATTAGTGACTTGTTTAATTATGACCGTTTATAGATCTTAAGTGCTTGTATATTTCTTGTCGCTGCTACCACTAATTTTATCTGATTTATACACTACCATGTTATAATCAAATCATGGTTAGATCGACTTCTTAGTGGTGATCAAGTTCTTTACAAATTTTAACGAGACGCAACCTATCGGGTTTCTTGCCAATTAATTTACGTAAAGTGGTGTCTAACACCAACCCGTCGACGGATCATTTGATCTTCTTTTACCCCTAGTCTTCATGCCCTCAACCTATCGGGTTTCTTGGCGATCCAGACTATCTAAGTTGTTGACCATCAACGTCTATCGGTTTGACTATTGAATCTCACCGGCAACCTATCGGGTTTCTAGGGCGAAATTTATCACCAAGAAGGCATCTAATGCACTCAAGAATTTTTCAACCTCTACCAAATGTACTACCCCGATAACTCGGAAGCATAGCACACCGGCTCGGGTATCAATTTTCTACGAGTTTGATGGAGGGTAGGAAAACTCGTAACCTTTTTCAAACTTAGTACATTGTTTGTAGTGGGAGAATTTCGCGATTAATGTTACACTTTGCACATTAATTCAATTATACCTATGTTGCTACCCAAAATATTATCAGGAGATAGATATTCTTTGGAATGGATGGGATAGCAAACAAATGCAAGAGCACTTAGTGAGAAAGATAAATAACACAAGATTTGCGGGGTTGTTAGTCCGGGCTTGAATGCTCTCGCGAGATATTATTAATACCGATATTCGGGATACAAGTACTAATGTAAGAATACAATTACAATGAGTGTAAAGTTTCTTGTTATCTTAGCTAGTGAGCGTGTAGATTGCGGAAGAACCAGATTTGATGCTCTGTGAGTTCTTGTAACAAAGGTGATGAGCAGTCGCGGCGGTGAGAGATCGACCGCCTCTCACGGCAGTATATAGGCTGGATGTTTGGGCTTGGGCTTGTGAATCCCTTGGAATCTGTCTAGTGGAGACTTGCTTTGCCACGCGATCGTCTTACGGACGAGAGATTTGGAGAGAAGTCTGAGATGGATTAGGTGAGATAGCCGGGAGCTTGATGATATGTGTGTGTTCTTCAAGATTTAGTGGATGTATCGGAATGTGAGAGAATGAGCTCGGCGTAGGTCGAGAATGAATTGAGCGAGAGCAAGGCGAGAACCTTTTTCCGGTAGGAGGAGGTTCTCTATTTATAGGGCTTGGATACGCGGGCGATCGCCTTTCTTGCAATATAATAATCGGGCGATCGTCTTTTAGCACATGGGCTGTCCTCGAGTCTGCGGGAGTTGTTGGCGATCAACTACTCGGTCGATGGGAGCTTACACGCGTCTGAGTTAGTCACATGCGGCCCTGCCGGCAACTTTCGGCGCCTGGCCGGTAGGTGGGGTAGGTGACGAGCTTTAGTCAAAGATCTTGTCGGTTAGCAAAGATCTTGTCGGCGCCTTTTACGGATGCACGTGGGTGCTTTTACGAGATCCAGTCCTTGGACGGTTTAGACAGGCGATCATCTCTGCTCGGGCGCAGTCGATTGCCCTTAGCCGGTTAGTAGAGCGGATCGCCCGGTACGAAGGGCGATCGCCACGGGAGTCGATCGCTAGGTGCACGATGGTGGTTTGATATCTTCAACTTGGCGAGCTAGTCGGGGTTTGACCGGAGTTGACTTGGTCGCTCGGCCTTATAGTCGATCGCTGTCGGGATGAATAAATCGTGACACAACAATTGCCCCGGCTCGCTCATACGTTGGAAACGTGGGGTGAGGTGGCTTTCTTAGCGATCGCTGAATTTTTAACGGCGACTAAGTGTTTTATTGAGCGCGATCGTCTTTGAGCCGATATGCTCTGGATTCGGACGACTGGTTGGCGCAGGCTAATCAGGAAAATGCAACGGGCGTTGAAAAGTCTCTCGCACGTGTCGGGCTCTATTGGAGGACGCCAACGGTCATTAATGACTCCTCGACGCGCGTCCTCGAAAAGACGCGTCGCGGGTCTCGAGGAGTCAGGAGTGCGCCGTTTGAGATCCGACCCCTGAGGTTTTCCTTTATTGCAATCGGGTCCCTGCTTTCTCCTATAAAAGGGGCGCGGGGCTGCGATCTTACTCACGCGTACGCATTGGAGAAAGAAGGTCCTGCTGCCGAATTTTTGAAGATCTAAGCGCCGATCGTCGATCGATTTCACTTTAGGGTAAGAAAAACCTTTTCTTCTTTTCTAACTCGAAAATGGCGGAACCTCATCGTCGTTTGGAGCGGGAACCCGATTACGCCGGGACATCGGTGCCAGGAGAAACTTCTTCCGTCTTCCACACAGAGCGGTGAAGCCATTCGAGCGGAATCGACCAGTGAAGTTGAGGCTTTGTTCAATGAGGCCGATGTTGCTAGGGAGTCGGCCGGCGAGGAGAGACGATCGCGAGATCGAGAGAGATCCGCGATCGGGGCTTCTTGGAGCAACATAGTGATTTTGGACGGGCTATAGGGCCTTTCTTTGAAATAATGGATAGATTGGCGGTCTACTCGCGATTCGATTTGAGGATATTCGGTCGCTTATCCTATGTGCTCCCCAAGCGGTCGCGATATCGTGCAGCGCGGCCGTCGTTGTGGTCGCTCGGCCAAATACGAGCTCGGCGTCGGGAGAGATCGGCCGTCTGGAGGACAAGATTCCATGTTCCTTGAGATGTGGACATGTTCGCGCCGCGGAGAATGAACGAGCCGACCCGACCTCCGATGGGTATGGTCGCAGTGAGTGAGGCCGTTATGGAGGCCGGCTGCGCTTCCCTCTGTCCTGCGGTCTCCCATCTGGCCGCTTGGAATGTGGCGCCACTTGGTGGCCGAACGCACGGCTCCAAATCATATGCACTTTCACCCTATTCGGCGGTCACCGCTGTCCGCCTCCGTCGCCGTTGGAGATGAATCATCTGTTTAAGCGACGGCTCATAGAGGTTGGTCGGCGGTTACCACATCCAGCCGATCTGGCGGGTGATTCATGGAGTTCGAATAAGATACGGGCGATCGACGAAGTGGTTACAGGTCGGCGGCAAGTGGAGAGCTTGGCGGCGACAACCCCACAGCGGCCCGAGATCCCCAGAATTTCGGAGAGAAATCCGTAAGGGTTTAGACTCTCCCTTCGCTTGGATGCGTGTTGGGTGATCTAATTTGATTTACTGTTTTGCGAGGCTTTCATATCCGTGATCGAGGAGGCGCCTTTCGACTTCCTCGTTGTTTGGGAGCGAATTAGGAGCTTGTCGGACGGCGACCTAGACGCCACTCGGATCAACAAGGAGAGTCGGCTGGTTGTCGGCTCGACTATTCCGCTTCCCGAGACATCTCGCGGTGCAGGTATGACTTTATGCGACCTTCAATTTCTAAGCGATCGCCTTATTTGAAGATAGTGTCGGCCAGTTAGTCGATCGTCTTTAGCTGCAGAGGTTCGTTTCCCTCGCTTTTGGAGCCTCGTGGAGATCGCTATGTCGAACCCAGAGTCTAGGCCGTCTCAAGGCGAAGAGGTCGACTCGGGTTCCACCGTCGCATTGCTATAGTCCGGAGGCGGAGCCTCGTGCGGGCCGGAGCCTCGCGTAGAGCGGAGTCGAGGTTGAGGAGGAAATTCGGAGGAGGGGCTTGGGCGAATCGCAAGAGGCCGAGGCCGCAGAAACCGTTTCTGCCCGGGCGATGAAGTGCCGATCGCCGCGCCTCCGATCACCATCGTTGCTCGGAGCGCGAGCCGCCCTCTGCGGCTTTTCTGCGGCGACGGCGGTGCGGATGCGGAAACTCCTCGAGAAACCGTTTTGGTCGGGATCAGAAAGTGAGAGGTAGATAGCATTTACGTGTTGACAATTACATCTGCGTAGGAGTTGTATTAACCTTGGTGTTTTGGTGCGAGATCCGTCGCGCGAGACCGTCTTGTCCACCGATGGTCGTGGATTTCTGGCGAGTCGATCCCTCGCCATTCTGCGACATTCCTCCCTATGTGAGCAAGTACATACGCCTTGCCGAAGGCGTGGACAAGCGATCTGGATGCGATCGCCTACTGCGATTGTCGAGTTCGATGGATCTTGTTGTCGCCCTTTCTCTTGACGGCGACCATGGCCGTCCAGTGCTCGGGGAGTTTGAGGCGGCCCTCCACTATTCGCCTTGGGAGGATCTTGAGGCGGCTCGGAAAGAGAACGCCGAGTTCTTGACAAGATCGCGGCGATGGAGAAGGACTCCTTGGAGGCGGCCAAGCGGGCGAGCCATGAGCTTGAGTGGAGAAGGAGGCGAGAAATTCGAATGGCGGTCGGCGGTTTCGGGACCGGATGCTGAGTGCCGTCAGCGAGGAATGTTCTTGAGGAGGCCGATCGCGAAGGTGACGATCGCTCGGGCGATGAGCGAGGCGGAGGCGAAAGAGAAGGTTCTGCGAGGAGGCCGAGCTCCGGGGATCGCAACGGGCGATGGCCGAGAGGAGAGGTCGAGGCGACCAAGGCCGATCCCTTCCAAAACTTGGAGTATGTCGGCGAGTTCGCCTATTACTTAGCGTTCGCCGACTCGATCCGAGCGGCTAAGAAGGAGGCTTGGAGGTCGGTCCTCTTGCCGAGAAGTTCAAGTCATATGCATTGGAGCATCCTCTCAATTCGGCTTTCTCCTTGCCGATCTTGGACTGGCGGACATCGGTGTGGATTTGGTAGTATCCGTCTCAGACAGTCTTGCTCATCCCGATGCTCCGGAAGATGAGGGAACCGCGCCGAATGCCGATGGCGAAGGCCGGCAGGGGCCTGAGGCGCTTCCTTTGATGTTTTTAGCTTACTTTCTTTGTAGTTTGTAGCTTTCTTTCTTTGTAGTACTTAGGCCTTCGGGCGATCATGTACTCTATTTTTTCAAGTAATGAAATGAGCATTTGTCTTTCTGACTTATCTCTTGAATGAATGGTTATTTTTAAGTCTTTGTTTGACTTTGTACAAATGTGTGAGGAGAGATCGTTGCGAGGGTAGTTCCAAATGAATTGATAAACTCATAAGACAACTTTTAAAAAAAAGTTAGATCCATGCACTACATCTGAAAAAATGACGATCTCCGTATGTGGTTGAATAGCGACGATCGTCGTGTAGGTAGTCCGCACTCTTCTTGCCCCTTGTTTTTATTCACTTAGTGGAAGTAAGGGGATGAAAATAATTCCTTGAGCGAGCGGTCTTCAAGTTTGTCGAATCCTCGGGGACGGTCGTCCGTCTTGAGGAACCGTGCACGATCGCGGAGTTCGATGGACCGACTCCTTGATCATGTCTTGATGCGCGAAGACATTGAGTGTCTCGTGACTCACTTTATTATGAGGGTCCTCCGTTAGGCTGCGCCTCGCCTCGTATTTAAACGAAGGGCGTGCGGTCTCGGTCTAGAGGAGTCCTTGCGCGGCGGCGTCGGATGAATCAACTCCGCGCCGCGGCTTGTTAGCTTCTGCTTCCACCTCGGCTAGCCATGGAGATGGCCGACCTCGGCGGTGTGCGTTGAGGCGGGGTTGTGGCACGTCGCATTGTCGGTTCACCATGTTAGATGATGAACCTTTGAGGGCGGCGATCGTGTCCAGCGATTTATTTTGGAGGGCCCTCGGACTACGCCGACCTCGTATTTAAACGAAGGGCGGGCGATCTTGGCCTAAAGGGACCTTGCATGGCCTAAGCATTCGGTTCCATCGACCACTGGGACCATGGTGCACTCTTTCACCTTGGATCGTCATGTAGATGTCGATCTTCGACGGTGTACGTTGTGCGGGGGAGGCGATCTCGTGCCTTAGTCCATCATGTTATATGGTGAAGCGTAGATGGCGATCGAGTCCTCCGGTTTCTTGAATAAGGAGGAGATCGGGATGAATTCCGTGGTCTCCTTCTCTTGATTGAAGCATATAGAGACGGTCGCGAGGTTGATCCAGGGTCGGCTCGTATGAGCTTCCCGGCTGTTTTGCGCTCGACTCGGACGATCGTCTATAGAGATAGGCGGGGGCTTGGCTAAACCAATAAGTCATCCAACTTGCCCTCCTCGAGCAGTCTCAGAGCCGCTTGAGGAGGTCGCGGCAATTGTTGGTCTTTGTGGCCGGACTCTTGTGGTAGGCGCAATATTGATTGTTGTCCAAGTGACCGTGGTCCCTTATCGCCTTTGGCTTTTTGAGCTCTTCGTGCCCCTTGATGGCATAGAAAATATGTGCGGTGTTACGTTGAACGTATGGAGGAGATGGGCTTCCATGTCCTCGAAAGCCTTGAGATCTCCGGGTGTCTTGGCGATCGCCTTCTTTGCTTTAGCGATCGCTATTTTACGGGCAAGAGGTGGCGTTTCCTCGTCTAAGCGGAGGGTGAGTAGCCTTTGCTGGCCAGGAAGTTGGCGGCTTTAGCGCGGAAGATCGTGTAAGTTGGGGGAATATCCTTGGAGAGATGTCGAACATGGGAGAGTGACCGTGGAATCCCCCATGACCGAGTAGAGAGCGAGCTCATCCGAAGGGTTCGCGGTGAGGATGATTTCGTCTACCGGTCGATGTAATCTGCGTCGATTTCGTCCTTCCCCGCTTGATTTTTATCATGCGGCAGGGGCCTTACAGTCTGGCGACCTTCTTTGGCGAAGTATGACGTGAAGTCATCCGCCATTTCTTAAAAGAGGTGACCGATCGTGGTGGTAATGAGACGTACCACTTATGGGCGGCTCGCCCAATGTCGGCGGGAAGATCCGGCACTTGGTTGCATCGGATGCCCCACACCCAGTCATGTAAATTCGGAATTTACTCGGGTGGGTTAGGTCCGATCTCCCCTTATACGAGAGGTGTTTTAGGAGGAGCGATCGTTGGTTGTATGGGGGCAAGCTCGATGTGGACCGCGAGTGGCTCGGTCGGCCGGCGATCTTCTTCTTGGTGCTTGCCCAGCGTCGAAGTGCTCTCATCTCGTCGAGCCGCGTTGCATGGCGGCCATCGCCGTGCTTTGTGTTAGCGGCTCGCGATCGGAGCGAGGCCGAGGCGATTGAGTCCGAGTCCACAGCGATCGGGGCGGGAGTCGATGGCCGACATGTGTTCGGCCGTGAGGTGAGTAGGCCGAACTCCGGGGGACGGATTCGGATTCCGTTTTCAAGGTTGGAAAGCAGTGCCCGATCGCCGGGATGGGTCGCGTCCCAAGCGATCGAATATGGATCCGTCCGGTCGGCGAGAGCCTTTCCTCGCGCATTGGGGCTTTCGACGATCGCTCGTTCGTGAGCGTTGAATTTCCGTTTTCCCATGCGGCGGATGATCGAGGAGTTATCGCGGGCGGCGTGCATGCTCTCGTCGCTCCTCCCGGGATGGCCATAGCCTCCTCGATCTGTTCCTTGGTTTGGAACCGATCGAGTGAGAGGTTGGGGCCATCTCTCGGATTAGGGATCGAGAGTCTAGCATTCTGCGGCTTCCCCACAGTCAGGGGTTCGGACTGAGCCGGGAAATGGTGTCCGGCGGTTCGGAGAACAGCTTTCTTCGATGGACCGGCGGATGTCATGATTCTGAAGGTTTTCTTTGAAGCGCAGTGAGTGTCACTTCAAGTATATGCCCCGAGAACAGTGAGTGTTCTTCGGGACGGTAGAAATAAAAGTATGAGGGTTAGATCCCCTTCCTCTAGCGCCAATTGTTGCTACCCAAAATATTATCCGGAGATAGATATTCTTTGGAATGGATGGGATAGCAAACAAATGCAAGAGCACTTCCGTGAGAAAGATAAATAACACAAGATTTGCCGGGGTTGTTAGTCCCGGGCTTGAATGCTCTCGCGAGATATTATTAATACCGATATTCGGGGATACAAGTACTAATGTAAGAATAAAATTACAATGAGTGTAAAGTTTCTTGTTATCTTAGCTAGTGAGCGTGTAGATTGCCGGAAGAACCAGATTTGATGCTCTGTGAGTTCTTGTAACAAAGGTGATGAACAGTCGCGGCGGTGAGAGATCGACCGCCTCTCACGGCGAGTATATAGTGGATGTTTGGGCTTGGGCTTGTGAATCCCTTGGAATCTGTCTAGTGGAGACTTGCGCCTGCGATCGTCTTACGGACGAGAGATTTGGAGAGAGAAGTCACGAGATGGATTAGGTGAGATAGCGGGAGCTTGATGATATGTGTGTGTTCTTCGGTATTTCGTGGATGTATCGGAATGTGAGAGAATGAGCTCGGCGTAGGTCGAATGAATTGAGCGAGAAGCAAGAACCGAGAACCTTTTTCCGGTAGGAGGAGGTTCTCTATTTATAGGGCTTGATACGCGGGCGATCGCCTTTCTTGCAATATAATAATCGGGCGATCGTCTTTTAGCACATGGGCTGTCCTCGAGTCTGCAGGAGTTGTTGGCGATCAACTACTCGGTCGATGGGAGCTTACACGCGTCTGAGTTAGTCACATGCGGCCCTGCGGCAACTTTCGGCGCCAAGCCGGTAGGTGGGGTAGGTGACAGGCTTTAGTCAAAGATCTTGTCGATTAGCAAAGATCTTGTCGGCGCCTTTTACGGATGCACGTGGGTGCTTTTCGAGATCCAGTCCTTGACGGTTTAGACAGGCGATCATCTCGCGCTCGGGCGCAGTCGATTGCCCTTAGCGGTTAGTAGAGCAGATCGCCCGGTGCCAAAGGCGATCGCCCTGGGAGTCGATCGCTAGGTGCCTGATGGTGGTTTGATATCTTCGACTTGGCGAGCTAGTCAGGGTTTGACTGGAGTTGACTTGGTCGCTCGGCCTTATAGTCGATCGCCTGTCGGGATGAATAAATCGTGACACAACACACGCGTTTGTATGTTTGTCAATCATTCAAAATGAAAAACAGAAAATAGTAACCTAGTTACTACCAACATATAGCTCATGGACCTAATTCCTAAGTACTGGGCCAAGCGAATGACCCAATAAATAAAAAAATACAGTCTTCGATTCTTCGTCTTCTCGGTCGGTTGTCATCGGTCTTCGTCATACCCAAAATAATACTTACATCATTGAAAAAATGCATCCTATACAAATTTTCTAGTAAAAATAAATAGGCTCAAAACGGCCTTTACAACCCAATCGAATCGAACAAATCAAAAACTAAGTCCACGAGCTATATCACCATCACATAAGGATTCCATACAACATGTAATGGCAACGAAATTAAACAATTAATTTTAATATAAATTAATCTATTCAATTTCTACTATATTAATCCAATTAATATAAAGTGGCATTAAAATTAAATAATCAATTAATATATTAATCCAATCAATATAAAATTAATCTATTCAATTATAATGATATTAATCAAATTAATACTAATAATCATCATTTTAATTCGTTCGAAGTAATCCGGCCAAAAATAATATTCTCGTTTAATTTATTTCCCTTAACTCAAAATATTCCAAATATTAATTTAGTCAAAATAAAATCCAATTTAAATTTTGGGAAATAATTAAAAACGAAATATAAACTTAAAACGGAGTCCCGGACAATCCGATTTAGGCCCAGCCCGCGGCCCGATTCAAAATCGGGCCAAAAACCCGAGGGCTGCCTGGCCGAGCCACTGCTCGGCAGACTGGCCGATCATGCTCGGCCCCCTGGCCGAGCACTCTCAGATCCTGGCCGAGTCATGGCCGAGCACGCTCGGCAGCCTGGGCAGGCAGCCCAGGCAGTGCTGCCGGCACCACTGCCAGCAGCCCCGTTTCTTCGTTTTTCGGCCCGTTTCCAAAAACGTGATGCTACAACGAACAATTTAAAATCTAAAATTATTCCAAATATGATTCTAAATCATAATCATCATTCAAAAGCATTCAAAATGCACAAATAATCGTATATACGATATCATTGACCTCGCTCCGATACCACTGTTGGGATTCCGAAAATAAAACGAAATATGCAGCGGAAATAAAAACGAATCCCAAACAGGATCGATCAAGTAACGTATATACGAAAAATAAATACGAAGATAAAGATTCATACCCTTGAAGCCTTTGAAATAAATCTTCGTAAAGTGTAGCCGATGATCACGATCCCGTCCCGAACACGAAATCCCTTCGTTCCAAGCACCGAAAGTTCGAAGCCTCTACTTCACACGCGTCGGAAGTTGCCCGGAAAAATTTCAACGAGACTCCGTTCTCCAAGAACACGGCTAGGGAACTCGTAGGAATTTTTTCTCTCAATTTTTTCTTAACTTTTATAACACCTCTAAGATGAAAATTATAGAAAAGAAAAAATTTTCTCCTCCCTCACTCAAAGCTCACGTCCAGCAGCTCCAATGAATGAGTATGTGTATGTGTGTTTTTTTTTTCAAGACTCATCATACACCATATGAGTTGGTTTTTATAAAGATATAAAACAACTCATTTATGTAATTATAAATTGAGAAAGAATCTCAACTTAACAATTATTCATGACAAGACAACACAAAACACATGCATGGTGATCATGCCATGTGAGAGGAGTGGGTGGCCACAAGGAATTTTCCTAGAAAGCAGCCGAGCCACTCGGCTCGTGTATCTTGGACGTTAAATCAAACGACTCAGTTAAATACACTCCTTTTAATCATCAATGTATTTATATTAATTAATTAATCTAATTAATTAATTATATCAAATACAAATATATATTTCTCTAAGAAATATAATTTATGAATTAAATTAATTACCCGGTAACTTAATTTAAATTCATAAGACCGATATTTGATTTATCGATAAATCATAATTAAATATCGATATCTAATATTAATAGAGAGATAATAAATTCACATTTATCCGTCAACGCTCACGATGCGCGACTCGTAGGTCCGTCTCAGCCGGGCATTGGGAGGAACCAATGAGTGCGGGCAGCACTTAGCCAGCCTAGCGGGCCGCACTGTAAACCCCGACTGAGAACGAATGAAGGGATCATTCCAGAACCATTATGTCGTGAATACTATATACGTATAGACCCTTCATCAGATGTCCCGGTCAAGTCTTCGGGTCACGGTAAAGTCAAACCCTACTGTTGACTAAACTCTATACATGTGTTAATGCAAATCAAGACCGACTGATTAATAGTGTATCTAATACGACTATATCAGAATGCTTTGGCCAAAGACTTATGATCTTATTTGCCATTAACCGTATAGGACATTCGCCTGCTCACTAACAGGAGATAGAATCCTTTCTTGGCGTACAGTAAAGACTGCTACCTGCCCGTATAGTCCGCACTTCGAGGTCGACTCAGCAATTAAGCAAATGAGTCTAACTACTCTAATGACAAACTAAACGTCACAGGCACATCTTCTACTGAACCCTCAAGTCAAAGGTCCACGTATACTATCACAACCTTTCGATTCGTCATCGACTCTCCGAGAGTGAATACCGTGTGACTGAATCGAGTATGAGTCGTGTTCGAGTATACTGGCTCCACCAATATACTTATAACTATGCTATCAAGACGTGCACCCGTCCAGCATCGATTATACAAGTCATATTAAAACTTAATGCCCATTTTAAGTTTATTGACTTGCGAACAATTTACGTAAATAAACTTTAAACACTTCCAGTACATTTTCTCTTATCCCATAACGAGAATGGAATGTTCGATTTATTTACATGGACTTCACTTCAATGTTTACCAAGTCAAGAATGCAATTGAAATACAATAAACAGTGAATGAATCGTATTGCCTTTTTATTAATTATTCCATAATTACAAGTATAATGCCCTTACTCTCTCATCCCCTGAGTGGCATTCGAGGGCATATTCCTAACAATTGAAATGGACTATGGGCTCAACGGATCTATTTCCAACGGATCTATTCAGAGGCCATATATACCCCAGAGTTTGAGGATTAGTTCAATCCAAGATATATAAGCTTACAAGCAATACACGAACGATCTATCGACTGAATATTCATTAACATCAGATCAAGCTTACAAGAGCAAAGTATATTTCTTCCAGTACCATTCATATCTGAAAAGAAGAAATATACTCAGTCAATCAAGAACATCCATCATCAGCTCAAGATCTTCATAGTCAAGCTGCTGTTCTTACCTGGTTACTTTACCTTTTATCTTCGAGTAAAAACCTAGTTCTGTGTGAACTAAATAAGTTATTCCGACCTGTGTGAGACGAATAAGACAAAGCTTTAGAACTGTGTGTGAAGAAGCAAGTCAAAGAGTTAGCTTTGACTAATCTGTGTGAACGGTTGAAAGCGACGGTATTTGTATCAATCTATGTGAACGATACAAGGATAGGTTTGATTATAGACACGTAGTTGTGTACGCAGTGTTTAAAATAAACATTTTCACTCCTGTGTGGAGGACCAGTTGACGTAGAGGGGTTTACCTCGAACCACTTTAAACAGCGTGTTATTTACCTTCTGCACTTACTGTTTTCATTACTGTGATTATTTTACAAGTATACACTGCATACCCTGTACGCACCAAGCAAACAGTAGAAAACCTAGTTGCTGTATTTACAGCAACTTACTGTTTCAAGACTTCCGCTACGCACTCCTATTTGAAAATCGTACAACTTGTTACTTAAACACTTTCCAAGCTGTATTTTGTATACTTAGTGGCCATCACAACAACTTCAAGCAATCAAGATATTGATCATATATTGTTATACAATATATCGTTGTTGTAATTGTGCTTATATTGATAAGTGTTTGAGTGTTATACACGAAAACATACACGAGAGGAAAAAGAAAGGATAAGATTAGATTCGGTGTTATTAGGATCAATGATCCTGCATTATTAGAATCACAATCTATATCCACGTGAGATTTGTCTAGTACCCATAGAAAGCTAGATAGGTTGATTCCTTGTCCGATAGAAAAAGAAAACGGTTTAACTTGGACCGACAAAAAGATAAGTGTGTGAACGGTTTATCTCGGACCGATAGAAGATGAGAATTGTAACGGTAATCCCTCGACCGATATAAGTGCAGATGTTGATCTTTAGCCTATAGAAAAAGGTAAGAAGAGAGGATGTAGGCACGATTGGCCGAACCTCTATAAATCCTGGGTCGATTTATTTTCCGCACCTTTAAATATGCTTCCGCACAATAGTGCGTATACCGAATATTGCTCCAACAATTGGTATCGGAGTGGTACCTCCTAGAAGCGGCTTAACATCCGAGGAGAAGACGATCCAGATGGCGTTTCAATTTGCCCCGGTCAAAGGTCTTGCTCTAAATCGACCACCATTCTTTGACGGATCTAACTTCATGACATGGAAGAAGAAGATGTCAATATTCATTCGAGCTTACGACATCGAATTATGGAAAGTCATATGTCTTGGTCCCAAAATTCGGATGAATTCGAATGGAACTCTCAAGATTTTGAAGAGTATGATGATGCGGATTGGAAAACGACCACTATAATTGCAAAGCCACACAATTATTATATTGTGCATTAAATCGAGAAGAACACAACCTAATATCATCGTGTGATAGTGCCAAAGAAATATGGAAGATGCTAGAAGTCACACACGAAGGCACAAATCAAGTCAAGGAGACGAAGATTAACGTGCTTCTCCACGACTACGAGCTATTCCAAATGAAAGACGATGAATCCATTACAATCATGCTCGACCGATTTTCGGTTATTACGAATGTATTAGCTTGTTATGGAAAACCCCTTTCGATCTTGAAAAAGTAAAGAAGATCCTACGATAACTACCTCGGGAATGGGACGACACGGTGACGACGATTATGGAATCCAAAGATTTGAATATTATTGGTTTTAGTGCCCTCGTTGGTTCACTAATAAATTACGAGATAGTTCTTAAATCTCGAAACCCAAAGTCGAAACCGAAGGAAAGATCAATAGCTTTAAAATCTAAGATGTCTCGCAAAGAAGAAATCTCGATCGATGAAAGTGATGATGAATCGGCATATTATGCCAAGAATATTAATAAGTTTCAAAACTTATTAAACCGGCGAAAGAAGGACATCAAATCGGGTGAATCTAAGAAATTCGACAACAACTGTCGAATCTGTGGTAAACCAGGCCACTTTGCAAAAAATTTCCGGGACGCAAATCCTAAGAAGGAAGTACTCGTTGCAACATGGAGTGATAAAGATGAAGATGATTATTAATCAAAATAATCTCGCTCGCATGGCACGAAGTTCATTCGATGAAAGCGACGTCGAAAGTCAGGTTAGTACATCTCTCACGATGAATTATTTGAAGCATTCGAAGTATTACATACCGATTTTCCAAATGCTTTAAGTGAAATAAAATCCCTCCAATCTAAAAATAAATTATTGGGAACTGAAATTTCCAAAGTTCTTGAAAAAGGGAAAATTATCGAGACCGATTATTCTAAATGCCTTAAAAATGAGAATAATTTAAAGAATGATTTTTTGAAAGTTCAAGACGAACTTAAAGTTTTGACAAAAAAATTTTCATGCGGTAATGATAAATTTTGAACAAATGCTATCGGTTCAAAAATACATTTTGAATAAACAGGGGTTAGGATTCAAACCAAAATTTAATACCGAATCTGTAAATTTGAAAATACCCCGATTGGACATCATATTTCAAATTGTAAAAGCCCATGTCAGATGATTAAAATTAAAAAGATTTGGATTTCTAAAGGAACCACTATTCCGAATATTGTCTATTTTAATGAAAAACGACCGACTTTCGGTTGGATCCCCAAAAATTAATTTTCAACAATTTTCATAAATTGGTATTTTACTCAGGGGGAGTTTATATTTTTAAAGGGAGATATTTTTGTCAGGGGGAGTTTACCCTTTTATGCATTCATCATATTATCATTTTTATTATCGTTATTTACACTTTTTGCTGATAGCAAAAAGGGAGAGAGAATAGTTGAATGGAAGAAATGAATGTGAAGGGAGAAATAAAATCCAATTTAGTCAAATATTAATTTAGTCAAAATAAAATCCAATTTAAATTTTGGGAAATAATTAAAAACGAAATATAAACTTAAAACGGAGTCCCGGACAATCCTATTTAGGCCCGGCCATGCGGCCGATTCAAAATCGGGCCAAAAACCCAGTGCTGGCGAGCCTTGCTTTCGGCGGTGGCCCGATCATGCTCGGCCCCATGGCGAGCACTCTCAGCTCTGGCGAGTCATGGCCGAGCACGCTCGGCGGCTTTGGGCGGCCAGCGATCTTCTGCGACACCACCGCTGCCAGACCGTTTCTTCGTTTTCGGCCGTTTCCAAAAGCGTGATGCTACAACGAACAATTTAAAATCTAAAATTATTCCAAATATGATTCTAAATCATAATCATCATCCAAAAGCATTCAAAATGCACAAATAATCGTATATACGATATCATTGACCTCGCTCGATACCCTTTGTTGGGATTAGAAAATAAAACGAAATCTGCGGAAATAAAAGCGAATCCCAAACAGGATCGATCAAGTAACGTATATACGAAAAATAAATACGAAGATAAAGATTCATACCCTTGAAGCCTTTGAAATAAATCTTCGTAAAGTGTAGCCGATGATCACGATCCGTCCGAACACGAAATCCCTTCGTTCCAAGCACCGAAAGTTCAAGCCTCTACTTCACACGCGTCGGAAGTTGCGGAAAAATTTCAACGAGACTCCGTTCTCCAAGAACACGGCTAGGGAACTCGTAGGAATTTTTTCTCTCAATTTTTCTTAACTTTTATAACACCTCTAAGATGAAAATTATAGAAAAGAAAAAAATTTTCTCCTCCCTCACTCAAAGCTCACGTCCAAGCTCCAATGAATGAGTATGTGTATGTGTGTGTTTAATTCAAGACTCATCATAAAACATATTAGTTGTTTTTTATAAAGATATAAAAAAAATCATTTATTTAATTATAAATTGAGAAAGAATCTCAACTTAACAATTATTCATGACAAGACAACACAAAACACATGCATGGTGATCATGCCATGTGAGAGGAGTGGGTGGCCACAAGGAAGTTTCTAGAAAGCGAGCCGAGCCACTCGGCTCGTGCTGACGTTAAATCAAACGACTCGTTAAATACACTACTTTTAAACATCAATGTATTTATATTAATTAATTAATCTAATTAATTATTTATATCAAATACAAATATATATTTCTCTAAGAAATATAATTTATGAATTAAATTAATTACCCTAACTTAATTTAAATTCATAAGACCGATATTTGATTTATACAATAAATCATAATTAAATATCCAATATCTAATATTAATAGAGAGATAATAAATTCACATTTATCATTCAACGCTCCTGATGCGCGACTCCGTAGTTCCGTCTCAGCCGGCATTGGGAGGAACCAATGAGTGCGGGCATCACTTAGCCACTGGCGGGCGCATCAGTAAACCCCCGAGAGAACGAATGAAGGGATCATTCCGTAACCATTATGTCGTGAATACTATATACGTATAGACCCTTCATCAGATGTCCCGGTCAAGTCTTCGGGTCACGGTAAAGTCAAACCCTACTGTTGACTAAACTCTATACATGTGTTAATGCAAATCAAGACCGATTGATTAATAGTGTATCTAATACGACTATATCAGAATGCTTTGGCCAAAGACTTATGATCTTATTTGCCATTAACCGTATAGGACATTCGCCTGCTCACTAACAGGAGATAGAATCCTTTCTTGGCGTACAGTAAAGACTGCTACCTGCCCGTATAGTCCGCACTTCGAGGTCGACTCAGCAATTAAGCAAATGAGTCTAACTACTCTAATGACAAACTAAACGTCACAGGCACATCTTCTACTGAACCCTCAAGTCAAAGGTCCACGTATACTATCACAACCTTTCGATTCGTCATCGACTCTCCGAGAGTGAATACCGTGTGACTGAATCGAGTATGAGTCGTGTTCGAGTATACTGTGTTGTGCGACGATTTACTCGCCAGAATAGGCGATCGGCGACCTCCCTGAAAAGTCAACCATAGAAGCCAAACTCCGGACGAACACCTAAAGTCCGGCATAATATAGCGATCGTCTTTTGGTAACCAGCGATCGTCTTTTGATACCTGGCGATCGTCTTTGTCTAGCAGTTCGAGGCGATCGTCTCATGCCACGTGGGGATCCGGATCCGTCAAAGTCGTCGAAGACCGAATCTTGGACGATGGCCCACCGCGGATCTTCATAGATACCAACAAAAGGATCATTGACTGACTGTCACCTACCGCACCTACCGACAAGGCCGCCGAAAGGTGCAGTGGACCCTCCTCGGGACAGCGACTCGCGGCGTCCGGCTTCCCATTGGTTCACCCAGCTGGCCTCCAACTGCAACCTCGGACCTCAAGGGAACAGGCCCACGTGACGGGACGATCGGCCGTTTATTTTAATATAGAAAACGGCGATCGCCCGCGATCGCCCGAGGGATCCCAACTACTTAGTCCCCTATAAATAGAGAACTCACAGTTGCGGCCAAAGGGGGATTTCGACCACGAATTAAGTGCAAAAATACACACCAAAGAGAGAACAAAAGGCTCTTTTGGCAAGCACTAACATATTCATAGTGACATTCACACACATTCATCATAAATTCCAAGCAAGAACTCACAGATTCATCCATCTGGTTCTTCCGGCAATCTACGCGCTCTAAAGCCTAGATAACTAGAAGCTTTTACACTCATTGTATTAGATTCTAACATTAATATTTGTACTCGACAGTATATTCATTAATAACATCTCGCGAGAGCATTCAAGCCCGGGACTAACAACCCCGGCAAATCTTGTGTTATCCATTTTCCCACGGAAGTGTTCTCGCATTTTGTTTGTTACTCGATCGTTCCAGCAATACTATCTCCGGATAATATTTTGGGTAACAACAATTGGCGCTAGAAGGAGGGCGGCTGCGTTCCAAACCTTCATTTTTATTCCTACCGTCTCGAAGAACACTCACTGTTCTCCGGACATATACTTGAAGAAACACTCACTGTTCTTCAATAGAAAAACCATCAGAAAATGACATCAGCAACAACCTCCAAGAGGGCCACCCTGAGATCTGCCGGAAATCTTATTCCGGCGAGGACCGAATCCCAGCCCACGGCGGAAGGCGACCATGGCGACGCTAGGCTCTCACTCCCGCCCCCGAGAGACGGTTCTAGCCTCTCACTCGATCAGTTCCAGACATCGGAACAGATCGAGGAGGCTATAGCCATCCTCAGGGAACGGCAGAGGGCCCACGATGCGCCCACCATCACCCCGTCAGCCAACCGCCGGGCAAGCAAACGGAAGCTCAAGGGGATCTATGTTGAGAAATCGACAGAAAGCCCCGAGCCGCTGGAGAAGGCTCTCGTAAGGCGGGACGATTCCGTCTTCACCGCTGGGGAGCGATCCCTCATGGCGGCCGGGGCACTCCGGCCCCAAATGGGAGACATCGATATCCGAATCCTTTACCAGAGTTCGGCGTATCCGACTCCCAAGAGACAGACGGTCAACGAGCCCTGCTCGCCCAAGAAGGGAACCCTGCGGCGGGGAGATCGTCGTTCACCACGGGGCCGAGATCGCACACGATCGCCTTGGTTCACGCTCGAGAGTCAATCGGCGGCGATCGGGCGGCAGCGATAGCCGCCATACAACGCCCGGCTCGACGAGATGAAGGCGCTCATGGAAAATGGGGCGGCGCCGGAGATCGATCATTGGTTCAAGCGAACCACTCACGACTCAGATCGAGCTCGCCCGACCCAACCAACTATCAATCCCCACAAACACCTTTATACGAGGAAATCGGATCCGAAACCCACTTAAGCAAATTCGGATCTACATGACCGGGTGCGGAGCTTCGAGATGCGACGAGATGTCGTATGTTCCCGTTAACTCTAGGCGACCTCGCCCACGGATGGTACACCTCACTACCATCTCGCTCAATCAATTGCTTTGAGAAGCTAGCGAACGACTTGTGTCATACTTCGCCGCCAAAGTCGCTCGCCGGAAGGTCCTCACCGCATGATGAAAATCGGGCGGGGAAGGACGAATCGGATGGGGATTACATCGACCGGGTAGACGAGATAGTCCTCACGGTGAGCCGTCGGCGGCGAGATCGCTCTCAACTCGATTATGAGCGGATTCCACGGGCCCGCCCATGTTCAGCATCTCACGAAAGATATCCCCGACCTATTCGATTTTCCGCAACAAGGCCGCGGGTTCTGGCCGACAGAGGATGCTCTCACTCCGCTTAGAAGAGGGACCATCCGAAGAAGGAAAAGCACCCTCCCATGTCCGAAGAAGGCGGTCGCCAAGCCCAGAAAAGGCGATCGCCAAGCCGCTGGCGAGTTCAAAGCCTTCGAGGATGTAGAGGTCCACCTTCTTCACAACCTCAACTTATCTCGGCCCACATCTTCAACGCGATCAAGGGTCGCGAGTGGCTTTCAAGCCAAAGCCAATAAGGGACCACGGTCACCTAGACCGTAGCAAATTCTGTGCCTATTATAAGAGTCCCGGCCACAACACTAGCGGTGCCGCGATCTCCTCGTGCAACTCGCGATTGTTTGAGGAAGGCAACTGGACAACTTGGTCACCAAGGAACCAAGGACGGAAAGGACCGGAGGGCGCGGCGTCGGCAACACGAGAGAACTCCTCCCAATCCGGTCGCGAAATTGAGCATGAGCCGGAATACTCGATGATTCGGTCCCACCGATCAACTCGCGGCCGGGTCAACATGCTCCAGCGAGAGGTGGAAACCTCGGGGTCTTTCCCGGTTTCCACCATGTCGACAGGAAGCGAAAGGCCGAGGCGAGGGCATTCGCGGGGTCCACGTCGTTGTACCCCGAACCGACCATCTCTAGAGACGCGCTCATCACCTTTTCCAACAAGGACGGGGAAGGAGTGCAATGTCCCAAGGAGGATGCACTAGTGATCTCCGCTTGCATCCTTGGGAAGACGGTCGATCGCGTGTTGGTCGACAATGGGAGTTTTTGCAACATCATATTCAAATCCGCCCTAGACCAACTCGGCAACCCGATCAAATTCATCAAGCCTTTCGACACCGTACTTCAAGGGTTCGGCGACAACACGATCAAGCCTACGGGAGGATCAAGCTCTCCGTCGAGCTAGTATGCTTTTATGATCCCAAGGTTAGGATTACTAGGAACCTAAGCTTTGTAATCACGAGATAGGCCCGGCATCTATAATGGGTTCCTAGGTCGCCCCTTTTAGAAACCTTTGAGGCGGTCGCCTCATCTTTCTTCTTGTATCAAATTCCCCACTGCCGATGGGACGGTCGGTACTGTAAAAGGAGATCAACTAATGGCAAAGAGATGTTTGAGTTACTCCTATGTTGTTAATTCTTTCAATACTTCCCGTACTGTATGTAACATTGAAGCGACCGATGATCAACCCATGGAGATCGACGAGCCTGAGACTTCGTACCAACCCGACTCAGGGGACGCCATCTCTCATCGATCGACGGACGACATCGAGCCAAGGATCGGTTTCGAGCCAAGTCTCGACATCGATCCAAGGACCGAGTCCGGATATCGTACCAAGATACGAGCGATCCTTGACATGCAGGAACCGCGAAACATCAAACAGGTGCAACGCCTCACAGGCTGTCTAGCCGCCCTCAACCGTTTCATATCACGGCTCGGCGATAAAAGCAAGCCTTTCTTCGCGACCATCAAGAACAAGAAGTTCGCATGGACGAAAGAAAGCCAGATAGCATTCGCCAAAATAAAGGAATATCTATCCAACCCCCAGATCCTGGCAAAGCCGATCCCCGGTGAGAAATTATTCCTTTACTTAGCGGCCTCGGAGGTCGCACTGAGTGCCGTTCTGGTGCGAGCAGAGGGGCAAGCCCACTTGCCGATCTACTATGTTAGCCAGGCGCTCCACGACGCCGAGACACGTTACACACCGTTGGAGAAGGTCGCCTATGCCCTTGTCATGAGTGTACGAAAACTGAGAGCTTACTTCTTCGATCACCAGGTGGAGGTCCTAACCACTCTACCTCTAAGACAAGTCACCGCACCAGGACACCAACGGGCGACTCCTCAAGTGGTCGCTGGAGATCGCACAATACGGTATCACTTACGCTCCTCGCACGGCGATCAAAGGCCAAGCTCGCGGACTTCGTGGTGGAATTAACGTTCCCTCACGGTCCACCCAGTCGGCCGACCTGCTGGAAATTATACGTGGATGGCTCGGCGACCAATGCGAGAGCAAAGGTGGATTGTCCTCATTAGCCCAGACGGTCGAGTTTCACAAATGCCGTGCGTTTCGGTTTCGTGCGACCAACAATGAAGCCGAATACGAAGCCCCGGTAGGCGGGCTTGATCTAGCCTCGCCCTAGATGTTCGACGCCTCCATATCTACATGGACTCCCTTTGGTCGTGAACCAAGTCAAGGGGGAATATGAGGCACGCGGCGACGGATGGTCAAATACCAAGAGCCGGTCGCCGAAATGTGCACAAAATTCGAAGAAGTACTAATCGAGCAAGTCCCGAGAGAGCACAACTCCCGTGCCGATGCACATTCCAAACTAGCAACATCTGATGGGGAAGCACACTTCTCCAACATCCAAATCACTAAGTCAGCAAGGCCGGCGATCGACAGGAATTTGGTTACCACGGTCGCCATCGCCGAAGAGAATTGGATGACTCCGTTCATCAAATACTTAAAAGACGGAACGGTCCCTGACGACCGTGTTAAAGCTCGCCAACTCCAGCTTCGTGCGACCAGATATACCCTATTGGACGATCGGCTTTACAAGCGAGCTTTCAGCCTTCCCCTCCTCAAGTGTATTACACCGGAGGAAGGTCGGCTCGTTTTAGCTGAAATCCATGACGGGATTTGTGGGAACCACGCGGCGACGAGCCCTCCTCCATAAGACGACTGAGACAAGGATTTTTCTCGCCATCACTTGGAAAGACGCGATCGCTTATGCCGAGATCTTGTCATAGATGTCGAGATAATGGGCCCCAACATAAAACTATCACCCGACACTCACCTCCATGTATAGCCCTTGGCCATTTGCGCAATGGGGCATCGACCTTATAGGTCCCTTGCCGCGGCTCCAGTGGGGTAAGTTCGCCATCGTTGGGGTCGATTATTTCACCAAATGGGCTGAGGCCGAACCGCTCAACAAGATCGGCCAAGAACAAGTGATCAAGTTTATATGGAAAAACATAATATGCCGATTCGGTTTGCCCTGTGCCATCATCTCCGACAACGGGAAACAGTTCGACGGCTTAGAAGTCATGCAATGCAGTGAAAAGTGGGGAGTCAAAAGGTTATTCTCGGCGCCCTATCACCCTCGGACGAACGGGCAGGTAGAGGCGGTGAATAAGATCCTCAAACACACGATCAAAGCACGACTCGAATCCAGGCAAGGAAGATGGGCGGCGAGCTCCCAGACGTTTATGGTCCTACCGAACGACGACCCGCAATTGGCCGTGAAACCCCGTTCGCCCTTACCTTCAGGCGAAGCGGTGATTCCTTCGGAGATCGCCGTCCTCGGCCATCGAACCGAACAGGAGATGACGACCGACAACGATGTAGCCCGGCGAATCGACCTAGACATGCTTGAAGAAAGACGGTGACCTCGAAATGAAGAACACAATCCACAAAAGGAGAGCCGAGAAGTTCTTCAATTCAAAGGTCGAGAGAGAAGATTTCAAGTGGGCGATCTCGTCCTCAAGAAAATCCAGCCCATACGGGCGTCTTTGGTCCAAATCGGGAAGGACCTTTCGAGTATCCAGATGGTTAACTAAAGGAGCCTACGAATGGAACATCCCGACGGTACTCGGACCAATACCCACGGAACTCCGTGCATACGAAAAAATACTATCGGTGAAAAATTTGTATTCGATTTCAATGATGTACAAGGAATATAATGAGATTTTTGTTATCCCATCTGTTATGGCGATCGCCCCACTGTGCATCGCATATCACCGACGATCGCCGATCACGACGATCCTAGGTAAAATTATTGCGACCATGGTCACGGAGGTCGATGGAACCGACTTCGCCCATGCAAGGTTCCTTTGGGCTAAGATCGTCGCCCTTCGTTTAAATACGAGGTCGACGTGGCGAAGGACCCTCCAAAATAGTCAGTAGGCGCGATCGCACGTTCTCAAGGTACATCATCTAACATGGTGAACCCGAACAATGCGACGTGCCGTTACCCCCGTCTCAACGTACACCGTCGAGGATCGCCATCTTCATGGCGGGCCGAGGTGGAAGCAGAGCTGACAAGCCGCGGACGTGGTGTCGAATAAGCCGACAACACTCCGCGCAAGGACTCCTCCAGACCGAGATCGCCCGCCTTCCGTTTTAACACAAGGCAGGCGTAGCCTAACGGAGGACCCTCACAAAAAGTGAGTCGCAGGGTACTAAATATCCCGCGCACACGAAGACACGATTGGGGAGATCGGTCCATCGAACACCGCAACCACACATGACTCTTCAGAATCGGCGAAATGAAGATAGCTCGCCAGACAGACTAGTCTTTGTTCCCTTACTTACAATAAGTGAACAAAAACAAGGGGGCAGGGATAGGCCGAGCTACTCTCAAATACGATCGAACAAAGAGAAACCATATTCGATCGGCTTCGCTCAAAAACATGCAGGGCGATCGAGATCGTCCGACGAAAATTACAAGTAAGAATTCCAATTCAAAACATGTCAATACTTTCAACACTCAGACAATCGGCCGGACGAACAAAAAAAAAATCGAAAGCAAATATACGCGTACTCGAAAAAATTGCACACAAATAGTCAAAGGCGATCGCATATAATGCATTACGCGGAATGAGAAAAGGAGTATTTTATTCATAAACACAAGCTTCATACATTTCAAGGCCTGAAGGCATTACAACAAAAAAGTACAAGTTCTGAGAGGAAAAACAAAAGCCTCTCAAAGCCCCGCCTTTGGTCTTCGCCGTCGGGTCGCGGATCGGCTTGGGCATCGGCCTGGGGTTGTATGAGTTTGCCGGTATACCAACTCAAGTCAATCCCGAGGTCGACCAAGTCAAGATCGGCGAGAGAATTCTGATGCAGAGGATGCTTGGAGACATAGGATCTGAAGCTTTCCATCGAGAGGACCGGTCTCGACCCTGCCTTTTTAGCAACTCGGACAAGTCGGCATAGGCCAAATAGTAAGCGAACTTCGCCGACGTGCCCGACGTTAAGGAAGGGATCGACCTCGATCGCCTTCACCGCCCTTTCGATCCGCCGCCGACTTCTCGACCTCACTTGATTCGGCCGCCTTGGCAACATTCTCGCCCGGCCTTCTCCGGCTCTCTCTTCGCCGCCTCGGCTCACCACCGAGCCGATCCACCGCAGACCTTGGCCGTCGCCTCCTCTGCGAAGCCTCGAGCTTACGCGAGTCTCCTTCTCATTATTTCATGATCGATAGGCAGCTTCCTTGGAGCGACTCGGCTTCGCTTCAATCGATCCACGCCCCGCTTAGCCCGCTTGGCGGTCTCCTCATACTCTTTCTCCATCGACCGAATCCGGTTCGCATCCACCATATTTAATTTACGGGCGGTCTCGAGCTCGCGATGGAGATGAGCAGTGGAGGGTCGCCCCTCAAAATCCCGAGCAGCTTGGACGGCCATCGTCGCCGTCTGAAGAGCCAGGGCAACGGTCGCCTGCATGGCATCTCCAGATCGCCGACGAGCGATCGCGTCAAGGTCGGTCGTCCAAGCCTTGGGCAGGGAAGTGATTGCCTGGCGAACGTAAGCAGGGACTTCGACAGAACCTTGTGGAGCCTTGCTCGACAGGAAATCCAGCACCATGGGGGCGACGTCCGGGTCGGCGAGGCGAACCCTGCAGCGCAAACCAAGGAAATCAAGGAGTTAGCCCATACCATGCTCGGAATGCCTAACTCAGAAAAATTTTTGACCCACTCTTACCTGTTGACCAGCTCGGGGTCGCGTCCGAAAAAAGGCTTGCCCCGGGGTGTCTCCGCATCGGCGATCGCCATCTTCTTCGCCGAGCTGCCAGATGACCGGGGTCCGGTGACCGAGGGCTTGGCGCCAGATCGCTCCATCATCGGGATGGCGGAGATAGGAGCCGCAGCGACCGGAGGCTCAAGAATCGATACGTCCGCCTCAGAGATCGACGGGGACTCCGACCTCCGCCTCTTGCGGCGTTTGAGCTGTTCCTCCCCCTCGACCACCGGCTTGGCGACCGGCGCCTCAGCGGGTCTCGTCACCGGGGCAGGTTGTGACGTCGTCGCAGGAACGCGACTACCGCTTGCCCAAATTAAGGCGACCAAGAACTCCCAAGTCCGACATAGCTATCTCTGGCGGAGGTTCGGCGATTCGTGGAAAGTAAGCCTCTGTCAAAGAAAAGGTGCAAACAAGTTAGATAAAATAAAACAACATCTTGGAGACGATCGTCAAAGAAAGGAAACACCATTTAACCTCATACCTTGAACTTTCAAGTGACGAGGGTAGCAAAACAAACGAGCCCCCAACCGATGAGCTTCAGTACCAAGCGATCGAACGTTAATAAAGGAGTTCGGCAACGCACGAATACGCTCCCAAACGATCAAGAAATCAAACGGGAGGTCGCCGGTCGCCGGTACGAGAGGTCTGCAAAAGAAAATAAAATTAGATCACCAAGACAAGCTCAATCAAAGGGAGAGTTTAAATCCTTACTCGGATTCCTCTCCTAGGAAAATAGTGGGAATCTCCAACTCTTCATTCACCCTTCACTCAACGCCGATCGCCATGCCCATGACCCAACACCATTTTGCTGTGTCGCCTGGTCTTATTCGGCACGCCAAGAACCACTCTCCCGAGTCGGCCTGGATATGATAACCGCCGATCGTCCCTTTCTGTGACCTAATTTAAGCAGATAATTCATCTCCAGTAGCGCTAAGGTGACGAAATAACCGGTGACCGCCGAACAAGGTCAACGTGCGAGATGATCTGCGGCAAGCATTCGGCGTCGATTGAAGAGGCGCCAAATTCCAGCGATCGGCAAATAGGAGACGGCGAGTGGCAACGGAATCGCACCCGCCTCCATAATCATCTCGTTGACGGCGACCATATCCTGGGGCGGTTGGTCGGCGCGCTCATTCTCCAAAGGCACGTGAAGGGAGACGTCTGAGGGGATGTGATATTTGGCCCTCCAGCGGCTCAGGTCATTCTTGGTCGCCGTACTCCGGATCTGGCCGAGAGTCCACGAAGACGGGACGGCGGCCTGAAAGACCGTCCGATTCACATGTTTGTAAGGGTGAGCGGCGGAGTAGGCCTCGAAATCGAATTCCGGGCAAGGTCCAGCGATCGTTTCCATCATCTGAGCAAAAGCCACATAGGAGGGGCCGAATCTGCTCTCTCTTTCCCAGGCCTCCCGCACCAGATCGTCTTCATCCACCGGCGAACCCCCCTGCTCCGCCGTCCGCGCTACCTCGGCCTCGTTGAAAAGTTTTTCGAGTTCTTCGGGTGCAATCCCCGCTCGAATAGCTTCAGCTGCCGTCTCCATATCCACTCTAACGGGAACCTCCTCCCGTTCAGGCAACGCGGCGGCAGCGGAAGAACTTCCGGTCTCGAAGGTTTTCGATCCTCCCGACATATTGGAAAGTAAAGATAAGGAGAAGGTTAAATTTAATCTTACCTAGAAAAAAGAAGAAGATCGGCGCTCAAAGGCTCCAGAACTTTATGCAGAAATTCGGCTATGGATGCTAAGGGTGCGTAAAAAGTGAAGGAGAAGAAGCCCCCCCCTTTTTATAGATGGGAACGAGGGCCTAAGTGCAAAAAGGAGAAACCTCGGGGACTGAATCGGAACCGTCACGTGGGGACGCATTAAATGCGGCCCTCGAATCCGCATCTGGCGTCTTTTCGAGGGCATGCCGGTACAGTCGACAAACCGTCGGATTCCCCAGCAGCGGCACGACGCGTGTCGGCCGCTTGTGAAAGGCCCGCCTTCTTTTCCCGCTCCCGACGCGAAAGAAGGTCGTCCATATTTGAATTCAGATCGGCCGGTCGTCTAAACATCGGCGATCGCCAACGGTGCCACCTCACCCCGTGTTTTCAACATCAAGGCGAGTGGGGCAATTGTTGTGCGACGATTTACTCGCGAATAGGCGATCGGCGACCTCTGAAAAGTCAACCATAGAAGCCAAACTCCTGACGAACACCTAAAGTCCGGCATAATATAGCGATCGTCTTTTGGTAACCAGCGATCGTCTTTTGATACACAGCGATCGTCTTTGTCTAGCAGTTCGAGGCGATCGTCTCATGCCACGTGGGGATCCAAAGATCCGTCAAAGTCGTCGAAGACCGAATCTTGGACGATGGCCCACCCGCGGATCTTCATAGGATACCAACAAAAGGATCATTGACCCCACTGTCACCTACCGCACCTACCGACAAGGCCGCCGAAAGGTACGAAGTGGACCCTCCTCGGACAGCGACTCGCGACGCGTCCGGCTTCCCATCGTTCACCCGGTGGCCTCCAACTACAACCTCGGACCTCAAGGAACAGGCCCACGTGACGGACGATCGGCCGTTTATTTTAATATAAACGGCGATCGCCGCGATCGCCCGAGGATCCCAACTACTTAGTCCCCTATAAATAGAGAACTCACATTTGCGGCCAAAGGGGGATTTCGACCACGAATTAAGTGCAAAAATACACACCAAAGAGAGAACAAAAGGCTCTTTTGGCAAGCACTAACATATTCATAGTGACATTCACACACATTCATCATAAATTCCAAGCAAGAACTCACAGATTCATCCATCTGGTTCTTCCGGCAATCTACGCGCTCTAAAGCCTAGATAACTAGAAGCTTTTACACTCATTGTATTAGATTCTAACATTAATATTTGTACTCGACAGTATATTCATTAATAACATCTCGCGAGAGCATTCAAGCCCGGGACTAACAACCCCGGCAAATCTTGTGTTATCCATTTTCCCACGGAAGTGTTCTCGCATTTTGTTTGTTACTCGATCGTTCCAGCAATACTATCTCCGGATAATATTTTGGGTAATAACATACTGGCCCCACCAATATACTTATAACTATGCTATCAAGACGTGCACACGTCCTAGCATCAGTTATACAAGTCATATTAAAACTTAATGCCCATTTTAAGTTTATTGACTTGCGAACAATTTACGTAAATAAACTTTAAACACTTCCAGTACATTTTCTCTTATCCCATAACGAGAATGGAATGTTCGATTTATTTACATGGACTTCACTTCAATGTTTACCAAGTCAAGAATGCAATTGAAATACAATAAACAGTGAATGAATCGTATTGCCTTTTTATTAATTATTCCATAATTACAAGTATAATGCCCTTACTCTCTCATCCCCTGAGTGGCATTCGAGGGCATATTCCTAACAATCTCCCACTTGCACTCAATGCCACACATCATGGTATCCAATACCCATGCTCTTCAGATGTCTTTCTAAGACGGCCCGAGATAATGGCTTAGTCGGCCGGGTCGAGACATTGTCTCGAGTCTACTCTTTCCAATGAAACATATCCTTTTTCCACCATCTCTCGAACGATGTGGTACTTTCTCTCTATATGCTTGGTGTTGTGGTGAGCCCTCGGCTCCTTGGCTTGGGCGACTCCATCATTATCACAGAATAGTGATATAGGCAACTCGCGTTAGGCACCACTTGAAGTTCTTGTATAAACACGCATCCAAAATGCTTCTTTGCTAGCCTCCGAGGCAGCTTGATACTCTGCTTGGCGGGTGGAATCTGCGATGGCGGTTTGCTTGGAGCTTCTCCAAGAATCTTGCTCCTCCATTGAGAGTAAATAAATACCCAGATGTCGACTTAGAGTCGTCATTGTCTCCTTGAAAATCAGAATCGGTGAATCCAATCACCTTCAGTTCTCCACCACCATAAGTAAGAACTAAATCTCTAGTTCTTCTTAAGTACTTAAGAATGTTCTTTACGGCAGTCCAATGTTCCCTTCCCGGGTTTGCTTGAAATCGACTTACCATACTCATAGCATAGGCTAAGTTTGGTCTCGTACACAACATAGCGTACATGAGGCTACCCACTGCCGAGGCATAGGGTACCTTACTCATATCTCTCTTGTCTTCCTCACTTTGAGGACACATTTTCGTGGTGAGATGAATTCCATGTCGCATGGGAAGGAACCCTCTTTTAGATTCATCCATCTTGAATCTTCTCAGGATTTTATCGATATAAAGGGCTTGGGAAAGTCCTATCATTCTTCGCGGTCTATCTCTGTAAAGACGGATCCCTAGAATATAGGAAGCTTCTCCCAAGTCTTTCATGGAGAACGTTTTAGACAGCCAAGCTTTCACGGTCTTGAGCATTGCTATGTTATTTCCTATAAGTAGAATATCATCTACATATAGTACTAAAAACGCAATGTTGCTCCCACTGATCTTTTTGTAAACACACGGTTCCTCCTCATTTCGCTCAAGTCAAAGTCCTTAATCGCCGTCAAATCGAAGGTTCCAACTCCAAGAAGCTTGCTTCGCACCATAAATGGCTCGTTACGGCTTACACACTTTATGAATATTAGCTTTGGACACAAAACCTTTGAACATTCCATATAGATTTCCTCCTCGAGGTATCCATTTAGAAAAGCCGTTTTGACATCCATTTGCCATATTTCATAATCATAATAGGCAAGAATGGCAAGCATCATGCGAATCGACTTTATCATAGCTACGGGCGAGAAGGTATCATGATAATCGATTCCTTCCCTTTGGGTATAACCCTTTGCCACAAGCCCGGCCTTATAGGCATCAACCTTGCCATCCCCATCAGTCTTTCTCTTATAGATCCATTTATTTCCAATAGTCCTCATGCCACTTGGAAGATCTACTAGAGTCCGGACTGATTGGTATGCATCGAGTCTATCTCGGCTTCCATTGCTTCTTGCCATTTATCGAGTCTACATCCACTATCGCTTGGTCATAGGTGACAGGTCGTTTTCATTGCTATCGGGTGTGTCGTGGAGACCCGGTTCCTCGACATGTGTATAGCCATACCTCTCGTAAGTGAGATACCCTATCGACCTTCAAGTGGAGGTTGTGTTACAATAGGTTCGGTTCTTGATCCCCGATCGATGTCTCCTTAGGAGTTTCATTATGCTCTTCCAAAGAGATATTTCTACCCGAGCCACCTTCCCGAATGAATTCATCCTCAAGGAAGTGCGCTTGTAATGCCACAACGACCCTATGGTCTTCGGCATGTAGAATAGATAACCCATCGAGTCCTCTGGGTATCCTATGAAACGCCCTTTTATGGACCTCGCTTCCAGTTTGTCCACCTTAGCCTTTTTGACATAGGTGGACATCCCTGCATCCTTATGTGATTAAGGCTTGGTTTCTTACCCTTCCACATCTCATGCGGAGTGATAGGAACAGATTTGGAAGGACATCTATTTAGGATATAGGCAATGGTTAGTAAGGCATACCCCACAGGTAAATAGGTAAATCGGTGTAATTTAACATGGAGCGAACCATGTCCAACAAAGTCCGATTTCTCCTTTTTGAAACACCATTTAACTGTGGGGTTCTGGAGGCGTGAATTGTGAAACTATTCCATGTTCCTTAAGGAACTCATCAAACTCTGCTCATATATTCGCCACCTCGGTCCGACCAAGTGCTTTGATATGACATCCAGTTTGTTTTTCAACTAGGGCCTTAAATTCTTTGAATTTAGCAAAGGCTTCAGATTTATGTTTCATTAAGTACACAATCCCATACCTAGTATGATCATCTGAACGTTATGAAATATTGATATCCGTCTCGGGCTACTTCTAAAGCACCACAAACATCGGTATGCACCAATCCAAGTTTATCGGCACCCTTTCAAAAGTCCTGTGAAGGGGAACTTAGTCATTTTGCCTCTAAGGCAAGATTCACAAGTTGGATAGGGTTCTACACCCAATGGACTTAAAAGTCCATCTTTCTCCATTTTCCGAACCTTGGTCCGACCAACATGACCAAGTCTAAGGTGCCATTTAAGAGCTTGATTAGTATCTTGCCTACCACGTTTCCTAGTTATAGTGTTCATCTTTGCTTTATTTTGCATGTTCAGATGATATAAACCATTCAACAATGTAGCTGTTCCAACCAATTTATTTCAAAATAAATTTTACAACCGCCATTGCCAATGAAGAAACAAAATTCTTTCCGGTCCAAGACTGGAATGGATCTGATGTTTTTATGCCCCTTGGGCAAAACAAGTACTTCATCTAATGTCAAAATAAAACCGATTCTAAACCCGGAAGGATTGATCCAATATCGGTTGCCTCGACACTTTGTCCGCTTCCAACGGTGATCATTATTTCCCGACTTCAAGTTTTCTACTTTGTTCCAGATCGATTCATAGTACAAATGTGAGAAGTGGCACTGAATCGAGAATCCATGAAGCGTAATATACGGTAGCGGAACAATTAGTTTCAAAAACAAAGGTTCCGTGCACTGATGCGCCATTAATCTTGGGACAAGTCCTTCGCAATGGCCCACTCACCGCATTCAAGGCATTTGTCCGTAGGTTTTGGACCGCCTACCTTTTGAACCTTTCGGGCCTTGCCCTTTCCTTTTGCACCCCTTTCTTGGGTTTGTACGCTCGTAGGTCTTTTTCTTCTTGTTCTTGGACCTCTTAGGCCCAGAAGAAATCAAAAGAGCAGCCTCTCTCGGTTTAGTCTTCATGTTAGACTGTGCCGTCACGGTTTATTCATTAGCCCGGCTAATGTGCATGTAATTTCATTACGGTTGAAATTCATTACAAACTGCGTGAAAGAGTCAGGTAGAGATTGAAGGATGAGATCAATTTGAAGGGATAAATCCATATTAAAGTTGAGCACCTCGAGCCTCTCAATCATAGAGATCATCTTAAGGACGTGGTCTCCCACTTTCTCCCCTTCTTTCATCCTAGCCCGAACAACTGCTTTGATATCTCATATCTAGCAGTCCTACTGTGCTCTCCATAAAGTTCGATCAAGTGTGCGAGAATCTGCCTAGCAGAAGTCATTTTCTCGTGCGCTCTCTGCAGCTCATTAGTCATTGAGCCCATCATAAAACCACGAACTACCACATCATCCTTGACCCATTTTTCATGGACGTCAATGTCTTCCTGATTACCCCTAGTCCGGATTGGAGTCGGTGGAATGTCCGCCTCCAAGACGTATCCCAGAGACTCCATACTGAGTACAATCATCAGATTCCGCAACTACCAACAAAGTTAGGGCGATTAGGAGATTCTTTTCAAGTAGTATTTCAAGTGGGTTTTTAGCCATTTTAGAGAGATTCAATTTCGTTTTCGCAAAGATTTAGACAAGATTAAATTAGTGACTTGTTTAATTATGACCGAGTATAGAACTTAAGGGCTTGTATAATTCTTGTCTCGGCTCCCACTAATTTTATCTAATTATACACTCCCATGTTATAACTGGAAATCATGGTTAGATCGACTTCTTAGTGGTGATCAAGTTCTTTACAAATTTTAACAGACGCAACCTATCGTGTTTCTTGCCAATTAATTTCGTAAAGTGGTGTCTAACACCAACCCGTCTGACGGATGATTTGATCTTCTTTTACCCCTAGTCTTCATGCCCTCAACCTATCGGGTTTCTTGGCAATCCAGACTATCTAAGTTGTTGACCATCAACGTCTATCGCTTTGACTATTGAATCTCACCCGCAACCTATCGGGTTTCTAGGGCGAAATTTATCACCAACCGAAGGCATCTAATGCACTCAAGAATTTTTCAACCTCTACCAAATGTACTACCCGATAACTCGGAAGCATAGCACACCAAATCGGGTATCAATTTTCTACGAGTTTGATGGAGGGTAGGAAAACTCGTAACCTTTTTCAAACTTAGTCTGCTTGTAGTCGGGAGAATTTCGCGATTAATGTTACACTTTGCACATTAATTCAATTATACGCGCGTTTGTATGTTTGTCAATCATTCAAAATGAAAATGTAGAAAATAGTAACCTAGTTACTACCAACATATAGCTCATGGACCTAATTCCTAAATCTTGGGCAAGCGAATGACCCAATAAATAAAAAATACAGTCTTCAATTCTTCGTCTTCTCGGTCGGTTGTCATCGGTCTTCGTCATACCCAAAATAATACTTACATCATTGAAAAAATGCATCCTATACAAATTTTCTAGTAAAAATAAATAGGCTCAAAACGGCCTTTACAACCCAATCGAATCGAACAAATCAAAAACTAAGTCCACGAGCGATATCACCATCACATAAGGATTCCATACAACATGTAATGGCAACGAAATTAAACAATTAATTTTAATATAAATTAATCTATTCAATTTCTACTATATTAATCCAATTAATATAAAGTGGCATTAAAATTAAATAATCAATTAATATATTAATCCAATCAATATAAAATTAATCTATTCAATTATAATGATATTAATCAAATTAATACTAATAATCATCATATTAATTCGTTCGAAGTAATCCGCCAAAAATAATATTCTCGTTTAATTTATTTCTTAACTCAAAATATTCCAAATATTAATTTAGTCAAAATAAAATCCAATTTAAATTTTGGGAAATAATTAAAAACGAAATATAAACTTAAAACGGAGTCCCGGACAATCCGATTTAGGCCCAGCCCGCGGCCCGATTCAAAATCGGGCCAAAAACCCGAGGGCTGCCTGGCCGAGCCACTGCTCGGCAGACTGGCCGATCATGCTCGGCCCCTGGCCGAGCACTCTCAGCTCCTGGCCGAGTCATGGCCGAGCACGCTCGGCAGCCTGGGCAGGCAGCCCAGGCAGTGCTGCCGCACCACTGCCAGCAGCCCGTTTCTTCGTTTTCGGCCCGTTTCCAAAAACGTGATGCTACAACGAACAATTTAAAATCTAAAATTATTCCAAATATGATTCTAAATCATAATCATCATCCAAAAGCATTCAAAATGCACAAATAATCGTATATACGATATCATTGACCTCTCTCTGATACCACTGTTGGGATTCCGAAAATAAAAATAAATACGCAGATGAAATAAAAACGCATCCCAAACAGGATCGATCAAGTAACGTATATACGAAAAATAAATACGAAGATAAAGATTCATACCCTTGAAGCCTTTGAAATAAATCTTCGTAAAGTGTAGCCGATGATCACGATCCCGTCCCGAACACGAAATCCCTTCGTTCCAAGCACCGAAAGTTCGAAGCCTCTACTTCACACGCGTCGGAAGTTGCCCGGAAAAATTTCAACGAGACTCCGTTCTCCAAGAACACGGCTAGGGAACTCGTAGGAATTTTTTCTCTCAATTTTTTCTTAACTTTTATAACACCTCTAAGATGAAAATTATAGAAAAGAAAAAAAATTTTCTCCTCCCTCACTCAAAGCTCACGTCCATCAGCTCCAATGAATGAGTATGTGTATGTGTGTTTTTTTTTTCAAGACTCATCATACACCATATGAGTTGGTTTTTATAAAGATATAAAACAACTCATTTATGTAATTATAAATTGAGAAAGAATCTCAACTTAACAATTATTCATGACAAGACAACACAAAACACATGCATGGTGATCATGCCATGTGAGAGGAGTGGGTGGCCACAAGGAAGTTTCCTAGAAAACGAGCCGAGCCACTCGGCTCGTGTACTGGACGTCACAAACGACTGCTAAATACACTCCTTTTAATCATCAATGTATTTATATTAATTAATTAATCTAATTAATTAATTATATCAAATACAAATATATATTTCTCTAAGAAATATAATTTATGAATTAAATTAATTACCCGGTAACTTAATTTAAATTCATAAGACCGATATTTGATTTATCCAATAAATCATAATTAAATATCCAATATCTAATATTAATAGAGAGATAATAAATTCACATTTATCCGTCAATGTAATATCCGCAATTTTTGATTTCCGGTAATTCTTTTTTTTTCGGTCGGAGTCCGTTTTGACGACTCGCTCATGACCGTTTCGTCATTCTGAGAATGATTAATTCTACACTTTTTGACATCCGAGTTCGTTTCGGTGTCGTTTCGTTGAGTTCTGTGCTTTTTAGCGACTTTTCCGCACATGAGGTCGATTCATGCGAATCACGACCGGCTATTGTTTGAGTTTCCCGCAAGTCCGTTTAACTTTGTTAGACGTGTTTTGAACTTCGGTTTGGTTATTCGATCACGTATGGTGATTTTCGGGCATTTGGGCCATTTTCGTAATTTCCCAAAGTTTGGGGTAATTACCTTCCGTTGTCGAATTTCGAGCCTTCGGGTGGTCGGAATCGTGTGTCCTACTAGCTCTTAGATTCGTCTTTGTGAGTACTTCGTAACCGTATCTTCGGTTCGTATTCAGGTTCGGGTTTCGGTGTCGTTTTGTTGAATTCAGGATTTCTAAACGACTTTTCTAAGTATGAGTTCGTCTTTGTTAGATCACCATTAATTTTTGGTAACTCCAAAAATTATAAATCTTTGCAATATTATAGAACATCGAGTTAGCTTTCCAATGGTTCAAACGGTGAGTCAATCGGAGTCCGGACGAGAGAGTTATGGTCGTTTCAGTTTTTGACCGAGCACTTCCAGGAGCCTTTCGGCCGATAGGGGGGGCCGATAGACTCTACTGCCGGCATCCCGTAGGGGTATCGGTTGGGCCTATCGGCCGATAGGCCGGCCGATAGGTTCTGCTGTGTTGCACTATAAATGTGGTTTTGAGCGTGAACAGCTCATTCTTTCCCATTTTTTCCACCGAGTCGCGAGAGAGAGAGTTAGAGAGGGAGAGAGTTCTTCATCCGGGGGTCGATTTTCATCATTTCTTTTCGGTTGTGAGGCTCGGATAATCAATCTAACGCGCGTTCTACGGATCTTAGTACTCGAATCTTCCAAGGTAATGCTCTAAAACCCTATTTCGATCAATTTGGGGGTTTTGGGTTTTTCTTCCGATTCGTTCCGTTTCGTTGGTGGATTCATGGTGTATACGATTGATATTGTTAGTATCTTTAGTTTTCCTACGGATTCATGGATATTTTGTGGATTTTTATGGAATCGAGAGGGTTTGGTTGTGGTCCGCCCTCGTTGTTATTTTTGTATGAATATACATGAATCGTAGGCGGGTTTCCGGGTGTATTCCTTTTCCGTAATCGTTTAGAAGTGGTTGTGATTGTGCTATTCGAATCGTTAGGTTCATTTTCGCCGATTCCTCGTGGTCGTGCTTGATTCTTCCGCTCCGTTCGTTGTCGTATTCCTTTTCGTTAGCATCGGGCGTCCGAAGCTTCCCGGTTGAGCCGTATCCGTTCGTGGTTCCGTGCTCGTGGTATCGAGGCAAGTACCTTGCCCATACTTTTCTTATTTTGTGGATATGATGATCGGTGATCGTATTAGTGTGTTGTTTGGTTATTTGAAATGAAGTTTCAAAAGGATTTCGGTTTGGCCTCGTTAAAGGCTTTCTTTCAAAACGCGTGAGTTTTGTGAACGGTGTTTTGAGAATTGATTATGATTTGATTATTTTGAACGTTGAAGGATTTTATGAGGATACTCCTCTTGTTTAAAGTTATGGAATCGTGTATTCCGTATTTAAGCTTGTTATTGTATTTTTGAAGAGTTTGGTAATGGTGTCGAGTTAATGGCCATCTCTAGTGGGTATTCTTAATGAACTTACATTCTTAGCATGTTAGTATTGCATGAGTAACGTGTATTGTGTGTAATTTACTCACCTTGTGTTGGCCGACGGGGTCAAGGAGGGAAATCTATGCCGCGCCCTGGATTTCACGAGTTTCGTACCGCTAGCCAACTCGTTAGGGTCCTTGCAAGGCCTCGAGTGAGAATGTATCCGCCGCCTGTTCACACGGCTTAGCGTGTGAGTGGTTTAGTTTTTTTTGTAATTTTAGCAAACTCGGGAGGGTCCATATGAGGCATCGAGCGAGAATGTATCGCCGCCTGTTCTCGAGGCTAATTGTGGACTTCATTTCCGGAAATGAGTGCTTTGAACGGTTTTCATGATTGCATGCATTGACTAAGTGTGTAAGAGGTAAGTGTTCGTTTGGCTTACTTGGCTAGGATGGCACTGGAGTATTTTGTTGTTTGTTTTAAATCCTTTATTTGTGGACTTTGATGTTGGGATACGAACCTCCTGGTCGTTCTTGTGTACCGTGAGTTGATGAGATTTGGGGCTAAAATCCCAATGGTTTTGTAAAAGTCGTTTTACGGATTTGGGGCTAAAATCCCAACGGTTGGTTAATGTCATTTTTCAGAAAGTAAACCTTTGGGGCGGTGACCCCTTTTGTCTGTTGGTTTTCGAAAAGTAGGATTTGATAATCCTAAATTGTTTTCTATTAAAACTCTCGATGGCATTCTAAACTGTTTTATAAATTACTTCCATTGATTTATGATATTTCGTTTTTGAAATGTTTTCTCAAACCCTTGCCTCGGGAAGTACTTTTCGTTTCGTTTGGATCTTTGAGGATCCTCGGTTATTGTTATTCGTGGAATGTGAATTGTATGGCTCGTATTTGCACTTTGTATTTGCACTAGCAAAACAGTGGAGTTTTGCTAACCCCCGAGTATTCGGGGGGTGGATGTCTGTTTTTGCATTCAGGTTTTGGAGCATAACACAGGGTCGGCATGAAGGATGATGACAGATGATCGATACTAATCACATGAGGAACCGTACATCGTGTGTTGGTTCAGTTGTACTTTATTTTCATTCTTTGTATTGTTCCCGTAAATGCAGATCTTGTAGTTGTATTTTGTCCCCTGCGTGGGCATGAGTTGTATTTGAGTTGTATGTATTTGTGGAAAGACCAAATCGGTCTACTGAGTCATTGTAGCCTCGAAGGCATTGTCGAGATGTTAAATGTCGTTACCAGCCTGGTAGATCCTTGAGGAAAGGTTCTACGACGTGTAATATCCCTGAGCGGATTTGGGGGTGTTACATAAATGGTATCAGAGATTAGGTTGTGAAAACCTAGGCTGTCGGGTCAGTGGTGTCTATTGAGTTTTGTCTCGTCGGATTTGGTCTGACTGAGTCGTGTCGCGATGCGTCGTTTGAGTTTGTTGGTCGTGATTAGTATCGTGGGGCGATCATCATCTTCGTGCGACCTGTGGAAGTAAGTCTCCCTTCTTTGTGTTGTGCCTCGTGTGACACGAGCTATTTTTATGATTATTTGTTAAGTGGTGGAATCCTTATGTGAATTTTGATTTCACGCTATATATTTAGTCGACTCTCGTATTTGATTTATACGAGGAATGTCGTCGTTTGTGATGTCTTGTTATTGTTGTTTTTGTCCGTTGTTGATGATTTCCGAATTGATTTGCACGTTTTACAAACCTCTTGTGGAGGCTTTGTGCTTATACGCGTTCGACTTGTTCACTAGCCAGTGCGGGAGGGTATTTTATCAGTGGTTTTGTTCTGAATATGGTATTTTATCGTTTATTTTCGTTTAAAGACATGTATTGTCTTGATTTTAAACGTTTTGATGTGTGTGCTAGGAGTTGTTTTATTGAACGTCGGTATGTGTGAGTTTTGGGCATTCTGGCCTATTGGATTTTTGAAAACCTTGAGTATCTTAGAAAAAATAAATTTCGAGACATACTTTTCAAATGAGTTATTTTCTTGTGGTACATCCTAGATGCCACAATGTATTTCAAAAATTTTCTACCTCGAGGATCAAAATGTTTTGAGATATTTTCAACACTTTTATTTAGACCCGAGGGTCGAATAATTTGAAAGTTTTCATTAAGAGAAAGTATCTTCATTCTTATCAAATGCGAAATGGTTCTCCAGTGTCTCGATAACGATGTTTCACGTTTATACTTTTTGAAAGGTGATACTCAAGATCAACCAGTATTCTTCTAAATTATTTTCAAAATGAGGTTTTCGTTTTTTTTTAAAAAAAAAAACCTATCCATTCCCGTTTGAGGGCTGGGTATGTATGTGTGATGTTCGCGTTGTCCTTTTGATACTTTCTCCCGAGTATGACCGAATTGGCGGTGTGAGCGTTGAGACGCTTTCCACACATTGGTTGTACTAGCCCCTGTGAAAGGCGGAGTGTTGGTATTGAATGTTGTCGCCTCATGGCAATTTCTGCGTTGTCGCGCATGTGCGAGCTGTTAGAGCTTGGTTTGGTATGACCGTGTGCATCGGTGATGGTTCCGTTATGCGTCGATTGTTTAATGTCTTGTTACCTTGCTCCCGTTTTTGTGAATTTCGTGGACGAGGTCGGGGGTAATGCCCGTACTATTTTGACTTCTGTATTTTCTCTTTCTCCAGTCTATCGATTCGCTCATGTTCGTTGGCACTTTATGAACTTGTTCTGTATTTCGATTTCATCGTCCGAACGAGCTGTGGTCTTGTTGTGGGTCGATCTGGTTATCGATGTTACTTTTTCGGGTTCAGTTCGATTCTTGTGAACCTTGTTTGGGAGTGACATCATCTGGTTCTACTAGTTCTTTTATTCGAAGTGGATCGGATTTGGAACTCTTATGTTTTCGACTCTGTCGACTCATTTATGTTTGTTGACATTTCTGAGATTGTCCGCCCCTTGTTTTTGTTTATCGAACGAGTGTGGTATCGTTTGAATAACTCGTTCGTCGTTGTGACTTTTCAATTGCTATTCCCTTTCTGTGGATCTTATGTGAATGCACATCTGTTGTTTTCACCGGATCATATATTGTCTCGAGTCGAGATGTGAACCTTGGAGTTGTTGTTTGAATTTTATTATCCTTCGTGTTTCGGACATGATTGTTCGATTTTGTTGTCTCGATCGTTTGTTTGTTCGGTTTTGTTCTCGTTTCGTGATTATTGAGCATTCAGACTCCTTCGTAATTCCCTTGATTCGGGAAATTAGTTTCGTTTCGATCTTCCATCCCTTGGGCGGTGGGATTCCGTGTTTGTTCGGGTTGGCTCGCGTTTTGATTGATGTGCCGTTGGGTTGGTCAATCATATTGATTTTCGTTCGTTGTGTTTTGCGATTGTCGGATAATTGACTTGGCTATATTATCCGTTTGATGACGCTTGTCATTTGTTGGTTTTATTATATCCCTAATGACGTTGTGTTGGTCGCCGTGGAGCGTGTTTTCACGCCGTATGTTCCTTTGCGTTGTTTGTAACATTTCGCCGTTGGGCATTAGTTACGCATTCGGTGTGTCTCGTTGAGTTTTTCTGGCGGAATATTTCTTCTCCCTACTTGTTTTAAGTTTCGGGACGAAACTTCTTTTAAGGAGGGTAGAATGTAATATCCGCAATTTTCGATTTCGGTAATTCTTTTTTGGTGAGTCCGTTTTGACGACTTCGCTCATGACCGCTTCGTCATTCGAGAATGATTAATTCTACACTTTTGACATCCGAGTTCGTTTCGGTGTCGTTTCGTTGAGTTGTGCTTTTTAGCGACTTTTCCGCACTTGAGTTCGATTCTTGCGAATCTCGACCAGCTAACATTTGAGTTTCCCGCAAGTCCGTTTAACTTTGTTAGACGTGTTGTGAACTTCGGTTTGGTTATTCGATCACGTATGGTGATTTTCGGGCATTTGGGCCATTTTCGTAATTTCCCAAAGTTTGGGGTAATTACCTTCCGTTGTCGAATTTCGAGCCTTCGGGTGGTCGGAATCGTGTGTCCTACTAGCTCTTAGATTCGTCTTTGTGAGTACTTCGTAACCGTATCTTCGGTTCGTATTCAGGTTCGGGTTTCGGTGTCGTTTTGTTGAATTCAGGATTTCTAAACGACTTTTCTAAGTATGAGTTCGTCTTTGTTAGATCACCATTAATTTTTGGTAACTCCAAAAATTATAAATCTTTGCAATATTATAGAACATCGAGTTAGCTTTCCAATGGTTCAAACGGTGAGTCAATCGGAGTCCGGACGAGAGAGTTATGGTCGTTTCAGTTTTTGACCGAGCACTTCCAGGAGCCTTTCGGCCGATAGGGGGGGCCGATAGACTCTACTGCCGGCATCCCGTAGGGGTATCGGTTGGGCCTATCGGCCGATAGGCCGGCCGATAGGTTCTGCTGTGTTGCACTATAAATGTGGTTTTGAGCGTGAACAGCTCATTCTTTCCCATTTTTTCCACCGAGTCGCGAGAGAGAGAGTTAGAGAGGGAGAGAGTTCTTCATCCGGGGGTCGATTTTCATCATTTCTTTTCGGTTGTGAGGCTCGGATAATCAATCTAACGCGCGTTCTACGGATCTTAGTACTCGAATCTTCCAAGGTAATGCTCTAAAACCCTATTTCGATCAATTTGGGGGTTTTGTGTTTTCTTCCGATTCGTTCCGTTTCGTTGGTGGATTCATGGTGTATACGATTGATATTGTTAGTATCTTTAGTTTTCCTACGGATTCATGGATATTTTGTGGATTTTTATGGAATCGAGAGGGTTTGGTTGTGGTCCGCCCTCGTTGTTATTTTTGTATGAATATACATGAATCGTAGGCGGGTTTCCGGGTGTATTCCTTTTCCGTAATCGTTTAGAAGTGGTTGTGATTGTGCTATTCGAATCGTTAGGTTCATTTTCGTCGATTCCTCGTGGTCGTGCTTGATTCTTCCGTTCCGTTCGTTGTCGTATTCCTTTTCGTTAGCATCGGGCGTTCCGAAGCTTCCCGGTTGAGCCGTATCCGTTCGTGGTTCCGTGCTCGTGGTATCGAGGCAAGTACCTTGCCCATACTTTTCTTATTTTGTGGATATGATGATCGGTGATCGTATTAGTGTGTTGTTTGGTTATTTGAAATGAAGTTTCAAAAGGATTTGATTTGGCCTCGTTAAAGGCTTTCTTTCAAATCGCGTGAGTTTTGTGATCGGTGTTTTGAGAATTGATTATGATTTGATTCTTTTGACCGTTGAAGGATTTTATGAGGATACTCCTCTTGTTTAAAGTTATGGAATCGTGTATTCCGTATTTAAGCTTGTTATTGTATTTTTGAAGAGTTTGGTAATGGTGTCGAGTTAATGGCCATCTCTAGTGGGTATTCTTAATGAACTTACATTCTTAGCATGTTAGTATTGCATGAGTAACGTGTATTGTGTGTAATTTACTCACCTTGTGTTGGCAGAGACGGGGTCAAGGAGGAAATCTATCTCGCCCGGATTTCACGAGTTTCGTACCGCTAGCCAACTCGTTAGGGTCCTTGCAAGGCCTCGAGTGAGAATGTATCTGCCGCCTGTTCTCACGGCTTAGCGTGTGCGTGGTTTTGTTTTTTTGTAATTGTAGCCAACTCGGTAGGGTCCCTATGAGGCCTCGGCGAGAATGTATCTGCCGCCTGTTCTCGAGGCTAATTGTGGACTGCTCATTTCCGGAAATGAGTGCTTTGAACGGTTTTCATGATTGCATGCATTGACTAAGTGTGTAAGAGGTAAGTGTTCGTTTGGCTTACTTGGCTAGGATGGCCTTTGGAGTATTTTGTTGTTTGTTTTAAATCCTTTATTTGTGGACTTTGATGTTGGGATACGAACCTCCCGGTCGTTCTTGTGTACCGTGAGTTGATGAGATTTGGGGCTAAAATCCCAATGGTTTTGTAAAAGTCGTTTACGGATTTGGGGCTAAAATCCCAACGGTTGGTTAATGTCATTTTTCGTAAAGTAAACCTTTGGGGCGGTGACCCTTTGTCTGTTGGTTTTCGAAAAGTAGGATTTGATAATCCTAAATTGTTTTCTATTAAAACTCTCGATGGCATTCTAAACTGTTTTATAAATTACTTCCATTGATTTATGATATTTCGTTTTTGAAATGTTTTCTCAAACCCTTGCCTCGGGAAGTACTTTTCGTTTCGTTTGGATCTTTGAGGATCCTCGGTTATTGTTATTCGTGGAATGTGAATTGTATGGCTCGTATTTGCACTTTGTATTTGCACTAGCAAAACGGTGGAGTTTTGCTAACCCCCGAGTATTCGGGGTGGATGTCTGTTTTTGCATTCGGGTTTTGGAGCATAACACAGGGTCGGCATGAAGGATGATGAAAGATGATCGATACTAATCACATGAGGAACCGTACATCGTGTGTTGGTTCGCTTGTACTTTATTTTCCATTTTGTATTGTTCCAAATGCACGGGTGTAGTTGTATTTTGTCCCGCGTGGGCATGAGTTGTATTTGAGTTGTATGTATTTGTGGAAAGACCAAATCGGTCTCATCGAGTCATTGTAGCCTCGAAGGCATTGTCGAGATGTTAAATGTCGTTACTACTGGGTAGATCCTTGAGGAAAGGTTCTACGGCGTGTAATATCCCCGAGCGGATTTGGGGTGTTACGCCAACGCTCCCGATGCGCGACTCCGTAGGTCCGTCTCACCGGCATTGGGAGGAACCAATGAGTGCGGGCAAAGACTTAGCCACTTAGCGGGCCGCACCGTAAACCCCGATCGAGAACGAATGAAGGGATCATTCTAGAACCATTATGTCGTGAATACTATATACGTATAGACCCTTCATCGATGTCCCGTCAAGTCTTCGGTCACAAGAAAGTCAAACCCTCATGTTGACTAAACTCTATACATGTGTTAATGCAAATCAAGACCGATCGATTAATAGTGTATCTAATACGACTATATCGTAATGCTTTGCCAAAGACTTATGATCTTATTTGCCATTAACCGTATAGGACATTCGCTGCTCACTAACAGAGATAGAATCCTTTCTTGGCGTACAAGAAGATCGCTACTCGCCCGTATAGTCCGCACTTCGAGGTCGACTCAAGAATTAAGCAAATGAGTCTAACTACTCTAATGACAAACTAAACGTCACAGCACATCTTCTACCGAACCCTCAAGTCAAAGGTCCACGTATACTATCACAACCTTTCGATTCGTCATCGACTCTCCGAGAGTGAATACCGTGTGATCGAATCGAGTATGAGTCGTGTTCGAGTATACTGCCCCACTAATATACTTATAACTATGCTATCAAGACGTGCACACGTCCTAGCATCGATTATACAAGTCATATTAAAACTTAATGCCCATTTTAAGTTTATTGACTTGCGAACAATTTACGTAAATAAACTTTAAACACTTCCAGTACATTTTCTCTTATCCCATAACGAGAATGGAATGTTCGATTTATTTACATGGACTTCACTTCAATGTTTACCAAGTCAAGAATGCAATTGAAATACAATAAACAGTGAATGAATCGTATTGCCTTTTTATTAATTATTCCATAATTACAAGTATAATGCCCTTACTCTCTCATCCCCTGAGTGGCATTCGAGGGCATATTCCTAACAATTGAAACGGACTATGGGCTCAACGGATCTATTTCCAACGGATCTATTCAGAGACCATATATACCCCAGAGTTTGAGGATTAGTTCAATCCAAGATATATAAGCTTACAAGCAATACACGAACGATCTATCGACTGAATATTCATTAACATCAGATCAAGCTTACAAGAGCAAAGTATATTTCTTCCAGTACCATTCATATCTGAAAAGAAGAAATATACTCACCAATCAAGAACATCCATCATCAGCTCAAGATCTTCATAGTCAAGCTGCTGTTCTTACCTGGTTACTTTACCTTTTATCTTCGAGTAAAAACCTAGTTCTGTGTGAACTAAATAAGTTATTCCGACCTGTGTGGGACGAATAAGACAAAGCTTTAGAACTGTGTGTGAAGAAGCAAGTCAAAGAGTTAGCTTTGACTAATCTGTGTGAACGGTTGAAAGCGACGGTATTTGTATCAATCTATGTGAACGATACAAGGATAGGTTTGATTATAGACACGTAGTTGTGTACGCAAAGGTTTATAATAAACATTTTCACTCCCGTGTGGAGGACCATTGACGTAGAGGGGTTTACCTCGAACCACTTTAAACAGCGTGTTATTTACCTTCCGCACTTACTGCTTTCACATCGTGATTATTTTACAAGTATACACCGCATACCCCGTACGCACCAAGCAAACAAGAGAAAACCTAGTTCTTGTATTTACAAAGAACTCATCAAGCTTCAAGACTTCCGCTACGCACTCCTATTTGAAAATCGTACAACTTGTTACTTAAACACTTTCCAAGCTGTATTTTGTATACTTAGTGGCCATCACAACAACTTCAAGCAATCAAGATATTGATCATATATTGTTATACAATATATCGTTGTTGTAATTGTGCTTATATTGATAAGTGTTTGAGTGTTATACACGAAAACATACACGAGAGGAAAAAGAAAGGATAAGATTAGATTCGGTGTTATTAGGATCAATGATCCTGCATTATTAGAATCACAATCTATATCCACGTGAGATTTGTCTAGTACCCATAGAAAGCTAGATAGGTTGATTCCTTGTCCGATAGAAAAAGAAAACGGTTTAACTTGACCGACAAAAAGATAAGTGTGTGAACGGTTTATCTCGACCGATAGAAGATGAGAATTGTAACGGTAATCCCTCGACCGATATAAGTGCAGATGTTGATCTTTAGCCTATAGAAAAAGGTAAGAAGAGAGGATGTAGGCACGATTGGCCGAACCTCTATAAATCCTGGGTCGATTTATTTTCCGCACCTTTAAATATGCTTCCGCACAATAGTGCGTATACCGAATATTGCTCCAACAATTGGTATCGGAGTGGTACCTCCTAGAAGCGGCTTAACATCCGAGGAGAAGACGATCCAGATGGCGTTTCAATTTGCCCCGGTCAAAGGTCTTGCTCTAAATCGACCACCATTCTTTGACGGATCTAACTTCATGACATGGAAGAAGAAGATGTCAATATTCATTCGAGCTTACGACATCGAATTATATAAAGTCATATGTCTTGGTCCCAAAATTCGGATGAACTCGAATGGAACTCTCAAGATTTTTGAAGAGTATGATGATGCGGATTGGAAAAACGACCACTATAATTGCAAAGCCACACAATTATTATATTGTGCATTAAATCCAGAAGAACACAACCTAATATCATCGTGTGATAGTGCCAAAGAAATATGTAAGATGCTAGAAGTCACACACGAAGGCACAAATCAAGTCAAGGAGACGAAGATTAACGTGCTTCTCCACGACTACGAGCTATTCCAAATGAAAGACGATGAATCCATTACAATCATGCTCGACCGATTTTCGGTTATTACGAATGTATTAGCTTGTTATGGAAAACCCCTTTCGAGTACTGAAAAAGTAAAGAAGATCCTACGATAACTACCTCGGGAATGGGACGACACGGTGACGACGATTATGGAATCCAAAGATTTGAATATTATTGGTTTTAGTGCCCTCGTTGGTTCACTAATAAATTACGAGATAGTTCTTAAATCTCGAAACCCAAAGTCGAAACCGAAGGAAAGATCAATAGCTTTAAAATCTAAGATGTCTCGCAAAGAAGAAATCTCGATCGATGAAAGTGATGATGAATCGGCATATTATGCCAAGAATATTAATAAGTTTCAAAACTTATTAAACCGGCGAAAGAAGGACATCAAATCGGGTGAATCTAAGAAATTCGACAACAACTGTCGAATCTGTGGTAAACCAGGCCACTTTGCAAAAAATTGCCGGGACGCAAATCCTAAGAAGGAAGTACTCGTTGCAACATGGAGTGATAAAGATGAAGATGATTATTAATCAAAATAATCTCGCTCGCATGGCACGAAGTTCATTCGATGAAAGCGACGTCGAAAGTCAGGTTAGTACATCTCTCACGATGAATTATTTGAAGCATTCGAAGTATTACATACCGATTTTCCAAATGCTTTAAGTGAAATAAAATCCCTCCAATCTAAAAATAAATTATTGGAAACTGAAATTTCCAAAGTTCTTGAAAAAGGGAAAATTATCGAGACCGATTATTCTAAATGCCTTGAAAATGAGAATAATTTAAAGAATGATTTTTTGAAAGTTCAAGACGAACTTAAAGTTTTGACAAAGAAATTTTCATGCGGTAATGATAAATTTTGAACAAATGCTATCGGTTCAAAAATACATTTTGAATAAACAGGGGTTAGGATTCAAACCAAAATTTAATACCGAATCTGTAAATTTGAAAATACCCCGATTGGACATCATATTTCAAATTGTAAAAGCCCATGTCAGATGATTAAAATTAAAAAGATTTGGATTTCTAAAGGAACCACTATTCCGAATATTGTCTATTTTAATGAAAAACGACCGACTTTCGGTTGGATCCCCAAAAATTAATTTTCAACAATTTTCATAAATTGGTATTTTACTCAGGGGGAGTTTATATTTTTAAAGGGAGATATTTTTGTCAGGGGGAGTTTACCCTTTTATGCATTCATCATATTATCATTTTTATTATCGTTATTTACACTTTTTGCTGATAGCAAAAAGGGAGAGAGAATAGTTGAATGGAAGAAATGAATGTGAAGGGAGAAAAGAAAAGACTCATAATAATATACACGAATGATCAAAGGAGGAGAAAAATCGAAAAGAAACGAAGGAGTTGAAAAATGAGAAGTAGTTGAAAAGGAGAGAAAGAAAAGATGGGAGAAGAAACTAACGAAACGGACAAAGTCGAAAACTTTGATTTATAAAATTATATATATATATATTTGTTTTGCAGGTTTTATCCCATTCAAGATGTTGATTTGTCATCATCAAAAAGGGGGAGATTGTTGGAATAATTTATTCCAAATATTAATTAATCGAGTTTTGATGATTAGTTGTTAAACAAAGGAAAACAACAAAGAAGCAAAACAAAACAACGACGAAATCGAAGAAGCAAAGAGCTGGACAGAAGGTTATTAATGTACGCTATATCGATGGATTAACGTACGTAATATGCTGAAGATAACGTACGTAACACTGTATGGTTAACGTACGTAATGAAGAGTTTGAATTAGAATTCAAACTATATAACCGTTGTGACGTCATGGCATACATGATCATATCAACGGATATTTTGACTACATATAACGTACGTAATGGAGATATTATAACGTACGTAATTGAGATATTATAACGTACGTAATGGAAGAAATGAAGCTACTGGACTGACCAGAAGAGCTTAACGTACGTAACAAGTATGAGTTAATGTACGTAACATGAATAACGTACGTAATGGATTGTACGTAACGTACATAATGAGGCAGCAGTGAGCTAACGGCTAGTTGAGGCTTTGGGGCCTATGAATACCACTTCCTATGGTATTGAACATACAATAACTTCAAGCAATCAAGATATTGATCATATTTTGTTATACATTATATCGTTGTTGTAATTGTGCTTATATTGATAAGTGTTTGAGTGTTATACACGAAAACATACACGAGAGGAAAAGAAAAGATAAGATTGGATTCAGTGTTATTAGAATCAAGGATCCGGCATTATTAGAATCGCAATCTATATCCATGTGAGGTTTGTCTAGTACCCATAGAAAGCTAGATAGGTTGATTCCTTGTCCGATAGAAAATAAAAACAATTTAACTTGGACCGACAAAAAGACAAGTGTGTGAACAGTTTATCTCGGACCGATAGAAAACGAGAATTGTAATGTTAATCCCTCGACCGATAGAAGAGAAGTGTAGAGGTTGGTCTTTAGCCTATAGAAAAAAGATAAGAAGAGAGGACGTAGGCACGATTGGCCGAACCTCTATAAATCCTGTGTCGATTTATTTTCCGCACCTTTAAATACGCTCCCGCACAATAGCACGTATACCGAATATTGCTCCAACACATTATAAACCCTGATGCCAGGGGGTGGCAGAGTTATGGAATTTTATACTCTCGAGACGCACCCCTCTCCTTTTTGGGGTTTCATATGTATTTTCTTTTCGCGTTTCATATTGTCGAGTGTTTACTGCCTTTCAGCTAGTTTTGATATTCTTATTTCGACTGTTGTGTGCTTCTTCTAGCAATAATAAGATCATCTTTTGCTTTTATGCAAATACATTATTCTCACGAATGTGATATATGCTTCTCCATAAATATTGTCTTATCAATATGATTTCAATGATCCCACCATGTGATATAATCAACATGGGATTTATTGACCAATTATTTTTCAGTGATAGTTATTCATATCACTTCTCAAATGATCCCACCATGCGGTGTATTTGCATGGGTTTTTTAATTAATCGTTGATAGCTTCTGGTATTACTTGCTCATTTTTCTCCGTTCGTGTTTAATGTTGTTGCCCAAAATATTTATCCGAAGATTAATACTGCTGGAAGACGGACAACAAACAACAATTGCGGGAGCACTTCCGAGAGAAGATAAATAATACAAGATTTGCCGGGTTTGTTAGGCCCGGGCTTGAATGCTCTCGCGAGATGTTATTAATACGAATATTCGTGGATACAAGTATTAATGAGAGAAATCTAAATACAATGAGTGTAAAAAGACTCTGTTGATCCGGCTCTTGAGCGAAGCTAGGTGTTCTTCGTCCCGCCGGTAATCTGCTCGAGGAGAAAAGGCCGGGAGAAGTAAGACCGAAAGAAAGCTGTTGCCAAGAGTTGGAGATTAGCCAAGTGCAAGTATTTGCTTCTGTATAGTGTGAAAAGCGAGAATGCAGAGTGTTTAGAGAGTCAAAATCTCGGTCCCTTTTACAACTGCCTGCTGCCTTGTATATATAGAGGCTGAGAGGCCCTGTCCCCTAGTGGGCGATCGCCTTTTGGCATTTAATGTAATGGGGCGATCGTCCTAAAGGGCACGTTGTAACACCCCTAAATCCTTTTGGGTTATTACAGTGCCGTGGACCCCACGCCAGGAGATCCACCAGGCGAACATGACTAAAATACGTTAAATTAAACAACAAGGGAAAATCATAGTCCCTACCATGATATCCAACACAATATTCCGATAGGGAATTTCAACGACAAAAGTGGCCTACATGGCCAAAATGAAATACAACAGCATCCACGAACATCCTGCTCGTAATACAACACGACAACAATCGACAAGACCGGAGTACACTCCAACCGATCGACCAACGATGAACAACTCGGACTAGTATCGCTCGAATGCCTCGCCGCCATCATCATGCCCCCGTGTCTCAACTCTCCTCGCAAGCACCTAAAACATGAAAACATGTTCCGCCCCACGGGTCACCATCCATATAATGAATATCAAATACATGTATAACATGATATGCATCCAAAGGCGTAATGAAACGGTACATAATGATAATAATACGAGATGCTCACAAACCAATGTAAGAACCGAGCATTCGTGAAATACTATGCCCACGGCATACTATTAATAATTGCTCAACAAAGTGTTAGAACATAAGTGCCCAACGGCGAATCATAATCACAGAGTACCACAATGAATTACACGACATGAACCAAACTAGAACCGAATTAATTATGAATCACAATGCCCGAAGGCTCCAATGAAATTACCAAGACAATCACAAAGGCTTTAAAGACACTCACCAAGTCACAAATATCACAATCACATGAAGTCGAAACACTCAAGCCGTTATTGATTAGTAAGCCACGGCATGAAAACCGTATCACAATTAGGGCCACGCATGAAAGCCGTATCACAATTAGGGCGAAGCCACGGCATCCAGCCGTATCACAATTAGGGCGAAGCCACGCAGATCCACCAGTATCACAATTAGGGCCACCAGGCATCCACCGTATCACAATTAGATCATCCAATGACCGTGACTTGCTGAATTGCAGGTCCGGGAAACCAACCGCGAAGGTTCAAGCCCCAGACTTACCCATAATGAGATCACCCGGTGACCGTGACTCATCGAATCGTAGGTGTTGGGAAACCAACCGCGAAGGTTCAAGCCCCAAGCTTACCCATAATGAGATCATTAACATGACCGTGACTCATCGAATCAGTAGGTGTTGGGAAACCAACCGCGAAGGTTCGTGCCCCAAGCTTACCCATAATGAGATCATTAACATGACCGTGACCTCATCGAATCAGAGGTGTTGGGAAACCAACCGCGAAGGTTCAAGCCCCCAAGCTTACCCATCGAGCACTAGCCGAGACTAGCCTCGTAACATAATTAATCACAACAAGAATAATCCCAAGATTTCCAAACTCACAAGAGTAACAAAGATGTCGCCTTGAGTCGGCCAACACGACAACAATAACTCACGGATGGGCCCTGGCCCACGGCGGTCCCAAATTAACACCTCGATTGCCTTAAACGCCAACCGACAACAATGATGCAATGATGATTCAATACCTCGATTGCCTAAAACGGTCAATCGACAACAATGATACCATAAATGATTGAACACTTCGATTTGCACGAGAACGCCAATCGATAACAATGACACGATGAATGAGTGAATACCTCGATTGCCTTAGAAAGGTCAATCGATAACAATGATGCAGTGAATGATTGAACATTTCGATTTGCCTGAGAATGGCCAATCGATAACAATGATACGATGAATGAGTGAATACCTAGATTGCCTTAGAAAGGTCAATCGATAACAATGATTTAGTGAATGATTGAACATTTCGATTTACCTGAGAACGGCAATTCGATAACAATGATATGAAGGATGCCTCGGCACCTTTAATCGGTTACCGACGACGAAGGCGAGAGATGAATAAGCCAATGCCTTTAATCGGCCTGTACAGTTTTAATGACAATCCAAACAGGAATAACAATGATCTCAACGATGTCTTTAATTGACATCTATATTAACAACAATCGATACATCGATACCGCGAACCGGCTATCGACAATGACATTAATAATGAGTATCACAATGCCTTGAACCGGCCGTTAACGAACAACAATAAACATTTGGCAAAATTGCCGAAAGGTATCGTATCGAACGATCTCTTGATATCAATGAATTCATGAAGAGACTAAGTCTCGGAATGATACAACACATTCATACACATATATGATAACATTAATCTCATTGACTAGTACAAGTATAAAACTTGCCTCAAACCGAAGGCGATGAAATCCCTCCACGAACAACGAACGGCGTCCTCCGGTAAACACAAGTACTCGAACCACCTTGAATGAAATACAATTCATTCAATAACACAATATCAATCGAAATCAACATAATGACCGAAAGAAACTCTTTGAGGCATTTAATCGAACACTAAATGTTCAAAGTTCCTCAAGACCCTAAAAATCATCAATCGGGTTGAACGAATCGAAAATATGGATATACAATCCATAGAACATGATTAATAATGTTTACTAACATCAACCGATTCATCAAAATCGGATTAGAAACGAAATCAAGAACAATTCTCCAAAAAGTCAACTTGAAAGAAAATCAAGAAATATACCTTGATTCGACGAAATACTCGGATTAGATGATGATATAATCAACAAGGATCTTCCAAAATGCCGTGGAAATGATTAGAATCGCCAAGAACTCGATTTCCCGAGCCTCCGTGCCGCGACGTCGAAAAGGAAGAAAAATCGCGTTGAAATGAAATCGCCGAGCCAGCTATATATAGCCGGCAGGTTACTGGCCAGAATCGGCAGCCTTACGGCCGTAACTCGACACCTTACGGCCGTACTCGGCAGCCTTACGGCCGTAATCGCATTCGTCGAAATCCGCCCAAAGACCAAATGACACTTACGGCCGTAATCGCACACCTTACGGCCGTAATCGCCTTCGCCGAAACCGCCTCGTAGACGGCCGTACCCGATCACGCTTACGGCCGTAACTCGACACCTTACGGCCGTAATCGCACCTTACGGCCGTAACTCGCCAAAGCCAGCCTCGCTCCGCCGTGACTCGGCCGTAGCCACTCCGACGGCCCTGACGACCGAAACCCGAACTCGAGTAAAAATCGAAGATACGGTTACGAAGTACTCGCAAAGACGAATCCAAGCACTAAGAGAACACACGATTCCGACCATCCGATGTGTCGGAATTCGACAACGGAAATAATTACCCTGGACTTTGGGAAATTACAAAAATGGCCCAAAACGTCCGAAAATCACGATACGTGATCGAAACACCGAACCAAAGCTCGCAACATGAATAATAACATTAAATGAACTTAGAGAAACTCAAACAATAGTTTGGACGAGATTCGCAAGAATCGAACTCGAAAGTGAAAAGCCGTTTAAGAACACGGAACTAAACAAAACGATATCGAAACGAACTCGGATGACAAAAAGAGCAGAATTAAATATTCTCGGAATGACGAAACGGTCATGAGCGAGTCGTCAAAACAGACTTCCGTCGAAAAAAGAAAATTACCGAAAAATCGAAATTGCGGATATTACATACTACCCCCCTTAAAAGAAGTTTCGTCCCGAAACTTAAAACAAGTAGGGAGAAGCAATATCCCGCCAGGAAAAATCGACGTGATACACATGAACAAGAATGATCACAATGAATGATAATGAATCGAAATCTAACAAGGATCAAGAATGACTCACCGGGGTGAAATGATAACGTAATGAGTGATAGTTCAAATGAAATGATTGGAAACATAGTTTCCTGTGAAGTGAATGATTAGTTTGATAATTATAAATCTCAACGTGATTGATATATGATGAATGAATTATTTGAATGAATGAACGACAACTGAAATGAATGATTATACTATTACCGAACAAGAATTAACTTGCTCAAAACCGGTGATGAATGTCCTATTGTATCACAGTTAAAGCAACAACAGTCGAACTCGTCGTCCGAGATGAAGATGCTCTCCCAGCACGAAGACGACTAGAAAACGATCTCTTGGACGCCGGAGTCCGATGTCCCTCTGACAGCTCTTCCCATATCGAGGCGGGAAAGTCACGTGATAATTTCAGATATAATTTGAATATAGCATTATGATTACGAGAAATAACGTTATATATGTGCATTCACGCTCTAACACAATGAATGCATTAATAATTCAATGAAATGATCGTCGACATGATGTCGGGATATGATAAGATCGCATGAAAGATCAAGTGAGGTAACATGATTATCTGATGAAATTCCTGAAATGATTACCTTGCACAAGTTAACAAGGTTGAAAATTCGATCCGTAAGATCAACAACTAAACCGTGAGATGGGCTGGATGATTAATGAATTAATTGAACAATGAGATTGACTGAGTGATAATGAATTAACTGAGCGACGAGATTAACTGAGTGATGAATGAATTAACTGAGCAATGAGATTGACTGAGTGATGAATCAATTGACTGAACAATGAGATTGACTGAGTGATGAATAAATTGACTGATCAATGAGATTGACTGAGTGATTAATGAATTAATCTAGTGATGAATGAATTATCTGAGTAATGATATTGACTGAGTGATGAATGAATTATCTGAGTAATGATAGTGACTGAGTGATGAACGAATTAACTGAGTGATGAATGATATTGACTGAGTGATGAACGAATTAACTGAGTGATGAATGATATTGACTGAGTGATGAATGAATTAACTGAGTGATCAATCGTTTAAAGAAGTGATGAATTAACTGACTAATGATATTGGCTGAGTGATGAATGAATTATCTGAGTGATGAATTAATTAACTGAATAATGAGATTGACTGAGTAATGAATGAATTGACGGAACAATGTGATTGACTAAGTGATGAAGGAATTGACTGAGTGATGAATGAATTAACATAGCAATGATATTGACTGAGTGATGAATGAATTAACCGAGTGATGAATGAATTATCTGAGTAATGATATTGGCTGAGTGATGAACGAATTAACTGAGTGATGAATGAATTATCTGAGTGATGATATTGACTGAGTGATGAATGAATTAACTGAGTGATGAATGAATTAATCGAGTGATGAATGATATTGACTGAGTGATGAAGAAATTAACTGACTGATGAATGAATTATCTGAGTGATGATATTGACTGAGTGAGGAATGAATTAACTGAGTGATGAATGAATTATCTGAGTGATGATATTGACTGAGTGATGAATGAATTAACTGAGTGATGAATGGATTAATCGAGTGATGAATGATATTGACTGAGTGATGAAGAAATTAACTGACTGATGAATGAATTATCTGAGTGATGATATTGACTGAGTGATGAATGAATTAACTGAGTGATGAGATCAAAATGATGATTGAAAATTATTAACTGATAAATGAGTTGATCCTTAATGCTTACACAAGTCACACGTGCTCCAAAACAATTAATCATGAGTCAATCATAACAATAATATCACATATATGTTTCCACAAAGCATGAATAAGTAATGACATGATGAATGTATGAACATAAAGAGAATCGAGTCCTTACACAGGTCATACGAAGCTTCGAGGTCTCGCGATACTAGTCTTCACTGACGACGACTCGATGAATGAATGACTCGTGCAGTCGCACTAATATTACGACTCACAAAACCTGACTGACTAGATTGTCATAACCTGACAATCCCACTACTACCGCGTCGGTAGGACCACATAACTCACATCTCAGGGTATTCCACAACCCAAATCTCTGATACCATTTCTGTAACACCCCCAAATCCTTTTGGGTTATTACAAGGTCGTGGACCCCACGCCAGAGATCCACCAAAGTAACATGACTAAAATACGTTAAATTAAACAACAAGGGAAAATCATAGTCCCTACCATGATATCCAACACAATATTCCGATAGGGAATTTCAACGACAAAAGTGGCCTACATGGCCAAAATGAAATACACAAAGATCCACGAACATCCGTCGGGTAATACAACACGACAACAATCGACAAGACCGGAGTACACTCCAACCGATCGACCAACGATGAACAACTCGGACTAGTATCGCTCGAATGCCTCGCCGCCATCATCATGCCCCGTGTCTCAACTCTCTCCTTGCAAGCACCTAAAACATGAAAACATGTTCCGCCCCTGGTCACCATCCATATAATGAATATCAAATACATGTATAACATGATATGCATCCAAAGGCGTAATGAAACGGTACAATGATAATAATACGAGATGCTCACAAACCAATGTAAGAACCGAGCATTCGTGAAATACTATGCCCACCGCATACTATTAATACTTGCTCAACAGTTAGAACATAAGTGCCCAACGGCGAATCATAATCACAGAGTACCACAATGAATTACACGACATGAACCAAACTAGAACTGAATTAATTATGAATCACAATGCCCGAAGGCTCCAATGAAATTACCAAGACAATCACAAAGGCTTTAAAGACACTCACCAAGTCACAAATATCACAATCACATGAAGTCGAAACACCCAAGTCAAGTATTGATTAGGGCCGGCCACGCATGAAAACCGTATCACAATTAGGGCGAAGCCACGGCATGAAAGCCGTATCACAATTAGGGCGGGCCACGGCATCCACCGTATCACAATTAGGGCGAAGCCACGGCATCCACCGTATCACAATTAGGGCGAAGCCACAGATCCACCGTATCACAATTAGATCATCCAATGACCGTGACTCAATTGCAGTGCCGGGAAACCAACCACGAAGGTTCAAGCCCAGACTTACCCATAATGAGATCACCCGGTGACCGTGACTCATCGAATCGTAGGTGTTGGGAAACCAACCGCGAAGGTTCAAGCCCCAAGCTTACCCATAATGAGATCATTAACATGACCGTGACTCATCGAATCGTAGGTGTTGGGAAACCAACCGCGAAGGTTCGTGCCCCAAGCTTACCCATAATGAGATCATTAACATGACCGTGACCCATCGAATCGTAGGTGTTGGGAAACCAACCGCGAAGGTTCAAGCCCCAAGCTTACCCATCGAGCACTAGCCGAGACTAGCCTCGAACATAATTAATCACAACATTAATAATCCCAAGATTTCCAAACTCACAAGAGTAAAAAGATGCCGCCTTGAGTCGGCCAACACGACAACAATAACTCACGGATGGGCCCTGGCCCACGGCGGTCCCAAATTAACACCTCGATTGCCTTAAACGCCAACCGACAACAATGATGCAACGGATGATTCAATACCTCGATTGCCTAAAACGGTCAATCGACAACAATGATACCATAAATGATTGAACACTTCGATTTGCCTGAGAACGGCCAATCGATAACAATGACACGATGAATGAGTGAATACCTCGATTGCCTTAGAAAGGTCAATCGATAACAATGATGCAATGAATGATTGAACATTTGATTTGCACGAGAATGGCCAATCGATAACAATGATACGATGAATGAGTGAATACCTAGATTGCCTTAGAAAGGTCAATCGATAACAATGATTTAGTGAATGATTGAACATTTCGATTTACCTGAGAACGGCAATTCGATAACAATGATATGAAGGATGCCTCGGCACCTTTAGTCTGCTACGATTTACGAAGGCGAGAGATGAATAAGCCAATGCCTTTAATCGGCTGCATGCTTTAATGACAATCCAAACAGAATAACAATGATCTCAACGATGTCTTTAATTGACATCTATATTAACAACAATCGATACATCGATACCGCGAACCGCTATCGACAATGACATTAATAATGAGTATCACAAAGCCTAGAATACTCCCTTAACGAACAACAATAAACAATAGGCAAAATTAACGAAATGTATCGAATCGAACGATCTCATCATATCAATGAATTAATGAATAGACTAAGTCTCGAAATGATACAACACATTCATACACATATATGATAACATTAATCTCATTGACTAGTACAAGTATAAAACTTGCCTCAAACCGAAGGCGATGAAATCCCTCCACGAACAACGAACGGCGTCCTCCGGTAAACACAAGTACTGGAACCACCTTGAATGAAATACAATTCATTCAATAACACAATATCAATCGAAATCAACATAACGATCAAAGAAACTCTTTGAGGCATTTAATCGAACACTAAATGTTCAAAGTTCCTCAAGACCCTAAAAATTATCAATCGGGTTGAACGAATCGAAAATATGGATATACAATCCATAGAACATGATTAATAATGTTTACTAACGTCAACCGATTCATCAAAATCGGATTAGAAACGAAATCAAGAACAATTCTCCAAAAAGTCAACTTGAAAGAAAATCAAGAAATATACCTTGATTCGACGAAATACTCGGATTAGATGATGATATAATCAACAAGGATCTTCCAAAATGCCGTGGAAATGATTAGAATCGGCCAAGAACTCGATTTCCCGAGCCTCCGTCGCCGACGCCGAAAAGGAAGAAAAATCGCGTTGAAATGAAATCGCCGAGCCAGCTATATATAGCCGGCAGGTTACTGGCCAGAATCGGCAGCCTTACGGCCGTAACTCGACACCTTACGGCCGTACTCGGCAGCCTTACGGCAGAATCGCATTCGTCGAAATCGCCAAGACCAAATGGACACTTACCGTAATCCGCACACCTTACGGCCGTAGAATCGCCTTCGCCGAAACCGCCTGGCGTCAGACGGCCGTACCCGATCACGCTTACGGCCGTAACTCGACACCTTACGGCCGTAATCGCACCTTACGGCCGTAACTCGCCAAAGCTGTGCCCTCGCCCGGCCGTGACTTCGGCGTGCCACTCCGACGGCCCGACGACCCCAAACCCGAACTCGAGTAAAAATCAAGATACGGTTACGAAGTACTCGCAAAGACGAATCCAAGCACTAAGAGAACACACGATTCCGACCATCCGATGTGTCGGAATTCGACAACGGAAATAATTACCCCAGACTTTGGGAAATTACAAAAATGGCCCAAAACGTCCGAAAATCACGATACGTGATTGAAACACCGAACCAAAGCTCGCAACATGAATAATAACATTAAATGAACTTGTGAGAAACTCGAAACAACAGTTTCGGACGAGATTCGCAAGAATCGAACTCGAGTGCGGAAAAGCCGTTTAAGAACACGGAACTAAACAAAACGATATCGAAACGAACTCGGATGACAAAAAGAGCAGAATTAAATATTCTCGGAATGACGAAACGGTCATGAGCGAGTCGTCAAAACAGACTTATGTCGAAAAAAGAAAATTACCGAAAAATCGAAATTGCGGATATTACACACGTGGGCTGCCTGCCAAAAGTCCATAGATCCAGCCGGCAGCTAGCTGAGTGGCCCAATGAGGAGCCGGCACGCGTCCGGAAGTACTGTCACAGGAGGTCCCACTTTGCTACTTTCGGCGGACTTTGTCAGGGTAGGTGACAGGCTGTAGTCACCTGTCCTGTCCGTCAGCTCCTTTCGCAGGTCTGGGCCCTGTTGGTAGGTGAGGTAGGTGACAAGTTTGTCAGCGCCTTTTGTGGATCTGCACGTGGGTGCTGTCCTGTTTGCTCGGCTTTGGCCGACTGGATGGCCATCGGCCAGCCACTAAAGGTTGGCAATGGTCGGTCACCAAGGGTCGATCGGCAGATGCCCAGAGAGGTCGGTCACCAAGGGTCGATCGGCAGATGCCGAGAGAGGATCGTCCGCTAGTCGATCGCCAGGAGTCGTTCGCCGAGTACCGAGTGATGATCGTATCTGAGGTCGATCGCTCGGCACCGGACTTGTCCCGGGACCTTCGGGCCGATTTAGGGTCCGCCGGGTTGAGGCTTGGTCGCCGGCAAGAGGCCGGCTGCTCGGCCTCGAGGCGATCGCGGTCGGAAGGTGTTAAATCTTGACACAACAATTGCCCCGCCTTGCTCCTATGTTGAAGACATGGGGCGAGGTGGCTCTTCTTGGTGATCGCGTCTGGATGAGGACGGGCGACCTTGCCGAGCCGACTTAGGACTCGGACTTGGGCTATCATAGTCGATCGGCTTAGCTATCTTTCGGTCTTGTACCGCAAAAACAACATTGGCCGATCCCCATGGAAACTTGGTGGTTTCGCTTTGTTTGAGGAATCGTGCACGCATGAGATCGATGGACCGACCCCATGACCGTGTCTTGGTGCACAAAGACAATGAGTGCCTCGTGACTCACTTTATTATGAGGGTCCTCTCACAGGCCGCGCCGCCTTGTATTTAAACGAAAGGCGTGCGGTCTCGGTCTAGAGGAGTCCTTGCGCGGCAAAGATCGGATGAATCAACTCCACGCCCGCGGCTTGTTAGCTCTGCTTCCACCTCGGCGGCCATGGAGATGGCCGACCTCGACGGTATGCGTTGAGACGGTGTTTTGGGACGTCGCATTGTACGGGTTCTCCATGTCTGATGTTGAAGCTTTGATGGCGAGCGATCGTGTCCACTGATTACTGTTTGAGAGCCCTCAGCCTTCGCCGGCCTCGTATTTAAACGAAGGGCGGGCGATCTTGGCGAAAAGGGACCTTGCATGGCCGAAGCGGCAGTTCCATCGATGCCCAGGACCATGGCTTTATAATGTGCGGTGGGCGATCTTATGCCTTAGTCCGTCATGTTATATCTTTGGATGTAGATGGCGATCGTGTCCTCGGATGCGGATGATGTAGCGTGATGATCGGCGATCGGGCGGAAGATGGCGATCGTCGCTCGGCCCGATCGCTTATTCGTAGGTCGATATTGGCGATCGGGCGGGAGATCGTCGTCCGGTTGCCAATCGCTCACATGGCTAAGAAGAAACCTTTGCACGGAGAAAATCTGCGGCTCTTGCCGGAAGGCTGCGTGGAGTCGAGGTTGGGTCTTCGTGAGATGCCCGAACATAGGCGAAAAACCCCGAAATCCTCCTAGACCGCGTAGAGGCGGTCTCATCGCTTATGGGCTCGCCATTGAGGATGATTACGTCTACCCGGCCGATGTAGTCCGAGTCGGAATCTTCTTCTCCCCGCTTGATTTGCATCATGCGAAGGGGACCTTGGGCCGACGACCACGGTGGCGAAGTACTCGGTGAAGCCGTGCGCCACTCGTTAAAGGAGCCAATGGAACGACGTGGCAATGAAATGTACCACCGGAGGTCGAGGTCGCCCGGCGTCGGAGGAACATCCGGCATCCGGTCGCGTCGAGATGCCCCACACCCGATCACGTAGATGTTGAACTTCCTCAGTGCACTTGGGGGTCCGATCGCCCTCGTACGGGTGTTTGCGGGGAGCGATCTGTCTTTGCGGGGCGAGCTCGATGTCGATCGCGAGCGGCTCGCTTGGCGGCGATCGTCTTCTTGGCCCGCCACGGATTCGAGGCGCCTTCATGTCGTTGAGCGTTGCATTGCGGCCATCGCCGTGGCTTGGTCGCTTGCCGATCGGCTTTGGGAGCAGGCCGAGGCGATCGTGTACCGATCTCCGGCTCGCCGCGCCGACCTCGGCAATTCGGCGAGGGAGCAGGACGGCTAGCCGCCTTCCGGGAGTCGGGTAGGCCGAGCTCCCGGTGACGGACTCAAACTCCGTCGTCTCGTAGCCGGGCCGGATTGCCCTTAGCTGTCGGAGTCACCGCCTGAGCGATCGAAGACAGAGGTGCCCCGGCCGGCGAGCGCCTCTTCTGCGGACGGAGCCTCCCGGTGATTGCTCGGCCGGTAGTGCCTTGAGCTTCCGCTTGATCTTCCGGCGAGAGACCGGGGGCGGTAGCCGGAGGCGCGTCGAGAGCACTCCGTCGCTCCCGTGGGACGGCCGGGAGCCCTTCGATCTGTTCCTTGGTTGGAACCGATCGAGCGAGAGGCAGGCGCCGTCCGTGGACGGATCGAGCGTCTCGACGCGGTGGCTACCTTCCACCATCGGTGCGGCTCGGGCCGGGGCCAGGCAGGGTCCGGCCACTGGTCGGCCGGCTTTCTTGGCGCGGAGGCGGAAGACATGTTTTCGAAGGATTTCTTTTGAAGTGCGGTGAGTGTCACTTCAAATATCCGCAGAGAACAGTGAGTGTTCTTGGGACGGTAGGTGTAAAAATCGAGGTTGGATGCCCTCCTTCTAGCGCCAATTGTTGTTGCCCAAAATATTTATCCGAAGATTAATCTGTGGAAGACGGACAACAAACAACAATTGCGGGAGCACTTCCGAGAGAAGATAAATAATACAAGATTTGCCGGGTTTGTTAGGCCCGGGCTTGAATGCTCTCGCGAGATGTTATTAATACGAATATTCGTGGATACAAGTATTAATGAGAGAAATCTAAATACAATGAGTGTAAAAAGACTCTGTTGATCCGGCTCTTGAGCGAAGCTAGGTGTTCTTCGTCCCGCCGGTAATCTGCTCGAGGAGAAAAGGCCGGGAGAAGTAAGACCGAAAGAAAGCTGTTGCCAAGAGTTGGAGATTAGCCAAGTGCAAGTATTTTCTTCTGTATAGTGTGAAAAGCGAGAATGCAGAGTGTTTAGAGAGTCAAAATCTCGGTCCCTTTTACAAGTGCCTGCTACCTTGTATATATAGAGGCTGAGAGGCCCTGTCCCCTAGTGGGCGATCGCCTTTTGGCATTTAATGTAATGGGGCGATCGTCCTAAAGGGCACGTGGGCTGCCTGCCAAAAGTCCATAGATCCGGTAGTGACTAGCCGAGTGGCCCAATGAGGAGCCGGCACGCGTCCGGAAATGCATCACAGGAGGTCCCACTTTGCTACTTTCGGCGGACTTTGTCAGGGTAGGTGACAGGCTGTAGTCACCTGTCCTGTCCGTCAGCTCCTTTCGCAGGTCTGGGCCCTGTTGGTAGGTGAGGTAGGTGACAAGTTTGTCAGCGCCTTTTGTGGATCTGCACGTGGGTGCTGTCCTGTTTGCTCGGCTTTGGCCGACTGGATGGCCATCGGCCAGCCACTAAAGGTTGGCAATGGTCGGTCACCAAGGGTCGATCGGTAGATGCCCAGAGAGGTCGGTCACCAAGGGTCGATCGGCAGATGCCGAGAGAGGATCGTCCGCTAGTCGATCGCCAGGAGTCGTTCGCCGAGTACCGAGTGATGATCGTATCTGAGGTCGATCGCTCGGCACCGGGACTTGTCCTGGGACCTTCAGTTGGCCGATTTAGCTGGTCCGCTGGGTTGAGGCTTGGTCGCTCGGCAGTAGGCCGGTCGTTCGGCCTCGGAGGCGATCGCCGGTCGGAAGGTGTTAAATCTTGACACAACATTTAATAATCATGGAGATTGGATATTATTTCCATCAACTGCTTCTCCTTCGAGAGCAGAATTTGAATTATTGATCAACTACTTCTTCAGAGTAGGATTTATTCTTGTCAACTGCTTCTTCGGGGCAGAATTTATGAACTATTCATGTGGTATAACCAACCACGATGGTAATATATAATATTTAAATTGCATATGTAAAACCATCCATCTTGTGATAATTGAACTTATCACATGGGAGGTATTGTAATTGCAAAAAATAAAATTCGATAAATGTGTGGTTTCAAAACACCACTTTGAGAAAAATAAGAGATATAAATTGGACTACAAGAATAATTAACTGCTTCTACCAAAACGGGATCGTCCAATCAATTCCTCAAAATATAGTCATCGTCAAGGTATAGGTCGAAATATCGAATGCCGTTAATAGCAAGTGTAAGGATATGTATAAATCTTTGCGATTTCCGGAGTTGGATATTAATTCGTACATTTGATAATAATATAAATGAAATGAGTTAACCCTCATATCAATATTAGTGTCAAATTAAAGGTCTCGTTAAACCGATCACGATGGTATCAACAAAAATTAATTCTGATAGTATATGCTTTTTATATGTGAGTGAAACGAAAATTGAGGTTAATAAATTAAAAGAATATTTTATCTATTTTATGTTTGTTTTTCTTTTTCTCATTTCTCAACCACCGTGCACGTGAATCCTCAACTTTTCTTTTCTGTTTTATTTTTTATTTTATTTTATTTAGTCGCCTTTTCTTCTCTTACCTAACCCTCTTTTTCTCCGTGTTTTCCTTTTCTGTTGTGTGCCTTCCTCATTTTTTTTTCAATCGTCTTTTCTTCTCTTTCCTTCTACTTAATTTCTGTTTATCATCCTTTTTTTTACGGCAGCAACATACACACATAATATTAATGAACACACAGTACGTACCTCACGTAAAAGAAAGAGATATAGGCAACTTCTTTTATCCGTCAGTCAACGCCGCCACTACTGTGGATATGCTACCATCCGGTCCATCCAATTCAAGATATTATTCGGCGATCTCAAAACATCATCCATGGCGGCAGGAAGCTTGTGCTCCGGCATGGCGTAGTAGCAGGTTCGACCACCCGGATCAAGGTGAGTCCAAGTTCGTTATCCTTCAGATTTTCTATCTCCATGATGGATCTTTGAGCTGGATTATGGTGTTTCCGTCTGCTTCGGAGGAGTTTGGATCTGACATGTTGTCTTAGCCTGTCCTTCTTGGCCTTTTTTTTGAGAAGTTTTGGCTCGCGAGGTTACTCGCTGATTTTGGAACATAAAGAAGATGATGTTAGGGAATTCCGAAGAATAATCTTCTCACACAGAAATCAAAGCAACTGTTTTTGTTAGTTTCCTTGGGGTTTTCTTCGTCAGCCATGATTTGATTGATTTCCTTCCGCCATGTTGAACTAATTTTAAGAAAACAACTGATTCCTCAATGAAAATCAGAACATGGAATTATTTGATGTAGTCTTGAGAAGAAAGTAGATAAAGGAGGAGTAGAGATCGGTGAGTTGGTGGAAGATGCCCAATTGTGAAGAAAAATTATGTGGTTGTTTGTAATAATTAGATTTCTGATACAGAGGATCATCTATAAGATGCAGCTATAGAGCATACTCTCATCATATTACTGTTGGGAATAGTGCCCTAGGACATTCGATGTTCCTAGATTTGTAATTGTCACATTTAAATAAAGTTATTTGATATCATTTATTTCTCGTTGATTATTATAATGCGTGCATGTTTTAATATTATAATAATCGAAAAATAGTTAATCATAAATAATAATATTATTCAAATGTCCCTGGTACAATCGCGTTGAGTAGAGACTCAAGTGATTAATATACTAGTATAAGTTTGATTGATAATAATCGAATGATTATGCGTATGGTACGGATCAATCTTATGGGTATTGGTTCGAGAACTAATACTTGACAGACCCGCATTGAGATCACTGCATGGAAATGTCATAAGTGAATCTAATATAACAGTATGTCAATAAATCCTTGAACCTGAGATTATCATAGAGTCCAACATGATAACTGCTATGCGTTGACGTAATCCAACGTCATATGAAACATGGTGATCATAAAGGTTAGCGATCGAGATTAGTGGGAGTCATGTAGAGGGAAATGAATAATCAAGATGGGGATTTGTTCCTCTCTTTAGTGAGAGAAATATCTGCTGGGCCCCTCGATAAGTAGGACTGAAGAAAATGCATGGCCATGCTCAAATGAAGAGTCATTTGATTCAATCAGTCTACTTAAGATCGAGAAAGCATTTGAACATAAATAAGTATGACAGACTCCATGACTTAGTTCAAATATGATATCGCGTGACAAAGGGATTTGACACGTTAAAAGGTTTAATGGACTATTAGCTTGTATTATTTGGGTAATCATAATGTCTTGCTAGAAACCGCTCATGATTTATTATTTAATAAGGTATTAAATAATTGCCAACATAATATAAGCCTTTTGGGTCGCACGTACGGCAATTATAGACAAGTAGGAATAAATATCAACTGGGAATAATAAATATAATATTGGATATTATATTTATGAGGAGATTAAATAATAAGTAATATATAATATTGGATATTATATATATTGTATTATTTAATAAGATGAGGGGTAACTAAGCAAATACTAGATTCTTGAATCTAGGGATTACTTAGAATAAATAAGGAGTCTATAACAAGAAGTTGTCATAAGAAGACCTACACCTAAAAAAAATCGCCCCTCCTCTCAAGTGAAACACCCCCAATCCGCTCAGGGATATTACACGCCGTAGAACCTTTTCTCAAGGATCTACCAGGCTGGTAACAACATCGAACAACTCAACAATGCCTTTAAGGCTAAACTGACTCAGTATACCGATTTGGTCTTTCAATAATAACATACAACTCAATTTCAATACATCCCCACGCAGAGGTAAAAATACAATAAACTCCCGTACAAAGGGGAAAAAATACTACAGCGGAAATAAAGTACAACCAAAACAATACACAACGTACGGATCCACATGTGATTAGTATCGATCATCTATCATCATCCTTCATGCCAACCCTGTGTCATGCTCCCTGAAACCTGAATGCAATACAGACATACACCCCCCGATTTTTCGGGGGTTAGCAAAATTCCACTATTTTGCTAGTGCAAGTACAAAGTACAAATATGAGCCATACAATTCAAGTTTCAAGAACAGTAATAACCAGGAATCCTCAAAGATTCAAATACAATGAAACAAAATACTTCTCGAGGCAAGAGTTTGAGTAAAACTTTCCAAATCCGAAAGAACGCAAATAATGAGAACGGTTTGTAAAATAGTTTAAAATGCCCTCGGGAATTTTAATAGAAAATAATATAGGATTATCGAATCCTTCTCTTTCCAAAATCAACAGGGGTCACAGCCCAAAGGTTTTCGTTTTCACAAATGAAACCAACAACAATTCACAGGGTTAAAAACCCACGTCACGTGTCCTCTATATACATAAAATCAACACTAACTCGTGAATCCAGGGCTATACCATTGGATTCCCTCCGTGGCCCCATCGGACCCTCCCGAGGTGAGCAAAATACATTCACATAAGATACACACCAACTCGTGAAGTTTTACTCGTAAATCCAGGGCTATACCATTGGATTCCCTCCGTGGCCCCATCGGACTCTCCTGATGTGAGCAAAATACATTCATAAAACATACACACCAACTCGTGAATCCAGGGCTATACCATTGGATTCCCTCCGTGGCCCCGTCGGACCCTTCCGAGGTGAGCAAAATGCATCCACACAAATTTATATATATCATACCAAGGATATTCGAGCAATTCACCCAAAAGCAACAAACACGAAGTAGGACACAATTGTCAAATCACAACGTACCGAAATGAGATAACATATGTATATATTTTATCGAAGCACAACAACACCAAGCGTATTCATAGGGTTCACTTAATCATTCACGAGACACAACATTCACAAAACACACGAGTTTTGAATGAGAGCCTTTAACAAGGCTAACCGAATCTTTGAAAGTTCAATTCAAACAACTAAACAACCACATTTAGACGATCACTAATTACATATCCATAAAACAAGAATTGTATGGACAAGGTACTTACCTCGAAATCGGCATGCAAGTATTCGGACAAACACGGCTCAACTGGGAAGCTTCGAAATGCTCGATGCTATCGAAAAGGAAGACGACGATGAACGGAAGGGTTCAACATGGGTTCTTCGCAATAAACTCGATCCTAACATCATATAATTAATAAATCAACGATCATACGAAGAAGAATAATCGTAGAACGTCTGAAAACCCCTCTATGTCATTCTACCGGACACCTTCAAGGCGTCGATTAGGAATTCAACAAAACAACGAATCATTGGCAATTAAACCATGGAACAACAAGGGAAATGATAGACTACATCTAAATAATCATAAATCCATCACAAATCTAAGTTATTACGGTTAAATCGACAAAACCAAACAAAACTCCCAATTTCCCCAAACTAGGATTTCTAGGAAATCTGACCTGATTTGCTTGGTCAAAGGATATTATAGGATGGATAATCGATGATATGAACTCCAAGACTTCATGGATTGATATAAGAACATCATGCCTTCGTGTTATCCAAGTCTCAGCCGCGGAGGAGATGAAATGGGTGAGAAAAACGATTGAAGAAATGACCTGCCCGACCATTATTAATACTACCCAGCATGGTTTAGTGCCGCGGCCCGGCCAGCAGAGGGCCGCGGCCCGCGGTACAGCCGGCTCTAGCATCAAAAGGCACACGGTGCAGTCTTAGCTATTTTGACCATAGCTCCTTCGTCCGGACTCCGATTGACTCACCGTTTGAACCATTGTAAAGTTAAGTTGATGCTCTATAATACTGAAAAGATTCAGAATTTTTGGGGTTTCTAAGAATTGATGGTGATTTTACAAAGTCGAACTCATACTTGGAAAAGTCGTTTAAGAACATGGAACTCAACAAAACGACACCGAAACGAACTCGGATGACAAAAATTGTAGAATTAATTATTCTCGGAATGATGAAACGGTCACAATAGAGTCGCTAAGATGGACTTCCGACAAAAAAAATAAAATAATATTACCGGAACTCGAAATTGCGGATATTACATACTACCCTCCTTAAAAGAAGTTTCGTCCCGAAACTTAAAACAACTAGGGAGAAACAATATCCCGTCAGGAAAACTCAGCGAGATACACAAGCCGAAAACTCGTGCCCAATGGCGAAACGTTATAAGAAACGCAAAGATACAAACGACATGAAAGCATGCTTAACGACAATCATCACAATGCCACAAGCAGAGACCTAACAAAACCAACAAGTGCCAAGTATCACCAAACGGATAACACAATCAAGTCAATTATCCGAAAAATCACCAGATACAAAGCGCCTATGACAAGGAAACACACACAGTCGAAAAATAGAAATTAAACACACTACGATTTGTGTGGGTAACCACTAAGCACTCTGACTATGCCGAAATTCTCGAAACCACATTACACATCTCGGTGTCCTTTCGGTGCAGAGACGCCACTCGATCCCCAAACCTCTCAGCTACCGTCTCACAATGCATGGCTCGGTGTCTCAAATGACCGTAATCGGAACAACTGACCAACGGTAAATGACAATTCTTCGCGAAGACGAGACTGCATAATAACAATCGGACATCCACGATTGAACAACAGTGATCGAACAAAAACTATCGAATAGCAACGATCAAACAACATCGATCGGACAACAATGATCGGACACCAACAACCGAACAACAATGATCGAATAATAACGATCGAACAACAATGATCGAGCAACAATGATCGAATAACAATGATCGAATAACAACGGTCGAACAACGACTCCGAAGTTCACAATTCAACAAAAGATATAAACAAAACTTGTAGAAACTAAAGGACGTTAATTTCGGACAAGGTTCACAAGAATCGAACCGAATTTGGAAAAGTCACAACGATAAATATATTGATCCAAAACAAGGTTACAACCTATTCGAATGATGGCAACCGAGATGCCAAACAAGTTCAAAAAGTATCGACGAACACGAGCGAGTCGATAGAATTGAGAAAGAGAAAATGTAGAAGTAAAAAACAATACGGGTATTACATTCGACCTCTTATAAAAGAAATGTCATCCCCGCAACTCACAAAAACGGAAGCAAGGTAACAACTCAAAAAGCAACCGACAGAAACATCTCCCATGGGCCTCTCGTAGCCGATTCGATATCCGTGGCAAGCGCGAACTCCGAAGTCTCGGTAACCACCCGCAAAATCGACTCTGTGTTCCTCGGGTCCACACTTGAAATGTGTTACTGGCGAGGAAGGAAAATTTGTATGTGCATGCCCCCAGCACATCACAGTTGAAACACCTCGGCTTGCCATACCGAATATACAAATGCTAGATACAATGGAACATAACATCGCAAAACAACATACCAGTGATGCCAACTCATCATAACATATCAACACATACAAAAATCACCACAACAACGGCATCGTTCGACGATTACAACCGCCCGAACGATAACCAGCACACAATCACAAAACATTATGAAACAATCACGTATGTACACAATCATACAAACCCAAGCTCTAACAGCCCGCACAGGCGTGATTACACGTGAATCACCACGAAGCGACAACATTCAATACCAACCTCGCACCTCTCACAGAGGGCTAACACCCTAACGACAATACTAACATCATACACACTTTCTCCGACTACAAGCAGGAAGTGTTAGGTTTTAAAAACGAAAACCACATTTGAAAATAATTTTGGAAACACCGGTTGATCTTGAGTATCATCCATCAAAAAAAATAGTACAAACATCGTTATCGAGACCTTGAAAAATCATCTTGCGTTTGATAAAAAAAAATGAGGACACTTTTCTTCTAGAGGAAAACTTTCAGAATATTCGGCCCTCGGGTCTAAGCAAAAGCATTTCTAAATCATTGAAAATATCTCAAAATATTTTGGTCCTTAAGTGGAAATTTTTTGAAACATATTGTGGCACCTTGGAAGTACCGCAAGAAAATAATTCATTTTAAAAGTACGTCTCGAAATTTATTTTCTAAGATACTGAAGGTTTTCAAAAATAATCCAATAGGCTAGAATGCCCAAAAATTCATGCGTATCAACATCGCTTATACACATCATAGCACACACATCAATTAGTTCAAAATCAAGACAATACAAGTCTTTTGCCTCAAAACAAATAGTCAAATATCACAGTTCAAACTTGTCTAGGACCGGGGCTAAACCACTGGTCCATCCGAAGCCTCTACGGACTGAGCAAATCACACCCATATACATTTCCATACCATATTGAGCACAAGGTTTCACGAAAACACTTGCAAACGAACAAATCATTTTAAAATACATACACACCGGACGAAACCAACAGTCAAGAGTACATAAGCAGCGACACCACTCCTCATATAAACAAAATATGAGAGTCACATAAACGCATCACGAAACCAAGAATCTGCATAAAGATTCCATCACTTAACACATAATCATACCAAGAACTCGCATCGACGAGGCACAATCACAAATAAGGGAGACTTACATCCACAGGTCACACGAAGATGATGATCGCCCCACGATACTAATCACGACCAACCAACTCAGACGACGCATCACGACATGACTCGATCGGACAAAATCAGCGAAACAAGACTAAACCAACACGACTTGACCCGACAGCCTAGGTTTTCACAACCTGGCCCCGATACCATTTATGTAACACCCCCAATCTGTGCAGGGATATTACACGCTGTAGAACCTTTCCTCAAGGATCTACCAGGCTGGTAACAACATCGAACAAATCAACAATGCCTTTAAAGCTAAACTGACTCAGTAGACCGATTTGGTCTTTCAATAATAATATACAACTCAATTTCAATACATGCCCACGCAGGGGTCAAAATACAATAAACTCCCGTACAACGGGGAAAAAATACTGCAACGAAAATAAAGTACAACCGAAACAATACACAACGTACGGTTCCACATGTGATTAGTATCGATCATCTTTCATCATCCTTCATGCCGACCCCGTGCCATGCTCCCCGAAACCTGAATGCAATACAGACATCCACCCCCCGATTTCTCTGGGGTTAGCAAAATTCCACTATTTTGCTAGTACAAGTACAAAGTGCAAATACGAGCCATACAATTCAAGTTCCAAGAACAGTAGTAACCAGGAACCCTCAAAGATTCAAATACAACGAAACAAAATACTTCCCGAGGAAAGAGTTTGAGTAAAACTTTCCAAATCCAAAAGATCGCAAATAACGAGAACTGTTTGTAAAATAGTTTAAAATACTCTCGGGAGTTTTAATAGAAAACAATATAGGATTATCGAAACCTTCTCTTTCCAAAATCAAAATGGGTCACAGCCCAAAGGTTTTTGTTTTCACAAATGAAACCAACAACAATTCACAGGGTTAAAAACCCACGTCACGTGTCCTCGACGTAAATAAAATCAATACCAACTCGTGAAGTTTTACTCGTGAATCCAGGGCTATACAATTAGATTCCCTCCGTGGCCCCGTAGGACCCTCCCGAGGTGAGCAAAATACATTCACATAACATACACACCAACTCGTGAAGTTTTATTCATGAATCCAGGCTATACCATCGATTCCCTCCGTGGCCCCGTCGGACCCTCCCGAGGTGAGCAAATTACATTTACAAAACATACACACCAACTCGTGAATCTAGGAATATACCACTGGATTCCCTCCGCGGCCCCGTCGGACCCTCCCGAGGTGAGCAAAATGCGTTTGCACAAATTTATATATATCATACCAAGGATATTCGAGCAATTCACCCAAAAGCAACAAACACGAAGTACGACACAATTGTCAAACCACAACGTACTGAAATTAGATAACATATGTATATATTTTATCGAAGCACAACAACACCAAGCGTATTCATAGGGTTCACTTAATCATTCACGAGATACAACATTCACAAAACACACGCGTTTTGAATGAGAGCCTTTAACAAGGCTAACTGAATCTTTGAAAGTTCAATTCAAACGACCAAACAACCACACTTAGACGATCACTTATTATCATATCCATAAAACAAGAATTGTATGGACAAGGTACTTGCCTCGAAATCGGCACGCAAGTATTCCGACGAACACAGCTCAACCGGGAAGCTTCGTAACGCTCGATGCTATCGAAAAGGAAGACGACGACGAACGAAAGGGTTCAACATGGGTTATTCGCAAGAAACTCGACCCTAACATCATATAATAAATCAGCAATCATACGAGGAAGAATAATCGTAGAACGTCCGAAAACCCCTCTATGTCATTCTACCGGACACCTTCAAGGCGTTGATTAGGAATTCAACAAAACAGCGAATCCTTGGCAATTAAACCATGTAACAACAAGGGAAATGATAGAATACATCTAAGTAATCATCAATCCATCACATATCTAAGTTATTACGGTTAAATCGGACAAAACCAAACAAAACTCCCAATTTCCCCAAACTAGGATTTCTAGGAAATATGACCTGATTCGCTAGGTCAAAGGATGTTATGGGATGGATAATCGATGATATGAACTCCAAGATTTCATGAATTGATATAAGAACATCATGCCTTCGTGTTATCCAAGTCTCGGCCGCGGAGGAGATAAAATGGGTGAGAAAAACGAGTGAATAAATGACCTGCCCGACCATTATTAATACTGCCCAGCATGGTTTAGTGCCGCGGCCCGGCCAGCAGAGGCCCGCGGCCCGCGGTACAGCCGACTCCAGCATCAAAAGGCACACGGTGCAGTCTTAGCTATTTCGACCATAACTCCTTCGTCCGGACTCCGATTGGCTCACTGTTTGAACCATTGAAAAGTTAAGTTGATACTCTATAATACTGAAAAGATTCAGAATTTTTGGGGTTTCTAAGAATTGATGGTGATTTTACAAGTCGAACTCATACTTGGAAAAGTCGTTTAAGAACATGGAACTCAACAAAACGACACCGAAACGACTCGGATGACAAAAAGTGTAGAATTAATCATTCTCGTAATGACGAAACGGTCAAAATAGAGTCTCTAAGATGGACTTCCACCAAAAAAATAAAATAAAATTACCGGAAATCTAAATTGCGGATATTACATCAAGAAGAAAGAAAAATCGGCCTACACCTCCTACTGTAGGAAAACAAAGTCGGTCATCTGGTCTTCTTTCCTTAGTTAATCTTGATCAATAGTACAATTCTTCTAGTAAGGAATTTGTGTTGTACTATTTATCAATATTATTCGTAAGGATCTAGCAATCCAGCTTGTGGAATTGTTCGTGTGTGGATCACCCAAAGAGGAAGGAGATATTCATCTGCTTCTAGTCCGGATCTAGATCTGTTCGTTAGATTAAGGTATTTCGATTAACCCTTTAATCAAACAATTAAATTACTACATGAGATCCTAAATTGGGTTTTCATATTTATTCTTCCGCTGCGTTTTTACTGTTGATTTATGTATTCGATGCATGGAGAACCCAACAGTGGTATCATAGCCAACTTGAAAGTAATTTAATTGTTTATGTAGAACATTTTTATGTGTAAATTATGTTCTTGATTATGTTTATAAAATATAGATTTTATAAAATAATTTTTCTGGTTTACATTGATTAAATCGGATCGTCAAAAATGTAATACCTGATTGTGAATTCATTTATTATTATTCAGTAATTGCCACTCAGTAATTTTCACTCATTAATAATCATTCATCATTTATATTCATTCATTATATTCACCGTTCGGCGTAATTTTGAATTGTGTATCAGTTATCGTTCGTCATTCAACCCTGTTTGAGAATTGAGATGAGAATATTATCATAATCGTGGTAATTGGTAGCCTTGTGTTGGAAGTATCATTATTGCGTGTTTTTGGACTTAATATTACTCATACAAGTGTTGTATGTCGGATCATTCATCATTCGTACAGAGAAGACAGAGTTGTCGAATTATTGTCGCTCCAGTAGTTAGTTATGGCCGTAACTTATCTTGCATTACGGCCGTAACATCCGTTCGTTGGTTTCATGGTTTTTGGATGAGGACGTCTTACGGCCGTAAGTCTCGCTAGATACGGCCGTAAGAGAAAGACAGTACTGTCGTATGAATGAAGGCTATGGCCGTATAATCGAACAATGGTTCGGGAGGTGTTTTCAACGAGGACATCTTACGGCCGTAAGTTTTGTAGGATGCGGCCGTAAGTGATGATTTTGGTGTTCCGGGCATTTTCGACGAAGTGGAGTTACGCCCATAAGCGTGGTAGTGTTATGGCCGTAAGTCCAGGAGATGGACATTTTGGTGTTTCGACGAGGTGTAGTTACGGCCGTAAATAAATGCTGTTACGGACGTAAGGTCGTTGACTTTGGGAAGTTATAGACGTAAGGTGGCAGAGTTACGCCCGTAACTCTGTGCAGTATTTAAGGACATGGATGGGACTTTTGTGCTCATTTCTCCACTTCTTCATTTGAGTCCGAGAGAGAGGTTCTTAGGAAAGGATTTGTCATCATCAAACACTTGTGTGTTCTTGTTCTAACCTTCTACTTTCGATTGTGGAGCTCGGAAAGTCATTTTAACGCGAGTTCAACGGATCGAAGAGTTTGGATCTTCAAAGGTAATTTCTCCAAAACCTTAGAATTTGATTTTGAGATGGAATATGATGTTTTAGATGTTATAATCATGATATATGAAGAGGTATACATATGATTATGAGTTTCTATGAACTATCTTTGGATTATTGGAGAATTATTCAAGAACACTTTGAATGTTGGTTTTGGAATTGGGGGTTTCAATTAGATGTTGTTGAAATATCGATTTATGTATTCCTATTGGATTATTGATTGTATTGAAGATGTTTTGTTGGATTGAATCACTCATTGGAGGTTCGGTATCGATATATTTGGGGTTGGTTGTAAACAATTTAGGACCACTCAAAACGCGTTTGTTTAAATGTCAATGAGTTTGGGTTTGTTGTACCAACTTTTTGAGTTGGTTGTGATCATATGCTTGATTCGTATTTTAAGCGAATCGTTGGTGATTATGTTATTCAAGGTCGTTGGAGCGACCTATAATCACCTTAAAGACGTTCATTCGAGGAAGGACTTCTCTTCACCGGTAATTGAGGTAAGTTAATTCTTGCTCAGTTAAAAGGATAATGATTCCTTTCGTTGTTGTTCATTCATACGTATAATTCATGCATCATATATCAATCATGTTGATACTTGTAATTATCAAATTAATCATTCAATTCACGAGGAACGACGGTTCCAATCATTTCATTTGAGCTATCACTCATTGCGCCATTATTTCACCTCGGTGAGTCACTCTTGGTCCTTGTCGGATTTCTATTCATTCTTATTCATTATGGTTACTTTTGTTCTTGTGACCTTCTGGGATCGTATTGCGTGCCGGATGGTATACGTGTGGAATTTTTAGTCGGGCACACTATGGTCATGTGTATATGCGGGTATCCGGACACATTGGACCATGCACACAGTAACGTGCCTCCGTGAGATTAATTAGGCCAAGTGACGTGTGTATATGCGTGGCACCGGACACTAGACTACTTGTGCACTTGCACGTCCCATTTCGGGCGTACTATGATGCCCCTCTTCCAGACCTAATTTCATAACTAGTCATGTGATTATTGTATTTGTCCAACTCTTGAGGATTTTTATTCTGTGTAACTGACCCAGTTGGGGATGTTTAGGTCATGGCAAGGCAAAGGCACGTAAAGAGAACATTGACGGCGAGGAGTCCCTGTGATACTAGTAGGGCCCCCAGTCTTCTCAGTTGTTCATGTTTCATTCATGTGTATTTTCCGCTGCAGTTTCCATTTGGACTTCCATTTTATTCAGTGTTGTATATTTCATCTTCATATGAAATATATACGTATTTTGTATTCCGGGGTGTATTGTACTTGAAACTCCTCATCGGAGTAATTGGTTATAAAATGTGGTTCGGTACTACAGTTATAATATTTAAGTTATTGTATTTCATTCGCCTGGTGGATTCCAGTTGGGGGTCCACGACACTGTGATAGCTGCCTAGTTTTGGGGTGTTACAGAGTTGGTATCAGAGCGTGGTTTTGAATACTACTTATCCGAGTCATGTCTCATTGAAATCATCGTTCATCAGACTAGTATCATTGGACTTTCGCGTCACGTGTGACCTGTGCAAATGCTAAGCCCCTTAGACCAAAAGAACGGTAAGATTTCTGACGCCATGGTATAATTTCTGGCAATTAGAATCACTCATTCATTATTCATTAGTCAACAATCCTCAATCATCTTTTTCTTTTAGATCGTGTCGATCATGTCAACTCATTAATCATCCAGTCAATATCATTGTTCAGTTATATATGGTCTCGTGGATCATATTATCAGTCTTGTTAACTTGTTCAAGATAATCATTTCAGGAATTTCATCAGATAATCATGTCACCTCAGTCGACCTTTCATGTGACCTTATCATATTATGGCGTAACGTCGACGATCATTTTTACTGCATTATTAATGCGCTCATTGTGTTAGAGCGTGTATGCTCATTATTATCTTATAATGTAATCATAATGCAATATTCATGCGAGATCAATAATTATCATGTGACTTTCCTACTTCAGTATGGATAGAGCTGTCAGAGGACGTAGGGGAAGAGGTCACAGTGCAGGCCGAAACCCGAGAGCTTGTGTGAATACCCAAGCGAACGCGAGAAATAACATTAATCCAACAGGTAGCGATGCTGCCAACTCAGCTGGCGATGCTACTCATTCACAAGGATATAACCATTCGCTGTCAGGAAGTCGTACCCGAGATACAGCTCAATCGGAAGGTGTTCGGGTTGATCCGTTCATATTTATGCAGGGCATGATGACCCAGATGACTCATATGGCACATCTGATGGAGACGATGCAGAATTCAACCACTCAGACTCAGCAGGCTCCTCCGCCGCCATCTCAGAGGCAAGAGAGGAATGTGAGCTGTATAATCGGTGACATCTCTCGCCAGAGACCACCTACTTTTGAGGGCCCATCCGAGTCGGCGGATATTGTTCACTGGCTTGAACATTTTGAAAAGTTATTTGCTATGGTGGAGTGTCCCGAAGGGCACAAATTTCAGTTGCGGCTTACTATCTGGGTAAGAGTGTTCACTCATGGTGGCTATCTTTGAAGCCCACCGACAGATCTTGCACTCATGTTGGAAAGATACTATCCGGCCCCACTGAGGGAGGCCAAGTTATCGAAATTACTCGGTCCCGACCACTCAGCGGAGGAAGACGTTCTCGCCATCGACGAGAAGTTTCAGGAGCTTCTTCCATTTGTCTCATCCATTATCCACACCGAGGCGGATAAAATCAAGTACTTCAGTAAGAGGTTGAAACGTCATATGCGGATGCAATTGCTTAATCATCATTATGCCACCCTGGCCGAATTCATCGAGAAAGCTCTTACTTATGAGCTTACCGCTAAGGAAATTGCTAAGCAACAAACTTCATCTGCTATCAAGAAATCGAAGAATCATATTCAGTCCGAAGGTAGTCGGGCCACCTTCAAGAAGCCTCGCACGGGCTCTAATTTTTCTGAGCGACCTGCTGTGGCGCCTAAAACTGCGGAGTCTCAGTCCCGAGCGGCCAGTTCGGGCATCACCTATTTCAACTGTGGAGAACAGGGTCATTACAGCACTAAGTGCCAAGACAGACTATCACGTGTAACACTTGCGGGATTGCTGGGCATAAGGCCCGTTTCTGCCGAAGAGATTCCAGACCTGCTTCGACAACATCTCAGACCCTGAAGCAGTTGGCTGTTTAGTATCAGCCTACTCAGTCCGCATCATATAAGACGATGGGAGAAAATAAAGGCGGAGCCCAAAATTATCAAGCAGGAGCATGTTTGCTCAAGTTGTGGATCGCATGCAGACGGCGATGGGACAGCAGCATAACGTGGAAAATCGAGGAGATAGATGGCTTACCGAAGTAATTAAATTGCACCCTCCGAAATTTGACGGTTCTGCTGAGACGCTTTCTTGGGATCACTGGCTGAAGGAATTAGAGAAGATTTTTGCGGGGATTAACTGTCCCAACGATAGGAAGGTTCCGGTCGCCCAGTATCTTTGACTGGGGAGGCTTTCGACTGGTGGGAGGCCATTCGACCGGAGGAGCACAATGTTGACTGGACAGAATTCAAATTGATGATGGAGGCGCAGTATTGTCCTCGTCCAGTTAGAGAAGCCCGAGTTCGGGAGTTTTTCTCACCACAAAATTTGGAAGCATCTGTGACAGACGTGATTAAGACTTTTAATCACCAGCCGACTTATGTGCGCCACTTGGTCAGGACCGAGGCAGAGAAGATTTTTCATTTTGACATGCGAATGAAGCCGGAAATTCAACAGTATATGTCCGGATTTGAATGTACCACCTTGCGACAGTATCAGGACAAGGCGTTGGCCTATGATATGAAGGAGGCAGCAGTAGAGAAAGCGACGGAAGCAAAGAAACAGAAGGTGTATGGCAACTTCACGGAGGATAAGAGTAGCGGACCTCGCAGGGGTCAGTCCTCTTTTCATTCATCCAGGAGACCTCCGCATCCTTCTCGAGGTGGAAAGAAGTTCCGGGCAGCACCAACTGTTTCAGACGCAGGGAAGAAGTGTTATAACTGTGGAAAAGCGGGACATGTTCGACGTGATTGTTTCGCGCCTGCTGTGACCTGTTTCGAGTGTGGACAGGAAGGACATCGCGCAACATTTTGTGGGAATGCGACCCGATCTTTTGGTACTCGCACTCCTGTATCGGTTCCAAAGGACACTAGTGTGAACCAGACGCAGCAGAGTGGATTTCAGCAGCAGAACGTTGGAAAGAGAGAGACATCCAGTGCTGGGTCCGTTCCTCCGCGTATTTACGAGATGAAGAAGGATGATCAGAACACAGCTGTTGCATCAGGTACGATTCAGATCCTTTTGCAACCAGTTAGTGTCTTGTTTGATTCGGGAGCTATGCATTCTTTTATATCTTTGAACTGTGTTAATTGTTTGAAAATCTCGTGCTTGTATAATTGTGAACCTTATGTTGTGGGATTACCGAGCGGAGAGAAAATTGTGGGAACCCTAGAAACTAGGGATTTCCCAGTATCTATAGAAGGAACAGAGTGGCCATCGAATCTCATTGTAGTTGACATCTGCGGTGACGATTTAATTCTCGGAGATGATTGGCTCAACCGTTATGGAGTCATTTCAATTACCGAGAGAGAGTCATTTCTATCATTGCCGATGACGGATCTCGAACACTTATTCCGAGGTTGGAGACCGAAGCTCGGGAAAATTGATCAAAGCAATGAAAGCCGTGAAATTATCAAGCGGTGGATGTCACGGACTTTGGTGCTATGCCATGAGGAAAGAGGAAGGAGTAGAGCTCTCGTCTATTTCAGTTGTAAATGAGTTCTCAGATGTATTTCCTGACGAACTACCTGGGTTACCTCCGCATAGAGAAGTGGAATTCACTATCGAATTAGAGCCTGGAGCAGCTCCTATTTCCAGGGCACCATATCGCATGGCGCCAACCGAGATGTATGAACTCAAGAAACAACTGGAAGAATTGTTACAGAAGGGTTATATTCAACCGAGCGTTTCTCCTTGGGGAGCGCCCGTTCTCTTTGTCCGGAAGAAAGACGGATCCCTCCGACTGTGTATTGATTACAGGGAGCTCAACAAGATGACGATCAAGAATAAGTATCCTATACCTCGGATCGACGACTTGTTTGATCAACTGCAAGGGGCAAGGGTATTCTCGAAGATTGACTTGTGATCAGGATACCACCAGTTGAGAATTAGGGAATCGGATATACCGAAATCTGCTTTCAGATCCCGGTACGGGCATTATGAATTTGTAGTAATGCCATTTGGACTTACCAATGCTCCGGCGGTATTCATGCAATTGATGAATCGGGTATTCTTGGAATACTTGGATAAATTTGTGGTCATCTTCATTGACGACATCCTGATTTATTCGAGGGACGCAGAGGAACATGCTGAACATTTACGTGTGGTTTTGAGCACCTTGAGGAAGGAACAGCTGTATGCAAAACTTTCAAAATGCGAGTTCTGGCTTAAGGAAGTAACCTTCCTTGGGCATGTGATATCAGCCGACGGAGTTCGGTGGACAGAAGAAAGTCGAAGCAATCTTGGATTGGGAAGCTCCTAAAACGTGAAAGAAGTCCGAAGCTTCTTAGGACTTGGCCGGATATTATCGCCGCTTTGTAGAGGGATTTTCCAAAATTGCTCGTCCGCTCACTCAGCTGTTACAGAAAACTCAAAAGTTCACGTGGAATGAGAAGTGCCAGGCTGGTTTTGACGAACTTAAGAGGAGACTGACAACATCACCTATATTAGCGCTGCCAGAGGGAACTGATGGATTCATGGTATACAGCGACGCTTCAAATCAGGGTTTGGGTTGTGTGTTGGTGCAGAAGGATAAAGTGATTGCTTATGCTTCTCGGCAATTGAAACCGTACGAGATTAATTACCCTACTCATGATCTGGAGCTAGCAGCTGTGGTCTTTGCCTTGAAAATTTGGCGACATTATTTGTACGGCACTCATTGTCAGATCTTTACCGATCATAAGAGCCTCAAGTACATTTTCACTCAGAAAGAATTAAACATGAGGCAGAGAAGGTGGCTGGAATTGATCAAGGATTACGACTTGGAGATTCTTTATCATCCGGGGAAAGCAAACGTAGTAGCAGATTCTTTGAGCCGTAAACCTGTTTCTCTTCGAGTGTTGGAAGCACTTACGTCCCAAACCAGCATTCAACGAGAACTGATCCGCGAAGGGATTGAAGTATGGGCACCAGGAATCCAAGGGCAACTTTATATGATGGAACTGACTTCATCACTAGTCGAGGATATCAAGTCTAAACAATTGAACGATTCTATGATCCTTTGATTATGTGACGAAGTAAAAAAAGGAAAAGCCCCAGGATTCGCGATACAAGACGATGGAGTTCTGAGATTTCAGAGTCGACTTTGCGTTCCCGAGGATGATGATTTGAGACGGACAATTTTGAAGGAAGCTCATAGCGCGCCCTATTCTATTCACCCAGGCAGTAGTAAGATGTATAAGGATTTAAAGCAAAACTTCTGGTGGGGGAATATGAAGAAGGACGTAGCGGAGTACGTTTCGAAGTGTTTGACTTGTCAGCAGGTTAAGATTGAACATAAACGACCTGCCGGGATGTTAAAACCGCTTCCGATCCCTGAGTGGAAGTGGGAGGATATCTCGATGGACTTCATCACTAGTATGCCAAGGACTAGAACGGGAATGAACATGATTTGGGTTGTAGTTGATCGACTAACCAAGTCGGCTCATTTCCTGGGAATTAAAGATACATGGGGACCCGAGAGATTGGCACGAGTATTTATTGCGGAGATAGTCAGATTGCATGGGACGCCGAGGACCATTATTTCGGATCGAGATGGTCGCTTCGTGTCACACTTCGGAAAGCGTTCACGGTGGCCTGGGACCGAGCTCAACTTTAGCACACTTATCATCCCCAAACGGACGGCCATCCAAAGGACTATTCAAACTGTAGAAGACATGCTTAGAGCTTGTGCTTTGGATTGGTCAACTGATTGGGAAGTTCATTTGCCATTAGTTGAATTCACCTACAATAATAGTTGGCATGCTTCAATTAAGATGGCACCATTTGAAGCTTTGTACGGGAGAAGATGCCGATCACCCCTATGTTGGGATGATTCTTCGGATTTGATCGGGACGGAACCAGAATTGATTTATCAGACTCAAGAGAAGATAGCTTTGATTCGAGAGAGACTGTTGACTGCCCAGATTCGACATAAGTCTTATGCAGATGTACGTCGTCGCCCTCTAGAGTTCGACGCTGGGGACCATGTACTATTGAAGGTGTCTCCTACACGTGGGATTTTCCGTTTTGGGAGGAGAGGCAAGCTTAGTCCGAGATATATATGACCATTTGAGATCCTCGAGAGAGTTGGAGATTTAGCTTACAGGTTGGCCTTACCGCCATCGCTGAGTCACGTTCACAATGTGTTTCACGTATCCCAACTGCGGAAGTATGTACCGGACCCCAGTCACATCATTGATTTCGACGAGATCGAGATAGCTAATGATGGCACCTTCGAAGAGAGACCAATCAAGATACTTGAGAGCCGGATCAAACAATTGAGGAATAAACCAATACACTTGGTTAAAGTACAATGGTCACGACATGGAGTCGAAGAGGCCACTTGGGAAACGGAGGACAGTATGAAGACTAGATATCCGGAGTTGTTTTCATCTTAAGTTTCGGGACGAAACTTCTTTTTAGGGAGGAAGGATGTAATACCCAAGATTTCTGTTATGTTATTGGAACTTGTGATATTGTAATGATTGTACTGAGTACTATTCTCCGTATTTCATAATCCGATGTTGTCGAGCGTATAGTTTTCTGTTTGTGATTTAAAGATTGTAATTCTGCACATGTAGCGCACGCTATCGGCTATGTTTAGCGTGCGCTAACGTGGATTCATAGCGCACGCTACTGAGGGTCATTAGCGCACGCTATGCGTGGTCAATTTGATTGGGACGTGCGGTAGGTGAGATCTGGCCGGGGGACCCCTGTCGGATCGTGTCGGATGTACCTGGACGGCTTTCGGGAAAAGCCGAGTCAACTCCTTAGCGCACGCTATAGGTATATGCATAGCGCACGCTAAGTGCTGAGTACAGTTAAGACAGTGAGCCGTTAGCGCACGCTACGAGAAGGTACTAGCGCGCGCTAATAGCCATTTCTTATATATAGGACAGCATCCTATTCGTGATTTCAGTTCTTTCTTCTCCCATTACCCGAATTCTTACACTTAGAACATAACTTCATTCATCCTAAACACTTCATACCAACATCCTAGTTCGTGATTGAAGATCGTATATCACTGGAGATTGGTGTTCAAGCTTCCGGTGTCGGATTGCTTCATTTTCCTCCGTGTTCTTCACTACCTTGAGGTAGGTGATTCTTCACCAATACTAGTTGTGTTCTAAAGGATGTTGATTATGTTCGTCTAGTTAGTTAGATTCGTTTTTAGTCATACATCATGTGTTAGAAGGATATTTTCGACGTTTCGACACTTACTCATCGTATGATCCATTGAACCTTTTTGTATGAGGATTCCTAAGCATGTTATGTATCTTCCAAACCAATCGACCAGTATATGAAGATTTCCTAGTTCGTATGTTTTACGTAAGGAATCATATGTTTTGGGACTTGGAAAAGTCGGAACTTGGTATATTTCTTGAAGATCGAAAATAAGATTTGATGTTGAGTTGATTATCCGTATATTTGTACCTCATGATCATGGAACTTCCACAAACCTTATTAGCATGACAGACTTGAGGATGATTTGTTGTATCAACATAGAATTCATGAATTCACCACCTTTCAACCCAGTTTTTCCGTTAGCAGTATTCTGCCATGCAGGATTAGCGCACGCTAACATATGTGAGTTAACGTGCGCTATCGGGGTTCAGTTAACGCACAATACGTACGTAGCGTGCGTTATGTATCAGCCGATTCAAACTGTCAGTTAGTGGATAGTGCACGCTAGTCTTATACGATAGCGCACGCTAACAGGCCGGCTTAGCGCACGTTACGTAGAATACGTAGCGCACGCTAAGCAGTCCAGGCAGATTGTTTATTGTAAGCTTTTCGGCCGTAGACCGAATTGTTAGGCCATCGTTCGACTTGAGATGATTTGTATATCATTCCTTTTGTTAAGGTTCGAGCTTGTTACGTTGATCGAAGGAGGCGGCCTTCGAGTGTGTCGAGATCATTGAAGTGTTTCGTCCTTGCCATTTTCGAGGCAAGTATCATATGTCGAGTTAGATTTATCATGCTTGTGGTTTTGTTCATATTGTTGAATATGAGATGTATTTCTCAAAATTCTCGTGATATTCGTTGTTATTTGTTCGTATTGATGAACATATTGAAATGCATATGTATATGCATAGTTGATTGATTTATGGTATAAATGATCCGAGGGGATCATGAGGATCTATGCTGAGGGCGCTGGATCGAATGTCCACCATGCGTTGGTCCGACGGGATCATCATGGGGATCTATGCTGAGGGCGCTGGATCGTTGGACGGGTTTTCCACCATGCGTTGGTCCGACGGGATCGTCATGGGGATCTATACCAAGGGCGCTGGATCGCTGGATTACCCTGTATTGTGTTGATGGAATTGTGAGGATTCGCATCGTTGGATTCCGGTGGCGGAAGTCCGTTTTGCATGTTTTATGATGCATTGATGATTTATTGTATGATGATACTTGTACTAGCATTGTTTTGCTAACCCCTTCGGGGGTGGACATTGTTTTGATGTTCAGGTAGCCGAGGAGCGGGGAGGCAACCACAGTACCGACAGGACGATGAAATGGCTCAGTGATGTGATTGATGTTATTGTTGTTGTGATTTGTCTTCTTGGTTCGTTTAGTACTCGAGTACGTATGTTTTAATAAAGTCAATTCGATATGGTTGTATAAGTTAACTTATTTGATCGGTTGAATCAAATATGTATTTGAACTTCAGTTGTTCGATTGCATTGTTTTTACACTTCTTTTAAAATTAGCCTTGTAAATCCTTATCTAAAGGGTTTACGGCGCTGTAATTATTCCGAATATCTCGGGGTGTTACACTTCCCTAATCCGCCTTAAGATCCCTAGAGTAACCCATAACACCTATAAATACAACTATAGGGGACGGTCGAAATAACTTCACCAGGCTTGAGAGTTCGATTTTTTTCTTATGTTTAATTGTAGATCTTGACTTGTGTCTTTGATTCCACAATTTAGATAACACATTAATTTTCTGAGTGTTTACTAATACTAGAAAATAAAGGAAAAGAAATCGAGTGACATTAAGCCACAAGGGTTCGGCCGATCCAAGTTTGTTGTTCAAGGAAGTCCGATGGATTGTTTCTGTAATATCCGCAATTTTTGATTTTCGGTAAATTTATTTTTTCGGCCGAAGTCCGTTTTGACGACTCACTCATGACCGTTTCGTCATTCTGAGAATGATTAATTCTACACTTTTTGACATCCGAGTTCGTTTCGGTGTCGTTTTATTGAGTTCCGTGCTTTTTAGCGACTTTTCCGCACTTGAGTTCGATTCTTGCGAATCTCATTCGAAACTGCTATTTCGAGTTTCCCGTAAGTCCGTTTAACCTTGTTAGACGTGTTGTGAATTTCGGTTTGGTTATTCGATCACGTATCGTGATTTCCGGGCGTTTTGGGCCATTTTGTAATTTCTTGAAAGTTACGGGTATCCGTATATGTAATTGTTGTCTCGACCCGTTTCTTGGTCGCGTATGACTAATTATGGTATTATGTTTTCATTCCGGGTCGTTGATGTTGTCCGCGAACTTTTCGTCGTGTTCGTTCCGTACATTTTCGGAAATCGAGTCGTCGAGCCACGGCAGTTGCGGGGGCCGGACGGCTATGGATCGGCCGGACGGTTGTGGGTTCAGCCGGATGATTGCGGTACCGGCCGGACGAGTGCGGCAGAACCGGCGTAAGCGCACGCTACGGCCGGAAAGTGCGCGCTAGCTCGGCAGTATAGCGCACGCTAGCAGTCGACAACGCACGCCATCGGGCCGGACAGTGGGGTTTCGGGTTCGGAATCGGGAAGGATCGACAGTAGCGCACGCTATGCCGAGCGTAAGCGCGCTAGTCGGCGTAAGCGCCGCCGCCGTCCGGCTAGCGACGTTACCTTTGCAGGCGATTGATCCAGAGGGTTCTGGACAGATCGGCTAAGCGCACGCTAGCGTCCATGGCAGCCGCGCTTCTCCTTGATCGGGCAGGCGAGATCCGGCAGATTGAGTCTTGATTGTGGCCTTGCGGGCCACGGCGAGGGTTATCGGCCGAGGATGCCCGTTAGCGCGCTAGTCCTAAGGTGTAGCTCACGCTAGGCCGTGCCTGTATAAATATGACAGAGTAGCCATATTTTCACCCGTTTTTCATTTCCATCTTTTCCTCTCCGCGGCTGGAGACTTGGCGATCCAGGAGACATGTTGTCAAGCAACTAATCCACGAAGATTGGGAGTTCATATCATCGATTAACCCCTCCATAACCTCCTTTGATCCAGCGAATCAAGGTGAGATTTCCTAGAACCCTATTTTGGGAAAATTTGGGGTTTTTGCGTTTTTGTCCGATTCGTTCCGTGTTGTTGATTAATACACGATGGGTATGATTAATATTGGTAGTATTCTTGTGTTTAACATCATTTAATCCATTGTTCTTCGTCGAATCGAAGTATATTTCTTGATTTCCTTCGAATTGACTTTTTGGGGGATTTGTCCTCGATCTCGTTTTTCATCCATTTTCGATGGATCGATTATGGTTAAATGATGTTGTTAAACATATTATATGGATTGTATATCCATATTTCAACTTGGAATTCCGTTTTCGTGATTTGACGGAACGAATCGTGTTCTTGGCCGTTTTGGGGGAAATCCTTGAACCTTCGTCATTTGTTATTTGAATTTAGCGGCTTTGGGTCGTACTTTGGAATTCATTTTCATTGTTATTGTTTTCGTTCGTAGTTCATTGTTGTGGATTGTCGTTCGGTGGAGTCGGCGAGTTCGTAGTCAGTTCGTGCCAACCTACTTCGGCCTATTCTCAGCGTTGTGGTTATTCGAGGCAAGTACCTTGCCCATACTATTCTCGTTTTATGGATATGATGATTAGTGATCGTCTAAATGTGGTTGTTTGGTCGTTTGAATTGAACTTTCAAAAGATTCGGTTTAGCCTTGTTAAAGGCTTGCTTTCAAAACGCGTGTGTTTTGTGAATGGTGTGTCTTGTAAATGACTATGTGGTTTCCTATTTGCGAAAACAAAACCTTTGGGCTGTGACCCTGTCGATTTTTGGAAAGATAAGGATTTGAAAATCCTAAGTTGTTTTCTATCAAAACTCTCGATGGCATTTAAACGGTTTTATAAATTGTTTTCCCTTGATTTGTGACCTTTCGGTTTTAGAATATTTTACCAAGCTCTTGCCTCGGGAAGTGCTTTTCGTTACGTTTGGATTTTTTGAGGATTCCTGGTTATTGTTATTCGTGGAATGTAAATTGTATGGCTCGTATTTGCACTTTGTTCTTGCACTAGTAAAATAGTGGAGTTTTGCTAACCCCCGAGTATTCGGGGGGTGGATGTCTATTTTTGCATTCAGGTTTTGGAGCATAACACAGGGTCGGCACGAAGGATGATGAAAGATGAACGATACTAATCACACGAGGATCCATTGATGTTGTATTGGTCTAGATGTATTTTTATTTTCCGCTGCAGTATCTTTTCCCCGTTGTACGGGAGTTTATTGTATTTTGACCCCTGCGTGGGTATGTGTTTGTAATTGAGTTGTATATTTTTATTGAAAGACCAAGTCGGTCTACTGAGTCATTTTAGCCTTAAAAGCGATGTTTAGATTTTCGATTTTAGTTATCAGCCTGGTAGATCCTCGAGGAGAGGGTCTACGGCGTGTAATATCCCTGAGTGGATTGGGGGTGTTACATAAATGGTATCAGAGCTTAGGTTGTGGAAACCTAGGCTGTCGGGTCAGTGGTGTCTGTTGAGTTTTGTCTCGTTGGATTTTGTCTGACTGAGTCGTGTCGCGACGCGTCGTCTGAGTTTGTTGGTCGTGATTAGTATCGTGGGCGATCATCATCTTCGTGCGACCTGCGGATGTAAGTCTCCCTTCTTTGTATTGTGCCTCATGTGACACGAGCTATTTTTATGATTATTTGATTAATGACGGAATCCTTTTATGGATTTTGATTTCTTGATATGTGGTTATTTGACTCTCATATTTCGTTCATATGAGGAGTAGTGTTGCTGGATTGTGTATCTTGGACTGTAATTTTTTTTCCGCTGCGTGAGTTCCTTCAAATGGCTTTCGGCCTTTTGCCAACTGAGTTTGAATTCGAAAACCGATTCCTTTAACCGAGTTTTTGGCGTTATGGCCTTGATCGTTTTGGCAAAATTCTTGTGTGACGTAGTATTTTGTAAATGGCTTTTGTGAGTTTTTGAAATATTACCGTCATCGGCCTTTTTGGTGTTTTTGTAAATGGTTTTTATCCTGGTGGGTTCCGGCACGGGACCCACGGTGCTATAATGTTCCGTGTAATTACCTGAAATTTTTGGGCATTTTAGCCCATTGAATTATCCTTGAAAACCTTGAGTATCTTAGAAAATTCAAATTCGAGACGTACTTTTAAAACGAATTATTTTCTTGCGGTGTTTTTAAGGTGCTTTCTAATGCCACAATACATTTCAAAAATTTTCCAGTTGAGGACCAAAAACATTTTGAGATATTCTCAAATGCAGTTGCTTAGAACCAAGGGTCGAATATTTTTGAAAGTTTTTCACTAATAGAAAGGTGTCCTCATTTTTGTTCAAACGCAAGATGATTTTCAAAGTCTCGAAAATGATGTTTGTTCAACTTTTTGTAAAATGATACTCAAGATCAACTCGTGTTTCCAAACTGTCTTCAAAAGGTGGTTTTCGTTTTAAAACCCATCATTTCCGCTTGTGGTCGGAGTAGGTGTGTATTATGTTGGTATTGTTGTTAGTGTTTTAGCCCTCCGAATTTTGATTGAATTGGTGGTGTGAACGATGAGTCGTTCGCCACGCATATGTTTTTTTTGTCCCTTTGTGGGAGGTGTGATGACGATCTTTAATGTTGTCATTTCGTGGTGACTTTCGTGTTATCGCACTTTGTGTGAGCTGTTAAAGCTTGGGTTTGTACGTTTGTGTACATGTGTGATTGTTTCATGATGTTTGTAATTATGTCTTTGGTTATTGTTCGGGCCGTTAAGGTTGCCGAACGATACCGTCGTTGCTGTATTGTTTGTGTGTGTATTACTTTACGATGGAAATCGTTGTATATAATATGTGTTATGATTCTTTGTTGTGCTGAGTTGGCATCTCTGCTATGTTGTTTTGCGACGTTATGCCCCATTATATCTAGCATTTTGTATTTTCGGTATGCCGAGCCGAGACGTTTCAACCGTGATGTGCTGGGGCATGCACGTGTAAATTGACCCTCTCGTCGGTAACACATTTCAAGTGCAGACTCGAGGGACACCGAATTCAGTTTTGCGAATTGGCTACCGAGACTTTCGGAGTTCGCACTTCAGCACAGTTATCAGGATCGACTCTGAGAGGCCCAGTGGAGATTTTTCTGTCGGTTGCTTTTTGTGTGGTTAACTTGTTTCCGTTGTTGCGAGCTGCGGGGACGACATTTCTTTTATAAGAGGTCGGATATAATACCCGTATTATTTTTTGGCTTCTGTATTTTCTCTTTCTCTAGTCTATCGATCCGCTCATGTTCGTTAATACTTTATGAACTTGTTCTGTATTTCGGTTACATCGTCCGAATGAGCTGTGATCTTGTTGTGGGTCGATCTGGTTATCGATGTGACTTTTTGGGTCCAGTTCGATTCTTGTGAACCTTGTTCGGGAGTGACATCATCTGGTTCTATTAGTTCTTTTATTCGAAGTGGATCGGATTTGGAACTCTTGTGTTTTCGACTCTGTCGACTCATTATGTTCGTTGACATTTCTGAGCTTGTCCTGCCCCTTGCTTTTGTTAATCGAACGAGTGTGGTATTATTTCGGAATAACTCATTTGTCGTTGTGACTTTTCAATCGCTATTCCCTTTCCTGTGGATCTTATGGGAATGCACGTCTTGTTGTTCTCACCAGATCATCCTAAGAGTTGTTGTTTGAATTTTCTTATCCTTCGTGTTTTGGACATGATTGTTCAATTTTTGTTGTCTCGATCGTTTGTTTGTTCGGTTTTTGTTCTCGTTTCGTGATTGTTGAGCATTCAGGCTCCTTCCTAATTCCCTTAAGTTCAGGAAATTAGTCTCGTTTTCGATCTTCCAACTCTTGGGCGGTGGGATTCCGTATTTGTTCAGCGGTTGGCTCGCGTTTTGATTGATGTACCGTTGGGTTGGTCAATCATATTGATTTTCGTTCGTTGTGTTTTGTTATTGTCGGATAATTGACTTGGCTATATTATCCGTTTGATGACGTTTGTTATTTGTTGGTTTTATTATATCCCTAACGGCGACGTTGTGTTGGTCGCCGTGGAGCGTGTTTTCACGCCGTATATTCCTTTGCGTTGTTTGTAACATTTCGCCGTTGGGCGTTAGTTACGGATTCTTGTGTATCTCGTTGAGTTTTTCCTGGCGGAATATTTCTTCCCCCTACTTGTTTTAAGTTTCGGGACGAAACTTCTTTTAAGGAGGGTAGAATGTAATATCCGCAATTTTCGATTTTCGGTAAATTTCTTTTTTCGGCCGAAGTCCGTTTTGACGACTCGCTCATGACCGTTTCGTCATTCTGAGAATGATTAATTCTACACTTTTTGACATCCGAGTTCGTTTCGGTGTCGTTTTGTTGAGTTCCGTGCTTTTAGCGACTTTTCCGCACTTGACTTCGATTCTTGCGAATCTCGTTCGAAACTGCTATTTCGAGTTTCCCGTAAGTCCGTTTAACTTTGTTAGACATGTTGTGAACTTCGGTTTGGTTATTCGATCACGTATCGTGATTTCCGGGCGTTTTGGGCCATTTTGTAATTTCTTGAAAGTTACGGGTATCCGTATCTGTAATTGTTGTCTCGACCTGTTTCTTGGTCGCGTATGACTAATTATGGTATTATGTTTTCATTCTGGGTCGTTGATGTTGTCCGCGAACTTTTCGTCGTGTTCGTTAAAATGCGTTTTGGAAATCGAGTCGCCGAGCCCCGACGGCAGTTCGGTGGCCGGACGGTTGCGGGACTGGCCGGACGGTTGTGGGTTCTGTCCGGATGATTGCGGGTACCGGCCGGACGAGTGCGGCAGGAACCGGCGTAGCGTACGCTACGGCCGGAAGTCTGCGCGCGCTAGCTCGGCAGGTATAGCGCACGCTAGCTTGGTCGACTAACGCACGCTATCGGGCCGGACAGTGGGGTTTCTGGGGTTCTGGAATCAGGAAGGATCGACAGGTAGCGCACGCTACGCCGAGCGTAGCGCGCGCTAGTCGGCAGGCGTATCGCACGCTGTCGTCCGGCTAGCGTACGTTACCTTGCCGGGCAGTTCAGTCCAGAGGGTTCTAGACAGATCGCCTAGCGCATGCTAGCGTCCGCGCAGCGCGCGCTATCGCGGTCGGGCAGGCAGGATCCGGCCGACAGATTGAGTCTTCAGTACCAGGGCCTTGCGGGCCACGACTGAGGGTTATCGGCCGAGGATGCCCGTTAGCGCGCGCTAGTCCGGAAGGTGTAGCGCACGCTAGGCCGTGCCTGTATAAATATGACAGAGTAGCCATATTTTCACCCGTTTTTCATTTCCATCTTTTCCTCTCCGCAGCTGGAGACTTGGCGATCCAGGAGACATGTTGTCAAGCAACTAATCCACTAAGATTGGGAGTTCATATCATCGATTAATCCCTCCATAACCTCCTTTGATCCAGCGAATCAAGGTGAGATTTCCTAGAACCCTATTTTGGGAAAATTTGGGGTTTTTGCGTTTTTGTCCGATTCGTTCCGTGTTGTTGATTAATACACGATGGGTATGATTAATATTGGTAGTATTCTTGTGTTTAACATCATTTAATCCACTGTTCTTCGTCGAATCGAAGTATATTTATTGATTTCCTTCGAATTGACTTTTTGGGGGATTTGTCCTCGATCTCGTTTTTCATCCGTTTTTGATGGATCGATTATGGTTAAATGATGTTGTTAAACATATTCTATGGATTGTATATCCATATTTCAACTTGGAATTCTGTTTTCGTGATTTGACGGAACGAATCCTGTTCTTGGCCGTTTTGGGGGAAATCCTTGAACCTTCGTCATTTGTTCTTTGAATTTAGCGGCTTTGGGTCGTACTTTGGAATTCATTTTCGTTGTTATTGTTTTCGTTCGTAGTTCATTGTTGTGCATTGTCTTTCGGTGGAGTCGGCGAGTTCGTAGTCGGTTCGTGCCAACCTACTTCGGCCGATTCTCCGCGTTGTGGTTATTCGAGGCAAGTACCTTGCCCATACTATTCTCGTTTTATGGATATGATGATTAGTGATCGTCTAAATGTGGTTGTTTGGTCGTTTGAATTGAACTTTCAAAAGATTCGGTTTAGCCTTGTTAAAGGCTTGCTTTCAAAACGCGTGTGTTTTGTGAATGGTGTGTCTTGTAAATGACTATGTGGTTTCCTATTTGCGAAAACAAAACCTTTGGGCTGTGACCCTGTCGATTTTTGGAAAGGTAAGGATTTAAAAGTCCTAAGTTGTTTTCTATCAAAACTCTCGATGGCATTTAAACGGTTTTATAAATTGTTTTCCCTTGATTTGTGACCTTTCGGTTTTAGAATATTTTACCAAGCTCTTGCCTCGGGAAGTACTTTTCGTTACGTTTGGATTTTTTAAGGATTCCTGGTTATTGTTATTCGTGGAATGTGAATTGTATGGCTCGTATTTGCACTTTGTTCTTGCACTAGCAAAACAGTGGAGTTTTGCTAACCCCCGAGTATTCGGGGGGTGGATGTCTATTTTTGCATTCAGGTTTTGGAGCATAACACAGGGTCGGCACGAAGGATGATGAAAGATGAACGATACTAATCACACGAGGATCCATTGATGTTGTATTGGTCTAGATGTATTTTTATTTCCCGCTGCAGTATCTTTTCCCCGTTGTACGGGAGTTTATTGTATTTTGACCCCTGCGTGGGTATGTGTTTGTAATTGAGTTGTATATTTTTATTGAAAGACCAAGTCGGTCTACTGAGTCATTTTAGCCTTAAAGGCGATGTTTAGATGTTCGATTTTAGTTATCAGCCTGGTAGATCCTCGAGGAGAGGGTCTACGGCCTGTAATATCCCTGAGTGGATTGGGGGTGTTACAGTTTCCCATACGACATCCGGATATAGGCGGGATATACTCTAAAAGATCTAAAGGTAGAAATACAAGAAGATCAAGGAGAAATTCGAAGACTTTGATTCAAAGGTAATGTATTCTTATATCTCTTATATCTAGATAAGAATACTACGAATTATCATAGTTAGACGCGTAAATTAATATTGTTCGTTTAAATTGCTTATTAATCTGTTTAATTAATTATTTGACGAGCCTAAATAGATCCGATTCTTGAGGGACAATTTTAGTAAATCCAAACCCGCTGTTTCCGCTGTGTTTTATCTCCAACAGAGGATGTCTCATATCAATTTCAAGACCATCAACAAGCTAGCTCTATAGGGAATGGTCAGAGGCTTGCATGATGTCTCAATTCGTAAAAACAGTGTTTGTGGACCCTGTTAGAAAGGCAAACAGGTCAAGACCTCTCTGAAGAGCAAATCATACCTTCCCACCCACACAGTCCTTGATTTGCTACATATGTAGAAGTAACGAATATAGCATGATATACACAAAACCGCTGTATCATCAACAAGCACCACAACAAAACAACATACAAGGTATGAAATAATAAAACTCCAGTGGTTGAGTACTTTCACATATTTGGATGCAGGTGTTATGTTCTTAACAATGGGAAGGATCAACTGAAGACCTTCCATGAAAAGTCTGATGAAGGTATTTTTGTTGGCTCTGTGAGCAAGGCATTCAGGATATTCAACAAAATAAGCTGATAATAGAAGAATCAGTCTATGTAATCTTTGATGAACCCCATTGAGGCCCCATAGGAATAGAAGACCTAACCCAAGGTGTCCAGACACTGTCCATTGAGGGAATCCCCCAAACTCCAAATGAACATGTTGTGAATCCAGAAATTAATCCCGCCACTGTAAGAACATAAGAAGTAGTTGAAGCTAAAGCTGTTAAAGTTAAATCCAAAACGACAGCTAATCAGAACACAACAAGGGATTTTGAACTAGAATCCGGCAGGAGGTGGTTGAGAGATCACCCTCAGGATCTAATAATTAGAGATATTGATGCTAGTGTGTCCACCCTAAGAAAAATACAGAGTACACAAGGAACTGTACTCTGTGCACATGAAGAGACAAAATCCAGTTCTGAAAACTCTCAATCCCTTGTATGGAAATCCCAAGCTGAACTTATAAGACTTGTCATGTGCACTTTAACTGTATTCATAGCACAGTATGAACCTATTTCGACCAATGAGGCTCTCAACAATTCTCACTGGATTACTTCTATAGAAGAAGAGCTCAACGATTTCGAAAGAAATAATGTTTGTTACCCAGTCCCTAGACCAACCCATCAAGCAGTTACAGGAAAAGGATGAAAATAGACTTGTTATCAGGAACAAATCTCGATTAGTCACCCAAGGTTACAGACAGGAAGAAGGAATAGATTATGATGAAAAGTTTACCCCTATAGCAAAACTGGAAACCATTAAGATAATTCTAGTGTTTGCCGCTCACAAAAATTTCTCGTATACCAAATGAATGTTAAGAGCGCATTCCTGAATGGAGACATAGCCGAAGAAGTTTATGTTGAACAACCTCCAAGGTTTGCCAACACATAAGGTGGAGACATTGTGTACAGTCTAAGGAAAGCGTTGTACGGGTCAAGTAAGCACTAAGGGCATGATATGAAACCCTATCACTGTACCTCATCAATAACGGATTTTATAAAGGTGCAATTGACAAAACCCTCTTCAAAATCTACTTCTTATGGTACAATATACGTAGATGATATTATTTTTGTTTCAATTGACCTTGCTTTATGTAAAAATTTCTCTCATCTCATGCAAAGTAAATTTGAAATGAGTATGATGGGAGAACTTAGCTATTTCTTTGGATTGCAGGTGAAAAAACTTCCCACATGTATATTCATCAACCAGGAGAAATACATCAAGGAGCTTCTCAACAAGTTTGGGATGAGTACTTCCAAATCATCATCTACCCCCATGAGCACTTCCACACATATAAGTGTTGACGAAGATGGAAAGCCGATTGATCAATCACTCTACAGGAAGCTTATAGGCTCACTCATATACCTAACAACCAGCAGACTGATATCCAATTTGTTGTAGGAGTGTGCGCTTGGTATCAGGTAGCACCTAATGAGTCACACTTCACCACAGCTAAACAAATTCTTAAGTACGTAAAAGGAACAATTGATTTAGAGTTGTGGTATCCTAAGAAAGAAGGATTCAATTTGGTGGGATACAATGACTCAGATCTCGGAGGCTGTAAGTTGGATAAGAAGATTACGAGTAGGACTTCTCACTTCCTTGGACCAAGACTTGTTTCATGGTTCAGTAAGAAACAATTGTCCAACTCGCTTTCTACAGCTGAGTCAGAATATTATACTGCTGGAAGTTGTTGTATGCAGATCCTTTGGATGCAACAACACATACAGGACTAGGGCATTCATGCTAGAGAAACTCCAATCATGTGCGATAGCATGAGTGCAATCGCAATCACACATAATCCTGTATTGCACTTGAGGACCAAGCATATTGATATGAAGCATCATTTCATTCGGAATCATATGGAGAATAAAGATTTTTGGATCGAGAAAATTCATACACACATTTAGTTAGCCGGCATATTTACGAAGCCGCTTAGCACTACCAGGTTTTGTATGCTCTACCAAGAATTTAGAATGCTACATCTTGACTCCTTATAAGTTTTTAAATTTGACTTATCAATTGAGGGGGAATGGTGTAAGACCCATGAATACAATGTCTACTCTAATTAATCATACACTCATAAATACGAGTTATATCCTTACTGTAGGAAGGAGAAGGTATAATTACCTTCCTATAGATGACGTGTGCATTAATTAATGGGGAAGATAGTATGACCCTAGAATACATCATTAATCATCTGAAAGAATTGAATTTTATATGTACCTTTTAAGTGGGAACACTATATCTTTGCGGTGGCACACAACAGTCATCCAATACAAAGAAGATCCTTGCGGGAAAGTTTCTCGGTGGTTCCAAGCCCACTATCTTCAACAAGGCACCTCTTCTCGCCGATAGGCCAATACCCTTCTACCTTCCCATGTTGAGTGATCCTCGAGATGTTACTGATCCCTCGGCGAAATCTAAATCTATTGACAACAAGAATATTCTGGTCAGCAAAAAGAGACCTATTCCTGACAGCAGCCCCCTTTCAGCTGTCGAGAAGAAGAAGAAGAAAATGAAGACTAAGAAGTTTTCGAAGGTGGAAGCTATTACTACAGCACCACTAGTGACTAGAGCAGTCACTGAGGCAGTTTGTCCTACTCCACCATTTGTCAAGGTAGATGACCCACAGGGTGCAACCTATGTGGAAGAAACACTGGCTGCTCATACAGCAGTTCCTGAGCCTGTGACGGCTATGACGGATGACCATTCGTTTGTCAAGTTCGAAGGCACTAGTGCACTGGCTGCCTCTTTGGAGCCGACAGTCACCACTCCTAACAGGGCCCTTACCCCTCTAAGGAGTCCCTCTCCTAGTACGAAATCCCACCCTGTTAGATATCCCTCTCCTCAACAAGCTCCCATAATTGTAGAGGATCCCAACCGGACAGTAGAACCCTCTAATATTTGGAGCCCTTCCCCCACCAAAATTATAAATTGGGCAGTCCCCCTGGTCCAGATCGATAAAGCATTCGAACGCCTCAAATCAGGGAAATCATACAGTGTCGCCCCATATGACTCCCTGTATAACTGTGGAGACTGGAAGGAGGAAGAACTATTTGTTTTGGAAGTCATATACACCCAGGACGTCGAGGTCCTTATCATATGGGATGATCCCTTTGCCATGAGCTGATCACATCTTATTATGTGGCGAAGGATAAAGCCTGACTGAAAGGGTAGTCTCAGTCCGATGACAAGACTCGGAGCCCCAACCATCACTCAGATCCCCATTCACATAGAGACGATGATGCCCTTCAAACAGGTCTGAGGATAAGCCGCGATGATGCTCGCTTGCTAAGTCCAAGGCCGCCAAGGGCCAAGGGACTTCATCTGATCATGCTGCACCAGATATGCAACATGAGAAACCATCATCTCCCATATAGGAGAAATCAGTCCCTCCAACTGGAGAAGATGGATCCTGCATCGTCCAACAGAAGGATTCAGTCATTTGTACAAAACAGGTGGAAGATGAGAGCCAGCAGGAGGAATCAGTCCCTTCTATTCTCCATGCTATATAAACTGAGAAGATACAGGAATAATCACCCCTTCTGTCTCCTAGATAGCTATAGCAGTAGAACCATCCGAGGTTCTCGCTCCTCAATATGTATCCACTACTATCCTTACAGGATCACCATCCGGATGATAAGAGGATTTCCAAGCTGGCGACGAACCCCGAGGCCCTTAAGGATACTGTCAATGCCCTGTATGATGTCGACAAGGAGCTCGACTGAATGCGAGAAACTACTCAGGATGAACTCCCGAAGCTATAAAGGGCTAAGTAGAATGCCGAAGAGGCATCCCGCCTCATGTCAAACACCTTATGGCAGGCCCTCCATCAGCTGAAACAGCATGAGGAGAGAATCCTGAAGCAAGAGCAAGAGAAACTGCGTGTTGCGGAAACCAAGACAGTCGCCTTCCTCGAGTACCCTGGATCGAGACTCACTGCTCACAATCAGAAATTCTATGAACTTACAGCAGTGGTTTCTAGTCTCCTGGACTCAGTCAAAGACCTGAAAGACAAGTAGGCGAATCGATGGATATTCTTCGGGATATTCACTGCAAGGTATCTGAGCTTGATAACGCCAAAAAGGGGGAAGAGGCTCAGAGGCTGGAAGGAGGTGGAGGATGGAAAATGGGAAGGAGATGGAGGCCATCCTAGATCATAGTGTTGCCACAGCCATCGAAAGACTGGCCGGACCTAGGCCAGGTCAATGAGCTAGAGGATACAGGGTAACTAGTTCTCATCTCGAGTTCCAGGATCCTAACTTTATTTAGAAGAATACTGGGCAGAAGCCCGTTGAGACCCCACTTCCTAAAGACAGGCAACCATCAGCTGATGATTTGAAGGCATGAAAGATAATAACCTGATGAGATACTTTTGTACTCTCATCAGGGAATCTGCCATGTTCAACCATTTCAAGACTCTGGAAGACGCTGCAAAGGAGTCTTCAAGGCTCCTATCGGAAGGAAACCTCCATCTGCAAATCAAGCTGAAATCTAATCTTCAGAAGGGTGATCAGCTAACTCACCAGAACACTGGATTCTAATCTTCGATGTCTCCCAGGAAGAAAAAAGCATCTATAGAGACCGAGGCAGAGACTCTCTAGTCAACTGGTGGAAGGAAACTGACCATGAGCCCTCTCGGAAGTCTTGAAAGCATTAGTACTATAGGGGATAACTTCTGATAGCTGTAATTAATTTTTCCTGTAGTCTCTCTGATGTAATATTTAAATTCCAAACAGCACTGTAATATGAATTATCAGTAAAAATACTTTTACCTCAAAAGATTACATCTTATGATCTATTATTACTGCTTTGATTGTAATATCCGGATTTATTACGGTGTATTTCATCTGTATTCAAACCCTGTATTATTCGGATTTGTGGTTTTGATTATTGGAGTATGATATTTCTTGCATTGATATTATTGTACACAAGTATAGAAACATGCAAAATTCCTCATGTAAACTCGTGATAGCGCACGATAAGAATGTAGCTTAACGCGCGCTATCGGGCTACTACTAGCGCACGCTATGCAGGTAGGAGTTGCGTGCGCTAAGAACTCAATTATTGAGCGGTACGGCTAGCACATGCGCCAGCCGGGACATGGGTCTGGATAAGATTCCCGCGGATGAACCTGGACAGTTCTGAAGTCAACTCTTATTAGCGCACGCTAAGGAAAGCTTAGTAGCGCGCGCTAACTTTTTAAAATGCAGAATATTATAAATGGGACAACAACCCGTTTTGGCTTACATTTTACTCGTCCATTCTGCATTCTTGAGAGGCCAGAGAGCTGTAATAATTCTTCTACACACTTAGAACACATCTTGTTGGTGTTTGTATATTGGTTATCACTTGGGAGTAATCATTGAAGTGGAAAAGCACCTTGGAGTGGCATACAACCAACCGGAGTTGGATTCTACCTTACGGTTCAGTGATTTTCATCATATTAAGGTATGTTCAACCTATCTCCAGACTTAGAGTTGGATTCTAAAGAATTGGATGATCATAGTAACGAGATATTGATTTTCATAAGTGAATTATCCAAAGTACATCATGTTTGGAATATTGAGATGATTAAGCCTTAAGTACCTTGATTATGATCATCATGATTCGAATCTTATTACATTGAACAAGTAAAGGTAGCTTCTATCATTGGTAAATCTGAATCTAGTAGATGACTTCATAACAATCATGGGCTTGACTTTAACATCATTATTGTTAGATAAATCTAAGGGATTGAACATGGAAGGATTTATCTAGTATAGATGGAATGTTAGAAAACTACAGCATGATAATTTCGATGGATATAAGGTGTTGATATCAACCGTTAAGCCTTTCGAATTGTCGTATGAAGATTTGTAGTCGAAATGGAATATGGTTTTATAATGGTATACATATCCCTGAATCCGAAGTTGTTATTATCCGTAAAATCATTCATAAGAGTATGGACATGATATTCATGGAGGTAACATGAATTATCACGGAAGATTTCGTTGTTTTGATCATGATGAGAATAGTTTACTGCCCAGCAGTAAACTGCCATGCATAGATAGCGCACGCTAAGCTATGAAGATTAACGTGCGCTATCGAGCACGAGTTAGCGTACGCTACGTTTGGTACGTAACGTACGCTAGGCCATCAGACGAGTCAGTCGACTGATCAGTGAAGTACTGACCATACATAGTTAGCGTATGCTAGGCTTTGTTGTTTGCGTGCGCTATCGAGCAGACTTAACGCACGTTACACAGAGTACTTAGCGTGCGCTAAACAGTTCAGGCAGATTACATTTTATGAACTTTTGGCCGTAAATCGAATTGTTAAACATTCGTACGACGTGAGATAAATCCTATATCATTTCTTTTGTTAAGGTTTGATCTTGTTACGTGATTGATTGAGGAGGACGACCTTCGAGTGTTCGTTTTCGTGGAAGTAATGTTCTTGTCTTCAAATCGAGGCAAGTACTTTATTTGTTTTATGTATTGATGTTATACATATTGTCGTGCATGTATGTCGTTGTTGTATGTCCACCTCGTGTTGGTCCGACGGGATCATCGGGGGATCTATGCTAGCGTGCACTGGATCATCAGACGGGTTTTTCCACCACGGGTTGGTCTGACGGGATCATCGTGGGTTCTAGGCAGTGAACGCTGGATCGACGGAATTACCATGTGTATGTTATGATATCATGTTGTGATTATCAGTTGTGTATGTCATTTATGAGTTTCTCGTAGGAGAAGACTCGTTGGTATTTTTGTCGTTTACGTTATTATTCTTCGTGAGATATGAATAATATGTTGTGGTACTTGTACTAGCATCGTTGTGCTAACCCCTTCGGGGGTGAACATTTTGTTTATGTTCAGGATCCAGGAGAGCGGGAAAACAACCACTGGAGCTGCATGACGACGAGGGTGCAGAGTGATGTTTTGGCCGGGTTCATTTGTCTGTTGTTTATTGATTATTTCAATAAGTACTCGAGTACGAAGTCATTTATGTTGAATTTGAAGTTGGTGATGTATTATTGAGTTCTGTTGAACAATTGTATTATTTTTGTATTTGGTCAGAACTGTTGTATCGTAATTCCGTTAATTCCATTCGTTAGTACCTTTTAATGTCTGTTCAATTCTTCAGCCTTGTAAATCCTTATGTAAAGGATTTACGGCGCTGTAATATTCCTGAATATATCGGGGGTGTTACAGAATATGGTATCGGAGCTAAGATTATGGATATCTTGGCCGTTGGGTTAAAATAGGGGTTGTTTATGTCTTTTAAGGTAACCGGCCGTGAATGACATCACTGCACTGCCTACGTCTTCATGCGAACGGTAGTTGTAAGTTCCTAAACTCTATCTCGTTCTTTACATGTTGAGTCTCTTTATACTCGAATATTAGAACGATGTTGTTTCCTGTATATTGAGTATTTATGCTTACAGTATGTTGAGAGGAGGACGTGGACGTGATCGCGGTCGTGGACGCGGACGAAGAAATGCTGAAAGGGAAGCGTCGCCTTCTAATCAGGCCAGTCATAGCTCAGGCGAGCCGCAACAATCTATTAATAACGAACCAGATCCTGCTGTACCAGAGATCCTTCGTCAAGTGGTGAACCAGATGACTCAGTTCGCCCAGGTCGTGGACCGAATGCAAGTGGCGGTGGGACTACAGTAGGGAGAGAGATAGCAAGGGATCCCAGACATGGGAAATCGAGGTGACTGGTGGCTGCAAGAGGTGGCGAAGATGCAACCACCCAAATTCGACGGTATTTCTGAGACTCCCACCTGGGACCATTGGTTGAAGGAACTGGAGAAAATCTTTGCCGGAATTAACTTCCCAGATGATCGGAGAGCCTCTATCGCTCAATATTTTCTGATAGGGGAAGCGTCCGAATGGTGGGAAGCCATACGGACTGTAGACCATGATGCCGATTGGACAGAGTTTAGATTGATGATGGAAGCTCAGTATTGCCCTCGTCCTGTGAGGGAAGCCAAAATTCGGGAGTTTTTCTCCGCTCAGCCTTCTGATGTGCCAGTATCCCAGGCAATTAAGACCTTTAACCAGCAGCTGGCATTTGTTCGACATCTGGTTAGAACAGATGCAGAAATGATGATCCATTTCGATATGAGGATGAAACCAGAAATACAGAGGTACATGTCCGGATTTGAATATACCACACTCCGTCAATACCAGGATAAGGCATTGGCGTATGAGATCAAGGAAGCAGCTATGGAGAAATTTTCGGAATCCAAGAAACAGAAAGTCTATGATACTTTTATAGAGCACAAGAACAACGGGCCCCGTAAGGCCCAGTCATCCTTTCACTCTTTCAAGAAACCTCCGCACCCAGTTAGGAGCGGAAAGAACTTCGGAGCGACATCAAATATTACTGATATTACCAGGAAATGCTTTAACTGCGCCCAGACGGGGCACTATCGACGGAATTGCCCCCTTCCTACCGTGACTTGTTTTGATTGTGGATGAGAGGGACATCGGGCAGTGTTTTGTGAAGAGGCTGCAAAGTATTTTAGAGCCCGTACACCACAGCCAGTCCAGAAGGAAGCCAATATTCAACAGACGCAGCAAAGTGTTCAGATGCCTCAGAATTTTGGCCGCGGACGAGGCAGAGGACAATGGGACCGAAAGGGGACATCGAGTGCCGGATCTGCTCCCCCACGTCTGTACGAGATGAGGAGGACAGACGATCAGATCTTCTTTGCCGCATCAGTCTTGTCGATTCCTTTCCCATCCAGTTAGCGTTTTATTCGATACAGGAGCTACGCATTCTTTTATATCTTTGTCTTGTGTAAATCATTTGAATATTTCCGGTTTTCATACTTGTGAACCTTATGTTGTTGGTTTACCGAGTGGAGAGAGGATTGTCGGAAACTTAGAAACTAGAAATTTCCCTGTATCATTTGGAGGCAAAAAGTGGCTCTCAAATCTGATCGTGATAGAAATGCAAGGAGACGACCTGATACTCGGAGACGATTGGCTTAATCGGTATGGAGCAATTGTAAACTACCGAGGGAGGAATATCTCGCTAATCGCTGACGATGGTTCCGAAATATTGTTCGAGGGGTGGAAACCGGGAAGCTCAGGAAAATTGATCAAGGCGATGAAAGCTGTCAAATTGTTGAAACAGGGCTGTATCGGGTACTGGTGCTATGCAATGAAGAAAGAAGACGAAATTGTGGAACTTTCATCCATTCCTGTTGTGATCGAATTCCCAGATGTATTTCCTGACGAGTTACCTGGGCTACCTCCACGAAGGGATGTAGAATTTACCATTGAGCTGGAACCCGGAGCTACACCAATTTCTAAGGCGCCATATCGTATGGCACCTACTGAGATGTACGAACTGAAAAAGCAGATGGAGGAGTTACTGGACAAGGGCTATATTCAGCCAAGCATTTCATCCTGGGGAGCGCCAGTTCTTTTTGTCCGAAAGAAGGATGGATCGCTCCGACTGTGCATTGACTATTGAGAGCTGAACAAGATGACGATTAAGAACAAGTATCCGTTGCCACGGATTGATGATCTGTTTGACCAGTTGCAAGGGGCAACAGTATTTTCTAAAATCGATCTGAGATCAGGATATCATCAGCTGAGGATTAAGGAATCTGATGTTCAGATCGGCTCGTAACTCGCTACGGACATTATGAGTTTGTAGTGATGCCGTTTGGTCTCACTAACGCACCTGCTGTATTTATGCAATTGATGAACAGAGTGTTCATTGAATTTTTGGATAAATTTGTGGTCGTGTTCATTGATGACATTCTGGTGTATTCTAAGAGCCTGGAAGAATATGCGCAACATTTGCGGATTGTATTGGAACTTTTGAGAAGCGAGCAATTGTACGCCAAACTTTCTAAGTGTGAATTCTGGCTAAAAGAAGTAATGTTCCTCGGCCATGTGGTGTCAGCTGAAGGAGTCCGAGTAGATCCTCAGAAGATCGAAGCAATTATGGATTGGAAGCCTCTAAAGAACGTGAAAGAAGTCCGAAGCATCTTATGACTTGCTGGATATTATCGTCGATTTGTGGAAGGGTTTTCTAAAATCTCCCGCCCACTTACTCGACTCCTGCAGAAAACTCAAAAGTTTGAGTGGAATGAGTTGTGTCAGATTAGCTTTGATGAATTGAAGAAGAGATTGACGACGGCACCAATTCTATCACTTCCATAGGGAACTGGAGGATTTATAGTTTACAGTGATGCTTCTAACCAAGGACTTGGGTGCGTATTGATGCAGAATGATAAGGTGATCGCTTATGCATCGCGACAGCTGAAACCTTATGAAGTGAATTACCCAACACATGATTTGGAGCTAGCAGCAGTAGTTTTTGCTTTGAAGATCTGGAGGCATTATCTGTACGGGACTCACTGTCAGATCTTTACGGATCATAAGAGTCTCAAGTACATATTCAGTCAGAAAGAGTTGAACATGCGGCAAAGAAGATGGTTAGAGCTGATCAAGGACTATGACTTGGAGATTTTGTATCATCCAGGCAAAGCAAATGTAGTGGCCGATGCACTTAGCCGCAAGCCTGTTTCTATTCAGATGCTGGAGATGTTGACCTCCCAACTTAGCCTTCAACGAGAGATGATTCGAGAAGGAATTGAAGTGTTGTTACAAAGAGTCCAAGGACAACTGTGCGTGATGGAGATAACTTCATCATTAACCGAAGGAATCAAATCTAGACAGGCAGATGATCCTCTGATGATTCGGGTACGTGCTGAAGTGATCAAAGGAAAGGCACCCGGATTCATAATTCATGATGATGGAGTTTTGAGATTTCAGAACCGACTCTGCGTTCCCGATGATGATGTTCTGAAACAAACGATTATGAAGGAAGCTCACAGTTCGCCCTATTCTATCCACCCGGGCACCAGTAAAATGTATAAAGACTTGAAGCAAAATTTCTGGTGGGGCAACATGAAGAAAGATGTAGCGGACTATGTTTCGAAATGCTTGACTTGTCAGCAGGTTAAGATCGAGCATCAACGGCCTGCCGGAATGTTGAAGACACTCCCGATTCCTGAATGGAATTGGGAGGACATATCGATGGACTTTATCACTAATATGCCGAGAACCAGGACAGGAATGAACATGATTTGGGTGATAGTTGATCGTTTAACCAAATCTGCTCATTTCCTAGGCATTAAGGATACATGGGGACCAGAAAGGTTAGCACGGGTATTTATTTCGGAGATAGTTCGATTGCATGGTACGCCGAAGACCATTGTTTCTGATCGAGACGGTCGTTTTGTGTCTCACTTCTGGAAAGCAGTTCATAAGGCCTTGGGGACCGAATTGAACTTCAGCACAGCTTATCACCCGCAGACTGACGGACAATCCGAGAGAACTATACAAACGGTGGAAGACATGCTAAGGGCCTGTGCCTTAGATTGGTCAAACGATTGGGAAGTACATTTACCATTGATTGAATTTACCTACAACAATAGTTGGCATGCTTCCATTAAGATGGCACCGTTTGAGGCATTATACGGGAGGAGATGTAGATCGCCACTATGTTGGGACGATTCGTCAGACTTGATCGGAACAGAACCAGAGTTGATCGTGCAGACTCGAGAGAAGATAGCCTTGATTCGTGAAAGGCTGTTGACCGCCCAGAGTCGCCAGAAATCTTACGCAGACGTACGCTGTCGCCCATTGGAGTTTAGTACTAGAAATCACGTACTTTTGAAGGTTTCTCCTTCTCGGGGAATCTTTCGTTTCGGAAGAAAAGGAAAGATGAGTCCGAGATATATCGGACCATTTGAGATCCTCGAGAGAGTTGGGGAGTTGGCATACAAATTGGCATTGCCGCCGTCATTGTGCCATGTTCATAACGTGTTCCACGTATCCCAGTTACAGAGGTATATACTAGATCCCAGTCATATCATTGATTTCGGCGAGATCGAAGTCGCGCAGGATGGGACGTTTGAAGAAAGACCGGTCAAGATACTCGAAAGTCGAGTTAAGCAGCTGAGGAACAAACCAATTGTTTTGGTCAAAGTTCAATGGTCACGTCACGGAATGGAAGAAGCCACCTGGGAAACGGAAGCTGATATGAATTCTAGATATCCCGAGTTATTTTCGTCTTGAGTTTCGGGACGAAACTCTTTTTTAGTAGGAGAGTATGTAATATCCGGATTTATTACGGTGTATTTCATCTGTATTCAAACCCTGTATTATTCGGATTTGTGGTTTTGATTATTGGAGTATGATATTTCTTTCATTGATATCATTGTACACAAGTATAGAAACATGCAAAATTCCTCATGCAAACTCGTGATAGCGCACACTAAGAATGTATCTTAACGCGCGCTATCGGGCTACAACTAGCGCACGCTATGCAGGTAGGAGTTGCGTGCGCTAAGAACTCAATTATTGAGCGGGACGGCTAGCACATGCACCAGCCGGGACATGGGTCCGGATAAGATTCCCGCGGATGAACCTGGACAGTTCTGAAGTCAACTCTTATTAGCGCACGCTAAGGAAAGCTTAGTAGCGCGCGCTAACTTGTTAAAATGTAGAATATTATAAATGGGACAACAACCCGTTTTGGCTTACATTTTACTCGTCCATTCTGCATTCTTGAGAGGCCAGAGAGCTGTAATAATACTTCTACACACTTAGAACACATCTTGTTGGTGTTTGTATATTGGTTATCACTTGGGAGTAATCATTGAAGTGGAAAAGCACCTTGGAGTGGCATACAACCAACCGGAGTCGGATTCTACCTTACGGTTCAATGATTTTCATCATATTAAGGTATGTTCAACCTATCTCCAGACTTAGAGTTGGATTCTAAAGAATTGGATGATCATAGTAACGAGATATTGATTTTCATAAGTGAATTATCCAAAGTACATCATGTTTGGAATATTGAGATGATTAAGCCTTAAATACCTAGATTATGATCCTTCGAGGGCTCATCTGAGCCGGCGGATATTGTTCATTGGCTTGAGCATTTCGAGAAGTTATTTGCTATGGTGGATTGCCCTGAAGGGCATAGAGTTCAGTTGCGGCTTACTATCTGGGTAAAAGCGCACATTCTTGGTGGTTGTCGTTGAAGCCCACCGAAGGATCATGTACTTGGGATCAGTTCAAAACTCTCATGATGGAGAGGTATTATCCAGCCCCACTCAGGGAGGCTAAATTGTCGGAATTACTCACTCCCGACCACTCAACGGACGACGATGTTCTTGTCATCGCCGAAAAATTTCAGGAACTTCTTCCGTTCGCCTCATCTATCATTCACTCTGAGGCGGACAAGATTAAATATTTCAGCAAGAGGCTGAAACCTCGTATGCGGCTACAGTTGCTTAATCATAATTGCACCACTCTGGCCGAATTCATCGAGAAAGCTCTTACTTACGAGCTTATTGCTAAGGAGATTGCTAAGCAACAACCTTCATCTGCTGGCAAGAAGTCGAAGAACCGTAATCAGTATGACGGCAGTCAGGCCACTTTCAAGAAACCACGTGCGGGCACTACTTTTTTTGAGCGACCTCCTATGGCGCCTAAACCCGCGGAATCTCAGTCGCGAGCGGCCAATTCGTCCATCACCTGTTTCAACTGTGAAGAACAGGGTCATTTCAGCACCAAATGTCCGAAACAGGCTGTCACGTGCCATAACTGTGGAATTGCTGGGCATAGGGCCCATTTTTGCCGAAGGGAATCTAAACCCATTCCGGCGTCATCTCAGGCCCCAGGACATTGGCGGTGCGAATCGAGCCACTCGGTCGGCGTAGTTTAAGGCAGCGAGCTAACAAAGGAGGAGCCAAGAGCTATCAGACGGGAGCGTCTGGTTCGGAGGCCGGCAAGCCCCGAATTTACGAGATGAAGAAGACCGATGATCCAGAGGCCCGAATGATCTCAGGTACACTAGATATTCTATCTCAACCTGTGTGTACCCTTTTTGATACTGGTGCATCGCATTCATTCATTTCCGAGTCTTGTTTGAGTAGACTACGTCTGGGTAGTGCTACTAGTTGTGAGCCTTATGTCATTGGTCTACCTGATGGTAGACGAATTATCGGAAATCGTGAGATTCAGAATTGTCCGATTCAGCTTCATGGCCGTGTATGGCCAGCGGACCTAATCGTACTAGATTTGCCGAGAGATGACGTCATCTTGGGTATTGATTGGATGGATCGTCATGATGCCATCATTAGTGTCCATAAGCGTATGGTCACTATCATTTCAGACGATGGGGTCGAATTTGTGTTTCAGGGAGGTAATCCCGGCTGTTCTGGTAAGGTCATTAACTTGATGAAAGCGGTGAGATTACTCCGCCAAGGGTGTGTTGGTTATTGGTGCTATATGACCAAAACCGAGAAATCATCAGTAATGTTGACGGATATTCCGGTATTGACTGAATATGCTGATGTTTTTACAGACGAGTTACCTGGTTTGCCTCCACAGAGATATGTGGAATTCACGATTGAGTTGGAGCCCGGTACGTCCCCGATATCGAAGGCATCGTACCGGATGGCCCCGACCGAAATGCAGGAATTAAAGAACCAACTTGAGGAGTTGTTCGAGAAAGGTTATATCCGTCCGAGTGCATCCCCGTGGGGAGCACCAGTGTTGTTTGTCAGGAAGAAGGATGGTTCGTTCCGCTTGTGTATCGATTACCGGGAATTAAACCGGGTGACGATCAAGAATAAGTATCCCTTACCCCGTATTGATGATCTCTTAGATAAACTTCAGGGAGCTTCAGTATTTTCCAAGATCGACTTAAGATCTGTATATCACCAGTTGCGGATTCGAGAGTCGGATATCGCGAGGACGGCGTTTCGAACACGCTATGGTCATTATGAGTTTGTGGTTATGCCATTTGGATTGACTAATGCACCTGCGGTATTCATGGAGTTAATGAATCGGGTTTTCATCGACTTTTTGGATCAGTTTGTTGTTGTCTTCATCGATGACATTTTGATTTATTCTTATAACCGAGAGGAACACGAGGTTCATCTTCATCAGGTTCTCAATGTGTTAAGACGAGAGCAACTTTATGGAATGTTTTCCAAATCTGAGTTCTGGATGTCCGAAGTGACTTTTCTCGGACATGTAATTTTATCAGATTGAGTGCGTGTTGATCCTCAGAAGACGGAGGCTATCCAAGATTGGTTACCTCCAAAGAATGTTAAGGAAATCTGAAGCTTTCTCGGATTAGCTGGTTATTATCGGCGGTTTGTGGAAAGATTTTCTAAAATCGCTCAACCCTTGACGAACCTTTTGCGAAAGGATAAGAAATACATGTGGTCCGACACGTGTCAACGGAGTTTTGAAGAACTCAAGAGCCGGTTAATGTCAGCACCTGTACTTTCCTTGCCGCAAGGAATGGAAGGATTTGTGGTTTATAGTGATGCGTCCGGACAGGGTCTCGGATGTGTACTCACGCAGAATGGGAAGGTTATTGCATATGCTTCACGGCAATTGAAATCTTACGAGGTTAATTATCCGACCCACGACCTGGAGCTAGCAGCCGTAGTGTTCGCTTTGAAAATATGGCGTCATTACCTTTATGGCGTTACTTGTCAGATATTCACCAATCATAAGAGTTTAAAGTATATATTTACTCAGAAGGAGTTAAATATGCGACAGAGACGGTGGTTGGAACTAATCAAAGATTACGATATCGAGATCCTTTACCACCCGGGCAAAGCGAACGTTGTCGCTGACGCCTTGAGCCGTAAGTCCGTTCAGGAGCAGATGCTTGCTCGTTTAACAATTCAGAAGGAGCTTCAGCTGGAATTTCTGAGACTCGAGATCGAGGTCTGGTTACAGCGAGTACAAGGGCAACTTTGTACGTTGGAAATTTCATCGCCACTTGAGGAGGCGATCAAAGAGAATCAGGGTTCGGACCCATCACTGTTGCACATCCGGGAGGATGTGGCTCAGGGGAAAGCCCCCGGATTTGTGGTCCATGAGGATGGACTCTTGCGTTTTAAGAATCGGTTATGCATACCGGCGAATGACGAGTTGAAAAACTCGATTTTGAGAGAAGCTCATGCTACCCCTTATTCTGTTCATCCGGGGTCTAGCAAGATGTACAAGGACTTGAAACAAAATTACTGGTGGAGTAATATGAAGCGAGAAGTCGCAGAATTTGTTTCGAGATGCTTAACCTATCAACAAGTCAAGATTAAACATCAGTGACCGGCGGGTATGCTGAAACCTCTCCCTAGTCCAGAATGGAAGTGGGAAGACATTTCTATGGATTTCATCACGAGTTTGCCGACGAGTCGTCGTGGCATGAATACGATCTGGGTGATTGTGGACCGCTTAACTAAATCAGCTCATTTCCTTGAGATTAAGGATACGTGGGGTCCCGAGAGACTTGCACAGCTATTCATCAAAGAGATAGTGAGACTGCACGGTACTCCTAAAAGTATCATTTCCGATCGGGACGGACGATTTGTGTCTCATTTTCGGAAATCAGTTCATCGTGCCATGGGAACTCAGCTTAATTTCAGCACATCTTTTCACCCTCAGTCCGACGGACAATCAGAGAGGACTATTCAGACTTTGGAGGACATGTTGAGGGCATGTGTACTCGATTGGAAAGACGATTGGGAAGCCCAACTACCATTGATTGAGTTCACGTATAATAATAGTTGGCATGCTTCGATTAAGATGGCGCCTTACGAGGCCTTGTACGGTCGTCGTTGTCGATCACCTTTGTGTTGGGACGACTTATTCCGAATCAATCGGCACCGAGCCCGATATGCTTATAGTCGCCCGTGAGAAGGTAGCTTTGATCAGGAGTCGTTTGTTGACCGCTCAAAGTCGATAGAAATCTTATGCAGATAATCGTCGTCGACCACTAAAGTTCGAGATGGGTGACCACGTTTTGGTCAAGGTATCCACGAGTCGAGGTATTTTCTGTTTCGAAAAATGGGGGAAGTTGAGTCCGAGATTTATTGGACCGTTTGAAATTTTGGAACGAGTAGGCGAGCTAGCTTATCGTTTGGCCTTACCTCCGGCGTTGAGCCGAATTCATAATGTGTTTCACGTCTCTCAACTACGGAAGTATGTTGCCGACCCGAGTCACATACTTTAGTTCGACGAAATCGAGATCGCAAATGATCATTCATATGAGGAATGACCCATACGAGTCTTAGAGCGGCGAATCAAACAGTTGAGGAATAAGGCGATTCCTTTGGTTAAAATCCAGTGGTCTAGACAAGGAGTCGAAGAGGCTACTTGGGAAACCGAGGAGAGTATGCGGGAGAGTTATCCCGAATTTTTTGACCCTTAGTTTCGGAGACGAAACTCTTTTAAGGGGGGGTGTATGTAATACCCGGTTGTAATTCAGTCATTATCATTCAGTAATTTCATTCGGTAATTGTCACTATGTAATCTTTCACTTGTTAATAATCATTCGTCCGTGTTCACCGTTCGGAATAACTTCGAGTTGTGTATCGATATTGTTCATTGTTTCAACCCTATTTGGGAATCGAGACAAGAGTATTATCTTGATCGTTGTAATTGATTCATTAGTCGTTGTTGACATTGGAATTCATGTCATTTCAAATCTCTTCACTGTTCAAATCTTGTTTTTGTAGGGCGAACCCTTGTAATCATTACCTGGAACCACCGTTTTGGGGTTTCCGTACTTCCATTTCGTGTTATTGGTTCCCAAATATCAATTCCTATTGCTTTTATTCCCTTCCCGGGTCATTTTTCATCATTTTAGGACCCAAGGGGGTGTGGGCCGCGGCACAAGGAGTGTGCGCCGCGGCACACACATTTTCCAGTTTTTGGCCGAGCACTCTGTACCTTGTGCCGCGGCACATGACGGCAGGGCCGCGGAACACTGCTGAGTCACTGCCGCAGCACACCTGTCCGGGCCGCGGCACACTCATGTTGCATTTTCGGCCAAACCTTTCTGTACCTTGTGCCGCGGCACATGCCGACGGGGCCGCGACACACTGCCGAGTCACTGCCGCGGCACACTCGTCCGGGCCGCGGCACGCTGCCGACCACTGGGGGCAGATTTGGCCCTGTGCCGCGGCACACTTCGGCTGGGCCGCGGCACACAGGGCAGTCAACTCTATAATTGCGTTTTTCTGAGCGTGTTCAGCTCATTTGTTCCATTTTCTTCACCTTCATACGAGAGAGAGAGAGCTTGAGGGGAAAAATCATCATCATCAATCACTTGGGTATTCATTTTTCATCATTTTCATTCGGTTGTGAAGCTCGGATTGTCGATCTAACGTGATTTCATCGGATTAAAGTACTTGGATCTTCAAAGGTAATATTCATCAAACCTCTTGGATTTCGATTTTGTATTGAGATATGATGTTTTGGATGTTAGGATCATGTTGTATGAAGTGATATACGCATGATTATGGACATGTTTGATTCTTCATCGGATTATTGAAAGATTATTCAAGAACACTTTGAATATTGTGTTGGATTTGGGGGTTTTCGATTAATCATTGTTATAATCACGATTTTGGATATTCATAATGGATTATTGATCGTATTGAAGATGTTTTGTTGGTTTGAAACACTTCTTGGGGATTTGATGTTGGCATTTTTGAGGTTTGGTTTTAAACAATCGAAGTTTGGCCACAAAGTGTTCGATATAATGCCCCAATGAACTTGGTTTAATCATATCGACGTTTTGAGTTCGTTATATTCGTGTTTGATTCGTATATTGAACGGATTGTTGGTAATTGTATTATTCAAGGTTGTTCGAGCGATCGATATCTCAATTAGGACGTTGTTCGTGGAAGGATAATTGCCACCGGTGTTGTGTAAGTTAATTCTTACTCGGTTAAAAGGATATTCATTCATTTTGTTGTTGTTCATTCATAATCATAACTCATTCATCATTGTGTTAACCGTAGCAAAACTTGTCATTGTCAATTAATCACTTCAGTCACAAGGAACGACGGTTCCAATCATTTCATTGAGCTGTCATTCATTTCACTATCATTCCATCTCAGTGAGTCATTATTCATTTTCGATGTCACTTTTGTTATATCGTGGAATTCCGGGTCACACTGGCGTGCCAGTTGGTATGTGTAGGATTTTCATGTCGGGCACATTTAAGTCGTGTGTTGGTTGTTGGACTCACATTGGACTGTGCACAAGAGTCGATTGCTTCGTGAGACTGATTAGGTACAAGACCACACGTGTATTCGATCGATACTCGTTGGTGGCTTGTGCACGGACACATTTCCATCCCGGGCGTAGTGTGGCGCCACCCTTTGAGCCGTACTGTTAGTTGATTCATACAGCATGTTTGATTGCGTATGTTTTCAACAAGATTGGGTTATAATCTAACCGATTCATTTTGATCGAACTTGTTGTTTATACAACATATATATGATTGTGTTTATTCAACTCTTGAGGATTGTTGTTCTGTGTAACTGACCCCATTTGGGGATATTGTTTTTCAGGTCATGGCAAGGCAAAGGCACGGGGAGAGCACGTTGACGGCGAGGAGTCCCAATGATACTAGAAGGGCCCCCCAGTCTTTTCAGTCATTTATGTTTCCTTCATTTATTCCGCTGCAGACATTCCGTTTGAATACTCATTTCACTCAGTGTTGTATATTTTATCTCCATATAAAATATACATGTATTCTGTATTATCCTGGATGTGTTGTATGAAACTCCTCATCGGAGTAATTATTGTCGTAATGTGGTTCGGTACTACATTTACCCTGTGTAATTCATTCATTTTCATTCACCTAGTGGGTCCCAGTCGGGGGTCCACGGCACTGTAATATCCGCCTAGTTTGGGGTGTTACAACTACATCATATAATCTTGGTAAAATATTAGCTGAAAGGAATATTAAGTTGATTTATGGAGGAGGAAGTTGTGGGTTGATGGGGTACGTAGCAAAAGGTGCTTATGAAGCAAGCGGTCAAGTTCAAGGTATCATTCCTAGTGCTCTTACTGAACCTGCTGGAAAAACAATAGGAGATGAAGTACAGGTGTCCAACCTAACTGAAAGGATAAATCTCATGCTTGACAAGTCTGATGCTTTCATTGCTTTACCGGGAGGGTTTGGAACACTTGAGGAAATTTTTCACATGGTGTCTTGGTCCCAGCTGAACATCCATCAAAAACCAATATGATTGTTGAACATTAATGGATTCTATGATGGATTGTTAAATTTTCTCGACCATGCAGTGGAACAACATTTTATTAAACCGTCTGCACGCGGTATTCTGATGTCAGCTTCAAAAGTTGAAGACTTATTAGATATATTGAAAGCATATGTTCCTGAGCCCGATCCTGCAGTAGCTCGAATTGAGTGGTCAAAGGGAAAGAAACGGAAGCTGAATATTGACCTGAACCTCTAAAATACCTGATCCCTTGTCGTTTTACTAGTTTTTTTTATTGGGTTGTGTTCCATTCTAGTTGATCGCTTTTTGATTGTTGTGATATCATGTGATATCTTTAAGTATTATTTTTATTTTTATTTTTGATGGCAGAGTCAGGAGACTTCTCGGACTAAATTGAAGCGTATCTTGGTTGTGTGTTATACTTAATAGTATATGATTTTATTTCAACTTATGTTCTCAAGATAAATTCAAACAACATGAAAAAGTACTTCAAAACATAACACTTACTTGTACAGGGTATGCGAAGTCGGTGGATGCTTGACGCGCTTGGAATGATTGCAGTGTAGTCGAAAAGATATTTCTACAAAGATATTATTCTTGAAAATATGTGTAGTTGCCTCGCTTTTAGACTTCAATTTTTTTTTTAAAAAAGTGTGTAGTTCGATTAACCTGTCTCCGATATCATCTACTGTAACATCCCCAAAATCTTGGGTAGCTACAGCGCTGTGGATCCCTCATGGGACCCACCAAGCTAGGTTATTCGTTTTTACCTCACAAGAACTTTTGGTAAAAATATTAATATTGGAATTGATAATAAATTTTCATCATATGAACAGGAAAGTTTAAGTACACACGATTTTAAAATTTAATACATCCTCTTTATTTACGAAATAATTGCCAAGGAAAATTTAACTCTATCCAGTCGCCGTTCTCAAGCATGCCCCGTCCCTTCGCATTCCCAAGCCTGTATTTCTGAAGTTCCTGCAACTGGCAAGTATAACAATACCAACCCATACCCGGGTCAGTCATAACACATTACAACAATATGCTCATATGTACGAATTTTGCAGTTCCAAAAGTATCAGCTAACAACACAATCACATATACATACAATAACACATAAGGCACCTATCCCCAATATCCGGATAGTGCAATTTCTACCACCCCCAATATCCGGGTGCGGAACGAACGTTCTGTTAGGAGTATGCCCTCGAATGCCACTCAGAGGTTGTTGAGTGAGGGCATTGTACTTGTAATTATGTAAGCCATTTATATAAGGCAAATGAATGTTTCTTTATTTACTGGTAGTTACTGGCATTCCTAACTCGTAAATAAACATATAGAAACTAGTCCGTGTATTTGAGAGCAAAACGTTCCACTCCTTATTGGATAAGGGGGTCGGCACTGGAAAGGTTATAGCTCAAATACTTAATCGTTCGCAAGTCGATGAAACTTGACTGGGCGTTAAGTTTATGTTAAGACTTGTATGACGTGTTCTTTGACATGGAGAGTGCCTGTCGAACACTAATGGTTAGTGGGAGAACACGTTATAGGTATGCTAATTGGATTAGTATACTCGAACCGACTCACCCTCGATTCGTCACATGGATTTCACTCCGGGACAGTCAATGACGGAATCGAAAGGTTGTGATAGGTATTCGTGAACCTTCGACTTGAGGATTTAGTAGGGATGTGCTTGTGACGTCAAGATTTTCATTAGAGTAGTTCGACCCTGTAAACCGGAAGGCGGGGGTCAACCTCGACGTGCATCTTGACGGGCAAGTAGCAGGTCCTACTGAATACCAAGATAGAATTCTTTCTCCCGCTAGTGAACGGGTTATATGTCCTATGCGGTTATTGGCAGATGAGATCATAAGTCTTTGGCCAAAGCATTGGAGCTAGTTGTATTAGATACACGACAGCTCGATGATCTCAATTTGCATTAACGCATGCATAGCGTCAAGTACAGATAGGGTTTGACTGACCGTGACCCTATAACTTGATCGGGACATTTGAAAGAAGGGTTTATACGTATACTGGTATTCACGACAGAATGGTTCTTGAATGATCCCAATCATTCGTTCTCAGTCGGGGTACAGTGTAGGCCACCAGGCTGGCTAGGTGGTGCTACTACTCTTTGGTTCCTCCCAATGCTGACTGAGATGGACCTACCGAGTCGCGCATTAGGATTGATGACGGAATGAATCGAGCTAATTCTCTCATTATGAATATTAGATATTAGATATCTAATTTTGGAACATTGGTTGTTTAAATCGATTTATTGGATAAATTGATTTACGGCCTAATGAATTAAATAAATTACTGGGTGATTAATTTAATTCATGAATATAATTATTTCTTGGAGAAATTAATTATGTTATTTTGTATTTGATATGTTTAATTAATTGGATTAATTAAACGACATAAATACATCGGAACGGAATAGGAGTTTATCTGTTTGGACTCACGGGAGTCCGAAACGAACCGAACTCGTCCGTTTTCTAGCATGGGCCGCCCCCCACTTATTACCATGTGTGTGTATTGACTTGTCCCCATCATGGTTTGGGAATCTCATGTGATTTAGGGGACAAGTATCATATACATTATATGGGGAATCAATCATGATATATGTATTTGTTTTCTTGTGGGTTGAATAAGAATATATAGAAGACTTTGATCTCTCATCCTCACTTCACTCTTGGCATCATACGTATAAGTGAGATAAAGAGAGAGAATTGTTTTCTCATATAGTCTTCCTTTTCCTTCTTCATCTTCATCATAAGTTCTTGTTTTTTCTTGGAGAAAACATCAAGACATAAAAGAGAGATTGTGAGTTATACACTTAGAGTGTTATAATTTCATATTGGAAGCTTCATCACTTAGCTCTAGCCGTATCCTCGGAGGATAGCAAGGTGATTGTTGTTCCGGTCGTTTCTCCGGCGCGTGGCAAGTAGAGACGCGGTGTTTTCGGCGTTGGATCGTTCAAGAGCTTGGGGAATAGCTCAAGAGAAGGTTATCCATTTGATCAACGGACTACGAGGGTATGTTTCTCGTATCTCTTGTATTTCATTTTGATATTCGTATATTCGTAGCTCGATCGATCCTCGTAGGGATTCGGATCGAATTAATTTTCGTTTTACCGCTTCCGCTGGGCCTTCGTTTTAGGCACCGAATCCCAACAGTGGTATCGAAGCGTAGGTCTTGCGATCGTATATATGATATTGGCATTTGGAATGCTTGATTAGATGGTGAATGATTTGGAATCATTATAGTCATAATCGTGGTATATATTTTTACGTTCGTTGTAGTTATATTTTTCGTAAGTTTATGTCTAAATATAAATCTTAATTTCTTGGAAATATGATTTATATTGAAGATATGAATGTTGAAAAATATTGATATTGGATATCCGTCGAAAATCGAGCTCGAATCGTCGTTTGACGACTTTTCGGACAAAGGGCAGAAGTCTGCCAGAGTGACTCGGCCGTGTGCAGTGACACGGGCCGTGTCGGCGATCCCAGCCCGCGCAGCGGACCGACCGTGTCGGGAGACACGGGCCGTGCAACCGGTAGGCTGCCGGCGTGACTCGGCCATGCCAGCGATCTGCCGGATAGATGCGGCGATGACTTCGGCATGGCGTGCCAATTCGTCCCTTTCGATTTTTCCGTGTATTCTTGAAAATTAATCTCTGGCATGTTAAATTGGATTTAATATGATTAAAATGATTTATGGTATTTCATTTTATAAGGGAAATTTGATTAATTAGAATATTTTTGGTCGACCGAATTATTTTAAACGTTTTCATATTACCGATTGTGTGAATCGATTTGATCGGTTCGTATTGTTGATTGGATCAATGTATCTCTACTCTTTCCATTTATTTAGTATTTATTGAATGAATGCTTTTGAATGGGAATGTGGTTCGTGGACTTAGTTTTTGAATCGTTCGTTTTATTCGATTGGGTTGTAAAGGCCGTTTTGAGCCTATTTATTTTACTAGAAAAATTTGTATCTAGGATGCAATTTTCCATGTATAATTTATATGTAATGACGAAGACCGGAGGAAGATCCATTTCGAGAAGACGAAGATTCAAGACGAAGACTTGTAATTAGATTACGGAGTTTTTGTTTTCTAGGAACGGTCCATGAACCACATGTTGGTAGCAACTAGGTTGTGAATGGTTGTTTCATATTGTATGAATGCCACAAACGCGCTTAAACGATTAATGTGCAAAGTGCAACGTAAATCGCGAAAATTCTCCCACAATAAATTATTAAGTTTATAAGGTTTCAAGGTTTTCCTTCCCTCCATCGAGTTTTCGGGAAATTGAAATCCAAACCGGATGTGCTATGCTTCCGAGTTATCGGGGTAGTCGTTCGGGGAGGACGGATAAATTAGGAGCGCATTGGATGCCTTCGGTTGGAGCAAATTTTATCCCTAGAAACCGATAGGTTGCCGGATAAGATTCAATTGTGAAACCGATTTGCGTCGATGGTATAAACTTAACTTGTTCACGAACCATAGAAACCGTATAGGTTGGGGAATGATCAAAGGGAAAAGAATATCGAATCATCAATTAGATGGGTTGGTTTTTGAAACCAATTTATGAATATTAATAGACTAGAAACCTGTTCGGTTGCCCTCTATTAAGATTTATAAAGAACTCGATCACCACTATGAAGTAGAGCGACGATACTTCGGTTTTCACATGGGAGTGTGTTATTAGATAAAAATAGTGGGAGCCGGGTAACAAGAATAGAAAAGACCTTAATTCTATACTCGAACATAATATAACAAGTCACTAATTAACTGTTATACTTAATGCGACATAACTCAATATGACAATGAATCCACTCGCAATTCTACTCGAAAAGAACACCTTAATGGGACCTAACTTTGTGGATTGGCTCCATGTCGATGATTGTCCTCGGTATAGAGGCCTTGGAATACGTCTTGGAGACGGACATTCCGGCGCCTCTGTGCACTCCGAGCCAATCGGAAGAGATTGAAAACCACGAAAAGTGGGTTAAGGATGATGTGAAAGTCCATGATTATATGATGGCTTCCATGTCTAATGAGCTTGAGAGAGCTCATGAGAAAATGACTTCGCTGGCGATTCTATCTCACTTAACCGAACTTTATGGTGAGCACGTGAATCGCTAGATATGAGATATCCATGCAAATCGGTGCAAGGATGAAGGAAGGTGAGAAGGTTGGGGAACACGTCCTCAAAATGATATCCATGATCGAGAGATTGGAGGCTCTTGATTTTAAAATGGATACTTCTCTCCAAACCGACCTTATCCTACAGTCTCTCCCTGATTCCTTCTCACAGTTTGTTATGAACTTCAACTGCAATGAGTATGCATGTAATTTAGCTGGGCTAATGAACAAACTTGTGACCGCTCAGTCTCAGATGAAGACTCCGCGGATGAAGGAGTCTGCTCTTGTGATTTCTTCTGGACCTCGGAGGTCTAAGAACAAGAAGAAAAAGACCAAGAAGCAAACTGGACCACAAGTTAAGGACCTTAAGGGTAAGGGCAAGGCCCCGATGGTTCCAAAGAACAATAAGAAGAAAGATGCTTGTCTCAAATGCGGTGAGCTGGGCCACTGGGCTAGAGACTGTCCGATTCTTCATGGCACTTCAGGTACAGAACTTTTAGTTTTGGAAACAAATTGTTCTGCTACTGTATTTTCTACTTCCTGGATACTGGATTCTGGTGCTAGTTCTCATATTTGTACCGTGAATCAGGATCTGGAACAAAGTAGGAAGCTTGGAGCTGGAGGAGTTATGATCACAGTCGGAAGCGGGCATAGTGTCGAGGCGACCGATATAGGATCACTTCTTTTGGGTTTAGAATCCGGCTTTGTTTTGACTTTAGAAGATGTACTTGTTTTTCCCAAGGGGCACAAAAACATTGTATCCATTCCGGTCATGGACCGAAAAGGCTTTTCATTTTTCATTGGTGATGGTTCCTGCAAAATTTATTTTAGAAATAAACTAGTGGGTACTGCTACATTGTTGAATGGATTGTATCATCTAAATCTCAGCAACAAAGTAGTTGTGAATACTCTGACTAGAAAACGTGGTAGGGATGAAACCAACCAAGTTTTGAAATGGCATCTTAGACTTGGTCATGTTGGTCAGACCAAGGTTTACAAGATGGAAAAAGATGGACTTATGGGTCCATTGGGATCGGATCCCTTTCCTACTTGTGAATCTTACCTTAAAGGCAAAATGATTAAGTCCCCCTTCACACGGACATTTCAAAGAGCCGCTGATAAACTGGGATTAATCCATACCGACGTATGTGGTGCTTTGATAGCAGCACGTGACGGATATCAATATTTCATTACGTTTACAGATGATCATACTAGGTATGGTTATGTATACTTAATGAAACATAAATCCGAGGCCTTTGAGAAATTCCAGGAATTCAAGGCCCTAGTCGAGAAACAAACTGGTAATCATATCAAAGCACTTCGGTCGGACCGAGGTGGCGAGTATATGAGTACGGAGTTTGACGAGTTCCTTAAGGAACATGGAATAGTTTCACAACTAACACCTCCAGGTACTCCTCAGTTAAATGGTGTGTCAGAAAGAAGGAACCGGACCCTGTTGAACATGGTCCGTTCCATGCTGGGCTATCTTGACTTGCCGATTTACTGTGGGGTATGCACTCGATCGCCGCGTATATCTTGAACAAATGTCCTTCCAAATCCGTTCCTAAAACTCCACATGGGATGTGGGAAGGAAGGAAACCAAGTCTTAATCATATTAGGATTTGGGGATGTCCCGCTTATGTCAAGAAGACTAAGGTGGAAAAGTTGGAAGCTAGGTCTGCGAAGGGACGTTTCATTGGATTCCCATCTGGGATGATGGGATATCTATTCTACATGCCCGAAGATCGAAGGATCATTGTTGCTTTACAAGCACACTTCCTGGAAGATGAGTTCATTCAGGAAGGCGGAGCAGGTAGAAGTATTTCTTTAGAAGAATACAATGAAACTCCTCGAGAGACACCTGTGCAAGAAACTGGAACCGAACTTTCTAAAACACAAGTACAACCACCTCGTAGGTCTAGTAGGGTGTCTCATTTACCTGAGAGGTATGGGCTTGTGCACTTGGAGGAGCTGGGTCTCCATGAGGTTCCAAGTGATAGCCAAGAGACCGACCCAACAACCTATGACCAAGCGATGGTGGATGTAGACTCCGCGAAATGGCGTGAAGCTATGGAAGTGAGATAGACTCGATGCATGTCAATCAGTGCGGACTCTAGTAGACCGCCCCAAGGGCATAGTGCCCATTGGAAATAAGTGGATCTACAAGAGAAAGGATGGTGATGGCAAGGTTGACGCCTATAAGGCCAGGCTTGTGGCAAAGGGTTATACCCAAAAGGAAGGGATCGATTACCACGATACCTTCTCGCCCGTAGCCATGATCAAGTCTATTCGCATGATGCTTGCTATAGCTGCCTACCACGATTATGAGATATTGCAAATGGACGTAAAGACGGCTTTCCTTAATGGATTCCTCGAGGAGGAAATCTATATGGAGCAGCCTAAAGGCTTTGTGTCCGAAGTCGATATTCAGAAAGTGTGCAAGCTTCAGCATTCCATTTATGGACTGAAGCAAGCGTCGCGTAGTTGGAACCTTCGTTTTGATGAGGCGGTCAAAGAGTTTGACTTCGTGCAAAATGAAGAGGAACCTTGTGTATACAAGAAGGTTAGTGGGAGCAAGATCACATTCTTAGTACTATATGTAGATGACATTCTACTAATAGGAAATGATGTGGGAATGCTCAGTTCTGTGAAAGCTTGGCTTTCGAGTAATTTCTCCATGAAAGACTTGGGAGAAGCAACCTATATTCTTGGTATTCGGCTCTACCGGGATAGAGCGAAGAGAACAATAGGCCTTTCCCAAGCCCTCTATATAGATAAGATCTTAAAGCGATTTAAGATGGATGATTCTAAAAGAGGGTTCCTACCGATGCAACATGGAATAAAACTCACCTTAAAGATGTGTCCTCAAAGTGAGGAACAACACAAGGAAATGAGTAATATACCATATGCTTCGGCCGTGGGTAGCCTTATGTATGCTATGTTGTGTACAAGACCTGACATCGCGCATGCTGTAAGCGTGGTGAGTAGGTTTCAGGCAAACCCAGGTAGGGAACATTGGACTGCTGTAAAGAACGTTCTCAAGTACTTGAGAAGAACGAGAGATATGGTTTTTATGTATGGCGGTGGAGATTTGTATGTGGTGGGATTCACTGATTCGGACTTCCAAGGACTGAAGGACGACTCGAAGTCCACTTCTGGCTACATATTTACTCTTAATGGAGGAGCAGTATCTTGGCGTAGTGCCAAGCAAAGCGCGACTGCTGATTCCACCTGTCAGGATGAGTATCAAGCAGCCTCGGAGGCTTCCAAGGAAGGGTTATGGATTAAGAAGTTTCTGGGAGAACTTCAAATGATACCATGTCTTGAAATTGCTGTTCATTCATCTTGTGACAACGACGGTATGAGCGCAGGCCAAGGAGCCGAGGTTTCACAACAGCACCAAACATATTGAGAGGAAGTATCATCTCGTAAGAGAATTTGTACGCAAGGGATACATTGTGCTGCACAGAGTAGACTCGGCCGACAACGTCGCCGATCCACTAACCAACCCACTTTCTCAGACTAGCTTGGAGCGTCATCTGGAGAACATGGGTATTAGATACCATGGTGTGTGGCATTGAGTGCAAGTGGGAGATTGTTAGGAGTATGCCCTCGAATGCCACTCAGAGGTTGTTGAGTGAGGGCATTGTACTTGTAATTATGTAAACCATTTATATAAGGCAAATGAATGTTTCTTTATTTCTTGGTAGTTCTTGGCATTCCTAACTCGTAAATAAACATATAGAAACTAGTCCGTGTATTTGAGAGCAAAACTTTCCACTCCTTATTGGATAAGGGGGTCGGCACTGGAAAGGTTATAGCTCAAATACTTAATCGTTCGCAAGTCGATGAAACTTGACTGGGCGTTAAGTTTATGTGAAGACTTGTATGACGTCTTCTTTGACATGGAGAGTGCCTGTCGAACACTAATGGTTAGTGGGAGCACACGTTATAGGTATGTTAATTGGATTAGTATACTCGAACCGACTCACCCTCGATTCGTCACATGGATTTCACTCCGGGACAGTCAATGACGGAATCGAAAGGTTGTGATAGGTATTCGTGAACCTTCGACTTGAGGATTTAGTAGGGATGTGCTTGTTACGTTAAGATTTTCATTAGAGTAGTTCGACCCTGTAAACCGGAAGGCGGGGGTCAACCTCGACGTGCATCTTGACGGGCAAGTAGCGAGTCTCGAATACCAAGATAGAATTCTTTCTCCGTTAGTGAACGGGTTATATGTCCTATGCGGTTATTGGCGAGATGAGATCATAAGTCTTTGGCCAAAGCATTGGAGCTAGTTGTATTAGATACACGGCTGACTCGATGCTCTCTATTTGCATTAACGAATTCATAGCGTCAAGTATGAGATAGGGTTTGGTACCGTGACCCTATAACTTGATCGGGACATTTGAAAGAAGGGTTTATACGTATCTTGGTATTCACGACAGAATGGTTCTTGAATGATCCCAATCATTCGTTCTCACTCGGGTACAGTGTAGGCCACCAGGTGGCTAGGTGGTGCTACTACTCTTTAGTTCCTCCCATTCCGATCGAGACGGACCTACCGAGTCGCGCATTAGGATTGATGACGGAATGAATCGAGCTAATTCTCTCATTATGAATATTAGATATTGGATATCTAATTTTGGAACATTGGATGTTTAAATCGATTTATTGGATAAATTGATTTACGGCCTAATGAATTAAATAAATTCTTGGGTGATTAATTCAATTCATGAATATAATTATTTCTTGGAGAAATTAATTATGTTATTTTGTATTTGATATGTTTAATTAATTGGATTAATTAAACGACATAAATACATCGGAGCGGAATAGGAGTTTATCTGTTTGGACTCACGGAGTCAAAGCGAACCGAACTCGTCCGTTTTCTAGCATGGGACGCCCCCACTTATTAACATGTGTGTGTATTGACTTGTCACAATGATGTTTTTGGAATATCATGTGATTGAGGGGACAAGTATCATATACATTATATGGGAATCAATCATGATATATGTATTTTTTTTCTTGTGGGTTGAATAAGAATATATAGAAGACTTTGATCTCTCATCCTCACTTCACTCTTGGCATCATACGTATAAGTGAGATAAAGAGAGAGAATTGTTTTCTCATATAGTCTTCCTTTTCCTTCTTCATCTTCATCATAAGTTCTTGTTTTTTCTTGGAGAAAACATCAAGACATAAAAGAGAGATTGTGAGTTATACACTTATAGTGTTATAATTTCATATTGGAAGCTTCATCACTTAGCTCTAGCCGTATCCTCGGAGGATAGCAAGGTGATTGTTGTTCCGGTCGTTTCTCCGGCGCGTGGCAAGTAGAGACGCGGTGTTTTCGGCGTTGGATCGTTCAAGAGCTTGGGGAATAGCTCAAGAGAAGGTTATCCATTTGATCAACGGACTACGAGGGTATGTTTCTCGTATATCTTGTATTTCATTTTGATATTCGTATATTCATAGCTCGATCGATCCTCGTAGGGATTCGGATCGAATTAATTTTCATTTTACTGCTTCCGCTGGGCCTTCGTTTTAGGCACCGAATCCCAACACGTTCGTTATAAATTTCTCTTTGTTCCCACTGGAACGGCATAACTTTGCATCTCTTCACTTTCATCACATAATACACAGATTCACAGCATCACAATTGGCACAACATAATCAATACACAATGAACACATAAAATTGCAATAATGCTAGGGCCGAGCAAGTTGAACGAACTTGCCTTGTGAGTCGTCGATAAGATGATTCCAATTAAATCTCGAGAGTTCGGCCGTCCGCTCCTAGATAAGGTATTGATCTCCTAATAATAATATGCTATTAGCATTTTGTTAAGACGTCTCAATTTAATTTCATGGCTCGCCCTTTATTTTATATTTCAACAAAATCATCGTCTAAAAATTAAATGCATTGGTAAATAGTTCTTAGATATCATCCTTGAATAATTTAAAAATATTTTCAATAATTTATAATTTAACTATTACTTATGCTGTAATAAGTCAAACAATAGTCCTTATAATTTATTTAAGAAAGTATCATCGAGAATGATTTCAATTTATTAATCTCAAATATTTCCAAAGTTAATACTTAATAACTTGAGTTGAAATAGAAATCCATTTCGTCTATTTCAAATATTCCTTAGAATAATTCTGGATATTTTATATAAGAACATAAATTTATTTATTCCAGTTTAATTATTTTATAATTGCATATATATATATATAATGATACTTAAAATTGCTGTTAAAAATTTAAGTACGTCATATGGGCAGCTACGTAGTTCGATTGTTCATAATGTCTATTATCATTAATTTTTTTTTTTAAGTTTAATTAACACGGAAACGGAGTAGGAAATTTTATTATTTCCAAAAATTAAAACAAAAATAACTAAATATATATAAATACTTCAAGAGAAAAATGCACGAAACGGAATCGAAAAATGATTTACGGATCGAAAGTTATTCGCGATTTAAGCTATGTTTCTGCAGTTAAAATCAGCCTTGACTTGTCCATAATCACTCATTTTTACATATATAATGATGTCTAATATGAGATTTCAAAAATTAATATTTTAGTGATGTATTTTATATACAAAACGCACGAATAAGATATCAAAAATCACTTACGTATTGGTAGATAATCGAACTCAAAGATAGCACCTTGATCTCGATTTCAGAAATTCACTGGGGATTTCAATCGGACAGGTTCCAGTCAGTAAGTCAGGAAAGCTGGTCTGACTTGCAGGAAAACGATCCCGTATCGTCGGTAGAACGGACTCTTCTCGGAAATATAAAGATGTATGTTTATAAATATTAAGTTTCTGTATATAGTTACATATGTTTTGAGTATAAATGAACTAGACAAAGGCTGTATTTATAGGGCACAAAATAGGTGCCCAGTCAATTTGACACAGCCGCCCTACGTCAAACAGCACTGGCCGAGCCACGTGCGCGGGCCCTACCGAGTCACTACTGGCAGCCATGGCCGAGCCACGTGCGCGGGCCCTACCGAGTCACGTGCGTAGGTCCTGCCCGGAAGATTCCTGGTGCTCGGCAGTTGGCAGTCTCCACTAAATCGATCATAACTTTTTCGTTCGGACTCCGATTGACTCGCCGTTTGAACTATTGGAAAGCTAACTGAATTCTCTACAACATTGTTAATTTTTAGATTTTTTTTAACTTCTCAAAAATCCTTGGTGATTTTTTCAAAGTTGATACTTGTCCACGATACTTCCCAAAAAATGTCCAAATATATATTTTAAAATTTATTATGTATTAGAATAATTCATTTAAATCAAGATATCACTTTTATAAATAATTTCACTAATTATTGTCATATAATAGTATTTACTTTATATTTTATATAATGTAAAATATTGGGATTTTACATACTCTCCCTCTAAAAATAAGTTTCGTCCCGAAACTTGGAAGGATGTTATAATCATTAAGTCATTCTCGAGTACATTTCCCAATATTCGCTGAAAAATCCTACCGGAGAACACGACGTTGCGCACCGCCGGGTTCTATCGTGGATTTTCCAACGATTAATGGATAATGCTATTCGATTCCTTTAAAATATCAAGTACAACATCAATAAGAAGCTCATCAATTATCACTTAAATAGCAAAAACATCAAGTATAACATTGATAGCAGTAAATACACCAAGCATATTATCACATTGCGTCATTCGCGGAGCTAATAAATAGCAAAGACATCAAGTATAACATTGATAGCAGTAAATACACCAAGCATATGATCATACTGCATCTTTAAAAATTATCTCCTCCATTCTTAAAATGATAACAATATGAGTATTAAATACTCTCCCTCTAAAAATTAAGTTTCGACCCGAAACTTATGTTTGGAACAACTCGGGGTACCAGTTACGCATTGCTTCTTTAGTTTCTCAAGTGGCTTCTTCATTTCCATGGTGTGACCACTGGACTTTAACTAGAGGAATAGATTTATTCCTTAATTTCTTTATGCGATAATCTAAAATGGCAACTAGTATCTCCTCGAAAGTAGTATCCTTGGAAATATCTAAAATTTCGTGATTTAACTTGTGACTGGGACTGTGAACATAATGCCTCAATTGTGATACGTGAAAGTCATTATGGACTCATTATAGATATAATGATAGAGATAAGCGATAAGCTAAGTCTCCAACGCATTCAAAAGGTCTGATGAAATGTGGGCTTAACTTGCCCCTAAAGAATTCTAGCAGTGATAATCGTAGGTTGATGGTGCACAGTTGTCCTTGTTTTTCTCGAATATAGACCTAATGTTCTTATTTGTTAGCTCACGTTGCAGCTCTACTTGTGATGTCAATCTACCTAATATGTGCTCCTGGTGGTCTTTCCGCTAAGAGCGTCAGCTACCACATTTTCCTTCCCTGGGTGATATTGGATATCCGCGTCGTAATCATTGTGTAACACCCCCAAGTTATTCAGGGTATATTACAGCGCCGTGAGCCCCGCCGTGGGACCCACAAGGCTAAAACATACGCGGAACTATAAACTTGACCGATAAGGTCTACATACAATAGAAAGAAAGACGATACAAATGGTATTCGAAACCATAAACAATGAAACCATATACATCACTGCACAAATCAATACCTCGGCAACACAGGCCGGAACATCAAGGAAACTGAAATACAATACTCGAGTATTTAAAAATCCATTCCAGTACAACAACACTGAATGGAGGAAACCAAAAGAGATAACCGGAGACAAGACACAGTATCACACTTGCCCATCATCTTCATGCCGACCCGATACCCGCCTGTCCGCTCTCCTGGAACCTGAAATACATGAAACGTATTTCCCTCATAAAGGGGTTAGCCGTCGAATAGCTAGTGCAAGTATAACAATATGAAACATAATACTTCTCGACAATAAAGTAAATGTAATCCGTCAATTCATCAATATCCGTCAATTCATCAATATCCGTCAATTCATCAATTCAAGACTAGTATTCCGGAATAACTAAAATCTCATAAGACGTATGTGAATGCCGTAGAAACGGTTCGTTCACCTCATACGCCGTTACGTATGTGAATGCCGTCAAAACGGTTCGTTCACCTCATACGCCGATACATGTAGGAATGCCACAAAGCGGTTCGTTCATTACATGCCAATCAATATATCTATGAATGCCGTAAAACGGTTCGTTCATATCATACCATCAATTCCTCTTACTTTCAAAGTCGAACGTACAATCATAAATGTATACTTGCCTTAATAAGCGTTAAGAAGATCCGAAGAACACGGTTCGTAGGGAAGTTTGAACCACGAGGAAGACAACGAGCGGAAGGGTTTCAACTCGAGTTCTTCACAATAATTCGACCCTAACAACATAAATTCAATAAATCATCGATCATACGAGGAAGAATAATCGTAGAACGCCCGAAAACCCCTCTATGACATTTCTGGACACCTTCAAGGCGTCGGTCAAGAACTCGACCAAAACAACGATTCGATACGATCCAACCATGGGATAACAAGGAAATGATACAATACATCTAAATAATCATCAATCCTTCACAATCCTAAGTTAAATCGGATTAAACGGACGAAATCGAACAAAATACCCAAAATCCCCAAAATTAGATTTCTAGGAAATCGACTGGTCAGTAGATCGGAGGATGTTATAGGACGGATGATTGATGATATGAACCTCAAAACTCCATGGATATGTTGTTAAACAACATGGCTTCAAGATTAGAACACGCCAAGTGCGGAAGAGGAGAGGAAGAAGGTGAAAAATGGCGGAAAAAGCGTCTGCGGGGCCTTTTATAGGGGTTGGCACTGCCGGACACGGCCGTGCGGTCGGCACGGTCGTGTTACCTGATTGGCAGCGAGACTCGGCCGTGTCCCGCTTGACACGGTCGCGGCGAGGGCCTTCCGACGGCGACTCGCCCGGCAGCGGCAGTGGGCGTGTCGGCGATCGTTCGAGCTTATCCGGAAGAAATGCAGCACGGCCGTGTCGGACGACACGGCCGAAGTCCAGTCGGCGAAACTCCGGCATTTCCGGGCCGAAATGCAGCACGGGCCGTGTCGGACGACACGGCCGAGTCCCGCCGGCAGTGATCGGCCAATAACGAGCGGGTGAGTTAAAACGACCATAACTCTCTCGTACGGACTCCGATTGACTCACCGTTTGAACCATTGGAAAGCTAACTCGATGCTCTATAATATTGCAAAGATTCAGAATTTTTGGAGTTACCAAAAATTAATGGTGATCTAACAAAGTCGAACTCCCACGTGAAAAAGTCGATAAAGAACACAGAATTCAACAGAACGATACCGAAACGAACTCGGATGACAAAAAGTATAGAATTAATCATTTCTCAGGATGACGAAACGGTCCCAAGCAAGTCGTCAAAATAGACTTCCGCCAAAAATAGAAAATTTCCGGGGATAAAAATTACGGGTATTACATTCTACCCTCCTTAAAAGAAGTTTCGTCCCGAAACTTAAAACAGGGAGGGAGAAGAAATATTTCGCCAGGAAAAACTCAACGAGATGCACAAGAACCGAAACTTACGCCCAAACGGCGAATCATCAATATAGAACACCACAATACATTACTCGAAGGCAAACCAAACCAATGCCGAAAAAGATACGAATTCACAATGCCCGAAGGCTCCAACGGAAATACCGATATATCACAATGGCCTGAAAGCCGAACAGCCCAAAGCTGTAAATCATCACAATACAGATCTCAAAGGAGCAAACCTGACTGTCGGACATACCCCTCGGCGTATGAACAACCAGTCGGAAATAAATCGGACATATCCAATACAACATGGACTACGAACGATCAATCGATAAACCTCAAGAGGGACATCACAGTACGCCCGATCCGGAAATGTGTCCATGCACATGTCCACCCCGTATACGGAATCCAGAATATACGTGTGACAATGTACCTAATTAGCCTCAAGAACTACGTCTCGTGTGCACGGTCCAATGCGGAAATATCCACGCATGACCATCGAGTGCCTGGCTAAAAATCCTACACATAACCAATCGGCACGCAGACATGATTCCGGATATGCCACGATACAACATGACAACGAAACTCAAGGGATAAAACATCCAATATGGATCATACGACTCACCAAGTGAACGATGACACACGAATAATAAAAGATCGACACGACCAACGATATTCAAAACAACCATCCCGGGATCGAATTTCCCTAAGGACCGATTAACACGAGCAACGATCACAACACAATTCGGGAAAATCCTCAACCTTCAAAGATCACAAAATTACCGAGTTCACAAGAAAATAGTGTCCGCCTTGAATCGCCAACACGACAATAATAATTCAACGGATGGGAACTATCCTCGGCGGTCCCAATTCAATACTTCGATTACCGTAGAATGGCCAATCGATAACAACGATACAACGGATGAGAATATTTTTGACAACGGATGGGAATTATCTTGATAATCCCAATTCATACCTCGATTACCTTAGAACGGTCAATCGATAAACAATGATACGATAGAATGGATGTCCGGTGTCTTAAACCGACCACCGAAGCGGAGATGATAAAAGGATATATCAAACGTCTCTCATTGGTTAATATAATATTAATAGAAAAACACCGATGTCAATGACGACGATTACCACAATATCTCAATGGAACATCCATCACAATCACAATCGATACGTCGATACATGACCGAAGCAATCGGCGACAACTTAACCAACAAGTATCGCAATGCCTCGAACCGGCCTTTTACAAACAATAGTAACATTTGGCATAATTTGCCGACGGGCGTCGTGTCAACCAATCCCCTGACATCAATACAATCATAAAGAGGCCAAGTCCCAAAATGATACACACAATCGTACGCCTACACGATAACATTAGTCTCATTGATTAGTACGAGTATAAAACTTGTCTCGATATCAATACAAAGTACTGTTACCAATTCAGTTTATTTCGTCTTACGAATTCCCTCAGTCTCGACCAAGTTAATCTACGAACCCTTCAACCTTAACCACAACACAACAGTCATAATTCTATAACACAACAGTCATAATTCACGATCAAATATCATACCTTATTGTAAAATGAAGGATTGATAATCAACCGGTTCGATGACGACCAATATCAATACCACCAAACCACGAACTCAATCGTTTTACCATATCTCGACTAATCACAGTCTGAACAATCCAACTCAGACACTTACAAATCACATCCACAATACGAGTGAAAAATGATGATCATATCAGCAACCAATTCGGACCAATAATAAGGGTCTAAATGTTCCAAACTCAATTCTTAAATACGAATTTACAAGGTTCCCTTCTCGTAAATCCATTGTTAAAATTTACTTATAACCGTCATCAATTCGAATCATCCGACTGGTTCAAAATAATAGATAATCATATTAAAAAGGTTATCAAACAATCCAATCATTCGATTTGAATTTTTGCTCCCTACGTATGGGCTTCCAAATTCAGAGATGAATAATAGTCTCATCAAACTCATAATCACATTCGTATTCCTATACGAACATTATTTCCAACACGTAGTTTAGCTCTAGATATGAATATTCCATATTCATTTTCAAAACATCAACACTTCAAAAAAAAAAATTTCATCACCTCGTATAATTCAAGAGTTCTTCAAGAACATGAAATATCCGAAATCACGTTCAGAACAACATCTCCGAGGTATATATCTCCATGTTACCATTTTCTTCATCATGTCATTCATACAATCTCAAGAATCGCAACAAAACCCTTATCACCATATGAAGAAGATCTCAATGATCATATCAACATCCGAAATCTCTTATTACAATTCCAATAAATCTCGTATAACATTATCACATGATACCATAATTGTAACACCCTGCATCCTCACGGGAATATTACACGCCGTAAACCCTTCTCACAAGGATTTACTGTGCTAAGCACAATTTCCACGTCGTTCCAAAAATGCTAAAAAGACCGATGACGGTAATATTTTTCAAATACTAAAAAAATCATTTTCCAAATACCGTCAAAGCGATCAAGGTTAAAATGCCAAAAACTCAGTTTAGGGAATCGGTTTTACAAAATAAAATTTTAGTTGGCAAAATACCAAAATCCATTTCAAAAATACTCACGCAATGGATAAAAGTACAATCCAATTTATGCATTTTCATTGAAATAAGACGAACATCAAAATACACGATTCCCAACATACTCCCTCCCAAGTAGTAATCCAAAAAAAAATAAGCCACTATCAAAAAGGATATGAGGATTACCTTGCATGGACGAACCACGAAGAAAGAATAATTGAACTCCATTCCAAGAATCATTAAATCATCATAGTCATCATATGGCCTCAAGAACATCAAGATCTCTATGATTCCATAATCATAATCAACATATTCAAAGCATATCATTATCTTCCTTCGGCATAAACCTCATAGAATATGGATAACACAAGAAATCACTTCAAGAATCAACAATAGTTCCATAACCAAGCTCTAATTCCATGATTCCAAGCTCACAATCATGTTAAAAGTGTTTAGAACACTCTTAAAAGTGAAGAGGGACGAGTTTTGGAGAGAAATATCTCAAAGGATCGTGAGAGAAATGAAAGGCAACACTTCAATCTATAAATTGCACTCTCATTACGTAGGTGTCCTTTCTTAACGTACGTAACAACTTTAACGTGCGTAATCCAAAATCCATATCGTACGTAACCTTCTCAATGTCTCACAACGTGCTGTCTATTACGTACGTAACCCATACCATATAACGTCGTAATATACCGGTTGACTTGCTATAGTACAATGGTTGTGTTACGTGCGTAACACGTTCGTATAACGTCGTAACACGACGTTGACTCACTGTCAACATTCTCCGCCGAAAGTTGCGAAACAGGTCCCACCGCCTCACATGACTCGGTTACATCCGATGCCTTCGTTACGCACGTAATACCTTAGCCTTGACGTACGTAACCATGCCAATCTTACGTCGTAATCTCACCTCATTAACGTCGTAATAATTCCATACTTAGCCAATTTCAACAATTCTGTCCAAAGTCATGACATACCAAATACGAGCATACGGCAAAATCAATACATATACTCAATTCAATAACATTTTCAACGCGTTCACAACGTCCTCGAGCATAATTAACCATCCACGATATCCAATATATAAACGAAAAAATATCCGAAAAATCGGGGTATTACACTCTACCCCCTTAAAAATAAGTTTCGTCCTCGAAACTTGCAATCACTCGCACAAACATTTCAACGGAAAATCCAAAATCACCAAGATAACCTGAATTATCGAATAATCCGAACAACATACTTACAGTCGGGAAGTCGAAGATCTCAGTGATACTAGCATGCGACTCCTAAACAAAGTCTCAACATAATCTGTTACACACCAATATCACAATTAGCAATTTAACAAAATCTCAAGGAAGAGTTCACGTCCGTGACCACGGCCACGATTCTTCCTACTTTCACCAACATTCGGAAAGACACATACGTGCGTAAGTATAATCCAAATCGCACATTCCCGAAGTGACCAATTCCCAAGAATACCAAGCTATAAACGAAACGATTAAGAAAAATACAAGAAGAGTGAGAGGACTTACAAGTACAGTCGCCTTGTGATGATGGCAGAGTAGTGATAATCTGTGGGCAAATGCCGACTCAATCCACCCAAAGACCGACACCTAGGTATCCATAAACCTAATCTACGATACCATATTACGTAACACCCCAAGTTATTCGGGGTATATTACAGCCGTGAGCCCGCCGTAGGACCCACAAGGCTAAAACATACGCGGAACTATAAACTTGACCGATAATGTCTACATACAATAGAAAGAAAGACGATACAAATGGTATTGAAACCATAAACAATGAAACCATATACATCACCGCACAAATCAATACCTCGGCAACACAGTAGGAACATCAAGGAAGCGAAATACAATACTCGAGTATTTAAAAATCCATTCGAAGACAACAACACCGAATGGAGGAAACCAAAGAGATAACAGGAGACAAGACACGGATCACACTTGCCCATCATCTTCATGCCGACCCGATACCCTTTGTCCGCTCTCCTGGAACTGAAATACATGAAACGTATTTCCCCATAAAGGGGTTAGCCGTCGAATAGCTAGTGCAAGTATAACAATATGAAACATAATACTGCTCGACAATAAAGTAAATGTAATCCGTCAATTCATCAATATCCGTCAATTCATCAATATCCGTCAATTCATCAATATTCGTCAATTCATCAATTCAAGACTAGTATTCCGGAATAACTAAAATCTCATAAGACGTATGTGAATGCCGTAGAAACGGTTCGTTCACCTCATACGCCGTTACGTATGTGAATGCCGTCAAAACGGTTCGTTCACCTCATACTCCTATACATTTAGGAATGCCGTCAAACGGTTATTTCATTACATGCCAATCAATATATATAAGAATGCAGTAAAAACGGTTAGTTCATATCATACCATCAATTCCTCTTAATTTCAAAGTCGATAACGTACAATCATAAATGTATACTTGCCTTAATAAACGTTATCAAGATCCGAAGAACACGGTTCGGCCAAGGAAGTTTGAACCACGAGGAAGACAACGAGCGGAAGGGTTTCAACTCGAGTTCTTCACAAGAATTCGACCCTAACAACATAAATTCAATAAATCATCGATCATACGAGGAAGAATAATCGTAGAACGCCCGAAAACCCCTCTATGACATTTCTAGGACACCTTCAAGGCGTCGGTCAAGAACTCGACCAAAACAACGATTCGATACGATCCAACCATGGGATAACAAGGAAATGATACAATACATCTAAATAATCATCAATCCTTCACAATCCTAAGTTAAATCGGATTAAACGGGAAATCGAACAAAATACCCAAAATCCCCAAAATTAGATTTCTAGGAAATCGACTGGTCAGTAGATCGGAGGATGTTATAGGACGGATGATTGATGATATGAACCTCAAAACTCCATGGATATGTTGTTAAACAACATGGCTTCAAGATTAGAACACGCCAAGGCTGCGGAAGAGGAGAGGAAGAAGGTGAAAAATGGCGAGAAAAGCGTCTGCGGGGCCTTTTATAGGGGTTGGCTGCCGGCGGACACGGCCGTGCCGGTCGGCGCGGTCGTGTTACGATTGGCCGACAGGACTCGACCGTGTCCCGCTTGACACGGTCACGCGGCGAGGGCCTTCCGACAAGCGACCCGCCCGACGGCGGCCAGGCATGACTCGGCCGTGTCTGGGACACGGTGGGCGTGTCAGCGATCGTTCGAGCTTATCCGGAAGAGTAATGCACGGGCGTGTCGGACGACACGGCCGAAATGCAGTCGGCGAAACTCCGGCATTTCCGGACGAGTACGGCACGGGCCGTGTCGGACGACACGGCCGAGTCCCGCCGGCGATGATCGCCAATAACGAGCGGGTGAGTTAAAGCGACCATAACTCTCTCGTCCGGACTCCGATTGACTCACCGTTTGAACCATTGGAAAGCTAACTCGATGCTCTATAATATTGCAAAGATTCAGAATTTTTGGAGTTACCAAAAATTAATGGTTTTCTAACAAAGTCGAACTCCCACGTGAAAAAGTCGATAAAGAACACAGAATTCAACAGAACGATACCGAAACGAACTCGGATGACAAAAAGTATAGAATTAATCATTTCTCAGGATGACGAAACGGTCCCAATCAAGTCGTCAAAATAGACTTCCGCCAAAAATAGAAAATTTCCGGGGATAAAAATTACGGGTATTACACATTGATGAGTTCCAACCACCTCCTATGCCTCATGTTTAACTCCTTCTGCGTGAAGATGTACTTGAGACTTTTGTGATCCATGAAGATTTGGCACGTGGAACCTGTAACACCCCCGAGATATTCAGAGTATATTACATCACCGTGGACCCCTGCATGGGACCCACCAGGATACAACAAGAAAATACCACTCGACTAACCATCTCGGTTAGCGAGGACACCTATTTAAATAATACAACATATAAAGATACGCTCGGAACAACCGGCGTAATAAGCGTCAACCGACAATGTAGCAATTTAAGTTAATACAAACAAAGTTTGAAATGAAAAACCTAAGTACTCGCGAGTACAACCTATAAGTTTATAAATGTGGGAAACAACCATATCGAATTAGACAAGAGAAATAAGAAGACTCGAATGCACATGTCAACGACCCTGGCCAACATCCTCGTACTATCCCAGCGCCCGCTCGTCCGGTAGAACATGACCTGAAATCCATAACAAGAATTTCCCCAAAACGGGTCCCCAAAGGGGTTAGCAGTTACGCTAGTACAAGTAATCAAGGCAAACCATTCGCTTACACGTTTCATAGTACATGCACCAATTCATTCAAAAACCACAACCAGACATGTCTTTTCCGGAAACAAACAGTCACAATCAAAATTTGCCTAGGACCGGGACGAAGCCACAAATCCCACCCGAGGCCTCTAAGGACCCTCCCGGGCTGGCCATATCATAAAACAATTCACGCACATGCATCGCCTAGGATAGGGACGAAGCCACAAATCCCACCCGAGGCCTCTAAGGACCCTCCCGGGCTGGCTAGCTAAACAAACTCATGAATCCAGAGTGAAGTCATAGATTCCCCCGAGGCCCCGTCGGACCCTCCCGGGGTGAGCACAATCACACACAATATACATTACCATTTCACGTTAAGCATAAAGGTTTCCAAAAAATACTTGCCTTGAATAATTGACGACGCAACGAACGGAAAGGAAAAATCACCGACGGGCGCTATGAACCAACGGAACCGAACCTAACGATTCGAAGAACATAATCACAACCAACTCTAGACGAATACGGAAATGGAATACACCCGAAAACCCGCCTACGATTCATGTATATTCGTATATAAACAACAACGAGGGCGGACCACAACCAAACCCTCTCGATTCCGTAAAAACTACAAAATATACCATGATTCCGTAGGAAAACTAATGATACTAACAAGATTAATCATATTCATTATGAATTAATCTACCATACGGAACAAATCGGACGAAAACATGAAAACCCCCTAATTTACCCAAAACAAGGTTTTAGGAGTTTACCTCGAATTAATGACGAAAAACACGATTAGATGTTGATAATATACTCCAAAAACTCGAAGAAGATGATGGCTCGGAGTTACCACGCTTCAAATCGCCGGAAATGCCAAGAAAATCGCCTAGGAATCGGATGGGGAGGAGGAGAAATGATAATGGCCGAAATCGGTCAACTCCTGGGTTTATAAACCCAGGACTCGTTACGTTCGTTAGCCACCACCTGCTAACGTACGTAAGCTGTGTTACATACGTAAGCCATAAGGTCCTTACGTACGTGACCAAAAAGGCAGAAATGCCTGTACCATTTTGCACAGGCCATTACGTATGTAACCAAAGGTGTGTTACGTACGTAACATCCCTTCCTGGGGAGTACAGGCCAGAATTAGACAAAAGAGGGGGGGTACCGGAAAGAGTCGAAATACAACGGTGAACAATTCATGATGGTACGAACTTAAAGTATTCGAGGCAACGAATGAAAGTGTTAAAAGAAAACATATTCCCGACTACTCAAAGGTTCGGGAAAACAACACCCATCGTAATTATCCCAAAACTTTTGGGAAATTACGTAACGGCCCAAAACATCTGAAACGAACGATACATGGTCGAAACACCAAACAAAAACTCACAAAATGCATAATAACATGAGATGGATCCTTGGCAACCCCGAAACGGCGGTTCCGAACGACGATTTACGAGAATACCCGAAATAGCGACGAAAACAACATGAAACACCGAATCGGGTAAAAACGAGTCCGAAACAAGCTCGAACGACAAAAAGTCCAATATTAAATATCCTCAAAATGTCAATATGGTTACAAGCGAGTTGCCAAAAAAACGAAAATACACCAAAATGAGAATATTAAGAGAAAGAAAAAATGCGGATATTACATTCTACCCCTCTAAAAACAAGTTTCGTCCCGAAACTTAAGAAATAAACAACTCGGGGTACTTAGCACGCATGCTATCCTCGGTTTCCCAAGTCGCCTCCTCGACACCATGTCTCGACCACTGCACTTTGACCAAAGGAATGGTCTTATGCCTCAGTCGCTTCTCACGGTGCTCCAAAATTTTCAAGGGACGCTCCTCGAAGGTAATGTCCTCGGCAATATCGATCTCGCCAAAGTCGATGATATGACTAGGATCCGGAACATATTTCCTCAGCTGTGAAACATGGAAAACTCTATGAACGTGACTCAAGGCCGGAGGTAGCGCCAAACGGTATGCCAACTCACCGACTCACTCGAGAATCTCAAAGGGTCCAATAAATCTCGGGCTCAACTTTCCCTTTTTCCCGAAGCGAAAAATTCCATTCGTCGGCGACACCTTTAGCAAAACGTGGTCCCCCACCTCGAATTCTAAAGGTCGACGATGGACGTCGGCATACGACTTATGTCGACTCTGAGCGGTCAACATCCTTTCTCGAATCAAATCCACCTTCCGTCTCGTCTCTAAAACAATATCCAGTTCAGTCCCAACCAAATCGGATGCTTCATTCCAACAAATCGGCGATCGACAACGCCGCCCATAAAGCGCCTCATACGGTGCCATCCGAATCGACGCGTGCCAACTATTGTTGTACGTGAATTCGATCAATGGCAAATGCTCCTTCCGATCATTTTCTGATCGAGCACAAGCACGCAACATATCCTCAAACGTCTGGATAGTGCGTTCCGACTGTCCATCTGACTGAGGATGAAACGAGGTACTCAAACCAAAACGAGTACCCAACGCCTTGTGCACCGCCCGCCAGAAATGCGATACAAAACGGCCATCACGATCCGAAACAATAGACTTTGGATTACCGTGAAGCCTCACAATCTGCGCAATAAACACACGAGCCAATTTCTCCGGGCCCCAAGTATCCTTGATGCCCAGAAAATGTGCTGACTTGGTCAGGCAATCAACAATCACCCAAACCATATTCATGCCTGATCTCGATCTCGGAAAACTCGTAATGAAGTCCATAGATATGTCTTCCTATTTCCATTCCGGGACGGGAAGTGACTGCAATAACCCGGCTGGTCGCTGATGCTCGATTTTGACCTGTTGGCAAGTCAAACATCTCGCTACAAACTGTGCGACCTCCTCCTTCATATCATTCCACCATAAATTCCTCCTCAGGTCCTTGTACATCTTACTCGAACCAGGATGAATGGAGTAAGGCGTAGCATGGGCCTCACGTAAAATACTCTGTCTCAAATCCAAGTCGTTCGGTACACACAGCCGACTCTGAAATCTCAACACACCATCTTCATGAATCACAAACCCAGGAGACTTTCCCCTAAGAACATTCTCTCGGATTTGAGTAATCATCGGATCCTTCAACTGCTTCAGCTTAATTTCGTCGATCAAAGACGACGAAATCTCTAAAGCACAAAGTTGCCCGACAGCTCCAGGCAACAGAACCTCAACATCTAATTCGATCAAAACTCTCCGAAGCTCAGACTGAGACGTAAGAATCTCAAGTGTTCGCAACGAGACTGGTTTCCGACTCAAGGCGTCGGCCACGACGTTCGCCTTGCCCGGATGATAAAGGATTTCGAGGTCATAATCCTTAATCAACTCTAACCACCTCCTTTGTCTCATATTCAACTCCCGCTGAGTAAATATGTATTTCAGACTTTTATGATCGGTAAAAATCTGACATGCAGAGCCGAAAAGATAGTGTCGCCAAATCTTGAGCGCAAAAACAACTGCCGCTAACTCCAAATCGTGAGTAGGGTAGTTAAGCTCATACGGCCTCAACTGTCTCGACGCATATGCAATGGTGTTGCCGTGTTGCATCAATACACACCCAAGACCTTGACCCAAAGCATCACTGTAAACAGCAAAACCCTCGTTGCCACACGGCAACGTTAAAACCGGGGCTGAAGTCAAACGCCTCTACAGTTCCTCAAAACTCGACTGTCTCTCGTCATTCCAGACGAACTTCTCGGACTTCTGGAGCAACTGTATAAGTGGCCGAGCCAGTTTCGAGAAACCCTCGACAAACCTACGGTAGTATCCGGCCAGACCCAAGAAACTACGGATCTCCTTCACATTCTTGGGCGGTGCCCAATCCAATACTGCCTCAATCTTCTGCAGATCCACTCGAACTCCTTCGGCTGAAATCACGTGACCCAAAAACATCACTTCCTTCAGCCAGAACTCACATTTTGAGAACTTCGCATAGAGTTGCTCGGTCCTCAAAATGTCTAACACTATACGCAAATGATGGGCATGCTCTCCCTCATTCCTCGAATAGATAAGAATATCGTCAATGAAGACGACGACACACTTATCTAAATACTCGATAAAGACTTTGTTCATCAACTGCATGAACACTGCCGGCGCATTAGTTAACCCGAAAGGCATAACTACGAACTCAAAATGCCCGTATCTCGTCCGGAAAGCTGTTCTCGGAACATCTGACTCCTTCACCCGAAGCTGATAGTACCCCGATCTCAAGTCGATCTTCAAGAATACTGCAGCTCCCTGCAACTGATCGATCAAGTCATCAATCCTCGGCAGGGGATACTTGTTCTTGATGGTCACCTTATTTAGTTCGCGGTAGTCGATACACAAATGCAATGAACCATTCTTCTTCCGAACAAACAAAACCGGTGCGCCCCAAGGCAAAGCGCTCGGTCGAATATAACCCGACTCAAGAAGCTCACTCAACTGCTTCTTCAGCTCGTCCATCTCTGAAGGTGCCATACGATACGGCGCCTTCGAAATCGGAGCCGCGCCCGGATCTAACTCTATAGCAAACTCAACCTCACGATCCCGTGGCAATCCCGGTAACTCGTCAGGAAATACATCAGGAAACTCACTAATGACTGGAATCAACGAAAGCTCGACTCCACCATCCTCCGCCTTCAAGGCGTAACACCAATAACCAGTACACCCCTTTCGCAGGAGTCTCATCACCTTCAAGGCGTTAATAACGAACTTATGGTTTCTCTTTCGCCCCGCGAAAGAGTGTTCAGTGCCGTCCTCGGCTAACATGGTAATGATCCTCGTGTGGTAGTTCATGATTGCACCATGCCGCTCGAGCCAATCATCCCTGAGAATCAAATCCTCACCCTCAATACTAACAACGATAAGATTAGAGAGCCAAGCCCTCTCACAAATAAACACAGGACAGTCCCAGACCTCTCGATCACCGACAATTCTATCACTGTTAGGAAGTTTAACGACGAAAGGCTCGCAAGGTGACAAGCAGTCGAGACTCAAACGGCATACACACTCTAGAGAAATGAATGAATGCGTAGCACCCGAATCAAAAAGCACACTGACATGATGGAAATGGATATGAACGGTACCTGTCGCCATAGTAGCTGCTGGATCATCGGCCCTCCTCATCTCATAGAAACGCGACTGGGCAGAGCCGATACTGGAAGCTCCTCCCATAGCGGGCTGACCCCGACCCCTACCTCGGCCGGCACTCGGCGGAGGTTGCGGAGCAAACGAGCCCTGGTTCACACTCGGCTCTCTAAGTGCTGGGAAAGAATCACGGGACTCGCGAAGCCGTCTGACCTGCTCACAGAAGAGGGCTTTGTGGCCCGACTGACCACAAGTATGACAAGTCAACATCGAACGAGAACTCTGCCGGTTCCTATGGCCCTGCGAGCCACAGTTAAAGCATGTGGGTTCACGAACGGAGGTTCCGACGGCACCTTGAAAACTCCCAGAGAAACGAGCCGATCCGCCCGTAGAAACATTCGCAGCCTGAGATTTCTGCTGGCCTCCACCCTTGGGACCAGAAAAATTTCCGACTGACTTCTGCTTTTTGATCGCATGAGCCACATCACTAGCCGTCACCAACATATCGTAGGTAAGAGCTCGACTCTGATAATCCGTCAAAGTAGTACAGACGAGCCCAGACATATAGTTCCGAATGGACAGTTTCATCCTCCTGGAAAAATGGAAAATTTTGTCGCTTTCCTCGACAACTTGGGTCTTTACATAGCCCAACTCTTTGTTAAAATCAGCAATAGCTTGAGATACGGGGATATCCCGTGGTTGAGAATCATAGAAAGCATGCACTCGAGCCTGCCTGACCGGCCACGGGCAATATTCGGTCTCCATCAATTCCTGAAATTCGGCCCACGAAGCAACATGGTTTTTGGGCCTAATGTCCTCCCACCAATCCGTAGCGTCCCCAGTGAGAAAGTACTGGGCAATAGGGACCTTACGGTCCTCGGGACAGTTGGTGGCAACGAAGACTTTAGATATCTCCTTGATCCACCCCTCCCAGCCGATCGGGTCCGAAGCTCCCGAAAACTGAGGAGGATGCATCTTGATGACATCCTGAAGCCAGCGATCCGTTCCGCCCCGATTAGCATGGGCCGGATCCGGATTCTGAACCACCTGAGCTATCGCCGCCATCTGGTTAACCATTTGCTGCATAACGGCCGCAATACCAAGATCGGCGCGCTCTTGAGAAGAAGCATGACTGTGACGGTCACCGGTACTGCCGGCTCCCGAAGAATGCGACGTGGCCGCCCCACCGGCTGCCCCACATCCTCGGCCGCGTCCACGACAACGACCACGACCACGACCACGGTTTCCTCCGGCATCCATACTGGTGTTAAGAGGTAACAGAAATACATCGATGATGAGTAAGGGAGGAAAAAGCAACTACGATTCGAGAAGTGAAAATACAATGCAAGAAACAGAAGGGTCGAATAAGAAAACTTACGAGCACTAGAAGTACCGAGATGCTGGCAGCAGTGTGACAATGTGCAAAACAAAATACGACTAGACCCAAATAACCAACAAGCCTAGGTATCCATAAACCTAGTGCTCCGATACCATTTTCTGTAACACCCTCGAGATATTCAGAGTATATTACAGCGTCGTGGACCCCTGCATGGGACCCACCAGGCTACAACAAGAAAATACCACTCGACTAACCATCTCGGTTAGCGAAGACACCTATTTAAATAATACAACATATAAAGATATGCCCGGAACAACCGGCGTAATAAGCGTCAACCGACAATGTAGCAATTTAAGTTAATACAAACAAAGTTTGAAATGAAAAACCTAAGTACTCGCGAGTACAACCTATAAGTTTATAAATGTGGGAAACAACCATATCGAATTAGACAAGAGAAATACGAAGACTCGAATGCACATGTTAACGACCCTGGCCAACATCCTCGTACTATCCCAGCGCCCGCTCGTCCGGTAGAACATGACCTGAAATCCATAACAAGAATTTCCCCAAAACGGGTCCCCAAAGGGGTTAGCAGTTACGCTAGTACAAGTAATCAAGGCAAACCATTCGCTTACATGTTTCATAGTACATGCACCAATTCATTTAAAAAACCAAAACCAGACATGTCTTTTCCGGAAACAAACAGTCACAATCAAAATTTGCCTAGGACCGGGACGAAGCCACAAATCCCACCCGAGGCCTCTAAGGACCCTCCCGGGCTGGCCATATCATAAAACAATTCACGCACATGCATCGCCTAGGATAGGGAAGCCACAAATCCCACCCGAGGCCTCTAAGGACCCTCCCGGGCTGGCTAGCTAAACAAACTCATGAATCCAGAGTGAATTCATAGATTCCCCCGAGGCCCCGTCGGACCCTCCCGGGGTGAGCAGAATCACACACAATATACATTACCATTTCACGTTAAGCATAAAGGTTTCCAAAAAATACTTGCCTTGAATAATTGACGACGCAACGAACGGAAAGGAAAAATCACCGACGGGCGCTATGAACCAACGGAACCGAACCTAACGATTCGAAGAACATAATCACAACCAACTCTAGACGAATACGGAAATGGAGTACACCCGAAAACCCGCCTACGATTCATGTATATTTGTATATAAACAACAACGAGGGCGGACCACAACCAAACCCTCTCGATTCCGTAAAAACTACAAAATATACCATGATTCCGTAGGAAAACTAATGATACTAACAAGATTAATCATATTCATTATGAATTAATCTACCATACGGAACAAATCGGACGAAAACATGAAAACCCCCTAATTTACCCAAAACAAGGTTTTAGGAGTTTACCTCGAATTAATGACGAAAAACACGATTAGATGTTGATAATATACTCCAAAAACTCGAAGAAGATGATGGCTCGAGTTACCACGATTCAAATCGCCTGAAATGCCAAGAAAATCGCCTAGGAGTCGGATGGGGAGGAGGAGAAATGATAATGGCCGAAATCGGTCAACTCCTGGGTTTAAAAACCCAGGACTCGTTATGTACGTTAGTCACCGCCTGCTAACGTACGTAAGATGTGTTACGTACGTAAGCCATAAGGTCCTTACGTACGTAACCAAAAAGGCAGAAATGCCTGTACCATTTTGCAGAGGCTGTTACGTACGTAACCAAAGGTGTGTTACGTACATAACATCCCTACCTGGGGAGTACAGGCCAGAATTAGACAAAAGAGGGGGGGGGGGTACCGGAAAGAGTCGAAATACAATGGTGAACAATTCATGATGGTATGAACGTAAACGATTCGAGACGACGAATGAAAGTGTTAAAAGAAAACATATTCCCAACTACTCAAAGGTTCGGGAAAACAACACCCATCGTAATTATCCCAAAACTTTTGGGAAATTACGTAACGGCCTAAAACATCTGAAATGAATGATACATGGTCGAAACACCATACAAAAACTCACAAAACACATATTAACATGAGATGGATCCTTGGCAACCCCAAAACGGCGGTTCCGAATGACGATTTATGAGAATACCCGAAATAGCGACGAAAACAACATGAAACACCGAATCGGGTAAAAACGAGTCCGAAACAAGCTCGAACGACAAAAAGTCCAATATTAAATATCCTCAAAATGTCAATACGGTTACAAGCGAGTTTCCAAAAAAACGAAAATACACCAAAATGAGAATATTAAGAGAAAGGAAAAATACGGATATTACAGAACCATATAATTAATGTCTCCAAATCTTCAAAGCATAGATCTCACCAGCAAGTTCTAAGTCATGAGTGGGGTAGTTGACTTCGTAAGGTTTCAATGGGAGCGACGCGTATGCTATGACCTTACCGTGTTGCATTAGAATGCAACCCAGTCTTTGTTTAGAAGTGTCGCTATAGATGACAAAGTTGGCCATACCTTGATGAAGCATTAACACTGGAGCACTCATCAGCCGCCACTTGAGTTCGTCGAAGCTCTTTGACATGCCTCGGTCCACTCGTATTTGGTAGTCTTGTGGAGAATTTTGGTTAGAGATTGATAATGCATAAAGGCATACCTTATGATGTTCGATTCATAATTGAAGTCAAGGTAAGAATAGGAGGTGAATTCACAGAAGCGCCCACTAAATTCTTATCAGGGCTTGGAAAAGTTCATATTTGAAGAAAAAAAAACTACGAGTGAAGAAAATGGGAATTTGTTATAAGTGCGCTCGTTGGGATTGCTATTTGAAATGTCGATCTTTAGGAATTCCTTACACAATCAGAGAAGACAAAATCAAGTTCATTAAGGATGGCCAGAATAAGGAATCATTCGATAGTGTTGTAATGACTCTTGAAACGCAGTCTAGTGGGTATATGCAACATGAAATTCTTTGTTTGAAAGAGATTTATATTTAAATATGAACAACATCTCGAGAATATGATGATAAAGGACACTGTTTGCCAATTTATAATAAAATTAGATGGAAGCTCATCCCGACTCATAAAAGGTATTGAAGTCGTTTCTGAACATAAAATTAGAGGAAGCTGTGTCACAATCACGACTATTGTACATTCACATGAGCGTTTACTTTTCAATTTTGTCATTTCCATTAAAGTTTCTCTTTCCAAATAAAAAAATAGTGACATGCAATAAATGCATTCAATATTCTACCGAATACGTGAAGCGCAATTAATGCGTTTACTTTTTCGCCGAATAAGTTAAAATTACTATTATTGTTTTTATAATTCCCCCTAATAAGTTAATTTAAATAATGTTTCACCCTCAATTTATACTTCTATAAATATTATCATTTTTTTCGTCACTTTACACCTCAAATATTTCTAGCTAACACAAAAGAAAGAAATAAAAAGAGATGGAAGTAACCCCTGATATTAAATTTTCAAGTATCTGCGTTTTCTGTGGATCTAATCCCGGAAAAATTGGTGAAACCATCACTACAGCATATAATCTTGGTAAAATATTAGCTGAAAGGAATATTAAGTTGATTTATGGAGAAGGAAGTTGTGGGTTGATGGGGTATGTAGCAAAAGGTGCTTATGAAGCAAGCAGTCAAGTTCAAGGTATCATTCCTAGTGCTCTTACTGAACCTGCTGGAAAAACAATAGGAGATGAAGTACAGGTGTCCAACCTAACTGAAAGGATAAATCTCATGCTTGACAAGTCTGATGCTTTCATTGCTTTACCGGGAGGTGTTAGGAATACTTGTTAGATTTTGATGATGTCATCAATATAAATCAAATGTTTATTACTTGGCAAAAATGTAAGGAAGAACCAAATGAGTATCTTCCATAGGCCAAATTATGTTAAGTGTAAAACTTGGCAAAATATAAAGAAGAACCAAATGAGTATCTTCTATAGGCCAAAAATAAGTTAGGCTGCAAATCGGCTAAGTACTAAAGATCAGCTGAGTTCATGAGAGAGATACAGCTGAGTCAAGTCAGAGTAGTTCTGGTCAACAAAAATCATCAGTGATGTTTGACCAGACTGCAGTCAAGATACCTCAGACAAGTCATCTGATCAGACAAGTCCTAAACAGTGAACATCAGAGAGGTCCAGACTGCAGAGAAGTTAACTGCTCATCAGCCTAGTCGAGATCAGCCAAGTACTCCAAGTCCACGTCAGCATGCGTTGAAAAGTCAAGTATTACGGAAAGTCACATGCAACATGAAGAGACAAATTGGAGAGATTCCCGCAAGAGAAATGAATTAAATAATTCATCCAGATCCACCTTGAAGACTTTAATCGTTTTATATTCAAAAGATTCGGCGCATCACATGCAGAAGTCTTCACAACGGTTGGAAGATAGATTAAAATATGGGAATCCAGCCTTGCAACGTTCAGAAAGAAAACAATGAAGTCTACCTCTCCAACAGACGGATTTGTTGAAAAGATTTGCAACAGCTATGAAGGAAAAGCTCAGAGATCGTGACCTATATATATCCAAAGATTAGAAGCTGAGCAGATTCAATAATACGGTGCGAACATACTTTCAAGTGATCAAAGCATTCAAGCTATCTAAAAGCGAAATATAGCATCGTGAAAAGAGCGGTTCTAAAAAGTTCATACTTGAAGAAACTCTTAGTTGGAGAAGACAAAAACTCGTGTCTTAAATCCTGAGTTCGGGGTACTTCACTGGTTGAAGTTCGAGACTGTAAAGGCATCCAAGGATCGAGGATCAAGAGGTGCACGACAGTCAAGTATGTTACAACGGCACGGATTTCCACTGGTTGGAAGCTGTTGTAGTTTGGTTGAATCACTGTAATATTTATCACTGGTTGAAAATTATAGTGAATTCATATTCAACTGGTTTGGAGAAAAGTGGATTAGTAGAGGATTATCCCACCTCTGAGACCACTATAATTGCCTGTGTATTTTAGAGCTTTATTGCATCATACTTTAACTGCTGCATTCATTATTAAGTGTTTCATTAGTTGCTGTGTATTCGTCATCAGCTGACTTCCGCACGTATTAAGAACAAACGACTCCAAGTCATTTGTTTATTTATCAGCTGAAGAAACTCACTCTTTGAGAAAAAGAGTTTAAGAGTTTCAATAAGTCTATTCACCCCCCCTCTAGACTTATTCCTGGACGACTTGTGACCTACAAGTGGTATCAGAGAGGTTGGTTCATTTATTTCACGAACCAGATCTATATCAGAGATATATCTTTACTCTCATTTTATAATGGAACACATGCATTTTAGACTCCCTATGTTTTCAGTTGACGAGTATGATCTTTGGAAGATAAGGATGCAGGCACACTTATCTTCAGTCCATGATGACATGTGGTGCATCATAGAGGATGGTCCATTCATCTTCGAGAAAGACAACACTGCAGAGGAGATCGCAGCAGGGAAGCCAAAGAAGATTCCAAAGAAGAGGACAGAGCTGACTCCCGAAGAAACAAAGCTGGCCAATCTTGATAACCGGGCCAGAGATGTGCTATATCAAACTCTTGAAAAATCCACCATGGTCAAGATCAAGAATTGCAAGAATGCCAAAGAAATATGGGACACATTAGCCCTAATGTGTGAAGGAACGGAGCTGATAAAGGAAAACAAGTTGTCAATTGCTATTAAAAAATTTGACAACTTCAAAATGAAGAATGGCGAATCCATAGATCAAGTGGACACAAGGTTCACTAAGATTATCAATGAAATCAACTCCCTCGGCAAATCTTATGGCAATAGGGAGATGGCACTGAAGGTTCTAAGATCTCTCAATCCTGAATGGAGTATGAAGGCAGTGGCCATGAGAGAATCCAAGGATCTTAATAAAATAAAGATCCAAGAGCTGTTCTCTAATCTAAAGGCCTATGAGTTCGAGCTTCCAAGTTCATCCTCAACTGAGCCTACAGAGAAGGGAATAGCCTTTGCAGCCGAGTCCCCCGCCAAGAGCTTATCTGATGTAAAGCCTCCAAATCCACTAGATTTTGAGGAAGAAATGGCGTTTATAATGCAAAGGTTCAGCAACTTCCGGAAAAACTACTCCAAATACAAGAAAAATTATAAGGAGAATCCAAGAAGGAACCATAAAGCCGGAAGCTGGAAGGTGGAGTGCTACAATTGTCACAAGACAGGACACATCCAAATCGACTGTCCTGAGCTCAAGAAGGACGAGAGCAAGAAGGAGGTGGGCAGAAAAGAAGATAGAAGGAAGGCCCTCATCGGAGAAGATCAGGAGCATGTAGAATCAAGCAGCGGATTCTTTTCTGATGATGATGAAGAGTATGACTGCCTGATGGCCAACCTAGCTGATGAAGAGGTAACATTAAAACCCTCTGGTTCAAATAACAGTTCAGCCATGTCACAAGATATGGATCTGCACGAATCTGTAAATTAGCTATTTAAAGATTTTGAGACACTTAAATCTGCACACCTAGCTATATCAGCCGAGAAGACTCAGCTGCAAGATGAGAATAGGCAGCTGAAAAATGATTTTGAAAAACTCAGCCTAGAACTGAATAAGGTTGAAATAACTGCAGCTGACTTTGAAAATCAGGCTGATGTTAATACAGCTGAGATAAATCGACTAACTGTTTTACTTAAAGAAAAATCAGCTGCACTTGCTCATGTCAAAACTGAATTTACTAAGATGACTCAGGCAAATAAGACTCAGGCGCAGGAAATAACCTCCCTGAAGGCGTCTTCAACCCTGGAAGAATTGTGTACCAATAAGAGGCCACTATATTCCAGATCAGGCCTTGGATATGATCCTCACACTCCCTCTAGTTCTAAAACCACTTTTATCAAGGGAGAAACAATTGTCTCGACTGCTTAGCCTACATATAAACCGATATTTAAAAATAGGCAACATCCAAGTCACAAGTCTAGGCTGCAGCCAGGGTACACAAGGCAGCCACCTATACAAGCGACTAGGCAATGGCCCAGGCAAAAGCAGCAACCCAGACAACATGACCACTATTATCAACAACTCCCCAAAAACAGATTTCAAAATGGGAGGGGCAGATGGAAACCTCAAAGATTTAATAAATGGTCTTAGCCAAGATTTAGAAATGGCCCACACTATCAATATTTTGAGGAATATCCGGTATATAATCCCAACAGGAGATTCAGACCTCGACCTTACACACCTTATAAGGGTTATAATGATAACAACTTTCACAATCCAAGGAGATAGCAATTCTCCAGGAAACCGACTAACCCTAGAGGACCCACACAGATTTGGGTACCTAAATCTCTGCTTGTTTGATTGCAGAAAAGGTGGAAGGACTACAACCACATCTCCACAAATTCAAACTTTGGAGGTGAAGAATGGTTTGTAAATTCTGGATGCTCAAGGCACATGACCGGGAACAAGAAGATGCTATCCAAATACATCAAAGAAAGAGGTCCTGATGTAACCTTTGGAGATAGCTCTAGAGGACAAACAAAGGGCTTTGGAGAGGTGAACCGAGGAGATATTGTAATATCCAAAGTTCATTATGTCAAAGGGCTTAAGTATAATCTCCTGAGCATAAGCCAGTTTTGCGATGAGAAGAATCTAGTAGTCTTCACCATTTGGAAATGTATGGTGATAGATATTCTATCTGGCGAAGTGAAGCTACAAGGATTCAGAAGGAGAGATGTCTACATGATAGATTGGAACACAGGAACATCTAACTCCTGTTTTCTATCCAAGACAGTAGCTGAGAATGGATGGCTATGGCACAAAAGATTATGTCACCTGAACTTCAAAGCCATCAACAAGATTAGTTCTCAGAAGCTGGTCAGAGGACTTCCAGACGAATCATTCAAGAAGGAAGCGCTCTGTGATGCGTGTCAGAAAGGAAAGCAGACCAGAGCATTATTCAAGCCAGTCCAGCCTACAACTCTCACAACAAGGATATTAGATCTACTCCATATGGATCTATTTGGTCCTATCAAACCAAGGACCCTGAGTGGCCGAAAGCATGCACTTGTTGTAGTAGATGATTATTCAAGGTACACTTGGATTATCTTCTTGTATAAGAAAAGTGAAACCTTGACCAAGCTACCTGAGCTGCTGAGAAGGATCCAGAATGAGAAATACCTATCCATCATCAAGATCAGATCAGATAGATGAGGAGAGTTTCTCAACAAGGCGATCACTGATTACAGCGATCAGAATGGGATCCAGCATGAGCTCTCTGCAGCCAAGACTCCCCAGTAGAATGGCGTTGCTGAAAGAAGAAACAGAACCCTGAAGGAAGCAGCAAGGTCCATGATTGCAGAAGCGGACCTGCCCAAGAGGTTACAGTGCAAGTCAACACAGCTTGTCATACCCAGAACAGGAGTATGATAGTAGGGAGACATGGCAAAACTCCCTATGAGGTTTGGAATAATAGAACTCCTACTGTTTCTTACTTTTACGTTTTTGGTTGTAAGTGTTTCATCCACAACAACGGTAAAACACAACTAAATGCCTTTGATGCTAAAACTGATGACGGTCTCTTTATGGGATATTCACAAAAAAGCAAGGCATATAGAGTATTTAACAAAATAACCTTAGTTGTGGAGGAAACACCTCATGTTGTTTTTGATGAATCTACTGTTGAGTTCAGGAAGCAAATTGAGCTAATTGAGAACAAGCTCAAATCAGCGACCCTTGAAGAAGTCATTGTACATGACACTGGAATAGTGGACTCACCTACAGACCAGCCTGAAGATCCAGCTGTAGCTGCTGAAGACCCAACTGCAGATCAGACAGGATCACCAAACCTATCTGATCCAGTTGCCGCTAATGAAGACCCAGCTGTAGCTGGCAAAGACTCATCTGCAGATCAGACCCAATCTGCAGATGACAAGACGGTAGATGATCCAGCTGCAGACCAAGGAGACCAGAACCCAGCTGATGCAGAAATCCACCAGAGCAATTCAACAGGGGGAACAGACCCAGAAGAAGACGATATCCCCAAATGACTCAAAGACCATCCAATCCAGCAGATCATCGGGAAGCTGACTGATGGAGTTAAGACAAGACAGTCAACTCTACCCACAGTAATGGCTATGTTCTCATGCTTCATGTCACAAATAGAACCTCAAACAACAGAACAAGCCTTGGAAGATTATTCATGGATAAATACCATGCAAGAAGAGCTGGAGAAGATGGAAAGAAACAAAGTTTGGGAACTAACAGACAGACCTGATCACAAGAAGGTTATTGGCACCAAATGGGTGTACAAAAATAAGAGTGATGAAGACGGAGCTGTTGTTAGGAATAAATTAAGACTCGTTGCAAAAGGGTATGCACAGTGTGAAGGAATAAATTTTGATGAAACCTATGCACCTGTTGCAAGATTAGAAGCCATCAGACTATTCCTCGCATATGCTTCATTCAAAGATTTTGAAGTCTATCAGATGGACGTAAAGAGTGCTTTTCTAAATGGCATCCTAGAAGAAGAAGTCTATGTGGAGCAACCCCTAGGTTTTGTCAAAGGAGACAAAGTCTATAAGCTGTTGAAGGCTCTCTATGAACTTAAGCAAACACCAAGAGCGTGGTATGAAACACTGTCTGTGTTTCTTGAGAAGAATGGTTTTTGCAAAGGAAAGGTGGACAAGACCCTATTCAGAGTGGAGAACGAAGGCCACATATTAATAGTCCATATATATGTGGATGACATCATATTCGGCTCAACCAATCCAGAGTTATGTGAGAAATTCTCCAACCTCATGAAAGGAGAATTTGAGATGAGTATGATGGGAAAGCTTAACTTCTTTCTCGGACTACAAGTTAAGCAGATGGAAAATGGAATTTTCATCAACCAAGCTAAGTATACCAAAGATCTAATTAAGAGATTTGGAATGGAATCAGCCAAGCCAGCAAGAATTCCTATGAGCACGAGCACTCACTTAGATGCAGATGAGGGAGGCATATCAGTGGACTCAACCCACTACAGAGGACCCATTGGATCATTGCTTTACCTCACTGCAAGCAGGCCAGACATATCCTATGCCGTAGGAGTTTGTGCGCGATTCCAGTCCAAGCCGAAGCAATCACATCTAGATGCAGCAAAAAGGATAATTAAGTACCTTAAGTCTACAGTCAATGTTGGACTATGGTATCCCAAGGATGATAACTTCGAGCTGTCAGGATACTCAGATGCAGATTTCGCAGGGTGCAAAATCAATAGGAAGAGCACTAGTGGAACGTGCCAATTCCTAGGAACCAGACTGATATCCTGGTTTAGCAAGAAGCAGGTTTCCAACTCTATCTCCACCACAGAGTCAGAATACCTAGCTGCAGGTAGCTGTTGTGCACAGATTTTATGGATCAGACAATAGCTAAGGGATTATAATATCATTGCCAATGAAGTCCCTATCTGGTGTGATAACAATAGTGCTATTGCAATAACCAATAATCCGGTTTTGCATTCGAGGACCAAGCACATTGATGTTAAGCACCGCTTCATTAGAGACCATGTGCTTAACAAGAGAGTTAGAGTTGAAAGTGTCAGCACAGCCTACCAGATAGCTGACATCTTTACCAAACCTTTGCCAGAAGAAAGGTTTTTGGAGCTGAGCAGAGATCTTGGATTACTAGATTGGGAATCTAGTACAGAAGCAAGCTGAAGCATATCAGAGGAAGGATGGACCCAGCTGATTAAAGAAATCAGATCCTAGCTGATGCAGACAAGAGGACGAAGGACGAACAAAGGAACCAAGCTGATCAGAATCTCAGGCGAGAAGTCCATGAAGTCAACTCACCTGATGCAGAGCGGTCAACAGTCAACAGTCAAACCAGCTAAGTTTTCTAAACATAACCGACCTCTGAATATTTAATTATTATATGCCATATGTATAATAATATTATATATTAATTTTTGGTTCGCAAGTGGTATCTAAATACACGTGGCAATCACTTGATAAATCGACCTCCATGGTGGCCAATTAAAACCAACCGTCAAATTTTAAAAACTACAACCTGGACCACCAATTCAAATTTGAAATTTAAATAGAATCTCAAAAGGCGTACCACCGCTTCAAATAAATAATATTTTAATCCAACGCCTTTTCATCTTCTTTATAAGGAAAGAAAATCTTTACTTTACCTTTTACGCTTACCAGAAACCCTAGGCTTACAGAGCAAAAATTCTTGAACTCCAAATACACTAAAAATCCTTTGTTTGCAGAAATAGAATCGTACTTAGAAGGCGTTAACATGAAGGCGGTCAAGGACCAGATTATCTTCTCGCTGGTCGTTGATTTCGAAGGTTTATTGGAAGCAAATCTGGAGAATTACGACGTGCTTGACCTAATCCGCACGATGAAGCTAAATGGGATCTACCCATTTCTGGATATCAGCCCTCAACATTTGTACAAGGAAGATGTTATCGCATTCTACCGCGAAGCCTATTTGATTCAGGATGGAATTCGGAGCACTGTTGGCGGAAGACAAGTCGACATATCACGGGAATCGATTCGTACAGTTTTTGGTATGAAACACCGCGGCATAGCTGTAGAGGCACTCAAACAGTCAGCAGCCAAAACCTGGAAGAAGATCAAGGCGGAGAATCTGCCGGAGAAGCTGAAGCTCACCGCTAAAAGGAGTGAGATTAATAAGGTCTATAATTTTGCATTGGATATAACCAACAAGATCATTATGGGAATGGCCGGCAGTTATGATCAACTGTCGTCGGCGAAGTTCATGGTGCTGGGAGCACTGATTCAAGATGAGGAAATTGATTGGGCTGACTATATTTTTAGGCAGCTTGTTCGAGAAGTCAATAAAGCCGAATGGCTTTCTGATGAGAAGAGATTCCGATCCAAGCTGGCGTTTGGAACGCAGCTGAGTTGGATCCTTGAAAAGACAGATATGGCGAAGGGAAGTACTGACCCCTTCCACACCAACATAAGACTTGGTCATCTGGACCAAGAAACATTGAGAAAATTGGGAGGCACAAGGAGAGCAACCCAAATGTTGAAGGAGCTACCTGACACAAGGACTTACCCCAGATATTATTCTTCAGGCGAGTCGGACCGACCTGCAGCCGATAACCCAACTGCAGTTGAGTCAGACTCCGAGTCAGATAACACTCCAATAGCTGTCCGATTCAAGAGAAGGGGACCAGCCCCTGGAGAACCATCCATCATGCAGTCATCTCCAGAACACTCTCCCAAGAGGCCTAGGAGACTGCAGTTTAGTCAGGAGGAGCAGTCAGATCACTATGCCAGTCCTGCAGCCAAGTCACCTACTCACCTGGAAGACCAGCCTGCTCCAGGCACCCTGGAGACTCAGATTGTGGCTATCCTCACTCCAGCATACATTCCAGAGGAAGAAGAAGCAGGTTTAATCATCTCAATCCCTGAAGCCAATTATACATTTAACCTGCTGGAAAATAATGTTTTCAACTTGATCATTGAACAATTACAGCTTGTTAAACCACAAGCCTTAAAACACTCTTTTGTCAATATCTTTGAAGAGTGGAAGTTTTTCAAATCTCTGTCATTCACAAATCTTCAGTCTTATATTGAAACCAGTGGTTGGGAATATCCCCAAGCCACAGAGGAGGTACTGATTCATTTATGTAAAGAATCAGACTTAGTTTTAATCCTCCAGGAGAATTAGTTCATGTCTATTTTTAAAACCAACATGGACCAATTCATCCATTCCATTATGTTTAGTATTTTTGATGGTTCCTTTGGAGAAGAGGAGGAGGAGGAAGAAGAGAGAGAAATTAGGATTGAAGAGGTAGATGGAGAAAAAGAGGTTATTGTTTTAGTCGACGAAGAAGAAGAGCAGGAAGAGAAAAGAGAAGAAGAAAACATTTTAGTTGAAAAACAATCTGAAGAAGTGGAGAAAACAGAAGAGTTAATTGATGAAGAAGAAGAACAAGGGGAAGAAGTAGAACACGAAGATGATGAAGGAGAGAAGGAGGATGCTGAAGGTGAAAAAGATGATGAGGGTGAAGGAGAAAAAGATGGGAAAAAGGATGATGATGATAATGATGATGATGAGGATGATGATAAAGATGAGGGAGTAGATCAAGGAGATGAGAAAGAAAAAGAAAAAGATGAAGAAGAAAAAGAAAAAGAAAAAGAAGAAAAGGAAGAAGTAGAAAGGGAGCCGGAGCAAGAGCCAATACAAGAGAGGCTGAGATAGATCGGGCGCCGCCGTATACGGCTAGACGCCGAGTTGGCTGAGGACTCCAGATCAGGGACCCCAGGGAAGACCCCATCTGGAGTACCAGCTGTAGATAGGAGTCTGCAGTCCAGTGGTTCAATTGCAGAAGGCTCAGGCGAGCACTCTCCACCAGCTCAGATCTCACCTGCGGTGACTGAGCTGATAAGGCGAATAGTGAAGGATACCATTGGAAAGTTGCTGGCATCTCAGGTCACCCCTGACCTCCAATCCATCAATGCAAAGATTGACACTTTGCTGCAGAGGGAAGTACCTTAGCCTCCTTCCCCTACGAACAACAGAATGCCATTTGGCATGTCTGACTGGATGTGCAGAATAGAGCAGCAGTTGACTACTTTAGTTGATGCTGGCAAAAAGGGGGAAGATAGGCTACAGGGGGAAGGCAGTACTCAAGGATAAATAAGGGCAGAGCTAAGATCAAAGAAGAGGCAAGATATTCTCCAAATTGAAGGAGGACCATCAAGTCTGAAAAGAAAGGAGATATCTGCCCCCAGTCAACCTGAAGAGCAGTTTGTGGAGAAGAAGAGAAGAACAAAAGAGAAAGATGAACAAAGATTCGAATGGGAAGGCAAACAGTTGTGGTATGTTGAAGAATTCTTACCACCAGAATTCATGAACAATTGGGCGGATGCCAAGAGGCAATTCACAGAGCAGTTCTACCTCTTGGAGATCCTTCAAGATAAAGAATGCTCGCCCCAACAGTCATTCATCAACTACATGGATGCTAGATGGCCTACTCTATGGAAGATCATGCTTAAATATGCAGCCAAATGGCATGCTTATCCTATGATTCATCCATTCAGAGCAGTAGAAGCGCCGACCTGTTTGGATAATGAGCTTGACGAGCTAGAGCTTCAAGAAGAAATTAGAAAGCTATGTGAAGAGCACAAGTTCTCTTCAAAAGAAGACCAAGACTTTGCTGCCCTAGTCATAAGGAGGAAATATGGTCTGGCACCCATCAAAAGTAGACCAATCGGTGCAAAACTATTTAGACCTCCCAAGCAAACTATTCGCAGAGGAAGGGGTAGATAGTTTTTGGAAGTAATTGTAATTTTTGTAATTGATTAATTTTTCTGTATTTATTCTATTCAAGCCATGTACTTGTAATCAACAGAAAATTAATTTTATAACAGTCTTTTTGAATGACAATTCCCAGTTGTCTAAAAAATTAGACTGATTTTAGTTTGTGTCTTGCACTCAAGTGCAGACTTGTTCATTTCCTTAAGTTTTGCCATCATCAAAATAGGGAGAATTTGTTAGGAATACTTGTTAGATTTTGATGATGTCATCAATATAAATTCAAATGTTTATTACTTGGCAAAAATGTAAGGAAGAACCAAATGAGTATCTTCCATAGGCCAAATTATGTTAAGTGTAAAACTTGGCAAAATGTAAAGAAGAACCAAATGAGTATCTTCTATAGGCCAAAAATAAGTTAGGCTACAAATCGGCTAAGTACTAAAGATCAGCTGAGTTCATCAGAGAGATACAGCCGAGTCAAGTCAGAGTAGTTCTGGTCAACAAAAATCATCAGTGATGTTTGACGGTGATCAAATAAGATACCTCAGACAAGTCATCTGATCAGACAAGTCCTAAACAGTGAACATCAGAGAGGTCCAGACTGCAGAGAAGTTAACTGCTCATCAGCCTAGTCGAGATCATCCAAGTACTCCAAGTCCATGTCAGCATGCTTTGAAAAGTCAAGTATTACGGAAAGTCACATGCAACGTGAAGAGACAAATTGGAGAGATTCCCGCAAGATAAATGAATTAAATAATTCATCCATACCCACCTTGAAGACTTTAATCGTTTTATATTCAAAAGATTCGGCGCATCACATGCAGAAGTCTTCACAACGGTCGGAAGATAGATTAAAATATGGGAATCCAGCCTTGCAACGTTCAGAAAGAAAACAATGAAGTCTACCTCTCCAATGGACGGATTTGTTGAAAAGATTTGCAACGGCTATGAAGGAAAAGCTCAGAGATCGTGACCTATATATCCGAAGATTTGAAGCTGAGTAGATACAACAATACGGTGCGAACATACTTTCAAGCGATCAAAGCATTCAAGCTATCTAAAAGCGAAATACAGCATCGTGAAAAGAGTTGTTCTAAAAAGTTCATACTTGAAGAAGCTCTTAGTTGGAGAAGACAAAAACTCGTGTCTTAAATCCTGAGTTCGGGGTACTTCACTATGTTGGGATTCGTTGCCTAAAACGAAGGCCCAGCGGAAGCGGTAAAACGAAAATTAATTCGATCCGAATCCCTACGAGGATCGATCGAGCTACGTATATACGAACATATAAACGAAAAGCAAGAGTCATAAGAAACTAACCCTCGAAGTCCGTTGATTAAATGGTAACCTTCTCTTGAGCTATTCCCCAAGCTTTAGTTTGATCTCTACGAGTTCAATCCGCTCCAAGCCCTTGAACGATCCAACGCCGAAAGCACCGCATCTCTACTTGCCACGCGCCGGAAAAACGACCGGAATAACAACACTTGATTAACCTCTAAGGTTACGGCTAGAATCAAGTGATGAAGCTTGTATTACTACACTCTAAGTGTATAATATCTCTCTCTCAATATATCTTGAATTTTCTCCAAGAAAACTCAAGAACAAAAATGAAGAAGATGATGAAGACTTGAGAAAAAAATGATTTTTCTCTCTCTCTCTCTCACTACTCACGTTGGATGCCTCTCAAATACAAGTGAGGAGAGTCTTCATTTTATTCCCCATAAAATCCTCCCAAATCAAGACCAAATAATTAAAATGAATTAATTAAAAGATCTTGTTCCCTTGATTATTCAAGTCATCCACCAACTAAGGTGGAGACTATGACCAAAGGAAAGAGGAGGGAAATTGGGATGGCCATCTAGAAGGAGCCGGGACGAGTTCGGTTCGTTTCGGACTTCCGTGAGTCCAAACAGATAAACTCCTATTCCGTTCCGATATATTTGTGTCGTTTAATTAATCCAATTAATTAAACATATCAAATACAAAATAACATAATTAATTTCTCCAAGAAATAATTATATTTATGAATTAAATTAATCACCCGGTAATTTATTTAATTCATTAGGCCGTAAATCAATTTATCTAATAAATCGATTTAGACATCCAATGTCCCAATTAGATATCCAATATCTAATATTTATAATGAGAGATTAAGCTCGATTCATTCCGTCGTCAATCCTAATGCGCGACTCGGTAGGTCCGTCTCAGTCAGCAATGGGAGGAACCAAAGAGTAGTAGCACCACCTAGCCAGCCTGGCGGCCTACACTGTACCCCAACTGAGAACGAATGATTGGGATCATTCAAGAACCATTCTGTCGTGAATACCAGTATACGTATAAACCCTTCTTTCAATTGTCCCGATCAAGTTATAAGGTCACGATCAGTCAAACCCTATCTGTACTTGACGCTATGCATGCGTTAATGCAAATCGAGATCATCGAGCTCTCGTGTATCTAATACAACTAGCTCCAATGCTTTGGCCAAAGACTTATGATCTCATCTGCCAATAACCGCATAGGACATATAACCCGCTCACTAACGGGAGAAAGAATTCTATCTTGGTATTCAGTAGGACCTGCTACTTGCCCATGAAGATGCACGTCGAGGTTGACCCCGCCTTAGGTTTATAGGGTCGAACTACTCTAATGAAAATCTTGACGTCACAAGCACATCCCTACTAAATCCTCAAGTCGAAGGTTCACGAATACCTATCACAACCTTTCGATTCCGTCATTGGTGTCCCCGAGTGAAATCCGTGTGACGAATCGAGGGTGAGTCGGTTCGAGTATACTAATCTAATTAGCATACCTATAACGTGTGCTCCCACTAACTATTAGTGTTCGACGGGCACTCTCCATGTCAAAGAACACGTCATACAAGTCTTTACATAAACTTAACGCCCGGTCAAGTTTCATCGACTTGCGACGATTAAGTATTTGAGCTATAAACCTTTCGGTGCCGACCCCTTATCCAATAAGGAGTGGAACGTTTGCTCTCAAATACACGGACTAGTTTCTATATGTTTATTTACGAGTTAGGAATGCCGGTAACTACCGGTAAATAAAGAAACAATCATTGCCTTATATAAATGGTTTACATAATTACAAGTACAATGCCCTCACTCAACAACCTCCGAGTGGCATTCGAGGGCATACTCCTAACAATCTCCCACTTGCACTCAATGCCACACACTATGGTATCTAATACCCATGTTCTCAGGATGACGCTCCAAGCTAGTCCGAGATAGTGGCTTGGTCGGTGGATCGGCGACGTTGTCGGCCGAGTCTACTCTATGCGGCCTGATGTATCCCTTGCGAACAAATTCTCTTACGAGATGATACTTCCTCTCAATATGTTTGGTCTTTGTTGTGAAACCTCGGCTCCTTGGCTGCGCTACGGCTCCGTCGTTGTCGCGATGCAGTGACAGCGGCTCGGCACATGGTATCACTTGAAGTTCTCGAAACTTCTTAATCGAGAACCCTTCCTTGGAAGCCTCCGAGGCCGCTTGATACTCGGCTGACAGGTGGAATCGGCGGTCGCGCTTTGCTTGGCACTACGCCAAGATACTGCTCCTCCATTAAGAGTAAATATGTAGCGAAGTGGACATCGAGTCGTCCTTCGGTCCTTGGAAGTCCGAATCGGTGAATCCCACCACATCCAATTCTCCACCACCATACATCGTAACCATATCTCTAGTCCTTCTCAAGTACTTGAGAACGTTCTTTCTGGCGATCCAATGTTCCCTACAGGTTTGCACGAAACCTACTCACCACGCTTACGGCATGCGCAATGTCGTGCAGTACACAACATAGCATACATAAGGCTACCCACGGCCGAAGCATATGGTATATTACTCATTTCCTTTCGTTGTTCCTCATTTTGAGGACACATCTTCAAGGTGAGTTTTATTCCATGTCGCATCGGTAGGAACCCTCTTTTAGAATCATCCATCTTAAATCGCTTTAAGATTTTATCTATATAGAGGGCTTGGGAAAGACCTATTGTTCTCTTCGCTCTATCCGGTAGAGTCGAATACCAAGAATATAGGTAGCTTCTCCCAAGTCTTTCATGGAGAAATTACTCGAAAGCCAAGCTTTCCAATCGAGCATTCCCACATCATTTCCTATTAGTAGAATGTCATCTACATATAGTACTAAGAATGCGATCTTGCTCCCACTAACCCTCTTGTATACACAAGGTTCCTCTTCATTTTGCACGAAGTCAAACTCTTTGTTGCCTCGTCAAAACGAAGATTCCAACTCTGCGACGCTTGCTTGATCCATAAATGGAACGCTGAAGCTTGCACACTTTCGAATATCGACTTCGGATACAAAGCCTTTAGGCTGCTCCATATAGATTTCCTCCTCGAGGAATCCATTAAGGAAAGCCGTCTTTACGTCCATTTGCCATATCTCATAATCGTGGTAGGCTATAGCAAGCATCATGCGAATAGACTTGATCATGGCTACGGGCGAGAAGGTATCGTGGTAATCGATCCCTTCCTTCAGGTATAACCCTTTGCCACTAGCACGGCCTTATAGGCGTCAACCTTGCCATCACCATCAGTCTTTCTCTTGTAGATCCACTTGTTCCCAATAGGCACTATGCCCTTGGGGCGGTCTACTAGAGTCCAGACCTGATTGACATGCATCGAGTCTATCTCAGCTTCCATAGCTTCACGCCATTTCGCGGAGTCTACATCCACCATCGCTTGGTCATAGGTCGTCGGGTCGGTCTCTTGGCTATCACTTGGAACCTCATGGAGACCCAGCTCCTCCAAGTGCACAAGCCCATACCTCTCAGGTAAATGAGACACCCTACTAGACCTACGAGGTGGTTGTACTTGTGTTTCAGAAAGTTTGGTTCCAGTTTCTTGCACAGGTGTCTCTCGAGGAGTTTCATTGTATTCTTCTAAAGAAATACTTCTACCTGCTCCGCCTTCCTGAATGAACTCATCTTCCAGGAAGTGTGCTTGTAAAGCAACAATGATCCTTCGATCCTCGGGCATGTAGAATAGATATCCCATCGTCCCAGACGGGAATCCAATGAAACGTCCCTTCGCAGACCTAGCTTCCAACTTTTCCACCTTAGTCTTCTTGACATAGGCGGGACATCCCCAAATCCTAATATGATTAAGACTTGGTTTCCTTCCCTCCCACATCTCATGTGGAGTTTTAGGAACGGATTTGGAAGGACATCTATTCAAGATATACGCGGCAGTCAGGAGTGCATACCCCCACAGGTAAATCGGCAAGTCAGTATAGCCCAGCATGGAACGGACCATGTTCAACAGGGTCCGGTTCCTTCTTTCTGACACACCATTTAACTGAGGAGTACCTGGAGGTGTTAGTTGTGAAACTATTCCATGTTCCTTAAGGAACTCGTCAAACTCTGTACTCATATACTCGCCACCTCGGTCCGACCGAAGTGCTTTGATATGATTACCAGTTTGTTTCTCGACTAGGGCCTTGAATTCCTGGAATTTCTCAAAGGCCTCGGATTTATGTTTCATTAAGTATACATAACCATACCTAGTATGATCATCTGTAAACGTAATGAAATATTGATATCCATCACGTCGCTTCTAAAGCACCACATACGTCGGTATGGATTAATCCCGATTTATCGGCTCTTTCAAAAGTCCCTGTGAATGGGGACTTAGTCATTTTGCCTTTAAGGCAAGATTCACAAGTAGGAAAGGGATCCGATCCCAATGGACCCATAAGTCCATCTTTTTCCATCTTGTAAACCTTGGTCTGACCAACATGACCAAGTCTAAGATGCCATTTCAAAACTTGATTGGTTTCATCCCTACCACGTTTTCTAGTCATAGTATTCACAACTACTTTGTTGCTGAGATTTAGATGGTACAATCCATTCAACAATGTAGCAGTACCCACTAGTTTATTTCTAAATCAGGAACCATCACCAATGAAAAATGAAAACCCTTTTCGGTCCATGACCGGAATGGATACAATGTTTTTGTGCCCCTTGGGCAAAACAAGTACATCTTCTAAAGTCAAAACAAAGCCGGATTCTAAACCCAAAAGAAGTGATCCTATGTCGGTCGCCTCGACACTATGCCCGCTTCCGACTGTGATCATAACTTCTCCAGCTCCAAGCTTCCTACTTTGTTCCAGATCCTGATTCACGGTACAAATATGAGAACTAGCACCAGAATCCAGTATCCAGGAAGTAGAAAATACAGTAGCAGAACAATTTGTTTCCAAAACTAAAAGTTCTGTACCTGAAGTGCCATGAAGAATCGGACAGTCTCTAGCCCAGTGGCCCAGCTCACCGCACTTGAGACAAGTATCCTTTTTCTTCTTGTTCTTCTGAACCATTGGGGCCTTGCCCTTACCATTAAGGTCCTTAGCTTGTGGTCCAATCTGCTTCTTGGTCTTTTTCTTATTATTCTTAGACCTCCGAGGTCCAGAAGAAATCACAAGAGCGAGACTCCTTCATCCGCGAGTCTTCATCCGAGACCGAGCGGTCACAAGTTTGTTCATTAGCCCGACTAAATTACATGCAATCTCATTGCGGTTGAAGTTCATAACAAGCGTGAGAAGGAATCGGGGAGAGACGTAGGATAAGGTCGGTTTGGAGAGAAGTATCCATTTTAAAATCAAGAGCCTCCAATCTCTCGATCATGGATATCATTTTGAGGACGTGTTCCCAACCTTCTCACCTTCCTTCATCCTTGCACCGAACATTGCTTGGATATCTCATATCTAGCGATTCTGCTGTGCTCACCATAAAGCTCGGTTAAGTGAGATAGAATCGCCTGGCAGTCATTTTCTCATGAGCTCTGAAGCTCATTAGACATGGAAGCCATCATATAAGCACGGACTTTCACGTCATCCTTAACCCACTTTTCGTGGTTTTCAATCTCTTCTGATTGGCTCGAGTCCGCATAGGAGGCGCCGGAATGTCCGTCTCCAAGACGTATCCCGGTGCCTCTATACCGAGGACAATCATCGATTGCGGAGCCAATCCACAAAGTTAGGTCCCATTAAGGTGTTCTTTTGAGTAGAATTGCGAGTGGATTCATTGTCATATTGAGATTTATGCATTAAGTATAGCAGTTAATTAGTGACTCATTCAATTATGTTCTGAGTATAGAATATAAGGTCTTTTCTAATATTGTTACCCAGCTACCACTATTTTTATCGAATAACACACACCCATGTGAAATCCGGAAGTATCGACGCTCTACTTCATAGTGGTTAACGAGTTCTTTATAAAAATTAAAAGAGGGCAACCGAACAGGTTTCTAGTCTATTAATTTTCATAAAGTGGTGTCCAACACCAACCCATCTAATGGATGATTCGATCTTCTTTTTCCCCTTGTTCACTCCCCTCAACCTATACGGTTTCTATGGTTCGTGAACAAGTTAAGTTTATACCATCGACGCAAATCGGTTTCACAATTGAATCTTATCGGCAACCTATCAGGTTTCTAGGGATAAAATTTGCTCCAACCGAAGGCATGCAATGCGCTCCTGTAATTTATCCGTCCTCCCGAACGACTACCCGATAACTCGGAAGCATAGCACATCCGGTTTGGATTTCAATTTCGAAAACTCGATGGAGGGAAGGAAAACCTTGAAACCTTATAAACTTAATTATTTGTTGTGGGAGAATTATCGCGATTAACGTTACACTTTGCACATTAATCGTTTAAGCGCGTTTGTGGCATTCATACAATATGAAACAACCAATCACAACCTAGTTGCTACCAACATGTGGTTCATGGACCGTTCCTAGAAAACAAAAACTCCGTAATCTAATTACAAGTCTTCGTCTTGAATCTTCGTCTTCTCGAAATGGATCTTCCTCCGGTCTTCGTCATTACATATAAATTTTACATTGAAAATTGCATCCTAGATACAAATTTTTCTAGTAAAATAAATAGGCTCAAAACGGCCTTTACAACCCAATCGAATAAAACGAACGATTCAAAAACTAAGTCCACGAACCACATCCCCATTCAAAAGCATTCATTCAATAAATACTAAATAAATGGAAAGCGTAGAGATACATTGATCCAATCAACAATACGAACCGATCCAATCGATTCACACAATCGGTAATATAATAACGTTCAAAATAATTGATCGACCATAAATATTCCAATTAATCAAATTTCCCTTATAAAATGAAATACCATAAATCATTTTAATCATATTAAATCCAATTTAACATGCGGGAGATTAATTTTCAAGAATACACGGAAAAATCGAGCCGGGCGAAAATGGCTGCCATGGCCGAGTCATCGCCGGCACCTTCGTGGCCCGATAGCTGGCATGGCGAGTCACGCCGGCGGCTACGGCGCACGGCCCGTGTCGCCGACACGGTCGGGTCTGCACAGCGATGGCTCGGGGTCGCCGACACGGCCGTGTCACGGACACGGCGAGTCACCCTGGCGACTTCTCGCCCTTTGTCCGAAAAGTCGTCCGACGACGATTCGAGCTCGATTTTCGACCGATATCGATATCAATATTTTTCAACATTCATATCTTCAATATAAATCATATTTCCAAGAAATTAAGATTTATATTTAGACATAAACTTACGAAAAATATAACTACAACGAACGTAAAAATATATACCACGATTATGACTAAAATGATTCCAAATCATTCACCATCTAATCAAGCATTCCAAATGCCAATATCGTATATACGATCGCAAGACCTACGCTCCGATACCACTGTTGGGATTCGTTGCCTAAAACGAAGGCCCAGCGGAAGCGGTAAAACGAAAATTAATTCGATCCGAATCCCTCCGAGGAGCGATCGAGCTACGTATATACGAACATATAAACGAAAAGCAAGAGTCATAAGAAACTAACCCTCAAGTCCGTTGATTAAATGGTAACCTTCTCTTGAGCTATTCCCCAAGCTTTAGTTTGATCTCTACGAGTTCAATCCGCTCCAAGCCCTTGAACGATCCAACGCCGAAAGCACCGCGTCTCTACTTGCCACGCGCCGGAAAAACGACCGGAATAACAACACTTGATTAACCTCTAAGGTTACGGCTAGAATCAAGTGATGAAGCTTGTATTACTACACTCTAAGTGTATAATATCTCTCTCTCAATATATCTTGAATTTTCTCCAAGAAAACTCAAGAACAAAAATGAAGAAGATGATGAAGACTTGAGAAAAAAATGATTTTTCTCTCTCTCTCTCTCACTACTCACGTTGGATGCCTCTCAAATACAAGTGAGGAGAGTCTTCATTTTATTCCCCATAAAATCCTCCCAAATCAAGACCAAATAATTAAAATGAATTAATTAAAAGATCTTGTTCCCTTGATTATTCAAGTCATCCACCAACTAAGGTGGAGACTATGACCAAAGGAAAGAGGAGGGAAATTGGGATGGCCATCTAGAAGGAGCCGGGACGAGTTCGGTTCGTTTCGGACTTCCGTGAGTCCAAACAGATAAACTCCTATTCCGTTCCGATATATTTGTGTCGTTTAATTAATCCAATTAATTAAACATATCAAATACAAAATAACATAATTAATTTCTCCAAGAAATAATTATATTTATGAATTAAATTAATCACCTTAATTTATTTAATTCATTAGGCCGTAAATCAATTTATCTAATAAATCGATTTAGACATCCAATGTCCCAATTAGATATCCAATATCTAATATTTATAATGAGAGATTAAGCTCGATTCATTCCGTCGTCAATCCTAATGCGCGACTCGGTAGGTCCGTCTCAGTCAGCAATGGGAGGAACCAAAGAGTAGTAGCACCACCTAGCCTGGCGGCCTACACTGCATACCCCAATCGAGAACGAATGATTGGGATCATTCAAGAACCATTCATCGTGAATACCGGTATACGTATAAACCCTTCTTTCAATTGTCCCGATCAAGTTATAAGGTCACGATCACCAAACCCTATCATGCTTGACGCTATGCATGCGTTAATGCAAATCGAGATCATCGAGCTCGTGTATCTAATACAACTAGCTCCAATGCTTTGGCCAAAGACTTATGATCTCATCTCGAATAACCGCATAGGACATATAACCCGCTCACTAACGGGAGAAAGAATTCTATCTTGGTATTCAGTAGGACCTGCTACTTGCCCATGAAGATGCACGTCGAGGTTGACCCCCGCCTTCCGGTTTATAGGGTCGAACTACTCTAATGAAAATCTTGACGTCACAAGCACATCCCTACTAAATCCTCAAGTCGAAGGTTCACGAATACCTATCACAACCTTTCGATTCCGTCATTGTTGTCACCCGAGTGAAATCCGTGTGACGAATCGAGGGTGAGTCGGTTCGAGTATACTAATCTAATTAGCATACCTATAACGTGTGCTCCCACTAACTATTAGTGTTCGACAGGCACTCTCCATGTCAAAGAACACGTCATACAAGTCTTTACATAAACTTAACGCCCAGTCAAGTTTCATCGACTTGCGAACGATTAAGTATTTGAGCTATAAACCTTTCCAGTGCCGACCCCCTTATCCAATAAGGAGTGGAACGTTTTGCTCTCAAATACACGGACTAGTTTCTATATGTTTATTTACGAGTTAGGAATGCCAGTAACTACCAGTAAATAAAGAAACAATCATTTGCCTTATATAAATGGTTTACATAATTACAAGTACAATGCCCTCACTCAACAACCTCTGAGTGGCATTCGAGGGCATACTCCTAACACACTAGTCGAAGTTCGAGACTGTAAAGGCATCCAAGGATCGAGGATCAAGAGGTGCAAGGCAGTCAAGTGTGTTACAACGGCACGAATTTCCACTGGTTGGAAGATGTTGTAGTTTGGTTGAATCACTATCTCCAACTGGTTTGGAGAAAAGTGGATTAGTAGAGGATTATCCCACCTATGAGAGCACTATAATTGCCTGCGTATTTTACAGCTTTATCGCATCATACTTTAACTGCTGCATTCATTATTAAGTGTTTCATTAGTTGCTGTGTATTCGTCATCAGCTGACTTCCGCACGTATTAAGAACAAACGACTCCAAGTCATTTGTTTATTTATCAGCTGAAGAAACTCACTCTTTGAGAAAAAGAGTTTAAGAGTTTCAATAAGTCTATTCACCCCCCCTCTAGACTTATTCTTGGACGACTTGTGACCTACAGGAGGGTTTGGAACACTTGAGGAAATTTTTCACATGGTGTCTTGGTCCCAGCTGAGCATCCATCAAAAACCAATAGGATTGTTGAACATTAATGGATTATATGATGGATTGTTAAATTTTCTCGACCATGCAGTGGAACAACATTTTATTACACCGTCTGCACGCGGTATTCTGATGTCAGCTTCAAAAGTTGAAGACTTATTAGATATATTGAAAGCATATGTTCCTGAGCCCGATCCTGCAGTAGCTCGAATTGAGTGGTCAAAGGGAAAGAAACGGAAGCTGAATATCGACCTGAACCTCTAAAATACCTGATCCCTTGTCATTTTACTAGTTTTTTTTATTGGGTTGTGTTCCATTCTAGTTGATCGCTTTTAGATTCTTGTGATATCATGTGATATCTTTAAGTATTATTTTTATTTTTATTTTTGATGGCAGAGTCAGGAGACTTCTCGGACTCTATTGAAGCGTATCTTGGTTGTGTGTTATACTTAATAGTATATGATTTTATTTCAACTTATGTTCTCAAAATAAATTCAAACAACATGAAAAAGTACTTCAAAACATAACACTTACTTGTACAGGGTATGCGAAGTCGGTGGATGCTTGACGCGCTTGGAATGATTGCAGTGTAGTCGAAAAGATATTTCTACAAAGATATTATTCTTGAAAATATGTGTAGTTGCCTCGCTTTTAGACTTCAATTTTTTTTAAAAAAGTGTGTAGTTCGATTAACCTGTCTCCGATACCATCTACTGTAACATCCCCAAAATCTTGGGTAGCTACAGCGCTGTGGATCCCTCATGGGACCCACCAAGCTAGGTTATTAGGTTTTACCTCACAAGAACTTTTGGTAAAATATTAATATTGGAATTGATAATAAATTTTCATCATATGAACAGGAAAGTTGAAGTACACACGATTTTAAAATTTAATACATCCTCTTTATTTACGAAATAATTGCCAAGGAAAATTTAACTCTATCCAGTCGCCGTTCTCAAGCATGCCCCGTCCCTTTGCATTCCCAAGCCTGTATTTCTGAAGTTCCTGCAACTGGCAAGTATAACAATACCAGCCCATACACGGGTCAGTCATAACACATTACAACAATATGCTCATATGTATGAATTTTGCAGTTCCAAAAGTATCAGCTAACAACACAATCACAAATACGTACAATAACACATAAGCACCTATCCCCAATATCCGGATAGTGCAATTTCTACCACCCCCAATATCCGGGTGCACACCCCCAATATCCGGGTGCGGAACGAACGTTCGTTATAAATTTCTCTTTGTTCCCACTGGAACGGCATAACTTTGCATCTCTTCACTTTCATCACATAATACACAGATTCACAGCATCACAATTGGCACAACATAATCAATACAAAATGAACGCATAAAATTGCAATAATGCAAGGGCCAAGCAAGTTGAACGAACTTGCCTTGTGAGTCGTCGATAAGATGATTCCAATTAAATCTCGAGAGTTCGGCCGTCCGCTCCTAGATAAGGTATTGATCTCCTAATAATAATATGCTATTAGCATTTTGTTAAGACGTCTCAATTTAATTTCATGGCTCGCCCTTTATTTTATATTTCAACAAAATCATCGTCTAAAAATTAAATGCATTGGTAAATAGTTCTTAGATATCATCCTTGAATAATTTAAAAATATTTTCAACATTTTATAATTTAACTATTACTTATGTTGTAATAAATCAAACAATAGTCCTTATAATTTATTTAACAAAGTATCATCGAGAATGATTTCAATTTATTAATCTCAAATATTTCCAAAGTTAAGACTTAATAACTTGAGTTGAAATAGAAATCCATTTCGTCTATTTCAAATATTCCTTGGAATAATTCTAGATATTTTATATAAGAACATAAATTTATTTATTCCAGTTTAATTATTTTATAATTGCACATATATATATATATATAATGATACTTAAAATTGTCGTTAAAAATTGAAGTACGTCATATGGGCAGCTACGTAGTTCGATTGTTCATAATGTCTATTATCATTAAAATTTTTTTTCAAGTTTAATTAACACGGAAACGGAGTTGGAAATTTTATTATTTCCAAAAATTAAAAAAAATAACTAAATATATATAAATACTTCAAGAGAAAAACGCACGAAACGGAATCGAAGAATGATTTACGGATCGAAAGTTATTCGCGATTTAAGTTATGTTTCTGCAGTTACAATCAGCCTTGACTTGTCTATAATCACTCATTTTTACATATTTAAATGATGTCTAATATGAGATTTCAAAAATTAATATTTTAGTGATGTATTTTAGATACAAAACGCACGAATAAGATATCAAAAATCACTTACGTATTGGTAGATAATCGAACTCAAAGATAGCACCTTGATCTGGATTCCAGAAATTCACTTGGGATTTCAATCGGACAGGTTCCAGTTAGTATGTCAGGAAAGCTGGTTTGACTTGCCGGAAAACGATCCCGTATCGTCGGCAGAACGGACTCTTCTCGGAAATATAAAGATGTATGTTTATAAATATTAAGTTTCTGTATATTGTTACATAAGTTGTGAGTATAAATGAACTAGAAAAAGGCTGTATTCATAGGGCACAAAACAGGTGCCCAGTCAATTTGACACAGCCGCCCTACGTCACACAGCACTGGCCGAGCCACGTGCGCGGGCCCTACCGAGTCACTACTGGCAGCCAAGGCCGAGCCACGTGCGCGGGCCCTAGCGAGTCACTATCGGCAGCCCCGACCGAGCCACGTGCGTAGGTCCCGCCCGGAAGATTCCTGGTGCTCGGCAGTTGGCAATCTCCACTAAATCGATCATAACTTTTTCGTTCGGACTCCGATTGACTCGCTGTTTGAACCATTGGAAAGCTAACTAAATTCTCTACAACATTGTTAGTTTTTAGAATTTTTTTAACTTCTCAAAAATCCTTGGTGATTTTTTCAAAGTTGATACTTGTCCACGATACTTCCCAGAAAGTGTCCAAATATATATTTTAAAATTTATTATGTATTAGAATAATTCATTTAAATCAAGATATCACTTTTATAAATAATTTCAATAATTATTGTCATATAATAGTATTTACTTTATATTTTATATAATGTAAAATATTGGGATTTTACAATCTTAGAATTGGATGAGATTTTCATACGACACGTATAGAGATGAACCTACTGATGTAAGTCCTATTTCGTGTGTATATATATATATATTCTTCTACTTGCTTCTTCTCACAAAGATTGAAGCTTTGTCCTTGAACTCTATTATTCCCACACAGGTCGGAATATCTTGACTTAGTCTACACAGGGTTAAGGGTCTCTACAATAAGTTTTTTGAAGTAACACGAGTGGAACAGCAGCTGTAGGCTTTACAAGATTCATTGTAGTTGTGCTGTTCTCTCTTGAGGACTTGGATATTTCTTCACTCAAGTATACGCTGTGTGCTTGAAGAAATATATTGCTCTTTAGATAATAAGTTCGTGTATGAGCGATTATTCAATGAGTTAGTAAGTGAGCAATGTACTCTTACTTGGGCTATTTATAACTTTGAAAATAGATCCATTATAAATGTAGCTGTTGTCCGATTGGTGATATTTAGACTGGTCAGATTGGCAGCTTCAGAATGCTTGAATTAAAAATGTTTCGAATTTAATGCTTCAGACGTTATCTTTGATCTGTGTTAAATGCTCTTCTGTCTGTAGTTTTTTGATCGCATTAAATGTTGTCCTGTCAGCATTAAATGCTACTTTAAGACCGCAAATATTTTGTGAATGAAGAATTGATTATCTCACAATGGTTTAAATTTCCAAGTCTCAGTCCTGTTGGATTTGTGTTTTACTTTTCCCTAGTATAACAACTACATCTTCTTTGCTGTAGCCACCAGTTGTTGTTGCCCAAAATATTTATCCGAAGATTAAATACTGCTGGAAGACGGACAACAAACAAGGTTGCGGGAGCACTTCCGAGAGAAGATAAATAATACAAGATTTGCCGGGTTTGTTAGGCCCGGGCTTGAATGCTCTCGCGAGATGTTATTAATACGAATATTCGTGGATACAAGTATTAATGAGAGAAATCTAAATACAATGAGTGTAAAAAGACTCTGTTAATCCGGCTCTTGAGCGAAGCTAGGTGTTCTTCGTCCCGCCGGTAATCTGCTCGAGGAGAAAAGGCCGGGAGAAGTAAGACCGAAAGAAAGCTGTTGCCAAGAGTTGGAGATTTGCCAAGTGCTAAATGTTTGCTCCTGTATTGCGTATGTATTGCAAGAATGTCAGAGAGTGCAGAGTCTCGATTTGTGCAGAAGAGTTTTCGGTCCTTATACAAGTGAAGGCTGCCTTGTATATATAGAGGCTGAGAGGCCCTGTCCCCTAGTGGGCGATCGCCTTTCAGCATTTAATGTAATGGGGCGATCGTCCTAAAGGGCACGTGGGCTGCCTGCCAAAAGTCCAAAGCTACAGCTGGTGGCCAGCCGTGCGGTCCAATGAGGAGCCGGCACGCGTCCGGAAGCACTGTCACAGGAGGTCCCACTGACAAGCTTTCGGCGGCCTGTCGGCTGGTGGAGGGAATCTGTCAGGCTTTGGTCAATGGCCCGAGATTCGCGGATCTTGTCTTGGCCTTTGCACGTGGTGCCAGTCTTGAGGCTCGGTCTTCGCCGACTGGGAGTCCGTCGGTGGTGATCGACATGAGCGGTCGTCCCTGGCTGATCACCCGAGGTCGTCATCGGCCAGTGGCTGGAGGTCGCCAATAGTCGGTCACCAAGGGTAGGTCGGCAAGATGCCGAGAGGAGATCGTCCGTTCGTAGGTCGCCAGGGTCGATCGCCGAGTACCGAGAGGCGATCGTCTCGATGTCGATCGCTCGGCACCGGGACTTGTCCTGGGCCCTTCGGTTGGCCAGTCTAGCATGCCCAATGGGTTAAGGCTCGGTCGCCTGGTCACCGATCGGCAGGCTTGCCTTGGTCGCTCGGCAGTAAGTCGGTCGCTCGGCCTGCAAGTCGGTCGCTCGGCCTCGGAGGCGATCGCCGGTCGGAAGGTGTTAAATCTTGACACAACAATTGCCCCCCAGCTTGCTCCTATGTTGAAGACATGGGGCGAGGTGGTTCTTGCTGGTGATCGTGTATGGATGAGGACGGGCGATCTGAGCTAACTTAGGACTCGGACTTGGGCTTAATCATGGTCGATTGGCTTAGCTATCTTTCGGTCTTGTACCTGCAAAAAACAACATTGGCCGATCCCCCACGGAAACTTGGTGGTTTCGCTTCGTTTGAGGAATCGTGCACAGTCGCGGAGATCGATGGACCGACCCCATGACCGTGTCTTGGTGCACAAAGACAATGAGTGCCTCGTGGCTCACTTTATTATGAGGGTCCTCTGTTAGGCTGCGCCTCGCCTTGTTTTTCAACGAAAGGCGTGCGGTCTCGGTCTAGAGGAGTCCTTGCGCGGGGCAGCGTCGGATGAATCAACTCCACGCCCGCGGCTTGTTAGCTCTGCTTCCACCTCGGCCAGCCATGGAGATGGCCGACCTCGACGGTGTACGTTGAGACGGGGTTGTGGAATGAGTCCACCGATTAATGTTGGAGGGCCCTCGACTACGCCGGCCTCGTATTTAAACGAAGGCGGGCGATCTCGGCCGAAAGGAGCTTGCATGACCGGCGGCCGGTTCCATCGATGCCAGTGGCCATGGCTTTATGATGCGCGGTGGAGGCGATCTTAGGCCTTAGTCCGTCATGTTATATCTTTGGATCAGATGGCGATCGTGTCCACCGGCTTTGATGATGTTGCGATCGGCGGAAGGCGCGATCGTCGCTCGGCGGCCGATCGCTTTATTCGTAGGTCGAAATTGGCGATCGGGCGGCGGCTAGTCACTCATGATAGAATGGATCAGAGGCGGTGATCGAGTCCTCGGCTCTGGCAGGTAGTAGCGATCGGTGGAAGACGGAGGTCGTCGACGGCGCCGACCGATCTACTCCTAGGCTGAGATGAAGCCTTTGCCTGGACAGGAAGTCTGCGGCTCTAGCCCGGAAGGCTGCGTAGGTCGTCGGCAGGGTCTTCGTGAGATGCGTGAACATAGGCGAGAAACCCTGAAAACCTCCTAGGACAGCGTAGAGGGCGGTCTCATCGCTACGGGCTCGCCGTTGAGGATGATCGTGTCAACCCGGTCGATGTAGTCCGAGTCGGACTCTGTTCTCCTTGCTCGATTTGCATCATGCGATGGCGACCTTCCGGGCGGGCGACCCGGGTGGCGAAGTGCTCCGTGAAGACATGCGCCACTCGTTAAAGGAGCCGATGGACCGAGGTGGCAACGAGGTGTACCACCGGTGGGCGAGGTCGCCCAAAGGTCGAGGGAACATTCGGCACTGGTCGCGTCCGATGCCCCACACCCGGTCATGTAGATGTTGAACTTGTGCAGGTGTGCTTGGGGGTCCGATCGCCTGGTACACGGGTGTCTTAGGAGGGGCGATCGTGTGCCGCACCGGGCGAGCTCGATGTCGATCGCGAGCGGCTCGCTTGGCGGGGCGATCGTCCTCATGGCGCTGCCCGGATTGCAGGAGCGCCTTCATGTCGTCGATCCGACGTTGCATTGCGGCGATCGCCGCGGCTCGGCCGCTTGCGGATCGGCTTTGGGAGCGGGGGCCGAGGCGATCGTGTACCGACCTCCGACCCCACCGCTGCCGACCTCGGGAATTTTGCGGCGGGAGCCAGGCGGCCGGATCGCCTTGTGGGAGCCGGGTAGGCCGAGCTCTGGTGACGGACACCAACTCCGTCGTCTCGTAGGCCGGGCCGGTGCCCGGTCGCTGTGTCGGGTCGCCGCCAGGCGATCGAAGACAGACGTGCCCCGGCTAGCGAGCGCCTCTTCTTGCGGGCGAGAGCCTCCTGGCGCTTGCTCGGCCAGTAGTGCCTTAAGCTTCCGCTTGATCTTCCGGCGAGAGACCGGGGGGGCGGTAGCTGGAGGCGCGTCGAGAGCACTCTGTCGCTCCTGAAGGACGGCCAGGGCCCCTTCGATCTGTTCCTTGGTTCGGAACCGATCGAGCGAGAGGCTCGGGCCGCCTTCCCGGGACGTGGTCGAGCGCCTCCGGCCGCGGCGGCTACCTTCCACCATCGGCTGCGGCTCGGACTGGGACGGAACAGGGGGTCTGGCCGGCTGGCCAGCGGCTTTCTTCGACGCGGATGCGGAAGACATGATTTCTGAAGGATTTCTTTTGAAGTGCAGTGAGTGTCACTTCAAATATCTGCCCCGAGAACAGTGAGTGTTCTTCGGGACGGTAGGTGTAAAAAATCGAGGGTTGGATGCCCTCCTTCTAGCGCCAATTGTTGTTGCCCAAAATATTTATCCGAAGATTAAATACTGCTGGAAGACGGACAACAAACAAGGTTACGGGAGCACTTCCGAGAGAAGATAAATAATACAAGATTTGCCGGGTTTGTTTGGCCCGGGCTTGAATGCTCTCGCGAGATGTTATTAATACGAATATTCGTGGATACAAGTATTAATGAGAGAAATCTAAATACAATGAGTGTAAAAAGACTCTGTTAATCCGGCTCTTGAGCGAAGCTAGGTGTTCTTCGTCCCGCCGGTAATCTGCTCGAGGAGAAAAGGCCGGGAGAAGTAAGACCGAAAGAAAGCTGTTGCCAAGAGTTGGAGATTTGCCAAGTGCTAAATGTTTGCTCCTGTATTGCGTATGTATTGCAAGAATGTCAGAGAGTGCAGAGTCTCGATTTGTGCAGAAGAGTTTTCGGTCCTTATACAAGTGAAGGCTGCCTTGTATATATAGAGGCTGAGAGGCCCTGTCCCCTAGTGGGCGATCGCCTTTCAGCATTTAATGTAATGGGGCGATCGTCCTAAAGGGCACGTGGGCTGCCTGCCAAAAGTCCAAAGCTACAGCTGGTGGCCAGCCGTGCGGTCCAATGAGGAGCCGGCACGCGTCCGGAAGCACTGTCACAGGAGGTCCCACTGACAAGCTTTCGGCGGCCTGTCGGCTGGTGGAGGGAATCTGTCAGGCTTTGGTCAATGGCCCGAGATTCGCGGATCTTGTCTTGGCCTTTGCACGTGGTGCCAGTCTTGAGGCTCGGTCTTCGCCGACTGGGAGTCCGTCGGTGGTGATCGACATGAGCGGTCGTCCCTGGCTGATCACCCGAGGTCGTCATCGGCCAGTGGCTGGAGGTCGCCAATAGTCGGTCACCAAGGGTAGGTCGGCAAGATGCCGAGAGGAGATCGTCCGTTCGTAGGTCGCCAGGGTCGATCGCCGAGTACCGAGAGGCGATCGTCTCGATGTCTATCGCTCGGCACCGGGACTTGTCCTGGGCCCTTCGGTTGGCCAGTCTAGCATGCCCACTGGGTTAAGGCTCGGTCGCCTGGTCACCGATCGGCAGGCTTGCCTTGGTCGCTCGGCAGTAAGTCGGTCGCTCGGCCTGCAAGTCGGTCGCTCGGCCTCGGAGGCGATCGCCGGTCGGAAGGTGTTAAATCTTGACACAACACCAGTCTTCTTGCTGTACAATGGAACTTCTATAGGATTTTGACTTCTTGGACACTGTATGAAGTTCCGCTATAGGGACAGATTGTAGGGTGCATTTATAAGAACACTTGGGGTATTATTTTTCCCAATAGTTTCCCCCCTTTTGATAATGTCAAAACCCTTTTAAAATATAAGACTGTCTTCAAGTATTTTGTCGGATGATCTGATCTTTTAGACATAGACTAAATTTGACCTGCTCGCAGGTTAGTTCTAAAACTTTAAATCCTACAAGACTAAGTGTATTACATCTTCAGTTATGATTGGCTCGTAGGCTCAATCTTAAAACAAGTAGTTTTATTCGAATACAACTTAATCTATGAACTGTTCGCAGACAAGTTCTTACAGCTTTTAGACTTAGTAAATATTTCAATATATATTGTAATCAAAGCATTAAATGAAGATTACGAGATATAATCTTTTGAGGTAAAAGAAAATTTTATTGATAAGCTGGATTATAGTGCTGTTCGAAATTAAAATATTAGATCAGGGAGCATATAGAAATGAAAGATACACTGTCAGGAATTATCTTCTGTATTGATGTTGTCTAGAGGACTTTCGGGATCATGATCGATTCCCCTCCACCAATTGACTAAGGAATCTATGCCTCAGTCCTTATAGACATTTCTTCCTTCTTGGGAGACATCATATGCGAGAATCCAGTCTTCTGGGTGAGTTATCCTATCACTCTTCAGATGTTTTCACTTCAGCTTAATCTGCAAATGAAGCTTTCCTTCTGACAGGGGCCTTGAGAACTCGTTGGCAGCATCCTCTAGTGTCTGGAACTGATTGAACATGATAGACTCCCTGATGAGAGTAGAAAAGTATCTCAACAGTTTATTATTCTTCCATACTTTCAATTCTTCTACTGATGGTTGTCTGTCTCTTGGAAGTTGAATTTCAGTGGGCTTTCAAACTGTATTCTTCCACAGAAAATTAGTATCGTGGAACTCAGGATGAGATAGTCATCTTGTGTCCTTTTGCTCCTTGACCTGGCCCGGGTCCGGCCAGTCTTCCGATTGCTGTAGCAACACTGTCGTCCACTATAGCTTCAATTTCTCTTTCTTTCTCCAATCTCCACCTCCTTCCATCTTCACGGGCCTCTTCCCCCTTTTTGGTAATATCAAGCTCTCTTACTTTAGCATGAATATCCCAAAGAATATCCATTGATTCAGCCTGCTTGTCTTTAATGTCTTTCACCAAGTCCACAGACTAGCGACTGCTGTAGTTAGGTCGTCAATTTTCCTGATCATGTCCAGTTAGTCTAGACCCGGTGTACTCGAGGGAGGCGATCGTTTTGGCTTCTACAACTCTCAGTTTTTCCTTCTCCTGCTTAAGGATCCTCTCCTGGTACTGTTTGAGTTAGGTCAAGGCCTGCCATAAGGCGTTCGGCATGAGTCCGAATGCTTCTTCAACATCTTGCATAGCTATTTTGAGTCCAGAGACTTTGTCCTGGGCACTCTATTGCAACCAGTCGAGCTCCTTCCCGACATCATACATTGCTTGGAGAACATCCTGTAAGAAGATGGTTTGGCAACCAATTTGCTGTAGTGGCTCTATTTTTTCTTCGGTGCGAGGAGAATGGGGATGAGCAAATTTTGAGTCAGAGGACTTTCCTAACTGTTCGATGATGATGCTATACTTTAGCCTTTTAGGGCTGTCGTCAGGTAGGAAGTCCTCATCTACTTCAGTGGGTGAACCTGGGGATATGAGATGCTTGGTGGCTGGAACCTCTGCTAGTTCAGCCGGTGCTGCTATCTGGGGGACATAAGGGACTGATTCCTCCTGCCTTGTTGGGGTGTCTGTAGCTTGTTGTATAGGAGGGACTGATTCCTCCTGTTGGCTCTTAGCTTCTACTTGTTCCTTAGGAGGGACTGAATCCTCCTATCGGACGTCACGGGATGCAACTTCTTATGTCATATGTACTGATTCCTCCTTGGCGGAATATGCTAATTTCTCCAGATACTGGGTAGGTGCAACAACTTCATCAGTTATAAGAGGGATTGATTGCTCCTATACGTTGCCAGTCTGGCCTGCTTCATCTTGAGGGGTGGTGGACTTAGGTTTCTTAGAAGCCTATAACTTAGCATAGACCTTCTCGCGGGACTCTTCACGGCTCATCATGAACCCAGCTATAGGAATCATGCCCATCAGAGTCTGGATCTGAGTGGTGACTTAAGCTTAAGCCCCGTCTTTGGACGGTTCCTTTCCTTTTATTCGGGCATTCTCCTTTTCCACATAATATTTCGTGATCAGCTAGTGGCAAAAGGGATCATCCCATCTGATCAGGACCTCGATGTTCCAGGTATTTGTGACCTCCAGCACAAATAATTCTTCCTCCTTCCAGTCCTACCAGTTGTACAGGGTTTCGTATGGAGAGACCCTGTAGTCCTTCCATAATTTAAAGTGTTCAATTGCCTCATCGAGTTGAACCTGGAGAACTATTTTATTTATGATGTCTGAGGGGGAGGGACACCAAATATTAGAGGGTCCCAATGTCCGGTTGGGATCCTCTACAGTATGGGAGCCTGTTGAGGAGATAGATCCCTGACAGGGCCGGGTGCCTTGTTGGGGAGGGACTCCTCACAGGGGTAGGTCGAGGAGAGGTGGATGTCGGCTCTCAAGGGGCAGCTGATTCACCAACTACTTCCAATTTTGCAAATAGATGGTCATCCATTATAGCCGCAATAGGCTCAGGATCTGTTGTGGGAGAAGCTAGTGTTTCTTACATAGGAGTGGCTTCCTGTGGGACAACTACTGTGGAGGGGGTGCAGTAGGCAAAATTCCATCAGTGACCGCTGTAGTCGTTTGAGGTGCTATAGAAACAGCTTCTGAATTTGAAGGCTTCTTAATCTTCTGCCTTTTCTTCTTCTTCTCGATAGCTGTTGGAGAGTTGCTGTCGGGAATATCCCTTTTCTTACTACCATGCCTCTTCTTGCTGTCATCAGCTTTGGCCTTGGAGGAGTGATCGGCGACGTCTCTGGATCACTCGATGTTGGCATGGAGAAGGGATCGAGCCTATTGGCAAGCAAAGGGCCTTATTGTACAAGGTGGGTTTGGAGCCACCCAAGAATTTCTCAGCCAAAATCTTCTTGGCCGCCGGATTGCTGTATACCACAACAAGTCAGCACATGATTCAGCATCAGGCCGAAAGACTTCCTTGCCGAATCTGGCTTGGAGGCCTCCTCCTGTAGCACTTTATTTTCACTTGGTACTAGTTTACTTTCCCCCGCTCATGATGGCCACCATCATTCGGAATCTCAAGTTCGTGCACATCTCGAATGCTCCAGTTCGGTTTTCCACGACCCGACAACAGAAATCGTGCAGATAAAAGTAGGAAAGATTGAAGTTTTCTTTGTGGTAGGATGTTGTGGATGTCTGACGCCGGTGAAGAGCTTCCAGTGAGCTCCCAGCATATTGTCAGAAACAAACATTTCGAGTTCCTCTAGTGTCGGTCCATCAGAGGGCAGTTTGTACAGTTTGTCAAGAAGACCCCTATCAGTGGAGATCTCATTCTTCTGCATAGTCTAATAATGGCAGTTAAAGAATAACCCTTCTTTTTTGATGCATAGTTGAAGTCAGCATCCAGACAGAATTCCTCCATGATCTGTTCATCATAATTTTCTAGGTGAAGGCTACCCATACGGTAAAGTCCTTGTTGCTTGACACGGGAAATCACAAGGTTCATCCCGGTTATATCTTTGTCCTCATAAATGATACAATCTTGAAACACAAAGCGAGCGAAGATTATTCCATCGATGATTGTATCCTTCTTTTTCTGAGAGAGAGAGAGAGAGGAAGTCTGTGAAGAAGTTATTTTTGCAGAAGATATGCAAGTGAAATATAAACATAAACTTTGCACAAAAAATTCTAATTGTTTAGGCTGTATGTCGTAGTTAGTTTAAGCGTAAAGAGTTTGTGGATCAGCATACTGGCCCTTCTATAGTGTGCAAGAAGGCTTGGTTATAGTGAACGGTCAAATTTAAGGGATTGAAACAGTTTTTGAATAAACATACAAGATGAAATTAGATGTAGATTATACTGGTATGTAAAATCCATCATTTTTCGAATTTAATGCTCGGTCCAACCTCTGACACATTGCAGCTCCACTTTTGCATGTTCAGGTAGTTTCAATTGTAAAATTGCAGGTTTCAAGGTCTTAAAGTCCAGATGTCGTTTCAGTAGTGACAGTTAAATCATTTAAATTCAGGCGATGCACATGGACTAAAACTATTTTAAAAAGGTTATGTATGGAATTTGATACACTTAAAATATTAATTGATATCTATTAGCCACAGTATACAGTATAAACATCTTAGAAGGGGGGTTGAATAACCTATATATTTTTCAAAGTTAGTTTGCATAGCAAAAGTCTACGGTTAAGTTTCTGTAAATACAGTAACTGAATGATATCCAGTTATCTTGATGCGTACAAGGTTTTTGTGATATGTATACTAAAATTACACAGGCTGATAGAAAATAGTTTAGGCAGAAAGTAAAGACACACTGATTAAAGTGGTTTGAGTAAACCCCTCTATGTCCACTGGTCCTCCACACATGAGTAAATTGCTTACTAAAATCACGGCGTACAGAACTATGTGACATTAACTAAACACGTTGTATCATTCACACAGATTGATACATCCGATAGCAGCTTGGGCCATTCACATAGATTGGCTTTTGCTTCTTCGACTCGCTTATTCTCACACAGATTGAATCTTCATCCTTAGAGCTATTCGCCCACACAGGTCAGAGATAGCGAAGCTTAGTCCACACAGGGCTAAGTAAACTCAACGGTAAGATTGGTACGACAAGATCGAACAACAGCTGTATGTTGGATGAGCTTTCACTGGAAGTGTGCTGTTCGTGTTGAGGACTTGTATATTTCTTCTCTTTTGCTAAAGCTGTATGCTTGAAAAATATAGTGCTCTTGTAATCTTGATAATCAGATTGTCAAAGTTCTTCGAATCGTCAGATGAGCAATGTCCTCTTGCTTGGGGCTATTTATAACCTTGGAAATAGATCCATTATAAATGTAGCCATTAGCCAGTTGGTGAGATTGAGACTGGCTTCAGAATGTTTCGAATTAAAGGTGATTTACATGTAATGCTTCAGACATTCTTTTTGACCAACATTAAATGCTATTCAGACTGTAGTCTCTTCGGCCACATTAAATGCTGTCCTATCGTCATTTTAGATGCTAATTTAACCATGAATCCTTCATGAATAAATAATGCATGCTTTCTCAACAGTGTAAAGTTTCTGAAAAATAAAGGAAGATGAGAAATGAAGCTTTTCCTTTTTTATATGGCTTCGTTTTATCTTTTTGTCCTGTTGGATTTGTGTTTTACTTTTTCTAAGTAAAACACTTGCAACATGTTTGTTGTATCTAACATCTTTGTATTTGTTGAATCTTAAAGACTATGTTGTGGATTAAACTCTTGGCTTGCTGGAAGATCTTGCACTGTGTGGACGAGCTGTATAATGTTCTCCTAACAACATCTATACTTGACTGATATTCTGATTTTGAAGATTCTTGTTGTATGCGACAATTATCAAAACACTAGGAGGATTTCTCCCAACAATATCCCCCTTTTTGATAATGCCAAACCTTCTAACATAGAGCGGGTGTCTTCAAGTCTTCTGTCGAATGTTCTGATCTTCGAGTCTTAGTCTAAAAAATTGAACTGACCGTGGGCAAGTTCTAAAATCATAAATCCTACAGGACTATGTGTACTACAACTTAATTAAGATTGGCATGTACAGGAAGTAATCATATTTGAATAAAACCTAATCTATAAACAGTTCGCATACAAGTTCTTACAGCTTTGAGACTTACCGATGTTTTATAATTAGTAAAACATTTCAACACAAAATATAATCAAATTAATAACATTAGATCACGACCTGTAATATTTTGAGGCAAGAAGGTAATTTATTTATAAACAGATTACAGTGCTGTTTGAAGTTAAAGATTACATCAGAAAGCAAACAGGAGACAATTAAATGCAGCTAACAGAAGTTTTATCCTATATAAAACTAATTTTTCCAAGTTTTACGAGAGGGGTCATGCTCGGTTTCCTTCTACCAGTTGACTAAGGTGTCTCTTCCTTGATCCCTATATATGTTCCTCCCTTCCTGGGATACGTCATAGGAGAGAATCTAGTCTTCTGGGTGGGTTAGCCATTCACCCTTCTGAGTTTTGGATTTCAGCTTGATCTGGAGTGGGTGCTTTCCTTCTGCTAGAAGCCCTGAGGACTCCTCGGCAGCATCCTCCAATGTCTTGAAGTGATTAAACATGGATGGTTCCCTATTAAGAATGTAGAAATATCTCATCAGTTCATTTTGCTTCCATGCCTTCAACTCTTCAACTCTTGGCTATCTTTCTGCCGGGAGTTTGGTTTCAGTGGGCTTCTGCACATTGTTTTTCTAAGGAATGTTGGGATCCTGGAACTCGGATGAGAACCAGAAACCCTGTATCCTTTGGCTCCTTGACCTAGCCCGGTTCTGGCTAGTCTTCCGATTGCTGATGCAACATTGTCGTATAATATGGCTTCCATCTCATTTTCCTTCTGTAGTCGTCATCTCCTACCAGCCTCTCTTGCCTCTTCTCTTTTTTTAGCGTTATCAAGATCAGACACCTTTCCGTGAATATCCCGAAGAATATCCAACGACTCGGCCTGCTTGTTCTTCAGATCTGTGACGCAGTCTACCAGACTCGCAACCACTATTGTTAGTTCATTAATCTTCTGATCATGAGCAGCTATTTTGATCCAGTGACTTCGAGGGTGTAACACCCCCAGATTTAACCGGAAATATTATAGCGCCGTGGGCCCCGAGATGGAACCCACAAGGCTAAAAGAATTTTCGCAAACATTTACAAATTCCCAAGAGGCTAACGATGGTACTATCTTTAAAACCTTTGAAGATTATATAAAATTTGTTTATCAAAACCGTAGTAAAATCTCGTTTTGAAAAGGGCAAGGCCAAATGGCCGGAACTCAAAAGTTTAGAAAACGATTTCCAAAGTAACTCAAGTTACCAGAAACGAAAGGTCATTTCAAAATAGTCACGCAGTAGAAAAAACAATGGTTAAAAGTACTCTAGCAACAGAATACAACAACTGATCAGGAAACTTAATACAAAAACATCCCCTAGCCAGTATCCTCCGGGAAACTCATCTCTTCACGACCGCCACAAGCTCGATATCTCAAGCACCTAAAAAGAAAGCCCACGACGGGGTCAACCATAATATCCAACAATGATAACCGTCACATCACATTAATAATTACATACCAATGAGAAAAATTAGAATACGACCAATGTAATCTTATCGTAGTAACTTTACTTACTCAAATAATTCTCAACAGAATAACCATTATCACATTTCACATCTCTTACTCGATTAACCAATAAATTCGAACATAATATCTGTATTTTACCTCAAACAATACTCAAGATTCTCAAACTATCATCACCAACTCACGATACGGAAATATACCAGTTCTGACCAATAGGATCCATCGGATAGCATCATCAAATCCCAAGACGATAACTGAATGTCCATCAAGAGACAAATACCAAAGGAAATACGGAACATACCTCAAGATATGAACTGTCACGACGAAATCAGGTCAGTCTAATAAAAGATCCGATCAACAACATACGGACACGGTCCTAACACAAGACCTACAAATGCATACTCATATGACAACGTCAATATGCTCACATCAATAACGACAATGTATACTTATGGCAAACCCATAATATACAAATGCACAATATCAACATATGATAAAATAAATGATGTGAATCCACATGATTCCATCAACACAATACTGGGTAATCCAAGGATCCAGCGCCCCCAGCATAGATCCCTATGATGATCCCGTCGGACCAACGCATGGTGGAAAACCTGTCCAACGTTCCAGCGCCCTCAGCATAGATCCCCATGATGATCCCGTCGGACCAACGCATACTGGATATCCGATCCAGCACCCTCAGCATAGATCTCATGATCTCACAGGATCAACACAACATATAGATCACATGATCTCACAGGATCAACACAACATAAACAATACAATTATGCATACACATATGCAACTCGATATGTTCATCAGCATGAACAACATATGAATCAAAATATGAACGACATAATGATGACACAACTAGGACGACATCATATTCAGCAACATGAATGACAACCTGCATGATCAACAACATCAACGCTAAACCGAATCAAACTAAGATACTTGTCCCGAGTTCTTCAGGAGAAATCTCGATGTCAAATCATCACCAGCGATTTATCCTCAATGCTCGGTGATCCAACATACCATGGACTATAGATACTCATATCTTCATCTTTATCGCAATGTAACCTTGATACCCCGATAACCGAGATAAAGCATGTACATTATGATTTAACTCCCAGAATCGGAAAGACAACATATAATCCAAATCTCCAGAATTTGCAGTAATAATCATTGCTATATGCATTATAAACGAAATGAAACTGAAACCATTCATTAAACATTATAACTGAGCAAGTAATAACTTGCCTCGATACTGATATGATGATGATGAAACCGCTACCAATCTTAGTGCCTTCGACTACGAGCTCCTCGGCCCTGACCCATGCAATTCGCGAACATACTCGAACATGACCGCAACATATGGTTATAATCACCGATCAATAATCTCAACCTATTGAAGTAATCAAATAGCAACGATTCGATAACAATCAATAACCGACATAGCCAACCAATCAAAATCAACGGGTAAACGATACCTCGATCATATATAAAACCAAATAATATACTCAAATCATTTTACGAACTCATATCCATCATATGAACCAAAATCCAATAATTACTAGTCAATATAATCGATCGACAAACTCAACGATTTCACAATATCACGATTAGATGCAAGCCTGAACAATTCAACTCAAACACTTACAAATTCATAACCAAAATACGATTACGGATACGAATGTAACGGAAATCATATTCAGTGATCAATCACAATCTTTCCGGATTCCATATTAATATCATGATTCGTATTTCATCAAGAACATACGAATTCTACCACTACAATCAACGAACATTCGATCTTCATATCTAAAGATACCGATAATTCAACCTACGATCATCTTGCTATGTTCAATTCATCAAGGAATTCCTCAAGAACACTACGAAACCTTGTTCATAGCCATCAAAACAACGCAATTCGATATCCTATAACATCTAAACAATCCTCATTCATAATTCAAGGTGTATATTATCATATTTTCCAATATATGATCCTCCTAACATCAAGAATCGAAACAATCCTACCAAGAACACCAAGAACACTATGAATCTATAATCATAACCAACATAATCAAGACATAAACCATCATATCCTTCAACATGTATTTCATATAACCTCAAGAACCGTAACAACAACATCATAATCATCTTCATACGAATCCTTCATCAGCAACAACATAATCCAAAATTCAAAAAAAGATTATCCAACATACCTCTTAGAAGATGAAATACATAAGTAACCACCTCAAGAATCATCACTATCTTCATATCTCAAGCTCCAATCCCATGTTCCCAAGCTGAAAATCGACATAGAAGAATCAAGAATCCATTTTTGAGGGTTGGAGGTGAAAAACGAAGTGAACTTCCAGAGAGAAATGAAATGACGAGTGTCCTCTTATAAAACATTTCTGTTCGTAACGTACGTAACATGTCCATGTTAACGTACGTAGCAACCTATTATGTGCGCTATCTTTCCTCGGTAGCGTACGTAATGACAGTCCAGAGTTAACTGACTCCTTTCGTTCAATGCCTTACGTACGTAACTCTTGCTCCATAACGTACGAAGTACGTATGTTGACTTGATATAGTAACATACTTGTTAACGTACGCAATGATCCTTCTTTAGCGTACGTAATGGTCAGGGTTGACTCGCCTGTCCACATCCGCGCCGAAAGTTACCGACACAGGGTCCCACCAGCTGACCACAGCTCGTCATGTCTAATTACCTTGTTATGTACGTAATGCCTTGGCCATAACGTACGTAACACTAGCAACTTAGCGTACATAAGTCCTTAAGCTTAGCGTACGTTAAGGGCTCTATACTTAGCCAAATCCATTTGTTCCTCGACATTTGGATATGTATACACACATACTGAATAAACATATTCAATCCAATAATATTCTCATATGATATACCCAATATCAAAAGCCCGATACCCTCAAACATAATTGTCGACCAACTACGACAATTATACCAATACAGATGTCTCAGTTCCGAATTTATTTTATCCATACTGTACAGATTCCATGTTGTACAACATAACTCGGATAAGATAATATGAAATAACAGTAGTAGAAATTATGGATATTACATACTACACCACTTAAAATAAGTTTCGTCCTCGAAACTTGTAATCCATCATAGAAAAACGAACAAACTGTTCAACCAAAATATTCCAAAACCATCACAACAAAGATCAATTATCATTATTACCGAATAATCAAAATAGCATACTTACAAATGCGCAAAGTCGACGATTTCCTAAAATACTAGCAAGTGACTCCACTGTAAAGCCTCGATACGCTTACAATCACATTCCATGAATCTCAACAAAAATATATCATCTTCGGATGACATAATCTATCCGTGTCAAATCCTGTCTGCCTGATCGCACAATTAAATCCCAATCCGGATACAAATCAATAATATACGATACATCTGTGAAACAACTGCCCAACACAACGACACAAATTCCGAAACATCGACATAAAATCTGAAGACTCAGATGATCACTAGCAATGATCAACCAATAAATTAACCGAGAACATCATCGACATGATAAACTTCAATACGACCAATCCAAAGGCCAAAACGCAACCGAGAATATCATCAACATAATAAACTCCAATATGACCAACCAGAGGTCAAAACACAATCGAGAATATCATCAACATGATAAAATCCAATATTACCAACGAACGATCAACGAAAATCGAGAATACCTTCACACGGTAAGCTCCAACATGATCAACACAGAACCACAGAGACTGATATACGAAAGAGCAAAATTCTCAAAATGACACACCAATCACATACAGTGGATCTCAATAAACATACCCTGTTGGTGAACATACCCCTCGACATACGAACAACCAATCGCAAATCGGCGAACATACCAAATCATACATGGGGTGGGAACGACCACTCAATATCCAAAACAACCGGTATGGGGTCACCATCCCCAAACATACACTTACAAAGAAATCATTCAAAAATCATTATGGTAAAAATCACACTACTACCATACCAATGGAATCACATAGGACCTATGTCCCAGTTTCAAAAAAATCCAAAGTTCCAAAATTACATCCCGTGCATAAATCTACAACACGCAGCATATTCTCTTATCCGATCAATCAACTGATCACCTCTGGATAACCAAACTACCATACTAAAATTCGAATATCTTTTCCTCACACCGTTAGAGTGTTATCCAGTTTGTGAGTCTTACTCAGAACTTCACCATGATATGCACTATGCACTAAACCCGTATGTATATCAATTTCATTCTCAAAACCAGTTTGAAATCATATAGTCTTGTCAAAAGACAAATTTTCGAAAATTCTTTCAAGAGTTTGAAAACTCAAAAACATAAATTTGCGTAAGACTAGTAAATTAATTTTCGAACAATTAAATCGGTTTGCTTACGTCAAGTATTCAATAACAGTGTCATTCAAATCCACACGATTTCGAAGTTTTAAAATGAAAACTATGCAAATGATTGACCACATCCATACTCCTATATACCAGTCCGGCTCTTCACAAATTCCACTGACATTTCATCGGAAAACTACAAGATATAGTTCCAAAACCTCAATATATAGACTCCGATAAATACTTCTTTTCCACACATAACTCGCAACGTCAACCATTAACCCATCCTGGATCACCTCAAATATGCTATGACAAAACATTGAAACAAATCAATACAGCGAAAGACTTCCCGAGAGGTTTCATTTGAATAGGTAAACCAAAACTCTGAAAGGCGGAAATAAAATAGATAAACGATTGGTAAAGTATTTTATAAATATCGGGAGTTTTAGAAAACAGAAAAGTCTTTTGAAATATTTGGGTCTCAGCCCGTATCTCATTCCACATTACAAGAAGTTTAAAAAGTAGAAAACTCTTTTCGGACCCCAAGTCCTGAGTTATAAAACTATTTCAAAATCGATTGGGTCTCGGCCCAAAAATCATTTTCCGTAAAACATCCGTAAAACATTCATTTTGAAAAGTATCATTTTCAAATGCTCGAAAATAGTTTCATATATCACAAAATGAACTAACATGGCTACATGTTCTTCTCAACCATCCACATCATTCTCCAAAAATGCACAATTCCGTTCCAAAATCTACTCAACATACTGATTTCCAAAATCATAGTTCCTCAAATCATCAATCATGTCCCAATTCTGTCACCTTATACTGTAACACATAATATTTTGCTGAATCTCAAAGCATATCAACTTAGAACGACAATAAATCCCAATGCAATTCAAAAATCCAAATACTTACAGATCGTGAAGCCGACGATTTCCAGTGATACTAGCACATGTCTTGACTCAAGAAAATACTCGACACAGGTATTTTTAAAACACACGTTTTGCAAAATTAGTTCAACTCGAGAACACAACACATCTCTTTCCAGAGAATCACATTAATACCATTTGGAAAAGTTTGCAGCAACTCCAGTACTACACTGGTAAATCACATAACACATAAGCCCGAGTGAACAACAAAACTCTAAGGCTCTAGAATTTGTCAATCGAAAACTCGAATGACGCGACAAAACACGACCCAACTCGACCCGACTGCCTAGGTTTTCTCAACCTAAGCTCCGGTACCATATTCTGTAACACCCCCAGATTTAACCGGAAATATTACAGCGCTGTGGGCCCCGAGATGGAACCCACAAGGCTAAAAGAAATTTTCGCAAACATTTACAAATGCCCAAGAGGCCACTGACGGTACTATCTTTAATACCTTTGAAGACTATATAAAATCTATTTATCAAAACCGTCGTAAAATATCGTTTTGAAAAGGGAAGGCCAAAGGGCCGGAACTCAAAAGTTTAGAAAAGGATTTCCAAAGTAACTCAAGTCACCAAAAACGAAAGGTCATTTCAAAATACACACGTAGCGGAAAAGGCAATAGTTAAAAGTACTCTAGCAGCAGAATACAACAACTGATCAGGAAACTCAATACAAAAACATCCCCTAGCCAGTATCCTCCGGGAAACTCATCTCTTCACGACTGCTACAAGCTCGATATCTCAAGCACCTAAAAAGAAAGCCCACGATGGGGTCAGCCATAATATCCAACAATGATAACCGTCACATCACATTAATAATTACATACCAATGAGAAAAATAAGAATACGACCAATGTAATCTTATCGTAGTAACTTTACTTACTCAAATAATTCTCAACAGAATAACCATTACCACATTCACATCTCGTACTCGATTAACCAATGAATTCGAACATAATATCTGTATTATACCTCAAACAATACTCAAGATTCTCAAACTATCATCACCAACTCACGATATGAAAATATACCAGTTCTGACCAATACGATCCATCGGATAGCATCATCCAATCCCAAGACGACAACTGATTGTCCATCAAGTGACAAATACCAAAGGAAGTACGGAACATACCTCAACATATGAACTATCACGACGAAATCACGTCAGTCTAATCCAAGATCAGATCAACAACATACGGACACGGTCCTAACACAAGACCTACAAACCCATACTCATATGACAACGTCAATATGCTCACATCAATAACGACAATGTATACTTATGGCGAACCCATAATATACATATGCACAATATCAACACATGATAAAATCAATGATGCGAATCCACATGATTCCATCAACACAATACCGGGTAATCCAACGATCCAGCGCCCTCAGTATAGATCCCCATGATGATCCCGTCGGACCAATGCATAGTGGACATCCGATCCAGCGCCCTCAGCATAGATCTCATGATCTCACAGGATCAACACAACATATAGATCACATGATCTCACAGGATCAACACAACATAAACAATACAATTATGCATACACATATGCAACTCGACATGTTCATCAACATGAACAACATATGAATCAAAACATGAACGACACTATGATGACGCAACTAGGACGACTTCATGTTCAGCAACATGAATGACAACCTGCATGATCAACAACATCAACGCTAAACCGAATCAAACTAAGATACTTGTCCCGAGTCCTTCAGGATAAATATCGATGTCAAATCATCACCATCGATTTATACTCAATGCTCGGCGGTCCAACATACCATGGACTATAGATACTCATATCTTCATCTTAATCGCAATGTAACCTTGATGCCCGAATATGTCGATAACCGAGATAAAGCATATACAATATGATTTAACTCCCAGAATCGGAAAGACAACATATAATCTAAATCTCCAGAATTTGCAGTAATAATCATTGCTATATGCATTATAAACGAAATGAAACTAAAACCACTCATTAAACATTATAACTGAGCAAGTAAATACTTGCCTTGATACCGATACGGCGATGATGAAACCGCTACCAATCTCAGTGCCTTCGTCTACGAGATCCTCGACCCTGACCCATGCAATTCGCGAACATACTCGAACACGACCGCAACATATGGTTATAATCACCGATCAATAATCTCAACCTATTGAAGTAATCAAATAGCAACGATTCGATAAAAATCAATAACCGACATAGCCAACCAATCAAACTCAATGGGTCAACGATACCTCGATCATATATAAAACCAAATAATATACTCAAATCATTTTACGAACTCATATCCATCATATGAACCGAAATCCGATAATTACTAATCAATATAACCGATCGACAAACTCAACAATTTCACAATATCTCGATTAGATACAGGTCCGAAAAATTCAACTCAAACAATTACGAATTCATAACCAAAATACGATTACGGATACGAATGTAAGGGAAATCATATTCGGTGATCAATCACAATCTTTCCGGATTCCATATTGATATCATGATTCGTATTTCATCAAGAACATATGAATTCTACCACTACAACCAACGAACATTCGATCTTCATATCTAAAGATACCGATAATTCAACCTACGATCATCTTGCTATGTTCAATTCATCAAGGAGTTCCTCAAGAACACTAAATGATTCGAAACCTTGTTCATAGCCATCAAAACAACGCAATTCGATATACTCTAACATCTAAACAATCCTCATTCATAATTCAAGGTCTATATTATCATATTTTCCAATATAATTCTCCTAACATTAAGAATCGAAACAATCCTACCAAGAACACTATGAATCTATAATCATAACCAACATACACTACTACAAAAAAGACATTCAACATCGCTCGTTTAACATCGGTTTTGTAAAAACCGATGTTAAAAAAGACGCGGTGGCATAATTGAAAATTTTAAAACAAATTAACATCGGTTCTGCTAAAAACCGATGTTAAATTAACAATTAACATCGGTTTTTAGAAAAACCGATGTTAATTTTTAAATAAAGTTTCCATTTTTTAAAAAAAGTTTCAGATTTTTTAAAAAATTTGTAATTTAAAACCGATGTTAAAATTTTTAAAAAATCTGGAACTTTTTTTTAAAAAAATCGAAACTTTATTTTTTTAAAAAAATCCAGAATATTAATATTATAAATTTGATGTTTATATTTATTGTTCAAAAATAAAAGTTAAAAATTAGAAGTTTTTATTCAAAGTTCGAAAATAAAAAATAAACATTAGTTCAAAAATAAAAAATAAAAATCGGATGTTTTTATTTAAAGTTCGAAAATAGAAAATAAAAATCGGATGTTTTTATTTAAAGTTTTGAAAAAAAAAGTGGAATATTATTTTTTATAAATAAATAAAAATTGAATTATTATATATATTTTTAAAAACCTGCTAGTTTTTGTTTTTGTAATTTTTTTACTTTTCATAAAAAACTATTTTATATTTTTACAAAAAATCTAAAAATAAAAAAAACAGATTAAATATTAATTATAAATCAGATCCATATTTTTTAATTTTTTATTTTTTATTTTCGAGCTTTAAATAAAAACATCCGACTTTTAATGTTAATATTCTAGATTTTAAAAAACAAAAAAAATTCGATTTGTTAATATATATATATATATATATTTATATTAAATTATCTATATTTATATAAATTTATAAATGTATATAGTATATAAATATATCACATAGCAAAAAATATACAAGAAGTTCATCTGGCGGAGTGGTAATATCACACTTCCACAAGCAAGAGGTGGTGAGTTCGAAACCCAAAGAACAACGAAATTTAATGGTATTTGTTGTAGGTTGGTGGGGTCAAAATTTGGTGCGGGTGGTTGGGGCGAGTGTCTGGGTTGGGGCTGGGTTGGGCTAGCTGGGTTAGCCGCGGTCCGATAAAATTTTAAAATCGCGAAATTTAACATCGGTTGTCCCAGAACCGATGTTAAATATCGCGACATTAAAATTAACATCGGTTGTTATAACAACCAATGTTAAAATCTAAGTTTAACATCGGTTATTAGAAACCGATGTTAATTTTAACATCGCGACATTTAACATCGGTTTTGGAACCGATGTTAAATGTCCAAAAAAACCGATGTTAAATGTCTGTTTTGTAGTAGTGATAATCAAGACATAAACCATCATATCCTTCAACATATAGTTCATATAACCTCAAGAACCGTAACAACATCATAATCATCTTCATACGAATCCTTCATCAGCAACAACATCAAAATCCGAAATTCAAGAAAGGATTATCCAACATACCTATTAGAAGATGAAATACATAAATAACCACCTCAAGAATCATCACTATCTTCATATCTCAAGCTCCAATCCCATGATCCCAAGCTCAAAATCGACTTAGAAGAATCAAGAATCCATTTCTGAGGGTTGGAGGCGAAAAACGAAGTGAACTTCCGGAGAGAAATGAAATGACAGGCGTCCTCTTATAAAACATTTCTATTCATTACGTACGTAACATGTCCATGTTAACATACGTAACAACCTATTACGTGCGGTATCTTTCCTTGGTAGCGTACGTAATGACAGTCCAGTGTTAACTGACTCCTTTCGTTCAATGCCTTATGTACGTAACTCTTGCTCCATAACGTACGTAATACATACATTGACTTGCTATAGTAACATACTTGTTAACGTACGTAATTATCCTTCCTTAATGTACGTAATGGTCGGGGTTGACTCGCCTATCCAAATCCACCCCGAAAGTTGCCGACACGGGTCCCACCAGCCGACCACAGCTCGTCATGTCTGATTCCCTTGTTACGTACGTATTGCCTTGGCCATAACGTACGTAACACTAGCAACTTAGCATACGTAAGTCCTTAAGCTTAGCGTACGTTAAGGGCCCTATACTTAGCCAAATCCAACTGTTCCTCGACATTTGGATACGTATACACACATACTGAATACACATATTCAATCCACTAATATTCTCATATGATATACCCAATATCAAAAGCCCGATACCCTCAAATGTAATTGTCGACCAACTACGACAATGATACTAATACAGCTGTCTCAGTTCCGAATTTATTTTATCCATACTGTACAGATTCCATGATGTACAACATAACTCGGATAAAATAATATCATATAACAGTAGTAGAAATTTCGGATATTACAGAGGGAGGCTACTGTCTTGGCCCCTGCGACTCACAGCTTTTCATGTTCTTGCTTTAGGATTCGCTTCTGATGCTGCTTCAGTTGATTAAGGGCTTGCCATAATGCATTGGGCATGAGGCGGAAAGCCTCTTCCATATCCTGTATTGCCCTTTGCAGCTTTTGAAGTTCGTCCTGAGCGGTCTCTCGCATCCAATCGAGCTCCTTACCGACATTATACAGGGATTTGACACCATCAGGTAGGAAAATAGTTTGGCGACTGATTTGTTGTAGCTGCTCGATGCGGGCTTATGTTCGGGGAGAGTTGGGGTGAGTGATCATGGAATCAGGTGGCTCTCCAAGATGTTTAGGAATGACATTGTGACGGGCCTTTGAGGTTCGTCATCAGATAGGAAATCATCTTCTGATCTAGATGGGGATCATATAGGGAGAGGAGTGGATACCTATTGCGGGGCGGGAACCTCAGATGGTTACACTAGTTGTGCTGTTGAAGAGATAGAGGGGACTAATTCCTCTTATCTCTTGATGGTTTCTGCAGCCTGGGGTACAGGAAGGACTATGTCCTCCTGTTGGCTCTCAGCGACCGCCTGTTCCTTAGAAGGGACTAAATCATCATGTTGGACGGCTCATAGTTCATCTACTCCGGTCATAGGGATTGATTCCTCCTGTGCAGGAGATGATGTTGGTGATCAGCGGCGTTGGACTGTGCAAAATCTTTTTCACGAGCCTCCTCGCAGCTCATCCTCAGACCTGTTTGTAGATCTTCGTCATCTCCATTTGAATTGGTATCTGAGTGATGGCTGGGGCTCCGAGGCTTGTCATCAGACTGCGATTTCCCTTTCAGCCAGGTCTTTTATTTTGCCACAAAGTAAGATGTGACCAGTTCATGGCAAAAGGGATCATCCCACCTAATCAAGACTTCAACATCCTAGATATCCGTTACTTCCAGAATGCATAACTCTTACTCATTACAGTCTTCCTAATTGTACAGGGGTTGTATAGGGCGATATTGTATGCTTTCCATGTCTTGAAGTGTTATAATGATTTTTCTATTTGGACTTGGAAGAGAGTTCTATTGTCCGGTTTGGATCCCCTACATGTAAGGGAGTCTGTTGAGTAGAGGGATCCCTGAGAGGGTGGGATGCCCTGTCGGAAGAGGGGCTTCTTACAAAGGTAGGGGCCCTGTTTGGAGTGGTGACTATCGGCTCCAAAGAGGCAGCCGATTCACCGGTACCTTCTAACTTGACAAACATCTGGTCATCCGTCATAGCCATCACAGGCTCAGGATCTGCCGCGGGAGCAGCCAGAGTTTCTTCTATAGGGGATGCGCCCTATGGGATAGCTACTGCGGTGGATGTAGTAGGCGGAACTGCCTCAGTGTCCGCTGTAGCCACTGCGGTTGCTGTAGGAATAGGTTCCGACTTCGAAGACTTCTTTGTCTTCAACTTATGCTTCCTTTTCTCGATAACTGTACGGGAGCTACTGTCGGGAACAAGTCTCTTCTTGCTGACATCTTCTTCTTGCTGTCAATGGATTTAGATTTTGTCAAGTGATCATAACATCTAGGGGATCACTCAATGTTGGAAGGGAGAGTGGGTTTGGCCTGCTGGCGAAAAGTGGTGCCTTATTGATAACAATTGGTTTGGAGCCTCCGAAAACTTCACAGTGAGGATCTTTTTGGCGTTTGGTGACTGATGTATGCCACATTTGGTCAATATGTAATTTAGTATCAGGCCAAAATACTTTCTGGCCGAATCCGGTTTGGACGCCTCCACCTGAAGCCGTTTCAGAATGATTTGGCACCGGTTGACCTTCTCTCTGGACATGATGGTAACCATCATCCGGAATCTCAAACTTGTGCACATTTTGAATGCTCCAATCTGATTTTCAATGACGTTGTATCATAAGGCAGGGTAAAATTCTTCTTATGGTAGGAAAGATGAACTTGCAACGGCTGAGGAGTTCCCAGTGAACAAGTTCCAATAGGCCTTCAGCAGTTCATCAAACCCAAACAATTCCAATTCCTCCAATGTCAGACCATCTGAGGGTAGCTTGCATAGACGATCGAGGAGTTCCTGGTTAACGGATATCTCATTCTCCTGGACTGTGCTGACGATAACAGTGAGGTCAGAGCCTTTCTTATCATATGCATACAAGAACTCAGCATCAAGAAAGAATTCCTCTACGATTTGGTCATCGTATTTCTCAGGATGTAGACTACCCAAACGGTACCAGTTTGCTTGACAAGTGGGATGACTAAGTTCATACCAGCCATATCCTCATCTTATGAAATAATACAATCTTGCAGAACAGAGCGAGCAAAAATTCGATCGTCAATGATCATGTCCTTCTTCTTCACTTAAAGAGATGAAGTCTGAGAAGAAGACATTCGTAGAGATATATAGAAAGTAGGTTAGAAAGTTTTGAAGGTATGTAGGCTGTATGTTGTAGGGTCAATAATTATGCAGAAAGCGTAAAAAGTCTGTGGATCAGTATACTGGCCCTTTTATAGTGTGCAGGGAAGCTAGGTTACAGTGAATGGTCATATTTAAGGGATGGGAACCGTCTTTGTATAAATGTACAAGATGAATTTAGATGTAACTGGTACATTTAATTCGTCAGTTTTTGAAATTAATGACTGGTCCCACTTCTGACACAGTTCGACTTCCACTATTGCATGATACTATGGTTTGAATTTTGAAATTGTAGTTTTTAAGGCCTTAAAGTCCAGGTGTCATTTCTGTATTGAGAGATAAATCGTTTTAAATTCAGACAATGCACGTATACTGAAAACAATTTATATGGTTTAAGAGTATGAATTTAGATATGCTTAAAATATTAATTGATATCACCTAGTGCATATGATGTATCCACGAAAATACAACATTCTCCCTTAAAGGTACATACATGATTGGGTTCATACAGCAGTTTTGGATTAATATTGTATCCTTGGGTCATAATGTGTTCTCCCTTAATTGATGCACACATCATCTATAGGAAGATAATAATGTCTTCTTTTCTTACAGTAATGATATAACTTGGAGTTCTGAGTGTACACTTAATTAAAATGGACACCGTATTCATGGATCTTACAACATTCCCCCTCAATCGGTGAGTAAAATGTAAAAGCTTACAGGGAATCAAGCTGTAACATTCCCATTTTTTGGCGAAGCATGCAGAATCTGGTGGTGCTGAGAGATTTTTTAAAAATGTCAACTAATTGGACGTCTGTATGAATCTTCTCGATCCGAGCACCTTTATTCTCAACATAATTCTGTTAGGCGTATTTTTATACGCTTAATTATCATTATTTTGTAGTATTTTGGAGAGTGAAATTGTCTAAATGAGCCTTTAATGCCTTAATTTTGTATGATTGACAGGAAATTGAAGTCCGGGAGCTAAAACGTGGCAAAATGGGCGAAAACGGCAAATCTGGACTCTGAGCCGCGGCACAAGGAAGCAGCGCACAAGGTAAAGACACCCACCAAGGCGAGTAAATCGTACTGTGTCGCGGCACACTAAGCGAGCCGCGGCACGTAAGAAATTGATGACGCCTGCATCCAAAAAGGTCAGTGCCGCGCACACAGGTTTAGTGCGCCGCGGCACACTTGGCGGTTTTTGTATGTCCGCGCGGATTTCGGGCCCTTTCGAAGCCAGTTTTTGACCGACTGATACGGACGCGATTTGGAGATGTGCTGAGCTATAAATAGGGTTTAAGACCCTAATTAATTATCTTTTGATCTTGAATCTTTTGGAGCTTAAGCTTGGAGACGGCAGAAGAAGAGGGAAGCAGAATACTTCAAGGGCAGAGGGCGGAAGCTGAAGAACGGAGGAATCCGAGCTTCATCTGCGTTTGAATTTTATGCTTTCATTTATTTATTCTGTAATTTCAATTATTAGTATGTCAGGCTAAAGCCCTAATCTAGGGTTTTGATGAAACCTTTGTTTTGACGAATTGATTGAGATTATCCAATTAATTACCTTTTTATTAAATTTTCCCAATTGTGTTTAATGCTTGCTATTATCTGGCCAATAGTTGTATTGATTTAATCATTCACTTCGAATCGGGAGAGGAGATTTGGTGAGGAACTATTGGTGAGGACCGTTTTATTCTGTGAGGTAGGAATATACTCATAGGAACTACGTGGCCTTTGGGAGATTTTATGCTTTTCGCCTATTGACGAATTAATTCACCTAGGGATAGAGTGCGTTATTCGCCTTTAGATAAATATATTGAGCTCGGGAGAGGCGGTAGAATATATTAGCAATCTCTGCCTTTAATAAATTGGGAAAATTATTTATTACGGATAATCGAGAGTAAATTTGGATAAACTGAGGTGGGTTCAGAACCCTAGACTTATTCATCATTTGATTTATTTTATTCAAGCTATCGTTTTCTACTAGTCTTTTAGTAATTCTTTTAGTTATTAATTGCACAAACCCAAATTCGATTGTTCAAATAAAATTGGAATACGAAAAAAATCGGTAGTTAGAGATTCAGTCCTCGTGGGAACGATACTCTACTTATCACTTTATTACTTGTAAACGATGACGTGCACTTGCGTGTAAGAAATATCGCAACAAGTTTTTGGCGCCGTTGCCTGGGATTGAAATTTTCTAATATCGATTTAAGTATTTCCAGTCTTAATTTGAACGTTTTATTTTTATTTTTGTGTATTTAATTTCGTTTATTTGTTTTTCCTTTCAGGACCTTTCGCGTAGTGCATGAGAAAACTCGGTAACGAAGGCCTACTACCTTTGGATACCGAGCTCGAGCGCACGCTAAGAAGGAACAAGAAGGAGAAAAGAGAGTTGCAGACGACGGTCAACATGGCCGAGAATATCGAAGTCCAAGGAGGAGATAACCAAGTGCGGCAAGTTCAACCGGAACTAGCTCTTCGAGATTATGCCATACCGCAGATCAATGCTAATTTTTCGGGAATTCGGCGTCCCACTATCCAAGCCAATAATTTTGAGATCAAGCCTGCTATTATTCAGATGGTGCAGGCGAGCCAATTCTGCGGACTGCCGAATGACGACCCGAATGCCCATATTGCTTCTTTCCTTGAGATATGCGACACGTTCAAGACTAATGGTGTCACCGACGATGCCATCCGATTGAGGCTTTTCCCTTTCTCTTTGAGGGATAAAGCAAAATTTTAGTTAAATTCCTTACCGCCGGGGTCGATTACAACATGGGGGGGGGGGGTTAGCGCAAGCCTTCCTTGCCAAATTCTTCCCACCTGCTAAGACGGCGAGGTTGAGAAACGAAATAACCACCTTTGGTCAGTACGATATGGAATCGCTCCACGAGGCGTGGGAGCGATATAAAGATTTGCTACGAAGATGCCCTCATCACGGCCTTCCTGATTGGCTTCAGATTCATACGTTCTATACTGGTTTGAGTGCTTCTACACGCACTCTCGTGGATGCGGCCGCTGGTGGGGCCTTGATGGGAAAGTCTATGGCAGAAGCACACTCGCTTTTGGAAGATATGGCCGCAAATGCGTACCAATGGCCATCGGAAAGATTGACACCGAAGAGAGTTATGGAAGTTTCAAGTAATGACCCGATTTCCACTTTGTCAGCTCAAGTCGCCGCTTTGACCCAACAGCTCCAGGCATTTTCGCACGCACCTTTCCCCGTTACCATTGAGACATGCAATTGGTGTAACAGATCACACCCGAGCGCGGAGTGTCAAGTTGGAAATCCGTTCGAGCAACATCAGATGGAGCAGGCTCAATTCGTGGGAAATGGTAATCGGCCGAATAACCCATACTCCAACACTTATAATCCGGGGTGGCGCAATCATCCAAACTTTTCATGGAGAAATGGACAGAACTCACACCAGCCCCCGTTCGCTCAAAATCAACAGCAGCCCCATCCCGCTCCCAAAGTGTCTCTCGAGGAAGTACTTGCAAAATTAGCGGCAAATACGAGTCAATTTATGACCCGTACTGAAGCTACATTGCAAAATCATTCCGCTTCCATTCGGAACTTGGAGGTCCAGCTGGGCCAAATTGCTAATGTGTTGACAGCTCGTCCGGAGGGAGCATTGCCGAGTACAACAGAGACAAATCCTAGAGAGAGTCTAAACGCAATCAGCTTAAGAAGTGGGAAAGAGGTGCTGGATCAGCCCGAGCGGTGTGAAAAGAAGAAAGAAATTGAGGAAAAGAATGATTTAGAGCCAGAGGAGTCGAAGGATTTGAAACCTTCAATAAAGTTGCCGGATAACTCGAAGACATGTGTGCCCCCCGTCCCGTTTCCGCAGAGATTACAGCAAAGAAGGGCGGACAAACAATTTTCTAAGTTCCTTGATGTGTTTAAAAAGCTTCACATAAACATTCCGTTCGCCGATGCATTGGAACAGATGCCGAGTTACGTTAAGTTCATGAAAGAGATATTATCGAAGAAAAGAAAGCTTGAGGAGTTTGAAACGGTCACCTTGACAGAGGAGTGCAGTGCAATTCTTCAAAAGAAGCTCCCACCTAAATTGAAAGATCCGGGAAGCTTCAACATACCGTGCACCATGGGGAATCTTTCGTTTAATAAGGCATTATGCGATCTTGGTGCTAGTATCAACCTCATGCCTCTGTCGATTTTCAAAAAGCTGGATATTGGGGAAGCCAAGCCAACAACAGTCTCCTTACAATTGGCGGATCGATCCATCAAATACCCAAGGGGAGTGATTGAGGACGTTTTAGTCAAAGTTGACAAGTTCATCTTTCCGGCCGATTTCATCGTACTCGACATAGAGGAAGATGAAGATATTCCAATCATCTTGGGACGACCATTTTTAGCGACTGGCCGAACCCTTATAGACGTGGAAAAAGGGGAGTTAACTCTGAGGGTCCAAGACGGGCAAGTTACTTTTCAAGTATTCAAATCGTTTCCATGTCCCGGAAGTATTGATAACAGGTCACAAATTGAAAGTGTAAATGCCATTGAAAGAGGAAAGCACCGAAAACATCGTCGGTGGGAAAATTCAGATTTTGTGTTAAATGGTCCAAGTCTTAAGAAGGATGTAGAACGAGTGGCGTTCCTCGAGCATGAGGACAAATTTGCTGCAGTCTTGAGTGCGTTTGTGAAGGAGGAGAGTAAGCCGAAAGCCCAGCGGACAATTAGTCATAGAAAAACCGGGTGTTTCGGGAAGTTGTTCACATCGAAACCTTTCCGAAAACAACATTTGATGACCGAACCGAAAATCGAATCGCTAACGACCAATGGTCATAATTGTAACAAAAATATGAACGGTTCGATGAACGGGGCGGAAACCAAATGGAGTTTGCGAAAAGCGAACTAATGTTTTCCAATAGGTCCGGCTGAAGACTATAAACTTAGCGCTTCTCGGGAGGCAACCCGAGTTCGTAGTTGCAGATTTTTGCATTCCTTTATTTTTCTTGCATCTTTGATTTCTATTTTTTCTTCATTTTTGTGCTTCAATTTGCTTCTGCCTCTCGCTTTTAACGAGTTCTGGTCGAAATTTCGTGCGTAAAAGTCCTGTGGAAGAAATCAAGTCGAGCGCGGCAAGTGTATTGTGAGCCGAGGCACACATCACTCGTAAGGGGAGGCTAAACCAACTGTACCCTGTGCCGCGGCACGGCATAAATGAGCCGCGGCACACTTGAGCACTGAGCCGCGGCACACGAAATCTGTGCCGCGGCACACGACAAAACGAGAACACAAGTAAAAGGGACTGTACCCTGTGCCGCGGCTCACGTTATCTGAGCCGCGGCACACAATGCGGTATCTGAAAAGGCCTGGTAGCTTATAATTCACAATCGGCCGAGCACCCAGGTATTTCTTCTTCCCTTCTCCTTCCCTCCCCAGCGCGCGATCCGGCTGACGTTGTCTTCCAAATTATCTTGCGATTTCTTCTTGCATTCTTCACAAAACCAAAAAGGTATGTTCAAATCGTTAATCTCTACTTGTTTATGGTTTAGATTTGAAGTTGTTTATGCTTTGAATGGATTGAACATGTTATTTTTCCTTCAAAAAGTTTTAGGATTGTTTAGAGGATAACATGGTAGTTTTAATCAATTTTTCATGGTTAGTTTGGAATGTGAATGAGTTGAGTGTGTTGTGTTTATGATGATTGAATTATGTTTCTATTCTTGGGGGTTGAATCGAGCTATAACCATGTTTATTCTTCAAGTAAACTTGTGCCCTCAAGGTGTTTGATAAATTGTCTAAGTGAAAAATTTTCTTTGGAAAAGCAATCTTTTGAATTTTCGTGCAACGTATACGTTTTGAATTTACAGCAAGCCCAACCCTTACATCCAGGTTAAACGTTTAAGTCCAATTTCATCCTTCTCTCACGTATGCGCTATTTTGTTAAATTCGGTATTTCTGACTGGACATCCTTAGCGGAGCGTAGATCATTGTTATTATTGTTGCGTAAATAAACCCTCGTGTTGTACTTTTCAGGACTGATTATGGCAAGAACAAAGAAGCTGAGCAAGAGAGCTAGGACCCAGTCATCCCCTACTCGAGGGGAGACCTCTCGTGGTCGGGCCGAATCGGAGGGGCACCAATTTTCGGACCCTGAAATTCACAAGATATTCAATGAAAAGATCCGGCCACGACCACTTATTCCAGAGAGGGGTTTTACTCCAGCTCCTCAGGACGGGGAATTGCTCACTATGATTGATGAGATGGGGTGGGCCAGATTTGCCGCACCTCCCGAGCCAGCGGTTATCTCGATTGTGCAGGAGTTCTACGCCAGTGCACTGCTGAAGCACATTCGGGCAGGGCATACGTTGCCGTCATTAGAGTCTCGGACTTAGGTCGATGTCCGAGGGGTTACAGTTGATTTCTCCACGGCTGCTATTCGGAGGCTGTTTGGGCTTCCGGTGGTTGATGAGTCGGCCTATGACCGAGTGATGACCAGCCTCACGAAGGAGGCCCTGCTCGAGACCATTGCACAGCCCGATACCGACTGGGAGCAGCGAGCACAGGGTTCTTCCACTTTCCACTTCAGGAGCTCGCGCCTCAGCCGGCTCGGGCGTGCCTGGCTTTATTTTATCTGCGCACGCATTGACCCCACCTCCCAGATCCGTACTGTCTTTCTCTCCCGCACCCGGACACTTTATGCTATTACTTACGGGTTGCGTTTCGATGTGGCCCCCATCCTGGTCCGATCTATCTTCCAGTGTATCTAGGGGGGGCCAAGACAGGGTTGAAGCACCCCTCTCTCATCTGCGCTTTATGCCGGCAGTCGGGGCTGACGTGGTCAGACGACGAGCCGATGCTTGCCCCCCAGGCCCCGATCGACCATCGCATCATATCACACTTTGACCAGTGGGGAGGAGCGCCGGCGCACGCTCGGGGGCGAGGATTTCTGCTAGAGGAGGCCCACGAGGGATCCCCCGAGCCGCTTTTGTTGACACATGGAGATGCCGGCCCGCCGCCCGACAGAGCGAGGTTGCCGGAGTTGTTTGATGGGCTGAGGGAGGATCTGAGGAGAGAGAGAGAGGAGCTGAGAGAGGAGACGAGGATAGAGAGAGATGAGATGAGGAGAGAGAGGGATAGCTTGATGGCTGCCATGCGGGAGGAGCAGCGGACGGAGCGGGAGAGCGTCATTGCTGCCGTCAGAGCCGAGATGCGAGAGCAGGCCCGCCGGGCCAGCCGACGAGAGGCGAGGCGTCTTGCTGCGAGGGATGCTTATCATCAGGAGCACCTCGCCGCATGGACGGCCCATATCATGCATCCTGACGGGCCATTTATTGCACCCGCCCGGGCAGCCACACCACCCTCCTCACCGGATGATGCCGGCACCAGCTCCTGAGCAGACTGGAGGGAAGTACTTGACCTTTTACTTTTATTGCATATCTTTTTTTGTCCATTGAGGTCAATGTACGTCCTAAGTTTGGGGGGGGGGGATTTACTTTCAGTTGCTACATTCATTGCTGTACTTTATTTCATTGCTGTACTTTATTTCGTTGCACTTTTCATTACTTTGCGTAAAAAAATTTTTAGATAGCCTTGCTTGTCTTAGTTTTTCTTTATTCGTGAATTTGTCATGCTTCTATTTGTGTGATACCGATGTTACGACACTGTTTTTCTCTCTGAAGAAACGGTCGAGTTTTAGTCGAGTTGTAGCCGATTATTTCGTCTCGCTAGTATTCATTTAGGTCCAAAATTTTTCGTGATTGTAGAGGTCTTGGCAGATAAGAGACGATACATACTTGTTTTAAAATCACCGTCAATACGTTTGGTTACATTTTCCGGATAGTGAGTCGTACTGTTTCTTTAGTCGTGTTGGCACTTAGATTGAGTTTAGAGTCGGTCAGTTTTTCCAAAAAATCGAGATAATGTTGTTCTATGAAGGGAAGTCTAGTAACCGGGGGTATTCGCGTGACCCGCTGTTTACTCTCGCGTAAAACGACGACCCTGATTAGACTAGTGATTTAGATATTTCACATGTGCCAATGATAGGGAGCCTAGTAACCGGGGGTATTAGCGTGACCTGCTGTTTACTCTCGCGTAAAACGGCAACCTTGATTCGGACATGTGGAAATTATATATTCGAGTTGTTTCTCCGCTGTAGACGGGAACTTAGTAACTAGAAGCATCCATGTGCCCCATGAGTGTCTTTTACGTCAAACGGTTTCCCAATACATGAGAATGGAAGTTCCACCCTAGGATTATCCCGATGAAACAACCCGAGATCCTAACCTAGTGGTCAACTCGAATCAAATTCTTGAGCATACATATAAGGGAATACTGTCCGAGGTTTATTTGTTATGAAACTCGCGAAAATTGTGCCATTAGACTGTGGAACGGGACGAACTAGCTTGTTTATTTTAGCCTTTCATATTGACGGTCTATTTGACACACGTTTTGTTAATCTTTGAGCTGGATTTTCTTCATGAACGAGTGATTAGGACTAAACTTGATGTCTTTGCGGAATCATTATTCTGAGTGCAGCTCGCTTTTATGACACTAGTATTATTTAGAGAGAATTACAGGATAGTATTGATTAGGTTGAACACTATGAGTTGCACGATGATTCACGACATTCTTTTATTGAATTTAATTCTTTTTGCTTGAGGACAAGCAAAGGCTCAAGTTTGGGGGTATTTGTTAGGCATATTTTTATACGCTTAATTATCATTATTTTGTAGTATTTTGGAGAGTGAAATTGTCTAAATGAGCCTTTAATGCCTTAATTTTGTATGATTGACAGGAAATTGAAGTCCGGGAGCAAAAACGTGGCAAAATGGGCGAAAACGGCAAATCTGGACTCTGAGCCGCGGCACAAGGAAGCAGCGCCGCGGCACAGGAAGACACCCAGCCGAAGGCAGAGTAAACTGTACTCTGTGCCGCGGCACAGCCCAGGTGAGCCGCGGCACAGAAGAAATTGATGACGCCCAGGCATCCAGCTGAAGGCTCTGTGCCGCGGCACAGGTTTAGTGCGCCGCGGCACACTTGGCGGTTTTTGTATGTCCGCGCGGATTTTGGGCCGTTTCGAAGCCAGTTTTCGACCGACTGATACGGACGCAATTTGGAGATGTGCTGAGCTATAAATAAGGTTTAAGCCCCTAATTAATTATCTTTTGATCTTGAATCTTTTGGAGCTTAAGCTTGGAGACGGCAGAAGAAGAGGGAAGCAGAATACTTCAAGGGCAGAGGGCGGAAGCTGAAGAACGGAGGAATCCGATCTTCATCTGCGTTTGAATTTTATGCTTTCATTTATTTATTCTGTAATTTCAATTATTAGTATGTCAGGCTAAAGCCCTAATCTAGGGTTTTGATGAAACCTTTGTTTTGACGAATTGATTGAGATTATCCAATTAATTACCTTTTTATTGAGTTTTCTCAATTGTGTTTAATGCTTGCAATTATCTGGCCAATAGTTGTATTGATTTAATCATTCACTTCGAATCGGGAGAAGAGATTTGGTGAGGAACTATTGGTGAGGACCGTTTTATTCTGTGAGATAGGAATATACTCATAGGAACTACGTGGCCTTTGGGAGATTTTATGCTTTTCGCCTATTGACGAATTAATTCACCTAGGGATAGAGTGCGTTATTCGCCTTTAGATAAATCTATTGACCTTGGGAGAGGCGGTAGAATATATTAGCAATCTCTGCCTTCAATAAATTGGGAAAATTATTTATTACGGATAATCGAGAGTAAATTCGGATAAACTGAGGTGGATTCAGAGCCTTAGACTTATTCATCATTTGATTTATTTTATTCAAGCTATCGTTTTCTACTAGTCTTTTAGTAATTCTTTTAGTTATTAATTGCACAAACCCAAATTCGATTGTTCAAATAAAATTGGAATACGAAAAAAATCGGTAGTTAGAGATTCAGTCCTCGTGGGAACGATACTCTACTTATCACTTTATTACATGTAAACGATGACGTGCACTTGCGTGTAAGAAATATCGCAACAAATTCCAAATGAAATGATGCTTCATATTAATATGCTTACTCATCGAGTACAATACAAGATTGTGCGTGATTGTGATTGCACCCGTGCAATCGTACATAATTGAAGTCTCTCTTGCATTGATGCCATAGTCTTGTAATTGCTGCTGTATCCAGAAAATCTGCATACAACAACTTCCAGCATCATAATATTCCGACCTAGATATAGAAAGCGAGTTGACCAATTGTTTCTTACTGAACCATGACACAAGTCTTAATCCAAGGAAGTGACAAGTCCCGCTCGTACTTTTCATATCCAACTTACAGCTCCGAGCTCCGAGTTGCTGTAACCTATGAAATCGGATCCTCCTTCCTTAGGATACCACAATCCTACATCGATCGTTCCTTTTACGTACTTAAGGATTTATTTGGATGTGGTGAAGTGTGACTCTTTAGGTGCAACCTGATATTGGGCACACATTCCTACAGCAAATTGGATATCGGGCCTGCTGGCTGTTAGGTTCAGGAGTGATCCTATAAGCTTCATGTAGAGTGATTGATCAATCGGATTTCCAGCCTCGTCAACACTTATCTACGTGGAAGTTCTCATGGGGGTGGATGATGATTCGGAAGTGTTCATCCCAAACTTGTTGAGCAGCTCCTTGTTGTATTTCTCCTAGTTGATAAATATACCCGTAGGAAGTTGTTTCACCTGCACTCCTAAGAAATAACTAAGTTCTCCCATCATACTCATTTCAAACTTACTTTGCATGAGATGAGAGATCCTTTTACATAAAGCAAGGTTAGTGGAATCAAAAATAATTTCATCTACATATATTTGAACCATGAGGAGATCGCCACCTTCCTGGATTTTGAAAAAGGGTTTTGTCAACTGCACCTTTCTCATATCCATTATTGATCAGATATAGTGATAAGGTTTCGTACCAGGATATAGGTGCTTGTAATACCATGTGTTGTGTCAAGATTTAACACCTTCCGACCGGCGATCGCCTCCGAGGCCGAGCGACCGACTTACTGCCGAGCGGCCAAGGCAGTCTCCGCGAGCTGACTGTGCGACCAAGCCTCAACCCAGCGGACCAGCTAAATCGGCCAAAGGAAGGTCCCAGGACAAGTCCCGGTACCGAGCGATCGACCTCAGATACGATCATCACTCGGCACTCGGCGACCGACTCCTGGCGATCGACTAGCGGACGATCCTCTCTGTGCATCTGCCGATCGACCTTTGGTGACCGACCTCTCTGGGCATCTGCCGATCGACCCTTGGTGACCGACCGTTGCCAACCTTGATGACGGCGATGGCCATCCAAGTCGGCAAAGCCAAGTCTCAAACCGCCCCACGTGCAGATCCGCAAAAGGCGCCGACAAACCCGTCTCCTACCTCACCTACCAAAGATGGCCCAGACCTGCGAAAGGAGTTGGCGGACAAGACATGTGACTACAGCCTGTCACCTACCCTGACAAAGTCCGCCGAAAGTAGCAAAGTGGGACCTCCTGTGGCAGTGCTTCCGGACGCGTGCTGGATCCTCATTGGACCGCACGGCTGACCACCAGCTGTAGCTTTGGACTTTTGGCAGGCAGCCCACGTGCCCTTTAGGACGATCGCCCCGTTGCATTAAATGCCGAAAGACGATCGCTCAATAGGGGACAGGGCCTCTCAGCCTCTATATATACAAGGCAGCCTTCACTTGTAAAGGGACCGAAACTCTTCTGCACGAGACCGAGATTCTGACTCTCTAAACACTCTGAAACTTCACGATTCAAGCACTCAATACAGAAACAATATTTGCACTTGGCTAACATCCAACTCTTGGCAACAGCTTTCTTTCGGTCTTACTTCTCCGGCCTTTTCTCCTCGAGCAGATTACCGGCGGGACGAAGAACACCTAGCTTCGCTCAAGAGCCGGATCAACAGAGTCTTTTTACACTCATTGTATTTAGATTTCTCTCATTAATACTTGTATCCACGAATATTTGTATTAATAACATCTCGCGAGAGCATTCAAGCCCGGCCTAACAAACCGGCAAATCTTGTTTTATTTATCTTCTCTCGGAAGTGCTCCGCATTTGTTTGTTGTCCGTCTTCCAGCAGTATTAATCTTCGGATAAATATTTTGGGAAACAACAATTGGCGCTAGAGGAAGGGCATCCAACCTCGATTTTTACACTCTACCGTCCCGAAGAACACTCACTGTTCTCGGGGCAGATATTTGAAGTGACACTCACTGCACTTCAAAAGAAATCCGTCAGAAATCATGTCTTCCGCATCCGCGTCGAAGAAAGCCGCTGGCCAGCCGGCCAGACCCCCTGTTCCGTCCCGGTCCGAGCCACAGCCGATGGTGGAAGGTAGCCGCCGCGGTCAGAGACGCTCGATCCCGTCCCTGGGCGGCGGCCCAAGCCTCTCGCTCGATCGGTTCCGAACCAAGGAACAGATCGAAGGGGCCCTGGCCGTCCTACAGGAGCGACGGAGTGCTCTCGACGCGCCTCCAGCTACCGCCCCCCCGGTCTCTCGCCGGGAGATCAAGCGAAAGCTCAAGGCACTACTGGCCGAGCAATCGCCAGGGGGCTCCCGTCCGCAGGAAGAGGCGCTCGCCAGCCGGGGCACCTCTGTCTTCGATCGCCTGGGCAGTGACCCGACCTGGCTACCGGGGCAGTCCGGCCCCAGCTACGAGACGACGGAGTTTGAGTCCGTCACCAGGAGCTCGGCCTACCCGACTCCCAGAAGGCAGCCTAGCCGTCTGGCTCCCCCTCGCCGAATTGCCGAGGTCGGCGGCAGCGGAGCCCGGAGATCGGTACACGATCGCCTCGGCTCCTGCTCCCAAAGCCGATCTTCAAGCGACCAAGCCACGGCGATGGCTGCAATGCAACGTCAACTTAACGACATGAAGGCGCTCCTGGAATCCAGGGCAGGCGCCAAGAAGACGATCGCCGGGCCAAGCGAGCCGCTCGCGATCGACATCGAGCTCGCTCCGTGCGGACAGATCGCTCCCCCGCAAACACCCGTGTACGTGGGGCGATCGGACCCCCAAGTGCACCTAAGGAAGTTCAACATCTACATGACTGGGTGCGGGGCATCTGACGCGACCAGATGCCGAATGTTCCCTCTGACGCTGGACGACCTCGCCCACCGGTGGTACACTTCATTGCCACCTCGGTCCATTGGCTCCTTTAACGAGCTGGCGCACGGCTTCACTGAGTACTTCGCCACCAGGGTCGTCCGGCCCGAAGGTCCCCTTCGCATGATGCAAATCAAGCAGGGAGAAGAAGAGTCCGCATCGGACTACATCGACCGGGTGGACGTGATCATCCTCAATGGCGAGCCCATAAGCGATGAGACCGCCCTCTACGCGGTCCTAGGAGGTTTTCAGGGTTTTTCGCCTATGTTCAGGCATCTTACGAAGACCCAACCTACGACCTACGCAGCCTTCCGGGCAAGAGCCGCAGATTTTCTGGCCAGGCAAAGGTTTCTTCTTAGCCTGTGAGCAGAGCGATCGGCACCCGGACGACGATCTCCCGCCCGATCGCCAATATCGACCTACGAATAAGCGATCGGCAGCCGAGCGACGATCGCCAGTCTTCCGGACCGATCTCCGATCATCACGCTACATCATCCGCAGTTCGGAGGACACGATCGCCACCTACAGTCCAGCATATAACATGACGAACTAAGGCATAAGATCGCCTCCACCGCACATCATAAAGCCATGGCCACCGATCGATGGAACCGCCCGGCCATGCAAGGTCCCTTTCGCCGAGATCGCCCGCCCTTCGTTTAAATACGAGGCCGGCGTAGTCGGAGGGCTCTCCAAAATTAATCAGTGGACTCATTCCACAACCCCGTCTCAACGTACACCGTCGAGGTCGGCCATCTCCATGGCTGGCCGAGGTGGAAGCAGAGCTAACAAGCCGCGGGCGTGGAGTTGATTCATCCGACGCTGCCCCGCGCAAGGACTCCTCTAGACCGAGACCGCACGCCTTTCGTTTAAAAACAAGGCGAGGCGCAGCCTAACAGAGGACCCTCATAATAAAGTGAGTCACGAGACACTCATTGTCTTCGCGCACCAAGACACGGTCATGGGGTCGGTCCATCGATCTCCGCGACTGTGCACGATTCCTCAAGCAAGCGAAACCACCAAGTTTCCATGGGGGATCGGCCAATGTTGTTTTTTGCAGGTACAAGACCGAAAGATAGCTAAGCCAATCGACTATGATAGCCCAAGTCCAAGTCCTAAGTCACCAAGAAGGTCGCCGTCCTCATCCGACGCGATCACCAAGAAGAGCCACCTCGCCCCATGTCTTCAACATAGGAGCAAGTGGGGGCAATTGTTGTGTCAAGATTTAACACCTTCCGACCGCGATCGCCTCCGAGGCCGAGCGACCGACTTATCGCCGAGCGGCCAAGGCAGTCTGAGCGGCGACTGTGCGACCAAGCCTCAACCCAATGGACCAGCTAATCGGCCAAAGGAAGGTCCCAGGACAAGTCCCGTGCGAGCGATCGACCTCGGATACGATCATCACTCGGCACTCGGCCGACTAGCTGACGATCCTCTCGTGCATCCGCCGATCGACCTTTGGTGACCGACCTCTCTGGGCATCTGCCGATCGACCCTTGGTGACCGACCGTTGCCAACCTTCAGTGACGGGCCGATGGCCATCCAGTCGGCCAAAGCCAAGTCTCAAAACTGACCCCACGTGCAGATCCGCAAAAGGCGCTGACAAACCTGTCTCCTACCTCACCTACCAGCATGGCCCAGACCTGCGAAAGGAGTTGGCGGACAAGACATGTGACTACAGCCTGTCACCTACCCTGACAAAGTCCGCCGAAAGTAGCAAAGTGGGACCTCCTGTGGCAGTGCTTCCGGACGCGTGCTGGATCCTCATTGGACCGCACGGCTGACCACCAGTTGTAGCTTTGGACTTTTGGCAGGCAGCCCACGTGCCCTTTAGGACGATCGCCCCGTTGCATTAAATGCCGAAAGACGATCGCTCAATAGGGGACAGGGCCTCTCAACCTCTATATATACAAGGCAGCCTTCACTTGTAAAGGGACCGAAACTCTTCTGCACGAGACCGAGATTCTGACTCTCTAAACACTCTGAAACTTCACGATTCAAGCACTCAATACAGAAACAATATTTGCACTTGGCTAACATCCAACTCTTGGCAACAGCTTTCTTTCGGTCTTACTTCTCCCGGCCTTTTCTCCTCGAGCAAATTACCGGCGGGACGAAGAACACCTAGCATCGCTCAAGAGCCGGATCAACAGAGTCTTTTTACACTCATTGTATTTAGATTTCTCTCATTAATACTTGTATCCACGAATATTTGTATTAATAACATCTCGCGAGAGCATTCAAGCCCGGGCCTAACAAACCCGGCAAATCTTGTTTTATTTATCTTCTCTCGGAAGTGCTCCCGCATTTGTTTGTTGTCCGTCTTCCAGCAGTATTAATCTTCGGATAAATATTTTGGGCAACAACACCATGGGTATTCCATTTTGTTAGAACATTATGTACTTCACTTTTAACAATTAAACATTGTACTCCACCTCACGATGCTTGTACTGTTATACGTTATGTTTAGACCGTGTTGCCACGAATAAAATCTTGTTCGCATTTATTTGTTTTTGTGATGTAATTGTATGATGTTGATGATATTTCAGTGACATACCTTGATATCGTTGAGCAATTATCGGTGCGAATATGACGGTGGCCAATGTCTTGTTCCTCGAGAAATTGCTAGACGAGTCTAAAGGGAAGTCGCGTTATAAGGATTTAATGTGATAATATAACTTAGTGGATTAAAACGAACCTTACATATGTTATTTGAAGATCATTATGTACACTAGCCTCATCGTGTTACATACATTAAATCTTAGGCCTTACGTACGTAATGCAGTCTTTAGTCTTCGGACGAGAATCTTGATCTCGCGTGGTCAGGACAACTTTTGGAGCAATAACGACAAACAAGTCCACTGATATTAATGTACGTTAATAAGCTAACCTTACGTATGTTACATGAGGAATGTTATGTATGATATTACACCATTACGTATGTAATTATGGGGGTCATTTCGGACAGTAGGTTCTGAGAACACCTTACGTACGTTAACTGTTTAGCAATAATGTACATTAAACGCTTTACGTACATATACCATAAGGCAAAACGTATGCAAAGCTCATCCTGATGTCATAAAATAACATCTCCTCTTTCATTTATCCCGACCCAAAGACACTTCCTCTCTCTCTCTCTCTCTCAACTTTCCCCAGCTACATTTATTAATTTCCAAGCTTCCCTAGCCGTGCATCATCGCAGTAGAGTTGATTGTCAAGCTTCGGAGAAGATTTTCGAATGAGTTGTTCCCATTCTTTGCTTTTACCCTTTGCTCTCGGTCGATCTTCATCATTTGAGGTTAGTCCGACAAATCTTTGAACCTATTTCGGTATTTCTAGACGTATTATATTTGATTTTGGGTGTCTTGGGTAGTTTTGAGCCCCTGAAGATAATCAAACTGGGAGAACTAATGTTAAATCATAATCGTTGAATATAAACCTATCTTCAGATAGCAACTTGTGTATTCCGCCATGGAAATCATGTATCGAATTACAAGTTTATGATTATACCTATAAAGACGTTAGTACAACCAGATTAGTTGTGTAGTAGATTGTGTTAGTGATTCGGTTAGTTGTTGATTAAACTCGTCAGAATTGTTGAGATGAGCTAAATCACGAAATGCCGAGTCGGATAAGCCAATCATGCTCATAAAATTTTCTTGCTAGAATCATGTCCGGACATTCTACACCATAGTCGGGGAAATTCGAACTAAAGTAGTTAGCAAGTTAATAACGTTGATTGTAGTTGAAATCGTGTAGAAGACGTATTGTAAGGAGTAGATGGTCGAGGAATCGAGAATTGTAAATAATTCACATTATTATTAAGCATAGAATTTTGTTTTCAACATCATGAATCGAACTAGGTTAAGAATTCAATCGGGATGGGGTAATTGTCGATATTCGTCATTATCACCATGAGGTATTAATCGACGCATATGTAATAGGTTGAGCTCTCGATCCTGGGCGTTCGAGCTGTTGTGTTATCAAGAAAATTACTCTCGTCGGAGTTAAGGTAAGTGATACCTTCCTCAGACTATGTTAAGTTTAAATTCTGAGATTTATTGTGTGTCGCTATTTGTGGGTTTTTGTGTTTTCATCTTACTTGGAGATTTGACTGATGGGCTGATGTATTGGGGGTAAAACCTGTATGGTACCCGTATGGAACTGTGTTGAGGGATAAAACCTGAATGGTACCCACGTCCGGAGTATTCCTGTGTAGATACTTCCGTGACCCTTGGTTGCGACCTTGGGAGTTTATGTGTTGGTAGAAAAGAAAATGTTGAGTATTCTATGATATATTGCCAAACTGAATAATAATATTATACTGCGGATTTATCTTATTCTATCGATGAATTTTTGTTCATATTGTGTGACCTAGGTTGGCTGGCACGATTCATCGTGTCAGAAAATTTTTTTGATTATGTGGAGGACATTCCCGAAGGTTTCGGTCAGGCTTGAGCAGTGTTGGGAAGAAGCCTTGTTATTTCGTTTCTTTAAACTGAATTCTGAAATATTCCAAGTTTATGTAATAACCGTGTATGCGAAATTATTTTTCTAAAGTATTTCGTTTCGTAATTGTACCATCGTGGAGCTACTTTCATAAAAAATTATTTAACGGAGAAATTTTAAAATCTTAAAAATTTGCCTTGTGGGTCCCACACGGGACTTACGACACTCTAAAGTTCCGGTAAATTTTGGGGGCGTTATAGAAAATGGTACCAGAGCGAAACATCCACGTTGTAGGTTTTTACCAAAATGTTTTTGAAAATGTTTGAGGGTTTTCAAAGTCCAACACTCAAGCGACCGCAACTCCTCAAGGAATGTCAAAGAGAAGAACACGTATATTTCCTGAAAGTCAGGTATGATGTTTGAATTCAGTAGAACTCAAAGAAAATTGTATTGAACTGACTCTAGATCGAACATTTATCGCAATGGCATGTCGTGGATCTAGGAGAATCGTGAACGATGCTCAGGGCTCCGTTGTGAACCAAAATAAAGACATGAACACCGTTGAAACCATTCCAGCCTGAAACCAGCCACCGTACGGCTTTCATTCAGACTTTCGCCCAGGCCATTGCAATGGGAATCGTTTAGGTTAACCGAGCGGAACGGGTACCAGTCATTAACGTAGAAGAAAATGCCGGGAAGGACTAATGGCTGGGAGAGATGCTGAAGGTTAGACCACCGTTGTTTGACGGTTCGGTTGATAAACATGTGGACGACTGGATTTCCGAAATTGAGACTGCTTTCGAGGTGATCGGTTGACTGTGAAACTGAAGGGTGCCACTAGGAATCAACCAGCTCCGAGACACCGCAGCCCGATGGTGGAGGACCTATAAACCGGAGGACAGGGTAGTCGGGTGGACCGAGTTTTCTAAACTGTAGAGAGACGAGTACTGCCCCAGGTCAGCTCAAACTGCTCGTGCACGGAATTTCTTCAGTGCTGGACCACAGAACTTCCTGATGCCAAAAATTATTCGAGCTAATCGAACCAAACTAAGGTATGTCTCGCAAATGGTTCCATCTGAAGATCAACAGATCTGTCACCTTGCATAATAGTTGTCGGAGAACGTCGAATGTTACGCAGCTGGATTTCACTGCACAACTCTGAGGGCATATGAGGACGTAGTTACAACATATGCCGGTATTGTTGTTAGTTCTGACACCGGACATAATCAGAAGAAGCAGAAGACATCTAACCAGTCTGGGATCACTAGTAGAATGAACTTGGGAACTGGTTTCTCCTCTAAATCAGCAGTTTCGTACCAATAGAGGGCATATCCGATCGGCCCCTCCGCCAGAACTGTTTCAATTGTGGCATAGCTGGTCATGCCATGAGCCAGTGTCATAAGATGGCTACTAAATATTTTTTCATGCGGGAAGAGTGGACACATGTCTCGTTACTATTCGCTAGCCAATCATGCACCAAATCCAGCTTCTCAGAGTCAGCAAGGTTCTGTGCAGTCATCTACGGCACCTGCCATTTTCAACTACCGAGCTCCATCTTACCAAACTCAACCCCCATCACACGGTGCCGGAAGAGGATGTGGGCGCAGAGGAGGCACTGCACCTTCCTCTGGGACACTACCATCATGCATGTTCAAATTGAGGGCTACTGATGATCAAACCGTACCTGCTGTCTCAGGTACACTTCTTGTTAATTCTAGCCTGTTCGTGTACTGTTTGATACTGGAGCGGCACACTCATTTATATCTGTGGAATGTGTTAGATGTTTGAACCTTTCCTATGTACCTTTTTAATATTTTACTGTTAAACTAGCCGAGGGTAGCAGAGTTGGGGGTAATCTAGAAGTTCGAGACTATCCGATCCGCATCGATGATCGAGGCTAGACGGCGAATCTAATGGTTTTTCCACTTTAGAAAGAGGATATCATTTTGGGTATGGACTGGATGACCATGAACAGAACGACATTAGACACCCACCACCTGACCATTTCTATTATGACTTGTGACGGTGCCACTCACATAATTAGGGGTCGAGAACACTTCAGTACAAAAGGGTCTCTCAGCCTCCTTGCAACGGGAGTATCTCGTGACACTCGGGAAATGTATTGCTGGTGTTATGTTCTTCAGGAGGACATATCACGATTATTAGTTGTTAATATTCTCGCGGTGAGTGAGTTCCAGATGTTTTTCCCGATGAATTACCAGGGTTGCCGCCACGACGGGAGGTTGATCTCTCGATTGAACTTGAGTTGGGAATGACATCTATCTCCTAAGCACCATACAGGATGGCACCAGCTGAAATGAAGGAATTAAAAATACAACTCTAAGAATTGTTAAAAAAGGGACCGATCCGTCCCAGTACTTCGCCGTGGGGTGCGCCGTGTTGGAGCAAGATCGGCATATGCGCCGTTTGTGCGGAAGCGTAAATAAAGTGTAGAAAATAAATCACACAAGGATTTATAGAGGTTCGGCCAAACGTGCCTACGTCCTCTCTCAATGTATCTTTTTCAATAGGTTAAAGATCAAAACCTCTGCACCTCTCTTCAACCGGTCGAGGGATTACCGTTACAAGCTCGTCTTCTATCGGTCCGAGTAAAACCGTTCTCTTACTTGTCTTTTAGTCGGTCCAAGTTAAACTATTTTTCTTTTCTATTGGACAAGGAATCAACCACTCTAGCTTTCTATAGGTACTAGAAAAACCTCACGAAGATATCGATTGCGATTCTAATAATGCCGGATCCTTGATCCTAATAACACTGAATCCAATCGTATCTTTTCTTTTTCTCACTCGTGTATGATTTTGTGTATAACACTCAATCACTCTAATTTAAGCTCAAGAACAACAACTATAATGTTTACAATGATATCTCAAGTGTATATAAATTGCTCAATGTTGTTGTGTGGAATAATACCAAGGTTGTGGTATTTATAGCCTTCTTCAACCAAACTAGCCGTTGCTGCCAGTTGACTTGATAGCGTGCGCTAGCTCTTCCCTTTAGCGTGCGCTAAGCCTCTTTACGTACATTATACCTTCCATGTATCATACTTTATCGATGTCCAGTTATAGTCCAGTGGCTTCGTTTCTTCCCTTACGTACGTTATGCCGTCTTGCTCCGTACGTTATACTCTTGCTTTAACATACGTTAACAATGTAATCTAGCATGCGCTAATCCAATATATCCGTTGCCTTCAAATGTCAAACTATCCGTTCCACCTTTATGACTTTGACCAGCTTTTCCCAACATTCATCTGATTTGAAATCTCATTACGTACGTTAACATACTTGTGTTACGTACATTAATCTGCTTCGATAGCGTGCGTTAATCATTATGTGTAGCGTGCGCTGTCCCCATCAGGTAGGTTGACAGAACTGCAGGTAAGTACTTGTTACGTACGTTATCATTGCTGCATTGCGTACATTAACGTTGCTCGATTGCATGCGCTATTCAATATGAATAGCGTGCGTTATGCATGCAGTTTGGACAGCTTTTTGCGTCTTCGATTCCTTCATCGTTGTGCTTCGCTTCTTTGTTGTTTTGTTTTGTTTAGCAACTTAATCATCAAAACACTATTTATGAATATGTGGAATAAATATTCCAACAATCTCCCCCTTTTTGATGATCTCGTAGTTGATGAGAGAACCAACGAGAGCACTAAAATCAAGATTATTTAAATCTTTAGATTCCATTATTGCCGTCACCGTACCATCCCATTCCCGAGGTAGTGATCGGAGAATTTTCTTTACTTTCTCACTACTCGAAAGTGGTTTTCCGAAACATGTTAATCTATTTGTGATAACCGAAAAACGGTCAAGAATTATCGTGATGGATTCATCGTCCTTCATTTGGAATAATTCATAATCGTGAAGGAGCATGTTTATCTCCGTCTCCTTGACTTGAGACGTACCTTCGTGTGTTACCTCAAGCATTTTCCAAATTTCTTTGGCACTATCACACGATGATATCCGGTTGTGTTCTTCTGGATTTAAGGCACAATAAAAAAGTTGAGTTGCCTTACAGTTGTAATGGTCATTTTTCCAATCGGAATCATCATATTCTTCGAAAGTTTTAAGCGTACTATTGGAATTCATTGGAATTTTCGGACCAAAACAAATCACCTTCCAAAGCCTGATGTCATATGCTCGGATGAATATTGATATCTTTTTCTTCCACGTCATAAAGTTCGAGCCATCAAAAAATGGTGGTCGATTGAGAGCAAGGCCTTCGACGGGAGCATATTGAAACACCATTTGGATCGACTCCTCGGATGTTAAGCTGTGTATTGGAGGAACCGCTCCGATACCAATTGTTGGAGCAAGATCGGTAGGTTGACTGAACTGTAGGTAAGTACTTGTTACGTACGTTATCATTACTTCATTGCGTATGTTAACGTTGCTCGATTGCATGCACTATTCAATATGAATAGCGTGCATTATGCATGCAGTTTGGACAGCTTTTTGCATCTTCGATTCCTTCGTCGTTTTGCTTCTCTTTTTTGTTGTTTTATTTTGTTTAGCAACTTAATCATCAAAATACTATTTATGAATATGTGGAATAAATATTCCAACATGCCGGTCCTTTTTGTGAAGAAAAAGGACAACTCCCTACGCTTATATATCGACTACAGAGAACTAAACAAAGTCACTATCAAGAATCGCTATCCACTTCCAAGGATTGATGATCTACTAGATCAATTACAGGGAGCAACGATATTCTCAAAAATCAATTTATGGTCTGGATATCACCAATTGAGGATTCGGGAGGAGGATATTCCCAAGACTGCATTTCGATCAAGATATGGACACTACGAGTACATGGTGGTGTCATTTGGCTTGACTAATTCCCCACCCGTTTTTATGTAATTGATGAACAAGGTTCTGACGGATTTTCTCGATAAGTGTGTGGTGGTTTTTATTGACGACATCTTGATCTATACCCAGAGCCAAGAATAGCATGAGGGACACTTGAGGCAAGTGTTAAGTGTTTTGAGGCAACACCAACTATATGCAAAACTTTCTAAATGCGAGTTCTAGATGTCGGAGGTGACCTTTTTAGGACATGTTATTTCGACAGAAGGTGTTAGGGTAGATCTACATAAGATCAAGACAGTGATGAGTTGGGAACCACCAAAGAACGTCTAGGAGGTAAGGAGTTTCTTGGGATTGGCAGGTTATTATCGACAGTTCATCGAGGCTTTTTCTTGTATCGCTCGGTCGTTGACGAACCAACTAAGGAAGAGTACCAAGTTTGTCTGGACAATGGATTGTCAGGGGAGGTTCGATGAGATAAAGAAGAGACTGACTACCGCTCCAATGTTAGTACTACCGCAAGGCACGGAAGGATTCGTAATATACACGAATGCATCTAAGCATGGACTAGGATGTGTCTTCATGCAAAACGACAGAGTTATTGCATATGCCTCTCGACAACTTAATCCGTACGAGGTGAACTACCCAACGCATGACTTGGAACTGGATGCAGTGGTCCGCGCTCGTAATATCTAAAGACACTACCTTTACGGGGTTACTTGTAAGATTTTTACGGACCACAAGAGTTTAAAATATATTTTCACCCAAAGGGAGTTAAACATGAGGCAGAGGTGTTGGCTGCAGATAATCAATGATTGTGACGTGGAGATTATATATCACCGTGGGAAGGCTAACATCATAGCAGATGCACTTAGTCGGAAGACTGCGCAAGAGATGACACTATCCGGGTTAACGGTACAGCCGGAACTACAAAAAGACCTCAGGAGGAATGATATTGAAGTATGGATACAACACCTCCAGGGACAGCTATTCTCAAATAATATTCATTAATCCTTGCTAGATGTATTACACCCAGCACAGATGGAAGACCCCGAACTACGTGCGACCGGCGAAAGAGACAGGGGGGTTATTTCAGACTACAAGATCCAAGGGGGCTTGGTGAGATTTAAGAACAGGATCTGTATCCCTCCAAATGATGAGATAAATCAAACTATACTGAAGAAAGCTCATTCTACTCCCCATTCCCGGGGCGAGCAAAATGTACAAGGATCTACGAAAGAGCTTTTAGTGGAGCAAAATATACAAGGATCTACTGGGCCAGCGACCGTTGGAATTGGGGATCACGTTTGGGTCAAAGTATCGCTGATGCGGGGCATTCGATGTTTTGGCCAGAAGGGCAAGTTGAGCCCGAGATTTATCAGTCCGTTTGAGATTTTAGACCGAGTTGGTAGACTCACTTATCGATTATCACTGCCACCATCATTATACGGAGTGCATGATGTCTTCCACGTCTCCCAATTGAGGAAGTACGTTTACGATCTGAGTCACAAGATCAATTTCAAAGAAGTAGAGATTTCTAATGATGCTACCTTCAGAGAAGTGCCAATAAAGATTCTAGATCGACGCATAAAGACTCTAAGGAATAAAGCTATACCCCTTGTGAAAGTTCATTAGTCGCATCCCAGCATTGAACAAGCGACTTGGGAGACTGAGTCGAGCATGAGAGAGAGTCACCCCAAGTTATTTTTTAGATTGGGGACGAAACTATTTTAAGGAGGGTGGTATGTAATACCACGGGTATTCCATGCTGTTAGAACATCATGTACTTCACTTTTAACAATTTAACATTGTACTCCACCTCACGACGCTTGTACTTTTATACGTTATGTTTAGACCGTGTTGTCACATATAAAAACTTGTTCCATTTATATGTATTTGTGATGTAATTGTATGATGTTGATGATATGTCGCTGACATACCTTGATGTTTTTTTTAGGTCATGTCAAGGAAAAGGCACTGGAAGAGAACGTTGACGGCGAAGAGTCCTAGTGATACTAGTATGGGCCCCCAGTCTTCCCAGTTATTCATGTTTTATTCATTTGTGTTTCCCGCTGCAGTTTCCGTTTGGACTTTTATTTCATTTGGTGTTGTATATTTCATATTCATATGAAATATATAAGTATTTTGTATTCCTGGGTGTATTGTACTTGAGACTCTTCAACGGAGTAATTGATAATATAATGTGGTGCGGTACTACAGTTATATTATTTAATTCATTATTGTTCATTCACCTGGTGGGTCCCAGTTGGGGGTCCACAGCACGATAATAGCCGCCTAGTTTGGGGTGTTACAGTGGACATATATTTTATATTCAGGATCCAGGAGAGTGGAAAAAAAACACAGGGGCAGCATGACGATGAGGGTAAAGAGTGATGTTGATGGCTCGAAGAAGTTCTATCCATTTGTGTTCGTGTTGGAATAAGTACTCGAGTACATTGTCTTATTTATGTTTTTGATTGGTCATGTATTAATGAATTCCTTTCAGTATTGTCTTTTACTACAGAGAAACCTAGTTTGTAATAATAATTCCACTTGAAGTACTTTATAATTGTTGTTTCAGAATTCTTAGCCTAATAAATCCTTATATAAAGGATTTACAGTGCAGTAATTATCCTGAATATCTCGGGGTGTTATATCAGTATGATGAGTATATCTAGGGATTATACTCACAGCTAATTGCAACTGAACCTACGGGTCACACATAAAGTAGGAGATTGAATCAACTAGACTAAGAGTCCAGAAGTGTAAAAAATAAAACTGACTTTAGAAGTCCAAACAGGATGAACTGGGACATGAGGCCACATCGGCCGGGCCGAACGTGTTTTGCGGCTCGTACAAATTCTGGTCGGGCCGGCCGAACATGGCCCGTGTCGGGCCGAGAGGCTTGCGGGTCGGTCGACTCAAGAAATGGGTGGTAATTGTGTTTAGTGTACATGTTAGACATGGACGTTTGCCTGTGTATACTATGTTATTGTGATCTATAAATACCTACTCAAGGAGAGATATAATTATGTGTATTATTAGATCTAAACCATACAATCATCCAATCCTAATTCACTATGTCAGTCGAGAGAATAGAGAGAAGAAAAGAGCTTTGGAGTTCATCTTTTTCAACTGTGCTCTAAGCTAACATCTCGAGTCAATTCAAGATTTGTTGTATGGATTCCGGTAAAGGAACCATGCTTGGAGTCCTCAAGTATAATCCACAAGATCAAGAGCAAGATTAAGCACACGTATCAACAGTACATTTACTATATCGTAGATTAAACTAGATTAGATTCATCTACAACATGTGTATGCAATCTTGACTAATTTCTTATGTTCCCACCAAATTATACTTGATCAAAACCCTACAGTGGTATCGGAGGTTAGTGCACATGTTGTATTTTATCTCATTAGTTTAACTATTATTATTTGTTATTTACTAGATTTATATTTTAAGTTTCTTTTTACAATCATACAATTTTTAACTGCTCTAGAATATATTTAAATTAAAACTTGGAGTTTTTATCTACTTTTTTTCAGAATTAATTTTCTGCTATTTTATTAATCTGTAATTCTCAAAACAAAAAAATACCAGGGGCAGTGGGATGCAGCAACAATACAACTGCCGGCAACAAACGAGGGCAATGCTACTGTGGGCTAACAGCAAGCTAGGCTGGGCAGCCGCGACTGCAGGTTGAAGTCACGGGTAGCTTGGTGTTGGTTGTTCGCTGGGGCTGCTGTCCGACGGCTGTCTGTACAATTAAATCGAAGTTTGTAACGGAATTTGTTCATGATCAAGTTATGTTAGTTCTAATACGTTAGTATATTTCAATTCAGTGGGAGTATTTTGACAAGGAATGAGTTCGTCAAGACATTGGGTGGTCTCGATGAATTTTAATCAACTAAACTTAGATCAACTAAACATATTAATTAAATGAATATTAAATAATGTCAGATTTAATTAAGCTAAATTTTAAATTAATTAGCTTGATTAAGTGTGCCTGTAATTATATAATTTGGAATCATATATTTAGCTGTAGTGTAGGGCCATTCACAGTTAGTAAATGGGTGGATGTACAGTTAGGAATGGGTTCATTGCAAGGATAATAGTGAATTATTATGGCCAAATTATTTTCGATTTTTGGGTCTGTGAACCGGCTATATGTTTTGCGGTCTGCATACCGCCTAATCATGTAATTTAAACTGTCTGAATAACACCTTAAATTCATGCATTTTATTTTAGTTTACATGGTATGTGCACCATTAAAACTTTCTAAAACATGGGGGACGACGTAGGTCATTGATGGACAATGAAGGATGCGATCCAGCTTACAACAAGGCGGGCTAAAGATTAGATCTTTATGGCCGTACTAAATTCACTTTATGCGCTTTTATATATTTACGTTGATTACGTGTGATGTTTACGTATGCTGTATATTTTAGGGGTGGGCACAAATCCCGATTCCCGTTTGGCTGAACCGGACCATTCCGCTCCCATTCCAAAAATGTCTCAGGCCATTTGGGACGGACAAATTTTGTCCCGAGTCAGTCCCGGACAGATCGGAAATGGGATGGGAGTGGGAACAGTGATTATTCTCCCGTCCCGTTTACCCCGAAATGTATTTTTTTAAATTTTATATTAGAGTTATGGGATTTTAATTATAAATTATTTTTTATCCCATAAATTAATTAGCCAAATATGTCTAAACTTACTAATTATTGATAAATAATGCACAAATTTATAAAATTTTGATTATAAATTCTCATATAAATATCCAAAAATAGAAAAAATATTTTGTGAATATATTTTTTATCATTTATATTTACCAAAAAAATGTCCCGTTCTGTCCCGGACTGTCCCGAAACCGTCCTGGTCCCGAAAATACTGGGACAAAACGGGAAACACCCTTGTCCCGGACCGGTCCCAAACCATTTTTATCAATCGGGACCGGGACCGGGACCGACCCAATTGTAATATCCGCATTTTCTTTTCCCGGTATTTTCACTTTTCGGTGTAATTCTCATCTTTAGCGATCCTCGTGTAACCGTATTATTTTTTTTGAGAATATTTGCTTCGAGACTCTTTGTCATCTAGTTCTACGTTTCTCGGTTCGTATGTCGTTTGTTGATCTAATTCTCGTAATTGTTGCTCGGAACCGCCATATGGGGTTGCCGTAAATTTATCGTATGTTATTATGCGTATTTTGTGGTTCCGTTTGATGTTTCGGCCATATTTCGGTATTGAGGACCATTTTCATCCTGTGCCTAACACGCACAACTATTACGGTATAACGCGCGCTAAGCACCCTTCTGTAGCGCACGCTACTGTTGTTTTGGTAGCGCGCTAAAGATATGTCCAGTGCTGGACAGTTTCCTACTGGACTAGGTCAGGTGCCCAGGTAGCGCACGCTATGGCCGACAGCGCGCGCTACCGAGATGCTTTTAGAGCACGCTACGGTTGGCCGATAGCGCGCGCTAACGGGGTCAGGTGAGTACTGGCCAGTTAACTTCTGGACTCGGCTGATGTCCAGGTAGCGCACGCTATGGCCGATAGCGCGCGCTACCGAGAGGCTATTAGCGCACGCTACGTTTCGGGTAGCGCACGCTAACGGCAATGCAGTTCTTGGGATGGGACGTTAACCACGGGTGGAGTTTTGTCCTGTTAGCGCACGCTAACTTCTGAGGATTAGCGCGCGCTAACACTCCCTGGCTATATAAACCAGGGAGTTGACCCAGATGTACGTATTTTTCTCATTTCTTCTCCCTCTCCACGGTCTTGGCGATTTTGGGCGATTTTCTTGGCGATTTCTTCCTCCAATCATCTCAACCATCAACTTCTTTGAGTTTTTGGTGTATAATAACAACATCAACGCGAATCTTTCATCCTAATCCAAGGTAAATCTCTTAGAACCCTACTTTTGGATAATTTGGGGGTTTTGGTATTTTCATCCGATTCGTCTCGTTTTGTTAGTTAATCCATGATGAATATGATCTTATTGATATCATTAGTTTTCCTACGGATTCATGGTATATTTTCATGGTTTTGTGAAATTGAGAGGGTTTGGTTGTGGTCCGCCCTTGTTGCTATTTTTATACGAATATACATGAATCGTAGGCGGGTTTTCGGGTGTATTACATTTTCGTATTCGTCCAGAGTTGGTTGTGATTATGTTCTTCGAATCGTTAGGTTCAGTTCCGTTAGTTCCTAGCGTTCGTCGGTGATTTTCCTTTCCGTTCTTTGCGTCATCAATTATTCAAGGCAAGTATTTTTGGAAACCTTTATGCTTAACGTGAAATGGAAATGTATATTGTGTGTGATTTGCTCACCTCGGGAGGGTCCGACGGGATCACGGAGGGAGTCCAATGGTTTGTGCCCTGGATTCATGAGTTTGTTTAGCTAGTCAGCTCGGGAGGGTCCTTAGAGGCCTCGAGTGGGATTTGTGGCTTCGTCCCGGTCCTAGGCGATGCATGTGCGTGATTTGTTTTATGATATGGCCAGCTTGGGAGGGTCCTTAGAGGCCTCGAGTGGGATTTGTGGCTTCGTCCCGATCCTAGGCAAATGTGATTGGATGTTTGTTTTCGGAAAAGACATGTCTGGTTTTGGTTTTGAAATGAATTGGTGCATTGTACTATGAAACATGTAAGCGAATGGTTTGCCTTGATTACTTGTACTAGCGTTATTGCTAACCCCTTTGGGCACCCGTTTTGGGGAAATTCTTTTTATGGATTTCAGGTTATGTTTTGCCGGACGAGTATTTGGGACAAGATCTGAGGATGTTGGCCAGGGTCGTTGACATGTGCAATTGGGTCTTCTTATTTCTTTTGTCTACTTCGATTTTGTTGTTTCCTACATTTATAAACTTATAGATTGTACTCGTGAGTACTTAGGATTTTCACTTCAAACTCGTTTTGTATTAAATCAAATTGCTATATTATCGGTTGATTTTTATTACGCCGGTTGCTCCGGGCATATCTTTATATGTTGTATTATTTAAATGTGTGTCCTTGCTAACCGAGATGGTTAGTCGAGTGGTGTTTTTCTTGTTTTAGCCTGGTAGGTCCCATGTAGGGGTCCACGGCGCTGTAATATACTCCGAATATCTCGGGGGTGTTACACGAATCCCGGACCGTGCCCACCCCTAGTTGATTTAGGATTTCGTTCATCATTTTAAAACTAAGCAACATAATAAACATAAATCCTAAGAAATAATGAGTAAATGCCTTTCCAAAATATAGACACTCATTAAGCCTTCGATTACTGATGATAGGTTTTGCTAAAGCAATTGTATCACTCGGAATCTTGGGATAATGCGGGTAGGTCTGTTGAAAAAGATCTACATATTTTTGGATTTTTCATCAGTATCAATAAAGAATCCTTAGATATGCTAAGGCAAAACTATGATAGGACATTAGATGTAACTATCAACCAAGAGTGGTATTGGATACTATTAGTAATGAGATACTTATTGTTTTCGAAAACTAAAAAGTGATAAGGCAAATCTTTCTTAAAGGTTTTGTGACAAAAAATCTTAGAATCATTTTATGCAAACAAGACCAAAATATTATTGAATAAAATGTTAAACAACTTGATTATATGTTACCTATCAATTACTTAGATGAATTGTTTACTTATTGCATTTTTTCTATTTGGTATCCATGTCTGGAAATAATTCGCAATCCTTATACTGTCCAAACTACCTCTTTCAACTTACAACCAATCATTGATAAGGAGAAACTGAATGGATCGAATTTCATGGATTGGTATAAATATCTGAGAATAGTTCTCATACCGCAAAATAAAGACTAAGTTCTTGACAACATTTTACCTGTTCTAGGTCCGAGCACCACAAACGCTCAAAGTCAGGCGAGAGTTATGCTGAATAACAGTCCTTCGCTATCACTTGCTTAATGTTGGCAACCATGGACTCAAACTTGCAAAATCCTTTGAGAGCGTAGATATATACAACATAATTGAGCAGCTCAAGAATATAACACCCGGAAAATCATATTGGGTAATCACAATACCATGGCCCCCACATAAAGAATCCACCAGACTAACACAACTAAAAACGCACCATACTGACCAAAACAAAAAATCACAGTCCATACTATGTTATCCAATACATTATTCCGATATGGAAATTTCAATGACACACTGGACCAACATGGTTAAATATACAAATATAACAACATCCACGAGCCTTTCTCGGATAACATATAATAACAACAAATGACGAGTTGGAAAATGCTCCAACAACATTGACCAACCAACATGAACTCTGAAACACCTTGGGGTATCGCTCGAATGCATCTTCGCCATCATCATGCCTCGGTATCTTAACTCCCTCTTCACAAGTACCTAAAACACATAAATATGTATTGTTGGGATACGCAGCGAAAAAATAAACCAGTCTAACTGGATAAAAAATTGAACCCTTAAAACAGATTGATCAAGCATCGTATAAACGAATATAAATTTACGAAGATAAAATTAAGAAGTCATACCCTCGTAGACCTTTGATAATATCTTCTTGAAAGAGAAAAAAATCCCAAGCCAAGCTTTGATTGTCTCTTATCACCAACACGAACACGAATCCAATTCATTCTAGCTTCATGAATGATCAAGCACAGAATATGCCGAGTGTCTCTACATTATCATGCGTCTGATATTGATCGGAAAAATTATATATCAATTTGTTGTCGAAGAACACGACTACGAAAAATTTTTCTCTTTAAAATTAAATAAGATCAAGAAAAATTTTCTCCTCTCCTGGCTCTTGTGCTTCGGCCGTGATGTATCCTCATGTGTGGGTGTTGTTTTGATTCTATGAAATGATTTGATAAGATATCAAGATCATGATAATCTTGATATCTTTTGTCATTATGTTAAAACAAATCAAAGCAAACCCCACACGAGAACAAGATAAACCAAGACAAAAGCAAACCACATGGAATGTGGGGAGAGGAAATATGGGCGGCCCACTGGTTGGTGAGAAAACGAGTCGAGCCACTCGGTTTGTATACCAGATGTTCGTGTGTCTAGTTCGTTAAGTACACTTCGTTTTGTCTCAAATGTGTTTATACTTAATTAATTAATCCAATTAATTAATTTTATCGAATACAAAATTATAATAATATATTTCCAAGAGATAATTATTTGTGAATTAAATTAACCACCCAGTAATTTATCTCAATTCACAAGCCCGCATGATTTATCAAATAAATCAAATTAGATATCCAATATCCAATATTAATAAAGAGATAATAATTACATATTTTATCTATTAAATATCCTTGTGCATGACTCTATAGGTCTGTCTTAGTCGGCAATGGGAGGATCCAAGGAGTACGAGTAACACCTAGCCAACTTAGCATTCCATACCGTAACCCAACTAAGAACCAATCGGATCATTACAAAATCATTATGTCGTGAACACTGTATACATAAAAACTCTTCAATCATATGTCCCGATCAAGTATTAGGGTCATGATAAAGTCAAAACCTATTGTAACTTGATTCTATGCATTTGAATGTAAACTGAGATCACCGAGCTCTCGTGTATCAAATATAACTGGCTCTAAATGCTTCCGCCAAAGACTTATGATCTCATTTGCCTTTAACCGCATAAGACATTTACTTGATCCCTTGCAGGAGAAAGAATCCTATTTTGGTATTCAGTAGAGACTGCTATTTGCCCACTGAGTTGCATTTCGAGGTTGACCCCACCAACCGGTGATTGAACTGATCTAGTGACAAACTTAATGTGCACATCTTCTACTTAAACCTCAAGTCAAAGGTTCACTTATACCTATCACAACCTTTTGATTAAATCATTGACAATCCCTGAGTGATATCTATGTGACCGAATCGAGGTGATTCGTGTTCGAGTATACTCATTAGCATACCTATAAACTGTGCTCCCGCTAAACCTTATTGAAGACAAGCACTCTACATGTCAAAATACACGTTATACAAGCCTTGTTGAAGCTTACTGCCCAGTTAAATTTCATCGATTTGCGAACCTATTAAGCATTCAAGCCTTAAACACTTCAAGTGTCTATCTCATTATCTCTATAAGGATTGGAATATTTGTTCTCAAATGCAAGGACTATTATTCTATATACCAAATCACAATGCCCGTGATATACAATAATATAGAAATAATAAATTCCTTATTTAATTTAATATTCATTATTACAATACAATGCTCTCACTCTCTCATCCTCTAAGTGGCATTCGAGTGCTTATTCCTAACATGTATAACATGATATATCCAAAGGAAAATCAAGTTGTATATCAATAATACGAGATGCTCACAAGTAACGTAAGAACCGTACAATCACGAAACACTATGTCATGGCATACGATCAACACCAGCTCACAGGTTAAAATACAAATGCCCAATGGTGAATAGTCAACACTTAGAACAAACAACCTACTTCCAAGAGGCAAACCAGCCAAAAGCCGAAACATGTTGGAGCAATATTCGGTATACACGCTATTGTGCGAACGTGTATTTAAAGGTGCGGAAAATATATCGACATGGGATTTATAGAGGTTCGTCCAAATGTGCCTACGTTCTCTCTTCGGATCTTTTTCTATAGGTTAAAGATGAGCCTCTGCACCTCTCTTGTATCGGTCGAGGGATCACCGTTACAATCTCTCTTCTATCGGTCGAGATAAACTGTACACACTTGTCTTTTGGTCGGTCCAAGTTAAACCGTTTTGCTTTTCTATCGGACAAGGAATCAACCTATCTAGCTTTCTATGGGTACTAGACAAACCTCACTCGGATATAGATTGTGATTCTAACAATGCCGGATCCTTGATCCTAATAACACCGATTCCAATCTTATCCTTTCTTTTTCCTCTCGTGTATGTTTCGTGTATAACACAAACACTTATCAATATAAGCACAATTATAACAACCATAGAATGTATAACAATATATGATCAATATCCTGATTGCTTGAAGTTGTTGTGTGATCAATACCATAGGAAGTGGTATTTATAGGCTCCAAAGCCTCAACTAGCTGTTAGCCATTTTTGACTCTGTTACGTACGTTATCATCCAAACTTTACGTATGTTAGTTTCATTACGTGCGTTAACATAAACATGTTACGTACGTTATGCTCAATGTAGATTAGTCTAGTAGCCTTCGTTTCTTCTTTTACGTACGTTAAGTTCATACAGTAGTGTATGTTATTCTGTCTTTGTAGCGTACGTTAACTATAGTCTTCGTATATGTTGCATGCTGACCTATGCCAAGACGTCATCTTTCAACGGCTCCTTGATCGGACAAGGAATCAACCTATCTAGTTTCCTATGGGTACCAGACAAACCGGATCCTTGATCCTAATAACACCGAATCCAATCTTATTCTTTCTTTTTCCTCTCTTGTATCTTTCGTGTATAACACTCAGACACTTATAAATACTAGCACAATTACAACAATCATAGAATGTATAACAATATATGATCAATATCTTGATTGCTTGAAGTTGTTGTGTGATCAATACCATAGGAAGTGGTATTTATAGGCTCCAAAGCCTCAACTAGCTGTTAGCCACTTTTGACTCTATTACGTACGTTATCATCCAAACTTTACGTACATTAGTTTCATTACTTACGTTAACATAAATATGTTACGTACGTTATGCTCAATGCAGATTAGTCTAGAAGCCTTCGTTTCTTCTTTTACGTACGTTAACTCTTCACCTTTACGTACGTTAAGTTCATACAGTAGCGTACGTTATTCTATCTTTGTAGCGTACATTAACTATAGTCTTCGTATCTGTTGCATGCTGACCTATGCCAAGACGTCATCTTTCAATGGCTCCTTATTTGAATTCAGAAACACTTCATTACGTGCATTAAGAACCATTCGTTACGTACGTTATCTTCAACATATTACGTACGTTAATCCATCAATATAGCATACGTTAATAACCTTCTGTCCAGCTTTTTGCTTCTTTTATTTCTTCGTTGTTTTTTTTTCGCTTCTTTGTTGTTTTTCTTTGTTTAACAACTAATCATCAAAACTCGATTAATGAATATTTGAAATAAAATATTCCAACAATCTCCCCCTTTTTGATGATTACAAAACAACACCTTGAATGGGATAAACCTGCAAAATATAATATATATATATATATATTCTATGAATCAAAGTTTTCGGCTTTGCTTGTTTCGTTAGTCTCTTCTCCCATCTTTTCTTTTCTCCTTTTCGACTTCTTCTTTTTATTTTTCAACTTCTTCATTTCATTTTCAACTTCTTCATTTCTTTTTTATTTTTCTCCTCCTTTGATCATTCATGTATATTTTTATGACGCTTTTCTTTTCTTTTTTCACATTCATTTCTCCCATTCAACTATTCTCTCCCTCTTTTTGTTATCAGCAAAAAGTGTAAATAACGATAATAAAATCGACAATATGATGAATACATAAAAGGATAAACTCCCCCTGACAAAATTATCTCCCTTTAAAAATGTAAACTCCCCTGAATAAAATATTTATTTTGAAAATATCAGGGATAATAATACCAATTGATGAAAATTAATTTTTGGGGATCCAATCGAAAGTCGGTCGTTTTTTATTTAAATAGACGATATTCGGAATAGTGGTTCCTTTAGGAATCCAAATCTTTTTAATTATAATCGTGTGACATGGGCTTTTACAATATGAAATATGATGCCAAAATTTCAAACAATTGCCACAATAGGTTATTTTCAAATTTAAGGATTCGTTTTTAAAATTTGGTTTGAATCCTAACCCCTGTTTACTCAAAGTGAATTTTTGAACCGATAGCATTTGGTCAAATTTATCATTACCACAAGAAAATTTCTTTGTCAAAACATTAAGTTCGTCTTAAACTCTTAAAGGATCATTCTTTAAATTATTTTCTATTTCAAGACATTTTGTATGATCGGTCTCGGTAAATTTCCCTTTCTCCAGAATTTTGGAAATTTTGGTTTCCAAAGATCTATTTTTAGATTGAAAGGATTTTATTTCACTTAAAGAATTTTGAAAATCGGTATGTAATAATTCGAGTGCTTCAAATAATTCGTCTTGAGACGATGTACTAACCTGGCTTTCGACATCGCTTTCATCGGATGAACTTCTTGCCATGAGAGCGAGGTTATTTTTATTATAATCATCATCTTCGTCTTCATCGCTCCATGTTGCAACGAGAACTTCCTTCTTTGGATTTGCTCGGCAATTCTTCGCGAAGTGGCACAGTTTCCACAGTTAAGCGGTTGTTGTCGAATTTCTTAGATTCGCCCGTCTTGATGTCTTTATTTCTCCGATTTAATAAGTTTTGAAACTTATTAATATTCTTGGCATAATATGCCGATTCTTCGTTACTTTCATCGACCATAATTTATTCTTTGCGCGACATCTTAGCTTTTAAAGCTATTGATTTTTCCTTCGGCTTCGGCTTGTTGTTCTGTGATTTTAGAACAATCTCATAATTAATTAGTGAACCAACGACGGCGCTAAAGTCGAGCGTATTGAGATCTTTAGATTCCATGATTACCATCACGATGCCGTCCCATTCATCAGGTAGTGATCTTAAGATTTTCTTTACTTTTTCACTACTTGTTAATGGTTTACCAGAACAAGCTAATCCATTAGAAATGACCTAAAAACGGTCGAGCATGTTCATGATGGATTCTTCACTTTTCATCATAAATAGCTCGTATTCATGTAGGAGCATATTTATTTTGGTCTCCTTGACTTGAGACGTTCCTTCATATGTGACTTCTAGCATCTTCCATATCTCTTTGGCACTATCACATGAAGATATCTGGTTGTGTTCTTCTAGATTTAAAGCACAATATAATAATTGCGTAGCTTTGCAATTATAGTGATCATTTTTCCAATCGGAATCATTGTACTCTTCAAAACTTTAAAGCGTACCGTTGGATTTGATTGGAATTTTCGGACCAAGACATATCACTTTCCAAAGCTCGATGTCATAAGCTCGGATGAATATTAACATCTTCTTCTTCCATGTCATGAAGTTAGATCCGTCAAAGAATGGAGGTTGATTCAAGGCAAGACCTTCGACCGGGGCAAGTTGAAACGCCATTTGGATCGTCTTCTCCCCATATGTTAAGCCGTTTCTAGGAGTACCGCTCCGATACCAACTATTGGAGCAATATTCGGTATACGCGCTATTGTGCAGAAGCGTATTTAAAGGTGCAGAAAATAAATCGACACAGTATTTATAGAGGTTCGACCAAACGTGCCTACATCCTCTCTTCGGATCTTTTTCTATAGGTTAAAGATGAACCTCTGCACCTCTTTCGATAAAGGCTTTACCATTACAATCTCTCTTCTATCGGTCGAGATAAACCATACACACTTGTCTTTTTGTCGGTCCAAGTTAAACCATTTTCTTTTTTAATCGGACAAGGAATCAACCTATCTAGCTTTCTATGGGTACTAGACAAACCTCACTCGGATATAGATTGCGATCCTAACAATGCCAGATCCTTTATCCTATTAAAACTGAATCTAATCTTATCCTTTCTTTTTCCTCTCGTGTATGTTTTCATGTATAACACTCAAACACTTATCAATATAAGCACAATTACAACAACGATAGAATGTATAACAATGTATGATCAATATCTTTATTGCTTGAAGTTGTTGTGTGATCAATACCATATGAAGTGGTATTTATAGGCTCCAAAGCCTCAACTAACCGTTATCCACTTTTGACTCTATTACATACGTTATCATCCAAATTTTACGTACGTTAGATTCATTACGTATGTTAACATCAACAAGTTACGTTCGTTATGCTCAATGCACATTAGTCCAGTATCCTTCGTTTCTTCTTTTACGTACGCTAACTCTTCACCTTTACGTACGTTAAGTTCATACAGTAGCGTATATTATTCTTTATTCGTAGCGTACGTTAACTATAGTCTTCGCATCCGTTACATGCTGACCTATGCCAAGACGTCATCTTTCAATGGCTCCTTGTTTGAATTCAGAAACACTTCATTAGGTACGTTAAGAACCATTCATTACGTACGTTATCATGAGCATATTACATACGTTAATCCATCAATATAGCGTACGTTAATAACCTTCTGTCCAGCTTTTTGCTTCTTAGATTTCTTCATTGTTTTTTTTCGCTTCTTTGTTGTTTTCCTTTGTTTAACAACTAATCATCAAAACTCGATTAATGAATATTTGGAATAAATTATTCCAACAAAACAGATAACAACAGTGATGCCTAAAGGCTCCAACCAAAGCTGCAATACATCATAAATAGCAGTAGAAGCTGCATATATCATAAATGGCCTGAAAGCCCCAGTCGAAGCTGCAATACATCATAAATGACCTGAAAGCCCCAGCCCAAGTTGTAACATGAGATCACCCAATGACCATGACCTACTAAATTACGGGTGATGGGGAACCAACTACGAGAAGTTCAAACTCTAGACTTACCCGCAATGAGATCACCTCGTGACCATAACCTGCTAAATTACGAGTGCTTTTAACCAACTGTAAGAAGTTCAAGACCCAGACTTATCCATAATGAGTTCACCTCGTGCCCCGAGGCTCCTGAATTACAGGTGCTGCAAAACCAACTGCGAGAAGTTCAAGCCCCATACTTACCCATAGAGCACTAGCTGAGACTAGCCTCTAAATAAAAAATTATCAGAAATGGCAACGACCACGAAATTACCGAATCTACAAGAATGATAGTGTGTTTCCTTGAGTCGACCAACACAACAATAATCCACATATGGGCACCATCCTCGATGGTCCTAATGCAAATACCTCGATTACCTTTAATCAGAAAAATCGGTAACAACAACACAATAGAGGGGCATTGTCCTCAACAATCCCAATTTAATATTTCGATTAGCTTTTATGGGCCAATCTATAACCATGATATAAGAAATGGGCACTGTCCTCAACGGTCCTACTTCAATACCTCGATTGTCGTTAATCGGCTAATTGGTAGTAACAGGATAACGAACGTGCTCTATCCAAGATAGTCGTAATTCAAATAAATCGATTGCTTTGAACCAGCTAATCGATAGCAACAGTGATAACAGATGCCTCGGTGCCTTTAATCGGTCACTGTGATAGAGATGATAAGTGAATCGTCAATGCCTCTAATCGGCTATTATAACAAAAATAACAATAATCACAATGATGCCTTAAATCGGACATCAGTATCAATGATAACAATCAATATATTGATACCTCGAATCGGCTATATTGAACAAAAATAACAAGTGTCTCAATGTCTTGCACTGGCCATTGACGACAATGATAAGAATTGGCATAATTATCGAACGATATTGTATGAACACCCCTAATATCAACAAAATCATGAATATCCTACATCTCAAAATGATGTAATACATTCGTACGCAAAAATGATAACATTAATCTCATTAACTAGTATAAGTATAAAACTTTCCTTAAACGAACATGAGAAAGTCCTTCCACGAACAATGTCCCCAATATATCAGTCAACCACATGAAAAACCTTGAATGACACATTTCATTCAATAACAATTATCGAATAATAAGTCTCAAATACTACATGAATGGATTACCCTCAACAACGTAATACGATAATCTCAAAGACTCCTTCCAATCCAATGGAGTAATCAAACCATTTGTAAATAAATCTTTAAACACAATTAATCTTGTAAAACCATAACACAATGGTTAATTCCTAATAAACAACATCATTCAACCCGTATCATATCAAAATCCAAGAATATAACAATCCACAATCAAATCCTTCAAGATCAAATACGTCTTCATAATGTTATTTGAAATAAATTCCAACATTAAGGAATCGACCTACCAATCTCTAAGTCATACATATAAACTCATATGTATTATGATTACAACACAAGAACATCATAATCCATTCGAAAATTAAATTCAAGATAAAGAATAATTACCTATTGAAGATTTGGATGAAAATCCATGGTTGAATCCTCTTCAATACTCTTCCATATTTCAACAATCGTGATATATCATCAATCCCACGAACACTCAAATATTTGGAACTCCAAACCTCCTCAATCAACTCTCTCACTCGAACAAAGGAAGAGGAAATGATAAAATAAGTATAAAAACCCGCTCTGCGCATAATATACTATAATGACATCAGTCGTATCTACAAATGTTATGGTCATAACTCTCTAATAAATGGCTGTATTTCCATTGCATACGGTCGTGCCTTGCACAACCGTCATACACTCACATCGAAGGTCAATGTCCATACGACCATACCTCAGTAGCATAAAACCGTAAAATCCGTATATATAGTTGTATCTATGCATGCATACGGGCGTACAAACCTTATGTCGAAATTTACAAAATCAACAGGCCCAGGTATATGGCCGTAACGTAGAATACAGATCGGCAGTATCCCAAGTAGCATACGATCGTAGCACAAGTTAAGTATGGCCGTGAAAGCATCACACACGGCTGTAACTTCTATACGAACGACCGTACTCTTCATTCTAAGAAAAATACGAATACAATCCCATACCTCCAGCAGCCAACATATGGTTGTATATCCTCCAACATACGGTCATAACCTTCACACATACGACCATATTCCAACATATACGACCGTATAATTCTATGTTAAGAACAAACGACGCAACCTATTGGGAAAAATAGCACTTAAGTGTTTTTGATAATCACCCTACAGCATGTCCCTATAGCGAAACTCATACACGTCCAAGAAGTAAAATCCTACCGCTAATAGAAGTTCCAGCGTACAACAAGAAAAACTATTGGCTACAACAAAGAAGCTGAAGGTGTTTTACTTAGAAAAAGTAAAACACAATCCAACAGGATATAAACCTAGAACTTTAAACCATTATGAGATAACCACTTCTTTATTCACAAAGTATTCCCAGTTTTAAAGTAGCATTTAATGTTGATAGAATGACATTTAACGTCGCTGAAAAGACTACAGACTGAAAAGCATTTAATGCGGATCAAATAGAATGTCTGAAGCATTTAATGCGAAACATCTTTACTTCAAACATTCTAAAGCCTTCAATCTGACCTGTCTAAATCTCACCAATCGGCCAATGGCTATATTTATAATGGATTTATTTCCAAGGTTATAAATAGCCCAAGCAAGAGGACATTGCTTTGGTGATGAAGTTTGTGAGGCTATCAAATAGTTTTTTGAGTCTGGATTTCTCCCTAGATCTATTAACACATCTCTGATCACTTTGATTCCTAAAACTCAGCTAGCAAGTATTGTGAAGGAATATAGACCTATAGCATGTTTCACCATTTTATATAAAGTGATATCTAAAGTGCTTGCAAATAGGATAAAATCTGTTCTTGGGGATATAATCAGTGAAAATAAATCTGCATTTGTTAAGGTAAGGGATATATTTGATGACATCTTCATTAGTCATGAAGTGATCAAAGGCTATACTAGGAAGGGTGTTTCCCCTTGATGCATGATTAAAATTGATTTACAGAAAGCTTATGGTTCTGTGGAGTGGCCTTTCTTGAAGTTTTTAATGCTAGAACTGGGGTTTCCTTATAAATTTGTGAGCTGGATTCATCAGTGTTAATGGTGAACTTACAGAACTATTCCAAGCCAGAAAGGGATTAAGACAAGGGGATCCCATATCCCCTTATTTGTTTGTCATATGTATGGAGTATCTTCATAGATGTCTTATGGAGTTGAGGGCTAATAGGAAATTCCAGTATCATCCAAGATGCAAGAACCATAATCTGATACATGTATGCTTTGATGATGATATACTTCTATTCACAAAGGTAAACAAAGGTTCAATAAGAGAACTGATGACAACATATGAGAAGTTTTCTATAGCTTATGGGCTTAAGGCCAATACTATCAAAAGCTGTGTCTATTTTGTAGGAGTATCAATGACTCTACAGGAGGAAATTCTTCAGGAATTTGGTATGACTAGAGGTGAATTACCTTTTAAATACCTTGGTGTTCCCCTGTCCACTAAGAAGATCTCTATTATTCAATGTCAACCTCTCTTGAAGAAAATCCTTGCTCGAATTGACTATTGGAGCCCTAAACTTCTCACTTATTGATCGCTGGAATTCGCGTAGTATGGTTTTCAAATCCGATCAATTTTAAAATTTGTAAAACCTCGGAATATTTCCAAGGTGTCGAACCCAAGGGAATTGATGTGTCGAAAATAAAGGAAGTAACTCTACTCAAAATTTGACTGTTATTTAGGAATCCAAAAATTTGTTTTGATTCTAATTATCTAATTTTAAAAATCGAAAAATATAAATTAAATAAAAGATGAATTATCTAAATCAAGCAATTAAAGCAAATTAGCAAGATAAAATCACAAGTCGAAAGGTAATTGATCCTAGGGTAGTATCATCTAATTGAGTTCACACAATCCATTCACTTGATTCCTTTTCCCCAATTTTTAATTCAATCCCAGAAATAATCACTCAGTCAATCTAGAATTCCGATCAGGGCAACCTAGAAAGATAGTTAATTTAAACCATTTTCCCCGCCAGGGCTCAAAGAATTTAAATCACTTAAAAGCGCCAACTTATTTATCTATGATTTATCTTTCTCCGCTAGGTCTCAAGATAAAATCATATTTTGCATCAAGTATTTCCACTAATCAATTACTCCTTCCGGACAAAATCAATTAGCTAACATGCATCGATTAAGGGCCCCTTAATCTAACATGAGATTTAACACAACTTGAACACAAGCCTAGGATGAAAGGTCAAAAGGTAATCAAAGGAACATCATGTGAATATCAATTAAATTTACTAACCCTAGAATCAATCAATGAATTTAGCCAGACATAATTGAAATTAAACAAGAAATAGATGAAGAATGCATATTATTAATATGAAAAGAGAGATTACAACCCTTACGGATGAACTCCGAGTCTTCAATCTCCGAAAAACAATAATAATTCTGCTCTCCAAAAAGTTCTTGTATCAAAGAAATTAATCTTGCTAAGAAGATGTAAAAATCTGCTAAAGATGAAAAAGAATGATCAAAGATTGATCAAAGATCATAAACTAGGGCTAGGAGGAGGTTTATATAGCCTAAGGGGGTTACAATCCCGATTAGCCCTAATCTAGGAAACAAAAACTATCCAAAAGCGTCAAAATCCGTCAAAACACGAGTGTCCGCTGGGCAGCCTATCGGACTGGCCTATCGGCCGATAGGCTGGCCGATAGTTGGTTCGTCGATCTCTTCACTCGATAGGGCAGGGACTCCTTTCGGACGGGCCTATCGGCCGATAGGCTGGCCGATAGGTTTGTCTGTCTCTTGCAAAATTCCGTCTTTTCCGTCCGTGACTCGACTCTCGGTCCTTTGTCTCGTTTTGGGTCCTTTTGGCTCTAAAAACCTGCAAACACACTAAAACCAACCCAAACGCGTAATACGGCTCGACTAATCATAAATAAGCCAAATACGAGCACATTAATCACGAAACGAGATAAAAACCTAGTATAAAATCCTAGAAATAAGTGGTAAAATTACCACTTATCAAACCCCCCCAAACTTAAGCCTTGTTCGTCCCGAACAACAAAAAGAAAAGAAAAAGAAAGTCGTGAATCATCGTGCAACTCATAGTGTTCAACCTAATCAATACTATCCTGTAATTCTCTCTAAATAATCCGAGTGTCGTAAAAGCGAGCTGCACTCAGAATAATGATTCCGCAAAGTAGTCAAGTTAAGTCCTAATCATTCGTTCATGAAGAAAATCCAGCTCAAAGATTAACAAAACGTGAGTCAAATCGACCGTCAATATGAAAGGCTAAAATAAACAAGCTAGTTCGTCCTGTTACACAGTCTAGTGGCACAATTTTAACGAGTTTCATAACAAATAAACCTCGGTCAGTATTCCCTTATATATATGTTCAAGAATTTGATTCGAGTTGACCACTAGGTTAGGATCTCGGGATGTTTCATCGGGGTAATCCTAGGGTGGAACTTCCATTCTCATGTATTAGGAAACCGTTTGACGTAAAAGACACTCATGGGGCACATGGATGCTTCTAGTTACTAAGTTCCCGTCTACAGCGGAGAAACAACTCGAATATATAATTTTCGCATGTCCGAATCAAGGTCGCCGTTTTACGCGAGAGTAAACAGCGGGTCACGCGAATACCCCCGGTTACTAGGTTCCCTATCCTTGGCACATGTGAAATATCTAAATCACTAGTCTAATCAGAGTCGTCGTTTTACGCGAGGGTAAACAACGGGTCACGCGAATGCCCCCGGTTACTAGACTTCCCTTCATAGGGCAACATTATCTCAACTTTTGGGAAAAACTGACCGACTCTAAACTCAATCTAAGTGCCAACACGACTGACGAAACAGTACGACTCACTATCCGGAAGATGTAACCAAACGTATTGACGGTGATTTTAAAACAAGTATGTATCGTCTCCTATCTGCCAAGACCTCTACAATCACGAAAAATTTTGGACCTAAATGAATGCTATGCAAAACAGAAATAACTGACTACAACTCGACTAAACTCGACCGTTTCTTCAGAGAGAAAAACAGTGTCGTAACATCGGTATCACACCAATAGAAGCACGAAAAATTCACTAATAAAGAAAAACTCAGACAAGCAAGGCTATCTAAAACAAACAACGAAAAGCAAATAAAAGCAAACACGAAATCTAAAAAGAAAAAAAACTACTACGACCTAAAAAAAAAAAATAGAAACTAGCAAACACACCAAACGAAAATGAACATAAAAATCAAAAAAACTAAGCAACCAAAAGCTAAATCCACGCAACACCAATATGATAAGCACAAATAACAACAACGGGCACCAACACAAACAAATAATGATACAAGGCAAACAAGGTACTCACACGTAAAGAAATTAACAAAGCCGCACTTCTCCCCCCCAAACTTATTTCGCATCCCAAAGGAGGAATAAGTTTGAAAAGAGAAAGGAGTGGCTTTGTTAATGAAGTACCTGATCACTGTGGCAGAAATGGCGGGTTTGTCGGCGAGCTCGGATCATAGCGGGCATGTGAATCGGGGAAAGGAGCAAAGTGGTACATCTCGTGTAGCATTCGGTGGTAGTGGTCCTCCTGGGCCCACCTATCTTCCTGCCTCTTCCTCTCTTGCTCCCTCCAAGCAATCTCCTCTTGTCGCCACACTCTGTCCTCTTCGGCTCGTCTCTCCACGAGCTCGTACAACTCATTGACCCGAGTGGCAACAACACCCACTCGAGTCTCAACCTCGCCCAGCCGAGTTCCCAACGAACCAAACTCGGTTGTCAAAGAACGCATACTCGCCAAATGATAGTTGTCTTGCGCTTGCATACTCTCCTCGTGCATCTCTCTCTCTCTCTCAAAAAATCTCGTCTCAAAAGCATCAAAATCCGGAGATCTCATCTGAAAACTACTACCTCCACCAGTGAGAATCTCGTCACGGCTACCCCCCTCGGGTATATCATCCAGCTCCTCCTCGGCTCCCTCCAAGAACGGCTCATCAATGGTCACCTCCCGGCGTTGCCTCTTACGAGACGCATCCAACGGTCGGATAAGTGCCACATGAGCCGCGGAGCTCATACTCCACCTCGCATATACATCGGGCGCGTCGCCCATCACAGAAGTCAAGGTCGGAGAGGGGAGTCGGAAGAGGGACACGGTTTTGTTCCGACCGTGCAATTTCCAGTCGAACCCCTCGGTGAAGGCAAGCATCTCTTGCCTCTGCAGTGTCGGTTTATCCAAATAGATGTCTCGGGACACCGGCTCTCCGCTAATGCGCACCCCAAGATGCTCCGCGATAGGGGTCACGAACGCCCCAATCCCAATCCTTTGTTTCCCGGTCAGCCGGGCTTGTTTCTCCATGTGCTCAATCAGAAAACATCCGGCGTGCTTCCGTGTACCGTTCAAGGCCGACCACAAAAGGTGAAGATCAGTGGACAAGCACGTCCCCGGGTCGGTACGGCTCAAAATCGTCGAGGTGAATAGACGGTGGATATAACGAAGAACTGGGTTCCTGATCGAGGAGGCCTTGGCATATGTCGGATTATAAATAAGATGCGTCTCCTCCCTGCGGTAAATCATCTTGGACCACAGCTCTAAGTTTTCTTTGGCATGATCGCCCTGCTGGAATGATCCGTCCTCGGCCCCATTGATAATGGCATTCACTTCGTCGGCCGAGAGCTCCCTTTCTATGTTGTCGAGGTTGAAGCGAATAGATGCCGGAGTTCCGTTCTCCCTAAAAACCTCAAGTGTAGACAGAAACTCCACGGTGAGCACGTGGTAAGCGAGGTAGTTTGCCCGAAAGATTTGCTCAAACCCGCACTGCCTCGCTAGTAGCACAATATCATCGTATACACCCATACCCCGAGCCGTCTCCTCATGCAAAAATCGGCAATGCTTGTGTGACATTCCGATAAGGTGTGACCACCTTCTTTTAGACTCTGGCCCAGTCAATCTCAGCTTGAACTTCTTCGGGTCGAGCGCAGCCGGGATCGGAATAGCCGGCACTACCTTCATCGGAGCCTTTTCCTTTTCTGTGGTTGCCTTAGATTTTCCGGCCGTACTCGGCTTCGACTTCTTGCTTTGCTTTCCCATTTCAAAGTTCCTACAAAACAACCATCCAATCAATATCCAATAAACATCAAAATCATAGTCCCGACAGCCGTATACTACGATCAATAAATCACACAACCTCCCCCAAACTTAGACTCCCCCATTTCATATTCAAAGGATTAGAATCACAACCCACAATAACAAAATTACACACTACGATCATATTAGGGCAAATTCTCTCCAATCCAATCTAATTCATCAACAATTCAACTCATATCAATCCCAATTAACAATTCAATTCAATTCATTTACCCAATTTCAACAATTTCGAAATTAGGGTTCTCCCAATTTGGGGGTTTTTCCAAAATTCGTTCAATTTCATCAATTAATCCCCCAATTCGAAGTACCCATGAACAATCAAGCATAGATAACATGTTTCCCTCAAGATTCTATCAACAATCGGGCATAAAATTCAAAGAACATCAAAGTCTAACAAAAGCCCCAAAAAGTGGATCCCCAATTCGATTTTCATCAAAACTCCAAAAAGAATCCGTCAAAATGCTTCAAAACATGCATAGAATTGAAAAACAAGAGGATCAAGAGTCGAAACTACGTACCTTGATCGAGTTTTGAAGGAAGAAAAGTAGAAAAAAAATCGCCCCTTTCTCTTATGTTCTATCGGCCGATAAGTATGTAAGTGTGTGATAAAATCGGGTGTGAAGGTGTTTAAAAGGGGTATTAATCAACCGGGTCGAAGTGGATAATGGGCCGGGTATGTCCTATCGGCCAGGCCTATCGGCCGATAGGCTGGGCCGATAGGAACTTCTGTCTCTTACGTACCTCATATCGGGCGGGATATCGGTCGATGTGGAATTCCTGTCGACCACTGCTTGCAACAATAAATTTTTTTTAATTTTTTCAGTCTATCGGCCGGGCCTATCGGCCGATAGGCTCGTCCGATAGGATTTTCTGTCTCAAAAAATTTTCCAGCTTTTTCTCTTTCGCATAATTGGTCCCGTTTTTGCTTGGATATGGCGATTAAAGACCTGCAAGTATCCAAAACTCGGCGTGTATGGATTAGAACTTTAACAAAAACTAGCAAAGCTACTACGAAACTAGAAACTACAAAAATCACGCAAACGAAAAATCGAAAATAAACGAATAAAACGAACTAATATACATACGTTGGGTTACCTCCCAACAAGTGCTACGTTTAACGTCTTTAGCTAGACGATACCTCATTCATTCCGGGTCTTCGGCGACTACTCCCCCTTGAACGGGTTTGTTGATATCAAGATAGCATACGTCCTTTTCATTAGATCGACTCTCGTTCGCCTCCAACATTCGAACATACTCTGGCAAATCCTCAGAAATTTCATCAACATCGGAATGTGAGTAAATGGAGTGTGAAATGCAATGCTCCAACAAGTCGGTCGGGGGCGGCATAATAGACTCAATTTCATAACATTCCTCGGGTGTATCATCGGGCTTCTTCATCGCGTCATAGATGGAAATTTTCAGATTTTGATCATTAACCCGGAAAGTAAGATCACCCTCTTGGACGTCGATAAGTGCTCTCCCCGTCGCCAGAAACGGTCTCCCAAAGATCAATGGTTGATTCTCGTCCTCGGGCATATCAAGAACTACGAAATCAGCCGGGAAGACTAAGTGTTGGACTCTAACGAGCACATCCTCCACAATTCCCCTCGGATAAGTGATCGACCGGTCCGCCATGAGTAGAGAAATGGTAGTCGGCTTCATCTCCCCAATCTTCAACCTCTTAAAGATGGATAGAGGCATAAGATTGATGCTTGCCCCGAGATCACACAACCCATTACGGAACGTTTGGTCGCCAATCATGCATGTCAAAGTAAAACGTCCCGGATCCTTCTGCTTGAGCGGAAGCTTGTTTTGAATGATAGCGCTACACTCCTCTGTCAAATTTATTGTTTCAAATTTCCCCAACTTCCTCTTGCTTGCCACAGCGTCTTTCAAGAATTTCACGTACCCCGGCATGTCTCTCAAAGCATCTACAAGTGGAATGTTGATATTCACCTTTTGAAACATGTCGATAAATCGTTGAAGCTTTTCATCATGTTTCGACTTGGCCAATCGCTGTGGAAATGGAGCTTTAACCTCAAAATCCTTCACTTTCGAACTTCCAGGAGTCTTTCGGCCGATAGTCGGGTCGATAGGATCCACTGCCGGCATTCTGTCTGGGTATCGGGTGGGCCTATCGGCCGATAGTCTTGGCCGATGGGCCTGCTGCATTTCATCTTCCTTCTCGTTCTCGGCTCCCGTTTCTAGTACATCCTCATTTCCAGATTTCTCAATTTCAGCCCCATGATTACTGTACCTTGTCCCACTCCGAAGCTCGATTGCGTTGCATTGTTGCGTCTTCGGGTTGGTCTCGGTGCTGCTCGGAAAATGGCCCGGCTTATGAAATCCGGCTTGGGCGTTCGCCATTTGACTCATTTGGGTCTCCACCATCGACATCTGCTTTGTCAAGGCTATCACTGAGTTTCCAATAGATGTCACACTATGCTCGAGAGCCCCGAACCTCTTGTCTGCTTTATAGATAAACTCTTTTTGACTTGCCTCCAACCGTTCCAACATCTCTTCCATCGGTGTCTTAGCAATCGGCTCTTGAATAACCCCGTTTTTCACGTTAAATCCCGGTGGTGGCTGGAGAGCATTGTTCGGGTTGGCATAGGAGAAATTAGGGTGGTTTCGATTGTTCGGATAATAGTTCCCCCAATTTCCCCCTTGCCGGAAGTTTCCTCCTTGCACGTAATTTGCATCCTCCTTAACTGCAATAGGCTCGTTTAGCTCTTCAAAAACTGAATTGACCCCCAAAGTATTCTTTTTTAGCATCTCAAGTTCTTTTTGTTGTCTTTCAAATTTCGCCTTCAATTCACCGTAGGCGTCCTCGTCACCGGATGGAACTTTTCTTCTCGTCATCTTCCTATCGGTCACCTCCTCGTAATCATTGTTGACTGCCAGCTCGATGAGATTCTTGGCCTCTTCATAATCGTTAGCAAGAAATCCCCCTTTTGATGAATAGTCCAACTCTCTTCTAGCCTTCCTCGTCAAACCCCGATAAAACCGAATGTAGATCTCCTCCTTATCAATTCCATGTTGTGGGCATTTGCGAAGTAGCTTCTTAAATCGGATCTATGCCTCGTATAAGTATTCATCCTCATACTGCTCGAATTGCAAGATATCGTTGATTTGTTTTTGCACCTTCGAGGGAGGATAGAATTGTGCTAAGAACAACCGAGTCATCTCTCTCCAAGTACCAATTTCCTTCCGATCTAAGCTCTTGTACCAATCTAGTGCATCGTCTTCTAAGGAGAACCGGAATAGGCGGAGCTTAATGACATCCGGAGGCACTCCGTTTTGCTTGATGGTGGCACATATGTCCAAAAACGACTCAAGGTGAGAATTTGGATCTTCATTAACTCCTCCTCCGTATGTTTGAGACTTCACTGTAGCAATGAGGGACGGCTTAAGCTCGAAGTTGTTGGCATCAATCTTCCCCCAACCTCCTTCTTGATAATCGTCCAGCTTAGGTCAAAAGCGGGCATTCAAAGGGATTTTCTCGGGACGAGCGAGTTCTCGTGGTGGGTCAACAATGCCGGCCATGGTATCAACGAAAGGTATAGAAATAGTCTCGGTTCTCGCTTCTTGCTTCTTCCTCCTCAAAGACTTCTCGATTTCCGGATCCAAAAGAAATAAGTCCTTTCCTTGGGATCTTGTGATCATGCACTTCCTACAAAGAAGAGAAAACAAGATGTGAGGAAACGAGATCGAAAATTAATAGTAATAGTAAACAACCTAAAGTAACAATCTCTTCTTTTTCGAATTATTCCCTTAAGTTTTCTATCAATTCCCCGGCAACGGCGCCAAAAATTGATCGCTGGAATTCGCGTAGTATGGTTTTCAAATCCGATCAATTTTAAAATTTGTAAAACCTCGAAATATTTCCAAGGTGTCGAACCCAAGGGAATTGATGTGTCGAAAATAAAGGAAGTAACTCTACTCAAAATTTGACTATTATTTAGGAATCCGAAAATTTGTTTTGATTCTAATTGTCTAATTTTAAAAATCGAAAAATAAAAATTAAATAAAAGATGAATTATCTAAATCAAGCAATTAAAGCAAATTAGCAAGATAAAATCACAAGTCGAAAGGTAATTGATCCTAGGGTAGTATCATCTAATTGAGTTCACACAATCCATTCACTTGATTCCTTTTCCCCAATTTTTAATTCAATCCCAGCAATAATCACTCAGTCAATCTAGAATTCCGATCAAGGCAACCTAGAAAGATAGTTAATTTAAACCCTTTTCCCCGCCAGGGCTCAAAGAATTTAAATCACTTAAAAGCGCCAACTTATTTATCTATGATTTATCTTTCTCCGCTAGGTCTCAAGATAAAATCATATTTTGCATCAAGTATTTCCACTAATCAATTACTCCTTCCGGACAAAATCAATTAGCTAACATGCATCGATTAAGGGCCCCTTAATCTAACATGAGATTTAACACAACTTGAACACAAGCCTAGGATGAAAGGTCAAAAGGTAATCAAAGGAACATCATGTGAATATCAATTAAATTTACTAACCCTAGAATCAATCAATGAATTTAGCCAGACATAATTGAAATTAAACAAGAAATAGATGAAGAATGCATATTATTAATATGAAAAGAGAGATTACAACCCTTACGGATGAACTCCGAGTCTTCAATCTCCGAAAAGCAATAATAATTCTGCTCTCCAAAAAGTTCTTGTATCAAAGAAATTAATCTTGCTAAGAAGATGTAAAAATCTGCTAAAGATGAAAAAGAATGAAAAAGAATGATCAAAGATTGATCAAAGATCATAAACTAGGGCCAGGAGGAGGTTTATATAGCCTAAGGGGGTTACAATCCCGATTAGCCCTAATCTAGGAAACAAAAACTATCCAAAAGAGTCAAAATCCGTCAAAACACGAGTGTCCGCTGGGCAGCCTATCGGACTGGCCTATCGGCCGATAGGCTGGCCGATAGTTGGTTCGTCGATCTCTTCACTCGATAGGGCAGGGACTCCTTTCGGACGGGCCTATCGACCGATAGGCTGGCCGATAGGTTTGTCTGTCTCTTGCAAAATTCCGTCTTTTCCGTCCGTGACTCGACTCTCGGTCCTTTGTCTCGTTTTGGGTCCTTTTGGCTCTAAAAACCTGCAAACACACTAAAACCAACCCAAACGCGTAATACGGCTCGACTAATCATAAATAAGCCAAATACGAGCACATTAATCACGAAACGAGATAAAAACCTAGTATAAAATCCTAGAAATAAGTGGTAAAATTACCACTTATCACTTATGCTGGTAGAGTTCAATTGATCAAGTCATTATTGGTTGTAGTCCAAAACTACTGGTGTTAGATTTTCCAACTCTCTAAAAAGGTGCTTCAAATGATCCAAACATCCTGTAGGACCTTCTTATGGACTGATTATTCTAGTAATTCAAAACGAGCTCTAGTTGCTTGGGATCTAATCCGTCTACCTAAATTTGCAGGAGGCTGGAGTATCATAGATGTGTATGTGTGTAATAAAGCTGCTTTGTGCAATCTCCTTTGGAACTTGGCATAAAATAAGGATTGCATCTAGATAAGGTGGGTACATGGGTATTATGTGAAGCATCAAGATGTAATGTCCATGCCTATTCCTTCAACTTCTCCCTGGCTGGTCCCAGAAGTGTGTTTTTATCTATTGATGCTGGGAATAATTGTGTGGTTATGGGAAAGTTTTCAATAAGGAAGGCCTACATTACACTAAGGGGAGTGATTGAAAGAGTTGACTGGAACATGATGATTCGCCAAAATCCTGCTCCACCCAAATGTTTGTTTATTTTGTGGCTGGCTATGAAGGACAGAATCAATACCTGCGAGAAACTCAGTAAAATTGGGGTTTTAGTAGATATTCAATGCAATTTTTGTGATGCACAGGAAACAGTGAAACATCTCTCTTTTGACTGTGCTTATTCAACTGAAGTGTGGAATACATTTGCTTCATGGTGTGGTGTGGAGAAAAGAGCAGAGGGCTGGCAAGATGAAAAGGTTTACATGATGCAGCAGTGTAAATCTAAAACTGGTAAGAAGAAACTTTGTAGAGCTATGGTTGCTATGTTGATGTTTAATTTGTGGATTGAAAGAAACATGAGGCGATTCCAGGAAGTTCAGAAGGAAGCTAAGAAGGTGATTAGTGATTGTCAAGTGATGTTGAAGATTTGCTGCCAAAGAGACTCACGGTTAACAAAGAAAATACAGTTTATTGTGTATAATAGTTAGTTAACTGTTGTGCTCTTTTGTTTTAGAGAGTCTTTGTTTTGATGTAAAACGCTCAATGGTGAAATAAAAATATTTATTTACCAAAAAAAAAGAGGACATTGCACATTCACGAAACTAATGAACAATTGCTCACTTACTGATTGATCAAGAACTTACTATCCAAGAGCAATATATTTCTTCAAGCATACAGTGAATATATGAGTGAAGAAATATCAAAGTCCTCAACATAGAACATCACAACTATAATAAAGCCTACAAAGCATACATCTGTTGTTCCATTCATATTACTTAAAAAAACTTATTGTTGAGACCCTTAGCCCTGTGTGGACTAAGTTGATCTATTTTGACCTATGTGTGAAGAATAGAGTTCAAGGACGAAGGTTCAATCTGTGTGAGAAGAAGGAAGTCTAATAAGCCTACAACTAATATGTGTGAACGGCTCAAGCTACAGTCGGTTTATCAATCTATGAGAATGATACAATAATTGGTTTAGTTAAAATCATAGGGTTGTGTACGCCTTGATTTTATTAAATATTTTGCTCCTGTGGGGAGGACCTGTGGATGTAGAGGGGTTTACCTCGAACCACATTAAAAATGTGTGTTGTCATTTTCGACACTTATTGTTTTCATATTGTCTGTGAGTTATAGTGTACTTACTTTCAAAACCCTGTAAGCACCAAGATACAAGAAATTGTCTAATTATTGTACTTACAGCAACTTAGTCTAAGACTTCTTCTTCACAAACCAAACCTCAAAAAAGAGTACAGCTTATTCAACTCCCCCTTCTAAGTCGTAAGCTATTACACTTAACAAATCGTGGAAAACCAGATGATCAATTACTCTACAGAAAGCTCATTGGCTCAGTCCTATACCTAACAACAGCATGCCCGATATCAGTTTGTTGTAGGAGTGTGTGCTCGATATCAGGTAGCACCTAAAGAGTCACACTTCACCACAGCCAAATGAATCCTTAAGTACATCAAAGGAACAATTAATGTAGGATTGTGGTATCCTACGGAAGGGGGATTTGATTTGGTAGGATACAGCGACTCGGATCTCGAAGGCTGCAAGTTAGATAAGAAGAGTACGAGCAGGACTTGTCACTTCCTTGGACCTAGACTTGTGTAATGGTTAAGTAAGAAGCAATTGGCCAACTCGCTTTCTATAGCTGAGTCAGAATATTATGTTGTTGAGAGCTGATTCATGCAAACACTATGGATGTAGCAATAGCTACACGACTATGACATCGAGGCAAGAGAAACTCCAATCATGTGTGACAGCACGAGTACAATCGCAATCTCGCACAGCCCTGTAGCACTCAAGGAACAAGCACATTGATATGAAGCATCACTTCATCAGATATCATGTAGACAATAAAGATGTCTGGAACGAGAAAATTCATACAGATATTCAGTTAGCAGACATCTTCACAAAGCCTCAGCACTTCAAGATTCTGTATGCTCCTTCATGAAGTGGGAATGCTACAGCTCGATTAATATCCCTGTAAATTTTTAGGTTCTCCTCATCAATTTAGGAGGAATGCTGTAAGACCCATGAATACAGTGTCCACCCTATTTTATCATACACTTAGAACTACAGGTTATATTTTTACTACGGAAATAAGAAGGTACAGTTACCTTCCTACAGCTGAAGTGTGCATTAATTAAGAGGGATCACAGTAGGGGCCTAGAATACAATATTAATCATCATTTGCTGTAAGAATTAAATCATATATGTTTTTAAGGGGGAACACTGTCAGAAGGAAAACTTCCACTGCAAGTAAAGCTAAAGGTAAAGCATCTGAAGGGTCCTCGGATAACTTGCCCAGATGACTGGATAACTCGCCCATATGTCTCCCAGGAAGAAAGAAACATCTACAAGGATCGAGGTAAAGATTCCTTAGTCAATTGGTGGAAACAACCGAGCATGATCCCTCCTATAAGTGTTAGAAACAACAACAATATATAAAATAACTCCTTACAGCTGTATCTTTCATTTATGTATGCTCCCCAATGTAATATTTCAATACCAAAACAGCACTGTAATCCAGTTTATCAATAAAACTTTGTTTTACCTCAAAAGATTACAGTTCGTGATCTTCACTTACCATTTTGATTGCGATATATATTGAAATATTTTCCAAATATAAATTTGCTATGTCTAAAAGCTGTAAGAACTTGTGTGCAGATAGTTCACAGATTAAGTTGTATTTGTTAGGATTCGGTGCCTAAAACGAAGGCCCAGCGGAAGCGGTAAAACGAAAATTAATTCGATCTGAATCCTACGAGGATCGATCGAGCTACGTATATACGAATATATAAACGAAAAACAAGAGTTGTAAGAAAACTCACCTTTGAAGTTCGTTGATTAAATGGTATCCTTCTTTTGAGCTATTCCCCATGCTTTACTTGAATTCTCTACGATCCGAAGCACTCCAAGAACTTGAACAATCCGACACCAAAAGCACCGCGTCTCTACTTGCCACGCGCCGGAGAAATGAATGAAATGACAACATCCGATTAACCTCTAAGGTTATGGCTAGAATCAAGTGATGAAGCTTTGTTATTATTACACTCTAAGTGTATAATATATATCTCTCAATGTATCTTGAATTTTCTCCAAGAAAACTAAAGAACAAGATGATGACAATTGAGAAAACTATTTTCCCTCTCTCTCACTTACTCAACTCACATATGGAATGGGTTAGGAGAAGTTGAGAGTTATCTTCCTTTATTCTACTTAATATCTCCTCCACAATCAAGACCAAATCACCTATATAGATAAATAATATGATCTTGTCCCTTTGAATCACATAAGTCATCCACCAACATGTGTAGACAATGACCAAAGGAAAGGGGGAGGAAAAAGGGGCGGCCATCTAGAAGGAGCTGGACGAGTTCGGTCCGTTTCGGACTCCCATGAGTCCAAACATATAAACTCTGATTCAGTCCCGATGTATTTATATCGATTAATTAATCCAATTAATTATTCATATCAAATACATAATGACATAATTAATTTCTCCAAGAAATAATTATATTCATGAATTAAATTAATCACCCGGTAATTTATTTAATTAATTAGGCCGTAAATTAATTTATCCAATAAATCAATTTAGACATACAATGTCCGAAATTAGATATCCAATATCTAATATTCATAATGAGGGATTAAGCTCGATTCTTTCCGTCGTCAATCATATTGCGCGACTCGGTAGGTTCGTCTCAGTCAATAATGGGAGGAACCAAAGAGTAGTAGCACCACCTAGCCAGCCTGTCGGCCTACATTGTACCCCAACTGAGAACGAATGATTGGGATCATTCAAGAACCATTATGTCGTGAATACCAGTATACATATAAACCCTTCTTTCAAATGTCCCGATCAAATTATAGGGTCACGGTCAGTCAAACCCTATTTGTACTTGATGCTATGCATGCGTTAATGCAAATTGAGATCATTGATCTCTCGTGTATCCAATACAACTAGCTCCAATGCTTTGGCCAAAGACTTATGATCTCATCTGCCAATAAACGCATAGGACATATAACCCGCTCACTAACGGGAGAAAGAATTCTATCTTGGTATTCAGTAGGACCTACTACTTGCCCGTTAAGATGCACATCGAGGTTGACCCCCATCTCCCGGTTTATAGGGTCGAACTACTCTAATGAAAATCTTAACGTCACAAGCACATCCCTACTAAATCCTCAAGTCGAAGGTTCATGAATACCTATCACAACCTTTCGATTCCGTCATTGACTGTCCCGGAGTGAAATCCGTGTGACGAATCAAGGGTGAGTCGGTTCGAGTATACTAATCCAATTAGCATACCTATAACGTGTGCTCCCACTAACCATTAGTGTTCGACAGGCACTCTCCATATCAAAGAACACGTCATACAAGTCTTCACATATGATAACACTCATTTTTACACATATATTTACATCGATTTTCCGGGTTTTAAGATCCTAAAATGTGTAGAACTGTGTCGTTTTTACTCGTATTGTGTTTATTGGACTCGATCACGCTTGGGTACGTTTTATTGATTTTATAGGTACTTTATGGACATAAAGCAAGCAAGCGAAGTCTCCAACTACAATACTTATCAAGCAATGCGGAAACGAGAGATCGGGCTTAAAACGGAATCAAAACGGTGTCAAAACGAGTCAACACGAGCCCGGCCATGTCAATTGACACGGGCCGTGTCATTATCCCGGCCGTGCCATATTGAAACGGTCGGGTTTCGCATCCAGGCACTTTTCACTTTCTAGAGGAGTTTGACACGGGCCGTGCCATTCGGCACGGTCGTGTCATTTGCTCGGCCGTGTCAATTGACACGGTCGAGTTTCCTGTCCAGCAAGACTTGGAGTTTTGAGCATACTATAACACGTGCCGTGTCATTTGACACGGGCCGTGTCACTTTTCGGTGGAAATATCATCTTTTGACATTTTTGAAAGATTTGTGTGGAAAAAGTGAGAGTTTTAGCTTTATAAAAGGAGGATATGGGGAATGATGGGAGATATGCTGAATTTGGGAGATAAGAGAGAGAGAAAAACAAAAGATTAAAGTGTTTTCATTCCAAAAAGAAGGGGTTTTGAAGAAATTCTTGAAGAACACTTCAAGAACATTGGAAGGCTTCAACCGGAATCGATCAAGACACACCACGAGTTTTATCTTCTTCCTATCTTTTCTTCATTTTGTTGTTTTTATTAGCATGAACATGATGATTATTAATCTTTCTTTCAATACCATGTCCGGCTAAACTCTTTATATTCCGGGCATGGGAGTACGTTGATTTGCTATGATTTTGAGGGATTGATAATTATATTTATCTAGTGTGATTTCTTTATCAAATACTTGGTTTGATTCATGTTTAGACACTTGATCAATGTTTTTACATGTTAAACTTAACTGCTCATAATTCGAGAGAAGAGGGCATTAATAGGTTTCGAGTATTTGACGTAGTAAATTACGAGATTGAGAAATCGGTGATGAACTATGATGATATCTAATCTTATGAACATTTTTTGGAGTTAGATAATTTATAATAGACGGAGACGTTGTTACAGGTTGTTTAATCTACGTTTTAATGCATCTCGAGAGAGACTTTAGAATATTGTTGTGATCGTCGTTTTAGAAACTCACTTAGAACCTTTTGAAATCAATCCCGACTAAATTTAGTAATCAACGGAAACCTAGCCTTGGAATCTACCTTTCAAAACTCTTGTAATTCACTTCCATTCGAATAGTTTCAATCGTTTTAATTTATTATGATTATTGTATGTTATTTCATTAATCATCCATTTTACCTTTCGATCGTCTAGATAAAACCGGGAACACTATAATCTAATACTCAACACAAAAGGAATAGTTAGTCTCTGTGGAATACGACCTTGCTCGCCACTTTCTACATATTTTCCGTACACTTGCGGATTGTTTAAAAATATAGCGAACAAGTTTTTGGCGCCGTTGCTGGGGACTAATTTATTTTTACTAGTGTTGATATTACGATAAGTGTTTTTAGTCTTACTTTAGACATTTTCTTATTTGTTACTTAACTCATACAATTTCTACTCAGGGAGTGCATGAACACTCGTTCATCTCGAGTGCCTTTAGAAACTTTCATCCTGGAAGTAGAAGCATTTGCCCGAAGAACAAGTGCTACCTCAAGGAAACTAAGAAGAGATCTTTTTGAAGACATGGAGAGAGCGGGAGACAACGTAGAAAGAGGCAATGCAAACGAGAATGCAATAATCCAAGACAACGATGGCAGAAGGATTGAAAATCCACCAACTAGGGTGCAATCAATTCGGGATGGATTCCGACAGAAACTATATCGAAACTTTGTAGGAATCACTCATGTTCCCATCAACGCTCATAATTTCGAGTTGAAGCCGGCCTTAATTTCAATGGTTCAGCAAAATCAATTTGGAGGATTTGCTGTCGAATATCCACATGCCCATCTCACTCATTTCATGCAAATATGTGATACTATCAAAATGAACGGAGTCTCGGATGATGCCATATGCTTACGATTGTTTCCATTCTCTTTGAGGGAGAAAGCAAGAAATTGGCTTGGAACTTTAGCTCCCGGAAGTATAAAGACATGGGAAGAATTGAGCGAAAAATTTTTGTTCAAATTTTTCCCACCAAACAAGACAATGAAGCTAAAAGGTGAGATTACTCAATTTCATCAATTGGATTCCGAACCGTTATATGAAGCTTGGGAACATTTCAAAGATTTACTAAGGCGATACCCTCGACATGGTTTCCTCGAAGACCAACAAATGTGTTTCTTCTACAATGGTCTTATGGGGGAAACAAGAAATTTTATTGATGCTTCCGCGGGAGGGGCATTGCTAGCAAGAAGCGCTAAATAAGCGTATGGATTGATCGAAGAAATGGCCATGAATAGCTATCAATGGCCAACGGAAAGATCAAATATTAGAAGGGTGGCTGAGATATCCGATTCGGATCCTATAAAGGCATTAACCGCACAAATGACGATGTTAACTACTCAATTGGAGGCTCTAACAAAAGGAGGTGATTCGAAGGGAATTTCTCAAGGAAGTTCAAGTTCATTACCGTCCGATCTATTGGAGGAGGCACACTACATTAATAATCGGAGTTACAACAATTACCGGAATAATCCACCACCGGGCTTCTACCATCCCTCAAATCGAAATCATGAAAATTTTAGCTATGCCAATCCAAGGAATGCTTTACAACCACCGGCCGCATTCAAGGTATCGAATGGGGAGATAATTGAAGAAGCAAAGCCGACGTCGAATCTCGAGAATATTCTAGCTACCTTCATGATGGAGACGAAAAGCCGATTTAGTCGAGATGAGGAGAAATTAGACAAAATCGAAGGCCATGTCACTCAACTAGCAACCACCATGGGAGCTCAAATGAAAAATCTCGAAACTCAAATTGGACAATTAGCTAAAGTTGTCGGGAGTCAACATCAACGGGGACAATTTCCAAGCAATACCAAAGTGAATCCAAAAGAGTCGAGTCAAGCGATCAGCTTAAGAAGTGGAACGAATTATGAAGGGCCAAAGATGCCAAGCGAGGAAGTCAAGGAGGATCAATTCGAAATTGAAAAGGAAGAAGGGAAGCATGATACATCAAAGGGGGCTGAGAAGCCTAAAATATCTTCTAACTCTACTCTAAATGTTCCTCTCCCTTTTCCTCAACGTTTCAAAAAGAAAAAATTTGATGCACAATTCGCAAAGTTTTTAGACATCTTCAAGAAAATTAATATCAATATTCCTTTTGCAGACGCTTTGGAACAAATGCCTAACTACGCAAAATTCTTGAAAGATGTGATGTCAAGAAAAAGAAAGATGTAAGATCATGAGACGGTTAAACTAACCGAAGAATGTAGCGCTATTATCCAACGCAAATTTCCTCAAAATCTTAAGGATCCCAGAAGCTTTACCGTTCCATGCACTATTGGAAATGTCTCATTCGATAAAGCTTTCTGTGATTTAGGCGCTTCGATTAACCTCATGCCGTTATCTATTTTCAGGAAATTAGGTGTCAGAGAAATGAAAACCACAACGGTTATGCTACAATTGGCGGATCGATCCATAACACATCCCAAGGGGATTGTTGAAGATGTGCTTGTAAAAGTCGACAAATTTATTTTCCAACGGATTTTGTTGTCCTTGATATGGAAGAAGATGGAGATTTACCACTTATCCTTGGACGTCCATTTCTAGCAACGGGAAAGGCTCTTATTGATGTTGAAAGGGGAGAATTAACACTACGTGTTAACGACGAGCATGTTCTATTTTCTATATTCAAAGCTATGAAATTTCATGATAATATGGAATATTGCAATGTTATTGACCATATAAGCTCGTATGGAAAGAAAAAAATCTTACACTCATTATCGTTGGATCCGTTAGAGTTTGCTCTTACGAATTCATGTTTTTCTAGTGATTCAACTTTGGAGTTTGACGATTCTGACTTGTTTGATTATGTTTCTGAATTGAATTCTCTACAGGAAAAAACGCAAATCAATACATTCGATGATTTAGACAAAGGGGAGCATGAAGTAGTTGCATAAATCAAGCTGACGGACGAATCAAACGTGTACAACGACATGGACAAAAATTTGGGGTCCGTTTCATCTCAATCGGATTCATCTCAACCAAGCTTGGACCTTAAAACCCTCCCGGAACACCTCAAGTATGCATTTCTGGATGATAACAAATCCAATCCGGTAATTGTATCCTCTTTACTTTCATCGACTCAACTAGATAAATTGCTTCGAGTATTGAGAGCACATAAGTCGGCTATAGGATGGTCTATCTCAGATTTGAAGGGAATTAGTCCTTCCATATGCATGCATAGGATTTTGCTTGAAGAAAATTTTAAACCTAAAGTGCAAAATCAACGGAGACTTAATCCCATAATGAAAGAAGTGGTGAAAAAGGAAGTGCTAAAACTTTTAGATGCTGGGATGATATATTCAATTTCCGATAGTGAGTGGGTAAGTCCTACTCAAGTGGTGTCAAAAAAAGGAGGGATGACCGTAACCAAAGACGAAAAAGATGAATTAATTGCTATGAGAGTAGTTACGGGTGTAATATTCGGAATTTCTACTATTGTTGTTTAATATTATTTTATCCGAGTTATATTGTACAGCGTTGAATCTGTACAGTAGAGATAAAATAAATAAAGGACTGAGATATCAGTATCGGTATAATTGTCGTATTTGGTCGACAATTACATTTGAGGATATTGTGTATCAGGTTGTCGTACTTTTGATATTGGGTATATCGTATGATGATATTATTGGAATCAGTGTTTGTGTTCAGTGTGTCTTATGTTCGCTTTTGGTATGTCGAGACGTTGGACAAGAACTGCGGAAAGTGGCTAAGTATAGCCTTATTAGCGCACGCTGATATTCATGCATAACGCACGCTATCGTGCAGGATTAGCGCACGCTACGTTTATAGGTTAGCGTACGCTAGTGCGCATGAATCGGAAGGAATCTGCGTGTGGACCCGCCGCCGCGCACGCTCGTACGTAAGTCAACGGTTGTTTCCTGAAGTATTAGCGCACGCTAAAAGATTAGGCTTAGCGCACGCTAACTATGTATCAGTCAACAAGGAATCTTATCCTTGCCAGATGCTGTCGGAATGTGGGGGCGAGTGGTAGGTGAACACTGTAGTAAGTCAACTTCGGATAGCGCACGCTAAGAGTAAGGACTTGCGTACGCTAGACATGATGATTTACGTACGTTAATGCATGGGCATTACGTACGTAAGGTAGTTTACGAAGCAAGACAGTAGCCTCTGGGCTTCGATAGCGCACGCTAACAAACTCAGTTAGCGCACGCTAAGGCTAGCGCACGCTAAACATAATGGTTTAGCGCACGCTAGTGATGTATTCTATTTAAAGGGACAAACGGGCGTCATGAAGCATTTCGTCCATTTCTTTCCTTTCACCCGATAGAGACAACCTTGGGAGAACATTTGGAGTTCCTAAACACTGAGGGATGATCCTCTTTAACAAGATTAAAGATGGAAATCATGGAGTAAAGCTTTGTTCTTGAAATCATTGGTGATTCGTGGAAATCAATCCATTCCTTCAAAAAGGTAATTACTCTTCACTTTGAGATTTCGTTTTGGATTGTATATGATGTTCTTGAGTTGATGATTATCATATAAACAAGTTGATGAGCATGACAACGAGTTGGATTACCGTACTAAGTTAGTGTTGTTATCAATATATGAGTATTGATATGTTTCATATGGTTTTGGATGGAATTCAAGAAATATGTTGATGTAATTCCCTTCTTCAATTCGGATTTTTGATGCTTTGTCGTTGGTTACTTCGTATGGTAACGATTATGGTGGTGCTATTGTGATTCTTGAAGTTATATGAATTGTATGTCGAAGAACATGATGAATAAGGATTTTTAGATGTTAGAACACATCGGATTTTATCATTTTATGGATCATGAACGTGAATTTGGATAATTCGTGTTCTTGAAGAGCTATTGAATTATATGTCATGATTGTTATGAAATCCTTAATATCGAGATGAGTTGATCAATGACATGATGGAAGTGTTAGACGATGCTTGAAATGCATGCCACTGCACAGCATTAGCGCACGCTACGTTTACTGCCTAGCGCGCGCTATCGGGAGCAAGTTTGCGCTCGCTACGTTTGGTGATTAACGTGCGCTAAGTAGGCAGACAGTGCAGTATTTTTGTGTTTTGATTAGGAATTCGTGATGGTTTGACTTGGTTGGTTCTGACTATGTTTATTCGAGATTGTGTTGAACCGTTGAGTTCGATTGGTTAGTTTTTTCAGTTGTTGACCGTTATCGGATATGTGTTATTTGATTTCTTCGATAGGTTGAGATTATTGATCGGTGATTATAACCGGATATTGCGGTCGTGTTCGAGTATGTCCATTGTATTGCTTTTGATCGAGTTTGAGGAGCTCGTAGATAAAGGCAATGTGTTCGGCAGCAGCTTCGTGGTATCGGTATCGAGGCAAGTTATTACTTGCTCAGTTATAATATTTAATGAATGGTTTTAGTTTCATTTCGTTTTTAATGCATATAGCGATGATTATTATTGTGAACTCTGGGTATCCGGATCGCATATCGTTCTTTCGATTCTGGGAGGTAAATTATAATGAATATGCTTTATCTCGCTTATTGGTATGTTCGAGTATCGAGGTTACATTATGGTAAGGACGAGGATATGAGTATCTATAGTTCGTTGTACGCGTTTGGATCGCCGAGCATTGGGGATAATCGTCGGTGATGATTGGACATCGAGGTTGCTCCCGAAGGATGCGGGGAAAGTATTCCATATTGAATACGGTTTAATGTTATTTATTTTGGTCTCGCACATTTTCTTTCATGTTGTTGAACATGAAGTCGTCCTAGTAAATTGTCATGTTGTCGTGCATGTTATGTTGTTCATGTTGATGAACGTGTTGATTTGCATATGTGTATGCTTATTATGTTGTTATGTTGTGTAAATAATCCGATGGGATTATGAGGATCTATGCTGAGGGCGCTGGATCGGATGTCCACCATGCGTTGGTTCGACGGGATCATCATGGGGATCTATGCTGAGGGCGCTGGATCGTTGGACAGGTTTTCCACCATGCGTTGGTTCGACGGGATCATCATGGGGATCTATGCTGAGGGCGCTGGATCGTTGGATTACAAGTATTGTGTTGATGGAATCTTGTGAATTCGCATCATTGATTTTATCATGTGTTGTTGTGCACATGTGTATTGTTAGTGCTCCACCTTATGTTGATCTGAGAGGATCAACAAAGGGATCTATGCTGAGGGCGCTGGATCGTCGGATTTCCATTGAGTGTACATGATTGTTATTGCTGTGATCATATTGACGTGGTCATATGAGTATGCATTTGTAGGTCTTGTGTTAGGACCGTGTCCGTATTGCATTGATCTGATCTCGGATTAGACCGATATGATTATCGTGGCACATCATATCTCGAGGTATGTTCCATATTTTCTTTGGTCTTGTCTTTGGTGGACAATCGGTTACCGTCTTGGGATTTGTTGATATTATTCGATGGATCGTATTGGTCGATATGGTAGATTTCCGTATCGTGAGTTGGTTACGATAGTTTGAGGATCTTGAGTATTGTTTGAGGTACAATACGGATATTATGTTCGAGTTTATTGGTTAATCGAGTGTGATGTGAAATGTGATAATGGTTATTCTGATGAGAATTTCTTGAGTAAGTAAAGATTACGTTGGTCGTATTCTTATGTTGTATTATCATTGGTATGTTATTATTAATGTGATGTGACGGTTATCATTGTTGGATATTATGGCTGACCCCGTCGTGGGATTTCTTTTAGGTTCTCGGAGTATCGAGCTTGTAGCGGTCGTGAAGATATGAGCTTCCCGGAGGATACTGGCTTAGGACATGTTCTGTACATTGAGTTTATTGTTTGGTTCTTGTTTTCCGCTGCTAGAGTATTGTTTTGGTTGGTCTTTTTCCGCTGCGTGAGTATTTTGAGACGCACTTTTGGTATCTGGTAACTGAGGTTACTTTGGAAATCGTTTTCTAAACTTTTGAGTATCGGTTGTTTGACCTTGCGATTTCAAATGAGTTTTACGACGGTTTTTGATAAATGGATTTTATAAGTCTTTGTGAATTTTTAAAGATAGTACCGTCGTTGGCCTCTCGGGCATTTGTAAATGTTTGTGAAAATTTCTTTTAGCCTTGTGGGTTCCATCTCGGGGCCCACGACGCTGTAATATTTCCGGTTAAATCTGGGGGTGTTACAACGGGATGGCGAGTATGTATAGACTATAGGGCTTTAAATGCGGCTACTCGCAAAGACCATTTTCCTCTTCCCTTCATTGATCAAATGCTTGATATATTGGCGGGGCATGAATTTTTCTGTTTTCTTGATGGATATTCAGGGTATAATCAAATCTATATAACACCAGAAGATCAAGAAAAAACGGTTTTTACATGTCCTTATGGAATTTATGCTTATCGTAGAATGCCGTTTGGTTTATGTAATGCTCCAGCCACGTTTCAACGTCGTATGATGGCTATCTTTCACGGTTTGATCGAAAATATAATGGAAGTTTTCATGGATGATTTTTCGGTGTTTGGAAATTCATTTGATCATTGCTTGCATAATCTTACTTTAGTTTTGCAGCGATGTGAAGACACTAATCTCGTGTTGAATTGGGAGAAATGCCACTTTATGGCGCAAGAAGGAATTGTCCTAGGCCATCGAGTGTCCGCCGCCGGTTTGGAGGTTGATAGGGTGAAAATTGTCGCCATTGAAAAACTCCCCCCACCAAAGAATGAAAAAGCAATTAGGAGTTTTCTTGGACACACGGGTTTTTATAGGAGATTCATAAAAGACTTTTCAAAAACCACTAAACCTTTGAGTAAATTGCTAGAAAAAGATACCTCTTTCATTCTTTCTAACGAATGTTTGCAGGCATTTGAGACTCTAAAGAAGGCATTAGTGAGTGCTCCTATCCTCGTGGTACCGGATTGGTCTCAACATTTTGAGATCATGTGTGATGCAAGTGATTATGCGGTTGGAGCTGTGTTGGGACAACGTCGTGAAAAACTCTTTCGGGCTATTTATTATGCAAGCAAAACATTGGACGGAGCCCAACAAAATTACACAACAACGGAGAAAGAAATGCTTGCCGTGGTATTTGCTTTTGATAAGATCCGATCATACTTAATTGGGACAAAGACGATAGTACACACGGATCACGCAGCTATCAAATACTTGTTTGAGAAGAAAGACTCTAAACCTCGCCTAATTCGATGGATTCTTCTTTTACAAGAGTTTGACGTGGAAGTTCGAGACAGAAAAGGATGTGAAAACGTGGTAGCCGACCACTTATCTCGCCTCGAGTACAAAAAGGAGGAGGAACCTAAGATCGAAGGGATTAAAGAAGAATTTCCGGACGAGCGACTTTTTATGATAGAAGCTAAATTTCCGTGGTTTGCTGACATTGTTAATTTTTTGGTCGCAGGTGTGCTACCACCGGATTTATCACATTATCAAAAAAAGAAATTCCTACACGATATCAAGTTCTATATGTGGGATGATCCATTACTTTTTAAGAGATATGCCGACATGATCGTGAGGAGATGTGTACCACAAGAGGAATGGGATGAAATTCTTCAACAATGTCATTCATCATCAACCGGAGGACATTTCGGAGCAACACGGACTGCTGTAAAAGTGTTGCAAAGCGGATTTTATTGGCCTATGTTATAAGTACATTCTCATCATCATTCGGAAATAAGTACATTCTCCTCGCGGTCGAGTACGTATCTCGATCGGTCGAGGCAATTTGTTCTCCAACAAATGATGCTCAAGTAGTAATGAAATTTTTAAAGAAAAACATCTTTTGCCGATTCGGAACTCCAAGAGCATTAATCAGTGATCGGGGATCGCATTTTGTCAACAAAATTACGGATAAACTCCTTCAAAAATATGGGGTCCGATCAAAGAAATCATTGGCCTATCATCCACAAGCAAACGGACAAGCCGAAGCGGCAAACAAAGAGATCAAGCTAATCTTGGAAAAGACGGTGAGTACATCTCGGAAAGATTGGTCATCCAAGCTCGATGATGCACTTTGGGCTTATCATGCGGCCTATAAAACTCCTTTGGGAACATCTCCCTATCAACTCATTTTTGGGAAATCATGTCACATACCTTTGGAATTGGAGCATAGAGCGATGTGGGTGGTGAAAAGAATAAACTTGGATTTTGAGGCCGCTGGAAAGAAAAGATTGCTAGAGCTAAATGAATTAGAAGAATTCCGGGATGAATGTTACGAAAATTCTCGAATTTACAAAGAGAGGTCTAAAAGGTGGCACGATAAGATGATCGTTAAACGTGAATTTATGCCAGGACAACAAGTACTTCTCTATAATTCAAGACTGAAATTGTTCCCTGGAAAATTGAAATCAAGATGGTCGGGTCCATTCGTGATCAAGAAAGTACTTCCACCCGGAATAGTCGAGATCATGAGCAGAGATGGAGAGCTATTTAAAGTTAACGGACAACGAGTAAAACACTACTACCATCCCTCTCAAAAGGAAGCCGTATCCGTAATAACTTTAAACGAGCCATAAAAACTTCCAGTTGAAGACGTCCGGCTGAAGACGTTAAACTTAGCGCTAATTGGGAGGCAACCCAATAATTTTTATTTTCAAGTTTTGATTTTTTTTCGAATTTTTTTTGTATTCTTTTTCTTGTTGTAGAACTAACCGGTTCAAATTTTGGTGTTCAAATCACAGGAAAAACACATCGAGAACAAAACTGCTTTTTCCAGGATAGCATGGCACGGGCCGTGTCAAATGACACGGTCGGGTCGTGCAGGCAGATCATTTTCCACTTTCTGGAGTAGCGCGGCACGGGCCGTGTCATTTGACACGGCCGAGTCATGTGGACAGCGGCATTTGTGACAAAAGAAGCAGGTATGACACGAATCGTGTCAATCGACACGGGCCGTGTCGGTCAGGGGATATAAAAACGCTGTACGGCCGACTTTTCCATTACCTTCTTCACCAAACTTTCCTCCTCCCCCAAATCATAAACCCTAGCCCCGAATACCATTCAATCCGGTAAAATCAGGCAAAAATCGTGTCAAATCTCACATAAAAACAAAGTGTTCATCACTATTCCACAATCCTAAAGCTTCAAGGGTAAGAATCGGATGAATTCATCCGGGTTTGGGTCGCGATTTTTTCTGAGTTTTTCTTCAATTTTCACTCCGAATTCAAGGTATGATTCACGATTTTGGAAGGTCTAATTATTCATTGCATTCAGATTATGTGGAACATGATTTATTGAGCAACTTAGGGTTCTTGAATGGATTATTTTTTTATTTTTTATTTTTTGGGAATTTGTGATGAGCTAAAAAAGTTGAAATTTTGTTGGTGATTATCATACATGTTGGATATATATGATTGATGTTATTACATGTTTGGGATTTTACTTATGCATTTGGCATTGAAATTTATGGTTGGGATATTTTGAAGAAGACGCTTATTGTTGAAAAAAATGTTTATTTTGTAAAAAGTTGGGGGTACGTATATTATCGAAAAATAGTGATTCGGAGCTTGTGTAAACAATTGATAATTCATAATTCACTTGCAGGAAAATGGCCAGAGGACGAGGAAATGCTCAACAAGGACGAGGAAATGCCCAACAAGGACAAGGCGCAACTCAACGAGGAAGAGGAAGAACCACAACAGAAATCGAACAACCAGAGAGAATACCTACTCAAGGGGCTGTCGAGACGCCCGAGATGTATGGAATTGGGCTTCCTCCGAGTCGCCTAGCACGATGGGAGACATTGGGACAGAAAAAATGCTCCCCACGCGATGGCCGGACGATGAGTGCATGACGGCGATGGGGATACGAGAAGATGTTATGCGTTTACTTGGACGAATAAGTTGGACGACATTAATGACCCAACATTGGTCCACTTACCGATGTCTCACGCTGGAATTTCTTAGTACACTCTCCATTAAAAGAGACCCGATTATGCATGAGTCGACCGCCTTAGAATTTCAGCTAAACAACAAAAACGAAAAATTGGGTCCTGGTGAATTGGATACTATATATGACGCTCGAATGCACGGAGAATACCGAATCAATCGGTTTGAGTGTGAGACTTACTGGAGGACATTGGTTGAATACCCGGGGAGCGGTGCACGTCCCTACATCCCAAAATCGGCAAAAGGATCCTCCATCCGCAACCCCATCCTCCGCTATCTACACAAGGTCATTGCAAGCACTATCTTCGGCCGAAAAGAAACGGGGCCAATCACTCAGCGAGAGCTTTATGTCTTAGCTCATATATTTGACGGAACAAATCCCGCAACCGGAGCTATTATCATGGACCACTTCGAAAACGTTGCCACTAAACCGAGAGGGGAGATTTGGATAGGGGGTTTAATTACCCCTATCGCACTTCATCTTGACGTACCTCTAGAAAACCGAACTCCCCTCCCGGGAAATATGCTTTTATCGGTCCAAGTCATGAAGTTGATAAATATCCTCGACTACGATTCTCGAGTCATTTTCCTCCAGAATGACGGCGATCACTTCCTACTCCCGAATACAACTTTGACAACTATTTCCAGTATTCGGGACTTAGGAAATCTACAAATGTCAACGGAAGCGCACAAATCGGCCCGGGAGGCAGCGGGATTAATTTCTCCGAGTGAAAGATATGTGGCTCGAAATGTCCGTCCTAGGCATTCGGAATTTGTGGATAGTGACGAAAGGATGCGAGAAGAAGAGAGGGAGGAAAGAATAGAGGAAGAATTGGAATATGAGAGAGGCCCAGAAGAAGAAAGAGAATCGGGGGAGGAAGAAGAAAGAAGGAGAGAATGGCCCGAGTCGTCAAGACAGGCCGAAACAAGACATGCCACATCTCGTTCTACGCTGAGAGAAGAGTTCGAGGCTTTCTGAGAGGAGACCCATGAAAGACTAGACTGGATGCTAGCAATTTTACAACGAATGGAAGATTGGCATGTCCAACAAGGCCACTTTCCTCCGCCAAATCAATAGGACCGGTTGTAAGTATTTCTTGACCCAAAGTTTTTTTTTTTTGTTTAAATACTATACCCCCTTCGTGTGTATACTCTTTAATTCAAGTTTGGGGGGAGATATTGGGTCAAGAAATACCTACATTGTTTGTTTGTTTTATTTTTTGGTGTGTTTGGATTTTGTTTTACGTTTTGGTTTGAATTTTTTTATTTTGGTGTGTTTTATTTTTGTGTGTTCTATTTCGAACTTGGTGTGTTTTGATGATGATGAACTTTGATGAAACTCGAAAGAATGAACTCTGGTCTTGGATGCCTCGAGATTTATTTTGTTATTTTGATATACAAATCGAGGATAATTTGAAGAGGAAAAATTGTAGAATAATCAAAAGGGTGTGAAATTGAATAAATAGCCTAATATCTTGGAAATATGAACAAATCTAACTTGTGAGCTTTTGAGCCTTCGTGCATCATTAAATATGCAAGTTTCATTGTCGAGTGTACCATTCATGTTTTTAAGACTCTAAACTTGCCCTGGTATCTTATTCGAAACTACAAGTGTGTTTGCAAATTAGTGAAAATGATTTGAGGCGATTTTTATTGGCAACCTTTCAAACATTTTGGCCAACCCGAAAAATTTGTTTCCCTAGTGAGCCCAATTGAGCTTAAAGCCTATTTCTTGTTAACCATATTATGAGCTTTCCATTCCATTATAAACTTTTGTCCCTATACTTGAGCTATTTAGAACAAATTGGCAAAAGAATGAAAAGATGTGTGGAAGCTATCGGGAAGATTGTTGGTTCAAAATGCAATGAATTATCAAGTACTTGTTTGAAGGAGGATTGGTGTGATTTAATGATGATGTTGTCACCACACAAAAAAAAATCGTGGACACAAAAGAAACGAGATGTATGGAGCAATAAGGAGGAATAAGGTTGTGATTTTCACTTTCAAAAGTTCTTAGTGCGATGATATTAAAATCAAGGAGTTGAAAGAAACAAATCCTAAGGGATTATTGAGCTTCTAATTGAGCGAAGTGATTATTGAGATAATGTTCTAATTTGCTCAAGTCAAGTCACTTTAAGCCATACTTATCCTACCCCGACCAAAAAGCCTACATTACAACCATTAAAGTCCTTTTTTATTCACCAAATTTGCATGCACAACTAGTGGTAGAGATGTAGACGATCGGCAAGCCTATGGGGATTGTTATTTCATTGAATGAGCTTTGAGCGTCACTTATCCCATTATACACATTGAGAGTGAGGGAATACACTTGACCGGCGAGGTTCGTATTATTCAAGTATTAGCTATGATGTTAAAGAAGCACCCCCTAGATTTGAATACTTTATAGAACTCAACTTATTTATTTCTTGAGGCGTATTGATGAATTTTCAAAATAGTCCATTGAGGTATGTTGAGGGACGAGTTCCCTTAAGAGTGGTTATTTTAAAGTGCATTGCTCGGGACGATCAACATTCAAGTTTGGGGGATTTTGATAACACTCATTTTTACACATATATTTACATCGATTTTCCGGGTTTTAAGATCCTAAAATGTGTAGAACTGTGTCGTTTTTACTCGTATTGTGTTTATTGGACTCGATCACACTTGGGTACATTTTATTGATTTTATAGGTACTTTATGGACATAAAGCAAGCAAGAACGAAGTCTCCAACCCCAATACTTATCAAGCAATGCGGAAACGAGAGATCGGGCTTAAAACGGAATCAAAACGGTGTCAAGACGAGTCAACACGAGCCCGGCCGTGTCAATTGACACGGGCTGTGTCATTATCCCGGCCGTTCCATATTGACACGGTCGGGCTTCACATCCAGGCACTTTTCACTTTCTAGAGGAGTTTGACACGGGCCATGCCATTCGGCACGGTCGTGTCATTTGCTCGGCCGTGTCAATTGACACGGTCGAGTTTCCTGTCCAGCAAGACTTGGAGTTTTGAGCATACTATGACACGGGCCGTGTCATTTGACACGGGCCGTGTCACTTTTCGGTGGAAATATCATCTTTTGACATTATTGAAATATTTGTGTGGAAAAAGTGAGAGTTTTAGCTTTATAAAAGGAGGATATGGGGCATGATGGGAGATATGCTGAATTTGGGAGATAAGAGAGAGAGAAAAACAAAAGATTAAAGGGTTTTCATTACAAAAAGAAAGGGTTTTGAAGAAATTCTTGAAGAGCACTTCAAGAACATTGGAAGGCTTCAACCGGAATCGATCAAGACACACCACGAGTTTTATCTTCTTCCTATCTTTTCTTCATTTTGTTGTTTTTATTAGCATGAACATGATGATTATTAATCTTCCTTTCAATACCATGTCCGGCTAAACTCTTTAGATTCCGGGCATGGGAGTACGTTGATTTGCTATGATTTTGAGGGATTGATAATTATATTTATCTAGTGTGATTTATTTATCAAATACTTGGTTTGATTCATGTTTAGACACTTGATCAATGTTTGTACATGTTAAACTTAATTGTTCATAATTCGAGAGAAGAGGGCATTAATAGGTTTCGAGTATTTGACGTAGTAAATTACGAGATTGAGAAATCGGTGATGAACTATGATGATATCTAATCTTATGAACATTTTTTGGAGTTATATAATTTATAATAGACGGAGACGTTGTTATAGGTTGTTTAATCTACGTTTTAATGCATCTCGAGAGAGACTTTAGAATATTGTTGTGATCGTCGTTTTAGAAACGCACTTAGAACCTTTTGAAATCAATCCCGACTAAATTTAGTAATCAACGGAAACCTAGCCTTGGAATCTACCTTTCAAAACTCTTGTAATTCACTTCCATTCGAATAGTTTCAATTGTTTTAATTTATTGTGATTATTGTATGTTATTTCATTAATCATCCATTTTACCTTTCGATCGTCTAGATAAAACTGGGAACACTATAATCTAATACTCAACACAAAAGGAATAGTTAGTCTCTGTGGAATACGACCTTGCTCGTCGCTTTCTACATATTTTCCGTACACTTGCGGATTGTTTAAAAATATAGCGAACAACATAAACTTAATGTCCAGTCAAGTTTCATCGACTTGCGAACGATTAAGTATTTGAGCTATAAACCTTTCCAGATCCGACCCCCTTATCCAATAAGGAGTGGAACGTTTTGCTCTCAAATACACGGACTAGTTTCTATATGTATATTTACGAGTTAGGAATGCCAGTAACTGCCAGTAAATAAAGAAACATCCATCGCCTTATATTAATGATTTACATAATTACAAGTACAATGCCCTCACTCAACATCCTTTGAGTGGCATTCGAGGGCATACTCCTAACAGTTTTCAAGTAAGATTACTTGTTGTAAGATTGTGCCTACGAGCCAATCATAATTTATATTGTGATACACTTATTCTTGTAGGATTTAAAGTTTTAGAACTTGCCTCCAAGCAGTTCAAATTTTAGTCCAAGACTTGAATATCAGATCATCTGACAAAAGACTTGAAGGCAGGCTTGTGTTTAAAAAGGCTTTTGACATTATCAAAAAAGGGGGAAATTGTTAGGAAAAATAATACCTAGGTGTTTTGATAAATGCACCATACAACTTGTGTTGGAATATTTTATTCCATACATTCATTAATAGAGTTTTGATGATTAAGTTGATAAACAAAACAAAACAACAAAAAGGCGAAGCAAAACATCGGAGGAGATGAAGACACAAAAAGCTGCCCAAACTGCACGGATAACGCACGCTATATATATTGCATAGCGTGCACAATGTTGGCAATATAACGTACGTAAGAATATTGGTATAAATATGATGTTTCAGTATTCAAACAAGAAGAACGTTGAAGATGACGTCATGGCATAGATCAACAAGCAACGGATATGTTGACAAATGAATAACGTACGTAATGGGGAGTTTCTAACGTACGTAATGATTAAGACAGAAGCCACTGGACTGTTTTGTGGAGAGGATAACATATGTAACATTTAGAAGTTAACGTACGTAAATGATCTAGCGTACGTAAAAGGGAAGCAATAACGTACGTAATGAAGAGTCAGGGAGCTAACGACTAGTTGAGGCTTTGGAGCCTATAAATACCACTTTCTATGGTATTGAAGATACAACAACGCAAAGCATTCGATATATTGATCAGAGATTATTATACACATTCTTGTTGTTGTAATTTTGCTTATATTGATAGTTTGAGTGTTTATACATTCAACACATACACGAGAGGAAAAAGAAAAGATACGATTGAATTCGGTGTTATTAGGATCAAGGATCCGGCATTGTTAGAATCACAATCGATATCTAAGTGAGATTTATCTCGTACCCATAAAAAGCTAGAGTGGTTGATTCCTTGTCTAATAGAAAAGAAAAACGGTTTAACTTGGACCGGCACAAAGACAAGTACAAGCGGTGATATCTCGACCGACAGAAGAGAGATTCTACAGTTTAACTTGGACCGATAGAAGACAAGTTTGTAATGGTTATCCCTCGACCGATAGATGAGAGGTGCAGAGGTTGATCTTCAGCCTATTAAAAAAGATACCGAGAGAGGGCGTAGGCTTCGTTAATAGCCGAACCTCTATAAATTTGTGTGTAATTTTATTTCCGCACTTTATATTTAAATCGCTTCCGCAACGCTAAAGAGTTTCACATCTCTATCTCCAAATGGCCATACCGACCAATCTTGCTCCAACAATTGGTATCGGAGCGGTACCTCCAATAAGCGGTTTAACATCCAAGGAGTCGATCCAAATAGCATTTCAACTTGCCCCGGTCGAAGGTCTTTCTCTCAATCGACCACCATTCTTTGACGGATCTAACTTCATGATATAGAAGAAGAAGATGTCGATATTCATTCGAGCCTATGACATCGAGCTATGGAAAATTATATGCCTTGTGTAATACCCGAGATTTCTGTTATGTAATTGGAACTTGTGATATTGTAATGCTTGTACTTTTGTCTGAATACTATTCTCCGTATTTCATAATCCGATGTCGTCGAGCATATAATTTCGTGTATGTGATTTAAAGGTTGAAATTTTGTGCATGTAGCGCACGCTACAGGCTAAGGGTAGCGTACGCTAGCATGGTTTCATAGCGCACGCTACCGAGTGTAAATAGCGCACGCTATGCGTGGTCAGATTGATTGAGACATGCGGTAGGTGAGATCTGGCCGGGGGACCCCTGTTGGATCGTGTCGGATGTACCTGGACGGCTTTCGGGAAAAGCCGGGTCAACGCCTTAGCGCACGCTATAGGTATATGCGTAGCGCACGCTAAGTGCCGAGTACAGTTTAGACTGTGAGCCGTTAGCGCACGCTACGAACAGGGTATAGCGCGCGCTAATAGCCATTTATTATAAATAGGACAGCATCCTATTCGTGAATTCAGTTCCTTTTTCCCCCATTACCCGAACTCTTGCACTTGAAACATAACTCCACTCGTCCTAAACACTTCGTATCAACCACCTAGTTCGAGATTGAAGATCATATATCATTGGAGATTGGTGTTCAAGCCTTCGGTGTTGGATTGCTTCATTTTCATCCGTGTTCTTCATTACTTTGAGGTAGGTGATTCTTCGCCAATGATTAGTAATGTTCCTAAGGAAGTTTTAATCATGTTTGGATAGCAAGTATTTCGTTTTTATCGGTCATCGCATGTTAGAAGGATACTTTTGACGTATAGGTACTAGATATCGAATGAACCTTTGAACCATCTTATTATAAGGACTCCTAAGCATGTTCAAATCGTTTTATGATCTAGTAGTCGGATATTACCCAGTTGATACGTTGTACACGTTGGAATCATGTGTTTTGGAACGTAAGATGATCGGAACTTAGATTACTTCTTGAAGATCGTAATGGATTATGATATTAAGGTGACTATCCGTATATTGGTATTCCATAATCATAAATCTTCCACAAACCTTATTAGCATGATTTGCCCGAGGATAACTTGTATTATCACGGTAGGATTCATGAGTTCTTCACCTTTCAACCCAGTTTCGGCTTGCAGTATTCTGCCATGCAATGTTAGCGCACGCTAACACGTGTGAGTTAACGTGCGCTATCGGGGTCAGTTAACGCCCGAAACGTACGTAGCGTACGTTATGAGACCAGCCGAGTCAGACTGCCGGACCGTGGCTAGTGCACGCTAGTCTTATACGATAGCGTACGCTATGATCATCTTAGCGCCGCGTTACGTAGGTACGTGGCGGCGCTAAGCGATCGAGCGATTGGTTATTTTGAGCTTTTCGGCCGTAGACCGAATTGTTAGGCCATCGTTCGACTTGAGATGATTTGTATATCGTTCCTTTTGTTAAGGTTCGACCTTGTTACGTTGATCGGAGGAGGCGGCCTTCGAGTGCGTCGAGAGCATTGAAGTATATCGTTCTTGCCATCTTCGAAGCAAGTATCGTGATATGTTAAAATCGGTATTTTTGGAGTATGCGTATGATTATGCATGTTGTTGAACATGATATTTACTTCGTTGATTTGTCATGATATTCGTTATATAGTGTTTATATGTTCATGTTGATGAACATAATGATTTGGCATATGTGTATGCATGAGTTGTGTTTGTATACGTTGTACGATCTATGCTGAGGGCGCTGGATCGGATGTCCACCTCGTGTTGGTCCGACGGGATCATCTTGGGATCTAGAGTGAGGCGCTGGATCATTGACGGGTTATTTCCACCTCGTGTTGGTCCGGGATCATCTTGGGATCTATCTTGAGGGCGCTGGATCATTGGAATACCAGTGTGTAATGGAATCTTGTAGATTCGCATTGTCGGATTCCGGTAGCGGAAGTCCGTGTGATGTATCTTGTTGTGTATTGTTGATGCATATTCGAATTGTTTAAATATGATACTTGTACTAGCATCGTTTTTCTAACCCCTTCGGGGGTGGACATTTGTTTTGATGTTCAGGTAGCCAAGGAGCGGGAAAGCGACCACGATGCGGCGTGACGACGAAGGGGTTCAGTGATGTTTATTGTTATTGGAGATTTATGGTCTTGGTTTGGTTTCTGTACTCGAGTACGCGTGTCCTTTTGATATTAATTCGATATGGTTGTATTAATTATCCGTTGAACCAGTTGTACGTTTTCATAAACTTAAATTTTCGCAGTATTGATGTCTTGTATTTACTTTTCTTTTTAATTAGCCTTGTAAATCCTTATTTAAAGGGTTTACGGCGCTGTAATTATTCCGAATATCTCGGGGTGTTACACCTTGGACCTAAAGTTCCAATCAAATCCGACGGATCTCTTAAGAGTTTCGAAGAATATAATGACGAGGATTGGAAGATCGACCATATAAATTGTAAGGCTACTCAATTTCTATTTTGTGCCTTAAATCCAGAAGAGGTCAATCGTATCTCATCGTCTGAAAGTGCTAAAGATATATGGAAAATTCTTGAAACAACACATGAGGGACAACTCAAGTCAAGGAGACGAAGATCAATATGCTTCTCCATGACTACGAATTATTCATGATGAAGGGTGACGAGTCCATCACCAACATGCTCAACCAATTTGCGGTCATCACTAATGGACTAGCTTTGTTCGGTAAACCATTATCAAGTAGTGAGAAAGTCAAGAAAATATTAAGATCACTACCTGTTGAATGAGACGGTATGGTGACAGCTATAATGGAATCAAAAGATTTAAACAATCTTGATTTTAGTGCTCTCGTTGGTTCAGTTATAAACTACGAGATTGTTCTAAAATCTCGGAATGCTAAACCAAAGCCGAAGGAAAGATCAATAGCCTTGAAGGCTAAGATGTCAAAAAGAAAAGAAGTCCCGTTTGATGAAAGCGACGAAGAATCGGCATATTATGCCAAAAATATTAATAAGTTTCAAACCTTATTAAACCGGAGAAAGAAATACATCTCGGGCGAATCTAAGAACCTCGACAATTCTTGTCGATTATGTGGTAAACCAGGCCATTTCGCGAAGAATTGCCGAGCAAAACCCAAGAAGGAGGTTTTAATAGCATCATGGAGCGATGAAGATGAAGATGAAGATTTTTTAAATCAAAATAATCTCGCTCTCATGGCCCGGAGTTCATTCGACGACAGCTACGTCGAAAGCCAAGTAAGTAATTCTTACAATGAACTTTTTGAAGCATTTGAATTACTTCATACGGATTTTCAAAATGCTTTATCCGAGATTAAATCCCTTAAATCTAAATATAAGACATTGGAAATTGAAAATTCCAAAATTCTTGAAAAGGGAAAATTTATTGAGACCAATCATTCTCATTATGTTGAAAACGAAAATATTTTAAAAGATGATCTCTTGAAAGTTCAAACCGAGCTGAAAAATTTTACAAAAGAAATTTTCATGTGGAAACGAAAAATTTGAACAAATACTCTCGGTTCAGAAATTCACTTTGAACAAATAGGGGTTGGGATTCAAACATTCTAAAATGAATCCGTAAATTTGAAAATACCCACATTGCGAAAAATGTTTGAAAATTGGGCACCACATTTCAAATTGCAAAAGCCCAAGATGGACGATAAAAGTTAAAAAGATTTAGATTCCAAAAGGAACTTTTATTCCGAACATCGTCTATGTCTCTAAAGAAAAACCAACTATAGGTTGGGTCCCCAAAAATTAATTTTTAACAAATTATATTTTACTCAGGGGGAGTATATTTTTTAAAACGGATATTTTTGTCAGGGGGAGTTATACCCTATCATGCATATTTTTTATATACATCAATTGGTATTTTTATTCGTTTATATTATCTACACTTTTTGCTGATAACAAAAAGGGGGAGAGAAAAGCGATGAATGAGATAAAAAGCGTCTTGGAAGAATGACGAGAAAAATAAAATACAAGAAGGGGGAAAAAGACGAAGAAGTCGAAAAATATAAATCCCGTGAAAAATAAAAAGGGAGAGAAAAGTCGAAAAATAAAAAAATGACAACGAAGAAGTCGAAAAGGACAGAAAAAAAAGCTGAGAGAACTAACGAAACGATCAAAGCCGAAAACTTTGATTCGTAGAAATATACATATATTTTATTTTTGCAGGTATTTATCTATTCATGGGTGTTGTTTTGTAATCATCAAAAATGGGGAGATTGTTGGAATATTTTATTCCATACATTCATTAATAGAGTTTTGATGATTAAGTTGATAAACAAAACAAAACAACAAAGAGGCGAAGCAAAACATCGGAGGAGACGCAAAAAGCTGCCCAAACTACATGGATAACGCACGCTATATATATATTGCATAGCGTACGCAATGTTGGCAATATAACATACGTAAGAATATTGGTATAACATACGTAATATGATGTTTCAGGATTCAAACAAGAAGAACGTTGAAGATGACGTCATGGCATAGATCAGTAAGCAACGGATATGTTGACAAATGAATAACGTACGTAATGAGGAGTTGCTAACGTACGTAATAATCAAGACAGAAACCACTGGACTGTTTTGTGGAGAGGATAACGTACGTAACATTTAGAAGTTAACGTACGTAAATGATCTAGCGTACGTAAAAGGGAAGCAATAACGTACGTAATGAAGAGTCAGGGAGCTAACGGCTAGTTGAGGCTTTGGAGCCTATCAATACCAATTCCTATGGTATTGAAGATACAACAACGCAAAGCATTTAATATATTGATCAGAGATTATTATACACATTCTTGTTGTTGTAATTGTGCTTATATTGATAGTTTGAGTGTTTATACATTCAACACATACACGAGAGGGAAAAGAAAACATACGATTGGATTGGGTGTTATTAGGATCAAGTATCCGGCATTGTTAGAATCGCAATCGATATCTAAGTGAGGTTTATCTAGTACCCATAGAAAGATTGAGTGGTTGATTTCTTGTCCAATAGAAAAGGAAAACAGTTTAACTTGGACCGACACAAAGACAAGTACAAGCGGTAATATCTCGACCGATAGAAGGGAGATTATACGGTTTAACTTGGAGCGATAAAAGACAAGTTTGGAACGGTTATCCCTCGACCGATAGAAGAGAGGTGCAGAGGTTGATCTTACAAAAGATACCGAGAGCAGACGTAGGCTTCGTTAATAGTCGAACCTCTATAAATCCGTGTGTCATTTTATTTCCGCACTTTATATTTAAATCGCTTTTGCAACGCTATAGAGTTTCACAACTCTATCTCCAAACGGCGATACCGACCAATCTTGCTCCAACAACTTGTCCCTACAGCGAAACTTCATACAGCATATAAGAAGTCAAATCCTACAGCTTGTAGAAGATCCAGCGTATAGCAAGAAGAACTGTTGGCTATAGCTAAAAACTTGTAGGTGTTTTACTTAGTAAAAGTAAAACATAATCCAACAGGATATAAACTTAGAACTTTAAACCATTGTGAGATAACAATTGTGAGATAACAATTCTTTATTCACAAAGTATTCACGGTTTTAAAGTAGCATTTAATGCTGACAGGACAACATTTAATGCGGCCGAAAAGACTGCACATAGAAAAGCATTTAGTAAGGATCAAAGAGAATGTTTGAAGAATTAAATACGAAACATCTTTAATTCAAGCACTCTGAAGCCTCCAATCAGACCTGTCTAAATCTCACCAACCGACCAATGGCTACATTTATAATGGATCTATTCCAAGGTTATAAATAGCCCAAGCAAGAGGACATTGCTCATACACGAAACTACTGAACAACTGCTCACTTACTTATTGATCAAGAACTAACTATCCAATAGCAATATATTTCTTAAAGTATACAATGAATATCTGAGTGAAGAAATGTCAACGTCCTCAACAGAGAACACTGCAACTACAACGAAGCCTCCTACAACTGTTCTTCCGTGTGTGTTACTTCCAGAACCTTTTTTTTGAGACCTTTAGCCCTATGGACTAAGTTGATTTACTCTAAACTGTGTGTGAAGAATAAAGGTCAAGGACGAAGCTTTAATCCATGTGAGAAGAAGCAAGTCGAAGAAGCCTGCATCCAATCTGTGTGAAAGACTACAGTCGATTGTATCAATATGTGTGAATGATAAAATGACTGGTTTAGTTAAAATCATAGGGTTTTGTATGCCTTGATTTTAATAAACTTTTTTCTATTGTGTAGAGGACCTGTAGACATAGAGGGGTTTACCTTGAACCAAACTGTGTGTTATCATTTCCTACACTAACTGTTTTCATATTGTATGTGATTTATAGTATACTTACTTTGAAACCCTGTAAACACCAAGCTACATGAGACTTTCCAATTGCTGTACTTACAGCAACTTAGCCTAAGACTTACGCTACGCTAATCAAACTTCGAAAAAGATTACAACTTATTCAACCCCCCTTCTAATATGTAAGATAGTATACTATGACCAATACAACCCACATATATGGCCGTACCAAATCTTCATACGACCATATAGCCGACTTGTTACGGGTAACTCGCCTATGATGGTACAAAACAACACGTCACAAACAGTTCCAAAACACATCCAATACAAGAACTAAGTGACAACAATAATCTAAAATAATTACGCAACGTACGAATACCAACTGTACAACAATACAAAACCAAGATTTTTTACCTCTGGATACTATAGCCCCTAAAATTGGTTTCGCCCCAAAAGGTAAGGGTACACAACTCAGAATATGAAACATCCATCCATATCTAAAAACAATGTTTCCAGGAATACTCCTCAATGGGAACTACTTTGCCTGAAGAAATGGGCCACCCACTTAGTTCCTCATATCTCATTTGCCTTAAAAAGGCAAAAATCAAGTGATGGAACACTTAACAGGTGCGAGATCAGTCGAATCATGACTCCTTCACATAGAGGCTGTAACACCCCCAAGATATTCCGGGTATATTATAGCGCCGTGGACCCCTATGTGGGACCCACCAGGCTGACTAATTTATACCGCTCGTCTAACCATCTCGGTTAGCGAGAAAACACACATCACCAAGATGAAAATTAAATAAAACTCCCGGTACAACCCGGTAAACCAAACATCATCAAAAATCACACATAAAATTTAGTATACAATCCATCTTCCAAATTTAAAAAGTTAACAAGTTCGAAAAACAAACGTTTTAAAATGGACAACTGAAATAAACAGACTGATTTGCACACGTCAATAACCCTAGCCAGTATCCTCGTACTACTCCAGTACCCGCTCGACCGGCTGACCGCAACATGAAATTTATAACACGAATTTCCCCAAATGGGTCCCCAAAGGAGTTAGCAATTACGCTAGTACAAGTAATCAAGGGAAACCATTCCCTAACAGATCTCATAGTGCATGCATCAAATTGTTTCAAAATAAAATCAAGACATGTCTTTCCCTGCAAAACAAATAGTCAATAATCATTGTTGAAAAGCACCTAGGACCGGGGCTAAACCACTGGTCCCATCTGAGACCTCTATGGACCCTCCCAGACTAGCCATAGTTAAAAAAATCACGCACATGACTCGCCTAGGACAGGGGCTAAACCACTGGTCGCATCTGAGTTCTCTATGGACCCTCCCGGACTGGCTATCCAAACAAGCTCGTGAATCAGGAGCGAAATCACAGATTCCTCCGATGCGCCATCGGACCCTCCCGGAGTGAGCACATCACACACATATACATTACCATTCCATGTTAAGCATAAGGGTTTCACAAGAATACTTGCCTTGAGAAATTGACGACGAAATGAATGGAACAATCAACCATGCTCGCTAGGAACCGACAACCACCAACCTAACGATCCAAAGAATACAATCACAACTAATTCTACACGAGTACAAAAACAGAATACACCCGAAAACCCACGTACGATTCATGTAAATTCGTACAAAAACAACAACGAGGGCGGGTCACAACCGAATTCTCTTGATTTCATAAATACCACAAAATTTACCATGAACTCGTAGGGAAAACATGAATACCACTAAGATTAGTCACATACATCATGGATTAATCAACAATATGGAATGACTCTGACATAAAATCGAAAAACCCCCAATTTACCCAAAGATAAGGTTTTAAGAGTTTACCTCGGATCGAAGACGAAGAACAAGTGTTGGTGTTATTAATATACACCAAGAACTCAAGGAAGATGATAGCTGAGATAATTCAGAGAAGAAATCGCCTCAGATCGCCCCTGGTTCGAACAAGCCGCGGGGAAGGAGATGAAGTAAGGAAATAGACGCGTCTCGGTAAACTCTCGGGTATATATAACCAGACGGTTTAGTGTGCGCTAACAGCTTATGGTTAGCGTGCGCTAACCAGCCAACCATGTTCCAGAACCTTCGGTTATGACCCGTTAGCATGCGCTACCCGATAATTAACATGTGCTATAAGCCCCCGTTAACATGCGCTATCGACCTATAGCGTGCGCTACCTATTCGTCTCCATAGTCCAGAAAAATTCTACCTCAACTGGAATATCGAATTAGCGCGTGTTGCCAAATGTCTAGCATGCACTAAGTCTCAACCATAGCGTGCGTAAATCTACAGACTTAGCGTGCGCTAAACTGCTCGTCCAGAGAGCAGAAACAACCTACTGCCACTGATGTGCTTGAATCATTAGCGCGCGCTACTGGCTAAGTTAGCGCGTGCTACTAAACGAATTTAGCGTGCGCTACACAACAAAATTAGCGTGCGCTAACGAGCGCAGACAGTAGTACAAGCAGCACTCAAAGATGGAAAATGACGAATTCTTCCCCGGATGAAAACAACGCGCACCTGACACCAAACAACGGACTCAAGAAGACACACGTACGACGAGTTCGAGTCAGAACTACAGCACTAAAATAAAATACGATTCCGACTACCCAAAGGTTCGGAAAACGACAACGATAGTAATTACCCCATAACTTTAGGAAATTGCAAAACAGCTCAAAACATCTGAAATACACGATACACGGTCGAAACACCATACAAGAGCTCACAATATACATAATAACATAATATGGATTTACAGCAACCCCGACACGGCGGTTCCAAACAATGATTACAAGAATCGAACCAAATAACAACGTATATGACATTAAACGCGGAATTGAGTAAAACAAGTCCGAAACAAGCTCGGATGACAAAAATTCTAATATTAAATATTCTCGAAATATCAATAAGGTTTCAAGCGACTCACTAAAAATGAAAAATACACCAAAATGAAAAAATACCGGAAAAAAGGGAAAAAAATGTGGATATTACATTCTCCCCCTCTAAAAGCAAGTTTTGTCCCGAAACTTAAGAAACAAACAACTCGGGGTACCTAGCGTGCATGCTCTCCTTGATTTCCCAAGTTGCCTCCTCGACACCATGTCTCGATCACCTCACCTTGACCAATGGAATGGTCTTATGCCTCAGTCGCTTTTCACGGTGCTCCAAAATCTTCAAGGGACGCTTCTCCAAGGTAATATCCTCAGCGATGTTGATCTCACCATAGTCGATGACATGACTAGGATCCAGAACATATTTCCTCAGCAGAAAACTCCCCTCGTCGGCGACACCTTTAGCAAAACATAGTATCCCACCTCGAATTCCAAAGGTCAACGACGAACATCGACATAGGATTCTGTCGACTCGGATCTATCAACATCCTATCTCGAATCAATTCCACCTTCCTCCTCGTCTCCAAAGCGATATCCGGTTCGGTCCCGACCAAATCAGATGCCTCATTCCAACAAATTGGCGATTGACATCGCCGCTCATAAAGCGCCCCATATGGTGCCATCTTGATCGACGCGTGCCAATTATTTTTGTACGCGAACTCGATCAGCGGCTAATTTTCCTCCCAATCACTGCTCCAATCTAGAGTACAAGCATGCAACATATCCTCAAATGTCTGGATAGTGCGCTCCGACTGCCCATCTGTCTGAGGATGAAAAGAAGTACTTAGACGCAAACGAGTACCCAATGCCTTATGTACCGCCTGCCAAAAATGCGATACAAATAAGCCATCACGATCCTAGACAATAAACTTCGGAGTACCGTGAAGCCTCACAATCTGCGCAATAAATACACGATCTAACTTTTCCGGACTCAAAATATCCTTGACACCCAGAAAGTGTGCTGACTTGGTCAGACGATCCAAAATCACCCAAACCATATTCATACCAGACTCCTACCTCGGCAAGCTCGTGACAAAGTCCATCAAAATATCTTCCCATTTCCATTCCAGAATTGGAAGCGATTGAAACGACCCGGCTGGTCACTGATGCTCGATTTTGACTTGCTGACAAGTCAAACATCTCGCTACAAATTGTGCGACCTCCTTCATATCATTCCACCAAAAGTTCCTCTTTAGGTCCTTGTACATCTTACTCAAACCAGGATGAACCGAGTAAGGCGTAGCATGGGCCTCACGCAAAATACTCTGCCTCAATTCCAAGTCGTTTGGTACACAAAGATGACTTTGTAATCTCAACACACCATCCTCGTGAATCAAAAACCTAGGAGACTTACTCTTAAGAACATTCTCTCGGATTTGAGTAATCATTGGATCCTCCAACTGCTTCAGTTTAATTTCATCGATTAGCGACGATGAAATTTCTAAAGCACAAAGTTGCCCGACAACTCTTGGCAACAAAATATCACCACCCAACTCGATTAAATCACACTGAAGCTAAGATTGAGGCGTAAGTATCTCAAGCATCTTTAATGTAACCGGTTTCCGACTCAAGGCGTCTGCAATGATGTTCACCTTGCCTGGATGATAAAGGATTTTGAGGTCGTAATCCTTAATCAATTACAACCACCTCCTCTGCCTCATATTTAACTCCCGCTAAGTAAATATGTACATAAGACTTTTATGATTGGTAAAAATCTGACATGCGGAGCCGAAGAGATAATGACGCCAAATTCTGAGCGCAAAAACAACTGCCGCTAACTCCAAGTAGTGAGTAGGGTAGTTGAGCTCATACGGCCTCAAATGTCTCGACGCATACGCAATAGTCTTGTCGTGCTGCATCAACACGCACCCAATACCCCGACCCGACGCATCGCTATAAACAGCAAAACCCTCGTTGCCACACGGCAATGCTAAAATCGGGGCTGAAGTCAAATGCCTCTTCAGCTCCTCAAAACTCGACTGTCTTTCGTCATTCTAGACGGACTTTTTAGATTTCTGAAACAACTGTGTAAGTGGCCGAGCCAGTTTCAAAAACCCCTCGACGAACCTACGATAGTATCTAGCCAAACCCAAGAAACTACGGACCTCCTTCACATTCTTAGGCGGTGTCCAATCCAGCACTACCTCAATCTTCTTTGGATCCACACGGGCCCCCTAGGCTGAAATCACGTGACCTAGAAAAATCACTACCTTCATCGAGAACTCACATTTCAAGAACTTCACATAAAGTCACTCAGTCCTCAAAACGTCCAACACCACACGCACATGACGCGCGTGCCCCTCCTCATTCTTCGAGTAGATAAGGATGTCATCAATAAAAATAATGACACACTTATCCAAATACTCGATGAAAACCTTGTTCATCAACTGCATGAATACTTCCGGCACGTTAGTTAGCCCTAAGGGCATAACCACAAACTCATAATGTCCGTATCTCGTCCGAAATGTTGTTTCTGGGACATCGGACTCCTTCACCCGAAGCTGATAGTACCCTGATCTAAAGTCGATCTTCGAGAATACCGCAGCTCCCTGCAACTGATCAAACAAGTCATCAATCCTTGGCAAGGGATACTTGTTCATGATGGTCACTTTGTTTAGCTCGCGATAGTCGATACATAAACATAGTGAACCATTCTTCTTCCGCACAAACAGGAACGGTGCGCCCCAAGGCAAAGCACTCGGTCGAATATACCATGACTCAAGAAGCTCACTCAACTGCTTCTTCAACTCAGCCATCCCGGAAGGTGCTATGTGATAAGGCACCTTCGAAATAGGAGCCGCACCCGGCTCTAACTCGATAGCGAACTCAACGTCACGGTCTGGTGGTAACCTTGGCAACTTATTAGTAAAGACATCTGGGAACTCACTAATGACTGGGATCGATGAAAACTTGACTCCACCATCCTTCGCCTTCAAGGCGTAACACCAATAACCAGTACACCCCTTCCGCGGGAGTCTCATTGCATTTAAGGCGTTAATTACGAACTTCTAGTTTCCGATCTTTCGTCCCATGAAAGAGTGCTCGGTGCTGTCCTCGGCTATCATGGTGATGATCCTCGTGCGGTAGTTCGCAACATGCCACTAGAGCCAATCATTCTCGAGAATCAAATCCTCACCCTCAATACCCACAACAATAAGATTAAAGAGACAAGCCCTCTCACAAATAACCACAGAACAGTCTTGGATCTCCCAATCACCAACGATCCTATCACCGCTAGGATGTTTAATGATGAAAGGCTCACAAGACGACAAACAGTCAAGACTCAAACGGTGCACACACTCCAGAGAGATGAACGAATGCGTAGAACCAGAATCGAAAAGCACACTGATAGGATGAGAGTGAATATGAACGATACCTGTATCCATGGTAGCTTCTGGATCATCGGCCCTCATAATCTCATATACACGCGAATGAGCAGAACCGACACTGAAAGCTCCCCCTCTAGCGGGCTGGCCCCGACCTCTCCCTCGGCTGACACTCTGCGGAGACTGCGGAGCAAACGACCCCTGGTTCACACTCGGCTCCTTAGGCGCTGGAAAAGAAGCCTGTGCACCAAGAGTCTGCTCTAAACGATCACAGAAGGAAGCCTTGTGGCCCCCCTGGACACAAGTATGACAAGTCAACGGCGGATGGGGACACTCCCGGTTTGTATGGACCGGTTGGCCACAGTTAAAACACCTGAACCCATGAGTGGGGGCACTGGCAGCACCTTGGAATCGGCAAAAAAACGAGCCGAACCGTGAAAAGAAAAATTCACCACTAGAAGGGGGTTTGAATAGTGGTAATGCGGAATATGGAACTTTCTCGCGAATAAAGGTAAAATGTGCGAAAAGTAAAAGACTCAAAGATTTATAGAGGTTCGGCAACTTGCCTACGTCCTCTCTCCGACTTCTTTTTCTATTGGCTAAAGAACGATCACACACACTTGTCTCGTCTTTGATCGGTCCGAGCACAACAATAGTTACAACCGCTTGTCTTCTATTGGTCTAAGCGCAACCACTCTCAAAATAAACTTTTTGTATCTAGTGTTCTATCGGAACTAGATAATCCTTACTTACAAATGTTGGAGTGTAATCCTAACAATGCCGGATCAAAGATCCTAATAACACTGGATTAGTGACCCTTAATTCGTTTCTATTACGCTCGTGTATGAGTGATGCAACAGTCACAACCAAATGAAAAGAATACAAAGTATAATAAATATTATAATGTGCATCAATCTTGTATCTTTTCTTCTCACAACTTAGAATGCAATAATAAATAGAGATCTGAGCTCAAGAATGCTTTGAATGCTTGATTGCTTGAATGCTTGAAGTTGTGTATGAGATACCCAAGTGATGTGGGTATTTATAGTGTCAAGTCCTTCATATGCTGAAAAATGTATTATTAGCGTGCGCTAATAATTATTCATAGCGTGCGTTATCGAGCTTTGACTTGACTGAACTGAACGGTCATTAAATTGTACCAACGGTAATAATACAAGTCTAGCGTGCACTAAACGGTCTTCTATAGCGTGCGCTAACATTGGTCAACAGGTCTTCACTTTTGACTTTGAATCTTGTCGGTTTTTCTACCCAACGTCTCTTTTCCAACGGATAAAATTGTACTTAGCGTGCGCTAGTACTTCTACTTTAGCGTGCGCTAGTATTATTTAATATTAGCTTTCTAGATTTTCCGGATCTCCTTTTTGACTTCTGCGTTCCAACAGATAAGTTGACTAATGGTAGGAATTCGAATGCTTAGCCTGCGCTGATAATATAGGCTTTTCGTGCGCTATCCATTAGGTGGGAATCCAACTTGACTGCAAGTGACTTTCCTGACTGCAGGTGACTTGCCCTCGATAGCGTGCGCTACTATGTATCCTATAGCGTGCGCTAGGAACAGGATTTTCCTTCAATGTTTAAATGTTTTGAATATAACCATCATCAAAATACTGAGTCAACAATCTCCCCCTTTTTGATGATGTCAAAACATTTAATATATACCTGCAAAACCATTTAAAAAAAATGTCAAATCAAGGTAATTTGTTCGATATGTTAGTATGTTTCGGTTTTGGAGTGTTTCTCCCCCTTTTTGACATTAACAAAAAGGACTCCCCCTGAAATGTTGCGTATATAACAAAATACCAAGCAAATAACATGGTTCAAAACAGAACACATAATTAACATTAACGAACAAAACATAACCAATAATTATGAAAAACATCGAAAATCAAGATAACCAATCGAAGGGAATGCGCATTTCATTGAAAATGATCCAAACATTACACTCAAATAACCGAAGCACACGACATCAAAATATATGAAATAAAAGTTTGCTACATCGAAAATCAATGTCCTAAAAACTAAGGTGCTTGCTCGGATGAGGAGGGTTGAAGCGAGAAAGACGGACGAGTGAAACGAATAAAATCTTCAATCAGCCCGCGAACTCCTTGAACCTCTGGGCGGAGAGATCGAACAACTACACGGATTTCCAGGTGTGAAGTTTTAATGCTACGCATCCGGGAAATGAGGTCACTCTCCTCTTCCTCGGTAAGTGTCTCTCTCATCGGATGTTTGCCCTTAGAAGTAGGCTTCCTTACAAAGGCTCCTGTTTGCATTTCTCGAATGGTGTGTATCCCTCGTCTAGTAATCTGCTCTTCCGGTGTCGGTATTCTAGTCCCTTTCTCCACTTGATCATCTTCATTAAGGTACGGAAAGAGAATCCAGCCCCGGTTCATGGTTCGCACATAATGCATGGCCTTGAGCGAGTAGTCGGAAATCTCATAGCCGATAGACACAGGAATGGCTTTGTCCTTCGTTTAGTCCAGCTTATGTAATTTTAAAATCACCATTAGGATGAAGCCGTATGGCATTCCAGCCTTGCGGGACCGTGAGGCATAGTTTTTCGACCGAAAGAGGTCGCCTTTGACTTTCATCCAGCTTATAACAATGGCGGCAAAATCAATCAAATCGTCATTAAGCACTCGGTATACCACATGCTTGTCGAGTCCAACCAACTTATGCTGCTTGTTGACCTTAGGCATTATGCACTTGGTGAGCGCGACTAATAAAAGTCGAATATTAATGCCGAAGTCGTTGTTCTCGAAGACCTCATCAGTGATATCAATGATGGATTTAGAGCTTAAGAATTCACTGACTTCAAGCTCAGACACACCAGATTCTTCAGAAATGGACTTCCCCGAACACGCAAAACCATCCGACGATAAACCAAACAATTGATTCAAAATCTCCGCAGAGACTTTCACCACAGTTCCTCCAACCAAGCTTCCCAAAAATAAGGATGATGATCCTTCATTCGCAGCAACATGAAGATTCGCGTAGAATACATGAACCAATTCGTGAAAAACGGGTTCTTTACACTCAACAAAACGAGAGATACCAATTGAAGAAAAGAATTCGGAAATAGCAATATTTACCGGTTATAGACTATGGAAATTGAAGTAATTGCAATCCGTCAAGTGTTCTTGAGGGAGGATTTCTGAAAATACCTTAAAAGCGGTATAAGACACAAAACGAGAAGTATCGAAATCTGGTTCGCGGGTACGTTTTGTGCTTTTGTATGCCTTTTCCATAGCTTTTCTTCCTTTGCTCGACATGAATTTGAGAGAATTTGAAAGATTTGATGGAAGAAATAGGAATTATATGGATCGGGTTTAGCTAGGGTTCTTGCTGAGAAAGGGGATTTGAGCGATTGCGTGCGTTATAAAAGGGTGAATGGTATTCTGGACTGTTCAGGGTTTATATAAGAAACTGAAAAGTTTAATTAGCGCGCGCAAGGAATATAGGTTTAGCGTGCGCTATGAATTTATAGGTTGCTTACTGGACTGTCCAGTAGCATATATCGGAATAGGAAGGATTTTAGTTAGCGTACGCAAGAAATATGGGTTAGCGTATGCTATCGAAGAACAAATTCGTTCAGGAATGAGAAATTAGCATGCGTTAAAGAGATAAAGCTAGCGCGCGCTAGCGAATGAAACGTTTCTAAGGAATTGATTTCTCGAGTAGATAACTAATTTCAAAAATTGTCAAGATGTCCCATACCAAGTTGCAAACAAATGGTATTAAATGATTCCTCCGGAAGAGGTTTCGTAAATATATCAGCAAGTTGATCTTTCGTCCCGACAAAAATTAAGCAGATGTCTTTCTTTTGCACATGATCGCGTAAAAAACTGATGTCTAATATCTATATGCTTAGTCCTACTATGCAACACAGGATTTTTGCTAAACTTAATTGCACTAGTATTATCACATAAAATAGGGGTATTTTCAAAATAAATGCCGTAGTCGCGGAGTTGATTTTTAATCCATAATACCTGAGCACACGCACTCCCTGCAGCAACATATTTGGCCTCAACTGTAGACAATGCTACACTGGTTTGCTTTTTACTTCCCCAAGATATTAAATATGAGCCAATGAAATGACACATACCACTAGTACTTTTTTTATCAATTTTACATCTGCCGAAATCGGCATCACTGTATGCAATCAAATTAAAATCCAAGCAAGAAGGATACCATAGACCTAAAGCGATGGTCCCATTCAAGTAACGAAAGATGCGTTTACAAACAATTAAATGGGATTCCTTAGGATTATCCTGGAATCGAGCACATAAGCACATAGCAAATATTATGTCTGGCCTAGAAGCAGTTAAATATAGCAAATATCCGATCATACCTCGATATAATTTTTGATCCACTGGTTTGCCATTTTCATTTTTTTCTAATTTCAATGATGAAGACATTGGCGTTGAAATCACTTTGCTACTCTCCATTTTGAATTTCTTTAGGAGATCGTTTGAGTACTTTGTTTGATGAATAAAAATTCCATCTTCCCATTGCTTAATTTGAAGCCCGAGGAAGAATGTTAATTCTCCCATCATACTCATCTCGAACTCTCCCTTCATAAAATTAGAAAAATCTTGGCACAATGATTCGTTAGTAGCCCCAAACACAACGTCATCAATGTAAATTTGGCAAACAAGTATATCCTTATCCAATATTTTTACAAACAAGGTATTATCGACTTTACCTCTTTTATAATCATTAGCAATTAAGAATTGACTTAAACGATCATACCATGCTCGGGGTGCTTGCTTCAAACAGTAGAGCGCCTTGTTGAGTTTGTATATGTGATCTGGGAATAGGTGATCTTCAAAACTAGGAGATTGCTTGACATATACTTCTTGTTGAATATAGCCATTCAAGAATGCACTTTTCACATCCATTTGGAATAGCTTGATCTTTTTGTGAGCCGCAAATGCACATAACAGATGGATGGCTTCGAGTCGAGCCATGGGAGCAAAACTTTCTTCAAAGTCAAGAACCTCTTCTTGACTATACCCTTGTGCGACCAAACGAGACTTATTTCGAATTAGGTAACCGTCTTCGTCACACTTGATTTTGTGCACCCATTTAGTTCTGATAATAGTTTTATCTTTAGGGACAGGAACTAAATTCCATACGTTATTGTACATGAATTGAATGAGCTCCTCTTGCATAGCCATCATCCAACTTTCATCATCAAGAGCCTCAGATATATTTTTGGGAACAATTTCGGATACGAAAGCACAACGAGCCATATATTCGGTGGTTCTCCTTCGAGTTTGAACACCGTATTTAATATTTCTAATTACAAGATCTTTTGGATGGTCTTTGATGTGCCTCCAATCTTTTGGTAAATCCTCGATTGCCTTCTTTTGGATTTACGAAATTTTCTCCATTTCATTTGAGGGATGAGAATCCGGAAAAATACCTGCAGCATCAAAACACTATACCTTTCTCGGGGGTGAGATCATATCGTTGAATTTAACATGAATGGATTATTCAACTTTATTTGTTCTAATGTTATAAACACGATATGCTTCGCTATTCGTAACATAACCAAGAAATATTCCGGAGTCGGATTTAGCACCAAATTTCCCCAAGTTATCCTTACCATTATTTAGGATAAACACATTGCAACCAGAAGGATGGAAGTAAGATATATTTGGCTTTTTACCTTTCCGTAATTCATACGGAGTTTTAAGATGGGTTCAACGAAGATGAGCCCGGTTGATCACATAACATGCCGTAAAAATTGCTTCGGCCCAAAAATATTGTGGAAGAGAATATTCGTTAAGCATAGTCCTTGACATTTCTTCCAAAGATCGATTTTTCCTTTCAACAACCCCATTTTGTTGAGGCGTTCTAGGAGCCGAAAATTGTGATTAATACCATATTTGTCACACAGAAGCTCAAACGGAGTGCAATCAAATTCACCTTCGTGATCAGTACGAATAGAAATTATAGAGAGATTTTTCTCATTTTGCACCAAACGACACCATTTGGAAAACTCGGAAAATGTATCATCTTTATGAGCAAGAAATCTAACCCAAGTAAAACGAGAATAATCATCAACAATAACCAAAGTGTAAAGTTTACCACTTAGACTAACATATCTAGATGGTCCAATCAATTCCATATACACAAGTTCAAGAATGCGACTAGTGGAAACCTTGAATTTTGGTTTGAAAGATTCTCGAGTATGTTTCCCTTTTATGCAAGATTCACATAAATGCTTCCGATCAAATTTGGGTATTGGTAAACCCCGGGCAAGATCGTATCTCGATAAAATCGAAATGATGGGTAGAGATGTATGTCCCAATTTACATGCCATAAATATGCATTATCATCTAATGTAATGAGGCATTTTTCATTTAATGAGCTTTTATCATTAAGGTCAACAATATAAATGTTTCCACATCTCAAACCGATGAATGCAATTTTATTATTTCGAAATGCCGTGCAATGCATTTGTTCAAAGAGAATTTTAAAACCTTCGTCACATAGTTGAGAGACGCTAAGTAAATTGTGATGCAAACCTTCGACAAATAATACTTTGTTGATAGAGGGAGAAGGTTCCTTACCGACTTTTCCGATGCCTTTAATTTTTCCTTTTTGATTGTCGCCAAAGGTCACATGTCCTTTTTCTTGATATTCGAGGTCTTCAAACAAATACTCGGATCCGCACATGTGCCTTGAGCATCCGCTATCAATGTACCACTTGCTTTTCTTTGGTGCCGGTACCTACAAAAATAGTGTTTCTCGGTTGTTTCGGTACCCAGGCCCTTTTGGGTCCTCCAAAGTTAACGATACTTATAGCATTCAGAACAATTGTCCCTTTTGGAACCCATATTTGTTTAACTTTGATGGTTCTCAACTTTGAATGAACGTTATCATGAACTCGTTGTTTGAAATGAGTTTTTGAATTCTCGGTTTCGTTTTTCTTTATTTTGTCAAGATTGATAGGAGATTGTTCCCTTTTAAACGGGTCGAAACCAAGACCGTGTTTTAACAATGGGGATTTTTTTATGGATAAGAGATTTTCGAATTTCTCGTTTCCGAGAGTAAATTTATTCCAAATATATTTTAGCTCTTTTTGAGTTTTTGTCAACTCAATTTTCAAAACGTTTTCTTTTTCAAGGCATAAGGTATGGTCGAGTTCAATAGTTTTGACTTTATTTTGAAGAGAAGATTTTTCTAGTTCTAAAGATTTTATTTTCCTCTTTAAAGACATATTTAATTTAACCATCTCGTTGTATTCTATGTTCAAAGATTCAAACGCACTTAATAACTCATCATCATGATGAACTTCTTGTGAATCGTAAAAATCGAATGTATCATATTCATCATCATTAAGTTTAGAACTTACCTCGATATTGCTTTCAGAGTCGAGTGCCATGAACGCGAGATTAGCATCTAGAGATCTTTCAATCTCCTCCTCGTCATCACTCCAAGAAGCGATTAGAACCTCCTTCTTTTTGAATCTTTCGATTTGAGGCTTTGAAGAGGATCCTCGGCATTCCTTGGCATAGTGACCGGCTTGACCACATTTCCGACAATTATTGTCGAACTTTTTTATAGGAACGTAGCCATTCTTCTTTTGTTCCGCCTTGCCGTCCCGACTGAGGAAGCTTCGCCTTCTTTGAATTAGATTTTTATACCTTCTAAAATTCTTGGCGTAGAGAGCAAGTTCCTCATCATCTTCATCTTTGGGAACATCTTCCTTAACATCGCTATCAACATTGAATGCGACTACTTTTTCACGAGGCTTAGGTTTAGTACCTCTAGACTTCAGAACGATCTCATATTTGATGAATGACCCGATGAGGGCACTAAACTCGAGTTTGTTGAGATCTTTGGACTCCATGATAGCGGTAACAGTTGCATCCCATTCACGTGGCAACGAGCGAAGAATTTTCTTAGCTTTGTCATTACTAGATATAGGTTTTCCGAAAGATGCAAGTCCATTGGTTATATCCGAGAACTGATCCAACATATTTGTGATTTTTTCCTCGTCCTTCATGGAGAAGAGTTCGTAGTCATGAAGAAGCATGTTGATTTTAGTCTCCTTGACTTGGTTGGTTCCTTCATGAGTTACTTCGAGGATTTACCAAATTTCCTTTGCACTTTCGTAGGAGGATATCCTATTGAGTTCTTCGGGATTAAGGGCGCAATATAGAAGTTGAGTAGCACGTGAATTGATGTGCGTGTTCCTCCAGTCCTCGTCGTTGAACTCGTCGAACTTTTTCAACGATCCATCTTCTTTCTTAGCGAGTTTCGGACCAAGGGCAATGAATTTCCATATTTCAATATCATAGGCTTGAATGAATATAGCCATTTTCTTTTTCCATGTCATGAAATTGGAACCCTCAAAGAAAGGAGGACGGTTGAGAGCATTTCCTTCGATTTGGCCAAGAAGAGCCATTTGCGGATCTTTTTCCCTTAGGTGGTAAAACCCTTAAAAAAGACCCACTCCGATACCAACTGAAGAGATAAATTCACCACTAGAAGGGGGGTTGAATAGTGGTAATGCGGAATATCGAACTTTCTCGCGAATAAAGGTAAAATGTGCGGAAAGTAAAAGACTCAAAGATCTATAGAGGTTCGACAACTTGTCTACGTCCTCTCTTCGACTTCTTTTTCTATTGGCTAAAGAAAAATCACACGCACTTGTCTCGTCTTTGATCGGTCCGAGCACAACAACGGTTTCAACCGCTTGTCTTCTATTGGTCCAAGCACAACCACTCTCAAAATAAACTTTTTGTATCTAGTGTTCAATCAGAACTAGATAATCCTTACTTACAAATGTTGGAGTGTAATCCTAACAATGCCGGATCAAAGATTCTAATAACACCGGATTAGTGACTCTTAATTCGTTTCTCTTACGCTCGTGTATGAGTGATGCAACACTCACAACCAAATGAAAATAATACAAAGTATAATAAATATTACAATGTGTATCACTCTTGTATCTTTTCTTCTCACAACTTAGAATGCAATAATAAATAGAGATCTGAGCTCAAGAATGCTTTGAATGCTTGATTGCTTGAATGATTGAAGTTGTGTATGAGATACCCAAGTGATGTGGGTAATTATAGTGTCAAGTCCTTCTTCATATGCTGAAAACGTATTATTAGCGTGCGCTAATAATTCTTCATAGCGTGCGTTATCGAGCTTTGACTTGACTGAATTGAACGGTCATTAAACTGTACCAACAGTAATAATACAAGTCTAGCGTGTGCTAGACGGTCTTCTGTAGCGTGCGCTAACGTTGGTCAACAGGTCTTCACATTTGACTTTGAATCGTGTCGGTTTGTCTCCCCAACGTCTCTTTTCCAACGGATAAAATTGTACTTAGCGTGCGCTAGTACTTATACTTTAGCGTGTGCTAGTATTATTTAATATTAGCTTTCTAGATTTTCCGGATCTACTTTTTTACTTATGCGTTCCAACGGATAAGTTGACTAATGGTAGGAATTCGAATGCTTAGCGCGCGGTGATAATATAGGCTTTGCGTGCGCTATCCATCAGGTAGGATTCCAACTTGACTGTAGGTGACTTGCCTGACTGCAGGTGACTTGCCGTCGATAGCGTGTGCTACTATGTATCCTGTAGCGTACGCTTGGAACATGATTTTCCTTCAATGTAACAGCTCCATGAGATAGATTTTGTTTAAATGTTTTGAATATAATCATCATCAAAATACTTTGAGTCAACAAACCGCCCGTAGGAATGTTAGCAGACTGAGACTTCTGCTGAACTCCGCCCTTGTGAACCGAAAAGTTACCGACGGATTTCTGTTTCTTACTTTCTCAAGCTGCCTCACTGGCCGTCAAGGACATATCATAAGCAAGAGCTCTACTCTGATAGTCCTTTAGGTTGGTGCAGGCGAGTCCAGACATGTAATCACGAATCCTCGGTTTCATTCGCCTAGAGAAGTGGCAAATCTTGTCACTCTCCTCCATAACCTGGGACTTCACGAAGCACAATTCCCGGTTGAAATATGCAATGTCCTGAGAAACCAGAATATCTCGAGGCTGAGCATCATAAAAAGCATGGACCCGTGCCTGACGAACTGGCCACGGACAGTACTCAACTTCCATAAGGTCTCTGAACTCGGCCCATGAAGCATCATGATCCTGAGGCCCGACAACATGCCACCAATCAGCAGTGTCCCCAGTGAGAAAATACTGGGCGATAGGGACCTTGCGATCCTCAGGACAGTTAGTGGCAACAAAGATCTTGGACATCTCTTTAATCCACCCCTCCCAACCAATCGGGTCTGAAGCCCCAGAAAATTGAGAATGATGCATTTTGGTGACATCCTGAAGCCAATGATCTATTCTGGCCCGAGCAGTACGAGCCAGAGCTGGGTTTCGAATCGCCTGGACTATTGCAGCCATTTGGTTCACCATTTGTTGCATCACGGCTGCAACACCGATGTCGGCGCCATTACCGGCTGTGTTATCTTGAGTAGAAGTACGGTCTTGATGACCATCATTACTGTCGGCTCCAGAAGTGTGTGATGTGGCTGCTCCACTGGCTTCCCCACGTTGTAACGCCCCCAAAATTTACTGGAACATTACAGTGTCGTGAACCCCGTGTGGGACCCACAAGGCAAATTTTTAAGATTTTAAAATTTATTCATTAAATATTTTTTATGAAAGTATCTCCACGATGATACAATTATAAAACGAAATACTTTAGAAAAATAAGTTCAAATACACGGTTATTACATCAACTTGGAATATTCATAATTCAGTTTAAAGAAACGAAATAACAGGGCTTCTTCCTGACACCGCTCAAGCCTGACCGGAACCATTGGGAATGTCCTGCACATATTCAATAAATTTGCCTGACATGATGAATCATGCCAGCCAACCTAGGTCAGACAATATGAATGAAAAATCATCGAAAGTATAAGATAAACCTGCAATACAATATCATTATTCGGTTTGGCATTAGATCATAATGTACCCAACATTATCTTTTCTATCAACACATAAACTCCCAAGGTCGCAACCAAAGTCATGGAAGTATCTACACCGGAATACTCCGAACGTGGGTACCATTCAGGTTTTATCCCTCAACACAGTTCTGTACGGATATATCAACACAGAAACTCCCAAGGTCGCAACCAAGGGTCACGAAAGTATCTACATAGGAATACTCCGGACGTGGGTACCTTCCAAATTCATTAAACGTATAGGTATCACCATTACCTATCCTACCTTACTAAGATAATCCGAGCGCCCAGCTTTGGCATTACCCACTCATGATGATCGAAGTCTTGATAGGTGTTTTTTCAAATGAACGGCATTTTATAATTTTAACGAGGGATTTTATCCTATGTTAATGTTTATGTTTGCTACCATTCAGGTTTTATTACTCAACACATCAGCCCATCAATCAAGTTTCAAGTAGAAAAAAATACAATTTCCACGAATAGAGAGACACATTAAATTTTGGAATTTATTGTAACATAGACTGCGCAAGGTATCACTTGCCTTAGTTCCGACGAGAGTAACTTCCTTGATAACACAACGGCTCGAACGCCCACAACCGAGAGCTCAACCTATTACATATTCTTCGATTGAGACCTCAAGGTGATAATGACGAATAGCGACATGGGCCCCCATCCCGATAGTATTCCAAACCCAGTTCGTTTCATAATGTCGAAACCAAAATTCTATGTTTAATGCGAATTACTTAAATCCTCAATCCACCAATTTTCAATTTATTACATCATTTTAACCACAATGTTTTTATACACTATTTCTACGTTATGACTACGACTATAACCACCCGTAATCTTGCTAATTACTCAAACTCGAAATTCGATAACTCTAGGGTAGAATGGACAAGTACAATTCACAAGAAATCCTAATATTGATTACCTATCCAATTCGATAATTTATAACTAATTCATTAAAGAATTACCAACGAATTTACCATACGATAATCGGATTACAAACACAATCCATAACATGACGATTCCATGGTGTTGGTTATTTACATGTTCGATCATGAGTTTTACAATCCAACTATGTTTACTACCATAAGTCATACAAAATACTAGTTTGATAGGTTTCGTTTAACAAATATGATTAGTTTCAATGGTTCGAACTTCATCAAAAGTTCTAAACTACCCAAAAAATCTGAAATCTAATACAACTTAACTAACAACACTGAGATAGATTCAAATGTTTGATAAACTCACCTTACTTGACGAGGTACGAGGAAGAAAAAAGGACGATGAAGAACGGGAGGACAACACCTTCAAAACCTTCTCCGGAGCTTGATCAATCCACTCTTACTATAATAACACGTGGCTAGGGAGGCTAGAATTCGATTAGGAGGGCTGGAGAATGATATTTAGGAGAGGAGAAATGTTTAAGGGTCGGGAGAAGTGAAAGAGGTGATGTAATTTTATAATAGAGGATGGCATTACGTATGTTATGCCCAAGGGTTTACATACGTAAACCTCATTACGTATGTTATTGCCAAAAGGTTGACGTATGTAAGGGGTTCTCAGAGCCTACTGCCCAAAATGACATTGTCCATTACGTATGTAGTGTATTGTTGAGTTATATACGTAAAGCTCAGTTGACTTACTGTCGTTATCATGCTGAAAGTTGTCCTGACCACGCGGGATCAAGATTCTCATCCGAAGACTGAAGACTGCATTACGTACTTAAGGCCTAAGCTTTACCGTACGTAACTCGATGAGGCTAGCGTACGTAGTGCGGTTCGAATAATGTATGTAAGGTTCGTTTAATACACTAAGTTATAATATCACGTTTAATCCTTACAACACGACTTCCATTTAGACTCGTCCAGCAATTTCTCAGGGAACAAAACAGTGGCCACCATCATATTCGCACCGATAATTGCTCAACGACATCAAGATATGTCACCGACATATCATCAACACCATACAATTACATCATAAAAACAAATAAATGCCACAAGCTTTTATGCGTGACAACACGGTCTAAACATAACGTATAAAAGTCCAAGCATCGAGAGGTGGAGAACAATGCTAAATCGTTAAAAATGAAGTACATGATGTTTTTAACAGCATGGAATACCCGTGGTATTACATACCGTCCTCCTTAAAATAGTTTCATCCCAAAACTAAGAAAATAACTCGGGGTGACTCTCTCTCATGCTCGTCTTAGTATCCAAAGTTTCTTCTTTAATGTCGTGATGTGACCAACGAACTTTCACAAGGGGTATAGCTTTATTCCTTAGAGTCTTTATACGACGATCTAGAATCGCGATTGACATTTCTCTGAAGGTAGCATCATTAGAAATATCTACTTCTTCAAAATTGATCTTTTGACTAGGAGCGTAAACGTACTTCTTTAATTGGGAGACGTGGAAGACATCATGCACTCCGACTAATGATAGCGACAGTGCTAATCGATAAGCGAGTCTACCAACATGGTCTAAAATCCCAAACGGGCCGATAAATCTCGGGCTCAACTTGCCCTTCTGGCCGAAATGTCGAATGACCCGCATCGGCGATACTTTGACCCAAACGTGATCCCCAACTAAAAATTCCAACGGTCGCTGGCGATCCGTAGCGTATGACTTCTGGCGGTTCTGCACTGCTAACATGTGTTTCCGAACAACAGAAATTTTTTAATAGATTCTTGGATCAGATCTAACTCGGTAGCAACGACATCGAAAGCATCATCCCAACATAGGGGAGACTTGCATCTCCTACCGTACAAGGCTTCGAAGGGTGCCATACCTATGCTTGCATGCCAACTGTTGTTGTATGAAAACTCTGCTAAGCAGAGATGTTTAACATAGTCTTTGCCCCAATCGAGTACACATGCTCTCAACATATCCTCTAGGGTCTGTATCATATGTTCTGTCTGTCCGTCTATTTGAGGGTGATCGGCTGTGCTGAAATGTAGCCGAGTACCCATAGCCTTATAGACAGCTTTCCAGAAGTGGGACATGTACCTGGTCTCTCTATCTGATATGATTGCTGAGGGAATGCCATGTAGTCTCACGACTTCCTGGATAAAGATAGTGCCCAACTGCTCTGTTCCGGTAGTCTCCTGGATCGGAATGAAATGTGCCGGCTTCGTCAGTTATTCTACAATGACCCATATCGTGTCCTTACCTCTCATCGACACTGGTACCTTGGTGACACAATCCATTGACATGCTCTCCCATTTCTATTCCGGAAGGGTCAAGGGCTGTATGATTCCGGCCTGTCTGCGGTGTTCGATCTTCACTTGTTGACACATCATACATCGAGAAATGAATCTTGCTACTTCATGGTTCATGTTTTTCCACAAAAAGCTCTTCCACAGATCCTTGTACATTTTGCTCGCCCCGGGATGCACAGAATAGGGAGTAGAGTGAGCTTCCTTTAGTATATAGTTTGCTTTAGCTCGTCATTTGGCGGGATACAGATCCTGTTTTTAAATCTCACAAAGCCCTCTTGGATCCTGTAGTCTGAAATAACTCCCCACTCGGCTCTTGCGTGGATCGCACGTATTTCGAGGTCTTCTATCTATGCTAGACGTATCTCATCCAGCAAGGATGAATGAATATTAATTAAGCACAACTGTACTTGGCGGTGTTGTATCCATAATTCAATACCATTCCTCCTGAGGTCCTGTTCCAGTTCCGATTGTACCATTAAACAAGATAGCATCATCTCTTGTGCAGTCTTCCGACTAAATGCATCTTCTACGACGTTGGCCTTTCCAGGGTGATATAAAATCTCCACAGCATAATCCTTGATTACAGCCAACGCCTCTGCCTCATGTTTAACTCTCTTTGGGTGAAAATATATTTTAAACTCTTGTGGTTCGTAAAAATCTTACAGGTAACCCCGTAAAGGTAGTGTCTCCAGATCTTAAGAGCGTGGACCACTGCAGCCAGTTCCAAGTCGTGTATCGGGCAGTTTACCACGTACAATCTGAGTTTTCGAGAGGCGTATGCAATAACTATGTCGTTTTGCATAAAGACACATCCTAGTCCATGTTTAGATGCATCTGTGTATATTACGAATCCTTCCGTGCCCTGCGGTAATACTAACACCGGAGCGGTAGTCAATCTCCTTTTTAGTTCATCGAAGCTCTCCTGACAATCCGTTGTCCAGATAAACTTGGTACTCTTCATTAGTAGGTTCATAAACGGACGAGCGATACAAGAAAAAGCCTCGACGAACTGTCGATAATAACCTGCCAATCCCAGAAAACTCCTTACTTCTTTGACGTTCTTTGGTGGTTCCCAACTCATCACTGTCTCGATATTTTGCAGATCTACCTTGACACCTTCTGCTGAAATAACATGTCCCAGAAAGGTCACATCTGGCATCCAGAACTCGCATTTAGAAAGTTTTGCATAGATTTTGTGTTCCCTCAAAGCACTTAACACCTGCCTCAGTGTTCCTCAGGCTCCTGTCGGCTCTGGAAATAGAATTAAATGTCGTCAATAAAAACCACCACACACTTATCGAGAAAACCTGTCAGAACCTTGTTCATCAATTCCATAAAAACGACTGGGGCATTAGTAAAGCCAAACGACACCACCATGTACTCATAGTGTCCATATTTTGATCGAAATGCAGTATTTGGAATATCCTCCTCCCAAATCCTCAATTGGTGATATCCGTACCATAAATCGATTTTTGAGAACATAGTCGCCCCTTGTAATTGATCCAGTAGATCATCAATCCTTGGAAGTGGATAACAGTTCTTGACAGTGACTTTGTTTAGCTCTATGTAATCGATACACAGGCATAGGGAGTTGTCCTTTTTTCTTCACAAAAAGGACCGGCGCATCCCGGCGAAGTACTCGGACGGATCAGCCCCTTCTTAAACAATTCTTTGAATTGTATTTTTAATTCCTTCATTTCAGCTGGTGCCATCCTGTATGGTGCTTTGGAGATAGGCGTCGTTCCCAGCTCAAGCTCAATCGAGAAATCAACCTTTCGTCGTGGCAGCAATCCTGGTAATTCATCAGGAAAGACGTATGGAAATTCGCTCACCGCGGGAATATTAACAACCGATAGTTGCGATGTATCCTCCTAAAGAACATAATGTTGGGACTCGGTGCCTAAAATGAAGGCCCAGCGAAAGCGGAAAAATGAAAATTAATACGATCCGAATCCCTACGAGGATCGATCTAGCTAAGTATATACAAATATTAAAATGAAAACACAATATATATAGAAACTCACCCTTGTAGTCCGTTGATTAAATGGATTCCTTCTCTTGAGCTATTCCCCAAGCTTTAGTTGTATATTCCTATGATCCAAAGCACTCCAAGCACTTGAATGATCCAACGTTGAGAATATAACGCCTCTACTTGCCACGCACCGGACAAACGAACAGGATGACGATCACCTTGCTATCCTCCAAGGATACGGCTAGAGCTAAGTGATGAAGCTATTGAATTTGATGAATATACACTAAGTATGTTTATCACATTTTCTCTCTTTGATTTCTTGATTTTTTCTCCAAGAATTATCATGAACAAGGTGAAGAACAAGAGGAAGACTTTAGAAAAATATTTTCCCTCTCACTATCTCTCACTTACGGTTGGATTGGCAAGGGTATCAAGTGAGAGTTAGTCTTCTCACTTTTATTCTTCAACCAAATCACCTACCCTCAAGATATTCAGCATATCTTGTCCCCTAGATGCCTTATGTCTCCCACCAATTAAGGTGGAGACAAGGACTAAAGAAAAGGGGAGGAAATAGGCAGCCATCAAGAATGAATGGAACGAGTCTGGCTCGTTTCGGACTCCCGTTAGTCCAAACAGATAAACTCCAATTCCATTCCAATGTATCTATATCAATTAATTAATCCAATTAATTAATCATATCAAATACAAAATAACATAATTAATTTCTCCAAGAAATAATTATATTTATGAATTAAATTAATTACCCAGTAATTTATTTAATTCATCAGGCTATAAATTAATTTATCCAATAAATCAATTTAGACATTCAATGTCCCAAATTAGATATCCAATATCTAATATTTATAATGAGAGATTATGCTCGATTTATTCGGTCGTCAATCCTATTGCGCGACTCGGTAGGTCCGTCTCAGTTAGCAATGGGAGGAACCAAAGAGTAGTAGCACCACCTAGCCAGCCTGGCGGCCTACACTGTACCCCAACTGAGAACGAATGATTGGGATCATTCAAGAACCATTCTGTCGTGAATACCAATATACGTATAAACCCTTCTTCCAAATGTCCCGATCAAGTCATAGGGTCACGGTCAGTCAAACCCTATCTGTACTTGTCGGTATGCATGCGTTAATGCATATCGAGATCATCGAGCTCTCGTGTATCCAATACAACTAACTCCAATGCTTTGGCCAAAGACTTTTGATCTCATCTGCCAATAACCGCATAGGACATATAACCCGCTCACTAATGGGAGGAAGAATTCTATCTTGGTATTCAGTAGGACCTGCTACTTGCCCGTCAAGATGCACGTCGAGGTTAACCCCCACCTTTCGGTTTACAGAGTCGAACTAATCTAATGAAAATCTTGACGTCACAAGCACATCCCTACTAAATCCTCAAGTCGAAGGTTCACGAATACCTATCTTAACCTTTCGATTCCGTCATTGACTGTCCCGGAGTGAAATCCGTGTGACGAATCAAGGGTGAGTCGGTTCGAGTATACTAATCCAATTAGCATACCTATAACGTGTGCTCCCACTAACTATTAGCGTTCGACAGGCACTCTCCATGTCAAAGAACACGTTATACAAGTCTTCACATAAACTTAACGCCCAGTCAAGTTTCATCGACTTGCGAACGATTAAGTAATTGAGCTATAAACCTTTCCAGTGCCGACCCCATTATCCAATAAGGAGTGGAATGTTTTGCTCTCAAATACACGGACTAGTTTCTATATGTATATTTACGAGTTAGGAATGCCAGTAACTACCAGTAAATAAAGAAACATCCATTGCCTTATATAAATAATTTACATAATTACAAGTACAATGCCCTCACTTATCATCCTCTGAGTGGCATTCGAGTGCATACTCCTAACACATAACACCAGTAATACGTTTCTCGAGTGTCACAATATACTCCCATTGTAAGGAGGCTGAGAGACTTTTTAGTACTGAAGTGTTCTCGACCCCTGATTATGTGAGTGGCACCGTCACAAGTCATAATGGAAATGGTCAGGTGATATGTGTCTATTATCGTCCTGTGCGGGATCATCCGGTCCATACCCAAAATGATATCTTCATTCTGAAGTGGGAAAACTATGAGGTTCGCTGTGCAGCCCCGATCGTCAATGCGGATCGGACAGTTTCGAACTTCTAAATTACCCCAAACTCTACTACTCTCGGGCAATTTAACAGTAAAAGATTCACAAGGTACACAAGGAAGGTTCAAAAGATTAATAGATTCCATAGATATAAACGAGTGTGTCGCTCCTGTATCAAACAGTACATGAAGAGCTTGGTAATTAACAAGAACTGTACCTGAGACAGCAGGTGCGGTTCGGTCATCAGTAGCCCTCAATTCGAACACGCGGGATGGTAGTGTCCCAGAGGAGGGTGCAGTGCCTCCACCGCGCCCGCGTCCTCTTCCGTCACCGTATGGTGGGGGTTGAGTTTGGTAAGGTGGAGCTTGATAGTCGGAAGTGGCGGGTGCCCTGGATGTTTACATTATGCATATGTTTACATTATACTTTATGCGCTTTTATTTATTTACATTGGTTATGTGTGATGTTTACGTATGTTGTATATTTTAGGGGTGGGCACAAATCCCAATTCTCGTGTGGCCGAACCGGACCATTCCGGTCCCGTTCCAAAAGTGTCTCGGACCATTTGGGGCGGACAAATTTTGTCCCGAGTCGGTCCCGGACAGATCGAAGATGGGACAGGAGTGGGAACAGTGATTATTCTCCCGTCCCGTTTACCCCGAAATGTATTTTTATAAAATTTATATTAGATTTGTGGGATTTTAATTATAAACTATTTTTTATCCCATAAATTAATTAGCCAAATATGTCTAAACTTACTAAATTATTGATAAATAATGCACAAATTTATAAAATTTTGATTAGAAATTCGCAAATAAATATCCAAAAATAGAAAAAATATTTTTTGAATAAATTTTTTATTATTTATATTTACCAAAAAAATGTCTCGTTCTGTCCTGGACCGTCCCGAAACCGTCCTGGTCCCAAAAATACCAGGACAAAATGGGAAACACCCTTGTCCCATATCGGTCCCGGACCGTTTATATCAATCGGGACCGGGACCGGGACCGACCCAATCCCGGACCGTCCCGGACCGTTCCCACACCTAGTAGATTTAGGATTTTGTTCATCATTTTAAAACTAAGCAACATAATAAACATAAATCCTAAGAAATAATGAGTAAATGCCTTTCCAAAATATAGACACTCATTAAGCCTTCGATTACTGGTGATAGGTTTTGCTAAAGCAATTGTATCACTTTAGATCTTAGGATAATGCAGGTAGGTCTATTGAAAAAGATCTACATATTTTTGGATTTTTTCATTAGTATCAATAAAGAGTCCTTAGATATGCTGAGGCAAAATTATGATAGGACATTAGATGTAACCTATCAACCAAGAGTGGTATTGGATACTATTACTAATGAGATACTTATTGTTTTAGAAAACTAAAAAGTGATAAGTCAAATATTTCTTAAAGGTTTTATGACAAAGAATCTTAGAATCATTTTATGCAAACGAGACCAAAAAATTACTGAATAAAATGTTAAACAACTTGATTATATGTTACCTTTCAGTTACTTAAATGAATTGTTTACTTATTGCTTTTTTTCTATTTGGTATCCATGTCTGGAAATAACTCACCATCCTCATACTGTCCAAATTACCTCTTTCAACTTACAATCAATCCTTCATAAGGAGAAACTGAATGGATTGAATATCATGAATTGGCATAAAAATATGAGAATAGTTCTCATACCGCAAAATAAAGAGTCGGTTCTTGACAACATTATACCTGTTCTAGGTCCGAACACCACAAACGCTCAAAGTCAGGCGAGAGCTGTGCTGAATAACAGTCTTTGGCTATCACTTGCTTAATGTTCGCAACCATGGACTCAAACTTGCAAAAGCCTTTGAGAGCGTATATGTATACAACATAATAATCACAGTCCATAATATGTTATCCATTATAATAACATGGACCCCACACAAGGAATCCACCAGACTAACACAACTAAAAATGCACCATACTGACCAAAAGAAAAAATCACAGTCCATAATATGTTATCCATTATAATATTCCGATATGGAAATTTCAACAACACAATAGACCTACATGGTTAAATATACAAATATAATAACATCCACGAGCCATGCTCAGATAACACAGAATAATAACAAATGACTAGTTGGAAAATGCTCCAACAACATTGACCAACCAACATGAACTCCGAAACACCTTGGGGTATTGCTCGAATGCATCGTCGCCATCATCATGCTTCTATATCATACCTCCCTCCTCGCAAGTACCTTAAACATATAAATATGTATTGTTGGGATACGCAGCGGAAAAATAAACTGGTCTAACTCGATAAAAACCGAACCCTTAAAACAGATTGATCAAGCATCGTAATAAATGAATATAAATTGACGAAGATAAAATTAAGAAGTCATACCCTTGTAGACCTTTGATAATATCTTCTTGAAAGAAAAAAAAATCCCCAACCAAGCTTGATTGTCTCCGGTCACCAACACGAACACGAATCCAATTCATTCTAGCTTCATGAATGATCAAACACTGAATATGCCGAGTGTCATCACGTTATCACGCGTCTAATATTGATCGAAAAAATAATATATCAATTCGTTCTCGAAGAACATGACTATGAATTGATATAATATTTTTCTTCTCTTCTCTTTTTCCTTTTCTCTCTCTTTAATATTAAATAAGATCAAGAAAAATTGTATCTTCTCCTCTCTCTCTTTTGCTCCTGTTGTGATGTATCCTCATGTGTGGGTGTTGTTTTGATTCTATAACATGATTTGACAAGATATCAAGATCATGATAATCTTGATATCTTTTGTCATTATGTTAAAACAAATCAAAGCAAACCCCACACCAGAACAAGATAAACCAAGACAAAAAGAAACCACATGGAATGTGGGGAGTGGAAATATGGGCGACCCACTGGTTGGTGAGAAAACAAGCCGAGCCACTCGGTTTGTATACCAGATGTTCGCGTGTCTAGTCCGTAAGTACACTTCGTTTTATCTCAAATCTATTTATACTTAATTAATTAATCCAATTAATTAATTTTATCAAATATAAAATTATAATAATATATTTTCAAGTGATAATTATTTGTGAATTAAATTAATCACACAGTAATTTATCTCAATTCACAAGACCGCATGATTTATCAAATAAATCAAATTAGATATCCCATATCCTATATTAATAAAGAGATAATAATTACATATTTTATCCATCAAACATCCTTGTGCGCGACTCCATAGGTCCGTCTTAGTCAGCAATGGGAGGAACCAAGGAGTATGGGTAATACTTAGCCAATCTAGCGCTCCGTACCGTAACCCAACTAAGAACAAATTGTATGTAATACCCGAGATTTCTGTTATGTAATTGGAACTTGTGATATTGTAATGATTGTTCTTTTGTCTGAGTACTATTCTCTGTATTTCATAATCCGATGTTGTCGAGCGTATAATTTCGTTTATGTGATATAGAGATTGAAATTCTGTGCATGTAGCGCACGCTACAGGCTAAGGGTAGCGTACGCTAACATGGTTTCATAGCGCACGCTACAGAGTGTAATTAGTGCACGCTATGCGTGGTCAAATTGAGTGAGACGTGCGGTAGGTGAGATTTGGCCGGGGGACCCTTGTCGGATTGTGTCGAATGAACCTGGACGGCTTTCGGGAAAAGCCAAGTCAACGCCTTAGCGCACGCTACAGGCATGTGAATAGCGCACGCTAAGTGCTGACTTCAGTTAAGTCAGACAGCCGTTAGCGCACGCTACGAGCAGGGACTAGCGCGCGCTAATAGCCACTTATTATAAATAGGACAGCATCCTATTCGTGATTTCAGTTCTTTCTCCTCCCATAACCCGAACTCTTACACTTAGAACATAACTCCCTTCGTCCTAAACACTTCGTATCAACCTCCTAGTTCGAGATTGAAGATCGTATATCATTGGAGATTGGCGTTCAAGCCTTCGGTGTTGGATTGCTTCATTTTCCTCCGTGTTCTTCACTACTTTGAGGTAGGTGATTCTTCACCGATGTTAGTAATGTTCCTAAGGAAGTTTGAATCATGTTTGGATAGCAAGTATTTCGTTATAATCGGTCATCACATGTTAGAAGGATACTTTTGACGTATCGGCACTATATATTGTATGAACCTTTGAACCATCTTATTATAAGGACTCCTAAGCATGTTCAAATCGATTTATGATCAGTAATCGGATATTACCCAGTTGCTACGTTGTACACGTTGGAATCATGTGTTTTGGATCGTAAGACGATCGGAACTTAGATTATTTCTTGAAAGATCGTAGATGGATTATGATATTGAGATGACTATCCGTATATTTGTATTTCATAATCTTAAAACTTCCACAAGCCTTATTAGCATGATATGCCTGAGGATAACTTGTATTATCACGGTAGAATTCATGAGTTCTTCACCATTCAACCCAGTTTTCGGTTTGCAGTATTCTGCCATGCAAGATGAGCGCACAATAACATGTGTGAGTTAACGTGCGCTATCGGGGTTCAGTTAAAGCACGAAACGTACGTAGCGTACGTTATGAGACCAGCCGAGTCAGACTGCCAGTCCGTGGCTAGCGCACGCTAGTCTTATACGATAGCGTACGCTAACAGTCCGGCTTAGCGCACGTTACGTAAAGTACGTAGCGCGCGCTAAGCAATCCAGACAGATTGTTTATTTTGAGCTTTTCGGCCGTAGACCGAATTGTTAGGCCATCGTTCGTCTTGAGATGATTTGTATATCATCCCTTTTTTTAGGTTCGAGCTTTCTACGTTGATCGAAGGAGGCGACCTTCGAGTGGGTTGAGATCATTGAAGTATATCGTTCTTGCCATCTTCGAGGCAAGTATCGTGATATGTTAATATCGGTACTTTTTTGGAGCATGCGTATGATTATTCATGTTGTTGAACATGATATTTACTTCGTTGATTTGCCATGATATTCGTCATATAGTGTTTATATGTTCATGTTGATGAACATAATGTTTTGGCATATGTGTATGCATGAGTTGTGTTTGTATACGTTGTACGATCTATGCTAAGGGCGCTGGATCGGATGTCCACCTCGTGTTGGTCCGACGGGATCATCTTGGGATCTAGGCTGAGGGCGCTGGATCATTGGACGGGTTATTTCCACCTCGTGTTGGTCCGACGGGATCATCTTGGGATCTATGCTGAGGGCGCTGGATCATTGGAATACCCATGCTGTGTAATGGAATCTTGTAGATTCGCATTGTCGGATTCCGGTAGCGGAAGTCCGTGTGGTGTACCTTGTTATGTATTGTTGATGCATATTCGAATTGTTTAATATGATACTTGTACTAGCATTGTTTTGCTAACCCCTTCGGGGGTGGACATTTGTTTTGATGTTCAGGTAGCCGAGGAGCGAAAGCGACCACGCGTCTGACGACGTGGCACGAAGGGGTTCAGTGATGTTTATTGTTATTGGAGAATTGTTTTCTTGGTTTGGTTTCTGTACTCGAGTACGCGTGTCTTATTGATATTAGTTCGATATGGTTGTATTAATTACCCGTTGAACCGGTTGTACGTTTTCACAAACTTGAATTTCCGCAGTATTGATGTCTTAGATTTACTTTCTCTTTTTTTATTAGCCTTGTAAATCCTTACTTAAAGGGTTTACGGCGCTGTAATTATTCCGAATATCTCGGGGTGTTACAGAATATGGTATCAGAGCTAAGATTCATGGATATCTTGGCAGTCGGGTGTTAGTTGGGTCTGTTTACGTTATTTGATTTACGGGTCGTTGGTAACATCACTGTTCAGCCGAAGTCGTCATGTGGACCGTGGCTGTAAGTCTCTTAATCTCTTATACTACCGTTTTACTTAATTACTGTTTTGTGAGTATTGACGGACTTTATTTCAAAATTTTGTTCTGGATATTGAGAAATTGCGTTTACAGTATGTTGAGAGGAGGACGTGGACGCGGGCCTTGTCGTGGACGCGACGTGGTAACATGAGACATGAGGATTCCGCAACTACCCCGAAATATCGGCTAGTCGAACCGATTCCCATTACGGAGGGCAGCAAGGATCGGCGAATGATGACGCAAATCCTAACATGCGGGAGTGCTTCAACGGTGGTGGCGCAGATAAACCCGGATTCGCTCAGTCGTTGATCGCATGCAGACGGCGATGGGACAGCGGCACCACGAGGATAACCGGGAGACAGATGGCTTCTTTGAGGTGGTTAAATTGCACCCGCCAAAATTTGACGGATCTGTGAGGCACTTACTTGGGATCACCGGATCAAGGAGTTGGAGAAGATATTCGCGGGTCTTAAGCGTCCCAGGACCGGAAGGTCCCCATTGCCCAGTATTTTACAGTGGGAGGCCTTTGATTGGTGGGAGGCTATTCGACCCGAGAATCATAATGCGGATTGGACGGAATTCAAACTAATGATGGAAGCTAAGTATTGTCATCGTCCAGTTAGAGAGGCAAAGATCCGAGAGTTTTTCTCACCACAGAGTTCGGAGGCATCTGTGACTGATGTAATTAAATCTTTTAATCATCGGTGACTTGTGTGCGACACTTGATCGAACGGAGGCGTAAAAGATTTTTCATTTTGACATGCGGTTGAAGCCGGAGATTCAGCAGTACATGTCGGATTCGAGTGTACTACGTTGCGACAGTATCAAGACAAAGCGCTGGCCTACGACATGAAAGAGGCGGCGGTGGAGAAATCAGTAGAGGCAAAGAAGCAGAAGTTGACCGGCAGCTTTGCTGGAAACAAGAGTGGTGGGGCCCGCAAGGGCCAGTCTTCCTTTTATTCGGCTAGAAACCTCCACATCCTTCTAAAGGCGGAAAGAAGTTCGGACAACATCGTGATTTCGGACGCATCAAAGAAATGCTACAATTGTGGTCGGCGGGGCATATTCGACGTGATTGCCCCGCATCTTCTCGTGACTTGTTACGATTGTGGGCAAGAAGGGCACCGTGCGGCCTTCTGTGGAGCCGCTACTAGATCTTTTGGTACCCGCACTCCAGCACTGGATTCTAAGGAGATAAGTGTGAACCAGACACGCAGAGTGGATTTCACGAGCGTTGGGAAGAGAGAGACATCCAGTCTTGGGTCCGTTCCTCCGCGCTTTTACGAAATGAGGAGATCGGCGATCGAACACTTGTTGTTGCATCAGTACGATTCAGATCCTTTTGCAACTTGATTAGTGTTTTATTCGATTAGGAGCTACACATTCTTTTGTATCATTGAACTGTGTAAATCGTTTAAAAATTTCGTGCTTAATTGATTGTGAACCGTATGTTGTGGGATTGCCGAGTGGAGAGAGAATTGTGGGAACCCTAGAGGCTAGAGATTTTCCAGTATCTATAGGAGGGAAAGATTGGCCGTCGAATCTTATTGTTGTTGACATCTACGGTGACGATTTAATTCTCGGAGACGATTGGCTCAACCGTTATGGAGCTATCCTGAATTACCGAGAGAGAGTCATTTCTATCATTGCTGATGACGGGTCTGAACACTTATTCCGAGGATGGAGACCGGGAAGCTCGGGAAAATTGATCAAAGCAATGAAAGCCGTAAAATTGCTGAAACGGGGATGTCATGGACTTTGGTGTTATGCCATGAGGAAAGAGGAAGGAGTAGAGCTCTCGTCTATTTCAGTTGTGAATGAGTTCTCAGATGTATTTCCTGACGAGCTACCAGGGTTACCTCCGCAAAGAGAAGTGGAATTCACCATCGGGTGGAGCACAGGCGGCCCTATTTCCAGGGCACCATACCGCATGGCGCCAACCGAGATGTATGAACTCAAGAAGCAACTGGAGGAATTGTTACAGAAGGGCTATATTTAACCTAGCATTTCTCCTTGGGGAGCGCCCGTTCTCTTTGTCCGGAAGAAAGACGGATCCCTCCGACTGTGTATTGATTACAGGGAGCTTAACAAAATGACGATCAAGAATAAGTATCCTATACCTCGGATCGACGACTTGTTTGATCAACTGCAAGGGGCAAAGGTATTCTCGAAGATTGACTTGCGATCAGGATACCATCGGTTGAGAATTAAGGGATCAGATATACCGAAATCTGCTTTCAGATCCCGGTACGGGCATTATGAATTTGTAGTGATGCCATTTGGACTTACCAATGCTCCTGCGGTATTCATGCAATTGATGAATCGGGTATTCTTGGAGTACTTGGATAAATTTGTGGTCGTTTTCATTGACGACATTCTGATATATTCGAGGGACGCAGAGGAACATGCTGAACATTTACGTGTGGTTTTGAACATCTTGAGAAAGGAACAGCTGTATGCTAAGCTTTCTAAATGCGAATTCTGGCTTAAGGAAGTAACCTTCCTTGGGCATGTGATATCATCCGACGGAGTTCAGGTGGACCCGAAGAAAGTCGAAGCAATCTTGGAGTGGGAAGCTCCTAAAAACGTGAAAGAAGTCCGAAGCTTCTTAGGACTTGCTGGATATTATCGCCGCTTTGTAGAGGGATTTTCCAAAATTGCTCGTCCGCTCACACAGCTGTTACAGAAAACTCAAAAGTTCACGTGGAATGAGAAATGCCAGGCTGGTTTTGACGAACTTAAGAGGAGACTGACGACAGCACCTATATTAGCAATTCGCGTTGGATCTGATGGATTCATGGTATACAGCGACGCTTCAAATCAGGGTTTGGGTTGTGTGTTGATGCAGAAGGATAAAGTGATTGCTTATGCTTCTCGGCAATTGAAACCGTTCGAAGTTAATTATCCGACTCATGATCTGGAGCTAGCAGCTGTGGTCTTTGCCTTGAAAATATGGCGACATTATTTGTACGGCACTCATTGTCGAGATCTTCTGAGATCATAAGAGCCTCAAATACATTTTGATCGAAAGAATTAAACATGAGGCAGAGAAGGTGGTGGAATTGATCAAGGATTACGACTTGGAGATTCTCTATCATCCGGGGAAAGCAAATGTAGTAGCCGATGCTTTGAGCCGTAAACCTGTTTCTCTTCGAGTGTTGGAAGCTCTCACGTCCCAAACCAGTATTCAACGAGAACTGATCCGCGAGGGGATTGAAGTATGGGCACCAGGAATCCAAGGGCAACTGTATGTGATGGAACTGACTTCATCACTAGTCGAGGAGATCAAATCTAAACAGTTGGACGATTCTTTAATCCTTCGATTATGTGAGGAAGTAAAGAAAGGAAAGCCCCAGGATTCGTGATACAAGATGATGGAGTTCTGAGATTTCAGAGTCGACTTTGCGTTCCCGAGGATGACGATTTGAGGCGGACAATTTTGAAGGAAGCTCATAGCACGCCCTATTCTATTCACCCAGGCAGCAGTAAGATGTATAAGGATTTAAAGCAAAACTTCTGGTGGGGGAATATGAAGAAGGACGTAGCGGAGTACGTTTCGAAGTGTTTGACTTGTCAGCAGGTTAAGATTGAACATCAGCGACCTGCCGGGATGTTAAAGCCGCTTCCGATCCCTGAATGGAAGTGGGAGGACATTTCAATGGATTTCATCACCAATATGCCAAGGACTAGAACATGAATGAACACGATTTGGGTTGTAGTTGATCGACTAACCAAGTCGGCTCATTTCCTAGGGATCAAAGATACATGGAGACCCGAGAGATTGGCGCGAGTATTTATTGCGGAGATAGTCAGATTGCATGGGACGCCGAAGACCATTATTTCGGATCGAGATGGTCGTTTTGTGTCGCACTTTTGGAAAGCAGTTCACAAGGCTTTGGGGACTGAGCTAAACTTTAGCACAGCTTATCATCCCCAAACAGACGGCCAGTCCGAAAGGACTATTCAAACTGTAGAAGACATGCTTAGAGCCCGTGCTTTGGATTGGTCAACTGATTGGGAAGTTCATTTGCCATTAGTTGATTTCACCTACAATAATAGTTGGCATGCTTCAATTAAGATGGCACCATTTGAAGCTTTGTACGGGAGAATATGCCGATCACCCCTGAGTTGGGATGATTCTTCGGATTTGATCGGGACGGAACCGGAATTGATTATTCAGACTCAAGAGAAGATAGCTTTTATTCGAGAGAGACTGTTGACCGCCTGAGTTGTGAAGTCTTATGCCGATGTACGTCGTCGCCCTCTAGAGTTCGACGCTGGGGACCACGTACTATTGAAGGTGTCTCCTACACGAGGGATTTTCCGTTTTGGGAGAAGAGGCAAGCTTAGTCCGAGATATATCGGACCATTTGAGATCCTAGAGAGAGTTGGGGATTTAGCGTACAGGTTGGCCTTACCGCCATCGCTGAGTCATGTTCACAATGTGTTTCACGTATCCCAACTGCAGAAGTATGTACCGGACCCCAGTCACGTCATTGATTTGGACGAGATCGAGATAGCTAATGATGGCACCTTCGAAGAGAGACCAATCAAGATACTTGAGAGCCGGATCAAACAATTGAGGAATAAACCAATACATTTGGTTAAAGTACAATGGTCACGACATGGAGTCGAAGAGGCCACTTGGGAAACGGAGGACGGTATGAAGGCTAACTATCCGGAGTTGTTTTCATCCTAAGTTTCGGGACGAAACTTCTTTTTAGGGAGGAAGGATGTAATACCCGAGATTTCTGTTATGTAATTGGAACTTGTGATATTGTAATGATTGTACTTTTGTCTGAGTACTATTCTCCGTATTTCATAATCCGATGTTGTCGAGCGTATAATTTCGTTTATGTGATATAGAGATTGAAATTCTGTGCATGTAGCGCACGCTACAGGCTAAGGGTAGCGTACGCTAACATGGTTTCATAGCGCACGCTACAGAGTGTAATTAGCGCATGCTATGCGTGGTCAAATTGAGTGAGACGTGCGGTAGGTGAGATCTGGCCGGGGGACCCTTGTCGGATTGTGTCGAATGAACCTGGACGGCTTTCGGGAAAAGCCAAGTCAACGCCTTAGCGCACACTACAGGCATGTGAATAGCGCACGCTAAGTACTGACTTCAGTTAAGACAGACAGCCGTTAGCGCACGCTACGAGCAGGGACTAGCGCGCGCTAATAGCCACTTATTATAAATAGGACAGCATCCTATTCGTGATTTCAGTTCTTTCTCCTCCCATAACCCGAACTCTTACACTTAGAACATAACTCCCTTCGTCCTAAACACTTCGTATCAACCTCCTAGTTCGAGATTGAAGATCGTATATCATTGGAGATTGGCGTTCAAGCCTTCGGTGTTGGATTGCTTCATTTTCCTCCGTGTTCTTCACTACTTTGAGGTAGGTGATTCTTCACCGATGTTAGTAATGTTCCTAAGGAAGTTTGAATCATGTTTGGATAGCAAGTATTTCGTTATAATCGGTCATCACATGTTAGAAGGATACTTTTGACGTATCGGCACTATATATCGTATGAACCTTTGAACCATCTTATTATAAGGACTCCTAAGCATGTTCAAATCGATTTATGATCAGTAATCAGATCATAAGAGCCTCAAATACATTTTCAGTCAGAAAGAATTAAACATGAGGCAGAGAAGGTGGCTGGAATTGATCAAGGATTACGACTTGGAGATTCTCTATCATCCGGGGAAAGCAAATGTAGTAGCCGATGCTTTGAGCCGTAAACCTGTTTCTCTTCGAGTGTTGGAAGCTCTCACGTCCCAAACCAGTATTCAACGAGAACTGATCCGCGAGGGGATTGAAGTATGGGCACCAGGAATCCAAGGGCAACTCTATGTGATGGAACTGACTTCATCACTAGTCGAGGAGATCAAATCTAAACAGTTGGACGATTCTTTAATCCTTCGATTATGTGAGGAAGTAAAGAAAGGAAAGCCCCAGGATTCGTGATACAAGATGATGGAGTTCTGAGATTTCAGAGTCGACTTTGCGTTCCCGAGGATGACGATTTGAGGCGGACAATTTTGAAGGAAGCTCATAGCACGCCCTATTCTATTCACCCAGGCAGCAGTAAGATGTATAAGGATTTAAAGCAAAACTTCTGGTGGGGGAATATGAAGAAGGACGTAGCGGAGTACGTTTCGAAGTGTTTGACTTGTCAGCAGGTTAAGATTGAACATCAGCGACCTGCCGGGATGTTAAAGCCGCTTCCGATCCCTGAATGGAAGTGGGAGGACATTTCAATGGATTTCATCACCAATATGCCAAGGACTAGAACAGGAATGAACACGATTTGGGTTGTAGTTGATCGACTAACCAAGTCGGCTCATTTCCTAGGGATCAAAGATACATGGGGACCCGAGAGATTGGCGCGAGTATTTATTGCGGAGATAGTCAGATTGCATGGGACGCCGAAGACCATTATTTCGGATCGAGATGGTCGTTTTGTGTCGCACTTTTGGAAAGCAGTTCACAAGGCTTTGGGGACTGAGCTCAACTTTAGCACAGCTTATCATCCCCAAACAGACGGCCAGTCCGAAAGGACTATTCAAACTGTAGAAGACATGCTTAGAGCCCGTGCTTTGGATTGGTCAACTGATTGGGAAGTTCATTTGCCATTAGTTGAATTCACCTACAATAATAGTTGGCATGCTTCAATTAAGATGGCACCATTTGAAGCTTTGTACGGGAGAATATGCCGATCACCCCTGAGTTGGGATGATTCTTCGGATTTGATCGGGACGGAACCGGAATTGATTATTCAGACTCAAGAGAAGATAGCTTTTATTCGAGAGAGACTGTTGACTGCCCAGAGTCGACAGAAGTCTTATGCCGATGTACGTCGTCGCCCTCTAGAGTTCGACGCTGGGGACCACGTACTATTGAAGGTGTCTCCTACACGAGGGATTTTCCGTTTTGGGAGAAGAGGCAAGCTTAGTCCGAGATATATCGGACCATTTGAGATCCTAGAGAGAGTTGGGGATTTAGCGTACAGGTTGGCCTTACCGCCATCGCTGAGTCATGTTCACAATGTGTTTCACGTATCCCAACTGCAGAAGTATGTACCGGACCCCAGTCACGTCATTGATTTCGACGAGATCGAGATAGCTAATGATGGCACCTTCGAAGAGAGACCAATCAAGATACTTGAGAGCCGGATCAAACAATTGAGGAATAAACCAATACATTTGGTTAAAGTACAATGGTCACGACATGGAGTCGAAGAGGCCACTTGGGAAACGGAGGACGGTATGAAGGCTAACTATCCGGAGTTGTTTTCATCCTAAGTTTCGGGACGAAACTTCTTTTTAGCGAGGAAGGATGTAATACCCGAGATTTCTGTTATGTAATTGGAACTTGTGATATTGTAATGATTGTACTTTTGTCTGAGTACTATTCTCCGTATTTCATAATCCGATGTTGTCGAGCGTATAATTTCGTTTATGTGATATAGAGATTGAAATTCTGTGCATGTAGCGCACGCTACAGGCTAAGGGTAGCGTACGCTAACATGGTTTCATAGCGCACGCTACAGAGTGTAATTAGCGCATGCTATGCGTGGTCAAATTGAGTGAGACGTGCGGTAGGTGAGATCTGGCCGGGGGACCCTTGTCGGATTGTGTCGAATGAACCTGGACGGCTTTCGGGAAAAGCCAAGTCAACGCCTTAGCGCACGCTACAGGCATGTGAATAGCGCACGCTAAGTACTGACTTCAGTTAAGACAGACAGCCGTTAGCGCACGCTACGAGCAGGGACTAGCGCGCGCTAATAGCCACTTATTATAAATAGGACAACATCCTATTCGTGATTTCAGTTCTTTCTCCTCCCATAACCCGAACTCTTACACTTAGAACATAACTCCCTTCGTCCTAAACACTTCGTATCAACCTCCTAGTTCGAGATTGAAGATCGTATATCATTGGAGATTGGCGTTCAAGCCTTCGGTGTTGGATTGCTTCATTTTCCTCCGTGTTCTTCACTACTTTGAGGTAGGTGATTCTTCACCGATGTTAGTAATGTTCCTAAGGAAGTTTGAATCATGTTTGGATAGCAAGTATTTCGTTATAATCGGTCATCACATGTTAGAAGGATACTTTTGACGTATCGGCACTATATATCGTATGAACCTTTGAACCATCTTATTATAAGGACTCCTAAGCATGTTCAAATCGATTTATGATCAGTAATCGGATATTACCCAGTTGCTACGTTGTACACGTTGGAATCATGTGTTTTGGATCGTAAGACGATCGGAACTTAGATTATTTCTTGAAAGATCGTAGATGGATTATGATATTGAGATGACTATCCGTATATTTGTATTTCATAATCTTAAAACTTCCACAAGCCTTATTAGCATGATATGCCCGAGGATAACTTGTATTATCACGGTAGAATTCATGAGTTCTTCACCATTCAACCCAGTTTTCGGTTTGCAGTATTCTGCCATGCAAGATTAGCGCACGCTAACATGTGTGAGTTAACGTGCGCTATCGGGGTTCAGTTAAAGCACGAAACGTACGTAGCGTACGTTATGAGACCAGCCGAGTCAGACTGCCAGTCCGTGGCTAGCGCACGCTAGTCTTATACGATAGCGTACGCTAACAGTCCGGCTTAGCGCACGTTACGTAAAGTACGTAGCGCGCGCTAAGCAATCCAGACAGATTGTTTATTTTGAGCTTTTCGGCCGTAGACCGAATTGTTAGGCCATCGTTCGACTTGAGATGATTTGTATATCATCCCTTTTTTTAGGTTCGAGCTTGCTACGTTGATCGAAGGAGGCGACCTTCGAGTGGGTTGAGATCATTGAAGTATATCGTTCTTGCCATCTTCGAGGCAAGTATCGTGATATGTTAATATCGGTATTTTTTTGGAGCATGCGTATGATTATTCATGTTGTTGAACATGATATTTACTTCGTTGATTTGCCATGATATTCGTTATATAGTGTTTATATGTTCATGTTGATGAACATAATGTTTTGGCATATGTGTATGCATGAGTTGTGTTTGTATACGTTGTACGATCTATGCTGAGGGCGCTGGATCGGATGTCCACCTCGTGTTGGTCCGACGGGATCATCTTGGGATCTAGGCTGAGGGCGCTGGATCATTGGACGGGTTATTTCCACCTCGTGTTGGTCCGACGGGATCATCTTGGGATCTATGCTGAGGGCGCTGGATCATTGGAATACCCATGCTGTGTAATGGAATCTTGTAGATTCGCATTGTCGGATTCCGGTAGCGGAAGTCCGTGTGGTGTACCTTGTTATGTATTGTTGATGCATATTCGAATTGTTTAATATGATACTTGTACTAGCATCGTTTTGCTAACCCCTTCGGGGGTGGACATTTGTTTTGATGTTCAGGTAGCCGAGGAGCAGGGAAACAGCCACAGTACCGACGTGACGACGAAGGGGTTCAGTGATGTTTATTATTATTAGAGATTTGTTTTCTTGGTTTGGTTTCTGTACTCGAGTACGCGTGTCTTATTGATATTAATTCGATATGGTTGTATTAATTACCCGTTGAACCGGTTGTACCTTTTCACAAACTTGAATTTCCGCAGTATTGATGTCTTAGATTTACTTTCTCTTTTTTTTATTAGCCTTGTAAATCCTTACTTAAAGGGTTTACGACGCTGTAATTATTCCGAATATCTCGGGGTGTTACATTGTATCATTCCCAAACCATTATGTCGTGAACACTGTATACATACAAACCCTTCAGTCATATATCCTAATGAAGTATTAGGGTCACGATAAAGTCAAAAACTATTGTAACTTGATTCAATGCATTTGAATGCAAACCGAGATCACCGAGCTCTCGTGTATCAATATAACTAGCTCTAAATGCTTCGACCAAAGACTTATGATCTCATTTGCCTTTAAATGCATAGGACATTTACTTGATCACTTGTAAGAGAAAGAATCCTATTTTGGTATTCAGTAGAGACTGCTACTTGCCCATTAAGTTGCATTTCGAGGTTGACCCCACCAATCAGTGATTGGACTGCTCTAATGACTAACTTAATGTGTACATCTTATACTGAAACCTCAAGTCAAGGGTTCACTTATACCTATCACAACCTTTTGATTAAGTCATTGACAATCCATGAGTGATATCAGTGTGACCGAATCGAGGTGATTCGTGTTCGAGTATACTAATCTCATTAGCATACTTATAACGTGTGCTCCCACTAAACCTTAGTGAATACAATCACTCTACATGTCAAAGTACGCATTATACAAGCCTTGTCTAAGCTTACTGCCCAGTTAAATTTCATCGACTTGCGAACCTATTAAGCATTCAAGTCTTACACTTCAAGTGTCTATCTCATTATCTCCATAAGGAGTGGAATATTTGTTCTCAAATGCAAGGACTATTGTTCTATATGCCAAATCACAAGGCCCGTGATATACAATAATACAGAAATAATAAATGCCTTTTAATTTAATTTTCATAATTAAAATACAATGCTAGAGCTCTCTCATTCTCTGAGTGGCATTCGAGTGCATATTCCTAACATGTATAACATGATATATCCAAAGGAAAATCAAGTTGTATATCAATAATATGAGATGCTCACAAGTAACGTAAGAACCGAACAATCACGAAAAACTATGTCATGGGATACGATCAACACCTGCTCATAGGTTAAAATACAAATGCCAAATGGCGAATAGTCAACCCCTAGCACAAACAACCTGTTGGAAATAGTGCCCTAGGACATTTGATGTGCCTAGATTTGTAATTGTCACATTTTAAATAAAGTTATTTGATATCATTTATTTCTTGTTGATTATTATAATGTCTGCATGTTTTAATATTATAATAATCGAATAATAGTTATTCACGAATAATAAGATTATTTAAATGTCCCTGGTACAATCGCATTGAGTAGAGACTCAAGTGATTAATATACTTGTATAATTTTGATTGATAATCATCGGATGATTATGCGTATGGTACAGATCAATCTTATGGGTATTGGATGGAGAACTAATACTGGACAGACCCACATTGAGATCACTGCATGGAATTGTCATAAGTGAATTTCAATATAACAGTATGTCAATAAATCCTTGAACCTGAGATTATCATAGAGGCCAACATGATAACTGTTATGCCTTGACGTAATCCAACGTCATCTGAAACATGGTGATCATAAAGGTTAGCGATCGGGATTAGTGGGAGTCATGTAGAGGGCAATGAATAATCAAGATGGGAACTTGTCCCTCTATTTAGTGAGAGAGATATCTGTTGGGCCCCTCGATAAGTAGGACTGAAGGAAATGCATGGCCATGCTCAAATGAAGAGTCATTTGATTCAATCAGTCTACTTAAGATCGAGAAAGCATTTGAACATAAATAAGTATGACAGACTCCATGACTTAGTTCAGTTTGGGCGATTTACATCTGACTACCTTTTTAGATGGTCTAATTACAGTTTGGTCCTTATTGTTTCAGATATTATAATGAAGGACAAACTTTGCACTGTCCAGAAACTATATTTACAACGAAGGACAAAAGTCAAATTTTCAGATGATGTCACTGGAGAGAGTACTGATGTTCCGAATTTGTCCTTTTATTTTTCTTTTTCTTGTTCACCCATTTATTTTTCGCCTCACGTGGGTGGCACATGTTGGACCTCATTGTAATATATATAACACTTTTGGACTTCAGTGTAATAAATTTTCAAGCTTTCTAGAAAAAAATATTTTTTCCAAAAAAGAAAGTATTTTCTGGAAAAAAATATTATTTTTCGAAAAAATAAAAAAAAATATTTTCTGGGGAAAAAAATTATCTTTTCGAAAAAAATATTATTTTATGGAATTTTTATTTTTTTCGAAAAATTAAAAAATATTTTCTGGAGAAAAAAATATTTTTGGGCAAAATAATATTTTTTTTTCGAAATAAAATTATTTTCTGGAAAAAAATATTATTTTTTCAAAAAAATAATACTATTTTCTGGAAAAAAATAAAAAAAATATTTTTTCGAAAAAATTAAAAAAATATTTTCTGGAGAAAAAGGTATTTTTTGGCAAAATAATATTTTTTTGAAATTGTATTATTTTCTGGAAAAAAATATTATTTTTTCGAAAAAATAAAATTATTTTCTGGAAAAAAAATAAAAAATATTTTTACGAAAAAATTAAAAAAATATTTTCTGAAGGAAAAAATATTTTTTGGCAAAATAATATTTTTTCGAAATAAAATTATTTTCTTGAAAAAATATTATTTTTTCGAAAAATTTAAATTATTTTTTGGAAAAAAAATAAAATAAAATATTTTTGCGAAAAAAATATATTTTCTGGAAAAAATTTATATTTCAAAAAAAATTATTTTCTAAAAAAAGAATATTTTTAAAAGAAATGTATTAGCCAAACACTTTAATAACTTATAAGCTATTTGTTTAATATGAATTGTATTTTAAAAGAAATGTTTTATTCAAGTAAATAGAGGGGCATTTTCGTCTTTTTAATAGAAATCAACACCAATTTAGATTTTTGTCCTTCTCTGTAATTTATGAAACAATAGGGACTAAAGTGTAAAGAGACCATCTAATAGGGTAGTTGGCTGTAATTTCCCCAGTTCAAATATGATATCGCGTGACAAAGGGATTTGACACGTTAAAAGGTTTAACGGACTATTAACTTATATTATTTGGGTAATCATAATGTCGTGCTAGAGGCCGCTTATGATTTATTATTTAATAAGGTATTAAATAATTGCCAACATAATATAAGCCTTTTGGGTCGCACGTACGACAATTATAGACAAGTAGGAATAAATATCAACTGGGAATAATAAATATAATATTGGATATTATATTTATGAGGAGATTAAATAATAAGTAATATATATAATATTAGATATTATATATATTGTATTATTTAATAACATGAGGGGTAACTAAACAAATACTAGATTCTTGAATCTAGGGTTACTTAGTATAAATAGGGAGTCTATGACAAGGAGTTCTCATAAGAAGGCCTACACCTCAAGAAAAATCGCCCCCTCTCAAGAAGAAAGAAAAATTAGCCTACACCTCCTACTGTAGGAAAACAAAGTCGGTCATCTGGTCTTCTTCCCTTAGTTGATCTTGATCAATAGTACAATCCTTCTAGTAAGAAATTTGTGTTGTATTATTTATCAATATTATTAGTAAGGATCTAGCAATCCGGCTTGTGAAATTGTTGGTGTGTGGATCACCAAAGAGAAAGGAGATATTCATCTGCTTCTACTCCGGATCTAGATCTGTTCGTCAGATTAAGGTAATTCGATTAACCCTTTAATCAAATAATTAAATTACTGCATGAGATCCTAAACTCGGTTTCATATTTATTCTTCCGCTGCATTTTTACTGCTGTTTTATGTATTCGATGCATGGAAAACCGAACAGTGGTATCAGAGACAACTTTCAAGTAATTTAATTGTTTATGTTGAACATTTTTATGTGTAAATTATGTTCCTGTTCATGTTTATAAAATAGAGATTTTATTCTGGTTTAATTGATTAAATCGGATCGTCAAAATTCAAATCTTTGGACTGTTTTTGCAATAATCTGCTCCAGAACTGTTCTGGGACAGATCTGGGCGGAGACGGGTCGGGTCCGGGTCGGGTCCGGACCCGCGGGTCATTTTAATTAGCAAAATGTTTTTTGCAATACCAGGGATTCGATCCCTGGTCGTCCGGATACCCCTCAACCATATTACCATGTTGTCTGCCGGTTTTGTTTGTTGAATTATACACGGATCTTTTTTAAAATTCAAGAAATTATTTTTCAAAATATGACAAATTATTTCCGCAAAACACGGGATTCAAACCCGAGTCCTTTGCCTTGAAATCCAGCGCTTTACCATCTCGACTGGGACGTGTTTTGGTAGCTTATAAGGTAGTCCATTTCTTATAAGCCTGTTTTAAAAGAAAAGTAAATTTGGAAATAATAGTTGCAAAATGTTGCAAGTGCTACCGCCTGGTTTGGAAACTGGACGGACCCGTGCACTGGGCATGCTGCCAGCTATCGCGGCAACTGTTCTATATTGTTGATTTAGGACACATATGTTATTTATTGTCTGATTGTCAAACAAATTTATTGTTTTGTACATTACATGCTTTTATTTGATAATTATTTATGGTATGCGTATGGTGTGTGGCATGATCATAAATTGACCAAGGTGATTGGATATATTATGTTCTTATGGGTTGGTTTTACGACCTGCATGTCGTTTAATTATAATTGGTTTTATGGCCTGCGAGTCATTATTTAAATTATTTATTATTTACGGCCTGCGTGTCCTTTGCACCTCTTGTAATTTAATTTACTAGTGTAGTGTTAAATTTCATTAATGTAATGAACACAAGAAGGACGATACGGACGGAGCCAATTGATCGCGTATGACGTTTCAAAGAGTTGGTAAGATTAATGAAGACCAATTGCAACCTTTTAGATTGACCCATGTGATTTTCATGTTGGCTCATGGAAATCACGTTAGGAATTATGGTCATGCTATACACGGTCCTGTGCTTTTAATTGTCATGTGATGCGATGTATGTTTAAATTTATGCATGTATATGATGCTATATATGTTTAGACGTATGTTAGCAAACATAGATATTAACATAGGATAAAAACCCCTCGTTAAATTTTTAAATGCTGTTCATTTGAAAAACACCTATCAAGACTTCGATAATCTTGAGTGGGTCATGCCAAAGCTGGGCGCTCGGATTATCTTAGTAAGGTAGGATGGGTAATGGTGATACCTATGTGTTTTAATGAACTAAGAATTCAAAAGTATTTTGAACCTTAAGGCATAAGATGGGATTATAGCATGATTAGGCATAAGATGCGAAATCCCATGAATGTAATCTAAGAGTTACATATGATGTAATCGATAAAGATTTATCCACCTAAAGGCGTCATGCCAAAGCTGAGTTTAGGATTGTGCAAAATAGGATCTTAGCCCAGTAAAATTACAAATGTTGTAAAATTGAGGGTACTTTGTTTTAGTGGGAGTATTTTTTGAGAAATAAAATAATATCACTAAATACTTTGCATATTGAATTCTGTAGATAGTAGAATAGCATCAAACAACACGTCCACCATTTCACTGTGATCCGTCCTTGAGAAGGACAAGCTCAAAGAAAACGGCAGCAACTATCTGGATTGGATCCGGAACTTGAGAATAGTTCTCAAGCAAGAAAGAAATCTGTACGTTCTTGAGGAAGAAATTCCTATGAGCCTTCTGACAATGTAAACAAAGAAACAAAAGATAACTGGAAGAAACATTGTGATGATTCTATTAATGTCAGTTGTCTTATGTTGGCTACCATTTGTCCAGAACTTCAGAAGAATCTAGATGAAATGGAAGCTTATGAGCTAAATGCTCACCTCAAGGAAACTTTCTCGAAGCATGCTAGGCAAGAGAGGTATGAGACCTTTAAAGCCTTATATGCTTGCAATATGGTTGAGGGGACATGTGTCAGCGCTCATGTACTCAAGATGAAAGGATATATTGATCATCTTGAGAGGCTTGGTTTTCCATTTTCTAAGGAGCACTCCACGGATGTGATCTCAAACTCATTGCCAGATAGTTTCGGTCAGTTCATTATGAACTATAATATGAATGAGATAGAGAAGTCCACTGCTGAGATGCATGGGATTCTTAAAATGGCTGAGCAAAATATTAAGAAGAAACCAAGCCACGTGCTGATGGTCAGCAAAGGGAAGTCCTTTAAGAACAAAGGCAAGGTCAAGGGTAAGGCAAAAGTTGCCAAATCTAAAGACTCTACTAAGCCAGTTTTCAAGGCTATAGCTCCCAAATATGGAAATTGCCATCATTGCAATAAATCAAGACACTGGAAAAGAAATTAAAGGTTTACTTGGAAGAGCTAAAGCGTACCAAGGGTAGTGAGACTAGCACAGGTATATTTGTTATAGAAGTTAACTTATCTACTTCTAACTCCTGGGTATTGGATGCTGGATGTGGATCTCACATTTGTACAAATGTGCAGGGGTTGAGAAGCAGTAGAGAACTAAAGAAAGGGGAAGTGGATCTAAGAGTCAGCAATGGAGCAAGAGTTGCTGCACTAGCCGTAGAAAATTAGGATCTAGTTTTATCCAATGGGCTTTCGTTAGTTTTGAACAATTGCTATTTTGTTCCTGCTATGAATAGGAATACTATTTCAGTTTCTACATTAGATTGTGAAGGTTACAGTTTTCTTATTAAGAATAAGATTATTCATATTTTCTTTGATGACTTGCTTTATGGTACTGCAAAGTTATAAACTGGCCTTTACAATATTGATCTAGATGAGTTCGACACTTTGGAAGTCTATAACATTGCATCCAAGAAACCTAAGCTCAATGATTCTAATCTGGCTTACTTATGGCATTGTCGACTTGGTAACATAAACGAGAAATGCATTTCTAAGCTCCATAATGATGGACTTTTAGACTCTTTTGGTTATGAATTATATGGGACATGCGAATCTTGATTATTGGGCAAGATGACGAAGAATCGTTTCACCGGTCATGGAGAAAGGGCTAATGATCTATTAGGCCTAAAACATACTGATGTATGCGGACCTCTTAGAACTCATGCCCGAGGTGGAAACCAATACTTCATTATATTTACCGATGATTTTAGCCGATATGGATATGTTTATCTTATGAAGTATAAACATGAATCTTTTGAAATGTTCAAAATATTCCAGAATGAAGTACAGAATCAACTTGGCAAGACAATTAAAGCCATTTGATTGGATCTAGGTGGTGAATACTTGAGCCAAGAATTCGATAATCATCTTAAGAGTTGTGGAATTGTTTCACAACTTACTCCTCCCGGAACACCTCAGCATAACGGAGTGTCCGAGAGGAGGAATCAAACTTTATTAGATATTGTTAGATCCATGATGAGTCGAACAGAGATTCCATTATCATTTTGGGGCCACGCCTTAGAAACAGCAGCATTCACCCTTAACTGCGTTCCATCTAAAGCAGTTGAAAAGACACCATTTGAGAAATGGGCTGGTAAGAGACCAAACTTGTATTTTCTAAAGATCTGGGGTTGCAAAGCGTTCGTAAGGCACCAAGTGTTTGACAAACTGGCAGCCATATCTGAAAAATGTTTATTTATGGGGTATCCTAAGGAAACTAAAGGATATTACTTTTATAAGCCCGCAGAGAACAAAGTGTTTATTGCTCGATATGCTGTATTCTTAGAAAGGGATATTATTTCCAAAATAGACAGTGGGAGAAGAATAATTCTCAAGGAAACTCAAGAATCACAAGAAGACATTGCTTCACCGATGGAAATTGAACAGGCTCAACAATCAGTTGAAGAGCCCGTTCAAAGTACACAAGTCCCTCGCAGACATGATAGGATGCGACATGAAACTGAGAGATATGGTTATCTCATAACAGAGGATGATGATGCATCACTCATAGATGATGAGCCTAGTAGCTATACAGAAGCTGCTTCAGGACCAAAGTCCGAGGAATGTCTAGAAGCCATGAAGTCAGAGATGCAATCCATGTATGACAATCAAGTTTGGAACTTGATATATACACCTGAGGGTGTTAAAACCATTGGGTGCAAATGGTTCTATAAAAAGAAGTAAGACATGGATGATAATCTGCAAGCCTATAAAGCTATACTAGTGGTAAAAGGTTATATACATATTCATGGTATTGACTATGATGAGATTTTTTCGCCAGTAGTCATGCTTAAATCAATTCGATTTTATTTGCCATTGTCGGATACTATGATTATGAAACATGGCAAATGGATGTCAAAACAGCATTTCTTAATGAAAACTTACTCGAGTATGTGTACATGACACAACCTAGAGGTTTTGTTCACCCAGAAAATTCTAAAAAGGTTTGCAAGCTTCAAAGATCTATTTATGTGTTGAATGAGGCTTCTCTAAGCTGGAATCTTCGTTTTGATGAAACTGTCAAAGAGTTTGGGTTCATTCAAAATGAAGATGAACCAAGTGTGTACAAGAAGGTTAGCGGGAGCATAGTTGTTTTCTTAGTCTTATATGTAGATGACATATTACTCATTGGAAATAACCTTCCCACCTTGCAGATAGTCAAGACTTGGTTGGGAAGTTGTTTCTTAATGAAAGACTTAGGAGAAGTTGCTTACATTCTTAGGATAAAAGTTTATAGAGATAGATCACAAGAGATTGATTGGTCTGAGTCAATGTACCTACATTAATAAAATATTGAAGAGTTTCAATATGCAAGACTCCAAGAGAGGACTCTTGTTGCCAATGTCACATGCAATTCATCTGAGTGCGACTCAGAGTCCATCGACTCCTGATGAGCGAGCCCGCATGAGCAAGATACCATACATTACGGCCATTGGATCGATCATATATGCCATGATTTGTACTCGACCAAATGTATCGTTTGCCCTTAGCATGATAAGTCGATACCAATCGAATCCAGATGAAAGTCACTGAACAATAGTGAAAACCATCCTAAAGTACTTGAGAAGAACTAAGGATAATTTCCTAGTTTATGGAGGGGTGGGAAACGAGCTGGCTGTAAATGGTTACGTCGATGCAATTTGGAAACCGATAGAGATGATTTTAAATCGCAAACTTGTTATATGTTTGTATTGAATGGAGGTGCTGTGAGTTGGAAGAGTTCCAAGCAAAGCACGATTGCTGATTATGTTACAGAAGCTGAGTACGTGGCAGCATCGGATGCAGCTCAGGAAGCTGTATGGATCAAGAAGTTTGTTACCGAACTAGGAGTGGTGCCGACCATCCAGGGTCCCATTAGCCATTATTATGACAATAATGGTGCTATTGCACAAGCTAAAGAGTCTAGGTCCCATCATAATTCCAAACATATACTCAGAAAATATCACCTAGTCAGAGAGATCGTCAGACAAGGAGATATTACAATATGGAAAGTAGCAACAGAAGATAATGTTTCAGATCCAATTACCAAGCCTCTCTCACAAGGAAAGCATGTTGAGCATGCTAGAGCGATAGGACTAAAAGTTATGAATGAATGGTCCTAGTGCAAGTGGAAAATTGTTGGGAATAGTGCCCTAAGACATTCGATGTGCCCAGATTTGTAATTGTCACAGTTTAAATAAAGTTACTTGATATCATTTATTTCTCATTGATTATTATAATGTGTGCATGTTTTAATATTATAATAATCGAATAATAGTTATTCACGAATAATAAGATTATTCAAATATCCTTGGTACAATCGCGTTAAGTAGAGACTCAAGTGATTAATATACTGGTATAAGTTTGATTGATAATCATCAGATGGTTATGCGTATGGTACGGATTAATCTTATGGGTATTGGTTGGAGAACTAATATTGGTCAGACCCGCATTGAGATCACCGCATGGAATTGTCATAAGTGAATATCAATATAATAGTATGTCAATAAGTCCTTGAACCTGAGATTATCATCGAGTCCAACATGATAATTTCTATGCCTTGATGTAATCCAACGTCATCTGAAACATGGTGATCATAAAGGTTAGCGATCGGGATTAGTGGGAGTCATGTAGAGGGCAATGAATAATCAAGATGCACTAGAACAAAAAGTGGACTTGGCTACACCAAAAAAGTGTGATGATATACATATAGTCACATATGCGTTTTCGAATGTGTGTGACAAAAGGTCATGCGACCGTAGGGTGTTTATGGTCACATTTTTGAGTTAATGTAGGTATCCATTAAAAAATAGTGACTAAAAGTGTTAATAAGTGTGACCGTAAATACTGTACAAGCACACAATGTAATACCCGACTGTAATTCTTCATCCTTACTATCGTTTTGTTCGGATAATTTGACTATCGTTGAATCATGTTACATTTATTATGTGACTAATATCGAGATGTAAAGGAATTGAGTTAGTTATCGTTTTTATTCACTTTATGATTGTTGGTTCGATGTTAATTGGAGAGTTGCATTTTTGAACCTATTCTATTGGTGTAGTGTACACTACGTAGTTTGATTAACGTACGTTAAGCTTGTGCCTTAACGTATGTAATTCGTTTTCTGTTGCGTATGTTAAGAAGGAATCTGACATCAGTTGACTTCTGCACGTGAATTTGCATTCGTTGCCATGCACGTGAAGTGTGATTGGGTTGTCGTGTCGGTCAGGGTCAACCCTATTTTACATACATAATACCCTCTTCTTTAGCGTACGTAAATGGCATGTGAAATCGAGATAGTAGCCCCTGTAAGCCTATTAGGTACGTAACCCCCTAATGGTTAGCGTACGTAACACTGTTAACGTAGGCTAATTCTATTCGATAGCGTACGTTAAGGCTGTACAGTCTATTTAAAGACACAACCTGTTTTTCATTTTTTTCACAACTCCAACCGATTTTCTCTCCATATATCGTCCCCCTGCACCCCAAACCGATATAAACCTCCTCCAACTTGTGCTCAAGCCTTAAATCTTGGAGTGGAGCTCATTACCTTGAAGTTTAGTAGGTGGTATTGACCTTGGAGTGTATTTCTTGTAGTGTTGAGGGTTGTTCTTCGTTTCTGGAGGTATGTGTGCATTTCTTCTCTATATATTTCGTAAGTTGATGTTTGTTAATAATGAGGTATACTTCACCTAGAGTTAAATCAATCAAGTAAAACATGGTTATAATTAAACTTTTTAACACTTCTTGATGAATATGATAAATGAGGGTTTGGAATGGATGTGTTCTTGATGTTATAGTTATAGTAACCATGTTTGTAATTATCATGCCCAGGTTGCTGGACGAATTTTAACTCAGTAGACCATTGTTGGATCGGTTAGCTTCATCATAGTTGGATTTAATCAATAGAATTGATAAATAAAGTGTTTAAACACCACATTTAGGGATTTAATTACCTTGGGAAGAACTTGACAATGTCAAGGATAAGATTTTGTTCTTCTGATCAGAAATCTTAGAGGTTTTATTATCATTATGGTTCAGCTTATAGTGACTTTGATAAATGACAAGGATATTGATGAATACTACAAAAACCTTTTAGTAATCTAATGTGTTGATAACTTAAGAACATAGTTGATCATCATGCTAAAATAGATAGTGTTCTTGAGAAGATAATGCTGATTATGAATGATAACGTCATAATAAATTTGAGTATCGAATTCGTTATGATTATCCTTGTATAGTAGTAGATGTTGTAGAACATAAGGAATTGATTAAACTAATTTTATTGGTAAATTGAAGATGTTTTGTTCATAGAAATGACAAGAGTATTCATGGACATTGTTGATATAGTAATCCGATTGTGGAAGACGAACTATATGTATTGAAACCCTTCAAATAATCGGTAGAATATTCATTAGGATAGAATGAATTATTCGAGTAGGTTGCGGGCGTCGTTTCCTACGAATTAATATTAATATTATGTGAATATGTTATTGAATGAATTAGGTTTCATTCAAGGTTGCTTGTTCGATTGAGTGTTTAACTGAGGATACCGTCCATTTTATCATTTGAAGAAGGGCTATATTTCGCCTACGGATTTGAGGCAAGTTATCTTGCTTGGTTATAATGATGATTAGATTCTTGTGATGATTATACGTTTCATGTGTATGAAATGTTTTTGAATTGGCGACTCGTACTTTGATATTGTCCTTGACGTTGTTCCGTTTTTCATCATGGGATTTCATTCCCAAGTATGTCACTTTGAATCGTTGATCTTGTTGGTCTTCGTTGTCACTTCGATGAGTTTTTCTTGATCCCTAATTGGATATGTGATTTATTGAATTCGTTGTCATGTTGTATCGTGACATATCTGGAATCATATCTGCGTGGTGATTGGTTATTGTGTAGGATTTTTAGGTGGGCACTTATATAGTCATACGTGGAGGTTTCCGTATTGGACTGTGCACACGAGACGTAGTTCGTGAGGCTAATTAGGTACATTGTCACACGTATATTTTGGATTCCGTATACGGCGTAGACATGTACACGGACACATTTCTGGATTGGGCGTACTGTGATGTCCATCTTGAGCAATATTGTTTAATCGTTCATAGTCCATGTATGCTTGGATATGTTCGATGATTTGGGACTGATTGTTCATACGCCCGAGGGGTATGTTCAGTAGTCGGGTTGTTTTCTTTGATATCTAATATATGTGGATTGTATAATGTCGGGAGAATCATTTATCATGTATATCTGACCCTGTGTTTTGGGCGAAATACTTGTGTTGTATTTTAGGTTGAGGCAAAGGCAAGGCACGGGAAGAGCACGGTGACGGCGAAGGGTTCGAGGGATAATAGTTCAGGGGCCCCATGTCCTTTTGTCCGGTTATTGTTCAAACCATGTAATGTTACATTAATTCCGCTTTATTTATATTTTTTCTGGTTGTATTTGAAGTATATTGCATCTCCATATGGTTTGTACTTGTATTTCGAATTCGGTGTATCATAAGGCCGTTGGCCATACTATTAATAAACTCCTAATCAGAGTAATGACTGTTTAATGTGGTTCGGTATCACAAAATAATACTTATTTAATTTGTATATTGATATCGCCTGGTGGGTCCCAGTGTGGGGATCCACGGCACTGTAATAGCCGCCTTTTGGGGTGTTACAGAATATGGTATCAGAGAGTGTTGTTTTCTCTTTATGATTTGTTGTAGAATAAACTAATATCCAAAGACCTTCGTGTCACGTGTGACCTGTGCAAGCGCCTGACCCTACGAGCCAAATATGGTATGTACTTTTCGAGCCATGATTTAATTACTGGCATGATATTGATATCGGAATGGATCTCTTTGTTGATCTTGCTATTTCGAGGATCTGTGACAGGATTTATCTGATTAATAATTCGAGGTAAATGCTGGATTGATTATATGATTAAAATTGTTCGACTCGACATTGATGTAATATTCTATGTGACACTCGTGTTGTCGATAATTAACTGTGAACCGTTTTCTTGAATATGCGATTCCTTGTTGCTATTAACTTAGTATGAATTTTGAATAGTATCTTGAACTGTATTTATGGTTATCATTATGATTGATTCTTTCAGTATGGAAAGAAATCTGAGAGGTCGTGGCAGAGGGGTACGAGGCCGCGGAAGGGGCCGAATCCCGATACCTCGAGCCAACCGACGCGCGAATGTGGATCATAGTTCCGCAGACAGTGGTTCGCCTTCTAGAGACCAATCACACCACAGTGGGCGTGAGAATGCACGTGTCGATCCTTACGTTGTGATGCAGGGAATGACGACTCAGATGACCTAGATGGGTCAATTAATGGAAGCTATGCAGAGGGCCACTACTGGCCAGAAACAAGGGCCTCATCCTCCACCTTCTGTTCTTGGCAAACCCGTGAGTCGGATCATTAGCGACATCTCTCGCCAGCGACCTCCGACCTTTGAAGGCTCCTCTGAGCCTGTTGACATTGTGCATTAGATCGAGCATTTTGAGAAATTATTCGAGATGGTGGACTGCCCGGAGGAGAATCGCGTCTTCGTAGAAGCTTACTATCTTAGTAAGGGTGCTCACACTTGGTGGCTTTCAGTGAGGCCAGTTGATGGTGCTTATACTTGGGAGGAATTTGAAAACCTCATGATAGACCGTTACTATCCATGGCCACTCCGTGAGGCCAAGCTGTCAGAATTTTTAAACCCGGACCCATCTGAGGATGATGATGTACTATCTGTCGCCGAAAAATTTCAGGCACTTCTCCCTTTCACCTCGTCGATTGTTCGAACGGAGGCTGATAAAATCAAATATTTTCTCAAGAGGCTTAAACCCCGAATGAGAATGCAGCTGTTGAATCACCACTATACGACCCTGCCGGAATTCATCGAGAAAGCTCTCGAATACGAACTCACCGCGAAGGAGATTTCCAAGAAGCAACCACAGTCTAACAGCAAAAGATCCAGGAACAAGAAGCAGACTGAGAGTAACCGGGGGACATTCAGGAAGCCCCAGTCTTTTCCAGACCCTTCTGACCGACCACTCATGATGTCGAAGCCAGCCGGATCGCACTCTTGAGCGGTCCCCTCATCTGTTGTGTGCTATAACTGTGGAGACCAGGGGCACGTCAGCTCCAAATGCCCGAAGCCGGCCGTCGCATGCCATACTTGTGTGAAGAATGGGCATCGTGCTCGTTTTTGGAGGAATGGACCCGGATGTGAACCAATAGCGTCTCATGCTCCAATTCAGTCTGCTGTCTAGGACCGTGTGCCTTTGTCCGCTTCTTATCAGACTACCACGGCAAACAGGGAAATGGGTCGTGGGAATAAGAGTGGTACACATGGTGCCAGAGCTGCAAAACCCAGGATTTACGAGATGAAGAAAGCTGCTGACGATCCCGTGGCATTGCAGGTATACTCGAGATCCACTCTCAGCCGATGTGTGTTCTTTTTGATACCGGTGCTTTACATTCCTTTATATCTACTTCTTGTTTAAGTTGTTTGCCTCTATACCATGTTATCAATTGTGAGCCCTATTTGATTGATCTACCCAATGGTAGAAGAATTATCGCAAATCGTGAAGTTCAGGACTGTCCGATTCGCATGAACAACCATGAGTGGTTGTCAAACCTAATTGTAGTCGATTTACCTAAGGATGATATAATCTTGGGCATCGATTGGATGTATCGTCATGATGCCATACTTAGTGTCCGCAAGCGGATGGTAACCGTCACTTCTGATGATGGTTTCAAGTGTATTTTTCGAGGTGATAATGCCAGCCGTTCCGGGAGAGTCATCAGCACTATGAAAGCAGTGAAACTGCTTAATCAAGGGTGTATTGGTTATTGGTGCTACATGACCAAAACAACAGATCGACCAGTCGAATTGGCCGAAATTCCGGTAGTCCGAGACTACCCAGACGTATTTCCAGGCGAGTTGCTGGGCTTACCTCCACATCGTGAGGTGGAGTTCATTATTGAATTAGATCCAGGTACGTCCCCGCTTTCAAAAGCACCATATCATATGGCTCCGACTGAGATGCAAGAGTTGAAGAATCAGTTTGAGGAGTTGACTGAAAAGGGATATATTCGACCTAGTGCATCCCCTTGGGGAGCACCAGTATTATTTGTACGAAAGAAAGACTGATCGCTGCGATTATATTGATTACCGTGAGCTGAATAGGGTAACCATCAAAAACAAATATCCGTTGCCTCGTATTGATGATTTATTGGACCAACTTTAGGGAGCTGCTGTGTTTTCTAAGCTCGACTTGAGGTCCGGTTATCATCAGTTGAGGATTCGAGAGTCTGACATTTCAAAGATGGCCTTCCGCACTCGCTATAGGCATTATGAGTTCGTGGTGATGCCATTTGGATTAACAAATGCACCAGCTGTATTTATGGAGTTGATGAATCGGGTTTTTGTTAACTATCTAGACCGCTTTGTAGTCGTTTTTATTGACGACATTCTGATTTACTCTCGTGACCACGAAGAGCATGAATGTCATCTCCACCAAGTTCTCGATGCGTTGAGGCGGGAACAGCTTTATGGGAAGTTTTCTAAATGTGAATTATGGATGCCTGAGGTTATCTTTCTTGGGCATGTGATATCAGCCGAAGGAGTGAGAATGGACCCACAGAAGACAGAAGCCATTCGAGACTGGCTACCCCCGAAGAACGTGAAGGAAGTTCGTAGTTTCCTCGGCCTAGTAGGTTACTACCGACAGTTTGTGGAAGGATATTCCAAAATTGCGAACCGATGACTAACCTACTGAGGAAGGATAAGAAGTATTTGTGGTCAGAAGCATGTCAGCAAAGTTTTGATGACTAAAGAGTCGATTGATTTCAGCACCTATCTTGGTTCTACCAAAAGGAACGGAAGGATTCGTGGTGTATAGTGACGCGTCGAGACAAGGCCTTGGATGTGTACTAATGCAGGAAGGGAAAGTGATTGCCTATACATCGAGACAATTGCGACCCTATGAAGTTAACTATCCGACCCATAACTTGGAGTTAGCAGCCATGGTGTTTGCTTTGAAAATCTGGCGTCACTATCTGTATGGAGTTACCTGCCAGATCTTTACTGATCCCAAGAGCCTGAAGTAAATTTTTACTCAGAAGGAGTTGAACATGAGACAGAGAAGATGGCTAGAATTAATCAAAGATTATGATATCGAGAACCTTTACCATCCAGGAAAGGCAAACGTGGTTGCCTATGCCTTGAGCCGTAAGACAGTACAAGAGCATATGCTTAGCCACTTGACAGCTCAGAGGGAATTGCAGTTGGATCTTATAACGCCAGAGATTGAAGTTTGGTTATAGCGTGTTGAGGGACAACTTTGCACACTTGAGATTTCTTCGTCTCTTGATGATATAATCAGATCGAAGCAGATTACGGACCCATTCCTATCTCGAGTTCGGGATGAAGTAACTCAAGGGAAAGCCCCTGGATTTGTGATCCACGAGGACGGATTGATACGCTTTAGGAATCGAGCGTGTGTACCAGCAGACGAGGAGTTAAGGAACTCTATCATGAGAGAGGCCCATGCTACCCCGTACTCTATTCACCCGGGGTCTAGTAAGATGTATAAGGGTTTGAAACAATATTACTGGTGGGGGAATATTAAACGCGAGGTTGCCGAATTTGTTTCGAGATGTTTAACCTGTCAGTAGGTTAAGATTGAGCACCAGCAACCCGCAGGAATGCTGAAGCCACTCCCGATTCCCGAGTGGAAATGGGAGGACATATCAATGGATTTTATCATTAGCTTACCGACGAGTTGTCGAGGGATGAATATGATTTGGATGATTGTGGACCGTCTAACCAAATCAGCCCACTTTTTGGAGATTAAAGACACGTGGGGTCCCGAGAGATTGGCCCAGCTATTTATTAAAGAGATTGTAAGGTTACATGGTACCCCCAAGAGTATTGTATCGGACCGTTACGGGCGATTCGTGTCACACTTCTGGAAGGCAGTTCATCGTGTGATGGGCACCCAATTGAATTTTAGTACGGCTTTTCATCCACAGACCGATGGTTAGTCTGAGAGAACTATCCAAACACTAGAAGACATGTTGAGGGCATGTGCTCTTGATTGAAATGACGATTGGGAAACCCAGCTACCTTTGGTGGAATTCACTTATAATAATAGTTGGCATGCTTCGATTCAGATGGCTCCGTATGAGGCATTGTATGGCCGTCATTGTAGGTCCCCTTTGTGTTGGGACGATCTGTCAGAATCTCTGGGTACAGAACCTGATATGTTGTTAACAGCCCGTGAGAAGATCGCTCTGATTAGGAGTCGTTTTTTAATGGCTCAAAGTCGACAGAAGTCCTACGCAGACCACCGTCGACGACCGCTTGAGTTCGAGGTTGGTGACCATATGCTAATGAAGGTGTCTCCTACTCGAGGTGCTTTTCATTTTGGGAAGAGAGGCAAGCTGAGCCCGAGGTACATTGGGCCGTTTGAGATTTTGGAACCTGTGGGTGATCTGGCCTATCAACTGGCTTTGCCACCGGCCTTGAGTCGGATTCACAATGTGTTTCATGTCTCCCAGTTGAGGAAGTATGTTTCTGATCCGAGCCATGTACTTCAATTCGAAGAGATTGAAATAGCGGAGGATCATTCGTACGAGGAGCGTCCTGTACAGATACTCTAGAGGAGGATCAAGCAGTTGCGGAACAAGACGATTCCCCTACTGAAGGTTTAGTGGTTACGACACGGAGTCGAGGAGGCTACGTGGGAAACCGAGGATAGCATGCGAGCGAGATATCCCGAATTATTTTCCCCTTAGTTTCGAGGACGAAACTCCTTTTAAGGGGGGGAGTATGTAATACCCGACTGTTATTCTTCATCATTACTATTGTTTTGTTCGGATAATTTGATTATCGTTGAATCATGTTGCATTTATTATGTGACTAATATCGAGATGTTACGGAATTGAGTTAGTTATCGTTGTTATTCGCTTTATGATTGGTGGTTCGATGTTAATTGGAGAGTTGCATTTTTGAACCTATTCTATTGGTGTAGCGTACACTACGTAGTTTGATTAACGTACGTTAAGCTTGTGCCTTAACGTACGTAATTCGTTTTCTATTGCGTACGTTAATAAGGAATCTGACATCAGTTGACTTCTGCACGTGAATTTGCATCAGTTGCCATGCACGTGAAGTGTGATTTGGCTGTCGTGTCGGTCAGTGTCAACGCTATTTTACGTACGTAATACCATCTTCGTTAGCGTACGTAAATGGCCAGTGAAATCGATACAGTAGCCCCTGTAAGCCTATTACGTACGTAACCCCTTAATGGTTAGCCTACGTAACACTGTTAATGTACGTTAATTCTGTTCGATAGCGTACGTTAAGGCTGCACCCCCAAACGGATATCAACCTCCTCCAACTTGTGTTCAAGCCTTAAATCTTGGAGTGGAGCTCATTACCTTGATGTTTAGAAGGTGTTCTTGAGCTTGGAGTGTATTTCTTGTAGTGTTGAGGGCTGTTCTTCATTTCTGGAGGTATGTGTGCATTTCTTCTCTGTATTTTTGTTATGTTGATGTTAATAATGAGGTATACTTCACTTAGAGTTAAATCAATCAAGTAAAACATGGTTATAATTAAACTTTTTAACACTTCTTGATGAATATGATAAATGAGCATTTGGAATGGACGTGTTCTTGATGTTATAGTGATAGTAACCATGTTTGTAATTATCATGCCCAGCTTGCTGGACGAATTTTAACTCGGTAGAACATTGTTGGATCGGTTATTTTTATCATAGTTGGATTTAATCAATAGAATTGATATCATAAAGTGTTTAAACACCACATTAGGGATTTAATTACATTGGGAAGAACTTGACAATGTCAAGGATAAGATTATGTTCTTCTGATCAGAAATCTTAGAGATTTTATTATTATTGTGGTTCAGCTTATAGTGACTTTGAGAAATGACAAGGATATTGATGAATACTGCAATAACCTTTTAGTAATCTAATTTGTTGATAACTTAAGAACATAGTTGATCATCATGCTAAAATAGATAGTGTTCTTGAGAACGTAATGCTGATTATGAACGATAAAGTCATAATAAATTTGAGTATCGAATTCGTTATGATTATCCTTGTATAGTAGTAGATGTTGTAGAACATAAGGAATTGATTAAACCGATTTTATTGGTAAATTGAAGATGTTTTGTACATAGAAATGACAAGAGTATTCAAGGACATTGTTGATATAGTAATCCGATTGTGAAAGACGAACTATATATATTGAAACCCTTCAAATAATCGGTAAAATATTCATTAGGATGGAATGAATTATTCGAGTAGGTTGCGGGCGTCGTTTCCTACGAATTAATATTAATATTATGTGAACATGTTATTGAATGAATTACGTTTCATTCAAGGTTGCTTGTTCGATTGAGTGTTTAATCGAGGATACTGTCCGTTTGATCATTTGGAGAAGGACTATCTTTCGCCTACGGAGTTGAGGCAAGTTATCTTGCTTGGTTATAATGATGATTAGATTCTTGTGATGATTATATCTTTCATGTGTATGAAATGTTTATGAATTAGCGACTCATAATTTGATATTGTCCTTGACGTTGTTCCATTTTTCATCATGGGATTGCATTCCCAAGTATGTCACTTTGAATCGTTGATCTTGTTGGTACTCGTTGTCACTTCGGTGAGTTTTTATTGATCCTTAATCGGATATGTGATTTATTGAATTCGTTGTCATGTTGTATCATGACATATCTGGAATCATATCTGCGTGCCAATTGGTTATTGTGTAGGATTTTTAGCCGGACACTTATATAGTCATACGTGGATGTTTCCGTATTGGACTGTGCACACGAGACGTAGTTCGTGAGGCTAATTAGGTACATTGTCACTCGTATAATCTGGATTCCGTATACGGGGTGGACATGTACACGGACACATTTCCGGATCAGGCGTACTGTGATGTCCATCTTGAGCCATATTGTTTAATCGTTCATAGTCCATGTATGATTGGATATGTTCAATGATTTGGGACTGATTGTTCATATGCCCGAGGGGTATGTTCAGTAGTCGGGATATTTTCTTTGAGATCTAATATAAGTGGATTGTATAATGTTGGGAGAATCATTTATCATGTATATATGGACCTGTGTTTTGGGCGAAATACTTGTGTTGTATTTTAGGTCGGGTAAAGGCAAGGCACGGGAAGAGCACGGTGACGACGAAGGGTTCGAGGGATACTAGTTCGGGGGGCCCATGTCTTTTTGTCCGGTTATTGTTCAAACCGTGTAATGTTACATTAATTCCGTTTATTTACATTTTGTCTGGTTGTATTTGAAGTAAGGCCATTGGCCATACTATTAATAAACTCCTAATCGGAGTAATGACTCTTTAATGTGGTTCGGTATCACAAAATAATACTTATTTAATCTATATTTTGATATCGCCTAGTGGGTCTCAGTGTGGGGATCCACGGCACTGTAATAGACGCCTTTTGGGGTGTTACACACAAAGCATGTTTTTTTTGTATATTTAGTCACATACAATTTAGCATAAAGTGGCCAAAAGTGTTAATAAGTGTGACCATATGCTGTTTAAAGTGAAGAATGTGTATTTTGTGTGACTATTGATCATCCAAAGGCCACATGAATTTTATGTTTGTGTGGCCTTTTGTAATATTTAGTCACACAAAGCATGTTTGTTTTGGGTATTTAGTCACATATAATTAAGCATAAAGTGGCCGAAAGTGTTAATAAGTGTGACCATATGCTGTTTAAAGTGAAGTAAAAGTGTATTTTGTGTGACTATTGTTCATCCAATGGCCACATGAATGTTAAGTTTGTGTGGCTTTTTGTAATATATAGTCACACAAAGCATGTTCGTTTTGGGTATTTAGTCACATACAATTAAGTATAAAATGGCCAAAACTGTTAGTAAGTGTGACCATATGGTGTTTAAAGTGAAGAAATATGTATTTTGTGCGACTATTGATCATCCAATGGGCACATGAATTTTATGATTGTGTGGCCTTTTGTAATGTTTAGTGACACAAAGAATGTTCGTTAGGGGTATTTATTCACATACAATTAAGCATAAACTGGCCAAAAGTGTTAATAAGTGTGACCATATGCTGTTTAAAGTGAAGAAATGTGTATTTTTTGTGACTATTGTTCATCCAATGGCCACATAAATTTTATGTTTGTGTGGCCTTTTGTAATATTTAGTCACACAAAGCATGTTTGTTTTGGGTATTACATGCAATTAAGTATAAAGTGGTCAAAAGTGTTAATAAGTGTGACCATATGCTGTTTAAAGTGAAGAATTATGTGACTATTGATCATCCAATGGCCATATGAATTTTGTAACACCCCGAGATATTCGGAATAGTTACAGCTCCGTAAACCCTTTAAGTATGGATTTACAAGGCTAAATAAAAGAAATGTAAATATAATTCAACCTTACAACTGAAGTTCAAAATACAGAACTGGTTCAACTGATCCAAAGAGTTAACTTATACAACCATATCGAAAATGACATTATTAAAACACACGTACTCGAGTACTAAAGTGATCCAAGAAGACAAATCACAATAACAATAAACATCAACCACATCACTGAGCCATTTCATCGTCCTGTCGGTACTGTGGTTGCTTCCCCGCTCCTCGGCTACCTGAACATCAAAACAATGTCCACCCCCGAAGGGGTTAGCAATATAATGCTAGTACAAGTATCATAATACATAAATCATCAGTGCATCATAAAACATGAAAAAACGGACTTCCGTCATCGGAATCCAACGATGTGAATCCTCACAATTCGATCCACACAATACAGGGTAATCCAGCGATCCAGCGCCCTTGGTATAGATCCCCATGATGATCCCGTCGGACCAACGCATGGTGGAAAACCCATCCAGTGATCCAGCGTCCTCAGCATAGATCCCCATGATGATCCCGTCGGACCAACGCATGGTGGACATTCGATCCAGCGCCCTCAGCATAGATCCTCATGACCCTCCCTTGGATCATTTATACCATAAACCAATCAATTATGCATACATATATGCAATTCAATATGTTCAACAATACGAACAGTTAACAAAGAATACCACGAGAAATTAAAGAAATAAATCTCATATTCGACAACATGAACAAAACCATTTGCATGATCAAAATTCCAATATAAATCAAACTCAACATATGATACTTGCCTCGAAAATGGCAAGAATGAAATACTCCAACAAATGACACGCGTCCGTATGCCACCGCCCCTCGATCGTCCCCTATGCAAGGCTCGGACCTAAGAAATAATAAAGAATTCCCCTCAAGTCGTACGAATATCTAACAATCCGGTTTTACGGCCGCAAGCTCTAAAAATGAATTCTGCCTGAACTACTTAGCGCGCGCTATGGACTCTACGTAACATGCGCTAAGCCTACCTGTTAACGTACGCAAATGACCAAGTCTAGCATATGCTAGCTGTGTACTGACAGTCCTCTCTGATCAGCCGACTGTCCTGCCTGATGACATAACGTACGTTACGTACCAAACGTATCGTACGTTACACATTCCCGATAGCGCACGTTAATATGCCTATCTTAGCCTGCGCTAACTGTGCATGGCAGTTTACTACTGGGCAGAAAACTTGAGCTAAAGGTGATGAAACTCATGAAATCTTCAGTGTTAATACATGCCAACTCCGTGCATATCATGTTCATACGTTTTGTGAAAGATCTTTATGGATTAAATAACTACGAGACACAAGGATACGTATCATCATTACAACACCATAATTCATCTTTGATCTTCAAGAAAATATCCTAAGTTCAATCCATTTCATGTCCCAAAACGTATGATTCCTTTACGTAAAACATAAGAACTAGGAAATCTCTATATACTGGTCATAATCGATTTTGAGGATACATGAATAAGCTTAGGAGTCCATACACTAAAAAGGTTCAAAGGATTATACGATGAATAAGTACCGAAACGTCGAAAATATCCTTCTAACATATGATGTTCGACTACATACTTATTTAACTGACTAGATAGTCCCAAATCCTGATCAAAACGTCCTTCATAATAGTACTTAATATTGGTGAAGAATCACCTACCTCAAAGTAGTGAAGAACAAGGAGGAACTCGAAGCAATCCAACGGCGAAGGTTTGAACACCAATCTCCAATGATCTACAATCTTCGACTCAAGCTAGGATTCTGATATGAAGGGTTTAGGATGAAGAGAGTGACTCTATAAGTCCAATGATTCGGATGTGGGAAGTGAAAAGACTGACAATACGAAAAAGGATGCTGTCCTATTTAAAGAAAGTGGTTATTAGTGCGCGCTAGCCCATATTCATAGCGTGCGCTAATGGCTTGCTGACTTCACTGTACTCAGCATTTAGCGTGCGCTATCCTTATATCAGTAGCGTGCGCTACCGCGTTGACTTGGCTTTTTCCCGAAAGCCGTCCAGGTTCATCCCGACATAATCCGACCGAGATCCACAACCGATCTCACCTACCACCCTGTCTCAATCATGCTGACTACGTGTAGCGCGCGCTAAGGTTCATACATAGCGTGCGCTACGGATCCTAATTAGCGTATGCTATACTTAGTCGATAGCGTGCGCTACATGCGCAGAATCACCATATCGATCACATTAATTGAAATCATGCGCTCAACAACACCGGGTCATGAAATATGTAGAATAATACTCAGATCAAATGCAACAATTACAATACCACAAGGTTCAATTACATATCAGAAATCTCGGGTATTACATATCCTTCCTCCCTAAAAAGAAGTTTCGTCCCGAAACTTAAGATGAAAACAACTCTGGATATCTAGTCTTCATACTATCCTTCATTTCCCAAGTGGCCACTTCAACTCCGTGTCGTGACCATTGTACTTTAACCAAGTGTATTGGTTTATTCCTCAATTGTTTGATCCGACTCTCAAGTATCTTGATTGGTCTCTCTTCGAAGGCGCAGTCATTCGCTATCTCGATCTCATCGAACTCAATGATATGAGTGGGATCCGGTACATACCCCCACAGTTGGGATATGTGCAACACATTGTGAACGTGACTCAGCGATGGCGGTAAGGCCAACTTGTCTGCTAAATCCCCAACTCTCTCGAGGATCTCGAATGGTCCGATATATCTCGGACTTAGCTTGCCTTTCCTCCAAATTCCTCGTGTAGGAGACACCTTCAATAGTACGTTGTCCCCAATGTCGAACTCTAGAGGGCGACGACGTACGTCTGCATATGACTTCTGTCGACTCTGGGCAGTTAACAGTCTTTCTCGAATCAAAGCTATCTTCTCTTGAGTCTGAACTATCAATTCCGGTTCCGTCCCGATCAAATCCGAAGAATCATCCCAGCACAGGAGTGATCGGCATCTTCTCCCATACAAAGCTTCAAATGGTGCCATCTTAATAGAAGCATGCCAACTATTATTGTAGGTGAATTCAATCAATGGCAAATGAACTTCCCAATCAGTTGACCAATCCAAAGCACAATCTCTAAGCAAGTCTTCTACTGTTTGTATAGTCCTCTCGGACTGACCGTCCGTCTGAGGATGATAAGCCGTGCTAAAGTTTAGCTCAGTCCCCAAATCCCTGTGAACTGCCTTCCAGAAGTGGGACACGAAACAACCATCTCGATCTGAAATAATGGTCTTTGGTGTCCCATGTAATCTGACTATCTCTGCAATAAATACTCGCGCCAATCTTTCGGGTCCCCAAGTATCTTTAATTCCTAGGAAATGAGCCGACTTGGTTAGTCGATCAACTACAACCCAAATCATGTTCATTCCCGTCTTAGTCCTTGGCATACTGGTGATGAAATCCATCGAGATATCCTCCCACTTCCACTCAGGGATCGGAAGCGGCTTAACACTCCGGTAGGTCGCTGATGTTCAATCTTAACCTGCTGACAAGTCAAACACTTCGAAACGTATTCTGCTACGTCCTTATTCATATTCCCCCACCAGAAGTTTTGTTTTAGATCCTTATACATCTTACTGCTGCCTGGGTGAATAGAATAAGGCGCGCTATGAGCTTCCTTAAGAATTGTCCGTCTCAAATCCTCAGCATCGGGAATGCAAAGTCGACTCTGAAATCTCAGAACTCCATCATCTTATATCACGAATCCTGGGGCCTTTCCTTTCTTTACTTCGTCACATAACCGAAGGATCAGAGAATCGTTCAACTGCTTTGATTTGATTTCCTCGACTAGTGACGAAGTCAGTTCCATCACATACAGTTGCCTTTGGATTCCTGGTGACCATACTTCAATCCCTTCGCGGATCAGTTCCCGTTGAATGCTGGTTTGGGATGTAAGTGCTTCCAACACTCGAAGAAAAACAGGTTTACGGCTCATTGCATTAGCTACTACGTTTGCTTTACCCGGATGATAGAGAATTTCCAAGTCATAATCCTTGATCAATTCCAGCCACCTTCTCTGCCTCATGTTTAATTCTTTCTGACTGAAAATGTACTTGAGGCTCTTATGATCTGTAAAAATCTGACAATGAGTGTCGGGTAATTAACCTCGTATGGTTTCAACTGCCGAGAAGCATAGGAAATCACCTTATCCTTTTGCATCAACACACATCCCAGACCCTGATTTGAAGCGTCGCTGTATACCACGAATCCATCAGTTCCATCTGGTAACGCTAATATAGGTGCTGTCGTCAGTCTCCTCTTAAGTTCGTCAAAACTAGCCTGGCATTTCTCATCCCACGTGAACTTTTGAGTTTTCTGTAATAGCTAAGTGATCGGATGAGTAATTTTGGAAAACCCCTCTACAATACGTCGATAATATCCAGCAAGTCCCAAGAAACTCCGGACTTCTTTCACGTTATTAGGAGCTTCCCATTCCAAGATTGCTTCGACTTTCCTCGGGTCCACCTGAACTCCGTCAGCTGATATCACATGTCCAAGGAAAGTTACTCCCCTAATCCAGAACTCGCATTTGGAAAGCTTAGCATATAACTTTTCCTTCCTCAAGGTGCTTAAAACCACACGCAAATGCTCGACATGCTCCTCTGTATCTTTTGTATATATCAAGATGTCATCGATGAAAATGACCACAAATTTATCCAAGTATTCTAAGAATACCCGATTCATAAATTGCATGAAGACCGCAGGAGCATTGGTAAGTCCAAATGGCATCACTACAAATTCATAATGCCCGTATCGGGATCTGAAAGCAGACTTCGGTATATCCGATTCCTTAATTCTCAACTGATGGTATCCTGATTGCAAGTCAATCTTCGAGAATACCCTTGCCCCTTGCAGTTGATCAAATAAGTCGTCGATCCGAGGTATAGGATACTTATTCTTGATCGTCACTTTGTTGAGCTCCCTGTAATCAATACATAATCGGAGGGATCCGTCTTTCTTCCGGACAAAGAGAACGGGCGCTCCCCAAGGAGAAACGCTAGGTTGAATATAACCTTTCTATAATAATTCCTCCAGTTGCTTCTTTAGTTCATACATCTCGGTTGGTGCCATGCGGTATGGTGCTCTGGAAATAGGAGCAGATCCAGGCTCTAATTCAATAGTGAACTCCACTTCTCTCTGCGAAGGTAACCCAGGTAGTTCGTCAGGAAATACATCTGAGAATTCATTCACAACTGGAATTGATGAGAGCTCTACTCCTTCCTCTTTCCTCATGGCATAGCACCAAAGTCCATGACATCCCTGCTTCAGTAATTTCACGGCTTTCATTGCTTTGATCATTTTTCCCGAGCTTCCCGGTCTCCATCCTCGGAATAAGTGTTCAGATCCGTCATCAGCAATGATAGAAATGACTCTCTGCCGGTAATTCAGAATAGATCCATAACGGTTGAGCCAATCGTCTCCGAGAATTAAGTCGTCACCATGTATGTCAACTACAATAAGATTTGATGGCCAATCTCTCCCTCCTATAGATACTGGAAACTCTATAGCTTCTAGGGTTCCCACAATTTTCTCTCCGCTCGATAATCCCACAACATAAGGTTCACAATCATACAAGCACGAGATTTTCAAACGATTAACACAGTTCAAAGATATAAAAGAATGCGTAGCTCCTGAATCGAATAAGACACTAACTGGTTGCAAAAGGATCTGAATCGTACCTGATGCAACAGCTGTGTTCTGATCGTCTGACTTCTTCATCTCGTAAATACGCGGAGGAACGGACCCAGCACTGGATGCCTCTCTTTTCCCAACATTATGCTGCTGGAAACCGCTTTGCTGCGTCTGGTTTACACTAGTGTCCTTCGGAACCGGTACAGGAGTGCTAGTACCAAAAGATCGAGTCGCATTTCCACAAAATGTTGCGCGATGCCCTTCCTGTCCACACTCGAAACAGTCACGGCGGTAGCGAAAGCGATCGCGTCGAACATGCCCCGCTTTGCCACAGTTATAACATTTCTTCCCTGCGTCTGAAATAGTTGGTGCTGTCTGGAACTTATTTCCAGCTCGAGAAGGATGCGGAGGCCTCCTGGATGAATGAAAAGAGGACTGGCCCCTGCGAGGCCCACTACTCTTATTCTCCGTGAAGTTGCCAGATACCTTCTGTTTCTTTGCTTCCGTTGACTTTTCTACTGCCGCCTCTTTCATATCATAGGCCAGTGCTTTGTCCTGATACTGTCGCAAGGTGGTACATTTAAATCCGGACATATACTGCTGAATTTCCGGCTTCATTCGCATGTCAAAATGAAAAATCCTCTCTCCCTCGGTCCTGACCAAGTGGCGCACATAAGTCAACTGGTGATTAAAAGTCTTAATCACGTCTGTCACAGATGCTTCTGAATTTTGTGGTGAGAAAAACTCCCGGACTCGGGCCTCTCTAATTGGGCGAGGACAATACTGCGCTTCCATCATTAATTTGAACTCCATCCAGTCGACAATATGCTCCTCAGGTCGAATGGCCTCCCACCAGTCGAAGGCCTCCCCCGTCAGAAGATACTAGGCCACCGGAACCTTTATGTCGTTGGGATAGTTAATCCCCGCACAAATCTTCTCTAACTCCTTCAGCCAGTGATCCCAAGAAAGCGTCTCAGCAGAACCGTCAAATTTCGGAGGGTGCAATTTGACCACCTCAATAAGCCATTTGTCTCCCCGATTATCCACGTTATGCTGCTGTCCCATCGCCGTCTGCATGCGATCAACAACTTGAGCAAACTAGTTTATCTGAGCAACCACCTGCGGAAGCACTCCCGGCACATTGGGATCTGCATTATTATTTGCTGATCCCTGCTGTTCTCCAGAATGGGAATCAGTTCGACTAGCAGATATCTCCGGGGTAGACGCCGAATCCTCCTGTCTCATATTTCCACGTCCGCGTCCACGACCACGTCCGCGTCCACGACCACGTCCGCGTCCACGACCTCCTCTCAACATACTGTAAACACAAATACTCAATATCCAGGGCAAACTTTCTAAAAGAAAGTCCATCAATGTTCACAAAACATGAATTAAATAAAACGATAGTATTTGAGATTAGGAAACTTACAACCACGGTACACACGACGATGCTGGCTCAGCAGTGATGTTACAAACGACCAATAATAAAATAATGTAAACAGACCCAACTAACCCGACTGCCAAGATATCCATGAATCTTAGCTCCGATACCATATTATGTAACACCCCGAGATATTCGGAATAGTTACAGCGTCGTAAACCCTTTAAGTAAGGATTTACAAGGCTAAATAAAAGAAATGTAAATATAATTCAACCTTACAACTGAAGTTCAAAATACATAACTTTTTCAACTGATCCAAAGAGTTAACTTATACAACCATATCAAAAATGACATTATTAAAACACACGTACTCGAGTACTAAAGTGATCTAAGAAGAAAAATCACAATAACAATAAACATCAACCACATCACTGAGCCATTTCATCGTCCTGTCGGTACTGTGGTTGCTTCCCCGCTCCTCGGCTACCTGAACATCAAAACAATGTCCACCCCCGAAGGGGTTAGCAAAACAATGCTAGTAGAAGTATCATAATACATAAATCATCAGTGCATCATAAAACATGCAAAAACGGACTTCCGTCATCGGAATCCAACGATGTGAATCCTCACGATTCCATCCACACAATACAGGGTAATCCAGCGATCCACCGCCCTTGGTATAGATCCCCATGATGATCCCGTCGGACCAACGCATGGTGGAAAACCCGTCCAGTAATCCAGCGCCCTCAGCATAGATCCCCATGATGATCCCGTCGGACCAACGCATGGTGGACATTCGATCCAGCGCCCTCAGCATAGATCCTCATGACCCCCCCGGATCCTTTATACCATAAACCAATCAATTATGCATACATATATGCATTTCAATATGTTCAACAATACGAACAGTTAACAACGAATACCACGAGAAATTAAAGAAATAAATCTCATATTCGACAGCATGAACAAAACCATTTGCATGATCCAAGTTCCAATATAAATCAAACTCAACATATGATACTTGCCTCGAAAATGGCAAGAATGAAATACTCCAACAAATGACACGCGTCCGTATGCCACCACCCCTCGATCGTCCCCTATGCAAGGCTCGGACCTAAGAAATAATAAAGAATTCCCCTCAAGTCGTACGAATATCTAACAATCCGGTTTTACGGCCGCAAGCTCTAAAAATGAATTCTGCCTGAACTACTTAGCGTGCGCTACGGACTCTACGTAACGTGCGCTAAGCCTGCCTGTTAACATACGCAAATGACCAAGTCTAGCATATGTAGCTGTGTACTGACCGTCCTCTCTGATCAGCCGACTATCCTGCCTGATGACATAACATACGTTACGTACCAAACGTAGCGTGCGTTACTCATTCCCGATAGCGCACGTTAATATGCCTATCTTAGCGTGCACTAACTGTGCATGGCAGTTTACTACTGGGCAGAAAACTTGAGCTAAAAGTGATGAAACTCATGAAATCTTCAGTGTTAATACATGCTAACTCCGTGCATATCATGTTCATACGGTTTGTGAAAGATCTTTATGGATTAAATGACTACGAGACACAAGGATACGTATCATCATTACAACACCATAATTCATCTTTGATCTTCAAGAAAATATTCTAAGTTCAATCCATTTCATGTCCCAAAACGTATGATTCCTTTACGTAAAACATAAGAACTAGGAAATCTCCATATACTGGTCATAATCGATTTTGAAGATACATGAATAAGCTTAGGAGTCCATACACTAAAAAGGTTCAAAGGATTATACAATGAATAAGTACCGAAACGTTGAAAATATCCTTCTAACACATGATGTTCGACTACATACGTATTTAACTGACTAGATAGTCCCAAATCATGATCAAAACGTCCTTCATAATAGTACTTAATATTGGAGAAGAATCACCTACCTCAAAGTAGTGAAGAACAAGGAGGAACTCGAAGCAATCCAACGCCGAAGGCTTGAACACCAATCTCCAATGATCTACAATCTTCGACTCAAGCTAGGATGCTGATATGAAGGGTATAGGATGAAGAGAGTGACTCTCTAAGTGCAATGATTCGGATGTGGGAAGTGAAAATACTGACAATACAAAAAAGGATGTTGTCCTATTTATAGAAAGTGGTTATTAGCGCGCGCTAGCCCATATTCATAGCGTGTGCTAACGGCTTGCTGACTTCACTGTACTCAGCATTTAGCGTGCACTATCCTTATATCAGTAGCATGCGCTACCGCGTTGACTTGGCTTTTCCCGAGAGCCATCCAGGTTCATCCCGACATAATCCGACCGAGATCCACAACCGATCTCACCTACCACCCTGTCTCAATCATGCTGACTACGCGTAGCGCGCGCTAAGGTTCATACATAGCGTGCGCTACGGATCCTAATTAGCATACGCTATACTTAGTCGATAGCATGCGCAGAATCACCATATCGATCACATTCATGAAATCATGCGCTCAACAACACCGGTTCATGAAATACGGAGAATAATACTCAGATCAAATGCAACAGTTACAATATCACAAGGTTCAATTACATATCAGAAATCTCGGGTATTACAAATTTTATGTTTGTGTGGCCTTTTGTAATATTTAGTCACACAAAGCATGTTTGTTTTTAGGTATTTAGTCACATACAATTAAGCATAAAGTGGCCAAAAGTGTTAATAAGTGTGACCATATGTTGTTTAAAGTGAAGAAATGTGTATTTTGTGTGACTATTGATCATCCAATGGCCACATGAATTTTCTTTTGTGTGGCCTTTTGTAATATTTAGTCACACAAAGCATGTTTGTTTTGGGAATTTAGTCACATACAATTAAGAATAAAGTGGCCAAAGGTGTTAATAAGGGTGACCATATGCTGTTTAAAGTGAAGAAATGTGTATTTTGTGTGATTATTGATCATCCAATTGCCACATGAATTTTTTTGTGTGGCCTTTTCTAATATTTAGTCACACGACGAATTAAGCAAACAATGACCAAAAGTGTTAATAAGTGTGACTATATATATCTTTTAGTCACATTTAAGAAATTAATATATATCAAAACAAATTCAAATATATATCAAAACAAATTCAAATACAATAAAATTGGAATGTATATAACTGAACCAAATTTAAAATTCGTATATAACTCTATACCCCAGGACCTCCTTTTATACACCACAAAGTCCTAGTCGGCTTACAATACTTTCCTAAGTATCTATAATCTTTTCCATAAACAAATAATACATATCATATAAGCAGTACTAACCCTATGAACCAACAGTACTAACTTATAACTAATAGTTGTAACTAATACACTAGCAGTATTAACTTTAAGCAGTCTTAATCTCTGAGCAGTCTTAACTTTGTACTTGAAGTACTAACTTTCACTAGCAGAAGTAACTTTTGTACTAATCTCATCATATGGATATTCTCCATCTCTGTTTTAATTAGAAAAGACAAAAGTTAGAAGCACACACAATATATTTTCTTGCCATCGATGACTGTGTTTGGTTTGTATGTGTATGTGCATATGCTTGCATTTAAGAGATAAGCAAAAAGTTACCAAGAGCCGACAGAAAAAGCGGTCTGATGTGTCATCTGCATTCAAATACCCATTTTGCTGCAGTTGTAGAACAAAATGAGCACACAGTTGATCGTTCACACCAGGCAGTTTATTTATCCGGTACCATTCAGCAAATAGATGAGTAACCTGTTAACAACGAAGGTTGCATGCTTAGTTATTTAGACAATCTATATACTCAATATTTTTGCCTTAACCAAATAAACTCCTAATATCAAACATGTACATTCACATTTAGAACAGAACTTCTCATCATATTGTAGCTCTTCTTAACCCATTATAACAAAACATCAACGATTTCATGGGAAAGAGTGTGTTATTCACAGATAATATGAAACCTACACGTCTATGCATCAGTCTTTTCACAACTTTAAATGTTTGCAACTACACCATACAAAAGAGTTGAATACCATTTTAAAAATTATAAATTTGCATTCTCATTCGAGCTAGAAGCAATTAAGGACTACTCTTATGATAAATCCTCACTTGTCAAAGTTTTATTATATTAATTGTTTTTCAAAAATGCGTATTGATTAGGATACAGTCACTTTCTATTGGTATATATTTCTAAGCTTCTGAGAACAGATCACAAGTATGAGACCTATACAACAGGTTAGAAAGTATAACTACCATGTAGACACCCTAAACAAACTTACATGTTATATTGAAGCTAAAAGGTTCTTAATTTGATGACAGATGAATGTATCTATATAATGCGTGTAACAAGCATCATAAATACCTTTTGAACATGAGCAGTCAGCCTTGTCATTGCACTTTTCAGTTTACAAACCCGATCCAAGTTATGGCTACTAATCTACCAATCAGAACAGCCATGATATACAAAAGTATCAATACAGATTCAAAAAGATACCAAGCAGCATATGATGCACGAACAATCAAGTCATATGTAGTCTCAGGTCATTTCACAGAATGCTTCATATGACTTTCAATAATGAAAATAGCAAAATCATATGATTGCGCGTATGGAAACAAGAATATTATCACCTAATAGTTTCCCAGAAAAATAAGAACCTTAGATGTAAGCTCATCCAATGCTGGGTAAGCATCAGTTTCTAGTTCTGTCGTACGAGCAGCATGAAAGCTGCAAATCTCCTCTAGGAAAACCTCTAGTGCTTGGAATTCAAATGGAGACTCTGCATGCATTATTAAGCAGCCAGAAAATAAAGATGCTTGAGCAACAGAAAAGAAGCTATTTCTTTCAAAACCCAAGAAATACAAAAAAAATATAAAACTGAATCTGAAATTTTGCACAAACAAAAACTAAGGTAGAATTTAAATACAATAATATACCATTTTCTTCGCCAGTTTCAACATCTTTCTGACCACCCAATTCTCCTTGATTTGCATTTATAACAGGCAATCTCCTCCGTAGTTCCTCAACAGCTGTTATCACATTATCATTTGAAAGATCTCGAAGCAATACCTGTCCCAGAAAATTAAAATAATTGTTTAGTAATCATGTAACAAGGCCAAACTGTTTTGCTGGACCTCCATATGCAAGTGATCAAATTCTAGGAACAAAGTAAGACAGAAAACCAATATAATTTCATGCTGCGACTAGTATATGAACCATATTCTATATAATTCTCTTGTAAACCGAAACCACACACAATCCCAAAATCTGACTCAAATATGCTCAGCTTATTAAGAAACAAATGAGCCAAATGCATAGACAATAAGCAAATCCAATCCAAAACCGGGACCAAACGGGCTCGACCCAAACCCATACGGGTTTCTTGACCCGACCCATTTGCAAAATAATTAAATCAAACAACATAAACGATTACCACCATATGAATTTATAATCAAAAACATGTTTTAGGCCACGAAAATCAATATAAATCGTTTTATATTCGATTTTACATTCAAGAAAATATAAATTAAATATGTATTTGAGCATACCCATGATGAGAGTAGGATAGGTGAGATGAGGGTGATGGTGGCTAGACTGTGATGGTGGTGGATGTGGTGGTTATCTCGAACCAAACAACCGAAGCAAACAAACTCACCCATTGCCTCCTTTGTCTTGATGATGGTGATAGTTGTAACACCCCAAACTAGTCGAGTATTACAGTGCCGTGGACCCCCGACTGGGACCCACTAGGCGAATGAAAGTTTATGAATTAAGTGATATAATTGTAGTACCGAACCAAAATATATTATTAATTACTCCGATGAGGAGTTTCAAATACAACGCACCCAAGAAAATTCAGAATACAAGTATATTTTATATGAAGATAAAATATATAACACCGAATGAAAATGAACATCGAAACGGAAAACTGCAGCGGAAATAAAATGAAGAAAACATGAATGACTGAAAGGACTGGGGGCCCCTACTAGTATCACTAGGACTCCTCGCCGTCAACGTTCTCTTCCCGTGCCTTAGCCTTGCCATGACCTGAAAACAACAACCCCAGCGAGTCGATTACAGAACAACAATCCTCAAGAGTTGAACAGTATACAACAATCACATAAATGAATTAATGGATTAAGTTGAATGATGAGCATCAATGTACGCCTGAATGAAATGCGTAAGAGCACAAGTAGCCGAGTGTCCGGAGTCCCGCATATACACCCGCAATTGGCCTAATTAGTCTCACGGTCCAATGTGTGTGGGGTCCCCTGTATACACATTACCATGCGCACAATCCAATGTGTCCGGAGTCCCGCATATACACATGACCATAGTGTGCCCGAATAAAATTCCACACATGCGCCAACCGGCCATGAAATATAATTCCAGAAGATCATCAGAACAAAAATGATCAAGGTGAGGAGTAATGAATAGAAACCGATAAGAATCATGAACGACTCACCGAGATGAAATAATAACACAACGTGTGATAGCTTCAATGAAATGATTTGGAACCGTCGTTACTTGTGAGTTACATGATGAGTTGATAGATACAAGTCTCGACATGAACGATAGATTATGAGTGAATTACATGTATGAATGAACAACAACGTCAGGAATGAATATCCTTTTAACCGAGTAAGAATTTACTCACACAATACCGGTGTTGAAATGTCCTTCCTCGAACAACGTCCTAAAAAGAGATGTCGGTTGCTCGAACAACCTTGAATAACACAATTACCAATAATCCGCTCAATATACGTATCAAGCATGAATTACGACTAACTCAAAGGTCGATACAACAATATCCAAACTCATTGAGGCATTCAAGCAACCACTTAGCGAACATCAACCCTTGATTATAACCAAAACCCAAATATATCGAAACCAACTCAAAAATGAGTAGTTCAATCCAACAAAACACCTTCAATGATATCAATATTCCAATAGGAAACCACAAATTAAAGTTACGACAACTATAATCGGAAACCCCCAAAAATAACCAAAGACAACATCAAGGGTTCTTGATTAATTCTCCAAATGTTCATCAAATCCGAAAAACATATCATTAAATCCATAGGAATACATTTATCCAAGGTATATAATCCATATCTAACATGTTCCAATATAAATCCAAGCTTACACGAAGAGATCGGAAGGAAAATACTCAAAATCCGAAATTATAGATCCAAGAAATAATTACCTTGATTTGATGTGTTGGAGAGGATGAAATGATGATTAATCCAACTCAGAAACTTGAAGATGATGATAGGTGAGTGCAGCTCGAAGAGATTATTCCAAATCGCCCGAAACTGCCCAGAATCGCCCAAAAACGAAGTGAGAAGTGAGAAATGACGAAACCTGGGCTGATTGTCCTATTTATACTATTCCAGCTTAGCGCACACTAAGCCTTGATATTTAGCATCCATTAACGGGTGTCCTGGGTAGTCCAGTACCCTCTTTCCGAATCGGTAGCGTGTGCTACGTACCTTTTGTAGCGTGTGCTACAGCCATATACTTAGCGTGTATTAACCTCAGATGTTAGCGTGCACTAAATGAATATCTGATGCCCAGTATCTGATGTCCAGAACAATCTGTCCTTAGGTCTGCTCGCGATAGCATGCGTTACACCTCAGTTTCAGCGTGCGCTACTACACCATTAGCGTACGGTAAAATCTACTCATAGCGTGCGCTATGAACTATTTCAGATCAGTCCAGTACCCACTGGACTCTGCCTGATCGGCCTTAGCACGCGCTAGACTGACTGCATAGCGGGCTCTATCCAAACTTACTAGCGTGCGCTACTTACCATTTGTAGTGTACGCTACTCCAACTCGACTGGAATCCAGTGCCTTATGGACTGCAAGCCTGAACCACATTAGCGTGCGCTAATACGGTGAGGTAGCGTGCGCTACCCGTACTCAATTAGCGCACGCTAAAGAGAGTACGTAGTGTGCGCTACTCCTTACACACAACCCACTAAGAATATGACAATGATGATGACCATGGTTTGATCCTCCAACCAGGTAGGAAGACAAATAATAACTGATGTACGATACAAATACTTTGATCGGTGAATACAATGAATGAATATGAACGATGAATGATCATTAATGAGTGAATAATTACTGATTGACAATTACTGAATGATAATTACTGAATGGTAATAACTGAATTACAACCGGGTATTACATACACCCCCCCTTAAAAGAGTTTCGTCCCCGAAACTAAGGGTCAAACAACTCGGGATAACTCTCCCGCATACTATCCTCAGTTTCCCAAGTAGCCTTTTCGACTCCGTGTCTAGACCACTGAATTTTAACCAAAGGAATCGTCTTGTTCCTCAACTGTTTTATTCGCCGCTCTGAGACTCGTACGGGACGCTTCTCATACGAATGATCATCTACGATCTCTATCTCGTCGAACTCCAGTATGTGACTCGGATTGACAACATACCTCCGCAACTGAGAGACATGAAACACATTATGAATTCGGCTCAATGCCGGAGGTAAGGCCAATCGATAAGCTAGCTCGCCTACTTGATCTAAAATCTCAAACGGTCTAATGAATCTCGGACTCAACTTTCCCTTCTTCCCAAAATAGAAGATACCTCGACTCGAGGATACCTTGACCAAAACATGGTTACCCGCCTCGAACTCTAATAGCCGACGACGGTTATCTGCGTATGATTTCTGTCGACTCTGAGCGGTCAACAAACGACTCTTGATCAAAGCTACCTTTTCACGGCGGCTATAAGCATATCGGGCTCGGTGCCGATTGATTCTGATAAGTCATCCCAACACAAAGGAGATCGACAACAACGACCGTACAAGGCCTCGTAAGGTGCCATATTAATCGAAGCATGCCAACTATTGTTGTACGTGAACTCGATCAAGGGTAGTTGGGCTTCCCAATCATCTTTCCAATCGAAAACACATGCCCTTAACATGTCCTCCAAAGTCTGAATAGTCCCCTCTGATTGTCCGTCGAACTGAGGATGAAAAGTTGTGCTGAGATTAAGATGAGTTCCCATAGCACGATGAACTGACTTCCAAAAATGTGACACGAATCGCCCGTCACGATCAGAAACGATACTCTTAGGAGTACCATTCAACCTCACTATGTCTTTGATGAACAACTGGTCAAGTCTCTCGGGACCCCACGTATCCTTAATCTCAAGGAAATAGGCTGACTTAGTTAGACGATCCACAATTACCCAAATTATATTCATGCCACGACGACTCGTCGGCAAGCTCGTGATGAAGTCCATTGAAATATCTTCCCACTTCCACTCTGGAATAGGGAGAGGTTTCAGCATACCCGCCGGTCGCTGATGTTCTATCTTGACTTGCTGACAGGTTAAACATCTCAAAACAAATTCCGCGACTTCTCGCTTCATATTACTCCACCAGTAATTTTGTTTCAAGTCTTTGTACATCTTGATAGACCCCTCATAAGGGGTAGCATGAGCTTCTCTCAAAATCGAGTTTTTCAACTCGTCGTTCGCCAGTACACATAACCGATTCTTAAATCGCAAAAGTCCATCCTCGTGAACCACAAATACAGGGGCTTTCCCCTGAGTCACATCATCTCGAATGCACAACAAAAATGGGTCCGAACCCTGATTCTCCCTGATCGCCTCCTCAAGTGGCGATGAAATTTCTAACGTACAAAGTTGCCCTTGTACTCGTTGTAACCAAACCTCGACCTCGGGTCTTAGGAATTCCTGTTGAAATTCCTTCTGAACAGTCAAACGAGCAAGCATTTGCTCCTGAACGGACTTACGACTCAAGGCATCGGCGACAATGTTCGCCTTGCCCGGGTGGTATAGTATCTCAATATCATAATCTTTGATTAGTTCCAACCACCGCCTCTGCCGCATATTTAACTCCTTCTGAGTAAATATATACTTCAAACTCTTCTGATCGGTGAATATGTGATAGGTAACACCATAAAGATAATGACGCCAAATCTTCAATGCGAACACCACGGCTGCTAGCTCCAGGTCATGGGTTGGATAATTAACCTCGTAAGGTCTCAATTGCCGTGAAGCATAAGCAATAACTTTCCCGTTCTGCATTAGTACACATCCGAGACCCTGTACGGATGCATCACTATAAACCACAAATCCTTCCGTCCCTTGCGGTAAAGAAAGGACAGGTGCTGAAATTAATCGGCTCTTGAGTTCCTCAAAACTCTGTTGACACGTGTCGGACCACGTGTATTTCTTATCCTTCCGTAAAAGGTTCGTCATGGGTTGAGCAATTTTAGAAAATCCTTCCACAAATCGCCGATAATAACTAGCTAATCCGAGGAAACTTCGGATTTCCTTAACATTCTTCGGAGGTTGCCAATCTCGGATCGCTTCCGTCTTCTGAGGGTCAACACGAACTCCGTATGATTACATGTCCGAGAAATGTCACTTCGGACATCCAAAACTTACATTTGGAAAACTTTCCATAAAGTTGCTCTCGTCTCAACACGTCGAGCACCTGATGAAGGTAAAACTCATGCTCCTCCCAGTCACGAGAATAAATTAAAATGTCATCAATGAAGACAACCACAAACAGATCTAAATAGTCCATGAAAACCCGATTCATTAACTCCATGAATACCGCAGGTGCATTAGTTAACCCAAACGACATTACCACAAGCTCATAATGACCATAACGCGTATGAAATGCCGTTCTAGCGGCATCTGACTCTCAAATTCACAACTAATGATACCCAGACCTTAAATCGATCTTGGAAAATACTGAAGCTCCCTAAAGTTGATCAAAAGATCATAGATACGTGGTAGAGGATATTTATTCTTGATCGTCACCCTGTTCAATTCCCGGTAATCAATACACAAGTGAAAAGAACCATCCTTCTTCTTGACAAATAACACTGGTGCCCCCCACGGGGACGCACTCGGTCGAATATAACCCTTCTCGGTCAAATCCTCTAATTGATTCTTCAACTCCTGCATTTCGGTCGGGGCTATCCGGTATGGTGCCTTCGATATTGGGGACGTACCAGGCTCCAACTCAATCGTGAATTCCACATCTCTCTGTGGAGGCAAACCAGGTAACTCGTCTGGAAATACATCGGCATATTCTCTCACTACAGGAATATCCGTCAACATTACTGATGATTTCTCGGTCTTGGTCTTATAGCACCAATAACTGACACACCCCTGATTGAGTAATTTCACTGCTTTCATCATATTAATAACTCTACCGGAACAACTGGGATTACCTCCCTGAAAAACACACTCAACTCCATTATCTGAAATGATAGTGACCATATGCTTACGGACAGTAATGATGGCATCGTGACGATCCATCCAATCAATACCCAAGATGACGTCGTCTCTTGGTAAATCTACCACGATTAGGTTTGCTAACCAATCACGGCCATGAAGCTGAATCGGACAATCCTTAATCTCACGATTCCCAATATTTCTTCTACCATCAGGTAGACCAATGACATAAGGCTCACAACTAGTAGCACTACCCAGACGTAGTCTACTCAAACATGACTCAGAAATGAATGAATGTGATGCACTAGTATCAAAAAGGGTACACACAGTTTAAGATAGAATTTCGAGTGTACCTGAGATCATTCGGGCTTTCGGATCATCAGCTCTCTCCATCTCATAAATTTAGGGCTTTCCAGTCCCGGAACCGAACGCTCCCGTCTGATAGCTGTGGGCTCCGCCTTTGTTAGCTCCCGTCGTCTTATCGACGCAGACTGAGTAGCCGAATTCAGAACCACTGACTGTTTTGGGGCTTGAGATGACGCCGGAGTAGGTTTGGAGTCCCTTCGGCAAAAACGGGCCCTATGCCCCGCCATTCCACATTTATTGCACGTGACGGTTTGCCTAAAACACTTCGTGCTGTAATGACCCTATTCTCCACAGTTGAAACAGGTAATGGCCGAACTGGCCTCTCGTGACTAAGATTCCGCGGGTCTGGGCACCATAGGAGGTTGCTCAGAAAAAGTAGAGCCCGCTGGAGGCTTCTTGAAAGTTGGGTGACTGCCTTCAGGCTGATTTCGATTCTTTGACTTCTTGCCAGATGATGGAGTTTGATTCTTAGCAATCTCCTTAGCAGTAAGCTCATAAGTAAGAGCTTTCTCGATGAACTTTGCCAGAGTGGTGCAACTGTGATTAAGCAACTGCATCCGCATACGAGGTTTCAACCTCTTGTTGAAATACTTGATCTTGTCCGCCTCGGAGTGAATAATAGACGAGGCGAAAGGAAGAAGCTCCTGAAATTTCTCGGCGATGGCGAGAACATCATCGTCCGCTGAGAGGTCGGGAGTGAGTAATTCTGATAACTTGGCCTCTCTGAGTGGGGCCGGATAATACCTCTCCATCATGAGGGTCTTGAATTGATCCCAAGTACAAGATCCATCAGTGGTAGGTGGTCAAGCTAGTGAACAATATCCGCTGGCTCAGACGAGCCCTCAAAGGTAGGTGGTCATTGGCGAGAGATGTCGCCAATAATACTGCTCACACCTCTCTCCTGCCCTTGAGGTGGCGGCGGAGGAGCCTATTTATTCACACGAGTTCTCGGGATTCGGCGCGCACCGCGGCCTCTTCCCCCGCATCCTCTGCCAGCTCTTTCCATATTGAAGTGGGAAAGTCACTAGATAATTATATATCTTGCATGAATATTCCATTATGATTACGTTATGAAATGATGAAAATGAGAATACGCGCTCAAACACAATGATTACATGAATGATCAACTGAAGTGACGTGATTATCTGATGAAATTCTTGAAATGATTATCTTGAACAAGTTAACAAGATTAATGATATTGTAACACCCCCAAGTTGTTCAGGGTATATTACAGCGCCGTGAACCTCACTGAGGGACCCACAAGGCTAATCATACGCGAAACTATAAAACTTGACCGAGCAGGTCCAAATACAATGAAATGAAAGACGATACAAAGGATATTCAAACTGTGTCCAATGTATCCAAATACATCACAGTACAAAATCAAAACCTCGGCAACACAGGCCGGAACATCAAGGAAGACTGAAAACGAACAATACTCGAGTATTCAATAACCATTACAGTACAACAACACTGAATGGAGGAACACAAAACATAAACGGAGATAAAACACAGTATCACGCTAGCCCATCATCTTCATGCCGACCCGACACCTGCCTATCCGCTCTCCTGGAACCTGAAATACATAAAAATTATTTCCCCCATAAAGGGGTTAGCCATCGAATAGCTAGTGCAAGTATATCAAGTATGAAACACAATACTCCTCGACAATAAAGTAAATGTAACCGTCAATTCATCAATTCAAGACTACTATTCTCGAATAACTAAATCTCATAGCATCACATCAATACAGATATGAATACTGTGGAACCGCACCAGAGGCCACAGAACCCTCAGAGGACTCGTCGGTCCATCCCAAAGTGGTTCGTTCATATCATCCATGGAATCGCACCAAGAGGCTATGAAACCCTCAGGGGACCCGTCGGCCTGCCCCAGAGTCGATATAAATAATCATGACATTAATATATCTTACTTTTAAAGTCTAGAACGTACAATCATAAATATATACTTGCCTTTGAGACATCGAGAAATTGAACGGAAAAAGGGTATGGGTTCGGTTGGTCCAAGAATGCGCTTCCGGCACCTAAACGAATCGCAAGGAATATGATAATCAATTATCCATACTCAAATTACACGAAGAAACTCCTGCAACCCACCTACGATTCATGAAAATACATGGATAAACAACTAGAGGTTGTAAAATCGTCCAAACCCTCACAAGTCCGAAAATGGCACAATCCAATCCGTAAAATCGTAGGAAAAGCATGTATACGGGATAGACACATCATAATCTCAAGGTCCTTAAGCTTCAAAACGGATAAATCGGACGAATCTACGAAAAACCCCAAAATTCCCCAAAACTAGGGTTCTAAGGAATTTACCTTGATTCACTGGATCAAAGGATGTTATAGGATGATCAATCAATCGTGACCTGCCTGCCCGACCCCCGCTAGCGTGCGCTGCGCGGACGCTAGCGCGCACTAGCCGACCTGTCCAGTAACCTCTGGACTAAACAGCTCGTCCAGGTAACGTATGCTAGTCGGCCGGCAGCGTGCACTACACATACCGATTAGCGCGCGCCACGACCGACAGTAGCATGCACTACCTGCCGATCCTCCCCGGGTCCAGTACTCCAGTAACCCCTCTGCCCAGCCCGATAGCGTACGCTGGGCCGGCCGACAGCGTGCGCTACACCTGCCGAGCTAGCAAGCACAGCCTTCCGGCCGTAGTGTGCGCTACGCCGGTTCCTGCCATGCTTGCTCGGCGGTGCTCCGACAAGTGCCGCACTTTGTCCGGCGGTACTCGCCGCCATGACCCGACGACTCGATTTCCGAAAACGTACGGAACAAACACGACGAAATGCTCGCAGACAGCATCAGTGACCCGAAATGAAAACATAATGCAATAATTAATCATACGCGACCAAGAAAAGAGTCGAGACAGCAAATACAGATACGGATACCCACAACTTTGGGTAAATTACAAAATGGCCCAAAATGCCCGAGAATCACGATACGTGATCGAATAACTAAAACGGAGTTCACAACACGTATAACAAAGTTAAACGGACTTATAGGAAACTCGAAACAGCAGTTTCGAATGAGATTCGCAAGAATCGAACTCAAGTGCGGAAAAATCGCTAAAAAGCACAGAACTCAACAAAACGACACCGAAACGAACTCGGATGTCAAAAAGTGTAGAATTAATCATTCTCAGAATGATGAAACGGTCCTATGTCAGTCGTCAAAACGGACTTTCGCCAAAAAAAGAAAATTACCGGAAATCGAATTTGCGGATATTACATACTACCCTTCTTAAAAGAAGTTTCGTCCCGAAACTTAAAATAACTAGGGAGAAGCAATATCCCGCCAGTAAAACTCAACGAGATACACAAGAAACGCATAACTTACGCCCAACGGCGAAACGTTACAAGCAACACAACAATACATTACCCGAAGGTAATCCAAGCCAACGCTGAAATAAATACGAATCACAATGCCTGAAGGCTCCAACAGAAATACCAATACATCACAATGGCCTGAAAGCCCCTCAGCCGAAGCTGTATATCACGATGGCCTGAAAGCCGAACATCCCAAAGCTGTAAATCATCACAATACAGATCTCAAAGAAACAAACCTGACTGTCGGACATACCCCTCGGTGTATGAACAACCAGTCGCAAATCGTCGGACATATCCAATACAACATGGACTACGAACGACCAAACAATAAGGCTCAAGAGGGACATCACAGTACGCCCGATTCGGAAATATGTCCGTGCACATGTCCACCCCGTATACGGAATCCAGAATATACGTGTGACAATGTACCTAATTAGCCTCACGAACTACGTCTCGCGTGCACGGTCCAATGCGGAAACATCCACGCATGACCATCGTGTGACTGGCTAAATATCCTACACATAACCAATCGGCACGTAGATATGATTCCAGATATGTCACGATACAACATGACAACGAAACTCAAAGGATAACATATCCAATACGAATCATACGACTCACCAAGTGAACGATGACACACGAATAATGAAAGATCGACACGACCAATAATATTTAAAACAACTATCCTAGGATCAAAATCCCTAAGGACAGATTAATACGAGCAACAATAACAACACAACAATCCGGGAAATCCTCCACCCTCAACGATCACAAAATTACCGAGTTCATAAGAATAATAGTGTGCTGACTTGAGTCGGCCGACACGACAATAATAATTTAACGGATGGGAACTATCCTCGATAGTCCTAATTCAATACTTCGATTATCGTAGAACGGCCAATCGATAACAATGATACAACGGATGGGAATGTTTTCGACAGTCCCAAATCAATACATCGATTACCTTTAGAACAGTTAACCGATGACAATTATACAACGGATGTCTCGGCACCTTTAATCGGTTACCGATAATGAAGATGATAATCGAATACATCAATGCCTTCAATCGGCCAATACAACACCAATAGCGAAGCACCAATATCAATGACAACAGTCAAAACATCAATACCGGGAACCGGCTATCGACATCAATATGATCAACAAGTATCGTAATGCCCTGAACCGGCCATTTACGAACAACACTAACAATTGGCATAACTTGCCGAAAGATATCGTATCAAACAACCCCTTGATATCAACAAAATCACAAAGAGACCAAGTCTCGACATGATCCACACATTCATGCACATACATAATAACATCAATCTCATTGACTAGTACAAGTATAAAACTTGCCTCGATATCAATACAACGAACTGTTACCAATTCAGTTGCTTTCGTCTACGAGTTCCTCAGCCCCGACCAAAGTAATCTATGAACTCTTCAACCTCAACCATATCACAACAGTCATAATCCACGATCAGACATCACAACTTATTTTATAAAGAGGGATTAATAATCGACAAGTTCGATAAAGATCGGTATCAATACCACCAAACCACAAACTTAACCGTTCCACCATATCTCGATTAAACTCAGTTTGAACAATCCAACTCAGCCACTTACAAATCCTGTCCACAATACGAGTCGAAATATTATGATCATATCGGCAACCAATTCGGACCAACAAGTGTCTAGATGTTATCGATTCCAAACTAAATCCTTAAATACAAATTAACAAGGTTCCTCCTTGTAAATCCATAGTTAAAATTTTCCGATGATCATCATTAATTCGAACCATCCAATTAGTTCAACATTATAGATAATCATATTCTAAGGTTATCAAACAATCCAATCATTCGTCTTGAACATTTGTTCAATATGTATGGACTTCAAAACTCAGAGATGAGTAATAATTTCATCAAACTCGTAATCATATTCGTATCCCGATGCGAATATTATATCAAAACACATAATTCAGCTCTAGACATGAATATTCCATATTCATATCAAAAACACCCACACTCCTTATAAATGTTCATTATCTCATATAATTCAAGAGTTCCTCAGGAATCCTGAATTAATCCGAAATCACGTCCACAATCGACCAATGACAAAATCCAATGTTCTAACACCTAAGCCATCTAACTCATAGTCTAAGGCATATATCATCATAACATCAGGAATCGCAATAATACTGCCAAGAACACTATGATCCCCTAACCATAGTCATGACAACATAACATAATCCAACATATAAGTCATCATGTCATTATCTTCCTTAACAAACTTCCCGTGGGATACCAAGAATCATCATACCGCCTCCATAAACTATTATCATACGAACTAATCATCAACAACAACGTCAAAGTCGAAATGTCTGGAGATATTAACCAACACATCTATTGAAGATGAACAACACCATTCAAAACCACACGAATCATATCAATATCCGTACTTCAACAATAATATCAACATAACGTGGTAATCCATCCATAATCATACTTATCAACTCCTATACATGACGATTATCAACTTAAGAACAACGATATTCAATTCAGAACCAAATCCAAAGTGAATATTAATTACCTTTTCGAAGAAATGGATTGATTCTCAAGGTTGAATCCATTTCCAATCGATTCCAAGCTTAGAGTTGTTAAAACAATCAACTCAATGATTACGCAAGTATTTAGAACCTCAAAGTATTTCCCAAGAACTCTCTCTTTCGGTGGAAAAGAAAGGACGGGCTCAAAAGGATAACATTACTCAATCTCACACTACTAGCGTGCGCTACTCTCACAAAATGGCGCGCGTTACTTTCCATAGCGTGTGTAACTGAATTTGTTAGCATGCGCAATCGATGTCCAGAGACTACTGCCTCATTCTGTGCCAAGTGTTACGTACGTAAAATCCTTGTCGTAGCGTACGTAACATAACGTTGACTTGCTACAGTAAAAGTCTCATTAGCGTATGCTATTATCCACCCGTAGCATGCGCTAATCATAGTTGACTTGACAACTTGCACCTACCACTCGTGCCCCCACATGCTGAAAGCATCCGCGATTTCTGGGATTCCTCTGACCGATCTGGAATTAGCGTGCGCTAACCATACGGTTTAGTGTGCGCTAGCCCTACACGACAAACACCCGCTGACCTTATCTGGACACGCGTCACAAGTGGCCGGGTCCACTCGCCGAAAGCCAAGATTCCCTGTCGGATGATCTGATATTAGCGTACGCTAACCATTCTTGGTAGCATGCGCTAAATGCCGATAAACATCAACCCGGGCCTACCTGTCGGCCGCCTTCCGAACCTTTCCCAGAATGCCTTACGTACGTTAAGGATCCTCCTTAGCATACGAAATTCGAACCTATTAGCGTACGATAACTGCACCACGTAGCGTGCGCTACTCATACCTCGTAGCGTGCGCTAACGTGGCTGCACTTAGCCATTTCCAATGGTTCCTGTCCGTTGCCTCGACATACTGGACACGTATATATGACATGCTGAATACATATACTTGATTCAATAACATTTTCATATGATATGCCTGATATCAAAATTAAACAACCTGATACACGATATCCTCAATTATAATTGTCAACCAACAACAGATCAACCCAGAATTTCCAAACTCATCACAAGGGCAATCAATAGTCGCCACGAGTGAATAACCAAAACAGTGTACTTACATGTGCGTGAAGTCAATGATCTCCCATGATACTAGCATTCGACTCCCATACAAAGTCTCAACATAACACAAACACAGATTAGTACCGCAATTAGAAATTTTAAAAATATCTCAAAGAAAAGTCCGCGTCCGCGACCATGGTCTCGTCTCTGTCCCCTGCCAGCAGACATTCTAAAGGATACACAAATTACGTAAGTACAATCCCAAACACACGTCTTCGAAGTGACCGATTCTCAAGAATATCCAACTAAAATCAAAACGATTATGAAACGCAAGGAGAGTAATAGGGCTTACAAGTATCGGTCACATTGTGATGATGGCAGAGTAGTGATACTGTGGACAAATGACGACTCAATCGACCCCCAAGTTGTTCAGGGTATATTACAGCGCCGTGAACCCCACCGAGGGACCCACAAGACTAATCATACGCGGAACTATAAAACTTGACCGAGAAGGTCCAAATACAATGAAATGAAAGACGATACAAAGGGTATTCAAACCGTGTCCAATGTATCCAAATACATCACAGTACAAAATCAAAACCTCGGCAACACAAGCTGGAACATCAAGGAAGACTGAAAACGAACAATACTCGAGTATTCAATAACCATTCCAGTACAACAACACTGAATGGGGAAAACAAAACATAACCGAAGATAAAACACAGTATCACGCTAGCCCATCATCTTCATGCCGACCCGACACCTGCCTATCCGCTCTCCTGGAACCTGAAATACATAAAAAGTATTTCCCCCATAAAGGGGTTAGCCGTCGAATAGCTAGTGCAAGTATATCAAGTATGAAACACAATACTCCTTGACAATAAAATAAATGTAACCGTCAATTCATAAATTCAAGACTAGTATTCCGGAATAACTAAATCTCATAGCATCACATCAATACATATATGAATACCGTGGAACTGCACCAGAGGCTACGGAACCCTCAGAGGACTCGTCGGTCCATCCCAGAGTGGTTCGTTCATATCATCCATGGAATCGCACCAAGAGGCTACGAAACCCTCAGGGGACCCGTCGGCCCGCCCCAGAGTAGATATAAATAATCATGCCATTAATGTATCTTACTTTCAAAGTCTAGACGTACAATCATAAATATATACTTGCCTTTGAGACATCGAGAAATTGAACGAAAAAGGGTTTGGGTTCGGTAGGTCCAAGAATGCACTTCCGGTACCTAAACGAATCGCAAGGAATATGATAATCAATTATCCATACTCAAATCACACGAAGAAACTCCCGCAACCCGCCTACGATTCATGAAAATACACGTATAAACAACTAGAGGTTGGAAAATCATCCAAACCCTCACAAGTCCGAAAACGGCACAATACAATCAGTAAAATCGTAGGAAAAGCATGTATACGGGATAAACAAATCATAATCTCAAGGTCCTTAAGCTTCAAAATGGATAAATCGGACGAATCTACGAAAAACCCTAAAATTCCCAAAAACTAGGGCTCTAACGAATTTACCTTGATTCACTGGATCAAAGGATGTTATAGGATGATCAATCAATGATATGAACTCAGGAACTTCATGGATTTGTTGTTTAATAACATGGCTTCGCCTCCTCCGAAGCTCCAACCGCGGATCGAAAAGAAGGGAAATGAAAAACGAGTGAAAATGTGACTGCTCTGTCACATTTATACTGGGCCGGAACTAGTGTGCGCTAGCCTTCCCGGACTAGCGTTCGCTATCGGCCAGTATCGGCCCAGAACTCTCGGCCAGGGCCCACACGATCCGGCACTGCTGACCAAACCTGCCGACTGTGACCTGCCCGCCCGACCCCCGCTAGCGTGCGCTAGCCGACCTGTCCAGTAACCTCTGGACTAAACAGCTCGTCCAGGTAACGTATGCTAGTCGGCCGGCAGCGTGCGCTACACATGCCGATTAGCGCGCGCCATGACCGACAGTAGCGTGCGCTACCTGCCGATCCTCCCCGGGTCCAGTACTCCAGTAACCCCTCTGCCTAGTCCGATAGCGTACGCTGGGCCGGCCGACAGTGTGCGCTACACCTGCTGAGCTAGCGCGCGCAGCCTTCCAGCCATAGCGTGCGCTACGCCAGTTCCTGCCGTGCCTGCTCGGCCAGTGCCCGGCACTTCCGACAGTGCCGCACCTGTCCGGCCAGCTGCTCCGCCGCCATGACCCGACGACTCAATTTCCGAAAATGTACAGAACGAACACGACGAAATGCTTGCGGACAGCATCAATGACCCGAAATGAAAACATAATGCAATAATTAATCAGACGCGACCAAGAAAAGAGTCGAGACAGCAAATACAGATACGGATACCCATAACTTTGGGTAAATTACAAAATGGCCCAAAACGCCCAAAAATCACGATACGTGATCGAATAACCAAACCGAAGTTCACAACACGTATAACAAAGTTAAACGGACTTACGGGAAACTCGAAACAGCAGTTTCGAATGAGATTCGCAAGAATCGAACTCAGGTGCGGAAAAGGCGCTAAAGAGCACGGAACTCAACAAAACGACACCGAAACAAACTCGAATGTCAAAATATGTAGAATTAATCATTCTCAGAATGATGAAACGGTCTCAAGTGAGTCGTCAAAATGGACTTTCGCCAAAAAAAGAAAATTACCGAAAATCGAATTTGCGGATATTACATACTACCCTCCTTAAAAGAAGTTTCGTCCCGAAACTTAAAACAACTAGGGAGAAGCAATATCCTGCCAGGAAAACTCAACGAGATATACAAGAAACGCGTAACTTACGCCCAACGGCGAAACGTTACAAGCAACACAACAATACATTACCCGAAGGTAATCCATGCCAACGCTGAAATAAATACAAATCACAATGCCTGAAGGCTCCGATAGAAATACCAATACATCACAATGATGGCCTGAAAGCCGAACAGCCCGAAGCTGTAAATCATCACAATACAGATCTCAAAGAAACAAACTTGACTGTCGGACATACCCCTCGGCGTATGAACAACCAGTCGCAAATCGTCGGACATATCCAATACAACATGGACTACGAACGACCAAACAATAAGGCTCAAGAGGGACATCACAGTACGCCTGATCCGGAAATGTGTCCGTGCACATGTCCACCCCGTATACGGAATCCAGAATATACGTTTGACAATGTACCTAATTAGCCTCACGAACTACGTCTCGTGTGCACGGTCCAATGCGGAAACATCCACACATGATCATCGTGTGTCTGGCTAAAAATCCTACACATAACTAATCGGCACGCAGATATGATTCCAGATATGTCACGATACAACATGACAACAAAACTCAAAGGATAACATATCCAATACGAATCATACGACTCACCAAGTGAACGATGACACACGAATAATGAAAGATCGACACGACCAACAATATTCAAAACAACCATCCTGGGATCAAAATCCCTAAGGACCGATTAATACGAGCAACAATCACAACACAACAATCCGGGAAATCCTCCACCCTCAATGATCACAAAATTACCGAGTTCACAAGAATAATAGTGTGCTGGCTTGAGTCGGCTGACACGACAATAATAATTCAACGGATGGGAACTATCCTCGACAATCCTAATTCAATACTTCGATTATCGTAGAACGGCCAATCGATAACAACGATACAATGGATGGGAATGTTTTCGACAGTCCCCAATCAATACATCGATTACCTTTAGAACGGTTAACCAATAACAATTATACAACGGATGTCTCGGCACCTTTAATCGGTTACTGATAACGAAGATGATAATCGAATACATCAATGCCTTCAATCGGCCAATACAACACCAATAGAGAAGCACCAATATCAATGACAACAGTCAAAACATCAATACCGCGAACTGGGTATCGACATCAATATGATCAACAAGTATCGTAATGCCCTGAACCGGCCATTTACGAACAACACTAACAATTGGCATAACTTGCCGAAAGATATCGTATCAAACAACCCCTTGATATCAACAAAATCACAAAGAGACCAAGTCTCGACATGATCCACATATTCATGCACATACATAATAACATCAATCTCATTGACTAGTACAAGTATAAAACTTGCCTCGATATCAATACAACGAACTGTTACCAATTCAGTTGCTTTCGTCTACGAGTTCCTCAGCCCCGACCAAAGTAATCTATGAACTCTTCAACCTCAACAATATCACAACACTCATAATCCACGATCAGACATCACAACTTATTTTATAAAGAAGGATTAATAATCGACAAGTTCGATAACGATCGGTATCAATACCACCAAACCACAAACTCAACAGTTCCACCATATCTCGATTAAACACAGTCTGAACAATCCAACTCAGACACTTACAAATTCTGTCCACAATACGAGTCGAAATATGATGATCATATCAGCAACCAATTCGGACCAACAAGGGTCTAGATGTTATCGATTCCAAACTAAATCCTTAAATACGAATTAACAAGGTTCCTCCTTGTAAATCCATAGTTAAAATTTTCTGATGATCATCATTAATTTGAACCATCCAATTAGTTCAACATTATAGATAATCATATTCTAAGGTTATCAAAAAATTTAATCATTCGGCTTGAACATTTGTTCAATATGTATGGACTTCAAAACTCAGAGATGAATAATAATTTCATCAAACTCGTAATCATATTCGTATCCCGATGCGAATATTATATCAAAACACATAATTCAGCTCTAGACATGAATATTCCATATTCATATCAGAAACACCCACACTCCTTATAAATGTTCATCATCTCATATAATTTAAGACTTCCTCAGGAATCCTGAATTAATCCGAAATCACGTTTACAATCGACCAATGACAAAATCTAATGTTCTAACACCTAAGCCATCATCTAACTCATAGTCTAAGTCATATATCATCATAACATCAGGAATCGCAATAATACGACCAAGAACACCATGATCCCCTAACCATACTCATGACAACATAACATAATCCAACATATAAGTCATCATGTCATCATCTTCCTTAACAAACTTCCCGTGGGATACCAAGAATCATCATAACGCCTCCATAAACTATTATCATATGAACTAATCATCAACAACAACGTCAAAGTCGAAATGTCTGGAGATATTAACCAACACATCTCTTGAAGATAAACAATACCATTCAAAACCACACGAATCATATCAATATCCGCACTTCAACAATAATATCAACATTACGCTGTAATCCATCCATAATCATACTTATCAACTCCTATACATGACGATTATCAACTCAAGAACAACGATATTCAATTCAGAACCAAATCCAAAGTGAATATTAATTACCTCTTCGAACAAATGGATTGATCCTCAAGGTTGAATCCATTTCCAATCGATTCCAAGCTTAGAGTTGTTAAAATGGTCAACTCCATGATTATGCAAGTATTTAGAACCTCAAATTATTTCCCAAGAACTCTCTCTTTCGGTGGAAAAGAAAGGACGGGCTGAAAAGGATAACATTACTCAATCTCACACTACTAGCGTGCGCTACTATCACAAAATGGCGCGCGTTACTTGCCATAGCGTATGTAACTGACTTTGTTAGCGTGCGCAATCGATGTCCAGAGGCTACTGCCTCATTTCGTGCCAAGTGTTACGTACATAAAATCCTTGTCATAGCGTACGTAACATAACGTTGACTTGCTACAGTAAAAGTCTTATTAGCATACTCTATTATTCACCCATAGCATGCGCTAATCATAGTTGACTCGACAGCTTGCACCTACCACTCGTGCCCCACATGCTGAAAGCATCCGCAATTTCCGGGATTCCTCTGACCGATCTGGAATTAACGTGCGCTAACCATATGGTTTAGCGTGCGCTAGCCCTACACGACAAACACCCGCTGACCTTATCTGGACACGCATCTCAAGTGGCCGGGTCCACTCGCCGAAAGCCAAGATTCCCTGTCGGACGATCTGATATTAGCGTACGCTAACCATCCTTGGTAGCGTGCGCTAAATGCCGATAAACATCAACCCGGGCCTACCTGTCGGCCGCCTTCCGAACCTTTCCCAGAATGCCTTACGTACGTTAAGGATCCTCCTTAGCATACGAAATTCGAACCTATTAGCGTACGCTAACTGCACCACATAGCGTGCGCTACCCATACCTCGTAGCGTGCGCTAAGCATATTTCATAGCGTGCGCTAACGTGGTTGTACTTAGCCATTTCCAATGGTTCCTGTCCGTTACCTCGACATACTGGACACGTATATATATGACATGCTGAATACATATACTTGATTCAATAACATTTTCATATGATATGCCTGATATCAAAATTAGACGACCTGATAAACGATATCCTCAATTATAACTGTCAACCAACAACAGATCAACGCAGAATTTTCAAACTCATCACAAGGGCAATCAATCGTCGCCACGAGCGAATAACCAAAACAGTGTACTTACATGTGCGTGAAGTCGATGATCTCCCATGATACTAGCATCCGACTCCCATACAGAGTCTCAACATAACAAAAACACACATCAGTACTGCAATTAGAAATTTTAAAAATATCTCAAAGAAAAGTCCGCGTCCGCGACCACGGTATCGTCTCTGTTCCCTGCCAGCAGACATTCTAAAGGATACACAAAGTACGTAAGTACAATCCAAAACGCACGTCTTCGAAGTGACTGATTCTCAAGAATATCCAACTAAAATCAAAATGATTATGAAACGTAAGGAGAGTAATAGGGCTTACAAGTATCGGTCGCATTGTGATGATAGCAGAGTACTGATACTGTGTACAAATGATGACTCAATCGACCCAAAAGACCGACAGCCTAGGTATCCATAGACCTAAGCTCTAATACCATATTCTATAACACCCCCAAGTTGTTCAGGGTATATTACAGCGCCATGAACCCCACCGAGGGACCCACAAGGCTAATCATACGCGGAACTATAAAACTTGACCAAGAAGGTCCAAATACAATGAAATGAAAGACGATACAAAGGGTATTCAAACCGTGTCCAATGTATCTAAATACATCACATTACAAAATCAAAACCTCGGCAACACAGGCCGGAACATCAAGGAAGACTGAAAACTAACAATACTCGAGTATTCAATAACCATTCCAGTACAACAACACTGAATGGAGGAACACAAAACATAACCGGAGATAAAACACAGTATCACGCTAGCCCATCATCTTCATGCCGACCCGACACCTGCCTATCCGCTCTCCTGGAACCTGAAATACATAAAAAGTATTTCCCCCATAAAGGGGTTAGCCGTCAAATAGCTAGTGCAAGTATATCAAGTATGAAACACAATACTCCTCGACAATAAAGTAAATGTAACCGTAAATTCATCAATTCAGGACTAGTATTCCAGAATAACTAAATCTCATAGCATCACATCATACATATATGAATACTGTGGAACCGCACCAGAGGCTACGGAACCCTCAGAGGACTCGTCGGTCCATTCCATAGTGGTTCGTTCATATCATTCGTGGAATCGCACCAAGAGGCTACGAAACCCTCAGAGGACCTGTCGGCCCACCTCAGAGTGGATATAAATAATCATGCCATTAATATATCTTACTTTCAAAGTCGAGAACGTACAATCATAAATATATACTTGCCTTTGAGACATCGAGAAATTGAACAGAAAAAGGGTATGGGTTCAGTAGGTCCAAGAATGCTCTTCCGGCACCTAAACGAATCGCAAGGAATATGATAATCAATTATCCATACTCAATTACATGAAGCAACTCCTGCAACCCGCCTATGATTCATGAAAATACACGGATAAACAACTAGAGGTTGGAAAATCGTCCAAACCCTCACAAGTCCAAAAACGGCACAATCCAATCCGTAAAATCATAGGAAAAGCATGTATACGGGATAGACACATCATAATCTCAAGGTCCTTAAGCTTCAAAATGGATAAATCGGACGAATCTACGAAAAACCCCAAAATTCCAAAAAATTAGGGTTCTAAGGAATTTATCTTGATTTGCTGGATCAAAGGATGTTATAGGATGATCAATCAATGATATGAACATAGGAACTTAATGGATTTGTTGTTTAACAACATGGCTTCACCCCCTCCGAAGCTCCAACCGCGGATCGAAAAGAAGGGAAATGAAAAACGAGTGAAAATGTGACTGCTCTGTCACATTTATATTGGGCCGGAACTAGCGTGCGCTAGCCTTCCCGGACTAGCATGCGCTATCGGCTAGTATCGTCCCAGAACTCTCGGCCAGGGCCCGCACGATCCGGCACTGCCGACCGTGACCTGCCCGCCCGACCCCCGCTAGCGTGCGCTGTGCGGACGCTAGCGCGCGCTTACCGACCTGTCCAGTAACCTCTAGACTAAACAGCTCGTCCAGGTACGTATGCTAGTCGGCCGGCAGCGTGCGCTACACATGCCGATTAGCGCGCGCCACGACCGACAGTAGCGTGCGTTACCTGCCGATCCTCCCCGGGTCCAGTGCTCCAGTAACCCCTCTGCCCAGCCCGATAGTGTACGCTGGGCCGGCCGACATCGTGCGCTACACCTGCCGAGCTAGCGCGCGCACGCGCACAGCCTTCCGGCCGTAGCGTGCGCTACGACGGTTCCTATCGTGCCTGCTCGGCCAGTGCCCAGCACTTCCGACAGTGCCGCACCTGTCCGGCCAGTTACTCCGCCGCCATGACCCGACGACTCGATTTTTGAAAACGTACGGAACGAACACGACGAAATGCTCGTGGACAGCATCAATGACCCGAAATGAAAACATAATGCAATAATTAATCACACGCAACCAATAAAAGAGTCGAGACATCAAATACAAATACGGATACCCATAACTTTGGGTAAATTACAAAATAGCCCAAAACGCCCAAGAATCACGATACGTGATCGAATAACCAAACTGAAGCTCACAACACGTATAACAAAGTTAAATGGACTTTCGAACGAGATTCGCAAGAATCGAACTCAAGTGCGGAAAAGTCGCTAAAAAGCACGAAACTCAACAAAACGACACCGAAATGAACTCGGATGTCAAAAAGTGTAGAATTAATCATTCTCAGAATGATGAACGGTCCCAAGCGAGTCGTCAAAATGGACTTTCGCCAAAAAAAGAAAATTACCGGAAATCGAATTTGCAGATATTACAGATGTGATCCTCAAGATCAACAACTGAACAATGAAATGAACTGAGTGATTAATGGGTTAACATGATCGACATGATAAAAAATGAAAATGATAATTGAGGATTGTTGACTGTTGAATGATGAATGAGTGATTCATCTGGCCAGAAATTATACCATGGCGTCAGAAATCTTACTGTTCTTTGGTCTGAGGGGCTCGACTCTTGCACAGGTCACACGTGACGTGAAAGTTTAATGATACTAGTCTGATGAACGATGATTTCAAATCAGATATGACTCGGAAGGTAGTATTCAAAACCACGCTCCAATACCAACTCTATAACACCCCAAACAAGGCGAGTATTACAGTGCCGTGGACCCCCGACTAGGACCCACTAGGCGAATGAAAATTTATGAATTAAGTGATATAATTGTAGTACCGAACCATAGTATATCATTAATTAATCCAATGAGGAGTTTCAAATACAATTCACCCAGGAAAATTCAGAATACAAGTATATTTTATATGGAGATAAAATATACAACACCAATAAGGATCAAGAATGACTCACCGAGATGAAATAATGACACAACGTGTGATAGCTTCAATGAAATGATTTGGAACCGTCGTTACTTGTGAGTTACATGATGTGTTGATAAATACAAGTCTCGACATGAACGATATATTATGAGTGAATTACATGTATGAATGAACAACAACGTAAGGGATGAATATCCTTTTAACCGAGTAAGAATTTACTTACACAATACCGGTGTTGGAATGTCCTTCCTCGAACAACATCCTAAAAAGAGATGTCAGTCGCTCGAACAACCTTGAATAACACAATTACCAATAATCCGCTCAATATACGTATCAAGCATGAATTACGACTAACTCAAAGGTCGATACAACAATATCCAAACTCATTGAGGCATTCAAACAACCACTTAGCGAACATCAACCCTTGATTATAACCAAAACCCAAATATATGGAAACCAACTCCAAAATGAGTAGTTTAATCCAACAAAACACCTTCAATGATATCAATATTCCAATAGGAGACCACAACTCGAAGTTACAACAACTATAATCGGAAACCCCCAAAAATAACCAAAGTCAACATCAAGGGTTCTTGATTAATTCTCCAAATATTCATCAAATCCGAAAAACATATCAATAAATCCATAGGAATACATTTATCCAAGGTAGATAATCCATATCTAACATGTTCCAATATAAATCCAATCTTACACGAAGAGATCGGAAGGAAAATACTCAAAATCCGAAATTCTAGATCCAAGAAAGAATTACCTTGATTTGATGTGTTCGAGAGGATGAAATGATGATTAATACAACTCAGAAACTTGAAGATGATGATAGGTGAGTGCAGATCGAATAGATTCTTCCAAATCGCCCGAAAATGCACGGAATCGCCCAAAAACGAAGTGAGAAGTGAGAAATGATGAAACCTGGGCTAACTGTCCTATTTATACTGTTCCATCTTAGCATACGCTAAGCCCTGATATTTAGCGTGCGTTAACGGGTGTTCTGGGTAGTCCAGTACCCTCTATCCGAAACGGTAGCGTGCGCTACGTACCTTTTGTAGCGTGCGCTACAGCCATATACTTAGCGTGCGTTAACCTCAGATGTTAGCGTGCGCTAACTGAATATCTGATGCCCAGTAACTGAAGTCTAGAACCATCTATCCTTAGGTCTGACCGCGATAGCGTGCGCTACACCTCAGTTTCAGCGTGCGCTACTACACCATTAGCGTACGCTAAAATCTACTCATAGCGTCTGCTATAAACTATTTCAGATCAGTCCAGTACCCACTGGACTATGCCTGATCGTCCTTAACGCGCGCTACACTGACTGCATAGCGGGCGCTATCCAAACTTACTAGCGTGCACTACTTACCATTCGTAGCGTGCGCTACTCCAACTCGACTGTAGTCCAGTGCCTTATGGACTGCAGGCCTGAACCACATTAGCGTGCGCTAATACGGAGAGGTAGCGTGCGCTACCCATACTCAATTAGCGCGCGCTAAAGGGAGTACGTACCGTGCGCTACTCCTCACACACAACCCACTAAGAAGGTGACAATGATGATGACCACGGTTCGATCCTCCAACCAGGTAGGAAGACGAATAATAACTGATGTACTATACAAATAGTGTGATAAGTGAATACAATGAATGAATATGAACGATGAATGATCATTAATGAGTGAATAATTACTGAGTGACAATTACTGAATGATAATGACTGAATTACCACCAGGTATTATAATGGTATGGAGTAGCGATGGTTGGTGGAGCGATGGCGAGATAAGGTGGTAAAGTGTGGCGGTGGTGTGAGTCGGTTCTAGTGAGAAAGAGAAGCGATGATTTGTTGGAGAGAGAGAAGATAGATCTGACTATCTATTTTTGATAATGATTAGGGTTTTGACTTTGTGGAAAAAAGGGGGGGATCTTGAGCGGGAGATTGAAATTTTGGGGAAAAGATGATTTTTTTTGTTTAAGTAAAACTAGTAATACCCGTCGTGCGATGCACGCACTCTAGTTTAAATTCTGTAAATAGTTGAGATATTTGCACATTGAGAGAGTTTAAATAATTAAGAGAAAATTTTTTTAAGATCAATATAACACAGTGCAATATATTTAATATTGTCCGAGATAAATGAAAATAACGATTTTTACAAATTGCGGAAGACCTCCCTATAGACGACATTTCTTGTTGTGGTAGATTTATTGTTCTCTTTGTCGCCCATCAAGATTTTGAGACCCTTTGGATGAGTAAATCTTGACAAAGCCACACATAGTTGACCATGACAAAAAAACTGGTTTCCTTAGAAATAGTCCAACGTGAGTCAAAGATTGACCTTGGATCTTATTTATGGTCATTGCAAATGACACAATCAAGGGATATTGCCTTCTTGTAAATTTGACTGGTAGCCTGGGATCAGAAGGTGTCAACGATATTAATAAGGTAGTTTTATGTTAGTGACTAAAGTAGTGGATAATATGGTTGTTGTGGATAGGAAGACATAAATAGTTTTCTATTAAACCGTCACCCCTAATAAAACCGCAAATTCTAAAAAAACCACCAATTCTAATGGGGCGGTTTTTTGATAAACCGTCATTGCAACTACTATACAATAAACTGCTAGTGAAGAATGTGGCTGTGATGATTTATTGTAATCAAGTTCTATATTTTTATCTTCAAATTTATTGCTTTTATTAATTTTTTATTTAATTTTTTTTGCGACGGTTTTATTCATAAAACCGCCATTAGACCTACTATACACTAACTATAATTTGGGCAGGAAATCCCGTATTTTTATCTTCAAATTTATTACTATACACATCTTTACAAATAAATCGAGCTTTTCGAGTCAAGCTCAAGCCGAGTTCAAACTTTCTCGATCCCGGATAACATGAGCGGGAGGTCCCTGGATACTTGCTTCTTAGTGTCCTGTGACAAACGGTATACACCTACCAAGCCGGTGCAACCCTTGCATGACCGCCTTTAATAACTTCAAATACAATTCATATAACCTTCAAACTATAACTATACACCTACCAAGCCGGTGCAACCCATGCATGATCGGTGATAATGGCTAATTCACATGGGTCATGGGTCATGTGCATTAGGTTATCACCGGTCACATTCATTAATGGGTATTTGACATCATATGGGTCATATGCATTGGGTTATAGTTGCTTAGAGTGTCATGTTACGACACATCCATGACTGTTGACAATGAGTAATTAACATGGGTAATGGGTCATGTGCATTGGGTTGTAGTGGCTTATAGTGTCATGTTATCGACCAATACATTACCGGTGATCGACAATGGGTAATTAACATGGGTCATGGGTCATGTGCATTGGGTTGTAGTGGAATGGAACCCATGCATGACCGGTGATAATGGCTAATTCACATGGGTCATGGATCATGTGCATTAGGTTTTGTAAACTAAGACAAATTATATACAACAATTTTATACGTTTTGTATTTTTTTTATGTTTTCATCCGTTTGTAACTTTTTCGTCCCTTTTTGACCGTTTTCAATCAATTTTGACCGATTTCGCTAGTTTTCGACCGATTTTGACAATTTTCGACGGATTTAGACAGTTTTAGATCGACTACGACCGATTGCGACCGTGTTCAGCCGATTTTGACCTTTTCGACCGATTTCATCCATTTTTGAACGTTTTAGGAAATTTTCGCTCGTTTTAATATGTTTTCAAGCTTTTTTGAACGTTTTCCTCCGAATTAAAATGTTATGAAACGTTTATTACGTTTTCGTACATTTTTGTACGATTTTTTCCTTTTCATACGTCCTTCTCATTTTTTTCTTTGTTTTGCTACGTTGTGCTCGCTTTCGTATATTTTGTACGCCTTCATACATTTTTTTAAGAAAACGTTAAACTACATATGTTTTTTGCTACATTATGTCCGCTTTCGTATATTTTGTGGCCTTTTAACAGTTTCACCACTAAAGAAAGTTTAGTGAACTTCTTGCATCCGTTATACAATGGTTCACCGACGAACAATTGATGTACTTTTTTAAGGTTATTTTAAGTGACATTACTTTACATGTTGCGTAACATCTCATCTATATTATCACGATGGTTATCGCTATTACTATCATTCTCTTCGTGATTAGTATCTGAAACAAATGTGTAACTGTCAACTTGCGACTCACCATGAAATGTCCAACAAGTATACAATTGTCAAACCCTTGTTCTATGAGATGGCGTCTAATCATGTTAGGATCGTCAATGCATACACGTTATTTCTACACTCTTTACAAGGAGAAGAAATCTTTGTTCTGTCTTTTCTCGATGATTCTCAGCGCATTTAATAAATTCAAACAACCCTTTCATGTATTCTAGGGTAAAACGTTATATCTTGTACATCCATGTATTACGATCCATCTTAAAAAAGAAAAAAAAGAAACATGTTTTAATAAGATGCAATTGCATGATATGATCATTAATTTCACATTAAAATCTCAATACATAACAACTTTTTTTTTAAAAAAAAAAAAAATAAAACAAGTGAAATAAAAACAAAATTCATTAACTAAATAAAACTGGCATATATCTAACCTTGATAGTTGATACATGCCCTCCTAACTTCTAGGGTTGGTTAAATTCCCATTTTTCTCATTCCCTTCTAAATTTCTCAATTTTTCGCTCTAAAAAATCTCAAAAAACTTTGATTATTATCTCTTCTAAATTTCTCATTTTTCCCTCTAAAAATCACAAAAAATTTATCATTTTTCCCTCTATACAGATAGATTACCCTCATTTTCCCCTCATTTTTCCCTCTAAAAAGTTTATCATTCCCTTCCCTCTAAAAAATTTATCATTCCCATCTATCTCTGTTGCTACCGTCACACCTCTTAACCGTACGCCTGCCGTCGACTACTCTCATAAGCTTTAATTCTTCTATCGCCCCAATTAATTACTGTTTCAATTGTGTTTGGGCTGTTTATAATACAGTTAGACCTACTTTAGATGAAGTCAATTTATGAAATAAAACTTGTTAATTTTTTAGACCTAATTGAAATGAAGATATTTGTGTAATTGTACCTCTATTTATGAAAGTGAAACATGATACTTATAGGTTGATTATTTCAGTTTATTGTTGCTCTAATTTTGACTAGTGTTGAATGTGATTAGTTATTGTTTTACATTAGATTTTGTTTGTAGTTTGCATCTTAAGTGTGTGTATGGAGTAGCATTGTTTACATTTTATTGTTGAGTTTCAATATCCAGTACATATAAGGATTCACAGTTAGTACTCAAATATATTTGAATCTAATTGAATACAAGGTGCTTGAAGAAATGCTTAAGTGATATATGACAATCATATCCATGGATCTTACGTGTAGTTTTTTGGGTAGTCTCACATGGTAGTCTAACATGTATTAGATGTTAGCTTTTGTTTGTGTTTTGTTTAGCAATCAAACGTTATGGTGACTTATGTAATGGTGATTGTGTACTCTTTAAAACCTTATGAAATTTAATGTATTGGTCTGTTTGGTTTGTGATGTTATTGTCTAGTTTGGGTGTTATTGCAGATTGCACATTGCATTTGCAGCTTGCATATGCACATTGCATTTGTACATTGCATTTGCAGCTTGCATTTACAAGCAAGCATTTGCACATTGCATTTGCAGATTGCATATGCACATTGCATTTGTACATTGCATTTGCAACTTGCATTTGCAGGCTAAAGTACTTATTAAAACCTTATTAAAAGTGAAACAAGTTGAAAATAAGCAGAGGGAGAAGAAGCCATGGTTTAATAAGCAGTTTCTGTAGGCACTCTTTAAGCTACTAACCAAAAACAATGAAGCTTAAACTTTTATATTACAAAGGAAATGCATTACATTAACGAATAGGTTACTCTGGCAAGATGGTAAGCCGCTTGACTTTCGTAAGGGAGGTCGCGGGTTCGATTCTCACTGGGGTGTAACATCCTTTTTTATTTTCTTGTTATGAATATATTGGTCACATCTGATTTCACATTTTGCTCTAAATAATAGCCACATGAATACTTCACGATGTGACTGTTATGAATATATTGGTCATATATAATCACCTTAAATGTGGCCATAAACATAATTTTGTCACACATTTATGATATGTTGTGGCTATTGTAAAGACATATAGTCACATGATCGTGCATGGAAGTAAATGTGACTATACACATTAGCTTTCGGCAAGCTAACACAAACTAAATTTAAACACCCATATTAAGGTATGTGGCCATATGTACGGGATAAAGTGACCAAAAGTGTTAATAAGCGTGACCATATGTTGTTTAAAGTGAAAAAATGTGTATTTTGTGTGTCTATTGTTCATCCAATGGCCACATGAATTTTATGTTTGTGTGGCCTTTTGTAATATTTAGTCACACAAAGCATGTTTGTTTTGGGTATTTCGTCACATACAATTAAGCATAAAGTAGCCAAAAGTGTTAATAAGTGTGACCATATGCTGTTTAAAGTAAAGAATGTGTATTTGGTGTGACTATTGTTCATCCAATGGCCACATGAATTTTATATTTGTGTGGTCTTTTGTAATATTTAGTCACACAAAGTATATTTGTTTTGAGTATTAGTCACATACAACTAAGCATAAAGTGGCTAAAAGTGTTAATAAGTGTGACCATATGCTGTTTCAAGTGAAGAAATGTGTATTTTGTGTGACTATTGATCATCCAATGGACACATGAATTTTATGTTTGTGTGGCCTTTTGTAATATTTAGTCACACAAAGCATGTTTGTTTTGGGTATTTAGTCACATACAATTAAGCATAAAGTGGCCAAAAGTGTTAATAAGTGTGACCATATAGTAAAGAAATGTGTATTTTGTGTGACTATTGTTCATCCAATGGCCACATGAATTTTATGTTTGTGTGGTCTTTTGTAATATTTAGTCACACAAAGCATGTTTTTTTTGGTATTTAGTCACATACAATTAAGCATAAAGTGACCAAAAGTGTTAATAAGTGTGACCATATGTTGTTTAAAGGGAAGAAACGTGTATTTTGTGTGACTATTGATCATCCAATCGCCACATGAATTTTATGTTTGTGTGGCCTTTTTGTAATATGTGACCAAAAGTGTTAATAAGTGTGACCATATGTTGTTTAAAATGAACACATGTGTATTTTGTGTGACTATTGATCATCCAATGGTCACATGAATTTTATGTTTGTGTGGCCTTTTATAATATTTAGTCACATAAAGCATGAAATTTAATGATGACCGATTTCACATTTTGCTCTTAATAATAGCCACATGAATACTTCACGATTTGATTGTTACGAATATATTGTTCACATATAATCACCTTAAATGTGGCCATAAACATAATTTAGTCACACATTTGTGATATGTTGTGGCTATTGTAAAGGCATATAGTCACATGATCGTGCTAGAAGTAAATGTGACTATACACATTAGCTTTTGGCAAGATAACACAAACTAAACTTTAAACACACATATTAAGTTACGTGACCATATGTACTGGATTTTGGCTACACTTAAATAATGTGTGACAAAACGTTTAGTGTGACCATATATGGCATTTGGTCACAGTGTTAGAAGTAAATGTGACTATCCACATTAGCTGTTGGCAAGCTAACACAAACTAAACTTTAAACACACATATTAAGTTACGTGACCATATGTACTGGATTTTGGCTACACTTAAATAATGTGTGACAAGTAGTGTGACCATATATGGCATATGGTCACAGTGTTCAAATGTGTGACATATATTTGTCACTATTTATATGTATATCGTTCAACCTTACTTTTCATTCGTCACGCGTCCCAAATTCACATGTGGCTAAATAATTAGCAAAAGATAGCAGTCACCCTTAAATAATATGTGACAAAACTTGACTGTATGATTTAGACACATAAAAAATTACTTCATGTGACCATATATGCCAATTTGGTCACATTGTTCAAGTGTGTGACATATATTTATCACTATTTATATGTATATCGTGACTAATGCTTTAAGATTACTTCTATTTGTCACACGTTCCAAATTCATATGTGGCTAAATAATATTACCAGTTTCCTTTAGCCACATAATGTTCAAATGTGTGGCAATACAGTTCTAATGGGTGTGGCTAATTAGTAAATGTTGTCTATTTTGGTACCTTTAGCCACATAAATATGTGAATATGTGGCCGTTCCATTTTGCCCATGTGTGACCAAATCCACTTTTTGTACTAGTGATGGGGATTTGTCCCTTTCTTTAGTGAGAGAGATATCTGCTGGTCCGCTCGATAAGTAGGACAGAAGGAAATGCATGTCCATACTCAAATGAAGTGTCATTTGATTCAATTAGTCTACTTATGATCGAGAAAGCATTTGAACATAAATAAGTATGAGAAACTCCATGACTTAGTTCAAATATGATATCGCGTGACAAAGGGATTTGACAGGTTAAAAGGTTTAATGGACATTAACTTATATTATTTCGGTAATCATAATGTCTTGCTAGAGGACGCTTATGACTTATTATTTAATAAGGTGTTAAATAATTGCCAACATAATATAAGCCTTTTGGGTTGCACATACGACAATTATAGACAAGTAGGAATAAATATTAACCTGGGAATAATAAATATAATATTGGATATTATATTTATGAGGAGATTAAATAATAAGTAATATATAATATTAGATATTATATATATTGTATTATTTAATAACATAAGGGGTAACTAAGCAAATACTAGATTCTTGAATCTAGGATTACTTAGTATAAATAGGGAGTCTATGACAAGGATTTGTCATAAGAAGACCTACACCTCAAGAAAAATTGCCCCCCCCTCTCAAGAAGAAAGAAAAATCGGCCTACACCTCCTACTGTAGGAAAACAAAGTCGGTCATCTGGTCTTCTTCACTTAGTTTATCTTGATCAATAGTACAATCCTTCTAGTAAGAATTTTGTGTTGTACTATTTATCAATATTATTGGAAAGGATCTAGCAATCCGGCTTGTGGAATTATTCGTGTGTGGATCACACAAAAAGGAAGGAGATATTTATCTGCTTCTAGTTCGGATCTAGATCTGTTCGTCGGATTAAGGTGATTCGATTAACCCTTTAATCAAACAACTAAATTACTACATGAGATCTTAAATTGGGTTTTCATATTTATTTTTCCGCTGTGTTTCTACTGCTGTTTTATGTATTCGATGCATAGAAAACCCAACACAACCTACTGCCAAGAGGCAAACCAGCCAAAAGCTGAAACAAATAACGACATTGATGCCTAAAGGCTCCAACCGAAGCTGCAATACATCATAATTGGCAGTAGAAGCTGCAATATATCATAAATGGCCTGAAAGCCCCAGTTGAAGCTACAATACATCATAAATGGCCTGAAAGCCCCAACCAAAGTTGTAACATGAGATCACCCAATGACCATGACCTACTGAATTACGGGTGCTGGGGAACCAACTACGAGAAGTTCAAACCCCAGACTTGCCCCACAATGAGATCACCTCGTGACCGTAACCTACTGAATTACGAGTGCTTTTAACCAACTGAGAGAAGTTCAAGCCCCATAATTACCCATAGAGCACTAGCTGAGACTAGCCTCTAAAGCAAAAATAACCACAAATGGCAATGATCATAACAATAATCCACAGATGGTCACCATCATCGGTGGTCCTAATGCAAATACCTTAGTTACCATTAATCGGCGAAATCGGTAAGAACAACACAACAGAGGGGCATTCTCCTCAACAGTCCCAATTTAATATTTCGATTAGCTTTTATGGGCCAATATATAACCATGATATAACAAATGGGCACTGTCCTCAACGGTCCTAGTTCAATACCTTGATTGTCGTTAATCGGCTAATTGATAGTAATAGGATAACGGACATGCCCTATCCACGAGAGTTGTAATTCAAATAACTCGATTGGTTTGAACCGGCTAATCGATAGCAACAGTGATAACAGATGCCTCGGTGGCTTGAATCGGTCACTGTGACAGAGATGATAAGTGAATACGTCAATGCCTCTAATCGGCCATTATAACAACAATAACAATAATCATAATGATGCCTTAAATCAAACATCACTATCAATGATAGCAATGAATATATTGATACCTCGAACCGGCTATCTACAACAAAAATAACAAGTGTCTTAATGTCTTGCACTGGCCATTGACGACAATGATAATAATTGGCATAATTATCGAACGATATTGTATGAACAACCCCAATATCAACAAAATCATGAATATCCTACATCTCAAAATGATATAATACATTCGTACAAAAATAATAACATTAATCTCATTAACTAGTATAAGTATAAAAATTTCCTTAAACGAACACGAGAAAGTCCTTCCACGGACAATGTCTCCAATATATCGATCAACCATATGAAAAACCTTGAATGACACATTTCATTCAATAACAATGATCGAATAATAAGTCTCAAATACTACAAGAATGGATTATCCTCAACAAGGTGTTGGGCTACGGCCCAGCATCTTGCCTGCATGGGCTTAAGACATACGGCACAGCCTGCGATTCGACCCGTGAGATCTATACTAGGAAGTGGTTATATGAATTGATTTAGACTAATCATACCAACAAGATGCATCTTCTTTTCTGGTAGTCATCTCATAGAAACTCCAAAGTTAAGCGTGCTTGGTTTGTAGTAGTTATGAGATGGGTGACCCCCTGGGAAGTTTCTCAGGGTGCGCGTGAGTGACGACAAAGCGCGCTAGAAAAGACCCGTGTTGGTACAGTGAGGACAATCCTCATCATTCTTCCAGAGATGGAACCGGGGACAAGTGTCACTTCCAGAGGGGACGAACAACTGGTATCAGGGCCGATCACGGGTTCGAATTCCCTTAGGAGTATGCTGTAGAAAAAGCTGCCAGGAGCGTGGAACTAAGAAGCTTGGTGTACAGTGGAGGTGTCCATATAGCCGGAACTGAGATGCTGGCGCAGTGGAGGTGAACGGGGATGGAACCAAAGGTGTCTGTATAGACGGAACTGAGGTAAACGGGGATGGAACCAAAGGTGTTTGTATAGCCGGAACCAAGGTAAATGGGGATCGAACCAAAGGTGTCTGTATAGCCGGAACTGAGGTACTGACGTAAGGAAGTTTCTCAGGGTGCGCGTGAGTGACGACAAAGCGCGCTAGAAAAGACCCGTGTTGGTACAGTGAGGACAATCCTCATCATTCTTCCAGAGATGGAACCGGGGACAAGTGTCACTTCCAGAGGGGACGAACAACTGGTATCAGGGCCGATCACGGGTTCGAATTCCCTTAGGAGTATGCTGTAGAAAAAGCTGCCAGGAGCGTGGAACTAAGAAGCTTGGTGTACAGTGGAGGTGTCCATATAGCCGGAACTGAGATGCTGGCGCAGTGGAGGTGAACGGGGATGGAACCAAAGGTGTCTGTATAGACGGAACTGAGGTAAACGGGGATGGAACCAAAGGTGTTTGTATAGCCGGAACCAAGGTAAATGGGGATCGAACCAAAGGTGTCTGTATAGCCGGAACTGAGGTACTGACGTAAACAGGGATGGGACCAAAGGGTCCGTATATCCGGAACTGAGATGCTCGCGCAGTAGAAGTAAACGGGGATGGAACCAAAATTGGCGTTAGCGGAGATTTCCAAGTACTGGAGCAGATATTGGCAGGTGCTGGGGGGGATTGTTGGGCTATGGACCAGCAGCCTGCCTGCACGGGCTTAAGACGTGTGGCGCTGCCTGCGATTCGACCCGTGAGATCTCTACTAGGAAGTGGTTATATGAATTCATTTGGACTACTCATACCAACAAGATGCATCTTCTTTTATGGTAGCCATCTTATAGAAACTCCAAAGTTAAGCGTCCTTGGCTTGGAGTAGTTATGGGGTGGGTGACCCCCTGGGAAGTTTCTCAGGGTGCGCGTGAGTGGGGATAAAGCACGCTAGAAAAGATGCGTGTTGGTACAGTGAGGACAGTCCTCATCATTCTGCCAGAGCTGGAACCGGTGACAAGTGTCACTTCCAGAGGGGACCAACAACTGGTATCGGAGATAGTATTTTTTTCTATGAACTACCTCTTTTCTCCTCCCCACATATGTTCCATATCAGCAGGCAAGAATTCGTCAACGAACCATAGTTCTTTTCCCTCCCGTTTAAAAATTACACCCCATTCTCTGTTAGGAATACCTATTAGATTTTGATGATGTCATCCCTGTATTGATTCATTATTCAAATATATGTTTAAAATACTTGGCAAAATGTAAAGAAGAACCAAATGAGTATCTTCTATAGGCCTTAAGTTTTTAGGCTTAGTATTATTGATCAGTTGTAAAATCGACTAAGTTCAGATAAGAGAAGATCAGAGAAGTTCATTTCAGATCAGAGGACTTTATCTCACAGAAGTGAAAAGTTAGAGAACTTCTAATTAGATAACTTCAAGGCAGAGAAGTTCAGGCCAGAGAACTTCACTTCAGAGCAGAGAATATCAGAGAAAGTCAGAGAACCGCTAGATAGAGAAGTTCAGGTCAGAGAACCTCATATGACTTCCCATCAGAGAACTTTTCATCAGATAAGGTTGACTGCACTTCAGGCCTCTTTGACCAAGTTATTTCAGAGAAGTCCAAAGTTAGAGAACTTCTAATCACAGAACTTCAAGGCAGATAAGTTCCGATCAGAGAACTTCACTTCAAAGCAGAGAAGATCAGAGAAAGTCAGTGAACCGCAAGACAGAGAAGTTCAGGTCATAGAACCTCAGAGGACTTCACATCAGAGAACTTTTCATCAGATAAGGTTGACTGCACTTCAGGAAGCTTTGACCAAGTTATTTTAGACAGGTTCTCAGTTCATCCAAGATACTCAGTCCACGTCAGCAAGCATTGAAAAGTCAACAATCACGAAAAGTCACATGTGGACGTAGGAGACAAACTTGAAAGATTCCCGAAAAGCAAGGAATTAAATATTCATCAAGATCCGCATTCTGAAGACTTTATACTTATTCTAATCAAAGAATAACGCCGCTCACAAGGAAGTCTTTCAAACGGTCGGATTTGAAAAGGGAATCCAGCCTTGCAACGGATTGATAAGATAAAAAAAGAAGTCCACTCTCCAACTGACGGTTTTGTTTCAGTAGTGCAACGGATATGAAGGAAGCTCAAGGATCATAATAGATATATATCTAAAGATATAAATTGAGCAAGATACGAAGCGAACAACAGTACAAACAAAACTTACAAGCGATCAAAGCATTTAAGCAATCAAAAGCATTCTATAGCTTAATGAATGAGCAAGCTTAAGAGATTATATCCATAGAAGCTCGTTGTTGGGGAAGACAACACTCTTGTCTCTAAACTCGTGTATGGGGTTGCTTTCTTGAACGAGGTTCTTGAAAGTAAAGAGACTGTAAACGCATCCACGGGTTCTTGATTGGAAGGTTCACTACCAAAAATCAGACTTTAGCCGACGACTTAAAGTGGTCGGCTAAACCCCAAAGTCGTCGGCTAATCATGCCAGCCGTCGGCTAAAAAACCGTCGGCCGATATTCGTCGGCCAAGGTTTAGCCGACGATCTTTGTGCAGTCGTCGGCTAAAGTTCAACCATTAGCCGACCACTACTACACGGTCGTCGGCTAAACCTGTTGGAAAAAAAAAAATTAGCCGACGACCTTAACGAGACGGTCGGCTAAAACCATTTTTTTTAAAAAAAAATATATAGTTTAGCCGACGACTGTCTTATATGTCGTCGGCTAAAACCATTTTTTAAAAAAAAAATTAAATTATTTTAGCCAACGACCGTCTTACAGGTCGTCGGCTAAAACCCTATTTTAAAAAAAAAATTACTTTAGCCGACGACAAATAAAACGGTCGTCGGCTAAAACCCTTTTTAAAAAAAAATTACTTTAGCCGACGACCGTCTTATATGTCGTCGGCTAAAACCCTTTTTAAAAAAAAAAATTAATTCAGATTTTGGGATCCCAAAACCTGTATTTTTTGCACCTGCAATTTTTATACACCAGCTCTCATTATCAACAACAATCAACGCACAACATATTCAAGAACATTAATTTCATCAACATACTAGTAGCGTCAATAAAATCGCTTACACAATTGTAACACAAATATAAATATACAAGAGTACTACAACAACACAACTAGAATCCACTGCCAAAATCATCTAAATGTCGAAATGTAGTAGTAGAAGGATTACCACCATCCCCTAGATCCTCGTCACGAGGCTGTGAAGATGGGGTCTTTCCGAAGAGAGAAGGCGGTGGAGCAGTGCTGCGATCCGGCTGAGTAATGGTGCAGTCGAGCGTCATCATATAGTCCATCATGGCCTGCTGCTGTCTCTGGAAACTCTCTAACCGCGACTCAGTCCTGTGCTCGCTCTCATGTAACCGCGTCTGAGTCCTCCTTTCATTCTCAGCCCGGAGCTCCCTCTCCGCCCTCAACTGCTCCTCGATATAGGCAGTCCGTGCATCCCATCCGCGAGGGCGCTGGAAGCCGGGGGTATCTTTCAATACATGGTGACCCTCGGCTCCCATCATCTTAGTGCGGTACCGACTACCTCTAGGAGGGTAGACGGTACCCCACACCCTAGCGCGAACATAAGGATCGGCCTGATCGATTTGTCCAATGGCAAAATCGAGGTCAGTCTCCGCTAAGTCCGGATACTGCTCCCGAGCAATCTCAGCAAGCATCCTCTGAGACTCCTCCCGCACACGCTCCTAAGTTAATATGAAAATAAATATTTGAATATCAATAAAAGTATGATACAAAGGCATTTATTTTATTACTAAAATAAAATAAAAAAAGACTTACATGCTCCTCGGGAGTTCGAAATGCTTTACGAGTTACGTAGGCAAATGCATCCAACGAATCAAGAAATGGCCTCATGCGCAACTCGCTAACGACAGGAACCTGCATCGTGATGGTCGGATCAGCATGATTGGTCATGTTGGTCAAGCTAGTCGCCTTCAAAAAAATATTATTTAGAATCGAGTTTATATTTAAAATTTAAAAAAAATAAAAACTGAAGTATTATTATTTTTTATTAAATACTAGCATTTTTTTTAATAAATAAAATACAATATTCAGATTTTTATTTTTTTATGGAAAATAATATTCTAGTTTTTATTTTTATTAAAACAATTTATTTCCACTTTTGAATAAAAAAATTCCGATTTTTAATATTAATAATATTCGAATTTTAAAAAATACATGAAGTTCCGATTTTTCTAATTTAAAAACCGGAACTTCAAGTATTTTTTATATTCTGAAACATTAATTTAAAAAAATGGAGTTTATATTTAGAATTCAAAAAAATAAAATCTGAAAGAGGAAGAATGAAATGAGGGTATTTTAGTCATACCATGAACTCTGGGTCGCGAAAATGGGCGCGTAGCCACTTCCACTCGTACTCCTGGAACTTGAATTCTTCCGGGGTAGCCTCTCAAGTATCACCCCAGGCTGTCCAGAACATGTGCATCTCATTTTTTCAAGATTTGTACCTACAACACACGTTGCACAACATATATCATTCGTAAGAAAAAAAATTACGCAAACAATGTAGATACAAAATAAATTAAAATGACTTACTTGGTAGACAGTACCTCGTCACACCAAGTACGTAGTAGGGAGTCGAGAATGACAAACCACACCTATGAACAACATAAATACGCAATAATTTAAAAACATCACATATTGCATTTTCAAGAACTACGTGTTGATTGAAAAACACTTATTAAATATTTATTAACTTACCGACATAGCATTATTCAAAGCATCCTTCACGCACTGCGGCACGTCCCCCCAATCGGGCCACAAAACGGGGACTCTGTCCCGAATGACAAAGCCAACATTACGGCTATATGACGCCGCAGCGTCAGAAGACATCACCGGCCGGCCGTGTCATGCAGAGGAATCTCATAACGGCCATGCTTACTTACGTACGAGTCGAGCGCTGCACTTTCTTTGGGCCACGAGTCTTCTTCTTTTTCTTCTCCTCCTCGACTACAATTTTCCCCTTCTCCTTCTCCCTCTCTATCTCCTCATACAGTTTCGTCTTCGAAACCCGAAAACTGCGCCAAAACATGTTGTCTGGCCAAGACTCATAGACGTATGCCTCGTCAGGGATAATCAATCGAATGGGAACTCGGGCTCCCGACTCATCGACCTCTGGAATAGTCGGAACCATCGGAGGCATGAATAGAGTCGGCGGCGGACCGTGGGGCACCGCGGACGAGGAACTCCGTACATCTCCTGATGTGTGGGGGCTAGACGTGGGTCGGTGGATGGGAGGCATACGAGTCTCCGGCTGCGAGGGGGTCGGCCGTGGTGTCTGAAAGGATAAACGCCGCGCTAGTGCAGCGGGCTCATCTGTCGCCCTATAAAAATCGTCAGCGTTCATGCCGGTAGCTTCTAGTATCTGGCGGGCACGAACGCTGCTCTGAGATATGTATAGTGTACCGGGATCCGCCTTACTAGAGGCTGCGGAACTCCCCCCCGAATCGGGAGTGGTCGACTTTGTCGACTTCTTCCCCAACGCTTTCTTTATTCTATCCATAATCTAACCAAATAAATCAAATTCACAACTCAACATAACAGTAATTATCAATGCCATACCACGTTAATCTTTCAATTAACGCCGGCTATAAAATTCCTTCCTCCTCAAACAAATTCATCAAATATTTCTAAACAAATTCATCAAATAATCTAAACAAATTCATCAACTAAACAATTCAACACAACAGTAATTATCAATGCCATACCACGTTAATCTTTCGATTAACGCTGACTATACAATCCCTTCCTCCTCAAACAAATTCATGAAATTCGCAACTCATTAAACACAAAATATTGAAAATACTAAATTCATCAAATATTGCATCACAACTCATTAAACATTTTATCTAATTCATCACATAATCTAAACAAATTCATCAAATAAATACAATAAATTCAACAAACAAAATAAAAAAAAGGACAAGGGTTACCGCGGCCGGGCTGGAGGGCGACGGGCGGAGCGGAGGGCGACGGGCGGAGGGCGACGGGCTGGAGGGCGACGGGCGGAGGGCGTCGGGCGGGCGGGCGGGCGACGGGACCGGGGCTGGCGGGCGGAGGGCTGGAGGGCTGGCGGGCTGGACGATCGGCTAAACCAGAAGACGGGGCGACGGGCGGCTAGGTGACCGGCGGTTGGGGCTGGGTGACGATCGGCGGGCGATTGGGGTTGGGGCTGGGTGACGATCGGCGGGCGAATGGCTAAGGGGGCAGAAGAAGAAAATAAGAAAAGGGAGGTACGAGAAATGTATAAAAGGTGGGGGTTTAGCCGACGACAAGATTTACGTCGTCGGCTAAAGTTTTTAAAAAAAAAATTATACTTTAGCCGACGACATATATGACGGTCGTCGGCTAAACCCGAAAGTGACCCGACCGAGTTAGACAACACGGTCGGGCAGGCAAACAGTTTGTTTTCAATTTCTGTGCGGGTGCGACATGGGTCGTGTTGATGGACACGGTCGTGGGTTTAGCCGACGACCTTCTTATAAGTCGTCGGCTAAAGTTCAATTTTTTGTTTTTTAAAAAACATTAGTCGATCGTGTCAGGGGACACGACCCATGTCGCACCCGCACAGAAATTGAAAACAAACTGTTTGCCTGCCCGACCGTGTTGTCTAACTCGGTCGGGTCACTTTCGGGTTTAGCCGACGACCGTCATATATGTCGTCGGCTAAAGTATAATTTTTTTTTTTACAAAAACTTTAGCCGACGACGTAGATGTTGTCGTCGGCTAATCCCCCAGTTTTTTTTAATAATATTATTGATATTATATTAATGTTATGATTATGATTATTATTATTACTATTTTTTTAATTATATTTAACAAATAAAAATATACATCTACTAAATTTATGGCTCATAGTTTGAGTCATCACTACAGTCTGTCTCATTATCTGAGTTGATATCCGGCAACATATGTAATATCCGGATTTATTACAGTGTATTTCATCTGTATTCAGACCATGTATTATTTCGGATTGGTGATTTTGATTATTGGAGTATGATATTTAGTGCATTAATATCATTATGCATAAGTATAGAAACATGCAAAATTTCTCAAGCAACCTTGTGATAGCGCACGCTAAGAATGTATCTTAACGCGCGCTATCGGGCCATTATTAGCGTACGCTACACAGGTAGGAGTAACGTGCGCTAAGAGCTCAATTATTGAGCGGGACGGATAACACATGCGCCAGCCGGGACATGGGTCCGGATAAGATTCCCGCTGACGCACCCGGACAAAATCTGAAGTCAACCATTATTAGCGCACGCTAAGGGATGCTTAGTAGCGTGCGCTAACTTGTCAATAATGCAGAATATTATAAATGGGACATCAACCGTGTTGGCTTGCATTTCTTTCGCATTTTCCTCAATCTTGAGAGTTCAGAGAGTTGTAGTAATACTCCTTTACACTTAGAACACATATTGTTGATGTTTATACATTGGTTATCATGTGGAATGTTCATGGAAGTGGAATAGCACCTTGGAAGGGCATACAACCACCCGGAGTTGGATTCTACCTTACGGTTCAGTGATTTCGTCATTTTAAGGTATGTTCAATCTATCTCCAGACTTAGAGTTGGATTCTAACGATTTAGATGATCATGTTAACAAGATATGGATTTTCATAGATGAATTATCCAAGTATATCATGTTTGGAATAGTGAGTTGAATAAGCCTTGAATACCTTGATTATAATCATCATGATTCGAATCTTAGTACACTGAATATGTGAAGAGAAGCTTCTATCATTGGTTAACCGAATCTAATAGATGATTTCATAGTAATCTTGGACTAGACGTTAACATCCTTATTGTTAGATAAATCTAAAGGTTTGATCATGGAAGGATTTATCTAGTATATATAGGACGTTTATCAACTTCAGAATGATAATATGGACTGATATAGAGGTGTTGATATCAACCGTTTAGCTTTTCGTATTGTCGTATGAAGATTTGAAGTCGGAAAAGAATATGGTTTTATATTGGTATGCATATCCTTGAATCCGAAGTTGTCCTTATCCGTATAATCATTCATAAGGGTGTAGACATGGTATTCATGGAAGTAACATGAATTATCACGCAAGATTTCGTTGTTTCAAACATGGCAAGAACAGTTTACTGCTCAGCAGTAAACTGCCATGCATAGATAGCGCACGCTATGCTATGCAATGTAACGTGCGTTATCGAGTAGTAGTTAGCGTGTGCTACGTTTGGTACGTAACGTACGCTAGACCATCAGACGAGTCAGTTGGCTGGTCGGTGAAGTACTGACCATGCATCGTTAGCGTGCGCTAGGCTTTGTTGTTTGCGTGCGCTATCGGGCAGACGTAACGCACGCTACACAGAGTACTTAGCGTGCGCTAAGCTATTCGGGCAGATTGCAGTTTATGAACTTTTGACCATTAATCGAATTGTTAAACATTCATACGACGTGAGATAAATCCTATATCATTTCTTTTGTTAAGGTTTGGTCTCGTTACGTGATTGATTGAGGAGGACGATCTTCGAGTGTTCATTTTCGTGGAAGTATTGTTATTGTCTTCAAATCGAGGCAAGTACCTTAATTGTTTTATGTATTGTTGTTATACATATTGTCGTGCATGTATGTCGTTGTTGTGTGTCCACCTCGTGTTGGCCCGACGGGATCATCGGGGGATCTATGCTAGCGTGCGCTGGATCATCGGACGGGTTTTTCCACCACGGGTTGGTCTGACGGGATCATCGTGGGTTCTAGGCAGTGAACGCTGGATCGATGGAATTACCATGTGTATGTATTGATATCATGTTGTGATTATCAGTTGTGTATGTTATGTTTGAGTTTCTCGTAGGAGAAGACTCGTTGGTATTTTGTCGTTTACGTTATTATTATTCACCGTGAGATATGAATAATATGTTGTGGTACTTGTACTAGCATCGTTGTGCTAACCCCTTCGGGGGTGAACATTTTGTTTGTGTTCAGGATCCAGGAGAGCGGGGAAACAACCACTGGAACTGTATGGTGACGAGGGTGCAGAGTGATGTCCCGGCCGGGTTTATTTATCTGTTGTTTATTTGTTATTTCAATAAGTACTCGAGTACGAAGTCATTTGTGATGTTTTGAATTTGGTGATGTATTATTGAGTTCTGTTGAAAGATTGTATTGTTTCTGTATTTGGTCAGAACTGATGTACTGTAATTCCGTTATTTCCATTCGTCAGTACCTTTTTATGCTTGTTCAATTCTTCAGCCTTGTAAATCCTTATGTAAAGGATTTACTACTGTAATATTTTCAATATATTGGGGTGTTACGAATATGGTATCGGAGCTAAGATTATGGATATCTTGGCCGTTGGGTTAAAATAGGGTCATTTATGTCTTTTGGGATAACCGCCGTGAATGACATCACCGCACCGCCTACGTCTTCATGCGAGCAGTGGTTGTAAGTTCCTAAACTCTATCTCGTTCTTTGCATATTGTATCTCTTTATACTCGAATATTAGAACGATGTTGTTTCTGTATATTGAGTATGTATGCTTACGTATGTTGAGAGGCGGACGTGGACGTGGTCGCGGTCGTGGACGCGACGGAGAAATGCCGAAGAGAAGCGTCGCCTTCTAATCAAAGTAGTCATAGCTCAGCGAGCCGCAATCTATTAATAATGAACTGATCTGCTGTGCAGATATCCTTCGTCAAGTGGTGAACCAGATGACTCGGTTCGCCAGTGTCGTGGACCGAATGCAAGTGGCGGTGGGATTACAGAGGAGAGAGACACAAGGGATCCGGATATGGGAAATCGAGGTGACCGGTGGCTGCAAGAGGTGGCGAAGATGCAACCACCCAAATTCGACGGTATTTCGAGACTCCCACAGGATCATTGGTTAAAGGAGCTGGAGAAAATCTTTTCCGAATCAATCGCCTGCACGAGGAGAGCCTCTATCGCTCAATATTTTCTGATAGGGGAAGCGTCCGAATGGTGGGAAGCCATCCGGCCTGTAGACCATGATGCCGATTGGACAGAATTTAGATTGATGATGGAAGCCCAGTATTGCCCTCGTCCTGTGAGGGAAGCCAAAGTTCGGGAGTTTTTCTCCGCTCAGCCTTCTGATGTGCCAGTATCCCAGGCAATCAAGACGTTTAACCAGCAGCTGGCATTTGTTCGACATCTGGTCAGAACAGATGCAGAAATGATGATTCATTTCGATATGAGAATGAAACCAGAAGTTCAGAGGTACATGTCCGGATTCGAATGTACCACACTCCGCCAATACCAGGATAAGGCGTTGGCATATGAGATCAAGGAAGCAGCCATGGAGAAATTTTCAGAATCCAAGAAACAGAAAGTCTCTGGTACTTTTACAGAGCACAAGAACAGTGGGGCCCGTAAAGCCCAGTCACCCTTCCATTCTTTCAAGAAACCTCCGCACCCAGCTAGGAGCGGAAAGAATTTCGGGGCGACATCAACTACTACTGATGTTACCTGGAAATGCTTTAACTGCGCCCAGATGGGGCACTATCGACGGAATTGCCCCCTTCCTGCCGTGATTTGTTTTGATTGCGGACGAGAGGGACATCGGGCGGTGTTTTGTGAAGAGGCTGCAAAGTCTTTCAGAGTCCGTACACCACAGCCTACCCGAAGGAGGCGGTATTCCACAGACGCAAAGAAAGTGTTCGGATGCCTCGAATTTTGGCCGCGGCGAGGCAGAGGACAATGGGACCGAAAGGGGACATCGAGTGCCGGATCTGCTCCCCACGTGCACGAGATGAGGAGGACAGACGATCGATGTCTTCGCATCGTGCAGTCGTCCAGATCCTTTCCCAGCCAGTTAGCGTTTTATTTGATACAGGAGCTACACATTCTTTCATATCTTTGTCTTGTGTAAATCGTTTGAATATTTCCGGTTTTCATGCTTGTGAACCTTATTTGGTTGGTTTACCGAGTGGAGAGAGGATTGTCGGAAATTTAGAAACTAGAAATTTCCCTGTATCATTTGGGGGCAGAGAGTGGCTCTCAAACCTAATCGTGATAGAAATGCAAGGAGATGACCTAATACTCGGAGACGATTGGCTTAATCGATATGGAGCGATTGTGAATTACCGAAGGAGGAATATCTCACTAATCGCTGACGATGGTTCCGAGATTGTTTGAGGATGGAAACCGGGAAGCTCAGGAAAATTGATCAAGGCGATAAAAGGCATTAAATTGTTAAAACAGGGTTGTGCAGATGCTGGTGTTACGCGATGAAGAAAGAAGATGAAATTGTGGAACTTTCATCCATTCTGTTGTGAACGAATTTCGGATGTATTTCTGACGAGTTACTGGACTACCTCCACGAAGGGATGTGGAATTTACCATTGGTGGAACCCGAGCTACACCGATTTCCAAGGCGCCGAATCGTATGGCACCTCTCGAGATGTACGAATCAAGAAGCGATTGGAGGAATTACTGGACAAGGGCTATATTCATCCAAGCGTTTCACCCTGGGGAGCGCCAGTTCTTTTTGTCCGAAAGAAGGATGGATCGCTCCGACTGTGTATTGACTATCGAGAGCTGAACAAGATGACGATTAAGAACAAGTATCCGTTGCCACGGATTGATGATCTATTTGACCAGTTGCAAGGGGCAACAGTATTTTCTAAAATTGATCTGAGATCAGGATATCATCAACTGAGGATTAAGGAATCTGATGTTCCGAAATCAGCGTTCAGGACTCGTTACGGGCATTATGAGTTTGTAGTAATGCCGTTTGGTCTCACTAACGCACCTGCTGTATTTATGCAATTGATGAACCGTGTATTCATTGAATTTTTGGATAAATTTGTGGTCGTGTTTATTGACGACATCCTGGTATATTCTAAGAGTCCTGAAGAACATGTGCAGCATTTGCGGATTGTATTGGAACTTTTGAGAAACGAACAATTATACGCCAAACTTTCTAAGTGTGAATTCTGGCTAAAGGAAGTAATGTTCCTCGGCCATGTAGTGTCAGCTGAAGGAGTCCGAGTAGATCCTCAGAAGATCGAAGCAATTATGAATTGGGAGCCTCCAAAGAACGTGAAAGAGGTCCGAAGCTTCTTAGGACTTGCTGGATACTATCGTCGATTCGTGGAAGGGTTTTCTAAAGTCTCCCGCCCACTTACTCGATTTCGCAGAAAACTCAAAAGTTTGAGTGGAATGAATTATGTCGATTAGCTTTGATGAATTGAAGAAGAGATTAACGACGGCACCGATTCTATCACTTCCGCAGGAGGAACTCGAAGGATTCATAGTTTACTGATGATGCTTGAACCAAGGACTTGGGTGCGTATTGATGCAGAATGATAAGGTGATCGCCTATGCGTCGCGACAATGAAACCTTATGAAGTGAATTACCCGACACATGATTTGGAGTTAGCGGCGGTGGTTTTTGCCTTGAAGATCTGGAGGCATTATGCAGACGGACTCACCGCCGATCTTTACGGATCATAAGAGTCTCAAATACATATTCATGAAAGAGTTGAACATGCGGCAAAGAAGATGGTTAGAACCGATTAAGGACTATGACTTGGAGATTTTATATCATCCAGCAAAGCGAATGTAGTGGCCGATGCACTCGGCCGCAAGCCTGTCTCTATTCGAATCTGGAGACACCGACCTCCCAACTTAGCCTTCAACGAGAGATGATTCGTGAAGGGATTGAAGTGTGGTTACAAAGAGTCCAAGGACGGTGTGCGTGATGGAGATAACTTCGTCATTAACCGAAGAAATCAAATCTAGACAGCAGATGATCCTCTAATGATTCGGTTGCATGATGAAGTGATCAAAGGAAAGGCCCGGATTCATAATTCATGACGATGGAGTTTTGAAATTTGTAACCGACTCTGCGTCCCGATGTTGATGTTCAAACAGACGATTATGAAGGAAGCTCATAGTTCGCCCTATTCTATCCACCTGTGCACCAAGAAATGTATAAGGACTTGAAGCGTAACTTCGTGGGGCAACATGAAGAAAGACGTAGCGGACTATGTTTCAAATGCTTGACTTGTCGGCAGGATAAGAACGAGCATCAACGGCCTGCTGGAATGTTGAAGCCGCTCCCGATTCCTAAATGGAAGTGGGAGGACATATCGATGGACTTTATCACTAATATGCCGAAAACCAGGACAGGAATGAACATGATTTGGGTGATAGTTGATCGTTTAACCAAATCGGCTCATTTTCTAGGCATTAAGGATACGTGGGGACCAGAGAGGTTGGCACGAGTATTTATTTCGGAGATAGTTCGATTGCATGGTACGCCGAAGACCATTGTTTCTGACCGAGATGGCCGTTTTGTGTCTCACTTTTGGAAAGCAGTTCATAAGGACTTGGGGACCGGATTGAACTTCGGTACAGCTTATCACCCGCAGACTGACGGACAATCTGAGAGAACTATACAAACGGTGGAAGACATGCTAAGGGCCTGTGCCTTAGATTGGTCAAACGATTGGGAAGTTCATCTACCGTTGATTGAATTTACCTACAACAACAGTTGGCATGCTTCTATTAAGATGGCACCATTTGAGGCATTATACGGAAGGAGATGCAGATCGCCCCTATGCTGGGACGATTCGTCAGACTTGATCGGAACAGAACCAGAGTTGATTGAGCAGACTCGAGAGAAGATAGCCTTAATTCGTGAAAGGCTGTTGACTGCCCAGAGTCGCCAGAAATCCTATGCGGACGTACGTCGTCGCCCATTGGAGTTCAATACTGGCGACCATGTACTTTTAAAGGTTTCTCCTACTTGGGGAATCTTTCGTTTCGGAAGGAAAGGAAAGCTGAGTCCGAGATATATCGGACCATTTGAGATCCTCGAGAGAGTTGGGGAGTTGGCATACAGATTAGCATTGCCGCCGTCATTGTGCCATGTTCATAACGTGTTCCACGTATCCCAGTTACGGGGGTACATACCAGATCCTAGTCATATCATTGATTTCGGCGAGATCGAAGTCGAACAGGATGGGACGTTTGAAGAAAGACCAGTCAAGATACTCGAGAGTCGAGTTAAGCAACTGAGGAACAAATCAATCGTTTTGGTCAAAGTTCAGTGGTCACGTCATGGAACGGAAGAAGCCACTTGGGAAACAAGGCGATATGAAGTCTAGATATCCCGAGTTATTTTCGTCTTGAGTTTCGGGACGAAACTCCTTTTTAGTAGGAGAGTATGTAATATCCGGATTTATTACAGTGTATTTCATCTGTATTCAGACCATGTATTATTTCGGATTGGTGATTTTGATTATTGGAGTATGATATTTAGTGCATTAATATCATTATGCATAAGTATAGAGACATGCAAAATTTCTCAAGCAACCTTGTGATAGCGCACGCTAAGAATGTATCTTAACGCGCGCTATCGGGCCATTATTAGCGTACGCTACACAGGTAGGAGTAACGTGCGCTAAGAGCTCAATTATTGAGCGGGACGGATAACACATGCGCCCGGTGACATGGGTCGGATAAGATTCCGCTGACGCACCCGGACAAAATCTGAAGTCAACCATTATTAGCGCACGCTAAGGGATGCTTAGTAGCGTGCGCTAACTTGTCAATAATGCAGAATATTATAAATGGGACATCAACCGTGTTGGCTTGCATTTCTTTCGCATTTTCCTCAATCTTGAGAGTTCAGAGAGTTGTAGTAATACTTCTTTACACTTAGAACACATATTGTTGATGTTTATACATTGGTTATCACGTGGAATGTTCATGGAAGTGGAATAGCACCTTGGAAGGGCATACAACCACCCGGAGTTGGATTCTACCTTACGGTTCAGTGATTTCGTCATTTTAAGGTATGTTCAATCTATCTCCAGACTTAGAGTTGGATTCTAACGATTTAGATGATCATGTTAACAAGATATGGATTTTCATAGATGAATTATCCAAGTATATCATGTTTGGAATAGTGAGTTGAATAAGCCTTGAATACCTTGATTATAATCATCATGATTCGAATCTTAGTACACTGAATATGTGAAGAGAAGCTTCTATCATTGGTTAACCGAATCTAGTAGATGATTTCATAGTAATCTTGGACTAGACGTTAACATCCTTATTGTTAGATAAATCTAAAGGTTTGATCATGGAAGGATTTATCTAGTATATAGGACGCTTTATCAACTTCGAATGATAATATGGTGATATAGAGGTGTTGATATCAACCGTTTAGCTTTTCGTATTGTCGTATGAAGATTTGAAGTCGGAAAAGAATATGGTTTTATATTGGTATGCATATCCTTGAATCCGAGTTGTCCTTATCCGTATAATCATTCATAAGGGTGTAGACATGGTATTCATGGAAGTAACATGAATTATCACGCAAGATTTCGTTGTTTCAAACATGGCAAGAAACATCTTGCCAAAGAAGAATCGCCATGCATAGATAGCGCACGCTATGCTATGCAATGTAACGGCGCTATCGAAAGAGTTAGCGTGGCGCTACGTTTGGTACGTAACGCACGCTAGACCATCGACGAGTCGATTGGCTGGTCGGTGAAATCGACCATGCATCGTTAGCGTGCGCTAGGCTTTGTTGTTTGCGTGCGCTATCGGCGCACGTAACGCACGCTACACAGAGTACTTAGCGTGCGCTAAGCTATTCGGGCAGATTGCAGTTTATGAACTTTTGACCATTAATCGAATTGTTAAACATTCATACGACGTGAGATAAATCCTATATCATTTCTTTTGTTAAGGTTTGGTCTCGTTACGTGATTGATTGAGGAGGACGATCTTCGAGTGTTCATTTTCGTGGAAGTATTGTTATTGTCTTCAAATCGAGGCAAGTACCTTAATTGTTTTATGTATTGTTGTTATACATATTGTCGTGCATGTATGTCGTTGTTGTGTGTCCACCTCATGTTGGTCCGACGGGATCATCGGGGGATCTATGCTAGCGTGCGCTGGATCATCGGACGGGTTTTTCCACCACGGGTTGGTCTGACGGGATCATCGTGGGTTCTAGGCAGTGAACGCTGGATCGATGGAATTACCATGTGTATGTATTGATATCATGTTGTGATTATCAGTTGTGTATGTTATGTTTGAGTTTCTCGTAGGAGAAGACTCGTTGGTATTTTGTCGTTTACGTTATTATTATTCACCGTGAGATATGAATAATATGTTGTGGTACTTGTACTAGCATCGTTGTGCTAACCCCTTTGGGGGTGAACATTTTGTTTGTGTTCAGGATCCAGGAGAGCGGGGAAACAACCACTGGAACTGTATGGTGACGAGGGTGCAGAGTGATGTCCCGACCGGGTTTATTTATCTGTTGTTTATTTGTTATTTCAATAAGTACTCGAGTACGAAGTCATTTGTGATGTTTTGAATTTGGTGATGTATTATTGAGTTCTGTTGAAAGATTGTACTGTTTCTGTATTTGGTCAGAACTGATGTACTGTAATTCCGTTATTTCCATTCGTCAGTACCTTTTTATGCTTGTTCAATTCTTCAGCCTTGTAAATCCTTATGTAAAGGATTTACGGCGCTGTAATATTCCCGAATATATTGGGGGTGTTACAACATATGCCTCAAGTTGTCCACATTATCGTCATCGGAATTTTCAAGTAATTCGTTTGTATCAACGTCAACGTACCCGCGAGCATCACCACGGAGTCGGACGACTCGTCCTTCAGGAACATTATTCATTGTAATTGTCGTTGATGGTGGAATATTTGCTGCATTTGGCTCTTGATAAGCATCATCGTCATCAGTACCTGTTGTTTCTCCCAGTGTAGCAGCACTAAAAATATTCCTCGTTGTCACAACATTCACTACCTTCCATGTGCCTTTCTTCACCAAGTCGTCCAAATAATACACCGACTTTGCTGATGTAGCAAATACAAAAGGATCACTTTCATACCATGAAGTGGAAGTGTCAACAGATAACAGCCCGTAGTCGTCTTGCATATCGATTCCAAGACTGGTGTCGTACCATCGACACTTAAACAAGTAAATTGTCATGCCTTCCCCGTAAATTAGTTCTACCACTTCCAAAAGAACACCGTAATATCCACCATCTATCATAACCCCAGAATTTTGACATCTTCTTTTTTGGTCTCTCCCAAGGCATACGAATGTGACACCGTTGACTTTGGCAATCGAATAAATTCTTGACATAACCGGCTTCATAGAAAGAAGCATAAGTTCACGCGACCAGTTAGGGTGTTCGTCATCTTGTATGTGTGTCCTCTTTCGTAAATAAACTTTTTATGTAAAAAATATCTTAAGTCCAAAATGCAATAGCAATTGAATGTATACGTACCCATGCTCCAAAATAGTCGGAAAAAGTGTCATTGTGGGATCTAGTGTCACCTCGCACCATATCGCATGACAAGTGGATGTCTTATATACACATCGATACACTTTCCCGGATATCCCGGCCCCGGGACTAACAAGGTCAACATATTATACTCCTTCCGCATACACATCCACGGAGGAAGATTGTAAGGAATCACTACAACAGGCCATATGGTATATGAAAGACTCATGTTACCAAAAGGGTTGAAACCATCAGATGCAATCCCGAGCCTCACATTTCGGATATCTGAAGAAAAATTCAGATACTCCCTATCTATATGCTTCAACGCTTCTCCATATGAAGGGTGTATCATAGTATCCCTGTCATTATTGCGCGGCTCGACATGCCATCTCATTTCTTTTGCGGTGTGAGGAGACATAAAAAGCCGTTCCAACCTGTCCTTGAGTGGAAAATACCAAAGTACCTTCACCGGTTTCTCTTTTCCAGAAGGAGTGATCCTATATCTCTCTGTATCACATACAGGACATCTCGTGAGGTCTTCATTAGGATGCCCCCAGAATAGAACACAATCATACATGCAGACGTGGATCTTAATGTAGGAAAGACCAAGATCTTTCAAAATTCGCCTCATTTTTGAATATGTATTAGGAAGATGATGACCCTGTGGAAGCATATTACTCGTAAGCTCCAAGTAATCATCTACAGACTTGATGGATGATTAGTTTTCCACCTTTAATCTCATCGTTTCCATGACACAATCAAGAATAGTCATGTTACACCCTGGGTATAGAGGGGTCTGTTGGAGTTGAATTAGCTTATTGTACCTATCAAGCCCAGCAGTATTGCAAGGCAACGGTCTACCGGGTCGTGGGATTTGCTCAGTTGGTACAAACGTCTCGGAAAAAACAAACACATCATCAATCAACCTCCTCTTCGAATCGGTGAACCCGCCGTTACCACTAAATTGTCCGTGATCATACGGAATAACAGAATTCGGTGCTTCACCGTGGTATATCCAACATGTATATTTACTCCAAAAACCATTCTTCTTTAGGTGTTCCCAGACCTCATCAAATGAAAAACGAAACATATCACTGCGACATCTACATTTATTACATGGACAGTAGTGCAACGTATTACCACTGTCGTGCTCTTTTACAAATCTCATAAACTGCTTCATCCCATCCATTACACTTGGATCCCATTTTCGTAACCCAATCCAACTCTTATCCATCCTGAAAATGTATACATTTTCCAATATTAATCCAACTAACTAATATTGTTCAAATTATAAATGAAATCACAACAAACAATTAATCATAATGATTATCATCATAAAACTTAATCGTTTTACATAAAAGCAATCGAATGTAACATGAATAATACAAAGTTTCGAAATCACAATAAAAAATACAATAAAATACATACCTTAATCGAAATGGTGATTATAACAACCGATAGAAACCTTCGGCACTCCAGCTAGCACAACTCAAAGTAGCAACTCACAAGTTTTTTCGGGAATAATTGAAAGAATCGGGAATAGAAATGTGCTCTTTAGCGGGGAGAGGTGCAAGATTGGGTTGGTGTTCCTGAACTATAAATAATTTTCACTTGGAGGTTTAGCCGACGACCTAGATCTAGGTCGTCACTAAAGTATATTATTTTTTTGTGAGTTTATCCGACGACCTAGATCTAGGTCGTCGCTAAACCATTACATTATTATTATTTTTTCGAAAGAGTTTAGCCGACGACCTCGATATAGGTCGTCGGCTAAAGTATATTATTTTTTTAAAAAAGCTTTTAGTCGACGATCTAGATCTAGATCATCGGCTAAACCCTTACAATATTATTTTTTCGGAAGGAGTTTAGCCGACGACCTAGATCTAGGTCGTTGGCTAAACCATTACATTATTATTTTTTTCGAGAAGGAGTTTGTGACTGACCTAGATCTAGGTCGTCGGCTAAAGTATATTATTTTTTTTTTCTTTTCGGTCGGCTAAACGTTATGACGGTCGTCGGCTAAATCTCTTTAATATAGCCGACGACTATTTCGAGCTTTAGCCGACGACCTCCACTAAGTCGTCGGCTAAAACCCTTTAGCCGACGGTATTTTGAGTCGTCGGCTAAAGTGCGAAGTTTAGCCGACGACACTTTATAGTCGTCGGCCGTTTTTTTTCAGGTCGTCGGCTAAAGTACTTTTTTTGGTAGTGGTTATAGACAACTCGAGTGTTGTTGAGGCATCCAAGGGTTTTCAATTAGGAGGTGCTAGGCAGTCAAGGGAGTTGCAATGGCCACGGGTTTCCACTAGTTGGAAGTTGTTGTAACTAGGCAACATTCACTGTAACCTTTATCACTGGTTGATAGTTATAGTTAATTTATCTCCAAGTAGATGATTACCCCACCTCTAAAACCACTATAAGTGCCTGCGTGTTTTACAACATTGAACATCATACTTACCTGCTGCATATATATTTATTGTTCTATTAGTTAGTTATCTGCAGAGAATATTAAGTTACCTGCTATCGTCATCATTTGTCTTCTGCATATCTTGTCTGCAGACGACTTTAAGTCATCTGTACTTATCAGCTGAGAAAACTCACCTATCTTTTGGGAAAGAGTTTCAATAAGTCTATTCAACCCCCCTCTAGACTTATTCCTGATGACTTGTGACCTACAAGTGTTATCAGAGAGGTTGGTTCAAGTCTGAGAGAAACATATCCATATATCAGAAGATATATATTTTAATCTCTCATTTTGAATGGAACACATGCAACACATGCACTCTAGGTTACCTGTATTTTCTGTTGATGAATATGACCTTTGGAAGATAAGAATGCAGGCACACTTATCATCCATCCATGATGACATGTGGTGCATCATTGAATATGGTCCTTTGATCTTTGAGAAGGACAACTCTTTTTAAGAAATTGCAGCTGGGAATCCAGAGAAGATTCCCAAGAAGAGGATGGAGTTGACCCCTGAAGAAAGGAAGCTGGCCAATCTTGACAACCGGGTCAGAGATGTGCTGTACCAGACTCTTGACAAATCAACCATGGTCAAGATCAAGAATTGTGAAAATGCCAAAGAAATTTGGGACACGTTAGCTGTAATGTGTGAGGGAACCGAGCTGATAAAAGAAAATAAGTTGTCAATTGCTGCTCAGAAGTTTGACAACTTCAAAATGAAGAATGGTGAATTAATTGACCAAGTGGACATAAGATTCACTAACATCATAAATGAAATTAACTCCCTTAGAAAGACATATGGCAACAGGGAGATGGCCCTAAAGGTTCTAAGATCCCTCAACCCCGAATGGAGCATGAGCGTTGTGGCTATAAGAGATTCAAAGGATCTCAACAAGATAAAGATCCAAGAGCTGTTCTCTGATCTGAAGGCTTATGAGTTCGACCTTCCATGTTCATCATCAACTAAGCCAGCAGAGAAGGGAATAACATTTGCAGCAGAGTCCCCTGCCAAGACCCTATCTGAAGTCAAACCTCCGAATCCCATATAATTTGAGGAAGAGATGGCATTCATAATGCAAAGATTCAGCAACTTCCAGAAAAACTACTCCAAGTACAAGAAGAATTACAAAGACAACACACGGAGGAATTAGAAGGCTGGAAACTAGAAGATTAAATGTTACAATTGTCATAATACAGGACATTTACAATTTGACAGTCCTAATCTTAAGAAGGATGAAATCAAGATGGACGTGAGCAGAAAGGAGGACAAGAGGAAAGCCCTCATCATTGAAGATCGGATCGAAGAGAGAGTAGAATCAAGCGATGGATTCTTCTATGATGATGATGATGATGAATACAGTTGTCTGATGGTCAACCTAGCTGATGAAGAGGTAACTTCTAAACCTCAAAATATTGAAGGTTTCAGCTCTGACATATCTGAAGGCATGGATCTTCATAAATCTGTTAATAAATTGCTGAAAGATTTTAAAACCTTAAAATCAGCTCACCAGACTGTCACAACTGAGGATGAACAGCTGAAATATGAGAGAGTCCAGCTGAAAAATGATTTTGACAAGCTCAGTCAAGAGTCAGCAAAATTTAAAAATACTATAGCTGAGCTTGAAAGACGATCTGAAAATTCTTCGAAAACTCAGCTGAAAATACTGCAGCTGAGATACATAAGTTGACTATTTTAAATAGTGAAAAGTCAGCTGCACTTGCTTATGTCAAAGTTGAGCTAGCAAAGGTAAACCAGTTAAATAGTACACAGGCTAACGAGATAACATCTCTAAAGGTATCTATAACGCTGGATGAACTGTGTATGAACAAAAGGCCATTTATTCTAGATCAGGCCTTGGATATGACCCCAACACTCCCTCTAGTTCAAAAACTACTTTCATCAAGGGAGAAACACTTCTCCCGACTGCTGAGCCTACTTAAACCCGTATTTCAAAATAGGCCAGCCAAGTCAAAGGTTTAGGAAGCAGCCAAGGTACAAGGCAGCCACTTAGACAAGAGACTTGGCAATGGCCAAGGCAAAAGCAGCAGCAGCCAAGACATTATGCCAATTATTATCACAGGCTCTCTAAAAACAGATTTCAAAATGGGAGAGGCAAATGGAAACCTCAAGGTTATCCAAGTTTTTAAAATGAACAGTTGTGGAGACCCCAATGATTTAATAAATGGTCTCAGTCAAGATTTAGAAATGGCCCACACCACAGATTTTAGGAGGCATATCCAGTATACAATCCTACCTGGGGATATAGGCCCAGACAACACATACCTTTTAGGGGCAATCAACACAACTTCCATATTCCAAGGAAAAATCAATTCTTCAGGAAACCTACTAACCCCCGAGGACCCACACAGATTTGGGTACCTAAATATGTGCTTGTTTGATTGCAGAAAAGGTGGACAGACTACTACCACATCTCCTGAAACTCAACAATGGGAGGAGAAGAATTGTTTGTAGATTTTGGATGCTCAAGGCATATGACTGGGAATAAGAAGGTGCTATCAAATTATATCAAAGAAAGAGGCCAAGATGTAACATTTGGAGATAGCTCTAGAGGTCAGACAAAAGGATTTGGAGAGCTGCACAGAGGAAATATAACCATATCCAAAGTTCATTATGTCAAAGGGATCAAATACAACCTTTTGAGCATAAGTTAGTTCTGTGATGAGAAGAACCTAGTAGTCCTCACCATTTGGAAGTGCATGGTGATTGATATCCTACCAAAAGAAGTGAAGCTACAAGGATTCAGAAGGAGAGATGTGTACATGATAGATTGGAATACAGGCACTCCAAACACCTGTTTTCTATCTAAGACAATTGTTGAAAATGGATGGCTGTGGCATAAAAGACTATGTGACCTGAACTTCAAAGCCATCAACAAGATTAGCTCTCAAAATCTAGTCATAGGACTTACAGAGAAGTGTTCAATAAAGGAAGCTCTTTGTGATGCATGTCAGAAAGGGAAGCAAACTAGAGCATCTTTCAAACCAGTTCAGCCTACCACTCTCACCACCAGAGTTCTAGATCTACTTCATATGGATCTCTTTGGCCCATCAAGCCAAGGACATTAAGTGGAAGGAAGCATGCTCTAGTCGTAGTAGATGACTACTCAAGGTACACATGGGTTGTTTTTCTCTATAAAAAGAGTGAAACACTGACAAAGTTACCTGAGCTTCTAAGGAAGATCCAGAATGAGAAATCCCTCTCAATCATCAAGATCAGATCAGATAGAGTATTTAACAAAAGAACCTTAGTTGTGGAAGAAATGCCTCATGTTGTGTTTGATGAGTCTACTATTCAGTACAGGAAACAGGTGGAATTAATTGAGAATAAGCTCAAATACGCCACATTAGAAGAAGTCATCATTCATAACACACGAAAGATGGACTCACCTGTAGATCAGATTCAGCTGATGAAGACCCATCTGTAGTTGACAAGACCGTAGCTGATCCAGTTGCAGACCAAGAAGGCCAAAACCATGCTGATGCAGAGAGAGAAGAAGTTCACCAAAGTAACTCTACAGGGGGAACAAAACCTGAAGAAGAAGATATCCCCAAATGGCTCAGAGATCATCCCATTCAACAAATCATTGAAAACCTAATTGACGGAGTCAGAACCAGACAATCTACAGTACCCGCAGGAATGGCAATATTCTCATGTTTCATGTCTCAAATGGAACCCAAGACAACAGAGCAAGCACTGTAGGACTACTCATGGATCAATGCAATGCAAGAAGAGCTGAACCAGATGGAGATAAACAATGTCTGGGAACTAACAGACAGACCATATCACAAGAAAGTTATAAGCACTAAATGGGTGCACAAAAACAAGTTTGATGAAGATGGAGCTGTTGTTAGGAATAAATCCAGATTAGTTACTAAAGGATATGCACAATGTGAAGGAATAGATTTTGATGAAACTTATGCACCTGTTGCAAGATTGGAAGCCATCAAACTATTCCTTGCATATGTAGCATTCAAAGATTTTGAAGTCTACCAAATGGACATGAAAAGTGCCTTTCTCAATGGAATTTTAGAAAAAGATGTCTATGTGGATCAACCCCCCGGATTTGTCAAATGAGACAATGTCTACAAGCTTCTAAAAGCCCTATATGGACTCAAACAAGCACCAATAGAATGGTATGAAACACTATCTGTGTTTCTTGAGAAGAATGGTTTTAGCAAAGGCAAGGTTGACAAGACCCTATTCAGAGTAGTGCATGAAGACCACATATTATTAGTACAAATATATATGGATGACATCATATTCAGCTCAACCAACCTGGATCTACGTGAGAAATTCTCAAATCTCATGCAAGGAGAGTTTGAGATGAGTATAATGGGCAAGCTAAATTTCTTTCTTGGTTTGCAACTCAAGCAGATGAAAAATGGAATTTTCATCAACCAAGATAAATACAAAAGAGATTTAATCAAGAGATTTGGAATGGATTCAGCCAAACCAGCAAGAATACCAATGAGCACAAGCCTACACCTAGATGCAGATGAAGGAGGAATATCAGTGGATCCCACTGTAACACCCCCAGAATCAAACCGGGAATATTACACGCCGCAGACCCTCTCCGTGAGGATCCACCAGGCTAGACATCAAAACCACACAATAAATTACATACCGACATGATAAAATACTAAATCCGTAGACCAACTTGGTCTTTCGTCACTAACATACAAGTCAAAAATTACACATTTCCATCTCGACTCATACCCATGCAAGGGTAAAATACGCTCATAAATAAAAAGTACGACAGCGGAAAAGACCATACACATACTCGACTAACTACACCCAAAACTGGCCTTCATGTGATTAGTATCATTTGCCTTCCATCATCCTTCGCGCCGATCCTGTGTTTTGCTCCCAAACCTGCATGTACCTGGATGCAAAAACAGACATCCACCCCCGAATACTCGGGGGTTAGCAAAACTCCACTGTTTTGCTAGTACAAGTATAAAGTGCAAATACGAGCCATACAAAACACATTCCGAGAATACAACAAAAGACTTCCCGAGCTATTTGATAATTAAAATAGTTCAAGTCTTGAAAGTACAAACCAAAAAAAGAAAGCACTTTGAAAACATTTTCAAATCTCGGGAGTTTTCGAAAACATTTGCGATAGTAAAGTTCTTAATTCTTCAAAAGCCACTTAGGGTCACCACCCCAATATTCATTTTCCAAAAATGCAAATCCGATTAACAAAACACGGGATTCACAACCTAATTCATTCCAGTCACAAAACACAGGGTCCACGACCCGTTCACTCACTTCAATTCACTTCCAACGACACATTACACATAACACATCATGTTTATGCCATTTTAGCAAACACCAAGACTCGATATATAATGTCTCTCGACTCCGAGCAACAAGCATTTTGATACTCCGGAAATATCACAATTAATCAACAGTACAAACACTCTGGCAATTCTCGCGACCCGGTCCAGCCCTCCGGTCCCGCCGTAAGGCCACCAAGTCCCTGTGTGCCCCGTCGAGCAATCCCCAGGTGAGAATGACCACTCGAAGTAACTCTCACGACCCGGTCCAGCCGCTAAGCCACCAGGTCCCCGTGTGACCCCGTCGAGTCAATCCCCGAGTGAGAGTACCCGAGAAAAAACCTTACAACTCTCATCAATTCACATTTCCAAAACCGCAATCCTCAAGAGTCAATCACAATATATATAGTCGAGGTATTTTGCTAAAATGGCTATATTATCCAACACATACTCACGACCCAAAATTTATACTATCCACAAAGAAATACACCATCTAAACAGCACCAATCGACACAACCAATATCACACAAGTTCACACATTCACACACATCCGCATGACTCCACACAAAATCTTAACAAAATGATTGAACTTTAACTTACCAACAACAAAATCACACATAATGGCATCACTCGAAAATAATGTGATCCTATACTCGACACCAATACGCATAGTCAATTAAGCACATTAATTCCTGAACACAAGAATCCGCTTTAAATAAAACCATGATTATAGTTATAACGATTCTTTAGAAAAATGGTTGTAAACAATTGTTTAACACGTATCGTCAATTTTCAATCATCATATTCACAAAATACGTAATGTATGGGCAATATACTTGCCTCGATAGTCGATACCGGACACTCCGACGAACGTCTCTCAACCGGAAAACTTCGAATGCCCAAAACTCTCGTGAAACGGCAGAGAACCACCGATCGTAAAACAATAACGGAAGGGTTCCGACTCAAGTTCTTCGCAAGGAACCTGACCCCAACATCATACCATGAATAAATTGATGATCGAACGAGGAAGAATAATCGTAGAATGCCCGAGTCCCCTTTGTGACATTTTATCGAACACTTTCAAGGTGTCGATTAGAAACTCAATAAAACGACGAATCCTCGGCAATCCAACCGTGGAAAAACAAGGGATTCGATATAAAACAACTTAATAATCATCAATCCATCACTATTCTAAGTTATAACGAATCAAACGGACGAAATCAACAAAATCCCCAATTTTTCCCAAAACTAGAATTTTAGAAAAACTGACCTTGATTCGCTGGATTGAAGGATGTTATGGGGTGATTAATCGATGCTATGAGCTCCTAAACTTCGTGGATTAGTTGTATAATAACATGCCTTCTTCACCTCCAAGAATCCAGCCGCGGAAGAGAAAGGGAGAAAATGAAAAATGAGTGCAAACAGTACTGCTCGGTCATATTTATACTGGTGCAGCCTAGCGTGCGCTAGACTGCCGAGCTAGCGTGCGCTAGCGGGCGGTCCTGGTCGAGAATGTTCGGCCGGGCCCGGCATCATGCGCCGAACACATGCGCTGTCGGCCCATCCACATTCCAGAGACTTCGTGGCTCGGCCAGGTAGCGTGCGCAGCCTTCCGGCCGTAGCGTGCGCTACCTGCCGGCCTTAGCGTGCGCAGTGTCCGACAGTAGCGTGCGCTACCTGCCGATCCTCCCAGTTCAGAACCTTTTTGCCCCTACTGCCTCAGCCGACTAGCGCGCGCAACCAACCGGCCATAGCGTGCGCTGCCTCCTGGCCGTAGCGTGCACTGCCTCCTGGCCGTAGCGTGCGCTACCATCCGGCCGTAGCGTGCGCTACGCCGGTTCTTGCCGCACCCGCCCGGCCAGTGCCTTCACTCGTCCGGCCAGTTCCTGCAGTCGTCCGGCCAGCATCCCCAACCGTTCGGCCAGTGCCCGACCACCATGATTCGACGACTCGATTTTCCGAAATCGCACGGAGCGAACACGACAAAACACCCGGGGACAACATCATCGATCCGAAATGAAAACAACGGATAACCAATCCTCACTTACGGTCATAAACGCCGAAATCAGTTGTCGAGAAAATAATACCGGCACTCGACAATCGGGAAATATCTGAAAAAATTCAAAATAACCGGAACGAAAATCGTGGGTATTACATTCTACCCTCCTAAAAATAAGTTTCGTCCCGAAACTTAAAACAAGAGCAAGGAGACTCTCGACAACACACCAGAACTCCATGCAGTATAAAGCCACTACGATCCGATTCAATACGCAAGAATGCTTACGAAAAGCAACGAGCATGAATCGATGCGGTTGATAAAACCGAGCAACACAAAAATCAAATCACGATTCCAACACTGAAAGGTATGAAATTCCAGTAACTCACAGATTTGGAAGATCAAATACGAAGACAATTTCCCAACACTTATGGAAATCGCAAAATGGCCCAGATGTTCAATAATCACGGTTTCGAGGTCAAACGATAATGATTGGACAACGACGAACGAATAGCAATGATCGAATAACAACGATAACCTTTGAAGTTCGTACCTCACATCAAGACATCAATAACTTGTAGGAAGCACGAGATGTTAGTTTCGAACACGGTTCACAAGAAATCGGTCCGAACTTGGAAAGATCACAATGATATGCACATCAATTTGGAACAGTATCAGAACTCGCTCGAATGACAAATGAGAGAAACAACACAAGGTCAGAAGCATTAACGAACACAATCGCCTCAATACGGTCGAACGAAACGGAAACGAGAAGAAAAAAAATGCGGGCATTACATCATATCACCTTTAAAAGAGGTTTCGTCCCCGAAACCTAAATAACGAAAACGAAGTGCTTGAATATCAACCTTCCCGGCCATATCCTCTTGGTCCCGCATCTAATCTCCATAACCAACTATACCGTGGTCACGGTCGCGTCCTCTGTCCCTCGGCATACTAAGCGGATTCTTACTCAATACGATTGCACCATTTCGCGAAAACAATATGCTAAGGTACCAACTTAGCATGACAGGTCACATAAGGTAACCAATAACAACTCGGAAAGAAAATCCACAAGGTATCACTTTAAAGAAAATCTTTTGAAAATCATTGGATTTGTATGTTATTCAAAATAAACTTTAAAAGTACTTTTGGTACCTCGGGTTATTTCATCAAAACTTGTAATCAACATACTCTAACCGTCTCATTGGAAATCATTTGCCAAAATAATATTTCCTTGTAACCGACGTTATGAAAATCGTCATGCCTTTACTCATCACCATCACCGCTAACAACCAACAAGTTAACCATGCAAGATCATCAAACCATTCCTACATACTCTAACATTTACAAATCCGAGTTTGAACTTTACATCGAGTAAGATTTTTCATCTTTCACTATATATTTTTGAAAAAGAAATCGTATTGGTTTTTGAAAAAAAATTATTTTATGATGTGAAAGATTTTTGAAAATCATGTACTCGAATTATTCGAAAATACAATAGTACGTTAAAGTCATTTCTGAACATTCTCCCAACACTACACAAGAATCAACGACGGTAACATTTTACAAAATGTTCAAGGTATTTTAAAACAACTCTTTCAATACCGTCGAGGTTTTATTTGAGAATCCTAGGCCGGCTCGCAAATTTCAAACACTTTCCAAAGTTCATATGAAGCCGCCGAATTAATCGAAACGTCAAATTAGTTTCAAAAAAGTTGATTTCCACAACTTGCACAAACTTATGAAAGTTTCAGGAAAACATTTTCGAACACACACATACAGCAGACATAATTTATCAACTCACCGAACAAAATCAATTATCACTTAGCGCGAATAAAGGGTCACAACACACGTTCACGCAAAACGGTTGTCATCACTAGACAATGCACATTGAATACAGTCACAGACGACTGACTGCAGAAAGTTAGACCTAACGGCAAAAATGCGATTCCACATCCTCTGTACCAGCTAACTAACGCACGCTACAACCATTATTTAGCGTGCGCTATTCATGTTGCATTAGCGCGCGTTACAACAACATTAGCATGCGCTACTCATGCCACATTAGCGCGCGCTAGCCTTGTACTTAGCGTGCGCTAACAGCTCGAATTCAGCACGTGATTACGAATATATATACGACATTACTAAAACCGATAGTTACAAATGAACAACGACAGCATATGAATCTAAATGCCATCGATTCACATGCTTACAACACTTCGCGAGCAACCATCAAAGGACAACTGTCATCCAAAATCGAAATCTCGTCTATTAATAAAGAGAGCTGTCTTAACTCATACCGAATGACTTAGCATTCACATCACTGTTTTAATCTAAAACTGGCAACACTGCCCGAACAACAAGAACATCATCACGTATTTTTCGACTAACAGTCATAAAACCGATAAATTGAAAACGAGAGTCACGTCTTGTCTACATTTTGTAGACTTCACTTGAGTTTAAAAATCGTGTTTTGAAAACTTATAATACAAGATGAAAATAAAATATCGGTAGTTTGAATTCTAAAAAAAATTTCGGCCCTCAGGTCATTATACAAAAATCAACTTTTTCCTCCCTTTGGAGGATGTTTTAAAACAAAATATACGTGACTCCCCAAAAACATGTAAAGTTTTAAAATATCACATTGATGAATTTTTCTTTGCGTAACCACACCAAGGCTATTACTCTTGTAAAAACGACTTATATCAGGACGTGTGTATATATACATATACGTTGGTACCACTTCCATTATAACATAATACGAGGATCAAACAACATAAGCCACATAATCACAAATCACCTTTAAACTCCACACCATAATACAAAATCATACAAGCTCGTATATCACAAGGCACAATATAGTAGGGAGACTTACATCCACAGGCCGTACAAAGATGATGGCTGCACCTCGATACTAATCACGGCCGACATCACAGACGACGCGTCGCGACACGACTTAGACAAACACAATCTGACAGAACAAGACACGACAATACCCGACTGGACCCGACAGCCTAGGTTTACGCAACCTAAGCTCTGATACCATAAATGTAACACCCCCAGAATCAAACCGGGAATATTACACGCCGCAGACCCTCTCCGTGAGGATCCACCAGGCTAGACATCAAAACCACACAATAAATTACATACCGACATGATAAAATACTAAATCCGTAGACCAACTTGGTCTTTCGTTACTAACATACAAGTCAAAAATTACACATTTCCATCTCGACTCATACCCATGCAAGGGTAAAATACGCTCATAAATAAAAAGTACGACAGCGGAAAAGACCATACACATACTCGACTAACTACACCCAAAACTGGCCTTCATGTGATTAGTATCATTTGCCTTCCATCATCCTTCGCGCCGATCCTGTGTTTTGCTCCCAAACTGCATGTACCGGATGCAAACAGACATCCACCCCCGAATACTCGGGGGTTAGCAAAACTCCACTGTTTTGCTAGTACAAGTATAAAGTGCAAATACGAGCCATACAAAACACATTCCGAGAATACAACAAAAGACTTCCCGAGCTATTTGATAATTAAAATAGTTCAAGTCTTGAAAGTACAAACCAAAAAAAGAAAGCACTTTGAAAACATTTTCAAATCTCGGGAGTTTTCGAAAACATTTGCGATAGTAAAGTTCTTAATTATTCAAAAGCCACTTAGGGTTACCGCCCCAATATTCATTTTCCAAAAATGCAAATCCGATTAACAAAACACGGGGTTCACAACCCAATTCATTCCAGTCACAAAACACAGGGTCCACGACCCAACCATTTCGATCACCAACACAGGGTCCACGACCCGTTCATTCACTTCAATTCACTTCCAACGACACATTACACATAACACATCATGTTTATGCCATTTTAGCCAAACACCAAGACTCGATATATAATGTCTCTCGACTCCGAGCAACAAGCATTGTGATACTCCAGACATATCACAATTAATCAACAGTACAAACACTCTGGAAATTCTCGCGACCCGGTCCAGCCCTCCGGTCCCGCCGTAAGGCCACCAAGTCCCTGTGTGCCCCGTCGAGCAATCCCCAGGTGAGAATGCCCACTCGAAGTAACTCTCGCGACCCGGTCCAGCCGCTAAGCCACCAGGTCCCCGTGTGACCCCGTCGAGTCAATCCCCTAGTGAGAGTACCCGAGAAAAAACCTTACAACTCTCATCAATTCACATTTCCAAAACCGCAATCCTCAAGAGTCAATCACAATATATATAGTCGAGGTATTTTGCTAAAATGGCCATATTATCCAACACATACTCACGACCCAAAATTTATACTATCCACAAAGAAACACACCATCTAAACAGCACCAATCGACACAACCAATATCACACAAGTTCACACATTCACACACATCCGCATGACTCCACACAAAATCTTAACAAAATGATTGAACTTTAACTTACCAACAACAAAATCACACATAATGGCATCACTCGAAAATAATGTGATCCTATACTCGACACCAATACGCATAGTCAATTAAGCACATTAATTCCTGAACACAAGAATCCGCTTTAAATAAAACCATGATTATAGTTATAACGATTCTTTAGAAAAATGGTTGTAAACAATTGTTTAACACGTATCGTCAATTTTCAATCATCATATTCACAAAATACGTAATGTATGGGCAATATACTTGCCTCGATAGTCGATACCGGACACTCCGACGAACGTCTCTCAACCGGAAAACTTCGAATGCCCAAAACTCTCCGGCGGAAACGGCGGTAGAACCACCGATCGGAAAACGGCGAACGGAAGGGTTCCGACTCAAGTTCTTCGCAAGGAACCTGACCCCAACATCATACCATGAATAAATTGACGATCGAACGAGGAAGAATAATCGTAGAGTGCCTGAGTCCCCTTTGTGACATTTTATCGAACACTTTCAAGGTGTCGATTAGAAACTCAATAAAACGACGAATCCTCGGCAATCCAACCGTGGAAAAACAAGGGATTCGATATAAAACAACTTAATAATCATCAATACATCACTATTCTAAGTTATAACGAATCAAACGGACGAAATCAACAAAATCCCCAATTTTTCCCAAAACTAGAATATTAGAAAACCGACCTTGATTATTTGATTGAAGGATGTTATGGAGTGATTAATCGATGATATGAGCTCCTAAACTTCGTGGATTAGTTGTATAATAACATGCCTTCGTCACCTCCAAGAATCCAGCCGCGGAAGAGAAAGGGAGAAAATGAAAAATGAGTGGAAACGATCGCTTTGGTCATATTTATCTCGGTGCGACTTAGCGTGCGCTAGATCGCCGAGCTAGCGTGCGCTAGCGGCGGTCATGGTCGAGAATGTTCGCCGGGCCCGCCATCATGCGCCCGAACACGTGCGCTTGGCTGACCCACATTCCAGACTTCTGGCTCGGTCGTAGCGCGGCACCTTCCGGCCGTAGCGTGCGCTACCTGCCGGCCTTAGCGTGCGCAGTGTCCGATAGTAGCGTGCGCTACCTGCCGATCCTCCCAGTTCAGAACCTTTCTGCCCCTACTGCCTCGGCCGACTAGCGCGCGCAACTAACCGTCCATAGCGTGCGCTGCCTCCTGGCCGTAGCGTGCGCTACGCCGGTTCTTGCCGCACCCGCCCGGCCAGTGCCTGCACTCGTCCGGCCAGTTCCTGCAGCCGTCCGGCCAGCGTCCCCAACCGTCCGGCCAGTGCCCGACCACCATGATTCGACGACTCGATTTTCCGAAATCGCACAGAACGAACACGACAAAACACCCGGGGACAACATCATCGATCCAAAATGAAAACAACGGATAACCAATCCTCACTTACGGTCATAAACGCTGAAATCAGTTGTCGAGAAAATAATACCGGCACTCGACAACCGGGAAATATCCGAAAAAAATTCAAAATAACCGGAACGAAAATCGTGGGTATTACACCCACCGACCACGGAGGACTTATTGGATCACTCCTTTACTAACTGCAAGCAGCCCAGATATATCTTATGTTGTAGGAGTATGTGCAAGATTTCAATCCAAACCAAAACAGTCTCACCAGGGAGCAGCTAAGAGGATTATCAGATATCTTAAGTCTATAATCAATGTTGGACTATGGTATCCTAAATACGACAACTGTGAGCTATCAGAATACTCGGATGCAGACTTTGCAGGATGTAAAATTAATAGGTAAAGCACCAGTGGAACGTGCCAATGGCTTGGGGCCAGACCTATTTCTTGGTTCAGTAAGAAGCAGGTATCCAACTCAATATCAACCACAGAGTCAGAATACCTAGTTGCAGGTAGCTGTTGTGAATAGATTCTATGGATCAGACAACAGCTAAGGGACTACAACATCATTGCAAATGAAGTCCCAATATAATGTGACAACAATAGTGCAATCGCAACAACAACAACCCAGTATTGCACTCAAGGACAAAGCACATTGATGTTAAACATCACTTCATCAGAGATCATGTGCTTAACAAGAGAGTCAGAGTAGAAAGAGTCAGCACAGAATACCAGATTGCTGACATATTCACTAAACCTTACCAGAAGAAAGGTTTTTAGAGCTAAGCAGGAAACTTGGTCTACTAGATTGGGAATCTAGTACAGACGAGAAAGCTATCTGATGATCAGATCAGACGAGCTAGGAAGATCTACCTGATTGGAGCAGACAAGGAACCCATCTGATCAGATGAGACAAAAAGCCAGACGAAGAAGCCTAGCTGACCACAGGCAACATATCCTACCTAATGCAGAAGGCTAACTGATGCAGATCAGACAAAGAAAAGTTAGCTGACCACAGGTGACACAAGCTACCTGATGAAGATCAGACAAGAAGTCAAGCAGTCAATCGGCTAAGTTTCTAGACCAACTCAATTATTATATTATTTTTTTATATACACGTGGACAAACACACGTTCACACTACCTACACGACATCCAATCAAATTCAACAGTCATTTCTTAAACCATCAAAAATTGTACCGCTAGTTGATTATTTTATTACTAAAAATTCAAAGCATCTTTTCAACTCGCTATTTAAGGCAGCGAAAATCATTTCACAACCTTTACCGTCTTCAAGCTTCTAGAACCCTAATTTTTTAGAAGCAGAAAAACTTTTGAATCTTCACTACACTTAGCGAAAAACATTCTTTGCAGAAATGGAAGCCTACTTCGAAGGAGTTAACCTAAAGCTCGTGAAGGACCAGATCATTTTCAGATGTGGTCGATTTTGAAGGATTGCTGGCGATGAATCGGATAGGAGAAATGGAGTATGTCATTCGGATGATGAAGAAAAAAGGAATTTACCGTTTTCTAGACATTTCTCCCAAACAGCTGTACAAACAAGCGGTTATTTGCTTTTACAAGGAGGCCTATGTGATGGAGCACTGCATTTCGAGCATGATTCTTGTAGTGGAGGTCAATATAACCCCTAAGACAATCGCAGATGCCTTTAACCTGGAAAACCGAGGCATCGCAGTCGAGGCTCTGAAACAAAGATCGACTGAGATGTGGTTCGAAATCAAGTCGCCAAAAGAGTCTTCAAAGGTCAAACTCACGGCGAAAATGAATGACCTAAAGAAAGAGTACAGGTATGTTCTTGACATCAACAACAAGATTGTCATGGTCATGGCTGGAAGTTATGACCAATTATCTTCAGCCAAATACATTGTGATGGGAGCTTTTATTCAGTCGAAAAAAATTAACTTGCCTGATTACATCTAAAGGCAGTTGGTTCGGGAAGTTAACAAAGTAAGCTGGTATGAACACGAGAAAAAGTTCAGACAGAAGCTTGCTTTCAGAACCCAGATCAGTTGGATTCTGGAGCATCTTGGGAAGGCTAAGGGAAAGGCAGAACCCTTTACCTCAGCAAGCGACTTGGTCATCTGGACCATGAGACCACGAAGACCATCGGAGATAAGAGAGAACAAGCTGCAATAATTATAAAGGAGATGACCTCTGGACCACCTGAGTACAGAGGCCCCTCGAATATCGAGTCAGACAAGTGTGAGGCAACTTCAGGTGAGATCGCTACAAAGGCACCTGCAGTTGAGAAGCCCTATGCAGATGACTCAGATGATGACAATGTTCCTCTATCCCAACTGAGAGGAAGTCACCTGAACCAGATAAGGTTGACCTCATCCAATCTTCACAAGAGAAAAGGTAGAGAGGCCTGGTGAACTACTCATCTGATAAAGAAGAAGAAGAGGTGCAGCATGACAACCCACCTGCACCAACCAAAGACCCATCTACTCAGATGCAGATAGTCATCTCCCTTGTACCTGCCCCGGCTGAAGATCAGCCCGATCAACCAGAGCTGATGACAAACAACATTCCCGTCCTCATTTTTCCTAACATCACTGAGGAAGAAGAAACTAAGGAGACCATCGAAATTCCTACCACAAATTATTCATTCAACTTGAGAACCAACAACCCTCAGGGACTCTCAGCAGCATAGCTGAAGTTGGTAAGAAAGGAAGTGTTAAAATATCCCTTCATCAATATATACGAGGAATGGAGAGAGTTTAGGATGTACACCTTTTCCGAACTTAAAACTCTCATTGATAAGACCTCCTGGGATCATCCTATAGCTGTAGAACAACTCATCATGTTATTCTGACACGAAACTAACGTGCAAGTTCCACTTGAGGAGGATTGGTTCATGCTCCACTTCAAACAAAACATGGACCAATTTATCCTCCAAATAATGAAGGAAGGTCTGGAGAGTGGAATATTTGAAGAAGAGGCTGATGGGAGGAAGGAAGAAGTTGAGAATCCTGTTGAATATGTGGTTGGAGAGGCAGAAAAACAAGCTGCGGTTGAAGAAGTTGAAAACATTGAGAAAGAAGCTGCAGTTGAACAAGAAGGAGTTGAAAATGTTGAACAAGAAAAAGAAGTTGAAAAAGAAGAAGATGGAGAAGTTGAAAAAGCAGAAGTTGCAGAAGGAGATGAGAAAGAAAAAGAAACAGAAGATGAGAAAGAAGAAGAAAATGAAGAAGCAGAAGAAGAAGAAGAAGAAGAAGAAGAAGAAGAAGAAGAAGAAGAAGAAGAAGAGAAAGAAGAAGACAAAGAAAAAGAACGAGAAGAAAATGAAGGAGATGAGAAGAAAGATGATGGAGCTGATAGTGCACCTGATCAGGCATCTAGCTCGCATCATCCTGAAGAGGACAAATCAGGCACTCCTGACAAAACCCCATCTGATCAGATGCCAGCTGATCGAAGCCTACCTTCAGAAAAATCAACTGCAAGAAGGTTAGCTGACCAAGAGGACTCAGGTGAGAATACCCCTCAGATAACACCTACAATGCCTATCTCACCTGAGTTGACCGAGTTGATCAGATGGATTGTCGAGGAGACAGTTGCCAAGTTATTAACAACAGAGATGAAGCCAGATCTCCATTCTCTCAACCTGAAGATGGATGCTCTGCTCAAAAAGAAGTACCCTTCTCCAACATCAAAGAATTCCAGAATGCCTCTTGGCATGTCTGACTTTATGAACAGGGTGGAGGAGCAGCTAGCAGTAATTGTTGATGCTGGCAAAAAGGGGGAAGATAAAGGAAAAGAGAACATAAAATCACCTGAGTTCAGACTGTAATATCCGGATTTATTACGGTGTATTTCATTTGTATTCAAACCCTGTATTATTCGGATTTGTGGTTTTGATTATTGGAGTATGATATTTCTTGCATTGATATCATTGTACATAAGTATAGAAGCATGCAAAATTTCTCATGCAAACTCGTGATAGCGCACGCTAAGAATGTATCTTAACGCGCGCTATCGGGCTACTATTAGCGCACGCTATGCAGGTAGGAGTTGCGTGCGCTAAGAACTCAATTATTGAGCGGGACGGCTAACACATGCGCCAGCCGGGACATGGGTCCGGATAAGATTCCCAGACGAACACAGACGATTAAGTCAACTCTTATTAGCGCACGCTAAGGAAATCTTAGTAGCGTGCGCTAACTTGTTAAAATGCAGAATATTATAAATGGGACAACAAACCATTTTGGCTTACATTTTACTCGTCCATTCTGCATTCTTGAGAGGCCAGAGAGCTGAAATAATCCTTCTACACACTTAGAACACATCTTGTTGGTGGTTATATATTGGTTATCACTGGGGAGTAATCATTGAAGTGGAATAGCACCTTGGAGTGGCATACAACCAACCGGAGTCGGATTCTACCTTACGGTTCAGTGATTTTTATCATATTAAGGTATGTTCAACCTATCTCCAGACTTAGAGTTGGATTCTAAAGAATTGGATGATCATAGTAACGAGATATTGATTTTCATAAGTGATTTATCCAAAGTACATCATGTTTGGGATATTGAGATGATTAAGCCTTAAGTACCTTGATTATGATCATCATGATTCGAATCTTATTACATTGAACAAGTAAAGGAAGCTTCTATCATTGGTAATCTGAATCTAGTAGATGACTTCATATCAATCATGGACTTGACTTTAACATCATTATTGTTAGATAAATCTAAAGGATTGATCATGGAAGGATTTATCTAGTATAGATGGAATGTTAAACAACTTCAGCATGATAATATTGATTGATGTAAAGGTGTTGATATCAACCGTTAAGCCTTTCGAATTGTCGTATGAAGTTTTGTAGTCGAAATGGAATATGGTTTTATATGGTATGCATATCCTTGAATCCGAAGTTGTTGTTATCCGTAAGATCATTCATAAATGTATGTACATTATATTCATGGAGGTAACATGAATTATCATGGAAGATTTCATTGTTGTGATCATGAGAGAACAGTTTACTGCCCAGCAGTAAACTGCCATGCATAGATAGCGCATGCTAAGCTATGAAGATTAACGTGCGCTATCGAGCACGAGTTAGCGTACGCTATGTTTGGTACGTAACGTACGCTAGGCCATCAGACGAGTCAGTCGACTGATCAGTGAAGTACTGACCATACATAGTTAGCGTACGCTAGGCTTTGTTGTTTGCGTGCGCTATCGAGCAGACTTAACGCACGCTACGCAGAGTACTTAACGTGCGCTAAGCAGTTCAGGCAGATTACATTTTATGAACTTTTGGTCGTAAATCGAATTGTTAAACATTCGTACGACGTGAGATAAATCCTATATCATTTCTTTTGTTAAGGTTTGGTCTCGTTACGTGATTGATTGAGGAGGATGACCTCCGAGTGTCCATTTTTGTGGAAGTGTTGTTCTTGTCTTCAAATCGGGGCAAGTACTTTAATTGTTTTATGTATTGATGTTATACGCATTTTCGTGCATGTATGTCGTTGTTGTATGTCCACCTCGTGTTGGTCCGACGGGATCATCGGGGGATCTATGCTAGCGTGCGCTGGATCATCGGACGGGTTTTTCCACCACAGGTTGGTCTGACGGGATCATCGTGGGTTCTAGGCAGTGAACGCTGGATCGACGGAATTACCATGTGTATGTTATGATATCATGTTGTGATTATCAGTTGTGCATGTCATTTTTGAGTTTCTCGTAGGAGAAGACTCGTTGGTATTTTTGTCGTTTATGTTATTATTCTTCGTGAGATATGAATAATATGTTGTGGTACTTGTACTAGCATCGTTGTGCTAACCCCTTCGGGGGTGAACATTTTGTTTATGTTCAGGATCCAGGAGAGCGGGAAAACAACCACTGGAGCTGCATGACGACGAGGGTGCAGAGTGATGTTTCGGTCGGGTTCATTTGTCTGTTGTTTATTGGTTATTTCAATAAGTACTCGAGTACGAAGTCATTTATGTTGAATTTGAAGTTGGTGATGTACTATTACGTTCCTGTTGAACAAATGTACTTTCAGTATTTGGTCAGAACCGTTGTATCTTAATTCCGTTATTTCCATTCGTTAGTACCTTTTAATGTCTGTTCAATTCTTCAGTCTTGTAAATCCTTATGTAAAGGATTTACGGCGCTGTAATATTCCTGAATATATCGGGGGTGTTACAGAATATGGTATCGGAGCTAAGATTATGGATATCTTGGCCGTTGGGTTAAAATAGGAGTCATTTATGTCTTTTGAGGTAACCGACCGTGAATGACATCACTGCACTGCCTACGTCTTCATGAGAACGGTGGTTGTAAGTTCCTAAACTCTATCTCGTTCTTTACATGTTGTGCCTCTTTATACTCGAATATTAGAACGATGTTGTTTCATGTATATTGAGTATTTATGCTTACAGTATGTTGAGAGGCGGACGTGGACGTGGTCGCGGTCATGGACGCGGACGAAGAAATGCTGAAAGGGAAGCGTCGCCTTCTAATCAGGCCAGTCATAGCTCAGGCGAGCCGCAACAATCTATTAATAACGAACCAGATCCTGCTGTACCATAGATCCTTTGTCAAGTGGTGAACCAGATGACTCAGTTCGCCCAGGTCTTGGACCGAATGTAAGTGGCGGTGGGACTACAGCAGGGAGAGAGACAGCAAGGGATCCCAGACATGGGAAATCGAGGTGACCGGTGGCTGCAAGAGGTGGCGAAGATGCAACCACCCAAATTCAACGGTATTTCTGAGACTCCCACTTGGGACCATTGGTTGAAGGAACTGGAGAAAATATTTGCCGGAATTAACTGCCCAGATGACCGGAGAGCCTCTATCGCACAATATTTTCTGATAGGGGAAGCGTCCGAATGGTGGGAAGCCATCCGACCTGTAGACCATGATGCTGATTGGACGGAGTTTAGATTGATGATGGAAGCTCAGTATTGCCCTCGTCCTGTGAGGGAAGCCAAAGTTCGGGAGTTTTTCTCCGCTCAGCCTTGATGTGCCGTATCGTGCGATTAAGACGTTTAACCAACAGCTGGCATTTGTTCGACATCTGGTCAGAACAGATGCAGAAATGATGATCCATTTCGATATGAGAATGAAACCAGAAATCCAGAGGTACATGTCCGGATTTGAATGTACCACACTCCATCAATACCAGGATAAGGCGTTGGCATATGAGATCAAGGAAGCAGCCATGGAGAAATTTTCGGAATCCAAGAAACAGAAAGTCTCTGGTACTTTTACAGAGCACAAGAACAGCGGGCCCCATAAGGCCCAGTCATCCTTTCACTCTTTCAAGAAACCTCCGCACCCAGTTAGGAGCGGAAAGAACTTGGGAGCGACATCAACTATTACTGATGTTACCAGGAAATGCTTTAACTGCGCCCAAACGGGGCACTATCGACGGAATTGCCCCCTTCCTGCCGTGACTTGTTTTGATTGTGGACGAGAGGGACACCGGGCAGTGTTTTGTGAAGAGGCTGCAAAGTCTTTTAGAGCCCGTACACCACAGCCAGTCCAGAAGGAAGCCAGTATCCAACAGACGCAGCAAAGTGTTCAGATGCCTCAGAATTTTGGCCGCGGACGAGGCAGAGGACAATGGTACCGAAAGGGGACATCGAGTGCTGGATCTGCTCCCCACGTGCATGCGAGATGAGAAGGACAGACGATCGAGATGCTTGCCGCATCGTGCATCGCCCAGATCCTTTCCCAGTCAGTTAGCGTTTTATTCGATACAGGAGCTACGCATTCTTTTATATCTTTGTCTTGTGTAAATCGTTTGAATATTTCCGGTTTTCATACTTGTGAACCTTATGTTGTTGGTTTACCGAGTGGAGAGAGGATTGTTGGAGACTTAGAAACTAGAAATTTCCCTGTATCATTTGGAGGCAGAGAGTGGCTCTCAAATCTGATCGTGATAGAAATGCAAGGAGACGACCTGATACTCGGAGAAGATTGGCTTAATCGATATGGAGCAATTGTAAACTACCAAAGGAGGAATATCTCACTGATCGCTGACGATGGTTCCGAAATATTGTTCGAGGGGTGGAAACCGGGAAGCTCAAGGAAATTGATCAAGGCGATGAATGCTGTCAAATTGTTGAAATAGGGCTGTATCGGGTACTGGTGTTATGCAATGAAGAAAGAAGACGAAATTGTGGAACTTTCATCCATTCCTGTTGTGAACGAATTTCCAGATGTATTTCCTGACGAGTTACCTGGACTACCTCCATGAAGGGATGTAGAATTTACCATTGAGCTGGAACCAGGAGCTACACCAATTTCTAAGGCGCCGTATCGTATGGCACCTACTAAGATGTACGAACTGAAGAAGCAGCTGGAGGAGTTACTGGATAAGGGCTATATTCAGCCAAGCGTCTCACCCTGGGGAGCGCCAGTTCTTTTTGTCCGAAAGAAGGATGGATCGCTCCAACTGTGTATTGACTATCGAGAGCTGAACAAGATGACGATTAAGAACAAGTATCTGTTGCCACGGATTGATGATATATTTGACCAGTTGCAAGGGGCAACAGTATTTTCTAAAATCGATCTGAGATCAGGGTATCATCAGCTGAGGATTAAGGAATCTGATGTTCTGAAATCAGCATTCAGAACTCGCTACGGACATTATGAGTTTGTAGTGATGCCGTTTGGTCTCACTAACGCACCTGCTGTATTTATGCAATTGATGAACAGAGTTTTCATTGAATTTTTGGACAAATTTGTGGTCGTGTTCATTGATGACATTCTGGTGTATTCTAAGAGCCCGGAAGAACATGCGCAACATTTGCGGATTGTATTGGAACTTTTGAGAAGCGAGCAATTGTACGCCAAACTTTCTAAGTGTGAATTCTGGCTAAAAGAAGTAATGTTCCTCGGCCATGTGGTGTCAGCTGAAGGAGTCCGAGTAGATCCTCAGAAGATCGAAGCAATTATGGATTGGAAGCCTCCAAAGAACGTGAAAGAAGTCCGAAGCTTCTTAGGACTTGCTGGATATTATCGTCGATTCGTGGAAGGGTTTTCTAAAATCTCCCGCCCACTTACTCGACTCCTGCAGAAAACTCAAAAGTTTGAGTGGAATGAATTGTGTCAGATTAGCTTTGATGAATTGAAGAAGAGATTGACGACGGCACCGATTCTATCACTTCCACAGGGAACTGGAGGATTTATAGTTTACCGTGATGCTTCGAACCAAGGACTTGGGTGCGTATTGATGCAGAATGATAAGGTGATCGCTTATGCGTCGCGACAGCTGAAACCTTATGAAGTGAATTACCCAACACATGATTTGGAGCTTGCAGCAGTAGTTTTTGCTTTGAAGATCTGGAGGCATTATCTCAGACGGAATCACCGCCGATCTTTACGGATCATAAGAGTCTCAAGTACATATTCAGTCAGAAAGAGTTGAACATGCGGAAAAGAAGATGGTTAGAGCTGATCAAGGACTATGACTTGGAGATTTTGTATCATCCAGGCAAAGCAAATGTAGTGGCCGATGCACTTAGCCGCAAGCCTGTTTCTATTCAGATGCTGGAGACGCTTACCTCCCAACTTAGCCTTCAATGAGAGATGATTCGTGAAGGAATTGAAGTATGGTTACAAAGAGTCCAAGGACAACTGTGCGTGATGGAGATAACTTCATCATTAACCGAAGGAATCAAATCTAGACAGGCAGATGATCCTCTGATGATTTGGTTACGTGATGAAGTGATCAAAGGAAAGGCCCCCGGATTCATAATTCATGATGATGGAGTTTTGAGATTTCAGAACCGACTCTGTGTTCCCGATGATGATGTTCTGAAACAGACGATTATGAAGGAAGCTCACAGTTCGCCCTATTCTATCCACCCAGGCACCAGTAAAATGTATAAGGACTTGAAGCAGAATTTCTGGTGGGGCAACATGAAGAAAGATGTAGCGGACTATGTTTCGAAATGCTTGACTTGTCAGCAGGTTAAGATCGAGCATCAACAGCCTGCCAGAATGTTGAAGCCACTCCCGATTCCTGAATGGAAGTGGGAGGACATATCGATGGACTTTATCACTAATATGCCGAGAACAAGGACAGGAATGAACATGATTTGGGTGATAGTTGATCGTTTAACCAAATCAGCTCATTTTCTAGGCATTAAGGATACGTGGGGACCAGAGAAGTTGGCACGAGTATTTATTTCGGAGATAGTTCGATTGCATGGTACGCCGAAGACCATTGTTTCTGATCGAGACGGCCGTTTTGTGTCTCACTTTTGGAAAGCAGTTCATAAGGCCTTGGGGACCGAATTGAACTTGATCTGACTTATCACCCGCAGACTGACGGACAATCTGAAAGAACTATAAAAACGGTGGAAGACATGCTAAGGGCCTGTGCCTTAGATTGGTCAAACGATTGGGAAGTTCATCTACCATTGATTGAATTTACCTACAACAATAGTTGGCATGCTTCCATTAAGATGGCACCGTTTGAGGCATTATACGGAAAGAGATGCAGATCGCCCCTATGCTGGGACGATTCGTCAGACTTGATTGGAACAGAACCAGAGTTGATCGTACAGACTCGAGAGAAGATATCCTTGATTCGTGAAAGGCTGTTGACCGCCCAGAGTCGCGAGAAATCTTACGCAGACGTACGCCGCCGCCCATTGGAGTTCAGTACTGGAGATCACGTAATTTTGAAGGTTTCTCCTACTCGGGGAATCTTTCGTTTCGGAAGGAAAGGAAAGCTGAGTCCGAGATATATCGGACCATTTGAGATCCTCGAGAGAGTTGGGGAGTTGGCATACAGATTGGCATTGCCGCCGTCATTGTGCCATGTTCATAACGTGTTCCACGTATCCCGATTACGAGGTATATACCAGATCCAGTCATATCATTGATTTCGCGAGATCGAAGTCGCGCAGATGGGACGTTTGAAGAAAGACGGTCAAGATACTCGAGAGTCGAGTTAAGCAGAGGAACAAACCAATCGTTTTGGTCAAAGTTCAATGGTCACATCACGGAATGGAAGAAGCCACCTGGGAAACGGAAGCTGATATGAAGTCTAGATATCCCGAGTTATTTTCGTCTTGAGTTTCGGGACGAAACTCCTTTTTAGTAGGAGAGTATGTAATATCCGGATTTATTACGGTGTATTTCATCTGTATTCAAACCCTGTATTATTCGGATTTGTGGTTTTGATTATTGGAGTATGATATTTCTTGCATTGATATCATTGTACATAAGTATAGAAGCATGCAAAATTTCTCATGCAAACTCGTGATAGCGCACGCTAAGAATGTATCTTAACGCGCGCTATCGGGCTACTATTAGCGCACGCTATGCAGGTAGGAGTTGCGTGCGCTAAGAACTCAATTATTGAGCGGGACGGCTAACACATGCGCCAATGACATGGGTCGGATAAGATTCCAGCGACGAACTCGACAGCTCAAGTCAACTCTTATTAGCGCACGCTAAGGAAATCTTAGTAGCGTGCGCTAACTTGTTAAAATGCAGAATATTATAAATGGGACAACAAACCGTTTTAGCTTACATTTTACTCGTCCATTCTGCATTCTTGAGAGGCCAGAGAGCTGAAATAATCCTTCTACACACTTAGAACACATCTTGTTGCTGTTTATATATTGGTTATCACTTGGGAGTAATCATTGAAGTGGAATAGCACCTTGGAGTGGCATACAACCAACCGGAGTCGGATTCTACCTTACGGTTCAGTGATTTTCATCATATTAAGGTATGTTCAACCTATCTCCAGACTTAGAGTTGGATTCTAAAGAATTGGATGATCATAGAAACGAGATATTGATTTTCATAAGTGATTTATCCAAAGTACATCATGTTTGGGATATTGAGATGATTAAGCCTTAAGTACCTTGATTATGATCATGATGATTCGAATCTTATTAAATTGAACAAGTAAAGGAAGCTTCTATCATTGGTAATCCGAATCTAGTAGATGACTTCATAGCAATCATGGACTTGACTTTAACATCATTATTGTTAGATAAATCTAAAGGATTGATCATGGAAGGATTTATCTAGTATAGATGGAATGTTAAACAACTTCAACATGATAATATTGATTGATGTAAAGGTGTTGATATCAACCGTTAAGCCTTTCGAATTGTCGTATGAAGATTTGTAGTCGAAATGGAATATGGTTTTATATGGTATGCATATCCTTGAATCCGAAGTTGTTGTTATCCGTAAGATCATTCATAAACGTATGTACATTATATTCATGGAGGTAACATGAATTATCACGGAAGATTTCATTGTTGTGATCATGATGAGAACAGTTTACTGCCCAGCAGTAAACTGCCATGCATAGATAGCGCACGCTAAGCTATGAAGATTAACGTGCGCTATCGAGCACGAGTTAGCGTACGCTACGTTTGGTACGTAACGTATGCTAGGCCATCAGACGAGTCAGTCGACTGATCAGTGAAGTACTGACCATACATAGTTAGCGTACGCTAGGCTTTGTTGTTTGCGTGCGCTATCGAGCAGACTTAATGCACGCTACGCAGAGTACTTAACGTGCGCTAAGCAGTTCAGGCAGATTACATTTTATGAACTTTTGGTCGTAAATCGAATTGTTAAACATTTGTACGACGTGAGATAAATCCTATATCATTTATTTTGTTAAGGTTTGGTCTCGTTACGTGATTGATTGAGGAGGATGACCTTCGAGTGTCCATTTTCGTGGAAGTGTTGTTCTTGTCTTCAAATCGAGGCAAGTACTTTAATTGTTTTATGTATTGATGTTATACGCATTGTCGTGCATGTATGTCGTTGTTGTATGTCCACCTCGTGTTGGTCCGACGGGATCATCGGGGGATCTATGCTAGCGTGCGCTGGATCATCGGACGGGTTTTTCCACAACGGGTTGGTCTGACGGGATCATCGTGGGTTCTAGGCAGTGAACGCTGGATCGACGGAATTACCATGTGTATGTTATGATATCATGTTGTGATTATCACTTGTGCATGTCATTTTTGAGTTTCTCGTAGGAGAAGACTCGTTGGTATTTTTGTCGTTTACGTTATTATTCTTCGTGAGATATGAATAATATGTTGTGGTACTTGTACTAGCATCGTTGTGCTAACCCCGTCGGGGGTGAACATTTTGTTTATGTTCAGGATCCAGGAGAGCGGGAAAACAACCACTGGAGCTACATGACGACGAGGGTGCAGAGTGATGTTTCGGCCGGGTTCATTTGTCTGTTGTTTATTGGTTATTTCAATAAGTATTCGAGTACGAAGTCATTTACGTTGAATTTGAAGTTGGTGATGTACTATTAAGTTCCTGTTGAACAACTGTACTTTCAGTATTTGGTCAGAACCGTTGTATCTTAATTCCGTTATTTCCATTCGTTAGTACCTTTTAATGTCTGTTCAATTCTTCAGCCTTGTAAATCCTTATGTAAAGGATTTACGGCGCTGTAATATTCCTGAATATATCGAGGGTGTTACACAGACAGGAGGAAGAGAGTGAAGAAGGGAAGATAAGGGAGAAGGCATAGGCAAGAGCAGAGAACAAACCTTACCTCTCATCCAAGCTGGAAATTCTCACCTGAAGCGAAAGGAGATGGCTACACCATCTGAAGATCAACCTGCAGCCAAGAAGAGAAGGACCAGGCAGGCCTGAGCAAATATTTCAATGGGTGGGAAAAAAGCTATGGTTGATTGAGGAATTCTTGCCTGCTGAGATGGCATATATGTGGGGAGGAGCAAAGAGGCAGTTCATGGAAAAATACTATCTCTTGGAATTGCTCCAAGAGAAAGATTGCTCCCCACAGCAGTTGTTCATAAACTTTATGTCCTCAACTTGGCCAAAACTCTGGTTTGCTCTAAAAAAATATGCCAAGAAGTTCGATGCCTATCCTATGATCCCCAACTTCACACCTGAAGAATCCCCCACCTTGATGAATAATGATGTGGATGAGCTGGCTCTCCAGAAGGAGATCAAGAAAGTATGTGTTGAGAATAACTTCACATCTCACGAGGAACAAGAGTTTGCATCATTGGTAATCAGGAGGAAATATGGGTTAGCTCCAGTTTCCAAGAAGCCAATTGGTGTAAACCCTTTAAGTTCTATCCCTCCATCAAAGCTGAAGGTTTCTAGAGGAAGAGAAAGAGGGAGATTGATAGATTAGACCTGCAATTTCATTTACTTGTAAATTTAGTTAGAAATTTATCTGTAAATCTATTGTAATTTACTTGTATTTTGTATCATTCAAAGACTCCAATGTAATATCAATAAAATTTTATAATAGTAATTTGAATGACAACCACTAGTTGTCTCAAAGGAAGACTGAGTTTGATTTATGTCATGCACCTTATTTATGCAGACTTATTTACATTTGAATGCCTTAGTTTTGCCATCATCAAAATAGGTGGAATTGGTTAGGAATACCTATAAGATTTTGATGATGTCATCCCTATATTGATTCATTATTCAAATATATGTTTAAAATACTTGGCAAAATGTAAAGAAGAACCAAATGAGTATCTTCTATAGCCTTAAGTTTATAAGCTTAGTATTATTGATCAGTTGTAAAATCGACTAAGTTCAGATAAGAGAAGATCAGAGAAGTTCATTTCAGATCAGAGGACTTTATCTCAGAGAAGTGCAAAGTCAGAGAACTTCTAATCAGAGAACTTCAAGGTAGAGAAGTTCAGGTCAGAGAACTTCATTTCAGAGCAGAGAAGATCAGAGAAAGTCAGAGAACCGCAAGACAGAGAAGTTCAGGTCAGAGAACCTCATATGACTTCACATCAGAGAACTTTACATCAGATAAGGTTTACTGCACTTCAGGCAGCTTTGACCAAGTTATTTCAGACAGGTTCTCAGTTTAGACAAGATACTCAATCCACGTCAGCCAGCGTTGAAAAGTCAACAATCACGGAAAGTCACATGCGGACGTAAGAGACAAACTTGAAAGATTCCCATAAAGCAAGGAATTAAATATTCATCGAGATCCGCATTCTGAAGACTTTATACTTATTTTAATCAAAGAATAACAGCGCTCATAAGGAAGTCCTTCAAACGGTCGGATTTGAAAAGGGAATCCAGCCTTGCAACGGATTGATAAGATAAATAAAGAAGTCCACTCTCCAACGGACGGATTTGTTTCAGTAGTGCAATGGCCATTAAGTAAGCTCAAGGATCTATATATATATATATATATATATATATATATAAAGATATAAATTGAGCAAGATACGAAGCGAACAACAGTGTGAACAAAACTTACAAGCGATCAAAGCATTGAAGTAATAAAAGGCATACTATAGCTTCATGAAAGAGCAATCTTAAGAGATCATATCCAAAGAAGCTCTTTGTTGGAGAAGACAACACTCTTGTCTAAAAACTTGAGTATGGGGTTGCTTTCTTGAATGAGGTTCTTGAAAGTTAAGATACTGTAAACACATCCACGGGTTCTTGATTGGAAGGTGATAGACAGCTCGAGCGTTGTTGAGGCATCCAAGGGTTTTCAATCAGGAGGTGCTAGGCAGTCAAGGGAGTTGCAACGGCCACGGGTTTCCACTAGTTGGAAGTTGTAGTAACAAGGCAACATTCATTGTAACCTTTATCACTGGTTGACAGTTATAGTGAATTTATCTCCAACTGGTTTGGAGAGAAGTAGATTAGTAGAGGATTACCCCACGTCTGAAACCACTATAAGTGCCTGCGCGTTTTACAGCATTGAAGAACATACATACCTGTTGCATACATATTTATTGTTCCATTAGTTAGTTATCTGCAGAGAACATTAAGTTACCTCTATTGTCATCAGCTGTCTTCCGAATATCTTGTCTGAAGACGACTTTAAGTCATCTGTACTTATCAGCTGAGAAAACTCACCTGACTTTCGGGAAAGAGTTTCAATAAGTCTATTCACCCCCCCTACATCTGGACTTATTCATGACGACTTGTAACCTCCACGATGTAATACGATAATCTCAAACACTCCTTCCAATGGAGTAATCAAACCATTTGTAAATAAATCTTTAAAAGTTTACCAACAAAACTCAATTAATCTTGTAAAACCATAACACAATGGTTAATTGCCAATAAACAACATCATTCCACCCGGAATCATATCAAAATCCAAGATTATAACAATCCACAATCAAATCCTTCAAGTTCAAACCCATCTTCATAATGTTATTCGAAATAAATTCCAATAATTTAAGGAATCGACCTACCAATCTCGAAGTCATACATATAAACTCAGATGTATTATGATTACACCACAAAAACATCATAATCCATTTGGAAATTAAATTCAAGATGAAGAATAATTACCTATTGAAAATTTGGATGAAAATCCACGGTTGAATCCTCTTCAATACTCTTCCATAGTTCAACAATTGTGATATATCATCAATCCCACGAACACTCAAATATTTGGAAATCCAAACCTCCTCAATCAACTCTCTCACTCAAACAAAGGAAGAGGAAATGATAAGATATGTGAAAAACCCCGCTCTACACACACACACACACATATATATATATATATGTATATATATATATATATATATTATCATGACATCGATCGTATCTACAAATGTTATGGTCATAACACTTTAATATATGGTTGTATCTCCATTGCATACGGTCATGCCTTGCACAACCGTTATACACTCACATCGAAGGTCAATGGCCATACGACCGTACCTCGGTAGAATACGACCATAAAATCCGTATATACAGTTGTATCTATGCATGCTTACGAGCGTACAAACCTTATGTCGAAAATTACAAAATCAACAGGCCCAGGTATATAGCCGTAACCTATAATACAGATCAGCAGTATCCCAAGTAGCATACGATCGTAACACAAGATCAAGTATAGCCGTGCGAGCGTCACATATGGCCGTAACTTCTATATGAATATGAATACAATCCCATACCTCCAACAACCAACATATGGTTGTATGTCCTCCAATATACGGTCATAACCTTCACATATACGACCATACTCCAACTTATACGGCCGTATAATTCTATGTTAAGAACCAACGACGCAACCTGTTGGAAAAAATAGCACCTAAGTGTTTTGATAATCACCCTACAGCATGTCCCTACAGTGAAACTCATACACGTCCAAGAAGTCAAATCCTACCGCTAATAGAAGTTCCAGCGTACAGCAAAAAAAACTGTTGGCTACAGCAAAGAAGCTAAAGGTGTTTTACTTAGGAAAATTAAAACACAATCCAATAAGATATAAACCTAGAACTTTAAACCATAATGAGATAACCATTTCTTTATTCACAAAGTATTCACAGTTTTAAAGTAGCATTTAATGTTGACAGGACGACATTTAATGTCGCTGAAAAGACCGCAGACAGAAGAGCATTTAATGCGGATCAAATAGAATGTCTGAAGCATTTAATGCGAAACATCTTTACTTCAAGCATTCTGAAGCATTCAATCTGACCTGTCTAAATCTCACCAATCGTCCAATGGCTACATTTATAACGAATTTATTTCCAAGGTTATAAATAGCCCAAGCAAGTGGACATTGCTTTGGTGATGAAGTTTGTGAGGCTATCAAACAGTTTTTTGAGTCTGGATTCCTCCCTAGATCTATTAACACAGCTTTGATCAATTTTATTCCTAAAACTGAGCTAGCAAGTAATGTGACGGAATATAGACCTATAGCATGTTGCACCATTTTATATAAAGTGATATCTAAAGTGCTTGTAAATAGGATACAATCTGTTCTTGGGGATATAATCAGTGACAATCAATCTACATTTGTTAAGGGAAGGGTTATTTTTGATATCATCATCCTTAGTCATGAAGTGATCAAAGGTTATACTAGGAAGGGTGTTTCCCCTCAATGCATGAATAAAATTGATTTACAGAAAGCTTATGATTCTGTGGAGTGGCCTTTCTTGAAGTTTTTTATGTTAGAACTGGGGTCCCCTTATAAATTTGTGAGCTGGATTATGGCTTGTTTGGAGACTGTCAACTATACCACGAGTGTTAATGGTGAACTTACTAAACCATTCGAAGACAGAAAGGGACTAAGATAAGGGGATCCCATATCCCCTTATTTGTTTGTCATATTTATGGAGTATCTTCCTAGATGTGTTCTGGAGCTGAGGATTAATAGGAAATTCCAGTATCATCCAAGATGCAAGAACCATATTCCAAGATGCAAGAACCATATTCTAATACATGTATGCTTTGCTGATAATCTACTTTTATTCACAAAGGGAAGTAAAGGTTCAATAAGAGAACGGATGACAGCATTTGAGAAGTTTTCTATAGCTTCTGGGCTTAAGGCCAATCCTATCAAAAGCTGTGTCTATTTTTGAGGAGTATCAGTGACTTTACAGGAGGAAATTCTTGAGGAATTTGGTATGACCTACTACAAAAAGGGCTATTCTTGACGCGCAGTGCGCGTCAAGAAAAGGAGTTATGACGCGCAAATGCGCGTCAAGGATGGACCCGTCATAAATTTTAATGACTCGCATTTGTGCGTCATCCCTCTATGACGCGCACTTATGACCAACGTTTTATGACTCTCCTTTTTGCGTGTCATAACCTAATTTTTTTTTAAAAAAAATAATTTTTTCCAGTTCCTAATTTTCTATTAAATGACAATTAAAAACCTGATAATACAAAATTAAAAACACAAATATCAAAATAACGCATTTCATATATTAAAAACCTGATAATACAAAATTAAAAACACAAATGTCAAATATCAAAGTCAATGAAACACAAATAAGAGTTCATATCAGATACATAAGTCCACATTATCATGCATTGGTAAGTGATGAAGATGCCACTGAGCGTGCTATCTTTGTCTTTCACCGCCCGCACTGCCATCTGCCACACTGCACAATTGGCACACATACCCTCCTCGTTACCTTAGCATTTGTGTTCAACATCTTTCGTCAATTTTTACATTTTATAGAAATATGAGCTCGCATTAAATTTTTTTGTGGATAAGAAAGAAACGTGTGTTAAAGTGAAACAACGAAAACAAAAGATATGGTCACTGTCCTTTCCGTCATGGTTTGAACTTACATGAACCCGTTGCACACCAATTCTAACATAACAAAAACGCCCCTGTTGGGTTCCTTTTTCACACCAAATAGACCAACAAACAAACAATTAGCTAGGCCTGTTGGATGGGGCGCTTATCTGTGTGGCAACCAAACCAAACGCACCTTTTTGCGCAGAAAAATCAGCAACAAACATACCCTTTTTAGTGCAGAAAATCGGCAGCAAACGCACCCTTTTTAGTGCAGAAAATCTGCAGCAAACGCACCCTTTTTAGTGCTAAAATTCCAGCAAACAAACACTCCCATTTGGTGCAGAAAATCAGCACACAAATACCCCTATTTGGGGCTGTTTTGCAGCCACTAAACGCACCCCCTTTGGATGGACTTTGTAGCTAATCCTAATAACAAAATAACAGCCTCTCGGCTGTGAATGTTGACCAAATCAACACACCCCCTTGGGTGATTTCCAATCGAACCAAAAAATAAACCAACACACCCTTGTGTGGCTCTCGGTGATGGGTCGAAACAAATCAAACGGACACCCTCTTTGGGATGGTATTTCCAGCCAAGTCCAACACAAAACAAAATAAGCTCGTGAGCTTATTAGTAGACCCCAAATAAGCTATAAAATGAAATAAGCCAAACGCATAAGCCTATGATAAGCTGTAACAACAAGTCAAATAAGCATATTCATATGCGACCCATATACAAAAGAAATGAATAGACCGGTTTAAACCCGAAATAAAACCGAGAGCAGCCACTTTAGGCTCTCGGTGGTGGTCGAAGACCAAGGCCAAGAGAAGCAAAAACACCCTCTCGTGGGTGGAGTTTGAATCGACACAAAACACACCCAAAATAAATATTCTCATATTTTACACAACTAATAATAAGCAGATCCGAACACAAACCGAACCAAACAATATCCAAAACCACAAACCACGAACCAACGATGACACTAGTCGTTTACAAAACGACTTTCTAATCCGTTCTATCATTATACAATTTTCAGTTTTATAATTGAATAATAAATAAAAAGAAAAACCTCATTTTGAAATCTTGAAGAGTGGGCAGGAGAGAAAACATACTTCATTATGTGCACACATTCTTAAATAATCAAATACAACCCTAAACATACAGAGACTCTATACCTTTGAGTAACCAAAGTCGCAAATTTTCAGGCGTGGTGCAGGACTTCCATCCAGAAGGGTATTCTCGAGCTTCAAGTCACGATGGCATATTTGCTACAGATCAAATCATCATCATCGTCAACTGCACCTTAATCCCAATTATATTGGGGTCGGTGACATGAAAATTATAGTGCAAAAAATTAGTTATCGACTTATCGCTATAATTCACAGCAAAAAACAAAGTGGCAAAGTTTTATGCGGGATGCCCTTCCGGTCGCAACCTTCATATGAAGGAAAAATGAGATGATATTACAAAACCATGAACATCATAGGTTATCCGAGTTAGATGGAAAATATCATGAGAGAGTAATGAGTAGAGATAATTGCTATAGTCATGTCACATCATGTGATTGATATTAGAGAATCAACACGATCATCATGTAACATGACTCTTGCTAGGTCAAAGATTAATTAAAAAAAAACATAATTACCACAAACAAGATCCACATGATTCATATAATAATGTGAATGCATGGTATTTCATATACGGGCCTATTATAATCACGAAGTGTCTCTTACCATGGAGTGGCGATGGTGACTCCAGAGATAAGTCAAAGAAATACCTTGACTGAAAATATGGTTAAAGTAGAACACAGATCAATATTCACCACATAACATGATTTTCCATCCCTCGGGCTCGTAACTAGGAAAAAAATGGGGTACCCCAAAAAGACATCTTTATTACCTCATCTTCACTAAATCGTCCAAAGATTACAAATCCTCTCAAAGAGCTCTCCACCTGCAGCATACTCCATCACAATGGCTAGATGTGTTGGTGCATACACCACCAGTTTTTCAAAGTGGACTCTTTTTATGAGAAGGAAGGAGTAATAATTAACAAATAAAAACAAAAAAAAAGCCATGAAAATTAGAATTATCACCTCTTTGAAGCGAATGATGTTAGGATGCCGAAGTGATCTGTGATTTATGATCTCCCGCGCCACATTCTCATCGATCTACATCGAAAAAATAACGAACGGGCCTCAATTCTTGAGGAAATTTCAAGTGCACGTTACATTAGGAAGGACATCATCACAACAACAGTTTTAAAAACATTGAACACCATAAACATCAACACCAGAACACCCAAAAAAAAACTAACAGTAGAAAATAATAAGGTACAAAATTTGAAAAATCTGAAAGAATCACTAGTGATCTGTCTTTATAGATGAAAAGAGCTCTAACCTTGTGTCCTCTCTCAATGTATCTCATAGCTACAAGCTCTTTAGTCTCCTTGTTTCTCATAAGCCTCGCCACGCCGAAATTTCCAGACCCTATATCCTTCACAAGTTCGTATTTTTCCATTTCTGCCCTTTCTTGCTTCCCACCACTTCCTGTATCAGAGCCTTTCTTTCAACTTAAATCCAAAAGCCCACCAAAGTTTTCAATAAGATTAAGCTTTTTAGCTCAATCCCATAAAAACAAAAAACAAAAAAATCTAGTTCCAGAAATCGAAAAGCTAATTTCAGAAACTAAATATTCGATTTTCACTATTTCCAGACCTCAACTGAAAAGGGATTTCAAAATTTCATCAATAACCCAACAAGAAAAAGCTTGAAATGATCAAATGTTCTTGTGATTCAAAAGGGTGATAATTCTAATTTTCAGTTTTATAATTGAATAATAAATAAAAAGAAAAACATCATTCTGAAATCTTGAAGAGTGGGCAGGAGAGAAAGCATTGATGGTGGTGGCGGCACATATGGTTGTGGCGTCGGCAAAAATACAGATGGGGCGGAGGTGATGGATGATGGTGGTGGTGATAGAGGCAAGAGTGAGAGAGGGAAGGGAATCGCCGGATCAAAAGAGAGAGGGGAGGGGGTTAGATTGAGGGTGCGTGAACTGATTTTTTGGTTAGGGTTTGATTGATAAATGTTTTTGGGTTTTTTTTGGTTTAGCGGGATATATGTTTTGTTGGAGTGGGAAATGAAAGTTTAGTCCGTGTTTTTAAAAAAATTTGAGATATGACACGAATTTGATGACACACAAAAATGCCTGTCGTCTAGACTTCAGATTTTACAATTTATGACAGTTTTTTTATGACTTACAATTTTGCGTGTCATTATATTGTGTGCGTCATAAAATGCGAGTCAAGGATAGACCTTTTTCTAGTAGAAAGGTGAATTACCTTTTAAATACCTTAGTGTTCCTCTGTACACGAAAAAGCTCTCTATTATTCAATGTCAACCTCTCTTGAAGAAAATCCTTGATCGAATTGACTGTTGGAGCTCTAAACTGCTCACTTATGCTGGTAGAGTTCAATTGATCAAGTCAGTGTTGGTTGGAGTCCAAAACTACTGTTGTTAGATTTTCCAACTCTCTAAAAAGGCGCTTCAAATGATCTAAAAATGGGTCGGGCCCGGTCTCGGGTTGGGTCCCTGGCCGGCCGGTTGTGGTAGGGTCAGGGCCGAGCTGTGGTCGGGTCGGACCTGAGCTGGGATAGGGTCATTTTTTTTGGAAAAAAATTAAGACTTTCTAGATCGATTCAAATAGACATTCTAGATCAGTTAAATAATCGATGTAGAAAGTAGACTTTCTAGATCGGTTCTGAAAATCGATGTTGAAAGTCCAGACATTCTACATCGGCTGGATCTATAATGGTTATTTAACCGATTTAGAATGTCTATTTTACCCGATTTAGAAAGTGTTTTTTCTAGTAGTGATGTGTGGAATAAAGCTGCTTTGTGCAAGCTCCTTTGGAACTTGGCACAAAAGAAGGATTGCATTTGGATAATGTGGGTACATGGGTATTATGTGAAGTATCAAGATGTAATGTCCATGTCTATTCCGGCTGACGTGTATCTAATATAATAAAATTGAGTAAAGCGCAGCGGAATAAATTAACGAAAAACCCAGCCGAGGATCTCATGCAGTAATTTAATTGATTTATTAAGAGTTCGTCGAATTACCTTAATTCGAAGAATGGATCTGAACCGGACTAGAAGCAGATGAATATCTCCTTCCTCTTTGGGTGATCCACACACGAATAATTCCACAAGCAAGATTGCTAGATCCTTACAAATAATATTGATAAATAGTACAACACAAATTCCTTACTAGAAGGATTGTACTATTGATCAAGATCAACTAAGGGAAGACAAGATGAGATGACCGACGTCGTTCTCCTACTGTAAGAGAAGGGGCCGATTTTTCCTTTCTTCTTGGGGGGGCAATTTTTTGTGTCTTGGTTTCTTCTTACAACTCCTTGTCCAAGACCTTATTTTTATACTAAGTAAACCCTAGAGTGAAGACTCTAGTATTTGATTAGTTACCCCTCATGTTATTAAATAATACAATATATATAATATCCAATCTTATATATATTAATTATTATTTAATCTTCGCATAAATATAATATCCAATATTATATTTATTGTTCCCAGTTGATATTTATTCCTACTTGTCTATAATTGTCGTACGTGCGACCCAAAAGGCTTATATTATGTTGGCAATTATTTAATACCTTATTAAATAATAAATCATAAGCGGCCTCTAGCAAGACATTATGATTACCCAAATAATATAAGTTAATAGTCCATTAAACCTTTTAACGTGTCAAATCCCTTTGTCACGCGATATCTTATTTGAACTTAGTCATGGAGTGTGTCATACTTATTTATGTTCAAATGCTTTCTCGATCTTAAGTAGACTGATTGAATCAAATGACTCTTCATTTGAGCATGACCATGTATTTCCTTCAGTCCTACTTATCGAGGGCCCCAGCAGATATCTCTCTCACTAAAGAGAGGGACAAATCTCCATCTTGATTATTCATTGCCCTCTACATGACTTCCACTAATCCTGATTGGTAACCTTTATGATCACCATGTTTCATATGACGTTTGATTACGTCAAGGCATAGCAGTTATCATGTTGGACTCTATGATAATCTCAGGTTCAAGGATTTATTGGCATACTATTATATTGAGATTCACTTATGACATTTCCATACAGTGATCTCAATATGGGTCTGTCCAGTATTAGTTCTCCAACCAATACCCATAAGATTGATCCGTACCATACGCATAATCATCCGATGATTACAATCAAACTTATACTAGTCTATTAATCACTTGAGTCTCTACACAACGCAATTGTACCAGGAACATTTCAATAATCTTATTATTCGTGAATAACTATTATTCAATTATTATAATATTTAAAACGTGCACACATTATAATAATCAATGAGAAATAAATGATATGAAATAACTTTATTTAAATGTGACATTTACAAATCTAGGCACATCGAATGTCCTAAGGCACTATTCCTAATAATCTCCCACTTGCACTAGGACCTTTCATTCATGACTTCTAGTCATATCGCTCTGGTATGCTCAACATGCTTTCCTTGTCAGAGAGGCTTGGTAAGTGGATCTGCAACATTCTCTTCCGTTGCTACTTTACATATTGTAATATTTCCTCGTCTGACGATCTCTCTGACTATGTGATATTTTCTGAGTATATGTTTGGAATTATCATCAGCCCATGACTCTTTAGCTCACGCAATAGCACCATTATTGTCGCAGTAAAGACTTATAGGACCTAAAAGGTTTCCACATATTCTCCTTGGCTGCATCCGATGCTGCCAGGTACTCAGTCTTAAGTTATAGAATCTATGAGCGTGTTTACTTGGAACATTTCTAACTCACATCATCTTCATTTTAAACAAAGCACAAAACCATCTGTGATCCTAAATCGTCTCCATCAGTTTTGAAACTTGCATCGGCATAACTATTTACAGCCAGCTTGTTTCCCACACCTCCATATATTTGGAACGCATCTTTAGTTCTTCTTAAGTACTTTGGAATGGTGTTCACTGCTGTCTAGTGACTTTCACCTGGATTTGATTTGTATCGACTTGTCATGCCAAGGGCAAACGATATATCTGGTCGAGTACAAGGTACTTTGACTCATACCAATCATTCTCTTTGATCTATCTCTATAGATTTTTATCCCAAGAATGTAAGCATCTTCTCCTAAGTCTTTCATTGAGAGACAACTTCCCAACCAAGTCTTGACTGTCTGCAAGGTGGGAATGTCATTTCCATATAAGACTAATAAAACAACTATGCTCCCACTAACCTTCTTGTACACACATGGTTCATCTTCATTTTGAATGAATCCAAAATCTTTGACAGTTTCATCAAAACGAATATTCCAGATCCGAGAAGCTTGCTTCAACCCATAAATGGATCTTTGAAGCTTGCAAACATTTATCGAATTTTCTGGATGATTAAAACCTTCAGGTTGTGTCATGTACACATCCTCGAGTAAGTTTCCATTAAGGAATGCTGTTTTGACATCCATTTGCCATATTTCATAATCATAGTATGCGACAATGGCAAATAAAATGCTAATTGATTTAAGCATGACCACTAGCGAAAAAGTCTCGTCATAGTCAACACCATGAATCTGTCTATAACCTTTTGCCACTAGTCTAGCTTTATGGGCTTGCAGATTATCATCCATGTCTTTCTTCTTCTTATAGACCCATTTGCACCCAATGGTTTTAACACCCTCAGGTGGATCTACCAAGTTCCAAACTTGATTGTCATATATGGACTGCATCTCTGACTTCATAGATTCTAACCATTCCTCGGACTCTGGTCCTGAAGCAGCTTCTGTATAGATACTAGGCTCATCTTCTATGGGCGATGCGTCATCATCCTCTGTTATGAGATAACCATATCTCTCAGGTTCTTGTCGCATCCTATCAGATCTGCGAGGGGCTTGTGTACTTTGAACGGGCTCTTCAACTGATTGTTGAGCCTGTTCGATTTCCATCGGTGAAGCTATGTCTGCTTGTGGTTCTCGCCCACTGTCTCTTTTGGAAATAAATTCCCTTTCTATGAATACAACATTTTGAGCAACAAACACTTTGTTCTCTGCAGGCTTATAAAAGTAAGATTCTTTAGTTTCCTTAGGATAACCCACAAATAAACATCTTCCAGATCTGGCTGCCAGTTTGTCAAACACTTGGAGACTTACGAACGCTTCTCAACACTAGATCTTTAGAAAATACAAGTTTGGTCTCTTACCAGTCCATTTCTCAAACGGTGTCTTTTCAACTGCTTTAGATGGAACACGATTAAGGGTGAATGCTGCTGTTTCTAAGGCGTGGCCCCAAAATGATAATGGAAGCTCTATTCGACTCATCATGGATCGAACCATATCTAATAAAGTTTGATTCCTCCTCTAGGACACTCTGTTATGCTGAGGTGTTCCGGAAGGAGTAAGTTGTGAAACAATTCCAAAACTCCTAAGATGATCATCGAACTCTTGGCTCAAGTGTTCGCCACCTCGATAAGATCGAAGGGCTTTAATTGTCTTGCCAAGTTGATTTTGTACTTCATTCTGGAATATTTTGAACATTTCAAAAGATTCATGTTTATACTTCATAAGATAAACATATCCATATTTGCTATAATCATCGGTAAATGTAATGAAGTATTGGTATCTGCCTCTGGCATGAGTGCTAAGAGGTCCGCATACATCAGTATGTATTAGGCCTAATAGATCAATATCCCTTTCTCCATGACCGGTGAAAGGATTCTTCATCATCTTGCCTAATAAACAAGATTCGCATGTCCCATATGATTCATAGTCAAAAGAGTCTAAAAGTCCATCATTATGGAGCTTAGAAATGTGTTTCTCGTTTATGTGACCAAGCCGACATTGCCATAAGTAAGTCGGATTAGAATCATTAAGCTTAGGTTTCTTGGATACAATGTTATAGACTTTCAAAGTGCCGGACTCATCTAGATCAATATTGTAAAGGCTAGTATATAACTTTGCAGTACCATAAAGCAAGTCATCAAAGAAAATACGACTAATCTTATTCTTAATAAGAAAATTGTAACCTTCACAATCTAATATAGAAACTGAAATAATATTCCTATTCATAGCAGTAACATAATAGCAATTGTTCAAAACTAACAAAAGCCCATTGGGTAAAACTAGATCATAAGTTCATACGGCTAGTGCAGCAACTCTTCCACCATTTCCGACTCTTACATCCACTTACCCTTTCTTCAGTTCTCTACTGCTTCTCAACCCCTGCACATTTGTACAAATGTGAGATCCACATCCAATATCTAATACCCAGGAGTTAGAAGTAGATAAGTTAACTTCTATAACAAATATACCTGTGGTAGTCTCACTACCCTTGGTACGCTTTAGCTCTTCCAAGTAAACCTTGCAATTTCTTTTCCAGTGTCATGGTTTATTGCAATGATGGCAATTTATATCTTTGAGAGCTTTAGCCTTGAAAACTGGCTTAGTAGAGTCTTTAGATTCGGCAACTTTTACCTTACCCTTGCTCTTGCCTTTGTTTCTTCTTAATATTCTGCTCAGCCGTTTTAAGCATACCATGCAGCTCAGTAATGGACTTCTCCATCTCATTCATATTATAGTTCATAATAAACTGACCGAAACTATCGGGCAATGAGTTTAGGATCACATCCGTGGAGTGCTCCTTAGAAAGTGGAAAACCAAGCCTATAAAGATGATCAATGTATCCTTTCATCTTGAGTCAACCATCTTGCAAGCATATAAGGCTTCAAAGGTCTCATACCACTCTTTCCTAGCATGCTTCGAGAAAGTTTCCTTGAGGTGAGCATTTAGCTCATAAGCTTCTATTTCCTCTAGATTCTTCTGAAGTTCTGGACAAATGGTAGCCAACATAAGACAACTGATATCAGTGGAATCATCACAATGTTTCTTCCATTTGTCTTTTGTTGCTTTATTTGCATTGTCAGCTGGATCATCGGGAATTTTTTCCTCGAGAACATACAACTTTCTTTCTTGCTTGAGAACTATTCTCAAGCTCCGGATCCAATCCAGATAGTTGCTGCCATTTTCTTTGAGCTTGTCCTTCTCAAGGACTGATCGCAGTGAAATGGTGGACGTGTTGATTAATGCCATTCTATATTATCTACAAAATTTAATATGCAAAGTATTTAGTCATATTATTTTATTTTCGAAAAATACTCCCACTAAAATAAAGTACCCTCAATTTTACAATATTTGTAATTTTAGTGGGCTAAGATCCCATTTTACACAATCCTAAACTCAGCTTTAGCATGACGTCTAGAATTGAGCTACTTTAGGTGGATAACTCTTTATTGATTACATCATATGTAACTCTTAGATTATATTCATGGGATTTGGCAACTTATGCCCAAGCATGTTATAATCCCATCTTATGCTTTAAGGTTCAAAACTCTTTTGAATCCTTAGTTCATTAAAACACATAGGTATCACCATTACCCATCCTACCTTACTAAGATAATTGAGTGCCCAGCTTTGGTATGACCCACTCAAGATGATCGAAGGATTGATAGGTGTTTTTCAAATGAACGGCATTTAAAAAATTTTACGAGGGATTTTTATCCTATGTTAATGTCTATGTTTGCTAACATAAATCTAAACATACCTAGCATCACATACATGCATAAATTTAAACCTACATCGCATCACATGACAATTAAAAGTATAGGACCGTGTATAGCATGACCATAATTCCTAACGTGATTACCATGAGCCAACATGAAAATCACTAGGGTCAAACTAAAAGGTTGCAATTGGTCTTCATTGATCTTCCCAACTCATTGGAACGTCATACGCGATCAATTGGCTCGTCGAGTCTGTCCTTCTTGTCTTTCTTGTCTTCATTACATTAATAAAATTTAACACTACACTAGTAAATTAAATTACAAGAGGTGCAAACGACACGCAGGCCGTAAAATAATAAACAATTTAAATAGACGACTCGCAGGCCGTAAAACCAATTATAATTAAACGACACGCAGGCCGTAAAACCAACCCATAAGAAAATAAATTATCCAATCACATTGGTCAATTTATGGTCATGTCAAACACCATACACATACCATAAATAATTATCAAATAATTAATAAAAGCACGTAATATGCAAAATAATAAATCTTTCTGACAATCAGACAATAAGTAAAAGATTGTCTCAAAATTAGCAATCTGGATCTCTAGCCCAAATGGCCGAGAGCGCCTCTGCCCACGAATCCACATGGGTTCGAAACCCAGCAAAAGCAGTTGCAACATTTTGCAACTATTATTTCCAAATTTTCTAAATAGATTTAGTACCTTTTATAAAAGATCCGTGTACAATTCAAAAAACAAACTATCAAACCACATGGTAAGTCGGTTGAGGGGTATCCGGACGACCAGGGATCGAATCCCTGGAATTGCAAAAAAACATTTTGCTAATTAAAATGACCCGCGGGTCCAGATCCGACCTGACCCAACCCGTCTCGGAATACGTATCCTTGCATGCCAACTGTTGTTGTATGAAAACTCCGCTAAGCAGAGATGTTTAACCCAGTCTTTGCCCCAATCGAGTACACATTCTCTCAACATATCCTCCAGGGTCTGTATCTATTTGTCCGTCTGTTTGAGGGTGATAAGCTGTGCTGAAATGTAGTTGAGTACCCATAGCCTTATGGACAACTTTCCAGAAGTGGGACAAGTATCTGCTGTCTCTATCTGATATGATTGCTGAGGAAACGCCATGTAGTCTCACGAATTCTCGGATAAAGATAGTGGTCAACTGCTCTGTTTTGGTAGTCTCCTAGATCAGGATGAAATGAGCCGAATTCGTCAATCTGTCTACAAGGACCCATATCGTGTCCTTACCTCTCATCGACACTATTAACTTGGTGACAAAATCCATTGATATGCTCTCCCATTTCCATTCCGGAATGGGCGTGGTTGTATGATTCCAGCCGGTCTACGGTGCTCGATCTTCACTTGTTGACACGTCATACATCGAGCAATGAATCTTGCTACTTCCTACTTCATTTTTTTCCACCAAAAGCTCTTCCGCAGAGCCTTGTACATTTTGCTCGCCTCGGGATTCACAGAATAGGGAGTAGAGTGAGCTTCCTTCGTATAGTTTGCTTTAGCTCGTCATTTAGCGAGATACATATCCTTTTCTTAAATCTCACTAAGCCCCCTTAGTGTGCTAGACATATCTCATCCAGAAAGGATGAATGAATATTAATTGAGCACAACTGTCCTCGGCGGTGTTGTATACATACTTCAATACCATTCCTCCTGAGGTCCAGTTGCAGTTCCGATTGTACCATTAAACAAGATAGCATCATCTGTTGCGCAGTCTTCCGACTAAGTGCATCTGCTATGACGTTGGCCTTTCCAGGGTGATATAAAATCTCCACGTCATAATCCTTGATTAGCTCCTGCCAACGCCTCTGCCTCATGTTTAACTCTCTTTGGGTGAAAATATATTTTAAACTCTTGTGGTCTGTAGAAATCTTACAGGTAACCCCGTAAAGGTAGTGTCTCCAGATCTTAAGAGCGTTGAACACTGCAGCCTGTTCCAAGTCGTGCGCCGGGTAGTTCACCTCGTACGTCTTAAGTTGTCGAGAGGCGTATGTAATAACTCTATCGGTTTGCATGAAGACACATCCTACTCCATGTCTACATGCATCTGTGTATATTACGAATCCTTCTGTGCCCTGCGGTAATACTAACACCGGAGCGGTAGTCACTCTCCTTTTTAGTTCATCGAAGCTCTCCTGACAATCCATTGTCCAGATAAACCTGGTACTCTTCCTTAGTAGGTTCGTCAATGTCCGACCGATACAAGAAAAAGCCTCGACGAACCATCGATAATAACTTGTCAATCCTAGAAAACTCCTTACTTCTTTGACGTTATTTGGTGGTTCCCCACTCATCACTGTCTCAATCTTTTGCAGATCTACCTTGACGCCTTCTGCTGAAATAATATGTCCCAAAAAGGTCACCTCTAGCATCCAGAACTCGCATTTAGAAAGTTTTGCATAGAGTTGGTGTTGCATCAAAACACTTAACACCTGCCTCAAGTGTTCCTCATGCTCATGTCGGCTCTAGGAATAGATTAAAATGTCATCAATAAAAACCACCACACACTATTGAGAAAATCTGTGAGAACCTTGTTCATCAATTACATAAAAATGGCTGGGGCATTATTCAAGCCGAACAACACCACCATGTACTCATAGTCTATATATCTTGATCGAAATGCAGTCTTTGGAATATCCTCCTTCCGAATCCTCAATTGGTGATATCTGGACTGTAAATCAATTTTTTAGAACACAGTCGCCCCCTATAATTAATCCAGTAGATCATCAATCCTTGGAAGTGGATAACCGTTCTTGATAGTGGCTTTGTTTATCTCTCTGTAATCAATACACAGGCGTAGGGAGTTGTCCTTTTTCTTCACAAAATGATCGGCGCATCCCATGGCGAAGTACTCGGATGGATCAGTCCCTTCTATAACAATTCTTTGAGTTGTATTTTTAATTCCTTCATTTCAGCTGGTGCCATCCTGTATGGTACTTTGGAGGTAGGCGTCATTCCTGGCTCATGCTCAATCGAGAGATCAACCTCTCGTCGTGGTGGCAATCCTGGTAATTCATTAGGAAAGATGTCTGGAAATTCGCTCACCGCCGGAATATTAACAACCGATAGTTGCGATGTATACTCCTGAAGAACATAACACCAGTAATATGTTTCTCGAGTGTCACAAGATACCCCCATTGTAAGGGCTGAGAGACCCTTTAGTACTGAAGTGTTCTCGACCTATGATTATGTGAGTGGCACCATCACAAGTTATAATGGAAATGGTCAAGTGATAGGTGTCTAATATCAACCTATGCGGGGTCATCCAGTCCATACCTAAAATGATATCTTCATTCTGATTCAGGAGGTATTTGAACCCTGGTGGAGCTCCTTCTCCTTACCAAATTCCTAATGCCAATACCACTTGGGCTAGCTGACCTGGTTGTTGTGTTAGAAAGGGAAATAACTAATAAGTAAAGATAACTTATAGCGCATGCTTATATTTTAATATTGAGAAATAAAGAATGAAGAAATGTGACAAAGTATTATGGGAAGTAGCATTCTTATATTTTTTAATTATATATTAAAATTATATTAAAAATATATATTATATATAATTAATTTCGGATATGGATATTTTCGGATACGAGTGCGCCTATATCCATATCCGTATCCGGAATCTTTGGATATAGATAATATTCGTATCTGCTTTTTCTCGGATACAGATAATATCCGATTTTTTCGGATACGAATACATATATTTCGGACGGATGTCGGATTTTTCGGATTTTTTTGACAACCCTACTTCTGAAGTGGGAAAACCATGAGGTTCGCTGTCCAGCCCCGATCATTAATGCGCATTGGACAGTTTCGAACTTCTAAATTACCCGCAACTCTGCTATCTTCGGGCAGTTTAACAATAAAAGATTCACAAGGTACACAAGGAAGGTTCAAACGATTAACACATTCCACAGATATAAACGAGTGTGTCGCTCCAGTATCAAACAGTACATGAACAGGTTGGGAATTAACAAGAAGTGTACCTGAGACAGCTGGTGCGGTTCGGTCATTAGTAGCCCTCAATTTGAACATGCGGGATGGTAGTATCCCAAAGGAGGGTGCAGTTCCTCCCCCGTGCCCGCGTCCTCTTCCGGCACCGTATGGTGGGGGTTGAGTTTGGTAAGATGGAGCTCGATAGTTGGAAGTGGCGGGTGCCCTGGATGTCTGTACTGACTCAGAGAAGTTGGATTTGGTGTAGAAGTGACCCGCGAACAGTAGCGAGACATATGCCCACTCTTTATGCATGAAAAACACTTCATAGCCACCTTACGACAGTGACTCATGGTATGTCCAGCTATGCCACAATTGAAACAGCTCCAGCAAAGGGACCGGACGGATGTGCCCTTCTGCTGGTACAAAACTGCTAATTTAGAGGAGAACCCAGTTCCCGAGTTTATTCTACTGGTTCTCTCAGACTGGTTAGATGTCTTTTGCTTTTTTTGGTTATGCCTGGTGTCAGAACTAACAACAGTGCCGGCATATGCCGTGACTACGTCCTTACATGCCCTCAGAGTTGTGCAGTGAAATCCAGCAGCATAACGTTGAACATCTTCTGGCAACCGTTGTGCAAGGTGACAGATTCGCTGATCTACTGATGGATCCATCTGCGAGACATAGCTTAGTTTGGTCCTATAGGCTCGAATGATTTCTGGCACCGGCAAGTTTTGTGGTCCTGAACTGAAGAAACTCCGTGCACGATCAGTTTGAGCTGACCTGGGACAATACTCGTCTCTCAACAGTTTGGAAAACTCGGTCCACCCAACTACCCTGTCCGCCAACTTATAGGTCCGCCACCATCAGGCTGCAGTGTCGCGGATCTGGTTGATTCCCAATGGTACCTTTCGGTTCCCTAGGCAATCGATTACCTCAAAAGCAGTCTCTATTTCGGAGATCCAGTCGTCCACATGTTTATCTCCCAAACCGTCGAATAATGGTGGTCTAGCATTCAGCATCTCTCCCAGCCATCGGTCTTTCTCAGCATTCTCTTCCATGTTAATGACTAGTACCCACTCTTCTCGGTTGACCTGACCGATTCCCATTGCAATGGCCTGGGCAAGAGTCTAATGAAAGCCGGATCCATTCCCCCATTCTGGTTTTCTGCCTCCTGCTCATTCTGATTATTGGTGTAATACCCGGTTGTAATTCAGTCATTATCATTCAGTAATTTCATTCGGTGATTGTCACTCAGTGGATTTTCACTCAATTATAATCATTCATCAATCATGTTCTTTCACCGTGTTCACCATTCGGAAAAACTTCGAGTTGTGTATCGTTATTGTTCATTGTTTCAACTTTCCTCATATGAGTTCGACTTTGTTAGATCACCATTAATTTTTGGTAATTCCAAAAATTCTAAATCTTTGCAATATTATAGAGCATCGAGTTAGCTTTCCAATGGTTCAAACGGTGAGTCAATCGGAGTCCGGACGAGAGAGTTATGGTCGTTTTAGCTCAACCGCTCATTTTTCGCTTGTTGGCGATCATCGCCGAACGAACTCGGGCCGTGTCGTCCGACACGCCCGCGCTGCATTTCGTCCGGAAAATGCCGAGGTGTTCCGCCAGACCCGACCGTGTCGCTCGCACGGCCGAGTCGAACCCTTCCGGATAAGCAAGAATCGCCAAAGACGCCCGACCGTGTCGACCGGCACGGCCGAGTCATGCCGAAGTCGCCGGACGGGTCATCGTCGGAGGCCCTCGCGCCGCGACCGTGTCAAGGTGACACGGTCGAGTCCTCGCCGCCACCGTCGGCCGGTATGCGACACGACCGTGCCGATCGGCACGGCCGTGTCCGCAGCACCAACTCCTTAAATTCGCTTTTTTCAGATTTCTTCCATTTCTTTCCCATTTTTTTCACTTGCAACCGAGAGAGGAAGCTTGAGAGAGGGTTTTTCCTTCACAAATCATTTGAGTATTTGATTTTCTTCATCTCCTTTTGATCGTGAAGCCCGGATAATCGACCTAACGCGTGTTCTTCGGATTAAAGTACTTGAATCTTCAAAGGTAATATTCTTCAACACCTTGGATTTCGATTTTTGTGCTGAGATACGATGTTTTGGACGTTATAATCATGATATATGAAGGGATATGTATATGATTATGAGTTTGTATAAGGATTCATTGGATTATTGAGGAATTATTCAAGAACACTTTGAAAATCGAGTTGGAATTGGGGATTTTCGACTAATTGTTGTTATAATCACATTTTTGGATATTCATAACGGATTATTGATCGTATTGGAGATGTTTTGTTGGGTTGAAACACTTCTTGGGGATTTTGATATTGGTATATCGAGGTTTGATTGTAAACAATCGGAGTTTGGATACAACGTATTCGATATAATGCCCCAATGAACTTAGTTTAATCGTATCGACGTTTTGAGTTCGTTATATTCGTGTTTGATTCGTATATTGAACGGATTGTTGGATATTGTATAATTCAAGGTTGTTCGAGCCGATATCTCAATTAGACGTTGTTCGTGGAAGGATAATTGTCACGGTATTGAGTAAGTTAATTCTTACTCGGTTAAAAGGATATTCATTCCTTTTGTTGTTGTTCATTCATAATCATAACTCATTCATCATTATATTAACCGTATCAAAACTTGTTGTTATCAATTAATCATTTCAGTCATAAGGAACGACGGTTCCAATCTTTTCATTGAGCTGTCATTTATTTCATTACCATTCCATCTCGGTGAGTCATTATTCATTTTCGATGTCACTTTTGTTATATCGTGGCATTCCGGGTCATACTGGCGTGCCGGTTGGTATGTGTAGGGTTTTCATGTCGGGCACATTATAGTCGTGTGTTGGTTGATGATCTCACATTGGCCTGTGCACACGAGATTGATTGTTTCGTGAGACTGATTAGGTACAAGACCACGCGTGTATTGATCGTTGGTGGCTTGTGCACGGACACATTTCCATCCCGGGCGTAGTGTGGCGCCATTTCCTTTGAGCCGTACTGTTAGTTGATTCATAGAGCATGTTTGATTGCGTATGTTTCGACAGGATATTTCATAATTTCAAATATAATCATGATTGTGTTTATTCAACTCTGGAGGATTGTTGTTCTTTGTAACTGACCCCGTTTGGGGATTTTGTTTTTCAGGTCATGGCAAGGCAAACGCACGGAAATAGCATGTTGATGTCGAGGAGTCCTAGTGATACTAGTAGGGGGGCCCCGATCTTTCAGTTATTCATGTTATTGTCCTTTATTTTCCGCTGCAGACTTTCATTTGAATACTCCGTTTCATTCAGTTTTGTATATTTTATCTTCATATAAAATACACTAGTATTCGGTATTGTCCTGGTATGTTGTAACTAAACTCCTCGTCGGAGTAATTATTGCTGTAATGTAGTTCGGTACTACATTTATCTTGTGTAATTCATTCATTTTCATTTGCCTGGTGGGTCCCAGTTGGGGATCTACGGCACTGTAATATCCGCCTAGTTTGGGGTGTTACAGAGTTGGTATCGGAGCGTGGTTTTGAATACTACCCTCCAAGTCATGTCTCATTTGAAATCATCGTCATCGGACTAGTATCATTGGACTTTCGCGTCACGTGTGACCTGTGCAGATGCCGAGCCAATCAGACCGAAAGAACTGTAAGACTTCTAACGCCATGGTATAATTTCTGGCAATAGTCATTCATTCATCATTCATCATTTAACAATCCTCAAACATCATCATTCATTATGATCGGGACGATCATATTAACTCATCAATCACTTAATTCATTTCATTACTCAGTTAATAATCAGGACGATCATGTTAACTCATTAATTACTCAATTCATTTCATTACTCAATTGTCAACTGATGATCATATTATCAATCTTGTTAAGTTATTCAAGATAATCATTTCAAGAATTTCATCGTATAATCATGTAACTTCAAGAAATCATTCATATAATCACTAAGTTAGAGCATGTATACTCATTTTCATCATCTCATGACATAATCATAACGTGCTAATCATGCGGAAATATAATCATTATGTGACCTTCCTACTTGAAAGATGGAGAGAACTGTCAGGATGCACGGGGAGAGGCGCAGTGCGGACCGAAACCCGAGAAATAATCACTCACGGGAAATCGTGCTCAGACTCGGCTCGATCGAAGATGCTCGGGTTGATCCACTCACTTTTATGCGAGCCATGATGACCCATGTGCGCTTGCTCAATCATCATTGCGCCACTGACCGGATTAATCGAGAGAACTCTCCGTATGAGCCATGCTAAGGAAAGTGCTGAACAACAACCTTCATTTGTCACAAGAAATCAACGAAGCATAATCAATCCGGCGGTCACCAACCTTCAAGAAGCCTCGTGTGAGTCCTATCGCTTCGGCGACCTCCTACGGTGCATAGTCGTGCGGGATCTCATTCCCGAGCGGTCAGTTCGGCCATCACCTGTTTCAATTGTGGAACGCCGGGTCATTTCAGCACTGAGTGTCTGAAACCGTCTATCACATGCTATAATTGTGGGAATTTCGGGAATAAGGCCTGTTTTTGCCGAAGGGACTCCAAGTCGGCTCCGGCATCTCAGCTCAAGCAATCACCTTTCGACCGATCGCTTTGTCAACGTCGTTTAAGACACTGGAAGCAAATAGAGTTGGAGCTCGTATTTATCAGACGGGAGCGTCCGGTTAGGGGGCCGGCAAGTCCCAAATTCATATGATGAGGATGATCGACGATCCGGTGGCCCGAATGATTTCAGGTATACTCGTAATTTTATTTCAACTTGTGTGTACCTTTTGATTCTGGTACACCGCATTCATTCATTTTCGAATCATGCTTGAATAGACTTATTTCGGGATAGTCCTATTGCTTGTGGACCTCATACCATCGGTCTAACTGACGATGGAAGAATTTTCGGAATCATACCTAAGTAAGCTTAGTAACCGCGATTGGTTGGTGGACCTAATCGTGGTGAATTTATCTTAGGACGATGTAATTTCGGTATTAGCTGGTTTAACCGTCTTAATACTATCCTCAGTGTTTGTTAGCGTTTGGTCGCTATCTTCCGTCGTTAGTTGTCGAATGTGTGCTTCAGGAAGTAATCCCGTTGTTCCAAAGAGAATTTCTATTATGGCGGAAGCAGAGAAATTCCGCAATCGAACTATCCAATCATTCATTGTATCATTTTCATCGATTGGCCTTTCTAAGGCAATCGAGTTATTCAATCATTCCTTGTATCATTTCCATCGATTGGATTTTTTTTAAGACAATCGAGTCATTCAATCATTCATTGTATCATTTCCATCGATTGGCTTTTCTAAGACAATCGAGTCATTCAATCATTCATTGTATCATTTTCATCGATTGGCCTTTCTAAAGCAATCGAGTTATTCAATCATTCATTGTATTATTTTCATCGATTGTCCTTTCAAAGGCAATCGAGTTATTCAAACATTCATTGTATCATCTTCATCGATTGGCCTTTCTAAGGCAATCGAGTTGTTCAATCATTATTGGTATCTCTTTTTATCGATTGACCATTCTAGGGCAATCGAAATGTTCAATCATTCGTGGTATCATTGTCATCAATTGACGATGTATTTGCCTTCACATAGAGTAGGGGAATTCAGGAGTGAGTGGGAGCCGGTACGTCCCATTTATCGAAGGCACCGTATCGGATGGCCCGACCGAAATGCAGGAGTTGAAGAATCAACTTGAGGAATTGTTCGAGAAAGGTTATATCCCACCGAGTACGTCCCCGTGGGGAGCACCAGTGCTGTTTGTCAAGAAGAATGATAGTTCTTTTCACTTGTGTATCGATTACCAGGAGTTGAACAGGGTGATGATCAAGAGTAGTATCCTTTACCCCGTATTGATGATCTTTTAGATCAACTTCAGGGAGCCTCAGTATTTTCCAGGATCGACTTAAGATCTGGATATCACCAGTTGCGGATTCGAGAGTCGAATATCGCGAGGACAGCGTTTCATACACGCTATGGTCATTATGAGTTCGTAGTTATGCCGTTCGGGCTAACTATTACACCTGTGGTATTCATGGGGGTAATGAATCGGGTTTTCATCGATTTTTTTTTGGGATCAGGTTGTTGTTGTCTTCATCGAAGACATTTTGATTTATTCTCGTAGCCGAGAGGAATACGAGGTTCATCTTCATCAGGTTCTCGACGTGTTGAGACGAGAGCAACTTTATGGAAAGTTTTCCAAATATGAGTTCTGGAGGTCCGAAGTGACTTTCTCGGACATGTAATTTCATCTGACAGAGTTCGTGTCGACCTTCAGAAGTTGGAGACTATCCAATATTGGCGACCTCCGAAAGATATTAAGTAAATCCGATGTTTCCTCGGATTAGTTGGTCAATTATCCAACCCACGACCTGGAGCTAGCAGCCGTGGTTTTCGCGTTGGGGGTTTGGCGTCGTTACCTTTATGGCGTCACCTTTCAGTTATTCACCAATCACAAGAGTTGAAGGATATATTTACTCACAAGGAGTTAAATATGCGACAGAGGCGGTGGTTGGGACTACTCAAAGATTATGATATCGAAATCCTTTACCACCCGGGCAAGGCGAACATTGTCGCCGACGCCTTGAGTCGTAAGTCCATTCAGGAGCAGATGCTTGCTCGTTTAACAGTTCAGAAGGAGCTTCAACAGGAATTCCTTAGACCCGAGATCGAGGTCCGGCCCACTAGTTCAGAACGACTTTGTATGTTAGAGATTTCATCATCTCTTGAGGATGCAATCAGGGAGAATCAGGGTTCAGACCCAGCATTGTTGCGCATTCGTGAGGATGTGGCTCAGGGGAAAGCCCCTGGATTCGTGATCCACGAGGATGGACTTTTGAGTTTTAAGAACCGGTTGTGCGTACCGGCGAATGACGAGTTGAAAAACTCTATTTTGAGAGAAGCTCAAGCTACCCCTTATTCTGTTCATCCGGGGTCCAGCAAGATGTACAAGGACTTGAAACAAAATTACTGGTGGAGTAATATGAAGCGAGAAGTCGCAGAATTTGTTTCGAGATGCTTAACCTGTCAACAAGTCAAGATTGAACATCAGCGACCGGCGGGTATGCTGAAACCTCTCCCTATTCCAGAGTGGAAATGGGAAGACATTTCTATGGATTTCATCACGAGTTTACCGACGAGTCGTCGTGGCATGAATACGATCTGAGTAATTGTGGACCGCTTAACCAAATCAGCTCATTTTCTTGAGATTAAGGATACTTGGGGTCCCGAGAGACTTGCCCAACTATTCATCAAAGAGATTGTGAGACTGCACGCTACTCCTAAAAGTATCGTTTTCGATCGTGACGGACGGTTTGTGTCACATTTTTGGAAATCAGTTCATCGTGCTATGGGAACTCGGCTTAATCTCAGTACTGCCTTTCATCCTCAGTCCGACGGACAATCAGAGAGTACTATTCAGACATTAGAGGACTTGTTGAGAGCTTGCGTCCTCGATTGGAAGGACGATTGGGAAGCCCAACTACCATTGATCGAGTTCACGTATAATAATAGTTGGCATGCTTCCATTAAGATGGCACCTTACGAGGCCTTGTACGGTCGTCTTTGTCGATCTCCTTTGTGTGGGATGACTTGTCAGAATCAATCGGCATCGAGCCCGATATGCTTATAGCCGCCCGGGAGAAGGTAGCTTTGATCAAGAGTCATTTGTTGACAGCTCAGAGTCGACAGAAATCGTATGCGGATAATCGTCGCCTACCACTAGAGTTCGAGACGGGTGACCATGTTTTGGTCAAGGTATCTCCGAGTCGAGGTATTTTTCCGTTTCGGAAAAACGGGGGGAGTTGAGCCCAAGATTCATTGGACCGTTTGAAATTTTGGATCAAGTAGGCGAGTTAGCTTATCGATTGGCTTTACCTCCGGCTTTGAGCAGGATTCATAATGTGTTTCACATCTCTCAGTTGCGGAAGTATGTTGCCGACCCGAGTCACATACTTCAGTTCGACGAAATCGAGATCGCGGATGATCATTCGTACGAGGAGCGTCCTGTACGAGTGTTAGAGCGGCGAATCAAACAGTTGAGGAACAAGACGATTCCTTTGGTCAAGATTCAGTGGTCTAGACACGGAGTCGAAGAGGCTACTTGGGAAACCGAGGATAGTATGCGGGAGAGTTATCCCGAGTTGTTTGACCCTTAGTTTCGGGGACGAAACTCTTTTAAGGGGGGGTGTATGTAATACCCGGTTGTAATTCAGTCATTATCATTCAGTCATTTCATTCGGTGATTGTCACTTAGTGGATTTTCACTCAATTATAATCATTCATCAATCATGTTCTTTCACCGTGTTCACCGTTCGGAAAAACTTCGAGTTGTGTATCGTTATTGTTCATTGTTTCAACTTTCCTCATATGAGTTCGACTTTGTTAGATCACCATTAATTTTTGGTAATTCCAAAAATTCTAAATCTTTGCAATATTATATAGCATCGAGTTAGCTTTCCAATGGTTCAAACGGTGAGTCAATCGGAGTCCGGACGAGAGAGTTATGGTCGTTTTAGCTCAACCGCTCATTTTTCAGTTGTTGGCCGATCACTGCCGAACGAACTCGGCCGTGTCGTCCGACACGGCCCGTGCCGTACTCGTCCGGAAAATGCCGAGGTGTCAGCCTCAGGACCCGACCGAGTCGTCAGGCACGGCCGAGTCGAACCCTTAGGATAAGCGAGAATCGTCGCCCAAGACGCCGACCGTGTCGGCAGCGCGGTCGAGTCATGCCGAAGTCGTCGGACGGGTCAGCTGTCGGAGGCCCTCGGCGCGCGACCGTGTCAAGCGAGGACACGGTCGAGTCCTGTCGGCGGTATCGGCCGGTATGCGACACGACCGTGCCGATCGGCACGGGCCGTGTCCGGCAGGCAGTCAACTCCCTTAAATTCGTTTTTTTCAGCATTTCTTCCATTTCTTTCCCATTTTTTTCACTTGCAACCGAGAGAGGAAGCTTGAGAGAGGGTTTTTCCTTCACAAATCATTTGAGTATTTTATCTTCTTCATCTCCTTTTGATCGTGAAGCCCGGATAATCGACCTAACGCGTGTTCTTCGGATTAAAGTACTTGAATCTTCAAAGGTAATATTCTTCAACACCTTGTATTTCGATTTTTGTGCTGAGATACGATGTTTTGGACGTTATAATCATGATATATGAAGGGATATGTATATGATTATGAGTTTGTATAAGGATTCATTGGATTATTGAGGAATTATTCAAGAACACTTTGAAAATCGAGTTGGAATTGGGGATTTTCGACTAATTGTTGTTATAATCACATTTTTGGATATTCATAACGGATTATTGATCGTATTGGAGATGTTTTGTTGGGTTGAAACACTTCTTGGGGATTTTGATATTGGTATATCGAGGTTTGATTGTAAACAATCGGAGTTTGGATACAACGTATTCGATATAATGCCCCAATGAACTTAGTTTAATCGTATCGACGTTTTGAGTTCGTTATATTCGTGTTTGATTCGTATATTGAACGGATTGTTGGATATTGTATAATTCAAGGTTGTTCGAGCGACCGATATCTCAATTAGGACGTTGTTCGTGGAAGGATAATTGTCACCGGTATTGAGTAAGTTAATTCTTACTCGGTTAAAAGGATATTCATTCCTTTTGTTGTTGTTCATTCATAATCATAACTCATTCATCATTATATTAACCGTATCAAAACTTGTTGTTATCAATTAATCATTTATCATAAGGAGCAGCGGTTCCAATCTTTTCATTGAGTGTCATTTATTTCATTACCATTCCATCTCGGTGAGTCACTATTCATTTTCGATGTCACTTTTGTTATATCGTGGCATTCGGGTCATCTTGGCGTGCGGTTGGTATGTGTAGGGTTTTCATGTCGGGCACATTATAGTCGTGTGTTGGTTGATGACCTCACATTGGGTGTGCACACGAGATTGATTGTTTCGTGAGATCGATTAGGTACAAGACCACGCGTGTATTGATCGTTGGTGGCTTGTGAACGGACACAATTCCATCCCGGCGTAGTGTGGCGCCATTTCCTTTGAGCCGTCTTGTTAGTTGATTCATATAGCATGTTTGATTGCGTATGTTTCGGAGGATATTTCATAATTTCAAATATAATCATCATTGTGTTAATTCAACTCTCGAGGATTGTAGTTATTTGTAACTCAACCCGTTTCGGGAATTTGTTTTTCAGGTCATGGCAAGGCAAACGCACGGAAATAGCATGTTGATGTCGAGGAGTCCTAGTGATACTAGTAGGGGGCCCCGATCTTTCAGTTATTCATGTTATTGTCCTTTATTTTCCGCTGCAGACTTTCATTTGAATACTCCGTTTCATTCAGTTTTGTGTATTTTATCTTCATATAAAATACACTAGTATTCGGTATTGTCCTGGTATGTTGTAACTAAACTCCTCGTCGGAGTAATTATTGCTGTAATGTAGTTCGGTACTACATTTATCTTGTGTAATTCATTCATTTTCATTTGCCTGGTGGGTCCCAGTTGGGGATCTACGGCACTGTAATATCCGCCTAGTTTGGGGTGTTACAATTGGATGGTGGCTGGTTTACGTCTGGAACGGTTTCAGTGGTGTTCCTATCTTTCTGCTGGTTCACAGCAGAGCCCTAAGCGTCGTTCACGATTCTCCTAGCTCCACGACGTGCAATTGTGATAAATTTTCGATCTAGAGGGTCAGTTCAGTACAATTATTCTTTGAGTTCTACTGAGTTCAAGCATCATACCTGATTCTCAAGAAACATACGTGTTCCTCATTTTCACATTCCCCGAGGAGTTAAGGTCGCTTGGAGCGTTGGACTTTTAAACCCTTAAATAATTTCAAAACATTTTGGTAAAACTTTCAACGTGGATGTTTCATCTCTGATACCATTTTTTGTAATGCGCCCAAAATTTACTGGAACGTTACAGTGCCGTGAGCCCCGCGTGGGACCCATAAGGCAAATTTTTAAGATTTTAAAATTTATCCATTAAATAATTTTTATGAAAGTAGCTCCACGATGATACAATTACGAAACGAAATACTTTAGAAAAATAAGTTCGAATACACGTTATTACATCAACTTGGAATATTCAGAATTCAGTTTAAAGAAACAAAATAATAGGGCTTTTTCCCAACACCGCTCAAGCCTGACCGGAACCTTCGGGAATATCCTGCACATATTCAACAAATTTGCCTGACATGAGGAATCATGCCAGCCAACCTAGGTCAAACAATATGAACGAAATATCATCGAAATTTTAAGATAAACCTGCAATACAATATCATTATTCGGTTTGGCATTAGATCACAACGTACCCAACATTATCTTTTCTATCAACACATTAACTCCCAAGGTCGCAACCAAGGGTCACAGAAGTATGTACATGGGAATACTCCGGACGTGGGAACCATTCAGGTTTTATCCCTCAACACAGGTCTGTACGGATATATCAACACATAAAATCCCAAGGTCGCAACCAAGGGTCACAGAAGTATCTACACAGGAATTCTCCAGACGTGGGTACCATTCAGGTTTTATCCCTCAACACATCGGCCCATCAATCAAGTTTTCAAGTAAAACAAAATATAATTTCCACGAATAGAGACACAAATTAAATTTTGGAACTTATCGTAACATAGACTGAGCAAGGTATCACTTGCCTTAGTTCCGACGAGAGTAACTTCCTTAATAACACAACGGCTCGAACGCCCAAAACCGAGATCTCAACCTATTCAATATTCGTCGATTGATACCTCAAGGTGATAATCACGAATAGCGACAATTGCCCCCGTCCAGATAGGATTCTAAACCTAGTTCGTTTCATAATGTTGAAACCAAAATTTTATGTTTAATGCGAATTACTTAAATCCTCAGTCCAAAGATTTTCAATTTATTACATCATTTTAACCACAATGTTTTGATAGACTATTTCTATGTTATGACTATGAATATAATCACCCGTAATCTTGCTAATTACTCAAACTCGAAATTCCATAACTCTAGGGTAGAACGGATAAGTACAATTCCCACGAAATCCTGATATTGATTACCTATTCAATTCGATAATTGATAACTAATTCATTAAAGAATTACCAACTAGTTTACCATACGATAATCGGATTACAAACACAATCCATAACATGATGGTTCCATGATGTTGGTGATTTACAAGTTCGATCATGAGTTTTACAATCCAACTATGTTTACTACAACAAGTCATACAAAATACTAGCTTGATAGGTTTTGTTTAACAATTATGATTAGTTTCACTGGTTCGATCATCATCAAAAGTTATAAATTACCCAAAACATCCGAAATCTAGTACAACTTAACTAACAACACTGAGGTGGATTCAAAGGTTTGATTAACTTACCTTACTTGACGAGGTACGAGGAAGAACAACAAAGGATGATGAAGAACGGGAGGAGAAATGTTTAAGGGTCGGAAGAAGTGAATGAGGAGATGTCATTTTATAACACCAGGATGGCATTACGTACGTGATGCCCAAGGGTTTACGTACATAAACTTCGCTACGTATGTTATTGCCAAAAGGTTGTCAGATCCTACTGCCCGAAATGACATTGTCCATTACGTACGTAGTGTATTGCTGAGTTACCTACGTAAAGCTCAGTTGACTTACTGTCGTTATCGCGCCGAAAGTTGTCCTGACCACGCGGAATCAAGATTCTCATTTGAAGACTGAACACTGCATTATGTACGTAAGGCCTAAGCTTTAACGTACGTAACGCGATGAGGCTAGCGTACATAATGCGGTTCGAATAAGGTACGTAAGGTTCGTTTAATACACTAAGTTATATTATCACGTTTAGTCTTTATAACAAGACTTCCCTTTAGACTCGTCCAGCAATTTCTTGGGGAACAAGACTTTGGCCACTGTCATATTCGCACCGATAATTGCTCAATGACATCAAGGTATGTCACCGACATATTATCAACATCATACAATTACATCACAAAAACAAATAAATGCCACAAGATTTTATACGTGACAACACGGTCTAAACATAACGTATAAAAGTACAAGCATCAAGAGGTGGAGTACAACGTTAAATCGCTAAAAATGAAGTACATAATGTTTTTAACAGCATGGAATACCCGTGGTATTACACACGACCTCTACCTCGACCTCTACCAGCGTCCATACTGGAGATAAAAGGTAGTAAAAGCAACTCGATGATAAGTACGGGAGAAAAACAATCACAATTCAAGAAATGGAAGTACGATATGAGAAAATAAAAGGATCGAATAAGGAAAACTTACGAACACTGGAAGTACCGAGATGATGGCAGCATGATGACGATATGCAAAACAAAACACAACTAGACCCAATTAACTGACAAGCCTAGGTCTCCATACACCTAGTTCTCTGATACCATTTTCTGTAACACCCCCAAGATATTCAGGGTATATTGCAGCGCCGTGGACTCTAATATGGGACCCACCAGGCTGACTAATTTATATCGCTCGTCTAACCATATCGGTTAGCAAGTAAACACACATTACAAAGATGCAAATTAAATGCCCGGTACAACTGGTAAACCAAATATCATCAAAAATCACACATAAAATTAAGTATACAATCCATATTCCAAATTTAAAACGCCTAAGTACTCGCGAGTACTATCTATCAGTTAACAAGTTTGAAAAACAAGTTTAAAATGGACAACTGGAATAAAGGGACTGATTTGCACATGTCAACAACCTGGCCAAGATCCTCGTACTACTCCAGTGCCCGCTCGACCGGCTGACCGCAACCTCAAATTCGAAACACAAATTTCCCCAAACGGGTCCCCAAAGGGGTTAGCAATTACGCTTGTACAAGTAATCAAGGCAAACCATTCGCTTACACATCTCATAGTACATGCATCAAATCGTTTCAAAATAAAATCAAGACATGTCTTTTCGTGGAAAACAAACAGTCAATAATCACAGGTGAAAATCGCCTAAGACCGGGGCTAAACCACTAGTCCAATTTGAGGCCTCTATGGACCCTCTCGGACTGGATAAAGTTAAAAAAATCATGCACATGACTCACCTAAGACCGGGGCTAAACCACTGGTCCCATCCGAGGCCTCTACGGACTTTCCCGGACTGGCTGTCCAAACAAGCTCGTGAATCAGGAGCGAAATCACAGATTCCTTCGAGGCCCCGTCAGACCCTCCCATAGGGAGCAAATCACACACATATACATTACCATTCCATGTTAAGCATAAGGGTTTCACAATAATACTTACCTTGAGAAAATGACGACAAAATGAACGGAACAATCAACCACGCTCACTAGGAACCGACAACCACGAACCTAAAAATCCGAAGAATACAATCACAATCAATTCTACATGAGTACAAAAATGGAATGCACCCAAAAACCCACGTATGATTCATGTAAATTCGTAGAAAATAACAATGAGGGCGGGTCGCAACCGAACCCTCTCGATTTCACAAATACCACGAAATTTACCATGAACTCGTAGGGAAAACATGAATACCACTAAGATTAATCACATACATCATGGATTAATCAACAACACATAACGAATCTGACATAAATTGAAAAACCCCCAATTTACACAAAGATAGGGTTCTCAGAGTTTACCTCGGATCGAAGATGAAGAACAAGTGTTGGTGTTGTTAATATATACCAAGAACTCAAGGAAGATGATAGTTGAGATAAGTGGGAGAAGAAGTCGCCTCAGATCGCCTCTGGTTCGAACAAGCCGTGGGAAAGGAGATAAAGTGAGGAAATATACGCGTCTGGGTCAACTCTCGGGTATATATAACCATATGGTTTAGCGTGCGCTAACGGCTTATGGTTAGTGTGCGCTAACGGCTTATGGTTAGCGTGCGCTAACCAGCCAACCCTGGTCCAGAACCTTCGGTTCTAACCCCTTAGTGTGCGCTACCCGATAATTAACGTGCGCTATAAGCCCCCCGTTAGCGCGCGCTATCGACCTATAGCATGCACTACCTGTTCATCTCCAGAGTCCAGAAACATTCTGCCTCAACTGGAATATCGAATTAGCACGTGCTGCCACATATCTAGCGTGCACTAAGTCTCAACCATAGCGTGCTCTAATCTACAGACTTAGCGTGCGCTAAACTTCTTGTCCAGAGAGCAGAACCAACCTACTGCCACTGTTGTGCTCGAATCATTTGTGCACGCTACTCGAAAAGTTAGTGCGCGCTACTCAACGAATTTAGAGTGCGCTATACAACGAAATTAGCGTGGGCTAATGAGCGCAAACAGTAGTAAAGGCAGCACTCAAAGTTGGAAAACGACGAATTCTTCCCCAGATGAAAACAACGCGCACCCGACACCAAACGACGGACTGAAGAAGACACAAGTACGACGAGTTTGAGTCAGAACTAGAGCACTAAAAGCAAACACGATTTTGACTACCCAAAGGTTCGAAAAACGACAACGATAGTAATTACCCCATAACTTTGGGAAATTACAAAACAGCCCAAAACATCCGAAATACACGATACACGGTCGAAACACCAAACAAGAGCTCACAACATGCATAATAACATAAGATGGATTTACGACAACCCCAAAACGGCGGTTCCAAACAACAATTACGAGAAGCAAACCAAATAGCGACGGAAATGACATTAAACGCGGAATTGAGTAAAACAAGTCTGAAACAACCTCAGATGACAAAAAGTCCAGTATTAAATATTCTCTAAATTTTAATACGGTTACAAACGAGTCACTAAAAATGATAAATACACCTAAATGAAAAATACAAGAAAAAAAAGAAAAAAAAATGCGGATATTACAGAGGCTGGCCAGAAACTCGTATTACACATATGACTTGTAACACTGGCGTACACATCCCAAGGGAGCTGCTCATTGTACATGTCTATAGTCAATAGTGTACACTTCCCTGTCCTGGCTAGCATCAGATGCGCCATATAATAACTATTCAAACAACATGAAGATAACAACAATTCATATGTAGTCTCTGCACCATATTTCTAACATGATGAGACTGATTTTCCTATACAAACAACAATTGGCTAATGATATCATTCTCCATTCACTTTATGATGGTTATGATACATTCAAAATAAACTATAACATGAATGGAATGAAGAAGTTGTTGACTGAGATGCATGGGATGCTTAAAACAGCTGAGCCAATAATCGAGATAGAGCCTAAACGTCATATCTTATTAGGAGACTTTATGAGTATTTATGCCGAATGTTCAGGACTAAAAACAAGTAGGAGACTGGCAAAAGGAGAAATGGACCTACACCTGGTAATGTAGCAAGAGTTGTTATATTACCTACATAAATTCATGGTTTATCTTTCTTATTGAGGTTTCTTTTGGATTTTCATAATTATTATTACGTTCCGGCAGTTACAAAGAGTATAATTTCAGTTTTAGTATTGGACAATGAAGGTTATGAATTCAGAATTAAAAGATATTGCTGCTCTATTTATCTTGAGACGTGTTCTTTGGACAAGCACAATTAGATAATGGTTTATATATGCTAAACATGGATGAACAAATCTACAACATAAACATTAAATATGAAAAATCAAATAAATCCAACTTACCTATGCCATTGCCGTCTATGTCATATTAACATAAAACACATGGAGAAATTTCTCAAAGAGGAAATTGTGGATTCATTTAATGTAGAGCCATTTGAGACATGTGAATCATGCTTAATGGGAAAGATGATAAAATCATCATCCATCAGAATGGGCGAAAAAACAAGTGATCTATGGGATCTCATTTAGACAGATGCTTGCGGCCCAATGACTTCAAATGCAAGAGGTAGATTTAGCTACTCTATGAATTTCACTTAGGACTCAAGTAGATATGGATATGTCTATTTATGAGACATAAATCTGAGTCTTTTTAGAAATACAAGGAATTTAAAAATCAAGTAGAGAATCAACTTGGAATGGACATAAAAGTTCTTTGATCAGATTGTGGTGGCAAATATATGAGCCAAGAGTTTGATGACCATCTGAAGAGTCGTGGAGTTGTAGCCCAACTCGCTCCCATGGAACACCACAATAAAATGGTGTGTATGGAAGGAGAGAAATCGAATCTTGTTATATATCGTTCGATCTACGATGAGCTAATCCAACCTTCCGATCTCTTTTTAGGGACATGCTCATTCAACTACTGCACTTACATAAAATCGGTCACCATCCAAAGTTGTAGAAAAGACACCATATGGGATATGGATAGGAAAGGTTCCTAAGCTGTGTTTTCTCAAAGTCTGGGGATGCGAAGTGTTGGTAACGGTATACTTAATAACAACTTATAAGAGGGATAAGTAGGTTGTACTATTTTCTGAAGTTAATTGCATAGCGAAAGATGGAAAGCAAGTTGATGTAACTATAACTACTCATTTTCTCCTGTAGGCTTGGTGATTATAGGGTTTTATATAGTAAATATACTAAAAATCACATGCAGTAAGCAAGAAGTAAATAAGGCAAGTAAGGACTTAGTATATAATGTGGTTCAAGGCAACATACTCTACGTCCACAGGTTCTCCACACAGGCGTACACAACTATATGACTTTAACTAAACAAGTCATTGTCTCTTTCACACAGATACATACACCTAACTATAGCTTAAGCTGTTCACACATATCGGCTGTTGGTTCCTTGAACTCTAACTTCTTCTAACATAGATTGAAGCTTCATTATTTCCAACTCTCTTCGTCCCAAACAGGTCGGAATGGTACACTTTCTTAGTCTACATAGTGCTAATTTTCTAAACATAAATTATGGGTAGTACAAATATCCGAACATCTGTTGTAGCCATTTAAGCTCCTTGCTGTAATATGTTGTTCACTTGGTTAAGGACTGATTGTCTGTTCGATAAGAAAAGCACTTTAGGCTTAAAGAGTATCTTTGCTCCATTTTGATATTATGAGATAGCAAAATTAATTGTTCAAATAAGTTTTTCATAAGTTATTCAGTAATAGAGGAAGTCCTCGGGAATGGTCTATCTATAACCTCGAAAATAAATCCGATATAAATCTAGTCGTTGGCCAGCTGGTGATATATGGACACTTCAAAATGGCGGCTGATAAATGTTTAAATTAAAGTGTCGGCATTAAATGGTTCAGACATTCTTTTGGCCTTTATTAAATGCACTGCAATCCACAGTCTTCGGCCGCATTAAATGATGTCTCCATCAGCATTAAATGCTCCTTAAAACCATGAATATTCTATGAATAAAGAATGACTTATCTCACAACGGCTTAAAGTCTAACTATCTTCAAATTGGATATTGCACTTTACTTTTCCTAAGTTGCATAGAGCAGTTCTGTTGTAGCCAACTAGGTCCATAAGTTGTAAAGTTGTCTTTGTAACACCCCCAAAACCATCCGGGGAAATTACAGCATCGTGGGCCCCGTGCCGGAACCCACAAGGCTAAACATCAGTTTCACAATTGTTTCAAACACGCCAAAGAGGAAAAGACGGTAATATTATATGAATAATTAAATATTTTCCAAAAATATAGTTCTCAAATACTGTCATAAAATTTATTTGAAAGTACAAGGCAAAAATGCCAAAACTCGACAGCTTCAAAATGTACGTTAAGTCACCGCTTACACGTAGCGATAAGATAGTTTATGGAAAAAGTTTCACGAATTAAACCAAATTTACGAAATACCTAAAAGACCATTTTAAAGTATACATGAGTTGGTAAAATATCGGAAAGCTATTTTAATATACACACGCAGCGAATATAGACATAGTTAAAAATACATTTGCAGCAGAATATAACAAACAGTAAAATACTCGATTCCCAAATACATGTCATATCCAGTATCACCTGGCAAGCTCATCCCTTCACGACCGCTATGCAAAAAAATAAAGCCCATGACGGGGTCAGCTACAACACTCACAATGATATCGATCACATCACATAAATCCTTACCATAATCCATATCAATCAATCCTTACCATAATCCACATTTCACATTCTCAAATGACGAAATGAACTCAACTGCAACCATCTGTACTGTATTCAATTAGTACCAAGAATTTTCAAAACATCGTCATAACTCATAAGTGCGGAATAATAAATCCATACTAAATCCTATCTCTGGGATCGCACAATCAGATACCAATCCTGATCAGAATCAATAATACACAATACATTCATAGATCAATGATAGTGAATCCTGAAACATCGACACAAAGTCCGAACGCTCATACGGTCAGTAACCATGATCCGCCAATACATCAATCGAGAATATTATCAACATGATAAACTCCAATACTACCAACCAAAGGTCACAACACAACCGAGAATATCATCAACATGATAAACTCCAAACAAGACCAACAAAGAACTACAGTGACAAATATTCGAGAGAATAAAGTTCTCAAAACGACATACAAATGACATACAATGTATCTCAAAGAAACAAACCCGACTGTTGATCATACCCCTTAGGCGTATGAACAACCAATCCCAAACCGTCGAATATATCCAATTATACATGGAGTATGAACGACCAATCATTATGGCTCAGGATGTACGTCACAGTACGCCCGATCCGGAAATGTGTCCGTGCACAAGCCACCAATGAGTATCGATCGAATACACGTGTGGTCTTGTACCTAATAAGTCTCACGAAGTACATCTTCGTGTTGACATCTCAATGTGAAGGTAATGAACTGACACATGACTATACATGCCCGCCCTAAAAATACTATGAGGAACAAGGATATGACTCCGGTTATGTCACGATGCAACATGCCAACGAAACTCAAGGAAACACATATCGAATGAGGATCAAAAGACTCACTAAAGTGAACAACAACACAAATAATTGTTGACTCAAAGTATTTTGATGATGATTGTATTCAAAACATTTAACAAAATCTATCCCATCGAGCTGCTACATTGAAGGAAAATCATGTTCCTAGTGCACGCTACAGTCTGAATGGTAGCGCACGCTATCGAGGGAAAGTTATCTGCAGTCAGGTCAGTAATATGCAGTCAAGTTGGAGTCACCTGATGGATAGAGCATGCAAAGCTCATAATATCAGCGCACGCTAAGTTGTTAATCTAAGCGCACGGTATCATCTATCTATAGCGCACGCTATCGCACTCAAGGCAGAGAGTCAGTAAGGTCTGGACAGAAAAAGGAAAAATATTTGCGCACGCTACGGATGTACACTTATGTACGTTATTCAGAGGCCTTAGCGTACGTTACATGTCAAATCTTGCGCACGCTACTGGAAAGTATTTTGGTAGTCCAGTAGGCTCTGGACTCAAATAAAGGAAGCTATTACGTACGCTAAACAAGCTAACGTACGTTATCTGGAAAGGTCATAGCGCACGCTACAATACATTTGTTAGCGAACGCTAAGCATTCAAATTTCTACCGTTAGTCAACTTATCCGTTGGAACGCAATCGTCAAAAAAGGAGATCCATAAAATTTGGAAAGCTAACATAAAATAATGTTAGCGCATGCTAATGTATATGTACTAGCGCACGCTAAGTACATTTTATCCGTTGGAAAAGAGACGTTGGGGAGACAAACCGACAAGATTCAACAGTCAAAAGTGAAGACCTGTTGACCGACGATAACGCACGCTACAGAAGACTGACTAGCGCACGCTAGACGTGTATTATGACCATTGGTACAGTTTAATGACCGTTCATATCAGTCAAGTCAAAGCTCGTTAGCGCACGCTATGAAGGACTATTAGCGCACGCTAATAATACATTTCTCAGTATATGAAGAAGGAATTGACAATATAAATACCCATAGGACTTGGGTATCTCACACACAACTTCAAGCATTAAAGTATACAAGCAATCAAAGCATTCTTGAGCTCAGATTTCTATCTATTATTGCATTCTAAGTTGTGAGGAGAAAGATACAAAGAGCTATACACCTTGTAATATTTATTATACTTTGTATTCTTTCATTTGGTTATAAGTGTTGCATCACTCATACAAGAGCGTTAGAGAAACGAATTAAGCGTCACTAATCCGGTGTTATTAGGATATTTGATCCGGCATTGTTAGGATTACACTCCAATATTCGTAAAGTGAGGATTATCTAGTTCCGATAGAACACTAGATACAAAAGTTCATTTTGAGAGTGGTTGTGCTTGGACCAATAGAAGATAAGCGATTGTAATGGTTGTTGTACTCGGACTGATCGAAGACGAGACAAGTGTGTGGTCATTCTTGAGTCAATAGAAAAAGAAGTCGGAGAGAGGACGTAGGCAAGTTGCCGAACCTCTATAAATCTTTGAGTCTTTTACTTTCCGCACTATTTTCCTTTTATTCGCGAGAAAGTTCGATATTCCGTATTACCACTATTCAACCCCCCTTCTAGTGGTGAATTTATCTCTTCAGTTGGTATCGGAGCGGGTTTCTTTTTAAGGGTTTAACCACCTAAGGGAAAAAGATCCGCAAATGGCACTTCTTGCCAAATCGAAGGAAATGCTCTCAACCGTCCTCCCTTCTTCGACGTTTCCAATTTCATAACATGGAAAAAGAAAATGTCTATATTCGTTCAAGCCTATGATATTGAAATTTGGACTTGGCCCGAAACTTGCCAAGAAATAAGATGGATCGTTGAAAAAGTTCGATGAGTTCAACGACGAGGACTGGAGGAACACACACACCAATTCCCGTGCTACTCAACTTCTCTATTGCGCCCTCAATCCCGAAGAACTCAGTAGGATATCTTCCTACGAAAGCGCAAAGGAAATTTGGGAAATCCTTGAAGTAACTCATGAAGGAACCAGCCAAGTTAAGGAGACTAAAATCAACATGCTTCTGCATGACTACGAACTCTTATCCATGAAGGACGAGGAAACGATCACCAATATGTTGGATCGATTATTGGCTATAACCAATGGACTTGCATCATTCGGAAAGCCTATATCTAGTAACGACAAAGCTAAGAAAATTCTTCGCTCGTTGCCACGTGAATGGGACCACGGTAACCACGATCATGGAGTCCAAAGATCTCAACAAGCTCGAGTTTAGTGCCCTCATCGGGTCACTCATCAATTATGAGATCGTTCTCAAGTCTAGAGGTACCAAACCAAAGCTTCGTGAAAAGGTAGTCGCATTCAATGTTGATAGCGATGTTGAGGAAGATATTCCCGAGGATGAAGATGACGAGGAACTTGCTCTCTATGCCAAGAACTTTAGAAGATATAAAAATCTAATTTAAAGAAGGCGAAATTTCCTTGGTCGGGATGGTAAGGCGGAACAAAAGAAGAATAGTTATGTTCCTATAAAGAAGTTCAACAATAATTGTCGGAAATGCGGTCAAGCTGGTCACTATGCCAAGGAATGTCGAGGATCCTCTTCAAAGCCTCAAGTCGAAAGATTCAAAAAGAAGGAGGTTCTAATCGCTTTTTGGAGTGATGACGAGGAGGAGATTGAAAGATCTTTCGATGCTAATCTCGCATTTATGGCACTCGACTCCGAAAGTAATATCGAGGTAAGTTTTGATGATGCAGGTATTTTTCCAGATTCTCATCCCTCAAACGAAATGAAGAAAATTTCGGAAATCCAAAATAAGACAATCGAGAGTCTACCGAAAGATTGGAGGCACATCAAAGACCATCCAAAAGATCTTGTGATTGGAAACATTGAAGATGGTGCTCAAACTCGAAGGAGAACCACCGAATATATGGCTCATTGTGCTTTCGTATCCGAAATAGTTCCCAAAAATATATCCGAGGCTCTTGATTATGAAAGTTGGATGATGGCAATGCAAGAGGATCTTGTACAATTCATGCACGATAATGTATGGAATTTAGTTACCGCTCCTAAAGATAAAACAATTATCGGAACTAAATGGGTGCACAAAATCAAGTGTGACGAAGACGGTTACCCAATTCCAAATAAATCTCGTTTGGTCGCACAAGGGTATAATCAAGAGGAAGGTCTTGATTACGAAGAAAGTTTTGCTCCCGTCGCTCGACTCGAAGCCATCCATTTGTTATGTGCATTTGTCGCTCACAAAAAGATCAAAATATTTCAAATGGATGTGAAAAGTGCATTCTTGAACGGCTACATTCAAGAAGAAGTCTATGTCAAGCAACCTCCCAGTTTTGAAGATCATCAATTTCCGGATCACGTCTACAAGCTCAACAAGGCACTCTACGGGTTGAAACAAGCACCACGAGCATGGTATGATCGTTTAAGTCAATTTTTAAATGCAAATGATTATAAAAGAGGTAAAGTCGATAATCCCTTGTTTGAGAAAATATTGAATAATGATAAACTTGTTTGCCAAATCTATGTTGATGACATCATTTTTGGAGCTACTAACGAATCATTGTGACAAGATTTCTCTAATCTTATGAAGGGAGAGTTCGAGATGAGTATACTGGGAGAACTAACATTCTTCCTCGGGCTTTAGATCAAGCAATGCGAAGATGGAATCTTTATTCATCAAACAAAGTACTCAAACGATCTCCTAAAGAAATTCAAAATGGAGAGTACCAAAGTGATTTCAATGCCAATGTCCTCATCATTAAAGCTTGAGAAAGATGAAAATGGCAAATCCGTAGATCAAAAATTATATCCATGTATGATCGGATCTTTGCTATATTTGACTGCTTCTAGGCCAGACATAATATTTGCTACATGCTTGTGTGCTCAATTCCAAGCTAATCCTAAGGAATCACATTTAATTGCTTATAAACGCATTTTTCGTTACTTGAAAGGGACCATCGGACTAGCTCTATGATATCCCTCTAGCTTGGACTTTAATTTGATTGCATGTAGTGACGTTGATTTCTACGGATGCAAAATTGATAAAAAGAGTACTATTGGTACATGTCATTTCATCGGTTCATGCTTAGTATCTTGGGGAAGTAAAAGGCAAACCAGTGTAGCTTTGTCTATAGCTGAGGCCGAATATAACCAATGGACTTGCATCATTCGGCTATAACCAACTTGAATCACCAATATGTTGGATCGGTTCTCGGCTATAACAAATGGACTTGCATCATTCGGAAAGCCTATATCTAGTAGCGACAAAGCTAAGAAAATTCTTCGCTCGTTGCCACGTGAATGGGACGCCACGGTTACCGCGATCATGGAGTCCAATGATCTCAACAAGCTCGAGTTTAGTGCCCTCATCGGGTCACTCATTAATTACGAGATCATTCTCAAGTCTAGAGGTACCAAATCAAAGCTTCGTGAAAAGGTAGTAGCATTCAATGTTGATACCGATGTTGAGGAAGATATTCCCGAGGATGAAGATGACGAGGAACTTGCTCTCTACGCCAAGAACTTTAGAAGATATAAAAATCTAATTTAAAGAAGGCGAAATTTCCTTGGTCGGGATGGTAAGGCGGAACAAAAGAAGAATAGCTATGTTCCTATAAAGAAGTTCGACAATAATTGTCGGAAATGCTGTCAAGCCGGTCACTATGCCAAGGAATGTCGAGGATACTCTTCAAAGCCTCAAGTCGAAAGATTCAAAAAGAAGGAGGTTCAAATCGCTTCTTGGAGTGATGATGAGGAGGAGATTGAAAGAACTCTCGAAGCTAATCTCGCATTTATGGCACTCGACTCCGAAAGTAATATCGAGGTAAGTTTTGATGATGCAGGTATTTTTCCAGATTCTCATCCCTCAAACGAAATGGAGAAAATTTCGGAAATCCAAAATAAGACAATCGAGAGTCTACCGAAAGATTGGAGGCACATCAAAGACCATCCAAAAGATCTTGTGATTGGAAACATTGAAGACGGTGTTCAAACTCGAAGGAGAACCACCGAATATATGGCTCATTGTGCTTTCGTATCCGAAATAGTTCCCAAAAATATATCCGAGGCTCTTGATGATGAAAGTTGGATGATGGTAATTCAAGAGGATCTTGTACAATTCATGCACAATAATGTATGGAATTTAGTTCCCGCTCCTAAAGATAATACAATTATCGGAACTAAATGGGTGCACAAAATCAAGTGTGACGAAGACGGTTACCCAATTCGAAATAAATCTTGTTTGGTCGCACAAGGGTATAATCAAGAGGGAGGTCTTGATTACGAAGAAAGTTTTGCTCCCGTGGCTCGACTCGAAGCCATCCGTTTTTTATGTGCATTTGCCGCTCACAAAAAGATCAAACTATTTCAATTGGATGTGAAAAGTGCATTCTTGAACGGGTACATTCAAGAAGAAGTCTATGTCAAGCAACCTCCCAGTTTTGAAGATCATCAATTTTCGGATCACGTCTACAATCTCAACAAGGCACTCTACACGTTGAAACAAGCACCCCGAGCATGGTATGATCGTTTAAGTCAATTTTTAATTGCAAATGATTATAAAAGAGGTAAAGTCGATAATACCTTATTTGAGAAAATATTGAATAATGATAAACTTATTTGCCAGATCTATGTTGATGACATCATTTTTGGAGCTACTAACGAATCATTATGCCAAGATTTCTCTAATCTTATGAAGGGAGAGTTCGAGATGAGTATGATGGGAGAATTAACATTCTTCCTCGGGCTTCAAATCAAGCAATGCGAAGATGGAATCTTTATTCATCAAACAAAGTACTCAAACGATCTCCTAAAGAAATTCAAAATGGAGAGTAGCAAAGTGATTTCAACGCCAATGTCCTCATCATTAAAGCTTGAGAAAGATGAAAATGGCAAATCCGTAGATCAAAAATTATATCGAGGTATGATCGGGTCTTTGCTATATTTGACTGCTTCTAGGCCAGACATAATATTTGCTACATGCTTATGTGCTCAATTCCAAGCTAATCCTAAGGAATCACATTTAATTGCTTGTAAACGCATTTTTCGTTACTTGAAAGGGACCATCGGACTAGGTCTATGGTATCCCTCTTGCTTGGACTTTAATTTGCTTGCATATAGTGACGCTGATTTCTGCGGATGCAAAATTGATGAAAAGAGTACTAGTGGTACATGTCATTTCATCGGTTCATGCTTAATATCTTGGGGAAGTAAAAGTCAAACCAGTGTAGCTTTGTCTACAGCTGAGGCCGAATACGTTGCGGCAGGGAGTGCCTGTGCTCAGGTATTATCGATTAAAAATCAACTCCGCGACTACGGAATTTATTTTTAAAATACCCCTATATTATGTGATAATACTAGTGCTATTAATTTGAGTAAAAATCATGTGTTGCATAGTAGAACTAAGCATATAGATATTAGACATCATTTTTTTATGCGATCATGGGCAAAAGAAAGATATATGCTTAATATTTGTCGGGACGAAGGACCAACTTGCTGATATATTTACGAAACCTCTTCCCGAGGAATCATTTAATACTATTTGTTTGCAACTTGGTATGGGACATCTAGACAAATTTTGAAATTATTTTTCTACTCGAGAAATCAATATCTTAGAAACGTTCCATTCGCTGGCGCGCGCTAGATTCATCCTTTTAACGTGCGCTAACTTTTGTCTTCGATAGCATACGCTAATCCTTTATCTCTTGCGTGCGCTAACTAAAATCTTCTTATTCCGAATTTACTACTGGACTGTCCACTGAGCTATCCATATATTACTAACATACGCTAACTAATACCCCTTTGCGTACGCTAATTAAATCGGTTCAGTTCCCTATATAAACCCTGTTCAGCACAGAAACATACTCACCATTTCATAACACACGCAAAACACACCAGATCTCCTTTCAGCAAGAACCCTAGCCGAAAAACCAATTCATTCAAATCCTGATTCCTTCTTCAATCTTTCAATTCCTTTCAGATTTATGTCGAGCAAGGGCCGCAAAGCTACGGAGAAGACTTACAAAAATGCAAAATGCACTCGCGAGCCAGAATACGATGCATTCCGCTTCGTGTCATATACCGCGTCGAAAGTCTTTTCTGAAATTCTTCCTCAGGAACAATTGACGGACTGTTACTTCTTCAATTTTCCAAGCCTGGAATGGGTGAATGTTGTTATCTCTGACTTTTATCCTCTATTGGAATTGCTCGCTTTGTTGAATGTAAGAAACCTATCTTTCCCGAGCTTGTTCGTGAATTTTACGCAAACCTTCATATTGCTGAAAGTGAAGGTTCCTCATCTTTAGTTTTAGGGAGTTTGGTTGGAGGAATGGTAGTGAAAGTCTCTTCGGAGATTTTGACTCAACTTTTTGGTTTGTCGCCCGATGTTTTTTTGTGTTCTGGAAAATCGATTACTGAGGAATCTGGAGTTTCCAAGATTGATGTCAAGGAATTTCTGAGTTCGAAAGCCGTAATCGACATCACCGACGAGGCTTTTGAGAACAATGATTTCGGAATTAATATCCGACTCCTTTTGGTTGCACTCACAAAATGCATAATGCCCAAAGTTAACATGCAGCATAAGTTAGTCGAAGTCGATAAACATGTTGTGTACCGAGTGTTAAATGATGACCGAGTTGATTTTTCCGCGATCGTCACAAGCTGGATGAAAGTTAAGGGCGACCTACTTCGGTCGAAGAATTACGCTTCATAATCCCGCAAGGATGGAATTCCTTATGGTTCCATCCTAACGGCGATCTTCAAATTTCATCATGTGGAATTGAGGAAGGACAAAGCCATTCCCGTTTCACTCGGCCATGAGATCTCGGATTACTCGCTCAAAGCGATGCACTATGTTTGAACGATCGATCGGGGCTGTATTCTCTTTCCATACCTTCATGAAGACGACCAAGTGGATAAAGGGACTCGTATGCCTACACCGGAAGAGCGAATCACTTGACGAGGTCCACACACCCTTCGGGAAATGCAAACCGGAGAATTCGTGAGGAAGCCCACTTCTAAGGGAAAGCGCCCGATGAGAGAGACTCTTACCGAAGAAGAGGAGAGTGACCTTGTTTCACGGATGTGCAGCATCGAGACTTCACAATTGGAGATCCATGGAGACGTTCGTTCTCTTCGCTCTGAGGTTCAAGGAGTGCGTGGGCTGCTTGAAGATTTCATTCACTTCACTCATCCATCGTTCCCGCTTCCACCGTCCTCATCCGAGCACGCACCCTAGTTTTAGGACATTGATTCTCGTTGTAGCGACTTTTATTTCATATGTTTTTGATGTCTCATGCTTTGGATATTTATGTGTACTGTTTGAATTATTTTTCAATAAAATGCACATTTCTCTTCATTTGGCTTTCATGTAGTTTGGCGTTTGTCAATTATATGTTTTCGTTTTGGCAAATGGCATTTGGTTGGTATCATATTTTATACGCAAAAACACGGTGGGAGCCCTTTTTGTTTATGTCAAAAAGGGGGAGAAACACTCCAAAAACCGGACCGTACTAACATATCGAACAAGTTACCTTGATTCGAAATTTTTAAAACCGTTTTTGCAGGTATATATTAAATGTTTTGACATCATAAAAAAGAGGGAGATTGTTGACTCAAAGTATTTTGATAATGATTGTATTCAAAACATTTAACAAAATCTATCCCATCGAGCTGCTAGATTGAAGGAAAATCATGTTCCTAGCGCACGCTACAGTTTGAATGGTAGCACACTCTATCGAGGGAAAGTTATCTGCAGTCAGGTCAGTAATCTGCAGTCAAGTTGGAGTCACCTGATGGACAGCGCACGCAAAGCTAATAATATTAGCGCACGCTAAGTTGTTAATATTAGCGCACGCTATCATCTATCTATAGCACACGCTATCGCACTCCAGGCAGAGAGTCAGTAAGGTCCGGACAGAAAAAGGAAAAGCATTTGCGCACGCTATGGATGTACACTTACGTACGCTATTCAGAGGCCTTAGCGCACGTTACATGTCAAATCTTGTGCAAGCTACCAAAAAATATTTTGGTAGTCCAGTAGGCTCTGGACTCAAATCAAGGAAGCTATTACGTACGCTAAACAAGCTAACGTACGTTATCTGGAAAGGTCATAGCGCACGCTAAGCATTCAAATTTCTACCATTAGTCAACTTATCTGTTGGAACGCAATCGTCAAAAAATGAGATCCGACAAATATGGAAAGCTAACATAAAATAATGTTAGTGCACGCTAATGTATATGTACTAGCGCACGCGAAGTACATTTTATCCGTTGGAAAAAAGACGTTGGGGAGACAAACCAAAAAGATTCAACAGTCAAAAGTGAAGACCTGTTGACCGACGATAACGCACGCTACAGAAGACCGACTAGCGCACGCTAGACATGTATTATGACCGTTGGTACAGTTTAATGACCGTTCAGATCAGTCAAGTCAAAGCTCGTTAGCGCACGCTATGAAGAACTATTAGCGCACGCTAATAAAACATTTCTCAGTATATGAAGAAGGACTTGACACTATAAATACCCATAGGACTTGGGTATCTCACACACAACTTCAAGCATTCAATTATACAAGCAATCAAAGCATTCTTGAGCTCAGATTTCTATCTATTGTTGCATTCTAAGTTGTGAGGAGAAGGATACAAAGAGCGATACACCTTGTAATATTTATTATACTTTGTATTCTTTCATTTGGTTGTGAGTGCTGCATCACTCATACAAGAGCGTTAGAGAAACGAATTAAGAGTCACTAATCCAGTGTTATTAGGATATTTGATCCGGCATTGTTATGATTACACTCCAATATTCGTAAAGTTAGGATTATATAGTTCCGATAGAACACTAGATACAAAAGTTCATTTTGAGAGTGGTTATGCTTGGACCAATAGAAGACAAGCGGTTGTAATGGTTGTTAACTCGGACCGATCGAAGACGAGACAAGTGTGTGGTTGTTCTTGAGCGAATAGAAAAAGAAGTCAGAGAGAGGACGTAGGCAAGTTTCTGAACCTCTATAAATCTTTGAGTCTTTTACTTTCTGCAATATTTACCTTTTATTCGCGAGAAAGTTTGATGTTCCGCATTACCACTATTCAACCCCCCCTTCTAGTGGTGAATTTATCTCTTCAATAATGAAAGATCGACACGACCAACAATAACCAAAACAACCATCCTGGGGTCACCATCCCCAAAGAATGATCAACACGATCAACAATCTCAACACAACAGTCCTGGAATCATCATCCCTCAATGTTCGATCAACACAACCATCAATACCAAACAATGGCCCTGGGATCAACATCCCTCGACGAACAGTTAATATGAATGTCATTATACGAAACCTTAACATACCACATATCAACAACATCATAATAATTATCCTCATAACTGAACAATACTTAAATTACCTCAAAGCCGAAGACAATATCCTTTCCACGAACAAACCATCATCCCGACAATTTACATTTGTAATATCATTGCTATATGAATTATAAATGAAATGAAATCAATACTATTCATTAAATATTATGAACTGAACAAGTATAACTTACCTTAAGTAGTCGAGTTTGTAAAATAGATCCATTGAAGTCTCCGAGATTTGATTTCCACGCCTAAACAAGGTATTGATATTCCACTATCAATAGCAATATACTACGACATTCGATTTCCATGATCAACGACTATCCCAATTTTATAATTTTATTTTCTCCTTTCTCAAAAATGACGATCCGGAATTTAACAATTTCATTACGAAAACTCCAGCATATTTTAAATATAAAATATAATATTCAATATTTTTCGGTCGTATTTATGGTATAACCGTTATTTATATCAATTTGATCGAATGAAAACTTCATATTATTTTAATGCGGAAAATATTTCAAAATCATCAATTTTTGAAAACTCATGATCCTCATATAGAAAAATATTAATAATCATCATTATTAAATTTTCCAGCCATAAACACAAATACAAGGTATTCAACCCGTTCGATACATATAAAAATATAGAGCTGGCTCGGTAATATATTGATAAATATAGAAGTCTTACCAGTTGATAAATCAAAATAAAAACTGATTTATGATAATATGTATCTCAGAGATAAATTTCATGACACTTTATCCAAATTCGACTTGTATGTTCAAAGATATACATGTTAAAGTTAGACAACTCGATCAACTTTCAGAAGACAAGTTGCTGGAAATGCCTGATACGAACAGGACTGACTCAGTATAAAATAGCTTATTTTGTTCAGGTATTCTGACTCAATACCAACGGTATAGGCTCCTGTTATACTAACATGTATTTTATCTACAAAATAGTCGAGAAGGATTATCAAAATAACTTACAGGTCGTGAGATAATAGAGTTCAAACAAGGAAACCAAGTCTGTAATTCTCAGACTCACTGGAGAAATTCATCGAACAGGTTCCAGTCAATATCCTATAAAAGATGGTCTGACTCACCAAAAAATGGCTCGAATTATCCACGTATTATCACTTAATACATACGATAAAACAACAATTATTCTTATATGTATCTTGTTTACAAAATGCTCTAGATGTATTCGTATAAATAACTTACTGATTGTGAGATAATCGAGTTCAAAGATGGCAACATAGCCTGGAATTAACAGATCCTCTGGGGAATTTCTTCAAACACCTACCAGACGTCTCCTGGACTAGGCTGCTCAGATTCGCTGGGTATTTGAGCGTTTAAGGTCTTAGAATCTCAAAACTAGAATATAGAAAGACGTCCTGTAAGAGGTGTACATTTGCTACAGATATTGACAAATAGAATGAGACAATATTAAAGGTAAGGTCGTTCTTTACGGTCTAAAATTCTGCTAGTCAGTCAAAACAGTGTCCTCACTAGGCATCATGAGTGACGACCCGTGCCTCGCTCGCGCGAGATTCCCGGAAGCCTGTCGGTCGTTGACGTACGCAATGACGCACGGTGCGCGACAACTGGCAGTCTTCCACTAATTCAATCATAACTTCTTCGATCGAACTCCGATTTGCTCGCCGTGTGAACCATTGGAAATATAACTCAATTATCTATAGTACTGATAATTTTAAGAATTTTTAAACTTCCCAAAAATCCGTGGTCATTTTTTAAAACTTGATACTTGTCCACGATAATTCCTAGAAAATTTCTAATTTTATTTCTGTTTACACTTTCGGTGCTCCCTTATTCTTTTAAATGGTTTAAGACCAAAAGTCTATCTCCAATAGGTCCAAGTAAATTCACAATCTCGTATTTAGTTCGGATAATTTCTTTAATTTTCGTTGAATAATTTATCGGAGAATATAATGTTGGCCACAACATTCTTACCAAAAATTTTCGACGAGATTAGAAAATACCACCCAACATATTATTCTCGTTTACTCAATATCACTCCTATTACAGAAAAATCACATTACCAATTTTCCAACAAGGTCAACGATAAAATATTATTCTAACATTCAGGATATTACATACTACCCCCCCTTAAAAGAAGTTTCGTCCTTGAAACTTGTCATCCTGTCATAAAAAAGAATGCAATCCCGAAAACCCAAAATCATCAAAAAGGCAAGCAATCACTGTCACAATCGAATAACCAAAATAATATACTTACAGATCCGTGAAGTCGATGATCTCCGTGATACTAGAATACGACTCTCATACGAAGTCTCAACACAATACCGATATACACCAATATCGTAATTATAGCAATTTTGAAAATAGTATTTTGTGCTCGTATTACGAATTGTTTCTCATGTGGAGATATGTTATGTGATGTTTTTATGTTTGGAGCACGATGACTAACATTTTGTTTTGAATAAGTTTTGTGTGGGTTATTGAACCTACGGAGACACGTGATAGTAGACCACGGGGTCATGGATTTAGAAAATTTTTATATCTGTCGTTGTGCTTTATTGGTTGGAACATTTTGTTCCATACATGCTTAATAGTGTTTTGATGATTAAAGTTGTTACACAAAACAAAACAACAAAAAGACGAAGCAAAGCATCGAAGGAAACGAAGTGCAAAAAGCTGGACTGAATGAAGATAACGTACGCTATGCAGATAGCGTAACATACGTAAAATTGGACAATTAACGTACGTAATTGATGTTACTTAATGTACGTAATATGTAGTTCAAATCAGATGAACGTTGGAAGAGTCAAAGTCAGAAAAGCAGCAACGGACATATGACGTCAGCAATGACGTATCCTTAATGTATGTAATGGCTGATTGATTAACGTATGTAATGATTGAATCAGATGTTACTGGACTAAAACTGAACTAAGCTAACGTACGTAACCCGGATGTAATAACGTACGTAACAAGAGATAATGTACGTAACATGGAGAACTTAGCGTACGTAAGAGAGGCTCAGGGAGCTAACGGCTAGTTTGATGAAGAAGCCTATAAATACGATTCCTATGGTATTGTTTCACTACAACAACCTCAAGCAACTGATTCATTCATCAGATATTGATATACATATATTGTTTTTATGATATTGAGCTTATATTGTTAGTTTGAGTGTTTATACATTCAACACATACACGAGAGGTAAAAGAAAAGATACAATTGGATTCGGTGTTATTAGGATCACGGATCCGGTATTATTAGAATTGCAATTGATATCTTCGTGAGGTTTATCTAGTACCGATAGAAAGCTAGAGTGGTTGATTCCTTGTCCAATAGAAAAGGAAAACGGTTTAACTTGGACCGACACAAAGACAAGTACGAGTGGTTTATCACAGACCAATTGAAGACGTGATTGTAACGGTAATCCCTCGACCAATAGAAGAGAGGTGCAGAGGTTTATATCTTCAACCTCTAGAAAAAGATACCGAGAGAGGACGTAGGCTCGATTATAGCCGAACCTCTATAAATCCATGTGTCCTTTATATTCCGCACCCTTATATTTACGCTTCCGCACAATGGCGCTAATAACGATTTTGCTCCAAAAATTGGTATCGGAGCAGTACTCCAATAAACGGATTTACATCCGAGGAGACGATCCAAATGGCATTCCAACTTGCTCCAGTCGAAGGCCTTGCTCTTAACCGACCACCATTTTTTTATGGCTCAAACTTCATGACGTGGAAGAAAAAGATGTCAATATTCATCCGAGCGTATGACATCGAGCTTTGGAAAGTGATTTGCCTTGGTCCGAAAATTCCTCTCAAATCCGATGGGACGTTTAAATCCATCGAAGAATATGATAATGCGGATTGGAAGAACGACCACCTAAATTGTAAGGTTACTCAATTTCTATTTTGTGCCTTGAATCTGGAAGAGGTCAATCATCTCTCATCGTGTGAAAGTGCTAAAGAAATAGGGAAAATTCTTGAAATCACACACGAAGGGACAACTCAAGTCAAGGAGATGAAGATCAATATGCTTCTCCATAACTACGAGTTATTCATGATGAAGGGTGACGAGTCCATCACCAACATGCTCGACCGATTTTCGGTCATCACCAATGGACTTGCTTCGTTCCGAAAACCATTATCAAGTAGTGATAAAGTCAAGAAAATCTTAAGATCACTACTTGTTGAATGGGACGGCACGGTTACGGTGATTATGGAATCGAAAGATCTCAATAATCTTGATTTTAGTGCCCTCGTTGGTTCACTAATAAATTACAAGATTGTCCTTAAATCTCGATATGCAAAGCCGAAACCGAAGGAAAGATCGATAGCCTTGAAGGCTAAGATGTCAAAGAGAGAAGAAATTCGGGTGGATGATAGCGATGAAGAATCGGCATACTATGCCAAGAATATTAATAAGTTTCAAACCTTATTAAACCGGAGAAAGAAAGACATCTCCGGCGAATCTAAGAAATTCGACAACAATTGTCGATTATGTGGTAAACCATGCCACTTTGCAAAGAATTGCCAAGCTAAACCCAAGAAGGAGGTTCTCGTTGCAACATGGAGCGATGAAGATGAAGATGATGATTTTATCAATCAAAATAATCTCGCTCTCATGGCACGAAGTTCATTCGACGATAGCGACGTCGAAATCCACGTAAGTAATTCTTACGATGAACTTTTTGAAGTATTTGAATTACTGCATACCGATTTTCAAAATGCTTTATCCGAGATCAAATCCCTTAAATCTAAAAATAAATCGTTGGAAATTGAAAATTCCAAAATTCTTAAAAAGGGAAAATTTGTCGAGACCGATCATTCTAAATGCCTTGAAAGCAAAAATATTTAAAGGATGATCTTATTAAAATTCAAACCGAGCTCAAAAATTTAACGAAGAAATTTTCTCTCAAAAACGAGAAATTTGAAAATATGCTCTCGGTTCAAAAGTTTACTTTAAATAAACAGGGGTTGGGATTCAAACCTTGTTCTAAAAACGAATCCTTAAATTTAAAGATACCTCATTGCGAAAAATGTTTGAAAATTGGGCATCATATTTCGAACTGTAAAAGTCCACGCCGGACGATTAAAATTAAAAAGATTTGGGTTCCTAAAGAAACAAATATTTCAAATATCGTCTATGTTTGAAATGAAAAACCAACTCTCAATTGGATCCCCAAAAATTAATTTTTTATCAAAATATATTTTACTTAGGGGGTAGTAATAATTTTTTAAAGGGGAGATATATTTTCAGGGGTAATTTATACCCTATTCATGCATTTAGTTATATTCATCAATTGGTATCGCATATTTTTATCAATTTGGTATTTATTACTCGTTTTTATTACACATTTTGATGAAAACAAAAAGGGGGAGAAAGGAAAAAGGAGAAAAAGAAAAAGAATGGGATTAACCCTGAAAGGGGGAGAAAATCCAAGAAAAGTCGAAAAGATAAAGTTGAAAACAAAAATAAGGAGACGTCGAAAAGATGATGAAAATTTAAAAATTCGGAAAGAAAAAAAAATGAAAGAAGGAGTCGAAAAAGAAATGGGAGAAGAAACTAATGAAACGGACAAAGTCAAAAAATTTGGTCTGTACACATATACATATATTTGTATTTTTGCAGGTAAATCCCATTGACGAAGTGTTGTTTTGTAATCATCAAAAAGGGGGAGATTGTTGGAACATTTTTTTCCATACATGCTTAATAGTGTTTTGATGATTAAAGTTGTGACACAAAACAAAACAACAAAGAGACGAAGCAAAGCATCGAAGGAAATGAAGTGCAAAAATCTGGACTGAAGGAAGATAACATATGCTATGCAGATAGCGTAACGTACGTAAAATTGGACGATTAACGTACGTAACTGATGTTACTTAACGTATGTAATATGTAGTTCAAACCAGATGAATGTTGGAAGAGTCAAAGTCAGAAAAGCAGCAACGGACATATGACGTCAGCAATAACGTATCCTTAACGCACGTAATGGCTGATTGATTAATGTACGTAACGATCGAATCAGATGTTACTGGACTAAAACTGGACTAAGCTAACATACGTAACCCGGATGGAATAAAGTACGTAACAAGAGCTAACGTACGTAACATGGAGGACTTAGCGTACGTAAGAGAGGCTCAGGGAGCTAACGGCTAGTTTGATGAAGAAGCCTATAAATACCATTCGTATGGTATTGTTTCACTACAACAACCTCAAGCAAACGATTCATTCATCAGATATTGATATACTTATATTTTTGTTGTGATATTGAGCTTATATTGTTAGTTTGAGTGTTTATACATTCAACACATACATGAGAGGTAAAAGAAAAGATACGATTGGATTCGGTGTTATAAGGATCACGGATCCAGCATTATTAGAATCACAATCGATATCTTGTGAGGTTTATCTAGTATCGATAGAAAGCTAGAGTGGTTGATTCCTTGTCCAATAGAAAAGGAAAACGGTTTAACTTGGACCGACACAAAGACAAGTACGAGTGGTTTATCACGGACCAATTGAAGACGTGATTGTAACGGTAATCCCTCGACCGATAGAAGAGATGTGCAGAGGTTTATATCTTCAACCTATAGAAAAAGATACCGAGAGAGGACGTAGGCTCGATTATAGCCGAACCTCTATAAATCCATGTGTCGTTTATATTCTGCACCTTTATATTTACGCTTCCGCATAATGGCGCTAATACCAGTTTTGCTCCAACATTATTTTGTAGCACTGTGATGACCTTGTTTTAAGTTTCGGGACGAAACTTATTTTTAGAGGGTTAGAATGTAATACCCGAGATTTTTGCCTTGAACTATTTGTCGTTTGGTATCGGTTATTTCATTTCATTATGATTATGTGGAATTCGGTTTTCTGTCATGAACGGTATGATATATTCTATTGTAGTGTTCATCGAGTGAGACTTATTGTTGCTTGCGTTTCTTTGATTAAATGTGTGCGTGTGGTGTGGTATGTTATGTTTTGTAATATGCTCGTTATTATTTTGAATCATAGCCGGTGCGTTAGTGTGACCGAGATATTGTCGAACGTCTAACCGGACTGTCGAAATGACCGAGTTTCGACTGTAAGGCCTGGCCGAGTTACGGCCGTAAGGCACGGTCGGTTACGGCCGTAAGGCATAGTCGATTACGGCCGCGATGCATGGCCGAGTTACGGCCACAAGGCATGGCCTAGTTATGGCCGTAATGCATTTCCGCTCATTGCCGTTATGTACCGCACATTTTTGGGCATAGGCATGTGGACCAGATTATGACCGTAAGGAGTAGCCGGGTACGGACGTAATGCCCTATTACGACCATAATGCTTTGCCTGGCAATGGCCATAATATGCCCGAGCGTTTTGGGCAGTGGCCTGGGAGGTGCCAGTTACGTCCGTAAGATGATGCCGATTACGGCCTTAAGGGCCGTGTTACGGCTGTAAGGTACTGCCTGTTATGGCCATAACATATGCGGCTATATATAGCCAGGGCGACGAGATTGTGCTATTTTTCTTCCTTTCCTTTCTTCCTCTCATGACTGACAGGCGGGTGAGACGGGAACTTTGATTCCCGGTCGATTTTACCCAATTCCAAGGTGTTTTGGCGGGCCTTTGTCGATTATATCAACATCTAATCCTTGTTCTTCGTTAGATCGGGGTAATTTCTTGAAATCTCCGAGGGTGGACTTTCGGGATTTCCTTCTTGATTTTCGTTCGTCCGATTTGATGAATCGGTTCATGTTATTGAGTTCTATTAATCGTGTTCTATCGGTTGCATATCCATATTTTGAGTTTGTATAACTCGATTGGCGATTCGATTTTTCTTGGGAGTTATCGAACATTGAATGTTTGATTAAATGTCCCAATGAGTTTCCCTTTGATAGTTTGGTGGGATTTCCGTTGTTTTTGGTCTTGATTCTCATTGTAATCGTATCTTCGTTTTTTTTGCCCGGAGGATTGTAGGTGCTCGAGGTTTTCCGGTTGAGCCGTGTTCGTCGGAGTGTTCGGTATCGGTTATGGAGGCAAGTATCTTGCTATACGATTTGTGTCTTTTGAATTGATACTTCATGTGGGTTTATGATGATTTGGTTTACCTTCGTAGATATGCTTCGTATGAATGGGTTATGAATTGATTATTGTGAACGTTTGATGGTAGTGATGATATCCTTACTTGTTTAACGTTGTGGAATTATGTTGGTTGTATTAATCACATTGGTTGTGTTGTGCGTGAATGTTCATGATTGAGTTATCGTGATAATTATGATAATTGTGTCGAATTGATGACATACCTGAATATGTATTGCGGTGTATTGTTGAATGGTTTGACACATTGGTAGCAATGTATGTTGTTCGTGGTAACGTGTTGAGTTCATCAATATGTGATGTGAAGTGACAATGTGTGTGTTCCGGGTAAGGTCCGACGAGGCATCTGGAGTTCGGTACGTGATGTGTACGAGCAACGTGTGTGTTCCGGGTAGGGTCCGACGAGGCCTCTGGAGTTCGGTACATGATGTGTACGAGCAACGTGTGTGTTCCGGGTAGGGTCCGCCGAGGCCTCTGGAGTTCGGTACATGATGTGTACGAACAACGTGCGTGTTCCGGGTAGGGTCCATCGAGGTCTCTAGAGTTCGGTAGATGATGTGTACGAATAATGTGTGTGTTCCGGGTAGGGCACCCGTCGAGGCCTGTGGAGTTCGGTACATGATGTGTACGAACAATGATCGTGTAACTGTGATTGATTGGATAAAGTTTTGAAGTTGGGTCTCGGACTCATGATGATATCTTAGTTAACATTTTTTGAAACGAGAACCGGGCTGAGGCCCTAACGATTTCGAAAAGTTTTGTAAATTGGGACTCTAGGTCCAAAAGAATTTCTACTTTAAAAATCCACGAGATGTTGAGTTTCTTTTCAAATACTGCTATGCTTGAGTTCGGAATTCTAAAACTTCTCGGGAATATTTTGATAGTCGATTGTCGTATCTAATTCGTAGTTGCTATTTGCTTGTTACATTTTGTATTGTATTATACTTGCACTAGCAAAATAGTGGAATTTTGCTAACCCCCGAGTAATCGGGGGGTGGATGTCTGTTTTGTGTCTAGGTGCATGCAGGTTCGGGGAGCAGTGACAGGATCGGCATAGGAAGTGACGGGCTACGATATTAATCAAGAGTTGAGAGTTAAGTTGATTTTGTGTTGTATCGTAAGAGTTGTAATCCGTCTTCCGCTATTTTGTATCTTTACCCCTGCGTGGGTATTCATTGTAAAGATCGAATTTTTCTGTTTGTGTCAGTCGAGCGAACTCATCGGTCAGTGTAGTTGTTTATATTTGACCTTAACGGTCCATATCATTATATTGTTTGCCCTCGGCCGGGCAAACACTTACTCATTTTGTGTTGTTTAGCCTGGTAGATCCTCATGGGAAGGATTTGCGACGTGTAATATTCCCATATGGTTTTGGGGGTGTTACATTTATGGTATCAGAGCTTATGTTGTGGAAACCTAGGCTGTCGGGTTGAGTTGAGTCGTGATTTGACGAGTAGTGTGTTGTCGTGTCATTAGAGTTGTCGGGTGACAAGTTGAGTTGTGCGTAGTCACAACATGTCAGATGTGTTGTCGGATGAGATTAGTATCATGTGCGACCGTCATCTCCGTGCGGCCTGTGGACATAAGTCTCCTCTTATATGCATAGTATATGTGTTTCATGATTTCATTTATGTGCAATATTTGTGGTGCATAACTTTGTTTGCTCGGTGTTGTGTAATGGAGTTTGTATTCGATACTTGTGATACACTGTATGTGCATAAAACTGGTTGTACACTTAGGTAGTGTGACTGCAAAGCCAATTTAATTGTATTATTTTATGACGTTATCCTGAAGTGTCAGTTGATATGTGGAAATGATTAGTGTGAGTACAAGAGGTTTTCCACCCAGAAATGGTTTGGCGAAACCTCTAGGGGTCGATGCCGAGGGGCATGGCCGCGGATTATCATGTGCGTTTTTATTCGTGATGGTTGGTGTGGTAACATGTGGTTACCCTGTATGTCGTTAATTGTGATAATGATATATATTGATAAGGTCATTTTGATGATATCATTTATCGAGTAGATTGACGTTTCAAATTGTTGTTTTGCAAATGATTTCAAAACAAAACAGCTATGATAATGGGTTCGTGATTCTGATTAAACAACCGAGGTATTAAAAGTATTTTTTTCAAAAAAAAAAATCATTTCAGCAAAATCTTTCAAACTCGTGAATTTTAAAATATTATCTTTTGAACAAATACCTCAGAAAATTTTATTTTGAAAGAATGTTACAAGTGTTTGATCCCAATGATATGTATGTGGTTTTGACCGTGTTTGTTTTGGAAAAAGTCATACATTTCTATTGATGTAGCCATTTGGATTATTTATGAGATTAAGTTCTATTGTTACAGTGTTAGTTCGTGTATTCGTGTAATGACTCGAAGTGAATATTTTATTATGCTGCTGTTTGTTGTCCTATGTTGATTATGTGATGTTTGTTTTGGTGTTCTGAACGGTGATCCGTTTAGTATGCCGAGAGGCCAAGGACGTGGTCGTGGTAGTGGTCATAATCAGGAGCATGAGAAGGCGACTCTCTCGTTGTCGAGGGCCAATCAGCTCAGTACAGATGATCGAGATGACCAGTTGTAACATCCCAAAACCGACCAGGAATATTACAGTGCCGTGGGGCCCATAATGGAACCCACAAGGCTAAAATCATTTTCGCAAACGTTTAAAAATGCCCAAAGGACGATGACGGTAATGTTTTAAATACTCAAATATTTTTAAGAACGTTGTTCCCAATTACTGTCAGAAAATACCGTTTGAAAGCACAAGAAAAATACGCCAAAAGGGCATTTACAAAGTAAACGCGAGTTGGAAAAATACTGAAAGCCATTATAAAATTACACACACAGCGAATAGAGACACAATTAAATACATTTGCGGTGGAATTATAAAAACCAGAAAGAACACTCGAATCCCAATAACCACGCCATAGCCAGTATCACCGGAAAGTTCATCCCGTCACGACCGCTACTAGCTCGAACTCTGAGTACCTAAAAGATAAAGCCCACGGCGGGGTCAGCCATAATACTCAACAATGATAACGATCATATCACAAAAACAATTACATATCAATATAATTTACAGAATAAGAACATTCCCCTACGTAATCTTACCGAAGTAACCTTACCAACCCATCACAATCCATGTCGAAACAATCCTCACCATAATTCACATCTCGCGTCCTTAAATGATGAATGAATTCAAAAGTAACCATCTGTACTGTATCCTAAATGATACCAAGATTCTCAAACATAAACATATCTCCAATATGGAATAATCCGGCCAAGTCCGATTCGATCTGCTGGATCGCACAATCGGATCCCAATCCTGACAAAGCCGATATCACATGGCAGATCTGTAAACCAACTGCCCCGAGACAATGGCAAGTCCCGAATATCATTACAAGCATGAATGCTCACACAATCAATAATGATAAACAACCAGTGCATCAAAACGATAATATCAATGACATGATAACTCCACACAAGATCGACAAAGTGTCACCCATGAACGAGAATACCATGATGTGGTGACTCCAACAAGATCAATGAAGGACTAACAACCGGGAATACCAACAATACGGTAAACCCCAACAAGATCAATGAAGGATCGACAACCGAGAGTATCAATGGTATGATAAACTCCAATAAGATCAATAAAGGATCAACAACTCAGAATACCAACGACACGGTAAATTCCAACAAGATCAATGAAGGAACGACAACCGAGAATACCAACAGTACGATAAACTCTAATAAGATCAATAAAGTATCAACTACCGAGAATACCAACGGTACGATAAAAGATCAATAAAGGATCAACAACCGAGAATACCAATGGTACGATAAACTCCAATAAGATTAATAAAGGATTAACAACCGAGAATACCAACGGTACGATAAAATCCAATAATATTAATAAAGGATTAACAACTGAGAATACCAACGACGCGGTAAACTCCAAAACAGAATCAAGGATCAATAACGAACGAGATTACCAATGATAGGGTGAACTCCAAACGATACTAATAAAGGGTCGATGACAAGCGAGTTGACCATCGATATGGTAACTCCAAATGAGATTAATAAAGGGTCAACAGGGACAAATACACGAGAGAATAAAATCGTCAACCATATAGAGATCATATAGACGGGATTTCAAAGACAACCCGACTATCGAACAGATACGATTATACATGGATTGTGAATGACCAATCAATAAGACTCAAGATGGACGTCACGATACGCCTGATCCGGACATGTGTCCGTGTACAAGCCAACCACGGGTATTGATCAGATATACTTCTGGTCTTGTACCTAATCAGCCTCACAAAGTATGTCTCGTGTGCACGGTTCAATATGAGGTCAAAACCAACATGTGCTATACGTGGCCGCCCCGAAAATCCTACACATAATCGATCAGAACGTATCTGACTCCAGACATGCCACGATACAACATGACAAAAAATCTCGAAGAAACGCATATCCAACAAAGATCAGAAGACTTTCCACGAGAGTAACAATAACTCGATCATGAAAGATCGACACGACCACCACATCGTATTTCGGCAAACAACAGCCACAACATGCTCAACAATGCATATGATAATAGCACATAAACTCCCAAGGCAGCAGCCAAGGGTCACGGAAGCATCTACTCAGGAATACTCCGGACAATATCACATAAACTCCCAAGGCAGCAGCCAATGGTCACGGAAGCATCTACTAAGGAATACTCCAGACATAGGTGCCATTTAGGTCTAATCCCCTAACACATCGTCCCAACAGATTGCAGCTCAAATAAAGAGCACATCACAAAACGTAACAAACAATGATGCACACTCACCATATGAAATATCAACACACACATGCAATAATGCAACACGATGATTATCATAATCTAGCAATATTAATTTACCTCAAGTTGGAGACGCTAACCTTTCCACGACCAACATCCCTCAACGAATACACAGTTATCTGAATAATCCAAAATGAAGCACAGTCCATAACTAATACCAAACCACCACCTCGAGTTCAATGTCGGCATGATAACTAGCATTGATATTTAATCTTTCACACAATAGACCAAATATAATTCACGTCTCCGTTTCCACTAGACATCATTAAAATCATATACATTATGATTTATCTTAATCTAAGCATAATATACATACCATCATCCTGAAAATTCATATTCCATGATACCATTTCTATATGAATCATAAATAAAATGAAAACGAAATCATTTATTAAATATTATGAACTGAGCAAGCATAACTTGCCTCGATACCGATACGATGAAGTTGTGAAAAATCCCGTCGTCTTCATCTACAAGCTCCGTAGCCCCGACCAAGGGGATTCATGCGTCCTCCAATTCCATTTGCATCACAATGGTTAATCATCAACGATCACTTAACGCAACCTAGTGCAATGATCAATTAACAATATGTTCGATAACAATCAACAACTGATATAACTGACCAATCAACTTAACGGTTCCACACTATCTTGAATAAATACATATCCAAACAACCTATATCAATCAATCACGAATCCATAACCATATTACGATTCCATATACCGATAATCATATGAACGACCAATTCATCTCGATATTAAGGATTTCATAACATACTCCATTCCAACTATTTACGGATCCAATGTTCTTATGCCCAACAAATCTGAATTCATACCTTCAATTCAATCTCATAATCCAGTGATCTCAATAACAGTTGATTCGAGCATGAAGCAAGTTTAATCAACGTATTCAATTCCGAATTCAAACTTAAATTCAACGTGTTATGATTATCCCTTGTTTATATATATCAATCTCATGCCAAACTACACTTAGGATCATTCGACTCATATGAACATATATCCTCAAGGAAAGATAATGTTCTTGTCAAATTCATAATCACGATTTGTATATCATCAAGACCATACGGAAGATCAAATCACCATTCACATAACTTGTCCCTTAACATCCATAATCATCATCGCTTGTTCTAAATATCAACATTCCATGTTCATATCTAAAACTTAAACACTTGAAACATATACTCATCATAATCATCATCTTCTACAATATACACCTCATATATCATCAAGAATTATAACCATAATACCATAACCATCATCATACGAGGAAGACATCAACAACAACAAAATCCGAAATAGAAGAGAGGGATTATCCAACATACCTCTTGAAGATGAATAATACCACCAAACACTTCAAGAATAATTTACATCTTCATATCCAAGCCTCAAATCCATGCTCCCAAGCTCATAACCAAGTTAAAAGTGTCTAGAACACACTTAGAAGTGAAGAAGGACGGATATGGAGAGGAACATCTCTTTGGTTCGTGAGGAAATGAAAGTCCACACTTCATTTTATAAACTGCATTGTTCATTACGTACGTTATCACTCAACGTTAACATACTTAATGCTCTCTAGCGTACGCTACACATCCAACATAGCGTACGTAATATAGCCATGGACTTGCTACAGTAACTTACCCTCTTAACGTACGTAATACACCGTGCATGGCGTACGTAATGCTCGAGGTTGACTCGCCTGTCCAGATCCGCGCCGAAAGCTGCCGACACCGGGCCCCACCTTCCGACCACATCTCGGTCCTGTCCGATTCCCTTTGTTACGTACGTAATCCCTTAGGCATAACGTACGAAAACATGTAATTTAACATACGTAAGTCCTTAAAGCTAGCGTACGTAATGGCCTTCTATACTTGGCCAAAATCCAACTGTTCCTATCCGTCTCGACATACTAGATACAGATACGCACATACTGAGTACATATGCTTGTCCCAATATCATTCTTATACGATACTTCTGATGCACGATACCTCGAATAGAACTATCGACCAAGTACATCAATTGTACAAATACAATATATCCGACATCCAAAAACACATCGAGCATGTAATATCCTAGAATGAAAATAACCTCGATAGACATACCGGCATTACTGTCACAGTTCCCAAAATTGTCCATCCATACTGTGTCGGTCCCACTCTGTACAGTACAACTCGGATAAAATAATGCGAAAAATCGTAGCGAAATTCTAGGATATTATATATCTTCCCACTTAAATAAGTTTCATCCTCGAAACTTAAAATCCTGTCATAATTCATATCTCAATCCCGAAATATCTCAAAATCATGACACCATGCTCAAATAATCATCATCAAAACTGAATAACTGAAAGAACATACTTACAGGTCCGTGAAGTCGATGATCTCTCGTGATACTAGCATATGACTCCCATACAAGGTCTCAACACAATAACAACACACCGGCATCACAAATATGGCAATTTGAAAATATTTCAAAAATTTTGGAATCTCCAAAAATTAGTTTGACTCGAAAGTCGGAAAATTATTTTCAAAAGTCACGCTACTACCACGCCGGTAGAGCAACATAACACGCATGCCTGGGTTTTACGAAACCCAAGCTCCGATACTATCTTCTGTAACACCCCAAAACCGACCGGAATATTACAGCGCCGTGGGCCCTACAATGGAACCCACAAGGCGAAAATCTTTTCGCAAACATTTAAAAATGCCCAAAGGCCGATGACGGTAATGTTTTAAATACTCAAATAGTTTTAAGAACGTTGTTCCCAATTACCGTCAGAAAATACTGTTTGAAAGCCGTTATAAAATTACACACGCAGCGAATAGAGACACAATTAAATACATTTGCAGCGGAATTATAAAAACCACAAAGAACACTCGAATCCCAATAACCACGCCATAGCCAGTATCACCGTAAAGCTCATCCCTTCACGACTGCTACTAGCTCGAACTCCGAGTACCTAAAAGATAAAGCCCACGACGGGGTCAGCCATAATACTCAACAATGATAACGATCACATCACAAAAACAATTACATATTAATGTAATTTACAGAGTAAGAACATTCCCCTACGTAATCTTACCGAAGTAACCTTACCAACCCATCACAATCCATGTCGAATCAATCCTTACCATAATTCACATCTCGCGTCCTTAAGTGACGAATGAATCAAAAGTAACCATTTGTACTGTATCCGAAACGATACCAAGATTCCCAAACTTAAACATATCTCCAATATGGAATAATCTGGCCAAGTCCGATTCTGTCCGCTGGATCGCACAATCGGATCCCAATCCTGACAAAGCCGATATCACACGGCACATCTGTAAACCAAGTGCCCCGAGACAATGGCAAGTCCCGGATATAAATACAAGCATGAATGCTCACACAATCAATACTTATAAACATCCAATGCATCAAAACGAGAATATCAATGACATGATAACTCCACACAAGATCGACAAAGTATCACCCATGAACGAGAATACCATGATGTGGTGACTCCAACAAGATCAATGAAGTACTAACAACCGAGAATAGCAACAATACGGTAAACCCCAACAAGATCAATGAAGGATCGACAACCGAGAATACCAATGGTATGATAAACTCCAATAAGATCAATAAAGGATCAACAACCGAGAATACCAACGACACGGTAAATTCCAACAAGATCAATGAAGGATCCACAACTGATAATACCAACGGTACGATAAACTCCAATAAGATCAATAAAGGATCAACAACCGAGAATACCAACAGTACGATAAACTCCAATAAGATCAATAAAGGATCAACAACTGAGAATACCAACGGTACGATAAACTCCAATAAGATTAATAAAGGATTAACAACTGAGAATACCAACGGAATGATAAACTCCAATAAGATTAATAAAGGATTAACAACCAAGAATACCAACGATGCGGTAAACTCCAAAACAGAGTCAAGTATCAATAACGAACGAGATTACCAATGATAGGGTGAACTCCAAACGAGATTAATAAAGGGTTGATGACAAGCGAGTTGACCATCGATATGATAACTCCAAATGAGATTAATAAAGGGTCAACAGGGACAGATACACGAGAGAATAAAATCATCAACCATATACAAATGATATATACGGGATTTCAAAGACAATCCGACTATCGAACAGATCCGATTATACATGTTCTGTGAACGACCAATCAATAAGACTCAAGATGGACGTCATAATACGCTCGATCCAGACATGTGTCCGTGTACAAGCCAACCATAGGTATTGATCAGATACACGTCTGGTCTCGTACCTAATCAGCCTCAAGAAGTACGTCTTGTGTGCACGGTTCAATATGAGGTCAAAACCAACATGTGCTACACGTGCCCAGCCCGAAAATCCTACACATGAACGATCAGAACGTATCTGACTCCAGACATGCCACGATATAACATGACAACAAATCTCAAAGAAACGCATATCCAACCAGGATCAGAAGGCTTTCCACGAGAGAAACAATAACTCGATCATGAAAGACCGACATGACCACAACGTCGTATTCCGGCAGACAACAGTCCATAGCATGCTCAGCAGTGCATATGATAATAGCACATAAACTCCCAAGGCAGCAGCCAAGGGTCACAGAAGTATCTACTCAGGAATACTCTGGACAATATCACATAAACTCCCAAGGCAGCAGCCAAGGGTCACAGAAGCATCTACTTAGGAATACTCCGGACATAGGTGCCATTTAGGTCTTATCCCCTAACACATCATCCCAAGAGATTACAGCTCAAAGAAACAGCACATCAGAAAACGTAACAAACAATGATGCACACTCACCACATGAAATATCAACACACACATGCAATAATACAACAGGATGATTATCATAATCTAGCAATATTAATTTACCTCAAGCTGGAAACGCTAACCTTTTCACGACCAACATCCCTGAACGAATACACAGTTATACGAATAATCTAAAATGAAGCACATTCCATAACTAATACCAAATCACCACCTCGAGTTCAATGTTGGCATGATAACTAGCCTTGATATTTAATCTCTCACACAATAGACCAAATATAATTCACGTCTCCGTTTCCACTAGACATCTTTAAAATCATATACATTATGATTTATCTTAATCCAAGCATAGTATACATACCATCATCCCGACAATTCATTTTCCACGATACCATTGCTATGAATCATAAATGAAATGAAAACGAAATCATTTATTAAATATTATGAACTGAGCAAGCATAACTTGCCTCGATACCGATACGATGAAGTTGTGACCAATCCCGTCGTCTTCATCTACAAGCTCCGCAGCCCCGACCAAGGTGATTCATACGTCCTCCAATTCCAATCACAGCACAATGGTTAATCATCAACGATCACGTAACGCAACCTAGTGCAATGATCAATTAATAATATGTTCGATAACAATAAACAACAGATATAACCGACCAATCAACTTAACGGTTCCACACTATCTCGAATAAATACATATCCAAACAACCTACATCAATCAATCATGAATCCATAACCATACTACGATTCCATATACCGATGATCATATCAACGACCAATTCATCTCGATATTAAGGATTTCATAACATACTCGATTCCAACTATGTACGGGTCAAATGTTCTTATGCCCAACAAATCTGAATTTATACCTTCAATTCAATCTCATAATCTGGTGATCTCAATAACAGTTGATTCGAGCACAAAGCAAGTTTAATCAACGTATTCAATTCCGAATTCTAACTTAAATTCAACGTGATATGATTATCCCTTGTTTATATATATCAATCTCATGCCAAACTACACTTAGGATCATTCGACTCATATAAACATATATCCTCAAGGAAAGATAATGTTCTTGTCAAATTCATAATCACGATTTGTATGTCATCAATACCATACGGAAGATCAAATCACCATTAACATAACTTGTCCCATAACATCCATAATCATCATTACTTGTTCTAAATATCAACATTCCAAGTTCATATCTAAAACTTAAACACTTGAAACATATACTTATCATAATCATCATCTTCTTCAATATACACCTCATATATCATCAAGAAGTATAACCGTAATACCATAACCATCATCATACGAGGAAGACATCAACAACAACAAAATCCGAAATAGAAGAGAGGGATTATCCAACATACCTCTTGAAGATGAATAATACCATCAAACACTTCAAGAATCATTAACATCTTCATATCCAAGCCTCAAATCCATGCTCCCAACTTCATAACCAAGTTAAAAGTGTCTAATACACACTTAGAAGTGAAGAAGGACAGATATGGAGAGGAACATCTCTTTGGTTCAGGAGGAAATGAAAGTCCACACTTCATTTTATAAACTGCATTGTTCATTACGTACGTTATCACTCAACATTAACATACGTAATGATCTCTAGCGTACGCTACACATCCAACATAGCGTACGTAACATAATTCCAGAACTCACTGACCTGTTTCGTTGACTTGCTACAGTAACTTACCCTCTTAACATACGTAATACACCGTGCATAGCGTACGTAATGCTCGAGGTTGACTCGCCTATCCACATCCACGCCGAAAGCTGCCGACACCACGCCCCACCTGCCGACCACAGCTCGGTCCTGTCCGATTTCCTTTGTTATGTATGTAATCCCTTAGGCATAATGTACGTAAAACATGTAATTTAACGTACGTAAGTCCTTAAAGCTAGCGTACGTAATGGCCTTCTATACCTGGCCAAAATCCAACTGTTCCTGTCCGGCTCGACATACTGGATACGTATACACACATACTGAATACATATGCTCGTCCCAATATCATTCTAATACGATACTTCTGATGCACGATACCTCGAATACAACTATCGACCAAGTACGGCAATTGTACAAATACAATATATCCGACATCTAAAAACACATCGAGCATGTAATATCCTAGAATTAAAATAACCTCGATAGACATACCGGCACGACTGTCACAGTTCCCAAAATTATCCACCCATATTATGTCGGTCCCACTCTGTACAGTACAACTCAGATAAAATAATGCGAAAAATCGTAGCGAAATTCTAGGATATTACACCAGTCGCGTGATCAGGGGCAATCAGCCAGAGGTAATGTTGACATTGGAGCCGCCACCATCCTTCGTCAGGTGGTTGATCAGTTGGCGCATATGAATCAGACCGTACACCGAGATGGGATCCCAGATAAGGATAATGGAGCTAGTAAGTGGTTACGAGATGTGATGAGAATGCACCCGCCCCGTTTTGTAGGTTCTTCGGACTCGTTAGGTTGGAAGAATTGGCTCTTACAGTTGGACAGAATATTTGATGTTGTAGCTTGTCCCGATGAAACAAGAGTACCTATTGCTCAATACCTCTTCGACAAGAAAGCTGCAGACTGGTAGGAGGCCATAGCGCCTAGTGATCGTACAACTACTTGGGCTGAATTTACGTCTGCTATGGAGGCCGAGTATTGTTCGCCGCCTGTTAAAGAGCGTAGGATTGTCGAGTTTTTCTCGGCTATGCCTCAAGATGTGTCGATATCTCAGGCAATAGTGGATTATCATCGGCAGCTGTGTTATGTTCGAGATCAAGCAAAAAGTGAGGCAGATAAAGTTCATTATTTCGATATACGTTTGAAACCTCATGTTTGGCAGTGTATGGCCCCTTTTATGTGTACAACATTGAAGGATTATCAGGATCGAGCCTTAGCATTTGAAATGGTTGTATTATCTACCGAGCCGGTATCTATAGCAAAGAAACAGAAGATTGCTGATGACGCCTCGGGAGGTAAGGGAATTGGTATTCCTAAACCTCAACCCTCGTATCAGTTGAGTATAGGACCTTCTCGGTCGAATGGAGAATCTAAAAGACCCAAGACGGTGTCTGAGTTCTGGTGGTGCTCCAAGGTGTTTCAATTGGAATGTTCTGGGCCATAAACGTGCGCATTATAAGAAACCGCCGGTGACTTGTTATAATTGTGGACGCGAGGGGCATCGAGTTCAGTACTGTGAGATCGTTGCTAAGAGGGTAGGGAACCGAAGTTCCATTCCTACTTTTGGAGGGCCCAGTGATGTCCAGTGATAGTATTTTGTGCTCGTATTACGAATTGTTTCTCGTGTAGAGTTATGTTATGTGATGTTTTTATGTTTAGAGCATGATGACTGACATTTTGTTTTGAATAAGTCCCGTGTGGGTTATTGAACCTACGGAGACACGTGATAGTAGACCTAGGGGTCATGGATTTGGAATTTCTTATATGTGTCGTTGTGTTTTGTTTTGTAGCACTGTGATGACCTTGTTTTAAGTTTTGGGACGTAACTTATTTTTAAAGGGTAGAATGTAATACCCGAGATCTTTATTCCGGTTGCCTTGAACTATTTGTCATTTGATGTCGGTTATTTCGTTTCGTTATGATTATGTGGAATTCGTTTTTCTGTCATGAATGGTATCATATATTCTATTGTAGTGTTCGTCGAGTGAGACTTGTTGTTGCATGCGTTTCTTTGATTAAATGTGTGTGTGTGTGGTGTCGTATGTTATGTTTCGTAATTTGCTCATTATTATTTTGAACCATAGCTGGTGCGTTAGTGTGATCGAGACGTTGTCGAACGTCTAACCGGACTGTCGAAATGGCCGAATATCAACCGTAAGGCCTGGCCGAGTTACGACCGTAAGGCACGGTTGGTTACGGCCATAAGGCACTGTCGGTTACGGCCGTAAGCCATATTCGATTACAACCGCAATGCATGGCCGAGTTACGGCCGCAAGGCATGGCCTAGTTACGGCTGTAATGCCTTACCGGTCACGGCCCTTATGTACGACACATTTTTGGGCACTAGGCTTGTGGACCAGATTACGGCCGTAAGGAGTGGCCAGGTACGGCCGTAATGCCCTGTTACGACCGCAATGCTTTGCCTTGTAAAGGCCGTAATATGCCTGAGCATTTTAGGCAGTGGCGTGGGAGGTGTCGGTTACATCCGCAAGATGATGCTGATTACGGCCGTAAGGGCCGAGTTACGGCCTTAAGGTACTGCCTGTTACGGCTGTAACATGCGTGGTTATATATAGCCGGGGCGATGGGTTTGTGCCATTTTTCTTCCTTTCCTCTCTTCCTCTCATGGCTGACAGACGGGTGAGATGGGAACTTTGATTCTTGGTTGATTCTACTCAATTCCATGGTGTTTTGGCGGGCCTTTGTCGATTATATCAACATCTAATCCTTGTTCTTCATCGGATCGAGGTAATTTCTTGAAATCTCCTAGGGTTAACTTTCGGGATTTCCTTCTTGATTTTCATTGTTCGTCTGATTTGATGAATCGATTGATGTTATTGAGTTCTATTAATCGTGTTCTATGGGTTGTATATCCATATTTCGAGTTTGTTTAACTTGATTGCCTATTCGAGTGTCCTTGGGAGTTATCGAACATTGAATGTTCGATTTAATGTCCCAATGAGTTTCCCTTCAATAGTTTGGTGGGATTTTCATTGTTTTTGGTCTTGATTCTTGTTGTAATCTAATCTTCGTTGTTTTTACCTGGAGGATTGTAGATGTTCGAAGTTTTTCAATTGAGCCATGTTCGTTAGAGTGTTCGGTATCGATTATCGAGGCAAGTATCTTGCTAAACGATTTATGTCTTGTGAATAAATAATTCGTGTGGGTTTATGATGATTTACCTTCGTGGATATGCTTCATATGAATGGGTTATGAATTGATTATTGTTAACGTTTGATGGTAGTGATGATATCTTTACTTGTTTAACGTTGTGGAATTATGTTGGTTGTGTTAATCACGTTGGTTGTGTTGTGCGTGAATGTTCATGATTGAGTTATCGTAATAATTATGATAATTCTGACGGATTGATGACATACCTGAATATGTATTGCGGTGTATTGTTGAACGGTTTGACATATTGGTAACAATGTATGTTGTTCGTGGTAATGTGTTGAGTTCATCAATATGTGATGTGAAGTGACAATGTGTGTGTTACGGGTAGGGTTCGACGAGGCCACTGGAGTTCAGTACATGATGTGTACGAGCAACGTGTGTGTTCCGAGTAGGATCCGACGAGGCCTCTGGAGTTCGGTACATGATGTGTACGATAAACGTGTGTGTTCCGGGTAGGGTCCGCTGTAATATCCTAGAATTTTGCTATGATTTTTCGCATTATTTTATCTGAGATGCACTGTACAGAGTGGGACCGACACAGTATGGGTGGATAATTTTGGGAACTGGGACAGTCGTGCCAGTATGTCTATCGAGGTTATTTTAATTCTAGGATATTACATGCTTGATGTGTTTTTTTCGATGTCGGATATACTGTATGAGTATTTGTACAATTGCCATACTTGGTCGACAGTTGTGTTTAAGGATATCGTGCATCAGATGTATCGTATGAGAATGTTATCGGAACGAGCATATGTATTTAGTATGTCGCGTGTACGTATTCAGTATATTGAGACGACAGACAGGAGCAAAAATGGCTAAGTATGAAAGCCATTACGTACGTTAATTGATGAAGCTTGCGTACGTAACTAACCAATCTTAATGTATGTTAAGTTGGGTACATAACGTACGTTAAGAAGGGAATCGGACAGGATCGAGCCGTGGTCGGCAAGTGAGCCCGGTGTCGGAAGCTTTCGGCGCGGATGTGGACAGGTGAGTCAACCTCGAGCCTTACGTACGTTAAGGATGCATCATTACTGTAATATCCGAAATTTCTACTACTATTGTTTAATGTTATTTTATCCGAGTTATGTTGTACAGCGTGGAATCTGTACAGTATGGATAAAATAAATGAAGGACTGAGATGTCAGTATTGGTATAATTGTCGTATTGGTCGACAATTGTATTCGAGGATATAATGTGTTGAGTAATGTATTCAGTATACCGTATGTTCATATTTGGTATGCCGAGATGTTGGACGAGGATGGCTGAAAATGGCTAAGTATAACATTATTAGCGCACGCTAATAATCATGAGTAGCGCACGCTATCGTGCAGGTTTAGCGCACGCTACGGATATAAGATAACGTACGCTAATGCAGTCCGATCGGAAGGAATCTACGCGTGGACCAGGCCACTTTCGGCGCACGTTCTGATAAGTCAACGGATGTTGTAATGTAGTGTTAGCGCACGCTAATGCATGTTGATCAGCGCACGCTAACTGTATATTGGTCAACAGGGAATCTTGGCTTTATTGGTTGCTTTCGGCATGTGGGATCACGAGCATCTTCGTGGTAGGTGTAGACAGTAGCAAGTCAACTGGTATTAGCGCACGCTAAATGCAAGGACTTGCGTACGCTAGACAGTGTAAGTTACGTACGCTAATGCATGGACATTACGTACGTAAGCACATGTACGAAGCCAGACAGTAGCCTCTGGACTGCAATACGCACGCTAACAAAGTCAGTTAGCGCACGCTAAGTGTGTAACGCACGTTAATTGAAGATGTTAGCGTACGTTAATAATGTACAATATATATAAGTGCAGTTGGCTATTTTTCGTCATTTTCATCCATTTCTTCATGTGAGCCGATAGAGAGAGCCTTGAGAAGTATTTGAGGTTCCAAACACTGTATTAAGGTGGAGTTAATCATCCATAACAACATTTGAAGCTTGAAATCATTGGTGATTCTTGGAAATGGATTCAACCTTGTAAATCAATCCATTCCTTCAAAAAGGTAATTACTCTTCACTTTGAGATTTCGTTTTGGATTGTATATGATGTTCTTGAGCTGATGATTATCATATAAACAAGTTTATAAGTATGATTATGAGTTGGATTACCAGATTATGATGATGTTATTGTTGATATGAAGATATTGATATGAATTGGATGGTTTCGAATGTGTTGTTTATCTTCAAAGAGATATGTTGGCTAATGTCTTCCTTCAATTCGGATCTGTGATGTTGTTGTTGTTGGTTTCTTCATATGATGGTGAACATGGCATGATTATGAGTTCTTGGTGTTTAGGTTGTTGATATTAAGGAAGATGAAATATGAATATATGACTTGAATTAAAAGTCGGATGATTACCTATATGTTAAAGGATATTGGATTTCGTTGTTTGATAGCTATGAACATGGTTCAGAATCACTTAGAGTTTTTGATAATCGCCATATGTTGATCGGTATCCGAAATGCATGTAACTGCACGTCATTAGCGCATGCTAAGCCTACTGGCTAGCGCACGCTATCGGGAACAACTTAGCACACGCTATGGTAAGAGATTAACGTGCGCTAAGTCAACAGGCAGGGTAATATATTCTGTTTCGGTTATGAATTCGTGATGGTTTGATTTGGTTTGTTCTGACTGCGTTTATTCGAGGTTGTGTTGAACTGTTGAGTTCGATTGGTTAGTTTTGTCGGTTGTTGATTGTTATCGGATATATGTTATTTGATTACTTCGATAGGCTGAGATTATTGATCGGTGATTATAACCGGATGTTGCGGTCGTGTTCGAGCGTGTTCATGAATTGCATGGTCAGGGCCGAGGAGCTCGTAGACGAAGGCATTGTGACTGGTGGCGGCTTCATCATCATCGTATCGGTATCGAGGCAAGTTGTTACTTGCTCAATTATAATGTTTAATGAATGGTTTCAGTTTCATTTCGTTTATAATGCATATAGCAATGATTATATGTTGTCATTCCAATTCTGGGAGTTTAATCATAATGTATATGATTTATTTCGGTTATTGGCATATTCGGGTATCGAGGTTACATTATGGTAAAGACGAGGATATGATTACCTGTAGTCCATGATACATTTGGATCGCCGAGCATTGCGGATAATCGTCGGCGATGGTTTGATATCGAGATTTCTCCCGAAGGACTCAGGGCAAGTATCTTATATCGATTCAGTTAGTGTTAGTGATTTGATCATGCATATTGTCTTTCATGTTGTCAAACATGAGGTCGTCTTAGTGGATTTGTCATATTGCCGTTCATGTTCTGTTGTTCATGTTGATGAACATATTGATTTGCATATGTGTATGTATAATTGTATTGTTTATGCTGTAAATGATCCGATGGGATCATGAGGATCTATGCTGAGGGCGCTGGATCGAATGTCCACCATGCGTTGGTTCGACAGGATCATCATGGGGATCTATGCTGAGGGCACTGGATCGTTGGACAGGTTTTCCACCATGCGTTGGTTCGACGGGATCGTCATGGGTATCTATGCTGAGGGCGCTGGATCGTTGGATTACCAGTATTGTGTTGATGGAATCTTGTGAATTCGCATCATTGATTTTATCATGTGTTGTTGTTCATATGTGTATTGTTGGTTATCCACCTTATGCTGATCTGATAGGATCAACAAAGGGATCTATGCTGAGAGCGCTGGATCGTCGGATTTCCATTGAGTATACATGATTGTTATTGTTGTGATCATATTGACGTGGTCATATGAGTATGCATTTGTAGGTCTTGTGTTAGGACCGTGTCCGTGTTGCATTGTTCTGATCTCGGATTAGACTGATATGATTGTCGTGGCACTTCATATCTCAAGGTATGTTCCATAGTTCCTTTGGTATTTGTCCTTGATGGACAATCGGTTATCGTCTTGGGATTTGATGATATTATTCGATGGATCGTATTGGTCAGAAATGGCATATTTCCGTATCGTGAGTTGGTTATGATAGTTTGAGAATCTTGAGTATTGTTTGAGGTACAATACAGATATTATGTCCGAGTTTATTGGTTAATCGAGTACAGGATGTGAAATGTGATAATGATTATTCTGATGAGAATTACTTGAGTAAGTAAAGTTATGGCGGTAAGATTACGTTGGTCGTATTCTTATGTTGTATTCTCATTGGTATGTAATTATTAATGTGATGTGACGGTTATCATTGTTGGATATTATGGCTGACCCCGTCGTGGGATTTATTTTTAGGTTCTTGGAGTATCGAGCTTGTAGCGGTCGTGAAGAGATGAGCTTCCCGGAGGATACTGGCTAGGATATGTTCTGTGCATTAGGTTTCTTGATTGGTTCTTGTATTCCGCTGCTAGAGTATCTTTATGGTTGGTCTTTTTCCACTGCGTGAGTATTTTGAAATGCTATTTTGTTATCTGGTAACTGAGGTTACTTTGGAAATCATTTTCTAAACTTTTGAGTTCCGGCCGTTTGGCCTTGTGATTTCAAATGAGTTTTTACGACGGTTTTTGATAAATGGATTTTTATAAGTCTTTGTGAATTTTTAAAGATAGTACCGTCGTTGGCCTCTTGGGCATTTGTAAATGTTTGCGAAAAATCCTTTTAGCCTTGTGGGATCCATCTCGGGGCCCACGGCGCTGTAATATTTCCGGTTAAATCTGGGGGTGTTACACTTACGTACGTTAAGAAGGTGTGTTACTGTAGCAAGCCAACGTACATATTACGTACGTTAAGGAGAATGTGTTACGCACATAAAGACGTAAATGCAATGAGTCAGGAGCCTCTGGACTGTCGTTACGTACGCTACCAGAGTCAGATAGCGTACGTAAAGAATGGTTACGTACGTTAAATTTGGCATGTTACGTACGTAACGAGCTAGAAGTTTATAAAAGTGGACTCCCATCATTTCATTTTTCTTCGGAGTTTCATTTTGTTTTTCGACCTTCAACACCCAAAGATGGATTCTTAGTCCTTCTAAGGGGATTATGAGCTTAAGGACTTGGATTTGGAGCTTGAGAAGAAGAGATATTGATGATTCTTCAAGTGTTTGATGGTATTATTCATCTTCAAGAGGTATGTTGGATAATCCCTCTCTTCTACTTCGAATTTTGATGTTGTTGTTGATGTCTTCCTCGTATGATGATGGTTACAGTGTTGTTGTTGTGATTCTTGAGGTTGTATGAATCGTATGTTAAGGAACATGATGATATATACCTTGGATTATGAATTAAATTGTGGTTTAGATGATAGAACCCATCGAATCACGTCGTTTTGTTGGCTACAAACATGATTATGGATTGATTCATATCCTTGAAGAACACTTGAATTATACATGTCGTGATTTTATGGAATTGGGAAGGATTACGGGTAATTTTAGCCTATGATTATTCGTGATGATAATCGGTAATTTTATTCCAATGAATTTACAAAGATGAGCCGTGTTAATCCGTAATTAAGATTGAAGTCAGAACCAAGAATGTTGAAATTAGAATTATTGATTATCGAATTTCAGCTTCTATTCGTATTGTTAAGAGTTGATATGGTTTGGTTTCGTATGATTGAAATGTCGTTGAACTATTGAGTTTGATTAGTTGGTTATATCGGTTATATTGATTGTTATCAAATGTATTGTTAATTGATCATTGCGCTACGTTGCGTTAAGTGATCATTGATGATTAACCGTTGTGATGTGATTTTTTTTTTAAAGAAGACATATTATAGCACAAAGATTTTATAGGGGGGGGGCTATTCCCTTACAAAGCCGATATTTTCTGGGGGGCCAAATCCCAAACATAGCCACAAATAAAAAGAAACAAGCTAACTAAATACAAGAAAGCAAGTAAATTTTAGGGTGGCCAAATCCCAAACATAGCCACACGACAACTGACACAAACAAATATCTTCAGCTGAGTGTCTGGTTCGAGCTTGAATATCTGCAGAGCTGCACCAGGAGCCGTGAAAAGATTAGGTACTTTAACGACATACCCAGGTCAAGTTTGAGGGCCAACTAAGTGTCAGGCCAAGGTTCAGAGCCAAAACTGAATCCAGCAAATTACCAGGAGCCATTCATCAATGAGTCTTTAGCGCGAGCATAAGCATCTAGGAGTATGCAGATATGAAAGGACCATATCAAAAGCCCAATATAGGTATAACAAAATCCATCAGAAATACCTACTTCCTCATTACTGCAATGCATACATACAAACCGACTCAACGCTCCCCAACGTAGAGTATAACCAATTATCGCATTTCCTCATGATTCTTCGATATTCAAGGTTTCATTCAAAATTCCCAATCGAGCTATTAAACAGGAGCCATCTGTCTTGATCCTTAGCGAGAACTTGTGCATCTTGGAATATGCAGATACGAAAGGACAATATCAAAAGCCAAAGAAGGTCTAATAAGATCCGCCACAAACACCTACTTCCTCATTACTGTAATGCGTATATACAAACCAACTCAACGCTCCCCAACGTAGAGTATAACCAATCACCGCATTTCTTCATGATTCTCCGATATTCAAGGTTTCATTCAAAATTCCCAATCCAGCAATTAAACATGAGCTATCCGTCTTTGATCCAGAGCGAGAGCTTGAGCATCTAGAAATGCAGATACGACAGGACTCCTTCAAGAGCCAGATACAGGTCACACAAAATCGGCCATAAACACCTACTTCCTCACTAATTCAATGAGCAAATGTGAACCACCCTAGCGCCCCTCATACGCATGGTAGGAACAAATATGCACCACATCTTCGTGATTCTTCGATATTCAAGGTTTCTTTCGAGGAACCCAATCCAACCATTCAAAGAAAGCCAACCATCTCATAACCTTACGAACAGTTATAGAGTAGGCTGAAAACAAGTCCTAAAACAAAACCCAAACACCTACTAAGACACTTCTCAAATTCGGGTCCCGCTCCAACCCAATGCCGGCCGTACACTGGGAAGGGCCATTCCGTCATCTGCCTCGTGGCCTTCGATATCACTGAGAAGAATTCTTGGACCCAAGTCAGCCACTAACAAGTAACCAGAGCTATTTTGGATATGACAGGAGTAAACGTCTTGGAATCAACAAGCTCAAGCCGAGAGCTAAATGCATATCTAAAAAATCACAACCACCAACACCTACTACATCACTACTGCAATGAGCACAGATGCACCAACCCAGCACTCCCATATGCAGGGTAAGATTCTCATGTAACACATATCTTCATGAATTTTCGATATTCGAGGAAGCGATTGAAGATCCATCCAGCCATAAACCGAAGCCAGTCGCCACGTCTTTAATAGTAACCATAGCAAGGACGATAGCTATTCCGACCCTGCTCGAAGGGTAGTTTGATTAGGTCGTTTGTTGTTTTGACCAATCTCCCCACCCCCGAGGCTGTTTCTAGACTTGCCTAGGTCCCTTAGGGCCGTTTCAAGACTTGCCCAGGTCCCTATAGGCCTTTTAAAGGTCCTGCCCATGACCAAACCGTTGTGATGTGATTGGAATTGTAGGACGCATGAATCGCCTTGTACGGGGCTGCAGATCTTGTAGCTGAAGATGACGGGATTGGTAACAACTTCATCATATTGGTATCGAGGCAAGTTATGCTTGCTCAGTTCATAATATTTAATAACTGATTTCGTTTTCATTTCATTTATGATTCATATAGCAATGGTATCATGGAATATGAATTGTCGTGATAATGGTATATATATTATGCTTTGACTAAGATAAATCATAATGTATATGATTTTAAAGATGTCTAGTTAAAACGGAGACGTGAATTATATTTGGTCCATTGTATGAGAAGTTAAATACCGAGACCAGTTATCATACCAATACTGAACTCGAGATGGTGGTTTGGTATTAGTAATGGACTGCACTTCATTTCGGATTATTCGGATAACGGTGTATTCATTCAGGGATGTTGGTCGTGGAAAGGTTAGCGTCTCCAGCTTGAGGTAAATTAATATTTCTAGATTGTGATAATCATCTTGTTGCATAATTGCATGTGTGTGTTGATATTTCATGTGGTGAGTGTGCACCATTGTTTGTTACGTTTTTTGATGTGCTCTTTCTTTGAGCTGTGATGTGTTGGGCCGATGTGTTAGGGGATAAGACCTAAATGGCACCTATGTTCCGGGGTATTCCTGTGTGAATACTTTCGTGTCCCTTGGTTGCGATATTGGGTATTTTGTGATTGCATGAACTGTGTTAGGGAATAAGACCTAAATGGCACCTACATTCTGGAGTATTCCTGTGAGATGCTTCCTTGACCCTTGGCTGCTGCCTTGGGGTTTATGTGTTAATATTATATGCATTGTTGAGCATGCTGTGAACTGTTGTCTGATGGAAATACGACATTTTGGTCGTGTCGGTCTTTCATGATCGTGTTACTGTTGCTCTTTTGGAAAGTCTTCTGATCCTTGATGGATATGCGTTTCTTAGAGATTTGTTGTCATGTTGTATCGTGACGTCCATCTTGAGTCTTGTTGATTGGTCGTTCAGTCCATGTATAATCGGATCTGTTCGATAGTCGGGTTGTCTTGAAATCTCGTATATATGATTTGTATATGGTTGAAGATTTTATTCTCTCGTATATCTGTCCCCGTTGACCCTTTACTGACCTCGTTTGGAGTTACCATACCGATGGTCAACTCGTTTGTCATCGACCCTTTATTAATCTCGTTTGGAGTTCCCCCTATCATTGGTAATCCCGTTCATTATTGATTCTTATTGATTCCATTGGGAGTTGCCTTACCGTTGGTATTCTCGGTTGTTGGCCCTTGATTGATTCCTGTTGGAGTTTACCGTGTCATCGGTATTCTCGGATCCCTTATTGCTCTTGTTGGATTCTACCGTGTTGCCGGTATTCTCGGCTATTGTTCCTTTATTAATGTTATTGGAGTTTACCGTGTCGTCGATATTATCGGTTATTGTCTCTCTATTGATCTTATTGGAGTTTACCGTATCGTCAGTATTGTCAGTTATTGTCTGTCTATTGATCTTATTGGAGTTTACCCTGTCGTCGGTATTGTCGGTTATTGTCTCTTCATTGATTTTATTGGAGTTTACCGTGTCGTTGATCTTCTCGGTTGTCGATCCTTTCTCGATCTTGTTGGAGTTTACCGTGTCGTTGGTATTCTCGGTTGTTGATCCTTTATTGATCTTGTTGGAGTTTACCATATCTTTGGTATTCTCGGTTGTTGATCCTTTATTGATCTTATTGGAGTTTACCGTATTGCTGGTATTCCCGATTGTTAGTACTTCATTGATCTTGTTGGAGTTACCACATCATGCTATTCTCGTTCATGGGTGATACTTTGTCGATCTTGTGTGGAGTTATCATGTCATTGATATTCTCGTTTTGATGCATTGATTTTTATCATTATTGATTGTGTGAGCATTCATTCTTTGTATTGATATCCGGGACTTGCCATTGTCTCGGGACAGTTGGTTTACAGATGTGCCGTGTGATATCGGTTTTATCAAGATTGGGATCCGATTGTGCAATCCAGCGGAAAGAATCGGACTTGGCCATATTATTCCATATTGGAGATATGTTTATGTTTAAGGATCTTGGTATCGTTTCGGATATAATATAGATGGTTACTTTTGAATTCTTCCGTCACTTAAGGACGTGAGATTTGGATTATGGTGAGGAATGATTTGATATGGATTGTGATGGGATGGTAAGGTTATTTTGGTGAGATTACGTTGGAAATATTCTTACCTTGTAATTACATTGATATGTAATTGTTTTTGTGATGTGATCGTTATCATTGTTGATTATTATGGCTGACCCCGTCGTGGGCTTTATCTTTTAGGTACTCGGAGTTCGAGCTAGTAGTGGTCGTGAAGGGATGAGCTTTCCGGTGAAACTGGCTATGGCGTAGTTATTGGGATTCGAGAGTTCTTTCTGTTTTTATAATTCCGCTGCAAATGTATTTATTTGTGCCTCTATTCATTGCGTGTGAAATTTTATAATGACTTTCAGTATTTTTCCAACTCGTGTTTACTTTCTAAATGCCCTTTTTGTGTCCTTGCCTTGTGTTTTTAAATGGTATTTTTTGACGGTAATTAGGAACGACGTTTTTAAAAATATTTGAGTATTTAAAATATTACCGTCATCGGCCCTTTTGGCATTTTTAAACGTCTACAAAAATGATTTTAGCCTTGTGGGTTCCAATATGGGCCCCACGGCGATGTAATATTACCGGTCGGTTTGGGGGCTGTTACATCTGCCGTGGCCTCTGGAGTTCGGTACATGATGTGTACGAAACGTGTTTGCTCCGGGTAGGGCCCGTCGAGGCCTCTGGAGTTCGGTACATGATGTGTACGAACAATGATCGTGTAACTCTGATTGATTGGATAACATTTTGAAATTGGGTCTCGGACTCATGATGATAACTTAGCTAACGTGTTTTGAAACGAGAACCGGGCTGAGGCCCTAACGATTTCGAAAAGGTTTTGTAAATTGGGACTCGAGGTCCAAAAGAATTTCTACTTTAAAAATCCCTGAGATGATGAGTTTCTTTCAAATACTTCTTTACTTGAGTTCGGAATTCTAAAACTTCTCGGTAATATTTTGATAGTCGATTGCCGTATCTAATTCGTAGTTGCTATTTGCTTGTTACATTTCATATCGTATTATACTTGCACTAGTAAAATAGTGAAATTTTGCTAACCCACGAGTAATTGGGGGGTGGATGTCTGTTTTGTGTCCAGGTGCATGCAGGTTCGGGGAGCAGTCACAGGATCGGCACAGGAAGTGATGGGATACGATATTAATCAGGAGTTGAGAGTTAAGTTGAGTTGTGTTGTATCGTAAGAGTTGTAATTCGTCTTCCGCTATTTTGTATATTTACCCCTGCGTGGGTATTCATTTTGAAGATCGAATTTTTGTATTTGTGTCAGTCGGGTGACCTCATCAGTCAGTGTAGTTGTTCATAATTGGCCTTAACGGTCCATATCATCGTATTGTTTGCCCCCGGCCGGGCAAACACTTGGTCGTTTTGTGTTGTTTAGCCTGATAGACCCTCGTGGGAAGGATCTACGGTGTGTAATATTCCCATATGGTTTTGGGAGTGTTACAATACAAACATACACCAATATCGCTATTATAGCAATTTTGAGAATATCTTAAAAATTTTGGAACCTCCAAAAACCGGTTTGACTCAAAAGTCAGAAAAATAATTTTTCAAAAGTCACGCTACTACCGTACTTCTAGAGCCATATAACACACATGCCCGGGTTTCACAAAACCCAAGCTCCGATACCATCTTCTGTAACACCCCCAAAACCATCCGGGGAAATTATAGCGGTGTGGGCCCCGCGCCGGAACCCACAAGGCTCAAAATTATTTTCAAAATCATTTCAAACACGACAAAGAGACAAAGACGGTAATATTTTACGAATAATTAAATGTTTTCCAAAATATAGTTCTTAAATACCATTATAAAATTTCATTTGAAAGTACAAGGCAAAAATGCCAAAACTCGACAACTTCAAAATATAAGTTAAGTCACCGCTTACACATACCGATAAGATAGTTTAAGGAAAAAGGTTTCACGAATTAAACTAAATTTACGAAATACCCAAAAGGCTAATTTGAAGTATACACGAGTTGGTAAAATATCGAAAAGCTATTTTAAAATACACATGCAGCGAAATAGTTAAAAATAAATTTGCAGTGGAATATAACAAATAGTAAAATACTCAGTTCCCAAATAGATGTCATAGCCAGTATTACCCGGGAAGCTCATCCCTTCACTGTAAAACCCGTAATTTCGATTTCCGGTAATTTCTTTTTTTTTGGCGGAAGTCCATTTTGATGACTCGCTCATGACCGTTTCATTATTCTGAGAATGATTAATTCTATGCATTTTGACATCCGAGTTCGTTTCGGTGTCGTTTTGTTGAGTTCCGTGCTTTTTAGCGACTTTTCCGCACTTGAGTTCGATTCTTGCGAATCTCGGTTGAAACTGCTGTTTCGAGTTTCCCGTAAGTTCGTTTAACTTTGTTATACGTGTTGTTAACTTCGATTTGGTTATTCGATCACGTAACGTGATTTTCGGGCGTTTTGGGCCATTTTGTAATTTACCCAAAGTTATGGGTATCCGTATCTGTATTTATTGTCTCGACCCTTTTCTTGGTCGCGTATGATTAATTATTGCATTATGTTTTCATTTCGGGTCGTTGATGTTGTCCCCGAGGTTTTCGTTGTGTTCGTTCCGTACGTTTTTGGAAATCGAGTCGTCGGGCCATGTCGGCTGAGCAGCTGGCCGGACGGTGGCGGGTCCTGGCCGGACGGTTGCGGGCACTGGCCGGGCTGACGCGGCAGGAACCGGCGTAGCGTACGCTACGGCCGTAAGGCTGCGCGCGCTAACCGGCAGGTGTAGCGCACGCTGTCGAGCGGCCCAGCGTACGTTATCGGGTCTGGGCAATGGGGTTCTGAGGTTCTGGACTCTTAGGATCGGCAGTTAGCGCACGCTACTTTCGGTCGTAGCGCACGCTAACCGGCAGGGGTAGCGCACGCTGTCGGCCGACTAGCGTACGTTACCTGGGCGAGCTTTTTAGTCTAGAGGTTACTGGACAGGTCGGCTAGCGCGCGCAGGCTTCCGGCCGTAGCGCACGCTAGCGGGAGTCGGGCGAACAGGTCACAGTCGGCAGGATTGGTTAGTGGTGCCGGGTCGTGCGGGCCCTGGCCGAGGGTACTGGGCCGATACTGGCCGTAGCGCACGCTAGTCCGGGAAGGCTAGCGCACGCTAGTTCCGGCCCACTATAAATGTGACAGAGTAGTCACATTTTCATTCATTTTTCACTTCCTTCCTTTTCTATCCGCAGCTGGCGATTCGGAGGTGGCGAATCCATGTTGTTTAAAAACAAATCCATGAAGTTCTTGAGGTGATATCATTTATCAATCATCCTATAACATCCTTCGATCCAGCGAATCAAGGTGAGATTTCCTAGAACCCTATTTTGAGAAATTTTGGGGGTTTTGCGTTTTTGTCCGATTCGTTCCGTATTATTGATTAATTCATGTTGGGTATGATAAATATTGGTAGTATTCTTGTGTTTAACATCATTTAATCCATTGTTCTTCGTCGGATCGAATTATATTTCTTGATTTTATTTGAATCGACTTTTTGGGGGATTTGTTCTCGATCTCGTTTTCCATCCGTTTTTGATGGATCGATTGTGATTAAATGATGTTGTTAAACATATTATATGGATTGTATATCCATATTTCAACTTGGAATTCCGTTTTCGTGTTTTTGACGGGGCGAATCGTGTTCTTGGCCGTTTTGGAGGAAACACTTGAACTTTCGTCATTCGTTCTTTGAATTCAACGGCTTTGAGTCGTGCTATGGAATTCATTTTCATTGTTGTTATTGTCCTTCGTAGTTTATTATCGCGAGTTGGCGTTCGGTGGAGTCAGCGAGTTCGTAGTCGGTTCGTGCCAACCGACTTGGGTCGATTCTCCGCATTGTTCTTATTCGAGGCTAGTACCTTGTCCATACATTTCTTGTTTTGTGTATATGATGATTGGTGATCATCTTGGTATGTTTGTTTGTTTGTTTGAAATGAGTTTTCAAAAGATTCGGCTAGTCCCGTTAAAGGCTCACTTTCAAAACGCGTGTGTTTTGTAAATTGTGTGGGTTGTAAGTGACTACGTGAATCCCTTGGATATGTTTGGTGTTGATGTTGCGCTTGATAATGCGTGTGTACGTATGTTGCTTCTTTCTATCGCGTTATGGTTGACGTGCGTGTTGTTATTTATTCGTGTGGTCGTGGACTGACAGATAAATTATGTGAATTGGTGTATTGATTTGGTAATTGTTGCAATGATGACTGTGTGCTTGATGTTTGTGACAATGTGAATACTTGTTGTGAGAGACGTCATATCCGGGAGCCTCTGAGGGCGGGGCGTGCATTCTCCGGCCTGGTGTACGCTGCAATGTGTGGCTCCATATGGTTGATGAACGCCGGTGTTTACCTGATGCGTGTGCAAGGGGCGTCTCTTATGGGAGTGACGCCGGCGCGGTGACACATACAAGGTGCGGCTGACATGTGGAGTGAACGCCGGTGCATAGGTGTTTCAGTGGAGGCGCCTGGCAGGCTTATTGGTAACGGATATTTGAGTATTTAGCTAAGACCCCGTTACCGAATGATTATCGTATTTCAAATACTTTCAACACTTTTCAAAATGCTGGTCTCGATATAGACTGTGATTCGTGTTTTCTGATAGTGTGTTTCAACTTGTTTTAAATGTTGGTATCAGGGTTAATTAACCAAGGACATTTGACGAGATCTCCGAGGGTTGATTAATCAGGGGTCTTGAGCAGTTTTTGGGCGGACGAAAGGCTGTGTCCTTGATTATACTGTGTTGATATTTTGTGTTTTGGGTCGAGGACCCCATGTGATGTTGAGATGTTTGATCTCGTGTTGATATTATTTGGATTGGGTCGAGAACCCCGTGGGAAATATTTGTGAAGACTCGTTTGTGTTGATTGAGTGATTTTCTTGCAAATTGCTTTCCGCCTACTGGTCGAGGAGCCTGTTGATTTTGGAAAGAGAAGGATTTGATAATTTTAAATTGTTTTCTATTTAAACTCTCGATGGAATCTTTAAAACTGTTTTATAAATTGTTTCTCTTTACTTGTGATCTTTCGGTTTTGTAAATGTTTACCAAACTCTCACCTCGGGAAGTACTTTTTGTCACGTTTGGATCTTTGAGGATTCCTGGTTATTGTTATTCGTGGAATGTGAATTGCATTGCTCGTATTTGCACTTTGTTCTTGCACTAGCAAAATAGTGGAGTTTTGCTAACCCCCGAGTATTCGGGGGGTGGATGTCTGTTTTTGCATTCAGGTTTGGGAGCATAACACAGGGTCGGCATGAAGGATGATGAAAGATGAACGATACTAATCACACGAGGATCCGTATGATGTCATTGGTTTAGTTATAGTTTATTTTCCATGCGGTATTCTTTCCCGTTAGACGGGAGTGTGTAAATTTGACTGCGTGGGCATGTAATGAGTTTGAGTTGTATGTAATCATTGAAAGACCAAATCGGTCTACTGAGTCATTTTGGCCTTAAAGGCATTGTTGAGTTGTTCTATGTTGTTACCAGCCTGGTAGATCCTTGAGGAAAGGGTCTACGACGTGTAATACCCCTGAGCGGATTGGGGGTGTTACATTCACGACCGCTACTAGCTCGATCTCCGAGTACCTAAAAATAAATCCCACGATGGGGTCAGCCACAACACTCAACAATAATATCGATCACATCACATAAATAATTACATACCAGTGTAATTACAAAGTAAGAATACTACCAATGTAATCTTACCGTCATACCCTTACTGACTCGTAGCAATCCATATCAATCAATCATTACCGTAATCCACATTTCGCATTCTCAAGTGACAAAATGAACTCAACTACAACCATCTGTACTGTATTCAATCAGTACCAAGAATTCTCAAAACATCGTCATAATTCATAAGTGCGGAATAACCATCCGTGCTAAATCCTATCTCTTGGATCGCACAATCAGATACCAATCCTGATCAGAATCAATAATACACAATACATCCGTAGATCAATGACAGCGAATCCCAAAATCGACACAAAGTCCGAACGCTCATACGATCAATAACCATGATCCACCAATACATCGATCGAGAATATTATCAACATGATAAACTCCAATACGACCAACCAAAGGTCAGAACACAACCGAGAATATCATCAACATGATAAACTCCAAACAAGACCAACGAAGAACCACGGTGACAGATAATAAAGTTCTCAAAACGACATACAAATCACATACAATGGATCTCAAAGAAACAAACCCGATTGTCGAACATACCCCTCGGGCGTATGAACAACGATGCAAACCGTCGAACATACCCAATAATACATGGAGTATAAACGACCAATGATTATGACTCAAGATGGACGTCACAGTACGCCCGATCCGGAAATGTGTCCGTGCACAAGCCACCAATGGGTATCAATCGAATACAAGTGTGGTCTTGTACCTAATCAGTCTCACAAAGTAAGTCTTCGTGTGCATAGCTCAATGTGAAGGTAATGAACCTATACATGACTATACGTGCCCGTCTTGAAAATCATACACATAACCGATCAGCGTACAGATATGACTCCGGATATGTCACGATGCAACATGACAACGAAACTCAAGGAAACAAATATCCAATGAGGATCAAAGACATACCAAAGTGAATGACACACGAGATAAAGAAAGATCGACACGACCAACAATAACCAAAACAACCATCACAGGTCACCATCCCCAAAGAATGATCAACACGATCAACAATCTCAACACAATGATCCTGGAATCATCATCCCTCAACGATCGATCAACACAACCATCAATACCAAATAATGACCACAGGATCAACATCCTCGACGACGATCAATACGAATGTCATTATATGAAACCTTAACATACAACATATACAACAACATCATAATAATTATCTTCATAACTGAACAATACTTAAATTACCTCAAAGCCGAAGACAATATTCTTTCCATGAACAAACCATCATCCCGACAATTTACATTTATAATATTATTGCTATATGAATTATAAATGAAATAAAATCAATACCATTCATTAAATATTATGAACTGAACACGTATAACATGCCTTAAGTAGTCGAGTCTATAAAATAAATCCGTTGAAGTCTCCGAGATTTGATTTCCACACCTAAACAATGTATTGATATTACACTATCAATAGCAATATACTACGACATTCGATTTCCATGACCAACGACTATCCCAATTTTATAATTTTATTTTCCCCTTTCTCAAAAATGACGATCCGGAATTTACCAATTTCATTACTAAAACTCCAGCATATTATTTTAAATATAAAATATAATATTCAATATTTTTGGGCCATATTTATGTATAACCGTTATATATATCAATTTGATCTAATGATAATTTCGTATTATTTTACGGAAAATATTTCAAAATCATCAATTTTTGAAAAGTCATGATCCTCATATGGAAAAATATTAATAATCGTTGTTATTAGATTTTCCAGCCAACACAAATACAAGATATTCAACATGTTCGATACATACGAAAATATAGAGCTGACTCGGTAATAAATTGATAAATACAGGATTCTTACCAATAGATAAAAATCAAAATAAAAACTGATTTATGATAACATGCATCTCAGAGACAAATTTCATGACAGTTTATCAAAATTCGACTTGTATGTTCAAAGATATACATGTTAAAGTTAGACAACTCGATCAACTTTCAAAAGACAAGTTGTTGGAAATGATTGATATGAACAGGGATGACTCAGTGTAAAATGGCTTATTTTGTTCAGGTATTTTGACTCAATACCAACGGTACAGGCTCCTATTATACTAACATGCATTTTATCTACATAATAGTCGAGAAGTATTCTCAAAATAACTTACAGGTCGTGAGATAATAGAGTTAAAATAAGGAAACCAAGTCTGTAATTCTCAGACTCACTGGAAAAATTCATCGAACAGGTTCCAGTCAATATCCTGTAAAAGCTGGTCTGACTCACCAGAAAATAGCTCATATCATCCAAGTATTCTGACTTAATACTTACGATAAAGATAACAATTATACTTATATGTATCTTGTTTACAAAATTCTCTAGATGTATTAGTATAAATAACTTACTGATTGTGAGATAATCGAGTTCAAAGATGGCAACCCAGCCTAGAATTAACAGATTCTCTAGGGAATTTCATCAAACACCTACCAGACGTCTCTTGGACTAGGCTGCTTAGATTCGCTGGGTATTCGAGCATTTTGGAGGTCTTAGAATCCCAAAACTAGGATATAGAAAGACGTCCAATAAGAGGTGTACATTTTCTACAGATATTGACAAATGGAATGAGACAATATTAAAGGTAAGGCCGTTCTTTACGGTGTAAAATTCTGCTAGTCAGTCAAAACAGCGTCCTCACTAGACATCACGAGTGATGACCCATGCCTCGCTCGCGCGGTTTCGTGCCGTGGCTTCGGCCTTCAATGTGATATGGCTTCGTGCCGTGGCTTTGACCCTCATTGTGATACGGCTTCGTTCCGTTGCTCTGGGCCATTCTGTGATAGTACCGATGATTGGAATCCTCATTATGATATGGCTTCGTGCTGTGGCTTCGGCCCTCATTGTGATACGGCTTCGTGCCGTGGCTTCGGATCTCAAATGTGATACGGCTTCGTGCCGTGGCTTCGGCCCTCGTTGTGATGCGGCTTCGTGCCATAGCTTTGGCCCTTATGTGATACAGCTTCGGCTGTTTGGCTTCAGGCCATTGTGATGATTGGCAGCTTCGGCTGAGTGGCTTTCAGGCCATTGTGATGTTTTCGTATTTCCGTTGGATTCTTCGGGCATTGTGATTCGTATTTATTTTAGCTCTGGTTTGGTTTACCTTCAGGTAATTCATTATTGTGTTCTACATTGATGATTCGTCGTTGGGCAATTGTATTCTAACCTGTTGAGCAGGTATTGATAGTATGCCGTGGGCATAGTGTTTCACGAATGATCGGTTCTTACCTTGGTTGGTGAGCATCTCGTATTACCATTGTTGTACCATTTATTTTGCCTTTGAATGCATATCATGTTGTACATGTGTTGGATATTCATTATCTGGGTAATTTTGGGAACTGTGATAGTCGTGCCAGTATGTCTATCGAGGTTATTTTAATTCTAGGATATTACATGCTTGATGTGTTTTTTTCGATGTCGGATATGCTGTATGAGTATTTGTACAATTGCCGTACTTGGTCGACAGTTGTGTTTAAGGATATCGTGCATCAGATGTATCGTATGAGAATGTTATTGGAACGAGCATATGTATTCAGTATGTCGCGTGTACGTATTCAGTACATTGAGACGACAGACAGAAGCAAAAATGGCCAAGTATGAAATCCATTACGTATGTTAATTGATGAAGCTTACATACGTAACTCAGCAATCTTAACGTACATTAAGTTGGGTACATAACGTACGTTAAGAAAGGAATCAGACAGGATTGAGTCGTGGTCGGCAGGTGGGCCCGGTGTCGGTAGCTTTCGGCACGGATGTGGACAGGCGAGTCAACCTCGAGCCTTACGTACGTTATGGATGCATCATTACGTACGTTAAGAAGGTGTGTTATTGTAGCAAGCCAACGTACGTATTACGTACGTTATGGAGAATGTGTTACGTACGTAAGGACATGAACGAAATGAGTCAAGAGCATATGGACTATCATTACGTATTCTACTAGAGTCAGATAGCATACGTAAAGGATGGTTACGTACGTTAACTTTGGCATGTTACGTACGTAACGAGCTAGAAGTTTATAAAAGTGGACGCCCGTCATTTCATTTTTCTTTAGAGTTTCATTTTGTTTTTCAACCTTCAACACCCAAAGATGGATTCTTGGTCCTTCTAAGGGTATTATGAGCTTAAGGACTTGGATTTGGAGCTTGAGAAGAAGAGATATTGATGATTCTTCAAGTGTTTGATGGTATTATTCATCTTCAAGAGGTATGTTGGATAATCCCACTCTTCTACTTCGAATTTTGATGTTGTTGTTGATGTCTTCCTCGTACGATGATGGTTACGGTGGTGGTGTTGTGATTCTTGAGGTTGTATGAATCGTATGTTAAGGAACATGATGATATATACCTTGGATTATGAATTAAATGATGGTTTAGATGATAGAACCCATCGAATCACGTCATTTTGTTGGCTACAAACATGATTATTGATTGATTCATATCCTTGAAGAACACTTGAATTATACATGTCATGATTTTATGGAATTGGGAAGGATTACAGGTAATTTTTTCCTATGATTATTCGTGATGATAATCGGTAATTTTATTCTAATGAATTTACAAAGATTAGCCGTGTTAATCTATAATTATGATTAAAGTCGAAACCAAGAATGTTGAAGACATTATTATAATTATTGATTATCGAATTTCAGCTTGTATTCGTATTGTTAAGAGTTTATATGGTTTAGTTTCGTATGATCGAAATGTCGTTGAACCAATGACTTTGATTAGATGGTTACATCGGTTGTATTGATTGTTATCAAACGTATTGTTAATTGATCATTGCGCTAGGTTGCGTTAAGTGATCGTTGATGATTAACTGTTGTGCTGCGATTGGAATTGGAGGATGCATGAATCGCCTTGTACCGGGATGCGGAGCTTGTAGATGAAGATGACGGGATTGGTAACAACTTCATCATATTGGTATCGAGTCAAGTTATGCTTGCTCAGTTCATAATGTTTAATAAATGATTTCGTTTTCATTTCATTTATGATTCATATAGCAATGGTATCATGGAATATGAATTGTCGTGATAATGGTATATATATTATGCTTTGACTAAGATAAATCATAATGTATATGATTTTAAAGATGTCTAGTGGAAACGGAGACATGAATTATATTTGGTCCATTGTACGAGAAGTTAAATACCAAGACCAGTTATCATACTGATACTAAACTCGAGATGGTGGTTTGGTATTAGTAATGAACTGCACTTCATTTTGGATTATTCGGATAACCGTGTATTCGTTCAGGGATGTTGGTCGTGGAAAGATTAGCGTCTACAGCTTGAGGTAAATTAATATTGCTAGATTATGATAATTATCCTGTTGCATTATTGCATGTGTGTGTTGATATTTCATGTGGTGAGTGTGCACCATTGTTTGTTACGTTTTGTGATGTGTAACATCCCAAAAATTTCAAGGAATTTAAAATTTTTAAAGTAACATTTCATTAATAAAACTCCTTTAACAATTCAATCGTTTCATTTACAAATCCATAATTAATATTCTACCGAACAATAAACAGCGAAATAAATGTCTAAAATTAAAAGTCGTAAAAGTAATCAGCCATTCACATGCGCCAGTGTGTACTCGTCATGCCTTGGAGCCACTCGTACCTGAAACAATAATTTATTGGGAAAGGATAAGCACGAAGCTTAGTGAATTCAACTACCATAGATAACACAGTTATTCCACACTACCCCTATAACAGATAGTTGCACATAAACAAGCATACATGTCTACGAACAAATCATAAACATGTATTCCTTCCCCTACGCCACCCGCGTATAACCTCTTAGCCCCACCGAGATTCTACGCCACCCGCATATACAATCTTCGGCCCCGCCGAGTTCTTACGCCACCTGCGTATACAAACATCGACCCCCAAGTCCTTACGCCACCCGCGTATACATGACAACGCCACCCGCGTATACATGTTAACAAAAGGATGACTAGCTACCCCGCTATCTAGCCCCGCATCACAAATAATTAAGGCTACCACACACGAGCTACAGTAATGTAAAAGAACTGATATTAAATATAGTGAGAGAACTCACCTCGTAAGCGCGCCCAGATAAAAATTTAAAGCTCCCCAACCAAGATCACTTCCCAACACCTAAACGAAAGTTAAAACGTATTAGCACGAAGCCCGGACCCTAAAACACGACGCACGCTTAAACTATCACTAAAACAACTTTCCGGTATAACCAAACAGGTCTGTTCGGGACCTGTTCTGACTTCCTTAAACCCATAAATACTATATTATTATTACATGGCCAGAAATTATTCTGAGTTGGGGTTCCACGGACATATTATATGCCTCCTAGAGAATTTTGTACAATTTACTACGGATTTTACAAAAACAGTTCGCAGAGATTACTGAGTTTTCACATGAAATGATAAACGGTTTTCCGATGCGCGATTTAGCGGCGTTGGTACCCGATCACCGGCGATGAAAAAACAAAAAAGAAGACAAAGGATTAAGGCTTACCTCGTGATGAAACCTTACACCCACACCTGCTCCTCTCTCTCTCGAAAACTTCGACGAACAACGGTGGTGGCGGTGGTTCCCGACGACAACAGCAACGACGATGGGGGAAAAGAGTCAGCTGTGAGTTTAGAGGGGATTAGGGTTTTCAGATTTCTTGGGTGTGCGACGCAAGGAGACATGAAATAAGAAGGGAGAGGGGTCGGTTCCCTTCATGGGCTGACCCATGCACACCATTTATCAAAAATATCTATTTAATCCCTAATTTTTCAAATACTTTTCTTACCACCTACAATAGATAAAATTTAACACTTTAAGCCACCTAACACGACTTAAATCACTTTTGGCCTATCCCGTCAATCCCGTTTAACAACATTTAATTAAAGAAAATATTAGTCAACATAAACATAATCCATACCGGGACACGGGCTTTACAACACTCCCCCGCTTGAATTAGACTTCGTCCTCGAAGTCTTCGCCCGCGAATAGATCTGGGTAGTTCTCTCGCATCTCAACCTCGGGTTTCCAAGTCCACGCGGAACCCTTCTGTGTTGCCACTGGACTTTCACTAAACTGGTCACCTTGTTACGCAAGGTCCTCATCGTCCTGTCGAGAATGGCAACTGGCTTTTCCACGTAATTAAGCCGCTCGTCAATCTGAATCTCCTCAAGAGGAATCACAGCAGACTCATTCACTATGCACTTCCGCAACTGCGACACGTGGAAAGTGTTGTGGATCAAACTCAGCTCATCCGGTAACTCTAAGCGATAAGCTACCTTTCCCACTCGAGCGATGACCTTGTAGGGTCCAATGTAACGGGGCCCTAACTTTCCTCGTTTACGGAACCTAATCACCCCTTTCCAGGGTGACACCTTCAGCAACACATAATCTCCCACCTGAAACTCCAAATATGATCATCTCTTGTCGGCGTTACTCTTTTCCCAACTCTGTGCAGTAAACTAAATGGTCCTTCACCATCTGTATCATCTCAGTCGTCTTCAGCACAATATCAGTGCTCCCCAATACTCGTTGACCAACCTCGACCCAACAAATGGGCGTCCTGCACTTCCTACCATACAACATTTCATACGGCGGCATGCCGATACTGGAATGAAAGCTGTTGTTGTAGGAAAATTCCGCCAAATGATGGTACTGATCCCAACTACCTCCAAAGTCAATAGCACATACCAGAAGCATATCCTCAAGGGTCTGAATAGTATGCTCACTCTGCCCATTGGTCTGTGGATGAAAAGCGTGCTAAAATGCAACCGCGTACCCATTTCCTCTTGAAACCTCTCCCAAAACCGGGAGATAAAACGGGTGTCCCTATCAGAGACAATCGAAACTGGAACCCCATGCCTGGCTACAATCTCTCGCACAAACATCTATGTGAGGTTCTTTGCCGAGGAGCTTTCCCTGATGGCCAAAAAATGAGCACTCTTGGTCAGACGATCGACAATCACCCAAATAGCATCATTCCCCACGCGGAGTCCTTGGAAGTTTCGTAATGAAATCCATCATGATCTGCTCCCATTTCCATACAGGAAACTCTAACTGCTACAATTTTCCATGCGGCTGCTGATGCTCGGCCTTGACTTTCCGACAAGTAAAACACACTTCTACACACTTGGCGACATCCCGCTTCATGCCGGGCCACCAATAACTATCTCGCAGGTCGCAGTACATCTTTGTAGCTCCGGGATGAATACAAAACTTGGACTTATGCGCCTCATCCAACAATATCTGCCTGTTCCCACCAGTGCAAGGAACCCAAACTCTACCATATCGAGTCAGTAAACCTCGACTATCATAGATAAAATTCAGAAGTTCACCCGAAACTCTCTCCCGCCTGTCATTCTCATCCAGAACTGCCACTTCTTGAGCACTACTTATCGACTCAAGGAGACGTGTAACAATTGTCAACCGCTGACACAAACTTCATAATGTTCACCAACCAGATGTCGGCTAAGGGCGTCCGCAACAACATTTGCTTTACCCGGGTGGTAAACTATCTCACAATCGTAATCCTTGACTACGTCAAGCCACCTCCTCTGACGCATATTGAGGTTTTGCTGGTCCATCAAGTATTTGAGGCTTTTATGGTCAATGTATATCGTACACTTGACGCCATACAACTAATGCCTCCAAATCTTGAGGGCAAACACCACTGCTAATCCTAAAAAACTCCGTATATCAGTGGGAGTCTTCGGCATTTCCCACCGCATCACTACAGTAATCTTAGCCGGATCGACCATAATACCATTCTAGTTCACGAGATGACCTAGGAATTGGACCTCCCATAACCAGAACTCACATTTTGAGAACTTCTCATAAAGTTTATCTCGCCTCAAAACTTCCAAAACTTCTCGCAAATACATCTCGTGATCTTCCTTTGACTTCGAATACAGAAGAATATCATCGATGAACACAATCACCGACCGATCCAGCATTGTCCTGTACACCCTGTTCATAAGGTCCATGAATGCTGCGGGTGCATTGGTGAGCCCGAAAGGCATCACCACAAACTCATAATGGCCATAACGTGTGCGAAAGGCCGTGTTCTCCGTATCCTCATTCCTCACCTGCATCTGCTGATACCCCGATCTCAAATCAATCTTAGAGAATCACGAGGCTCACTGTAGCTAGTCGAACAAGTCATAGATTATTGGCAGAGGATATCTATTCCTCACCGTAATCTTATTCAATTCGCAGTAGTCTATACACATCCGTTGGGACCCGTCCTTCTTTTTTCACAAACAGAATCGGGGCTCCCCATGGTGAACAACTCCGCTTGATGAACTCCTTCTCAAGAAGTTCCTACAACTGAGTGTACAACTCTTTCATTTCTGGTGGAGCCAGGTGATAAGGTGCCTTGGCCACCGAATCAAGTCAATGTGGAACTCCACCTGTCGCTCGGGAGGTATCCCCGGTAAATCATCGGGAAATACATCGGCAATCTCCCGTACAACTGGCACATCCCCCGCAGTGTTCTTCTCTTTATCACCGCGCGTATCTATCACATATGCTAAATACCCCTGGCCACTGTGATGTAAGTACCTCCGCGCTCTCATAGCCGAACATATTACTGAGGCCCGCCTAGGCGAGTCTCCCTGAACCAGCAGTTCTCCCCCACTTAGGGTTCGAACTCGCACTTGTTTGCGACGACAAACAATCTCAGCATCAAAAGCATCCAACCAATCCATGCCCACAATCACGCACAACTCACGCATAGAAATTGGAATCAAATCTATAGGAAACCACACCCCAGAGATTTCCAAAGTGCATCCTCGATACACGTTCGTAACCATCAAGGTCCTGTCATCAGCAACCTCAACCACTACTGGATAATCTAACCTACCTGCGACTCGGCCCAAACACTCGCTAAATGTGCGGGATACGAATGAATGAGTAGCCCCGCTATCAAACATCACTACAGCAGGCACCGAGTTAACTAAAAATGTTCCTGATCATACCGTTTAAACAAAACAATTACATACGATAATCAAATAGTCAAAAAAGGAACAAGTGGTGAAATATACCTGTCACCACTTCAGGCATGGCCTGTGCCTCCTCCACTTTCAGCTGGTGCACCCTACCTCGGTCCAACTCGGGTCTAGCCTGACCCACGCTGCCATCAGTAATAAGAAAGGGGGCAGCTGCAGGGGCTCTTTGTGCCCCACCCCCGCTAGCAACCCTAGGATTCGGGCAATTTGCCTTCACGTGGCCCGTCTGCTTGCAGTTAAAGCATACCATCAATGGCGACTTACAATCCCGAATGATATAACTGGACTGCCCACATTTGTAACATCCATCCGTCCACTTCCCACTGGCACCCCTTGGTTTGAACCGACCGTTCTTTGAACTCCCGCGCAAATATGTGAACTTCGATTTCTTTGGCACATCAAAGATTGGCGTCACCGCCTGTGCTGCCTTTCTCTTCTTTGCTTGGGTCTCCAACTCCAGTTCCCTCCTTCGGGCAGCGTCCATCATTGCTGATAAGGAAGCATACTGCGCCGTGCTCACGAATTCCCTAATCTCGGTATGCAACATGTCCTTGTACCGAGACATCTTCATATCCTCCGAGGTAGCATACTGAGGACAAAACAATGCCATCTCGGTGAACTTGTTGTTCATCTCCTTCACCGTCTCTGTTGTTTGGGTGAGCTCCAAAAACTCCTTAGCTATCTGGTCCATCTCTACCGGAGACACGTACTCGGCACGAAAGCGAGTGACGAACTCCTCCCAAGTCAGGGTGGTGCGCTCAGCAAGCGTCAACGCCGTGGCACACCAGTCATTCACCCCGTCGTGAAGTAAGTTCACGGCAAAGTGGACCTTCAAATTATCCGGGCAGCCACTGGTCAGAAAAGCACACTCCATGTCAGATATCCAATGCATACTAACAATTGGATTCGGGTTTCCCTTGAATTCAGGTGGAAAACAGGCAGAGAGATCCCAATACTCGAACTCTCGATTACGGGGCTATCCCCCAGCAGGTGGCAGATCGCTGCAATTCGTTCCTCCATCAGAACCACCACTTCATTTCGGATGGCAGTGATGATCTCGGGGATCGCTTCCCTGATCGCGTGCGCTACCTCAGCTATAATCATCTCTCGAATCTGATCCTCAGTGATCCCCATCTCAGTTCGCGGCTCAAACGTGTTGTTTCTTCTAGTGATGGCCAGTCTAGGAAAAAAAATTACAATGAGTTATTAGCAGATATAACTCATACTAACTACACTCACGCTCAACTCCTTAAATTCCTCGTGACTTCCCCGACTCGAGCATTGATCCTGTGCCTCCAGTAGTAGGAGCTCTACTACTACCATCCACACCTATCATTGCCCGTTCCGAGTTCCATCCTGAGGGGTCCAAGTAGTTTCTCGCCAAAACTATATACATATGCCCGCACCGGCATATGCACTCACTCTTCCTAGTTCCCTAGGAATTCCATCCGAACCACTACCCTTGCTACTACCGAATTCCTACTAATCATAATGAGTGGCCTCTCGAATACCTGATTATATGCAGTGCGAAACAAATAGACATTCGAATACCAGACTCTATCCTAGAACGGTTGGACTCAAACAATAGCTGTACAATAGAACTAAATAGAATATTCTAAGGCTATAAATCTCTTACTGCATACAACCTAGAGGGCATCCACTTAGTAACCTATCATAATTAGCATAAAATCCTAATAGCAAGCAGTACAACATACAGCGTAGTGTCATCAACAGGCAATATAGCATGCATACCCTATGATCTAGAAAGCAATAAAACACTAAGTATTGTACCTTCCCCTTTGGCTCCAGCTGACTGTACACATTGTGCCCTTGATCACCGTTTCTCAAACGGATTTTTTTCCTTCCTCTTATTTTCCAAAAACTTTTAAAAAAAAATTATCGCCGCAAACTTGAGATCAAACACACCGAAATGCATTTGATTCACTCAAGCCGTGCTCCGATACCAAGTTGTAACAGCCCAAAAATTTCAAGGAATTTAAAATTTTTAAAGTAACATTTCATTAATAAAACCCCTTTAATAATTCAATCGTTTCATTTGCAAATCCATGATTAATATTTTCCCGAATAATAGACAGCGGAATAAATGTCTAAAATTAAAAGTCGTAAAAGTAATCAGCCCTTCACGCGCGCCAGTGTGTACTCGTCACGCCTTGGAGCCACTCGTACCTGAAACAATAATTTATTGGGAAAGCGTAAGCACGAAGCTTAGTGAATTCAACCACCATAGATAACACGGTTATTCCACACTACCACTGTAACAGATAGTTGCACATAAACAAGCATACAGGTCTACGAACAAATCATAAACATGCATTCCTGCCCCAACGCCACCCGCGTATAACCTCTTAGCCCTGCCGAGTTCTTACGCCACCCGCGTATACAAACGTCGGCCCCCGAGTCCTTACGCCACCCACGTATACATGACAACACCACCCGCATCTACATGTTAACAAAGGGCTGACTAGCCACCCCGCTATCTAGCCCCGCATCACAATTAATTAAGGTTACCACACACGAGCTACAGTAATGTAAAACAACTGATATTAAATATAGTGAGAGAACTCACCTCGTAAGCGCGCCCAGTTCACAAATAAAAATTTCAAGCTCCCCAACCAAGATCAGTTCCCAGCACCTAAACGAATGTTAAAACGTATTAGCACGAAGCCCGAACCCTAAAACACGATGCACGCTTAAACTATCACTAAAACAACTTTCCGGTCTAACCAAACAGGTCTGTTCGGGACCTGTTCTGACCTCCTTCAACCCAGAAATACTATAGTATTATTACATGGCCAGAAATTACTCTGAGTTGGGGTTCCACTGACATATTATACGCCTCCTGGAGATTTTTCTACAATTTACTACGGATCTTACAAAAATAGTTCACAGAACAGTGAGAAACAGCACCTTTCAGTATAAAACGACGATTTGACATATGCTACGTTCCGAACTGGATTTTGCATAAAACACATTAAAGTTACTAAACTCAGAAATGGAACTTTTGGCACCAGTTTCACCCCAATCTGAGATGCGATCAAAAAGTTATGGCTTATGCAAGACAGTGGCAGATTACTGAGTTTTTACATGAAATGATAAACGGTTTTCCGATGCGCGATTTAGCGGCGTTGGTGCCCGATCACCGGCGACGAAAAAACAAAAAAGAAGACAAATGATTAAGGCTTACCTCGCGATGAAACCTTACACCCACACATGCTCCTCTCTCTCTCTCTCTCTCTCTCTCTCTCTCTCTCTCTCGAAAACTCCGATGAACAACGGTGGTGGCGGTGGTTCCCAACGACAACAGCAACGACGATGGGGAAAAGAATCGGCTGTGAGTTTAGAGGGGATTAGGGTTTCCAGATTTCTTGGGTGCGTGATGCAACAAGACATGAAATAATAAGGGAGGGGGGTCGGTTCCCTTCATGGGCCGACTCATGCACACCATTTATCAAAAATATCCATTTAGTCCCTAATTTTTCAAATACTCTCCTTACCACCTACAATAGATAAAATTTTAAACTTTAAGCCACCTAACACGACTTAAATCACTTTTGGCCTATCCGGTAAATCCCGTTTAACAACATTTAATTAAAGAAAATATTAATCAACATAAACATAATCCATACCGGGACACGAGCTTTACATGATGTGCTCTTTCTTTGAGCTGTGATCTGTTGGGCCGATGTGTTAGGGGATAAGACCTAAATGGCACCGATGTTCTGGGGTATTCCTGTGTGAATACTTTCATGTCCTTTAGTTGCGACCTTGGTGTATTTTGTGATTGTATGAACTGTGTTACGGGATAACACCTAAATGGCACATACATTCCGGAGTATTCCTTTGAGATGCTTCCATGACCCTTGGCTGCTGCCTTGGGGTTTATGTGTTAATATTATATGCATTGTTGAGCATGCTGTGAACGGTGGTCTGGTGGAAATACGACATTATGGTCGTGTCGGTCTTTCATGATCGAGTTACTGTTGCTCTTTTGGAAAGTCTTATGATCCTTGATGGATATGCGTTTCTTCGAGATTTGTTGTCATGTTGTATCGTGACGTCCATCTTGAGTCTTGTTGATTGGTCATTCAGTCCATGTATAATCGGATCTGTTCGATATTCAGGTTGTCTTGAAATCTCGTATATATGATTTGTATATGGTTGAGATTTTAATTTCTCGTGTATCTGTCCCCGTTGACCCTTTATTGACCTCGTTTGGAGTTACCATACCGATGGTCAAGTCGTTTCTCATCGACCCTTTATTAATCTCATTTGGAGTTCCCCCTATCATTGGTAATCTCGTTCATTATTGATTCTTATTGATTCCGTTGGGAGTTGCCTTACCGTTGGTATTCTCGGTTGTTGGTCCTTGATTAATAATAACCAAAACAACCAACCTGGGGTCACCATCCCCAAAGAATGATCAACACGATCAACAATCTCAACACAATCCCCGAATCATCATCCCTCAACGATCGATCAACACAACCATCAATACCAAACAATGACTGGGATCAACATCCTCGACGAACAGTCAATACGAATATCATTATATCAAACCTTAACATACAATATATACAACAACATCATAATAATTATCCTCATAACTGAACAATACTAAAATTACCTCAAAGCCGAAGACAATATTCTTTCCACGAACAAACCATCATCCCGACAATTTACATTTATAATATCATTGCTATATGAATTATAAATGAAATGAAATCAATACCATTCATTAAATATTATGAAATGAACACATATAACTTGCCTTAAATAGTGGAGTCTATAAAATAGATTCGTTGAAGTCTCCGAGATTTGATTTCTACGCCTAAACAAGGTATTGATATTCCACTATCAATAACAATATACTACGACATTCGATTTCCACGACCAATGACTATCCCAATTTTGTAATTTTATTTTCTCCTTTCTCAAAAATGACGATCCGAAATTTACCAATTTCATTACTAAAACTCCAGCATATTATTTTAAATATAAAATATATTATTCAATATTTTTGGCCGTATTTATGTATAACCGTTATTTATATCAATTTGATAGAATAAAAATTTCGTATTATTTTAATACGGAAAATATTTTAAAATCATCAATTTTTGAAAACTCATGATCCTCATATAGAAAAATATTAATAATCGTTGTTATCAGATTTTCCAGCCTTAAACACAAATACAAGATATTCAACCTGTTCGATATATACGAAAATATAGAGCTGACTCGGTAATATATTGATAAATACAGGATTCTTACTAGTTGATAAAAATCAAAATAAAAACTGATTTATGATAACATGCATCTTAGAGACAAATTTCATGACACTTTATCAAAATTCGACTTGTATGTTCAAAGATACAACCTTTTATTTGTCTCGTTGGGAGTTCGACATATAGAAAAATATTAATAATCGTTGTTATTAGATTTCCATCCTTAAACACAAATACAAGATATTCAACCTTTCGATACATACGAAAATATAGAGCTGACTCGGTAATATATTGATAAATACAGGATTCTTACCAGTTGATAAAAATCAAAATAAAAACTGATTTATGATAACATGCATCTCAGAGACAAATTTCATGACACCTCAAAATTCAACTTGTATGTTCAAAGATATATATGTTAAAGTTAGACAACTCGATCAACTTTCAAAAGAAAAGTTGTTGGAAGTACTGATACGAACAATACCAACGGTACAAGCTCCTGTTATACTAACATGTATTTTATCTACAAAATAGTCGAGAAGGATTTTCAAAATAACTTACGGGTCGTGAGATAATAGAGTTCAAATAAGGAAACCAAGTCATCCGGGGGAAATTATAGCGGTGTGGGCCCCGCGCCGGAACCCACAAGGCTCAAAATTATTTTCAAAATCATTTCAAACACGCCAAAGAGACAAAGACGGTAATATTTTACGAATAATTAAATGTTTTCCAAAATATAGTTCTTAAATACCATTATAAAATTTCATTTGAAAGTACAAGGCAAAAATGCCAAAACTCGACAACTTCAAAATATAAGTTAAGTCACCGCTTACACATACCGATAAGATAGTTTAAGGAAAAAGGTTTCACGAATTAAACTAAATTTACGAAATACCCAAAAGGCTAATTTGAAGTATACACGAGTTGGTAAAATATCGAAAAGCTATTTTAAAATACACATGCAATAAATAGTTAAAAATAAATTTGCAGTGGAATATAACAAATAGTAAAATACTCAGTTCCCAAATAGATGTCATAGCGATTACAGGAAGCTCATCCCTTCACCGTAAAACCCGTAATTTCGATTTCCGGTAATTTCTTTTTTTTGGCGGAAGTCCATTTTGATGACTCGCTCATGACCGCTTTCATTATTCCGAGAATGATTAATTTATGCATTTTGACATCCGAGTTCGCTTTCGGTGTCGTTTTGTTGAGTTCCGTGCTTTTAGCGACTTTTCCGCACTTGAGTTCGATTCTTGCGAATCTCGGTGAAACCGGCTGCTTTGAGTTTCCCGTAAGTTCGTTTAACTTTGTTATACGTGTTGTTAACTTCGATTTGGTTATTCGATCACGTAACGTGATTTTCGGGCGTTTTGGGCCATTTTGTAATTTACCCAAAGTTATGGGTATCCGTATTCGTATTTATTGTCTCGACCCTTTTCTTGGTCGCGTATGATTAATTATTGCATTATGTTTTCATTTCGGGTCGTTGATGTTGTCCCCGAGGTTTTCGTTGTGTTCGCTCCGCACGTTTTTGGAAATCGAGTCGTCGCCATGTCTACCGAAAGTACCGGCCGGACGGTGGCGGGTCTGGCCGACGGCTATGGCATCGCCGGGCCGACGCGGCAGAACCGGCGAGCGACGCCACGGCCGTAAGGCCGCGCGCGCTAACCGGCAGTGTAGCGACGCTGCCGAGCGGCCCAGCCAGACGTTATCGGTCCGGGCAATGGGGTTACGAGGTTCGACTCTTAGATCGCGCTAGCGCACGCTACTTTCGGTCGTAGCGCACGCTAACCGGCAGGTAGCGCACGCCGCCGGCCGACTAGCGACGCACGTTACTCGGGCGAGCTTTTAGTCTAGAGGTTATCGACAGCCGGGCCAAGCGCGCAGGCTTCCGGCCGTAGCGCACGCTAGCGGAGTCGGGCGACAGTGTCACGGCAGGATTGGTCGGTGGTGCCGGGTCGTGGCCTGGCCGAGGGTACTGGGCCGAGCATCGCCGTAGCGCACGCTAGTCCGGAAGGCTAGCGCACGCTAGTTCCGGCCACTATAAATGTGACAGAGTAGTCACATTTTCATTCATTTTTCACTTCCTTCCTTTTCTATCCGCACTGGGCGATTCGAGGTGGCGAATCCATGTTGTTTAAAACAAATCCATGAAGTTCTTGAGGTGATATCATTTATCAATCATCCTATAACATCCTTCGATCCAAATAATCAAGGTGAGATTTCCTAGAACCCTATTTTGAGAAATTTTGGGGTTTTGCGTTTTGTCCGATTCGTTCCGTATTATAGATTAATTCATGTTGCCTATGATAAATATTGGTAGTATTCTTGTGTTTAACATCATTTAATCCATTGTTCTTCGGATCGAATTATATTTCTTGATTTTATTTGAATCGACTTTTGGGGGATTTGTTCTCGATCTCGCTTTTCCATCCGTTTTTGATGGATCGATTGTGATTAAATGATGTTGTTAAACATATTATATGGATTGTATATCCATATTTCAACTTGGAATTCGCTTCGTGTTTTTGACGGGGCGAATCGTGTTCTTGGCCGTTTTGGAGGAAACACTTGAACTTTCGTCATTCGTTCTTTGAATTCAACGGCTTTGAGTCGTGCTATGGAATTCATTTTCATTGTTGTTATTGTCCTTCGTAGTTTATTATCGCGAGTTGGCGTTCGGTGGAGTCAGCGAGTTCGTAGTCGGTTCGTGCCAACCGACTTGGGTCGATTCTCCGCATTGTTCTTATTCGAGGCTAGTACCTTGTCCATACATTTCTTGTTTTGTGTATATGATGATTGGTGATCATCTTGGTATGTTTGTTTGTTTGTTTGAAATGAGTTTTCAAAAGATTCGGCTAGTCCCGTTAAAGGCTCACTTTCAAAACGCGTGTGTTTTGTAAATTGTGTGGGTTGTAAGTGACTACGTGAATCCCTTGGATATGTTTGGTGTTGATGTTGCGCTTGATAATGCGTGTGTACGTATGTTGCTTCTTTCTATCGCGTTATGGTTGACGTGCGTGTTGTTATTTATTCGTGTGGTCGTGGACTGACAGATAAATTATGTGAATTGGTGTATTGATTTGGTAATTGTTGCAATGATGACTGTGTGCTTGATGTTTGTGACAATGTGAATACTTGTTGTGAGAGACGTCATATCCGGGAGCCTCTGAGGGCGGGGCGTGCATTCTCCGGCCTGGTGTACGCTGCAATGTGTGGCTCCATATGGTTGATGAACGCCGGTGTTTACCTGATGCGTGTGCAAGGGGCGTCTCTTATGGGAGTGACGCCGGCGCGGTGACACATACAAGGTGCGGCTGACATGTGGAGTGAACGCCGGTGCATAGGTGTTTCAGTGGACGCGCCTGGCAGGCTTATTGGTAACGGATATTTGAGTATTTAGCTAAGACCCCGTTACCGAATGATTATCGTATTTCAAATACTTTCAACACTTTTCAAAATGCTGGTCTCGATATAGACTGTGATTCGTGTTTTCTGATAGTGTGTTTCAACTTGTTTTAAATGTTGGTATCAGGGTTAATTAACCAAGGACATTTGACGAGATCTCCGAGGGTTGATTAATCAGGGGTCTTGAGCAGTTTTTGGGCGGACGAAAGGCTGTGTCCTTGATTATACTGTGTTGATATTTTGTGTTTTGGGTCGAGGACCCCATGTGATGTTGAGATGTTTGATCTCGTGTTGATATTATTTGGATTGGGTCGAGAACCCCGTGGGAAATATTTGTGAAGACTCGTTTGTGTTGATTGAGTGATTTTCTTGCAAATTGCTTTCCGCCTACTGGTCGAGGAGCCTGTTGATTTTGGAAAGAGAAGGATTTGATAATTTTAAATTGTTTTCTATTTAAACTCTCGATGGCATCTTTAAAACTGTTTTATAAATTGTTTCTCTTTACTTGTGATCTTTCGGTTTTGTAAATGTTTACCAAACTCTCGCCTCGGGAAGTACTTTTTGTCACGTTTGGATCTTTGAGGATTCCTGGTTATTGTTATTCGTGGAATGTGAATTGCATTGCTCGTATTTGCACTTTGTTCTTGCACTAGCAAAATAGTGGAGTTTTGCTAACCCCCGAGTATTCGGGGGGTGGATGTCTGTTTTTGCATTCAGGTTTGGGAGCATAACACAGGGTCGGCATGAAGGATGATGAAAGATGAACGATACTAATCACACGAGGATCCGTATGATGTCATTGGTTTAGTTATAGTTTATTTTCCGCTGCAGTATTCTTTCCCGTTGTACGGGAGTGTGTCTTATTTGACCACTTCGTGGGCATGTAATGAGTTTGAGTTGTATGTAATCATTGAAAGACCAAATCGGTCTACTGAGTCATTTTGGCCTTAAAGGCATTGTTGAGTTGTTCTATGTTGTTACCAGCCTGGTAGATCCTTGAGGAAAGGGTCTACGACGTGTAATACCCCTGAGCGGATTGGGGGTGTTACATTCACGACCGCTACTAGCTCGATCTCCGAGTACCTAAAAATAAATCCCACGATGGGGTCACCACAACACTCAACAATAATATCGATCACATCACATAAATAATTACATACCAAAGTAATTACAAAGTAAGAATACTACCAATGTAATCTTACCGTCATACCCTTTACCGACTCGTAGCAATCCATATCAATCAATCATTACCGTAATCCACATTTCGCATTCTCAAGTGACAAAATGAACTCAACTACAACCATCTGCATCGTATTCAATCGCATCAAGAATTCTCAAAACATCGTCATAATTCATAAGTGCGGAATAACCATCCGTGCTAAATCCTATCTTGGATCGCACAATCAGATACCAATCCTGATCAGAATCAATAATACACAATACATCCGTAGATCAATGACAGCGAATCCCAAAATCGACACAAAGTCCGAACGCTCATACGATCAATAACCATGATCCACCAATACATCGATCGAGAATATTATCAACATGATAAACTCCAATACGACCAACCAAAGGTCAGAACACAACCGAGAATATCATCAACATGATAAACTCCAAACAAGACCAACGAAGAACCACGGTGATGGATAATAAAGTTCTCAAAACGACATACAAATCACATACAATGGATCTCAAAGAAACAAACCCGATAGACGAACATAACACTAGGTCGTAAGAACAACCACAATCAACCCGACGAACATAACCAATAAAACATGGAGTATAAAAGACCAATGATTATGACTCAAGATGGACGTCACAAGACGCCCGATCCGAAATGTGTCCGCACAAGCCACCAATGGGTATCAATCGAATACAAGTGTGGTCTTGTACCTAATCAGTCTCACAAAGTAAGTCTTCGTGTGCATAGCTCAATGTGAAGGTAATGAACCTATACATGACTATACGTGCCCGTCTTGAAAATCATACACATAACCGATCAGCGTACAGATATGACTCCGGATATGTCACGATGCAACATGACAACGAAACTCAAGGAAACAAATATCCAATGAGGATCAAAGACATACCAAAGTGAATGACACACAGATAAAGAAAGATCGACACGACCAACAATAACCAAAACAACCATCACAGGGTCACCATCCCCAAAGAATGATCAACACGATCAACAATCTCAACACAACAGTCCTGGAATCATCATCCCTCAACGATCGATCAACACAACCATCAATACCAAATAATGACCCTGGGATCAACATCCCTCGACGAACAGTCAATACGAATGTCATTATATGAAACCTTAACATACAACATATACAACAACATCATAATAATTATCTTCATAACTGAACAATACTTAAATTACCTCAAAGCCGAAGACAATATTCTTTCCATGAACAAACCATCATCCCGACAATTTACATTTATAATATTATTGCTATATGAATTATAAATGAAATAAAATCAATACCATTCATTAAATATTATGAACTGAACACGTATAACATGCCTTAAGTAGTCGAGTCTATAAAATAAATCCGTTGAAGTCTCCGAGATTTGATTTCCACACCTAAACAATGTATTGATATTACACTATCAATAGCAATATACTACGACATTCGATTTCCATGACCAACGACTATCCCAATTTTATAATTTTATTTTCCCCTTTCTCAAAATGACGATCCGAATTTACCAATTTCATTACTAAAACTCCAAAGATATTATTTTAAATATAAAATATAATATTACGTATGTATTCACTTTTGGCCTATCCGGTAAATCCCGTTTAACAACATTTAATTAAAGAAAATATTAATCAACATAAACATAATCCATACCGGGACACGAGCTTTACATGATGTGCTCTTTCTTTGAGCTGTGATCTGTTGGGCCGATGTGTTAGGGGATAAGACCTAAATGGCACCGATGTTCTGGGGTATTCCTGTGTGAATACTTTCATGTCCTTTAGTTGCGACCTTGGTGTATTTTGTGATTGTATGAACTGTGTTACGGGATAACACCTAAATGGCACATACATTCCGGAGTATTCCTTTGAGATGCTTCCATGACCCTTGGCTGCTGCCTTGGGGTTTATGTGTTAATATTATATGCATTGTTGAGCATGCTGTGAACGGTGGTCTGGTGGAAATACGACATTATGGTCGTGTCGGTCTTTCATGATCGAGTTATCAAGTGTTTTTGGAAAGTCTTATGATCCTTGATGGATATGCGTTTCTTCGAGATTTGTTGTCATGTTGTATCGTGACGTCCATCTTGAGTCTTGTTGATTGGTCATTCAGTCCATGTATAATCGGATCTGTTCGATATTCAGGTTGTCTTGAAATCTCGTATATATGATTTGTATATGGTTGAGATTTTAATTTCTCGTGTATCTGTCCCCGTTGACCCTTTATTGACCTCGTTTGGAGTTACCATACCGATGGTCAAGTCGTTTCTCATCGACCCTTTATTAATCTCATTTGGAGTTCCCCCTATCATTGGTAATCTCGTTCATTATTGATTCTTATTGATTCCGTTGGGAGTTGCCTTACCGTTGGTATTCTCGGTTGTTGGTCCTTGATTAATAATAACCAAAACAACCAACCTGGGGTCACCATCCCCAAAGAATGATCAACACGATCAACAATCTCAACACAACAGTCCTGGAATCATCATCCCTCAACGATCGATCAACACAACCATCAATACCAAACAATGACCTGGGATCAACATCCCTCGACGAACAGTCAATACGAATATCATTATATCAAACCTTAACATACAATATATACAACAACATCATAATAATTATCCTCATAACTGAACAATACTAAAATTACCTCAAAGCCGAAGACAATATTCTTTCCACGAACAAACCATCATCCCGACAATTTACATTTATAATATCATTGCTATATGAATTATAAATGAAATGAAATCAATACCATTCATTAAATATTATGAAATGAACACATATAACTTGCCTTAAATAGTGGAGTCTATAAAATAGATTCGTTGAAGTCTCCGAGATTTGATTTCTACGCCTAAACAAGGTATTGATATTCCACTATCAATAACAATATACTACGACATTCGATTTCCACGACCAATGACTATCCCAATTTTGTAATTTTATTTTCTCCTTTCTCAAAAATGACGATCCGAAATTTACCAATTTCATTACTAAAACTCCAAAGATATTATTTTAAATATAAAATATATTATTCAATATTTTTGGCCGTATTTATGTATAACCGTTATTTATATCAATTTGATAGAATAAAAATTTCGTATTATTTTAATACGGAAAATATTTTAAAATCATCAATTTTTGAAAACTCATGATCCTCATATAGAAAAATATTAATAATCGTTGTTATCGATTTTCCAAATTTTTAAACACAAATACAAGATATTCAACTGCTCGATATATACGAAAATATAGAGTCGACTCGGTAATATATTGATAAATACAGGATTCTTACTAGTTGATAAAAATCAAAATAAAAGCGATTTATGATAACATGCATCTTAGAGACAAATTTCATGACACTTTATCAAAATTCGACTTGTATGTTCAAAGATACAACCTTTTATTTGTCTCGTTGGGAGTTCGACATATAGAAAAATATTAATAATCGTTGTTATTAGATTTCCATCCTTAAACACAAATACAAGATATTCAACCTTTCGATACATACGAAAATATAGAGTCGACTTAATATATTGATAAATACAGATTCTTACCAGTTGATAAAAATCAAAATAAAATCGATTTATGATAACATGCATCTCGAGACAAATTTCATGACACCTCAAAATTCAACTTGTATGTTCAAAGATATATATGTTAAAGTTAGACAACTCGATCAACTTTCAAAAGAAAAGTTGTTGGAAGTAATCGATACGAACAATACCAACGGTACAAGCTCTGTTATACTAACATGTATTTTATCTACAAAATAGTCGAGAAGGATTTTCAAAATAACTTACGGGTCGTGAGATAATAGAGTTCAAATAAGGAAACCAAGTCATCCGGAAATTATAGCGGTGTGGGCCCCGCCACGAACCCACAAGGCTCAAAATTATTTTCAAAATCATTTCAAACACGCCAAAGAGACAAAGACGGTAATATTTTACGAATAATTAAATGTTTTCCAAAATATAGTTCTTAAATACCATTATAAAATTTCATTTGAAAGTACAAGGCAAAAATGCCAAAACTCGACAACTTCAAAATATAAGTTAAGTCACCGCTTACACATACCGATAAGATAGTTTAAGGAAAAAGGTTTCACGAATTAAACTAAATTTACGAAATACCCAAAAGGCTAATTTGAAGTATACACGAGTTGGTAAAATATCGAAAAGCTATTTTAAAATACACATGCAGCGAAATAGTTAAAAATAAATTTGCAGTGGAATATAACAAATAGTAAAATACTGGTTCCCAAATAGATGTCATAGCCAAGATACCCGGAAGCTCATCCCTTCACCGTAAAACCCGTAATTTCGATTTCGGTAATTTCTTTTTTGGCGGAAGTCCATTTTGATGACTCGCTCATGACCGCTTTCATTATTCCGAGAATGATTAATTCTATGCATTTTGACATCCGAGTTCGTTTCGGTGTCGCTTTTGTTGAGTTCCGTGCTTTTAGCGACTTTTCCGCACTTGAGTTCGATTCTTGCGAATCTCGGTTGAAACCATTGCTTTGAGTTTCCGTAAGTTCGCTTAACTTTGTTATACGTGTTGTTAACTTCGATTTGGTTATTCGATCACGTAACGTGATTTTCGGGCGCTTTTGGGCCATTTTGTAATTTACCCAAAGTTATGGGTATCCGTATTCGTATTTATTGTCTCGACCCTTTTCTTGGTCGCGTATGATTAATTATTGCATTATGTTTTCATTTCGGGTCGTTGATGTTGTCCCCGAGGTTTTCGTTGTGTTCGTTCCGCACGTTTTTGGAAATCGAGTCGTCGGGCCATGTCTACCGAGCACCGTCGGACGGTGGCGGTCTGGCCGGACGGCTATGGTGACCGGCCGGGCCGACGCGGCAGAACCGGCGAGCGACGCCACGGCCGAAGGCTGCGCGCGCTAACCGGCAGGTGTAGCGCACGCCGCCGAGCGCCCAGCCAGACGTTATCGGGTCTGGGCAATGGGGTTCTGAGGTTCTGGACTCTTAGGATCGGCAGTTAGCGCACGCTACTTTCGGTCGTAGCGCACGCTAACCGGCAGGGGTAGCGCACGCTGTCGGCCGACTAGCGTACGTTACCTGGGCGAGCTTTTTAGTCTAGAGGTTACTGGACAGGTCGGCTAGCGCGCGCAGGCTTCCGGCCGTAGCGCACGCTAGCGGGAGTCGGGCGAACAGGTCACAGTCGGCAGGATTGGTCAGTGGTGCCGGGTCGTGCGGGCCCTGGCCGAGGGTACTGGGCCGATACTGGCCGTAGCGCACGCTAGTCCGGGAAGGCTAGCGCACGCTAGTTCCGGCCCACTATAAATGTGACAGAGTAGTCACATTTTCATTCATTTTTCACTTCCTTCCTTTTCTATCCGCAGCTGGCGATTCGGAGGTGGCGAATCCATGTTGTTTAAAAACAAATCCATGAAGTTCTTGAGGTGATATCATTTATCAATCATCCTATAACATCCTTCGATCCAGCGAATCAAGGTGAGATTTCCTAGAACCCTATTTTGAGAAATTTTGGGGGTTTTGCGTTTTTGTCCGATTCGTTCCGTATTATTGATTAATTCATGTTGGGTATGATAAATATTGGTAGTATTCTTGTGTTTAACATCATTTAATCCATTGTTCTTCGTCGGATCGAATTATATTTCTTGATTTTATTTGAATCGACTTTTGGGGGATTTGTTCTCGATCTCGCTTTTCCATCCGTTTTGATGGATCGATTGTGATTAAATGATGTTGTTAAACATATTATATGGATTGTATATCCATATTTCAACTTGGAATTCGTTTCGTGTTTTTGACGGGCGAATCGTGTTCTCGCCGTTTTGGAGGAAACACTTGAACTTTCGTCATTCGTTCTTTGAATTCAACGGCTTTGAGTCGTGCTATGGAATTCATTTTCATTGTTGTTATTGTCCTTCGTAGTTTATTATCGCGAGTTGGCGTTCGGTGGAGTCCCGAGTTCGTAGTCGGTTCGTGCCAACCGACTTGGGTCGATTCTCCGCATTGTTCTTATTCGAGGCTAGTACCTTGTCCATACATTTCTTGTTTTGTGTATATGATGATTGGTGATCATCTTGGTATGTTTGTTTGTTTGTTTGAAATGAGTTTTCAAAAGATTCGGCTAGTCCCGTTAAAGGCTCACTTTCAAAACGCGTGTGTTTTGTAAATTGTGTGGGTTGTAAGTGACTACGTGAATCCCTTGGATATGTTTGGTGTTGATGTTGCGCTTGATAATGCGTGTGTACGTATGTTGCTTCTTTCTATCGCGTTATGGTTGACGTGCGTGTTGTTATTTATTCGTGTGGTCGTGGACTGACAGATAAATTATGTGAATTGGTGTATTGATTTGGTAATTGTTGCAATGATGACTGTGTGCTTGATGTTTGTGACAATGTGAATACTTGTTGTGAGAGACGTCATATCCGGGAGCCTCTGAGGGCGGGGCGTGCATTCTCCGGCCTGGTGTACGCTGCAATGTGTGGCTCCATATGGTTGATGAACGCCGGTGTTTACCTGATGCGTGTGCAAGGGGCGTCTCTTATGGGAGTGACGCCGGCGCGGTGACACATACAAGGTGCGGCTGACATGTGGAGTGAACGCCGGTGCATAGGTGTTTCAGTGGACGCGCCTGGCAGGCTTATTGGTAACGGATATTTGAGTATTTAGCTAAGACCCCGTTACCGAATGATTATCGTATTTCAAATACTTTCAACACTTTTCAAAATGCTGGTCTCGATATAGACTGTGATTCGTGTTTTCTGATAGTGTGTTTCAACTTGTTTTAAATGTTGGTATCAGGGTTAATTAACCAAGGACATTTGACGAGATCTCCGAGGGTTGATTAATCAGGGGTCTTGAGCAGTTTTTGGGCGGACGAAAGGCTGTGTCCTTGATTATACTGTGTTGATATTTTGTGTTTTGGGTCGAGGACCCCATGTGATGTTGAGATGTTTGATCTCGTGTTGATATTATTTGGATTGGGTCGAGAACCCCGTGGGAAATATTTGTGAAGACTCGTTTGTGTTGATTGAGTGATTTTCTTGCAAATTGCTTTCCGCCTACTGGTCGAGGAGCCTGTTGATTTTGGAAAGAGAAGGATTTGATAATTTTAAATTGTTTTCTATTTAAACTCTCGATGGCATCTTTAAAACTGTTTTATAAATTGTTTCTCTTTACTTGTGATCTTTCGGTTTTGTAAATGTTTACCAAACTCTCGCCTCGGGAAGTACTTTTGTCACGTTTGGATCTTTGAGGATTCCCGGTTATTGTTATTCGTGGAATGTGAATTGCATTGCTCGTATTTGCACTTTGTTCTTGCACTAGCAAAATAGTGGAGTTTGCTAACCCCGAGTATTCGGGGTGGATGTCTGTTTTGCATTCGGGTTTGGGAGCATAACACAGGGTCGGCATGAAGGATGATGAAAGATGAACGATACTAATCACACGAGGATCCGTATGATGTCATTGGTTTAGTTATAGTTTATTTTCCGCTGCAGTATTCTTTCCGTTGTACGGGAGTGTGTCGTATTTGACCTGCGTGGGCATGTAATGAGTTTGAGTTGTATGTAATCATTGAAAGACCAAATCGGCTCATCGAGTCATTTTGGCCTTAAAGGCATTGTTGAGTTGTTCTATGTTGTTACCACTGGTAGATCCTTGAGGAAAGGGTCTACGACGTGTAATACCCCGAGCGGATTGGGGTGTTACATTCACGACCGCTACTAGCTCGATCTCCGAGTACCTAAAAATAAATCCCACGATGGGGTCACCACAACACTCAACAATAATATCGATCACATCACATAAATAATTACATACCAGTGTAATTACAAAGTAAGAATACTACCAATGTAATCTTACCGTCATACCCTTACTGACTCGTAGCAATCCATATCAATCAATCATTACCGTAATCCACATTTCGCATTCTCAAGTGACAAAATGAACTCAACTACAACCATCCATCGTATTCAATCAGTACCAAGAATTCTCAAAACATCGTCATAATTCATAAGTGCGGAATAACCATCCGTGCTAAATCCTATCTCTTGGATCGCACAATCAGATACCAATCCTGATCAGAATCAATAATACACAATACATCCGTAGATCAATGACAGCGAATCCCAAAATCGACACAAAGTCCGAACGCTCATACGATCAATAACCATGATCCACCAATACATCGATCGAGAATATTATCAACATGATAAACTCCAATACGACCAACCAAAGGTCAGAACACAACCGAGAATATCATCAACATGATAAACTCCAAACAAGACCAACGAAGAACCACGGTGACAGATAATAAAGTTCTCAAAACGACATACAAATCACATACAATGGATCTCAAAGAAACAAACCCGATTGTCGAACATACCCCTCGGGCGTATGAACAACCAGTCGCAAACCGTCGAACATACCCAATAATACATGGAGTATAAACGACCAATGATTATGACTCAAGATGGACGTCACAGTACGCCCGATCCGGAAATGTGTCCGTGCACAAGCCACCAATGGGTATCAATCGAATACAAGTGTGGTCTTGTACCTAATCAGTCTCACAAAGTAAGTCTTCGTGTGCATAGCTCAATGTGAAGGTAATGAACCTATACATGACTATACGTGCCCGTCTTGAAAATCATACACATAACCGATCAGCGTACAGATATGACTCCGGATATGTCACGATGCAACATGACAACGAAACTCAAGGAAACAAATATCCAATGAGGATCAAAGACATACCAAAGTGAATGACACACAGATAAAGAAAGATCGACACGACCAACAATAACCAAAACAACCATCACAGGGTCACCATCCCCAAAGAATGATCAACACGATCAACAATCTCAACACAATGATCCTGGAATCATCATCCCTCAACGATCGATCAACACAACCATCAATACCAAATAATGACCCTGGGATCAACATCCCTCGACGAACAGTCAATACGAATGTCATTATATGAAACCTTAACATACAACATATACAACAACATCATAATAATTATCTTCATAACTGAACAATACTTAAATTACCTCAAAGCCGAAGACAATATTCTTTCCATGAACAAACCATCATCCCGACAATTTACATTTATAATATTATTGCTATATGAATTATAAATGAAATAAAATCAATACCATTCATTAAATATTATGAATCGAACACGTATAACATGCCTTAAGTAGTCGAGTCTATAAAATAAATCCGTTGAAGTCTCCGAGATTTGATTTCCACACCTAAACAATGTATTGATATTACACTATCAATAGCAATATACTACGACATTCGATTTCCATGACCAACGACTATCCCAATTTTATAATTTTATTTTCCCTTTCTCAAAAATGACGATCCGAATTTACCAATTTCATTACTAAAACTCCAAAGATATTATTTTAAATATAAAATATAATATTACGTATGTATTCACTTTTGGCCTATCCGGTAAATCCCGTTTAACAACATTTAATTAAAGAAAATATTAATCAACATAAACATAATCCATACCGGGACACGAGCTTTACATGATGTGCTCTTTCTTTGAGCTGTGATCTGTTGGGCCGATGTGTTAGGGGATAAGACCTAAATGGCACCGATGTTCTGGGGTATTCCTGTGTGAATACTTTCATGTCCTTTAGTTGCGACCTTGGTGTATTTTGTGATTGTATGAACTGTGTTACGGGATAACACCTAAATGGCACATACATTCCGGAGTATTCCTTTGAGATGCTTCCATGACCCTTGGCCGCGCCTTGGGGTTTATGTGTTAATATTATATGCATTGTTGAGCATGCCGTGAACGGTGGTCTGGTGGAAATACGACATTATGGTCGTGTCGGTCTTTCATGATCGAGTTCTTGTTGCTCTTTTGGAAAGTCTTATGATCCTTGATGGATATGCGTTTCTTCGAGATTTGTTGTCATGTTGTATCGTGACGCCCATCTTGAGTCTTGTTGATTGGTCATTCAGTCCATGTATAATCGGATCTGTTCGATATTCGTGTTGTCTTGAAATCTCGTATATATGATTTGTATATGGTTGAGATTTTAATTTCTCGTGTATCTGTCCCGTTGACCCTTTATTGACCTCGTTTGGAGTTACCATACCGATGGTCAAGTCGTTTCTCATCGACCCTTTATTAATCTCATTTGGAGTTCCCCTATCATTGGTAATCTCGCTCATTATTGATTCTTATTGATTCCGTTGGGAGTTGCCTTACCGTTGGTATTCTCGGTTGTTGGTCCTTGATTAATAATAACCAAAACAACCAACCCGGGGTCACCATCCCCAAAGAATGATCAACACGATCAACAATCTCAACACAATGATCCGAATCATCATCCCTCAACGATCGATCAACACAACCATCAATACCAAACAATGACTGGGATCAACATCCCTCGACGAACAGTCAATACGAATATCATTATATCAAACCTTAACATACAATATATACAACAACATCATAATAATTATCCTCATAACCGAACAATACTAAAATTACCTCAAAGCCGAAGACAATATTCTTTCCACGAACAAACCATCATCCCGACAATTTACATTTATAATATCATTGCTATATGAATTATAAATGAAATGAAATCAATACCATTCATTAAATATTATGAAATGAACACATATAACTTGCCTTAAATAGTGGAGTCTATAAAATAGATTCGTTGAAGTCTCCGAGATTTGATTTCTACGCCTAAACAAGGTATTGATATTCCACTATCAATAACAATATACTACGACATTCGATTTCCACGACCAATGACTATCCCAATTTTGTAATTTTATTTTCTCCTTTCTCAAAAATGACGATCCGAAATTTACCAATTTCATTACTCAAACTCCAAAGATATTATTTTAAATATAAAATATATTATTCAATATTTTTGGCCGTATTTATGTATAACCGTTATTTATATCAATTTGATAGAATAAAAATTTCGTATTATTTTAATACGGAAAATATTTTAAAATCATCAATTTTTGAAAACTCATGATCCTCATATAGAAAAATATTAATAATCGTTGTTATCAGATTTTCCAGCCTTAAACACAAATACAAGATATTCAACCTGTTCGATATATACGAAAATATAGAGCTGACTCGGTAATATATTGATAAATACAGGATTCTTACTAGTTGATAAAAATCAAAATAAAAACTGATTTATGATAACATGCATCTTAGAGACAAATTTCATGACACTTTATCAAAATTCGACTTGTATGTTCAAAGATACAACCTTTTATTTGTCTCGTTGGGAGTTCGACATATAGAAAAATATTAATAATCGTTGTTATTAGATTTCCATCCTTAAACACAAATACAAGATATTCAACCTTTCGATACATACGAAAATATAGAGCTGACTCGGTAATATATTGATAAATACAGGATTCTTACCAGTTGATAAAAATCAAAATAAAAGCGATTTATGATAACATGCATCTCAGAGACAAATTTCATGACACCTCAAAATTCAACTTGTATGTTCAAAGATATATATGTTAAAGTTAGACAACTCGATCAACTTTCAAAAGAAAAGTTGTTGGAAATCTTGTCTGAACAAAACCAACGGTACAAGCTCCTGTTATACTAACATGTATTTTATCTACAAAATAGTCGAGAAGGATTTTCAAAATAACTTACGGGTCGTGAGATAATAGAGTTCAAATAAGGAAACCAAGTCATCCGGGGGAAATTATAGCGGTGTGGGCCCCGCGCCGGAACCCACAAGGCTCAAAATTATTTTCAAAATCATTTCAAACACGCCAAAGAGACAAAGACGGTAATATTTTACGAATAATTAAATGTTTTCCAAAATATAGTTCTTAAATACCATTATAAAATTTCATTTGAAAGTACAAGGCAAAAATGCCAAAACTCGACAACTTCAAAATATAAGTTAAGTCACCGCTTACACATACCGATAAGATAGTTTAAGGAAAAAGGTTTCACGAATTAAACTAAATTTACGAAATACCCAAAAGGCTAATTTGAAGTATACACGAGTTGGTAAAATATCGAAAAGCTATTTTAAAATACACATGCAGCGAAATAGTTAAAAATAAATTTGCAGTGGAATATAACAAATAGTAAAATACTCAGTTCCCAAATAGATGTCATAGCCAGTATTACAGGAAGCTCATCCCTTCACTGTAAAACCCGTAATTTCGATTTCCGGTAATTTCTTTTTTTTTGGCGGAAGTCCATTTTGATGACTCGCTCATGACCGTTTCATTATTCTGAGAATGATTAATTCTATGCATTTTGACATCCGAGTTCGTTTCGGTGTCGTTTTGTTGAGTTCCGTGCTTTTTAGCGACTTTTCCGCACTTGAGTTCGATTCTTGCGAATCTCGGTTGAAACTGCTGTTTCGAGTTTCCCGTAAGTTCGTTTAACTTTGTTATACGTGTTGTTAACTTCGATTTGGTTATTCGATCACGTAACGTGATTTTCGGGCGTTTTGGGCCATTTTGTAATTTACCCAAAGTTATGGGTATCCGTATCTGTATTTATTGTCTCGACCCTTTTCTTGGTCGCGTATGATTAATTATTGCATTATGTTTTCATTTCGGGTCGTTGATGTTGTCCCCGAGGTTTTCGTTGTGTTCGTTCCGTACGTTTTTGGAAATCGAGTCGTCGGGCCATGTCGGCTGAGCAGCTGGCCGGACGGTGGCGGGTCCTGGCCGGACGGTTGCGGGCACTGGCCGGGCTGACGCGGCAGGAACCGGCGTAGCGTACGCTACGGCCGTAAGGCTGCGCGCGCTAACCGGCAGGTGTAGCGCACGCTGTCGAGCGGCCCAGCGTACGTTATCGGGTCTGGGCAATGGGGTTCTGAGGTTCTGGACTCTTAGGATCGGCAGTTAGCGCACGCTACTTTCGGTCATAGCGCATGCTAACCGGCAGGGGTAGCCCACGCTGTCGTCCGACTAGCGTACGTTACCTGGCCGAGCTTTTTAGTCCAGAGGTTATTGGACAGGTCGGCTAGCGCGCGCAGGCTTCTGGCCGTAACACACGCTAGCGGGAGTCGGGCGAACAGGTCACAGTCGGCAGGTTTGGTCGGTGGTGCTGGGTCGTGCGGGCCCTGGCTGAGGGTACTCGGCCGATACCGGCCGATAGCGCACGCTAGTCCGGGAAGGCTAGCGCACGCTAGTTCCGGCCCACTATAAATGTGACAGAGTAGTCACATTTTCATTCATTTTTCACTTCCTTCCTTTTCTATCCGCAGCTGGCGATTCGGAGGTGGCGAATCCATGTTGTTTAAAAACAAATCCATGAAGTTCTTGAGGTGATATCATTTATCAATCATCCTATAACATCCTTCGATCCAGCGAATCAAGGTGAGATTTCCTAGAACCCTATTTTGAGAAATTTTGGGGGTTTTGCGTTTTTGTCCGATTCGTTCCGTATTATTGATTAATTCATGTTGGGTATGATAAATATTGGTAGTATTCTTGTGTTTAACATCATTTAATCCATTGTTCTTCGTCGGATCGAATTATATTTCTTGATTTTATTTGAATCGACTTTTTGGGGGATTTGTTCTCGATCTCGTTTTCCATCCGTTTTTGATGGATCGATTGTGATTAAATGATGTTGTTAAACATATTATATGGATTGTATATCCATATTTCAACTTGGAATTCCGTTTTCGTGTTTTTGACGGGGCGAATCGTGTTCTTGGCCGTTTTGGAGGAAACACTTGAACTTTCGTCATTCGTTCTTTGAATTCAACGGCTTTGAGTCGTGCTATGGAATTCATTTTCATTGTTGTTATTGTCCTTCGTAGTTTATTATCGCGAGTTGGCGTTCGGTGGAGTCGGAGGGTTCGTAGTCGGTTCGTGCCAACCGACTTGGGTCGATTCTCCGCATTGTTCTTATTCGAGGCTAGTACCTTGTCCATACATTTCTTGTTTTGTGTATATGATGATTGGTGATCATCTTGGTATGTTTGTTTGTTTGTTTGAAATGAGTTTTCAAAAGATTCGGCTAGTCCCGTTAAAGGCTCACTTTCAAAACGCGTGTGTTTTGTAAATTGTGTGGGTTGTAAGTGACTACGTGAATCCCTTGGATATGTTTGGTGTTGATGTTGCGCTTGATAATGCGTGTGTACGTATGTTGCTTCTTTCTATCGCGTTATGGTTGACGTGCGTGTTGTTATTTATTCGTGTGGTCGTGGGTGACGGATAAATTATGTGAATTGGTGTATTGATTTGGTAATTGTTGCAATGATGACTGTGTGCTTGATGTTTGTGACAATGTGAATACTTGTTGTGAGAGACGTCATATCCGGGAGCCTCGAGGGCGGGCGTGCATTCTCGGCACGTGTACGCTGCAATGTGTGGCTCCATATGGTTGATGAACGCCGGTGTTTACGATGCGTGTGCAAGGGGCGTCTCTTATGGGAGTGACGCGCGCGGTGACACATACAAGGTGCGGTGACATGTGGAGTGAACGCCGGTGCATAGGTGTTTCGGTGGGCCGCGCGAGGCTTATTGGTAACGGATATTTGAGTATTTAGCTAAGACCCGTTCTTAGAATGATTATCGTATTTCAAATACATTCAACACTTTTCAAAATGCTTAAATCGATATAGACAGTGATTCGTGTTTTTTGATAGTTTTATTCAACTTGTTTTAAATGTTGGTCTCAGGGTTAATTAACCAAGGACAGTTGACGAGATCTCCGAGGGTTGATTAATCAGGGGTCTTGAGCAGTGTTTGGGCGGACGAAAGGCTGTGTCCTTGATTATACTGTGTTGATATTTTGTGTTTTGGGTCGAGGACCCCATGTGATGTTGAGATGTTTGATCTCGTGTTGATATTATTTGGATTGGGTCGAGAACCCCGTGGGAAATATTTGTGAAGACTCGTTTGTGTTGATTGAGTGATTTTCTTGCAAATTGCTTTCCGCCTACTGGTCGAGGAGCCTGTTGATTTTGGAAAGAGAAGGATTTGATAATTTTAAATTGTTTTCTATTTAAACTCTCGATGGCATCTTTAAAACTGTTTTATAAATTGTTTCTCTTTACTTGTGATCTTTCGGTTTTGTAAATGTTTACCAAACTCTCGCCTCGGGAAGTACTTTTTGTCACGTTTGGATCTTTGAGGATTCCTGGTTATTGTTATTCGTGGAATGTGAATTGCATTGCTCGTATTTGCACTTTGTTCTTGCACTAGCAAAATAGTGGAGTTTTGCTAACCCCCGAGTATTCGGGGGGTGGATGTCTGTTTTTGCATTCAGGTTTGGGAGCATAACACAGGGTCGGCATGAAGGATGATGAAAGATGAACGATACTAATCACACGAGGATCCGTATGATGTCATTGGTTTAGTTATAGTTTATTTTCCGCTGCAGTATTCTTTCCCGTTGTACGGGAGTGTGTCGTATTTGACCCCTGCGTGGGCATGTAATGAGTTTGAGTTGTATGTAATCATTGAAAGACCAAATCGGTCTACTGAGTCATTTTGGCCTTAAAGGCATTGTTGAGTTGTTCTATGTTGTTACCAGCCTGGTAGATCCTTGAGGAAAGGGTCTACGACGTGTAATACCCCTGAGCGGATTGGGGGTGTTACATTCACGACCGCTACTAGCTCGATCTCCGAGTACCTAAAAATAAATCCCACGATGGGGTCAGCCACAACACTCAACAATAATATCGATCACATCACATAAATAATTACATACCAGTGTAATTACAAAGTAAGAATACTACCAATGTAATCTTACCGTCATACCCTTACTGACTCGTAGCAATCCATATCAATCAATCATTACCGTAATCCACATTTCGCATTCTCAAGTGACAAAATGAACTCAACTACAACCATCTGTACTGTATTCAATCAGTACCAAGAATTCTCAAAACATCGTCATAATTCATAAGTGCGGAATAACCATCCGTGCTAAATCCTATCTCTTGGATCGCACAATCAGATACCAATCCTGATCAGAATCAATAATACACAATACATCCGTAGATCAATGACAGCGAATCCCAAAATCGACACAAAGTCCGAACGCTCATACGATCAATAACCATGATCCACCAATACATCGATCGAGAATATTATCAACATGATAAACTCCAATACGACCAACCAAAGGTCAGAACACAACCGAGAATATCATCAACATGATAAACTCCAAACAAGACCAACGAAGAACCACGGTGACAGATAATAAAGTTCTCAAAACGACATACAAATCACATACAATGGATCTCAAAGAAACAAACCCGATTGTCGAACATACCCCTCGGGCGTATGAACAACCAATGCAAACCGTCGAACATACCCAATAATACATGGAGTATAAACGACCAATGATTATGACTCAAGATGGACGTCACAGTACGCCCGATCCGGAAATGTGTCCGTGCACAAGCCACCAATGGGTATCAATCGAATACAAGTGTGGTCTTGTACCTAATCAGTCTCACAAAGTAAGTCTTCGTGTGCATAGCTCAATGTGAAGGTAATGAACCTATACATGACTATACGTGCCCGTCTTGAAAATCATACACATAACCGATCAGCGTACAGATATGACTCCGGATATGTCACGATGCAACATGACAACGAAACTCAAGGAAACAAATATCCAATGAGGATCAAAGACATACCAAAGTGAATGACACACAGATAAAGAAAGATCGACACGACCAACAATAACCAAAACAACCATCACAGGGTCACCATCCCCAAAGAATGATCAACACGATCAACAATCTCAACACAACAGTCCTGGAATCATCATCCCTCAACGATCGATCAACACAACCATCAATACCAAATAATGACCCTGGGATCAACATCCCTCGACGAACAGTCAATACGAATGTCATTATATGAAACCTTAACATACAACATATACAACAACATCATAATAATTATCTTCATAACTGAACAATACTTAAATTACCTCAAAGCCGAAGACAATATTCTTTCCATGAACAAACCATCATCCCGACAATTTACATTTATAATATTATTGCTATATGAATTATAAATGAAATAAAATCAATACCATTCATTAAATATTATGAACTGAACACGTATAACATGCCTTAAGTAGTCGAGTCTATAAAATAAATCCGTTGAAGTCTCCGAGATTTGATTTCCACACCTAAACAATGTATTGATATTACACTATCAATAGCAATATACTACGACATTCGATTTCCATGACCAACGACTATCCCAATTTTATAATTTTATTTTCCCCTTTCTCAAAAATGACGATCCGGAATTTACCAATTTCATTACTAAAACTCCAGCATATTATTTTAAATATAAAATATAATATTACGTATGTATTCACTTTTGGCCTATCCGGTAAATCCCGTTTAACAACATTTAATTAAAGAAAATATTAATCAACATAAACATAATCCATACCGGGACACGAGCTTTACATGATGTGCTCTTTCTTTGAGCTGTGATCTGTTGGGCCGATGTGTTAGGGGATAAGACCTAAATGGCACCGATGTTCTGGGGTATTCCTGTGTGAATACTTTCATGTCCTTTAGTTGCGACCTTGGTGTATTTTGTGATTGTATGAACTGTGTTACGGGATAACACCTAAATGGCACATACATTCCGGAGTATTCCTTTGAGATGCTTCCATGACCCTTGGCTGCTGCCTTGGGGTTTATGTGTTAATATTATATGCATTGTTGAGCATGCTGTGAACGGTGGTCTGGTGGAAATACGACATTATGGTCGTGTCGGTCTTTCATGATCGAGTTACTGTTGCTCTTTTGGAAAGTCTTATGATCCTTGATGGATATGCGTTTCTTCGAGATTTGTTGTCATGTTGTATCGTGACGTCCATCTTGAGTCTTGTTGATTGGTCATTCAGTCCATGTATAATCGGATCTGTTCGATATTCAGGTTGTCTTGAAATCTCGTATATATGATTTGTATATGGTTGAGATTTTAATTTCTCGTGTATCTGTCCCCGTTGACCCTTTATTGACCTCGTTTGGAGTTACCATACCGATGGTCAAGTCGTTTCTCATCGACCCTTTATTAATCTCATTTGGAGTTCCCCCTATCATTGGTAATCTCGTTCATTATTGATTCTTATTGATTCCGTTGGGAGTTGCCTTACCGTTGGTATTCTCGGTTGTTGGTCCTTGATTAATAATAACCAAAACAACCAACCTGGGGTCACCATCCCCAAAGAATGATCAACACGATCAACAATCTCAACACAACAGTCCTGGAATCATCATCCCTCAACGATCGATCAACACAACCATCAATACCAAACAATGACCTGGGATCAACATCCCTCGACGAACAGTCAATACGAATATCATTATATCAAACCTTAACATACAATATATACAACAACATCATAATAATTATCCTCATAACTGAACAATACTAAAATTACCTCAAAGCCGAAGACAATATTCTTTCCACGAACAAACCATCATCCCGACAATTTACATTTATAATATCATTGCTATATGAATTATAAATGAAATGAAATCAATACCATTCATTAAATATTATGAAATGAACACATATAACTTGCCTTAAATAGTGGAGTCTATAAAATAGATTCGTTGAAGTCTCCGAGATTTGATTTCTACGCCTAAACAAGGTATTGATATTCCACTATCAATAACAATATACTACGACATTCGATTTCCACGACCAATGACTATCCCAATTTTGTAATTTTATTTTCTCCTTTCTCAAAAATGACGATCCGAAATTTACCAATTTCATTACTAAAACTCCAGCATATTATTTTAAATATAAAATATATTATTCAATATTTTTGGCCGTATTTATGTATAACCGTTATTTATATCAATTTGATAGAATAAAAATTTCGTATTATTTTAATACGGAAAATATTTTAAAATCATCAATTTTTGAAAACTCATGATCCTCATATAGAAAAATATTAATAATCGTTGTTATCGATTTTCCACCTTAAACACAAATACAAGATATTCAACCCGTTCGATATATACGAAAATATAGAGTGACTCGGTAATATATTGATAAATACAGGATTCTTACTAGTTGATAAAAATCAAAATAAAAGCGATTTATGATAACATGCATCTTAGAGACAAATTTCATGACACTTTATCAAAATTCGACTTGTATGTTCAAAGATACAACCTTTTATTTGTCTCGTTGGGAGTTCGACATATAGAAAAATATTAATAATCGTTGTTATTAGATTTCCATCCTTAAACACAAATACAAGATATTCAACCTTTCGATACATACGAAAATATAGAGCTGACTCGGTAATATATTGATAAATACAGGATTCTTACCAGTTGATAAAAATCAAAATAAAAACTGATTTATGATAACATGCATCTCAGAGACAAATTTCATGACACCTCAAAATTCAACTTGTATGTTCAAAGATATATATGTTAAAGTTAGACAACTCGATCAACTTTCAAAAGAAAAGTTGTTGGAAGTACTGATACGAACAATACCAACGGTACAAGCTCCTGTTATACTAACATGTATTTTATCTACAAATTAGTCGAGAAGGATTTTCAAAATAACTTACGGGTCGTGAGATAATAGAGTTCAAATAAGGAAACCAAGTCCGTAATTCTCAGACTCACTGGAGAAATTAATCGAACAAGTTCCAGTCAATATCCTGTAAAAGCTGGTCTGACTCACCAGAAAATGGCTCGTATTATCCAAGTATTCTGACTTAATACTTACGATAACAACAATTATACTTATATGTATCTTGTTTACAAAATTCTCTAGATGTATTCGTATAAATAACTTACTGATTGTGAGATAATCGAGTTCAAAGATGGCAACCCAGCCTAGAATTAATAGATTCTCTGGGGAATTTCATCAAACACCTACCAGACGTCTCCTGGACGAGGCTGCTCAGATTCGCTGGGTATTTGAGCATTTTGGAGGTCTTAGAATCTCAAAACTAGGATATAGAAAGACGTCCTTTAAGAGGTGTACTCTACAGATATTGACAAATGGAATGAGACGGTATTAAAGGTAAGGTCATTCTTTACGGTCTAAAATTCTGCTAGTCAGTCAAAACAGCGTCCTCACTAGGCATCACTAGTGACGACACGTGCCTCGCTCGTGCGGTTTCGTGCCGTGGCTTCGGCCCTCAATGTGATATGGCTTCATGCCGTGGCTTTGACCCTCATTGTGATACGGCTTTGTGCTGTGACTCTGGGCCCTTCTATTATAGTACCGATGATTGGAATCCTCATTATGATACGGCTTCGTGCCGTGGCTTCGGCCCTCATTGTGATACGGCTTCGACCCTCAATGTGATACGGCTTCGTGTCGTGCCTTCGGCCCTCATTGTGATGCGGCTTCATGCCGTAGCTTCGGCCCTCATGTGATACAGCTTCGGCTGTTTGGCTTCGGGCCATTGTGATAATTGGCAGCTTCGGCTGAGTGGCTTTCAGGCTATTGTGATGTTTTGTTATATTCGTTGGAGCCTTTGGGTATTGTGATTCATATTTATTTCAGCTCTGGTTTGGCTTACCTTTGGGTAATTCATTATTGTGTTCTACATTGATGATTCACCGTTGGGCACTTGTATTCTAACCTGTTGAGCAAGTATTGATCGTATGCCGTGGGCATAGTGTTTCACGAATGCTCGGTTCTTACCTTGGTTTGTGAGCATCTCGTATTACCATTGTTGTACCGTTTATTTTGCCTTTGAATGCATATCAGGTTGTACATGTATTGGATATTCATTATCTGGATGACTGACACCGTGGGGGCAGAACATGTTCTCATGTTTCAGGCGATTGCGAGAGAGTTGAAACACAGGGACTGGACGATGGCGATGAGGCATACGAGCGATACTAGTCCCATGTTGTCGGTGTTCATGTTGGTTAGTCCATTTGGAGTGTTCTCCAGTTGTCAGTCATTGTCATTATGTATTATATGAGCAAGGGTCGTGGATGTTGTTGTATTTTTATTTTGGCCATGCAGACCCATCATTGTCATTGAAATTCCATGTCGGAAGATTGCATCGGACATCATAGTAGGGAATGTGATTTTCCTTTTTGGTCAGATTAATGTATGTTAATCATGTTCGCCTAGTGGATCCCCTGGCGTGTGGTCCACAGCACTGTAATAACCTAATGGGATTTTGGGGGTGTTACAGAATATTATATCAAAGAATTGGGTTGTGAGATACCCTGACTTGTGAGTTATGTGGCTCTACCAAGGCGGTAGTAGCAGGGCTGTCAGGTTATGACAATCTAGACAGTCGGGTTTTGTGAGTCGTGATAATTAGATGACTGTATGAGTCATTCTTTCATCGAGTCGTCGTCAGTGAAGACTAGTATCGCAAGACCTATAAGCTTCGTATGACCTGTATAAGGACTCGATTCTCTTTTATGTTCATGCATTCATTATGTCATTGATTATAGATGTTTTTAATAATAATATTTTAAGATCTTTGAGTTCGTTTAAGTTTCCGAAATAAGATTTGAAAATATTTTTGATACCTCGGGCTGTTTTATGAAGACTAGAACCACAGTTCATAACCATTTGTTTTGAAAATCTTCGCAAAACCATAACACGGAACAGAAAGTTTCCTCGAGTTTCAACATTATCAAGATGTCCATGTAATCACTTACCATCGTCTCAAATAATGCTCAAGGTATCGCGTGGCCATGCCCTCTTAGCATCGACCCTCGAAGGTTTCACCGAACCGTTCCCATGTGGACAAACCATTCATACGTGCACTAAACTTTTCCACCAATAAAAAATCATATCGGGATAGCATCATACAACTATGAGGCATATTCAAACAATGCAACACGATACTTGGGTACATACCCAAAATTCTTCAACAAAAATGGTAATATGACAAATATATCACAACGGCTTGACATCGCCCGCCTCGATTCTAGCCTGTCACCTTTAAGATTTTTTTTTCATCTTTCAGTATTTATTTTTGAAAGTAAAAATGACCTTTTATTTGAATATCAAAATTTTATGGTGTAAAAGATTTTTAAATTCGTATACTTGAATTATTTGAAATTAAAGCTAATACGTTTAAATCATTTTCGAAAAATCCTCTCAAACACGACAAAAGATCAATGAGGGTAACCCTTGTCCAAAAATACTTCAAACCACACATTTTTCTAATATCGTCATAGGGTTTTATTAAAGGATACAAGGCCGGATCGCCAACTTCAAACATTTTTTCAAAATCCACACGAAACCGACGCTTAATCGCACCGTCGCAGCATTTTCGAAAATTGGTTTTCCACAAACTTATTCAAGTCTATGAAATTTTCGGAAAAGCATTTTCAAACACACACACAGCAGACATAATTACCGATGTGAACATGTTTGTATCATATGTAATATCCACAAATTCGATTTCCGGTAATTTTTTTTTTGGCTAGAGTCCGTTTTAACGACTCGCTTGGGACCGTTTCGTTATTCTGAGAATGATTAATTCTGCACTTTTTGCCATCCGAGATCGTTCCGGTGCCGTTTTGTTGAGTTCCGTGCTTCATAGCGACTTTTCCGCACTCGAGTTCGATTCTTGCGAATCTCGTTTGAAACTACTTTTTCGAGTTTCTCGTAAGTCTGTTTAACTTTGTTAGACGTGTTGTGAACTTCGGTTTGGTTATTCGATCATGTATCGTGATTTTCGGGTATTTTGGGCTATTTTGTAATTTACCCAAAGTCGTGGGTATCCGCATTCGTAATTGTTGTCTTGACCCTTTTTTCTTGGTTGCGTGTGATTATTTGTTTCATGGTATTTCGTTTTGGATCGATGATGTTGTCCGCGATCATTTCCTCGTGTTCGTTCCGTGCATTTTCGGAAACTGAATCGTCGGATCATGGAGGCTGGGCACTGGCCGGACGGGGGCGGCAGACACTGTCGGGAGTGTTGGGCACTGGTCGGGCAGACGCGGCAGGAACCGGCGTAGCGCGCGCTACTGCCGGAAGACTGCGCACGCTAGCTCGGCAGGAGTAGCACACGTTATTCGGCCGGCCGACGCACGCTATCGGGCTGGGCAGAGAGGTTCCTGGAGTTCTGGACTCGGGGAGGATCGACAAGTAGCGCACGCTACTATCGGTCGTGGCGCGCGCTAATCGGCATGTGTAGCGTACGCTGTCGGCCGACTAGCGCACGTTACGTGGCCGAGCAGTTTAGTCTAGAGGGTTCTGGACAGGTCGGCTAGTGCGCACTAGCATCCGCACAGCGCACGCTATCGGGGTCGGGCAGGCGAGTCCCGGTCGGAAGGTCGGGTCGACAGTGCCGGGTCATGGGGGCCCCGGCCGAGGGTTCTGGGCGATACTGGTCGTTAACGCACGCTACTGCCGGAAGGCTAGCGCACACTAGGCCACGCCAGTATAAATATGGCTGAGCAGTCATATTTTCATCCGTTTTTCATTTCCATCTTCTCATTTCCGCGGCTGGAGGCTTGGTGGTCAAGGAGGGATGTTGTCAAGCAATTATTCCACGAAGTTTGGGAGTTCATATCATTGATCAATCATCCAATAACATCCTTTTATCCAGTAAATCAAGGTTAGACTTCCTAGAACCCTATCTTTGGGAAATCTTGAGGTTTTTGGGTTTTTGTCCGATTCGTTCCGTATTATTGATTAATCCATGATGCGTATGATTAATCTTAGTATTATTCATGTGTTTAACATCATTTAATCCATTGTTCTTCGCCGAATCAAGGTCTATTTCTTGATTTTCCTTCGAGTTGACTTTTTGGGGGGTTCATTCTTGATTTCGTTTTCCATCCGTTTTTGATGAATCGATTGTTGTTAAATGATGTTGTTAAACATATCCTATGGATTGAACATCCATATTTCGGTTGGAAATTCCATTTTCATATTTTGTCGGGTCGATTCATATTCTTGGCCGTTTTGGGGGAACCCTTGAACTTCGTCATTGTTCCTTGAATTCAGCGGCTTTGGGTTGTACTTTGGAAGTCATTCTCATTGTTATTGTTGTTGTTCGTAGTTTATTGTTGTGGGTTGTCGTTCGGTGGAGTTGGCGGGTTCGTAGTCGGTTCGTGCCATCCTACCTCGGCCAATTCTCCGCGTCGTGGTTATCCGAGGCAAGTACCTTGTCCATACAATTCTTGTTTTGTGGATATGATGATTGGTGAATGCCTTAGTATGTTGTTGGATTGTTTGAGACAAACTTTCAAAAGATTTGGTTTAGCCTCGTTAAAGGCTCACTTTCAAAACGTGTGTGTTTTGTGAATGTTGTGTCTCGTAAACGGTTAAGTGAACCCTATGAATATGCTTGGTGTTGTTGTTGTGCTTTGATAATATATATGCGTATATTATCTCATTTTGATACGTTGTGATTTGACAATGGTGTTGTGCTTTGTGTTTGTTGCATTTGGGTGAATTGCTTGGATATCCTTGGTGTGACATGTTGATTGTGTGATTTGTGAATATATTTCGCTCACCTTGGGAGGGTCCGACAGGGCCACGGAGGGAATCCAATGGTACTCGCCTTGGATTCACGAGTGGTGTGTATGTTTTGTGAATGTATTTTGCTCACCTCGGGAGGGTTAGACGGGTCCACGGAGAGAATCCAATGGTAATCGCCATGGATTCACGAGTAAAACTTCACGAGTGGTGTGTATGTTTTGTGAATGTATTTTGCTCACCTCGGGAGGGTTCGACGGGGCCACGGAGGGAATCCAATGGTACTCGCCCTGTATTCATGAGTAAAACTTCACGAGTAGTGTGTATGTTCTGTGAATGTATTTTGCTCACCTCGGGAGGGTTCGACGGGGCCACGGAGGGAATCCAATGGTACTCGCCCTGGATTCATGAGTAAAACTTCACGAGTTGGTGTATATGATTCGAAAACGCATTCTGCTCACCTTGGGAGGGTCCGACGGGGCCACGAAGGGAATCCAATGGTATAGCCCTGGATTTACTAGTTGGTGTTGTATTTTTGTGACCAAGATTTGCGTATCTTGAGCGATTATATTGTATTGATTTTATGTCCGTCGAGGACACGTGATGGGGGTTTTAACCCTGTGAATTGTTGTTGGTTTTCTATTTGCGAAAACAAAACCTTTGGGCTGTGACCCTGTTGATTGTGGAAAGAGAAGGATTTGATAATCCTAAGTTGTTTACTATTAAAACTCTTGATGGCATTTTAAATCATTTTATAAATTGTTTCCCTTCACTTGGGATCTTTCGATTTTGGAAAACTTTACCTAAACTCTTGCCTCGGGAAGTATTTTTGTCATGTTTATATCTTTGAGGATTTCTGGTTATTGTTGTTCTTGGAACTTGAATTGTATGACTCGTAGTTTTGCACTTTGTACTTACACTATCAAAATAGTGGAATTTTGCTAACCCCCGAGAAATCGGGGGGTGGATGTCTGTATTGCATTCAGGTTTTGGAGCATAGCACAGGGTCGGCATAAAGGATGATGAAAGATGAACGATACTAATCACACGAGGACCCGTTGATGTCGTATTGGTTAGTTGTATTTTATTTTCCGCTGCAGTATTCTTTCCCCGTTGTACGGGAGTTTATTGTATTTTGACCCCTGCGTGGGCATGTATTGGATTTGAGTTGTATGTTATTATTGAAAGACCAAATCGGTTTACTGAGTCATTGTAGCCTTAAAGGCATTGGTGAGTTGTTCAATGTCGTTACCATCCTGGTAGATCCTTGAGGAAAGGTTCTACGGCGTGTAATATCCCTGAGCGGATTGGGGGTGTTACATAAATGGTATCAGAGCTTAGGTTGTGGAAACCTAGGCTGTCGGGTTTAGTGGTGTCTGTTGAGTTTTTGTCTCGTCAGATTTTGTCTGCCTGATTCGTATCACGACGCGTCGTCTGAGTTTGTTGGTCGTGATTAGTATCGTGAGGCGATCATCATCTTCGTGTGACTTGTGGATGTAAGTCTCCCTTTTTTGTGATTGTGCCTCGTCTGATGCGAATTACTGGTATGATTATGTGTTAAGTGATGGAACCTTTATGCAGATTCTTGGTTTCGTGATGCATTCGTGTGATTCTCATATTTCGTTTATATGAGGAGTGTTGTCATTATTTATGTCCTTTTGACTAGGATATTTGACTGTTTGTTTCCGGTAAAAGACAGATGTTGTCTTGGTTTTAAACGAGTTGATGCGTGTATTATGATTGTATGTAAGTGAATGTCGATACGTGTGAGTTTTAGCCATTCTGGCCTATTAGGTTTTTGAAAACCTTGAGTGTCTTAGAAAATAAAATTCGAGACGTACTTTTAAATGGATTGTATTTTCGGGGCGCCTACTAGCGCAACTATCTATTTCAAAAAAATTCTACTTTGAGGACCAAAATACTTTGAGATATTTTCAATTATTTTAGAAATGAAGTTGCTTAGACCCGAGGGTCGAATAATTCTGAAAGTTTCAATTTAAAGGTAAGTGTCCTCGTTATATCAAACGCAAGATGGTTTTCAAAGTCTCGATAATGGTGTTTGTACAACTTTTTGAATATGTGATACTCAAGATCAATTGATGTTTCCAAATTATTTTTAAAAGGTGGTTTTCATTTTTAAAACCTATCATTCCTATTTGCGGTCCGGGAATGTATATGTGATATTTGAATTGTTGTTAGAATGTAGCTCCCGAGTATGGTGGAATCAGTGGCGTGAACGTTGAGTCGTTTGCCACGCATTTGTTGTGATTAGCCCTCTATAAGAGGTGAGATGTTAGTATTGAATGTTGTCGCTTTGTGATGATTTGTGTGTTATCGCACTAGTGCGAGCTGTTGGAACTTGAGTTTGCACGTTTGGGTAAATGCGTGATTGTTTCATGCTGTTTTGTGATTATGTGCTGGTTATTGTTCGGGTTGTTGAGATCGCCGAACGATGCCATCATTGTTGTGGTGTTGATGTGTGTGTTGCTTTATGATAGTAAACATCGTATGTGTTGCGTGATACGATTTTCTGTTGTGCTGAATTGGCATCTCCGTTTGTTGTTCGGAGATGTTATATTCCATCGTACCTAGTAGTTATATATTCGGTATGCTGAGCCAAGGTGCTTCAACCGTATTGTGCCGGGGGCATGTACGTACAAATTGTCCTTCTCGTCAGTAACGCATTTCAAGTGTGAACTTTGGAGTTATTTTTCGACCGTTGTTGTTCGATCATTGTTATTTGACCATTGTTGTTCGATCGGGGTTGTCTGACTGTTGTTACCTGATCTCGTACCGCGAAGAATCTTCGTTCACCATTAGTTTGTTGTTTCGAGTGTGGCCAGATGGGTCACCGAGCCGTGCAATGCAAGACGGTAACTGAGAGATTTGGGGATCAAGGTTACGTCCCTGCTCCGAAAGGACACGGAGATGCCTAGTGTGATTTTTGAGAATTTCGGCGCAGTCCGAACTGTTTATGATTGTCCTTGTGAACCGTTTTTGTGTTTAATTGCTATTTTCTCGACTGTGCGTGTTTCTTTGTAATAGGTGCTTAGTGTTTTGTGATTGTTCGGATAATTGACTTGACTGTATTATCTGTTTGTTGACGCTTGTCACTTGTTGGTTTTACTATATCCCTAACGGCGACGTTGTGTTGGTCGTCGTGGAGCGTGTTTTCACGCTGTATATTCCTTTGTGTTGCTTGTAATGTTTCGCCATTGGGCATAAGTTACGTGTTTCTTGTGTATCTCGTTGAGTTTTCCTGGTGGGATATTGCTTCTCCCTACTTGTTTTAAGTTTCGGGATGAAACTTCTTTTAAGGAGGGTAGTATGTAATATCCGCAAATTCGATTTTTGGTAATTTTCTTTTTTGGCGAGAGTCCATTTTGACGACTGATTTGGGACCGTTTCGTCATTTTGAGAATGATTAATTCTGCACTTTTTTCCATCCAAGATCGTTCCGGTGCCATTTTGTTGAGTTCCGTGCTTCGTAGCGACTTTCCCGTAAGTCCGTTTAACTTTGTTAGACGTGTAGTGAACTTCGGTTTGGTTATTCGATCACGTATCGTGATTTTCGGGCATTTTGGGCCATTTTGTAATTTACCCAAAGTCGTGGGTATCCGCATTCGTAATTGTTGTCTTGACCCTTTTTCTTGGTTGCGTGCGATTATTTGTTGCATGGTATTTCGTTTCGGATCGATGATGTTGTCCGCGAGCATTTCGTCATGTTCGTTCCGTGCGTTTTTGGAAACCGAATCGTTGGGTCATGGCGGCTGGGCACTGGCCGAACGGGGCGGCAGACACTGTCGGGAGTGATGGGCACTGGCCGGGCAGACGCAGCAGGAACCGGCATAGCGCGTGCTACTGCCGGAAGACTGCGCACGTGTTAGGCGTATTTTTATACGCTTATTTATCATTATTCTGTATTCTTTTCATGAGTAAATCTGCATAAATGAGCCTTTAATGCCCTATTATTTTATGTTTTGCAGGAAATTTGAGTCCGAAAGCCGAAACGATGAAAAACGGACGAAAACGGCGAATTTTGGCCTGGGGACGCGGCACAAGGCAAGCGGACCGCGGCACACGCAGGTGACCAGCGACCGCCCGAGTAAACTGTACTCTGAGCCGCGGCACAAGTATAGTGAGCCGCGGCCCAAAAGAAATAAACAGCGCCCAGGCATCCCGCTGTGCCCCGTGAGCCGCGGCACAGATTAAGTGAGCGTGACCCACGGGCGCTTTTGAAAGTGCCGCGTTTCTGGGCCGTTTTGGAGCCTGTTCTCGACCTAATTACCCGGACGCGTTTTTGAGGCAAAAGAGGATTATAAATAAGGGTTTAAGGTCATAAGGAGATCATCTTGGAATCAGAGAGATCGCGGGAGAGAGGAATCGATCAGAAGAAGCAGAAGACACCAAGAGCAGAGGGCGGAAGCCAGAAGAACGGAGGAATCTGAGCTCTTCATCTGTGTTTGATTTCAATGCTTTCATTCATTATTTCTGTATTTTTATCTTTTAGCATGTCAGGCTAAAAACCTGTTCTAGGATTTTGATGAAACCAAAGTTTTGATGGATTTGCTTTTGATTATCTATATAATTCCCTTTTTCTGTTGAGTTTTCCCAATCGATTTTAATGCTTTCAATTGTCTGGCCAATAATTGGATTGTTTGAATTACGCAACTCGAATCGGGAGAGGAGAGTTGGTGAGGAACTATTGGTGAGAACCGTTTTATCTTGTGAGATAGGAATATACTCATAGGAACTACGTGGCCTTTTGAGGATTTTGTGCTTTTTGCCTATTGTCGAATTAATTCACCTAGGGATAGAGTGCGTTATTCGCCTTTAGAAAAATCTATTGACCTCGGGAGAGGCGGTAGAGTATTTTAGCAATCTTCGCCTTCAATAAATTGGGGAAATCATTAACTTCGGATAATCGATAGTAAATTCGGATAAACCGAGGTGGATTCACAATCCTAGACTTTTTCATCATTTGATTTTCTTTCTTCGAGCGATTGTTTTTCTGTTTATTATTGATTTTCTTTAGTCATTAATTGCAACCCAAATTTCGACTGTTCAAATAAAATTAGAATACATATAAATCGGTACTTAGTGATTCAGTCCTCGTGGGAACGATACTCACTCATCACTTTATTACTTGTCTACGATAACATGCACTTGCGTTTAACGAAATATCGCAACAAGTTTTTGGCGCCGTTGTCGGGGGACTAAATATTCTACTAATATCGATTTCAGTATTTCTAGTCTTAGTTTGAACATTTTTATTGTTTTTTGTGTAATTTTATTTGTTTTTCCTTTCAGGATTGTTCGGTTAGTGCATGAGAAAATTCCGTAACGAAGGCCTCCTACTTTTGGATACCGAACTCGAGCGCACTCTTCGGAGAAACAAAAAGGAGAAACGAGAGTTACCAACCAGAGTCACCATGGCCGAAAATACCGAAAATCACGGAGGTGATAATCTTGTACAAGAAGCTCAACCGGCACTAGCACTTCGCCATTATGCTATGCCGCAAATCAATGCGAACTTTTCGGGGATCCGGCATCCGACAATCCAAGCGAACAACTTCGAAATCAAGCCTGCGATCATTCAGATGGTGCAAGCGAGCCAGTTTTGTAGTCTGCCGAACGATGACCCCAACACGCATATTGCGTCTTTTCTCGAGATTTGTGACACCTTCAAAAACAGCGGTGTCACCGATGATGCCATCCGTCTAAGGCTTTTCCCTTTCTCTTTGAGGGACAAAGCAAAATTTTGGCTAAATTCTTTACCGCCGGGCTCTATCACGATATGGGCGGAATTAGCGCAAGCCTTCCTTGCTAAATTCTTCCCACCTTCGAAGACAGCGAGGTTAAGAAACAAAATTACTACTTTTGGTCAATTTGATATGGAGTCGCTTCATGAAGCTTGGGAGCGGTACAAAGATTTGTTACGGAGATGCCCACACCACGGCCTTCCAGACTGGCTACAAATTCAAACATTTTACAACGGATTGAGTGCTTCTACACGCACTCTTGTGGATGCAGCCGCTGGAGGAGCCTTGATGGGAAAAACGATGGCTGAAGCACACTCTTTATTGGAAGATATGGCCGCAAATGCATATCAGTGGCCTTCTGAACGAGTAATCCCGAAGCGAGTTATGGAAATCTCGAATAATGATCCGATCTCTACATTGTCGGCCCAAGTCGCAGCATTGACGCAGCACCTTCAAACCTTTTCACATGCTCCTTCTCCCGTTACCATTGAATCGTGCAATTGGTGTAACGGATCTCACCCTAGCGCAGAGTGCCAAGTCAGAAACCCTTTCGAGCAGCCCCCAATTGAACAAGCTCAGTTCGTAGGAAACGGGAATCGACAAAATAATCCGTACTCCAACACGTATAATCCGGGATGGCGTAATCATCCTAACTTCTCATGGAGAAACGGACAAAACTCGAACCAGCCTCCGTTTACTCAACACCAACAGCAGCCTCCTCCCGCTCTCTCTAGAAGAAGCAATGGCGAAATTGGCAGCAAACACGAATCAGTTCATGGCTCGTACGGAAGCGACCTTGCAAAACCATTCCGCTTCTATACGCAACTTGGAAGTCCAACTGGGCCAGATTGCTAATGTATTAACAGCCCGCCCGGAAGGTACTTTGCCAAGTACGACTGAAACAAATCCCAGAGAGAGTGTCAATGCCATTGGGTTGAGAAGTGGGAAATAACTGGGTGAGCTGCTCGGGCAGAACAAAAAGAGAAGTGAGGATGAGGGGAAGAAAAATTCAGCGACCGAGGAATCACAAGATTTGAAACCCTCGATACTGTTTCCAGACAATCCAAAGGCATATGTACCACCCGTCCCGTTTCCGCAGCGATTACAACAGAAAAATATGGACAAGCAATTCTCTAAGTTCCTAGACGTCTTCAAGAAACTGCATATTAACCTACCATTTGCCGACGCCTTGGAGCAAATGCCGAGTTACGCAAAATTCATGAAAGAAATCTTGTCAAATAAAAGAAAACTCGAGGAGTATGAGACAGTCGCATTGACGGAGGAGTGCAGCGCTATTCTTCAGAAAAAGCTTCCGCCAAAATTAAAGGATCCGGGAAGTTTTAATATACCTTGCACTATAGGAAATCTGACTTTTGAAAGGGCATTGTGCGATCTCGGCGCTAGTATTAATCTGATGCCTCTGTCTATTTTCAAGAAGCTAGGAATTGGGGAAGCGAAACCTACTACGGTCTCCTTACAATTAGCTGATAGATCCATCAAATATCCGAGGGGAGTGATAGAGGACGTCTTAGTCAAAGTCGATAAGTTCATCTTTCCGGCCGATTTCATTGTGCTTGACATGGAGGAGGACCACGACATCCCAATTATCTTGGGAAGACCATTTTTGGCAACCGGCCGAACTTTAATCGACGTGGAAAAGGGGGAACTAACTCTAAGGGTTCAAGACGAGCATGTCACTTTTCAAGTATTTAAATCCTTTCCATGTCCAGGTGGTGTTGAGAAGAGCTCGCAAATTGAAAGTGTGGATACCGTTGTGAAAGACACACACCGGAAGAATCGTCGGCCGAAAAACTCAGAATCCGTTTCAGAGGGTCCGATTTCTAAGAAAAATGTAGAACGAGTTGCATATCTCAAGCATGTGGACATGCCGTCATCATCAGCCGTTCATCCATCAATGAGAAATTCCGATGTTGTCATAAGTCTGTTCGAGAAAAAGGAGAATAAACCGGACATAAAACGGAGGCCAAATCATGAGAAAAATGGGTGCTTCGGAAAGTTGGCAAAACCTTTTCGCAAACAACATTGGATGTCCAAACCAAAAATCGGATCGTTAAGGACCAATGGTCAAAATTTTAAAACACACATTAACGGTTCGATGGACGGGGCGGAGTTCAAATGGAGTTTGCGAAAAGTGAACTGACTTTTCAATAGGTCCGGCTGCAGACTATAAACTTAGCGCCTCTCAGGAGGCAACCCGAGTATTAGTTGTAGAATTTAGTTTCAGTATTTTCTTGCATTTTTGAATTTTTATTTTTCATCATTTTTGCTTTGATTTGCTTATCCCTCTCGTTCTTGACGTGTTCCTTTGAAAATTCTGTGCAGAAAAAGTCCCAGGGGAAAAATTTATGCCTTAGCCGCGGCACAAGGCATGTGAGCCGCGGCACACACAAATCGAACCAGAAGGCTAAACATCCTGTAATATGTGCCGCGGCACAAACTTACTGAGCCGCGGCACACTTGATCGCTGAGCCGCGGCACGTTGCTTCTGAGCCGCGGCACACCAGATGCACCAGATATGCCCAGGACGATGTACTCTATGCCGCGGCACAGACCAAGTGAGCCGCGGCACATCAACACTCTGAACCGCGGCACCCGCATAGTGAGCCGCGGCACATGGCGATAGGGGTGTTCAAAACCGGATATCCGGACTTTCGGATATCCGAAATTTCGGATATCCGAAAATTCGGATAGTAGAATTTGATATCCGATATCCGTATCCGAAACTTCGGATATCCGGTTTTCGGATATCCGAAATTTCGGATACGGATATCGGATATCCGAATATCCGGAAAAAAATAAAAATTTTATTCGGATATCCGAATATTCAAAAAATATTCGATTTGATATCGGATATCCGAATATCCGAAAAAACTGGATATGGATATCGGATATCCGAATATCCGAATACTTTTATTATTTAAAATATAAAAATAAAAATTTTAGAATTTTTCGGATATTTCGGATATCCGAATATCCGATTTTTCCAAAACTACTATCCGATATCCGATCAAGTTCCGGATATCCGAACTTCGGATATCCGAATTATCGGATATCCGAATTTTCGGATATCCGGAACTTCGGATTTTCGGATATTTCGGATCGGATATCGGATATCGGATATTTTTGAACACCCCTACATGGCGACATAACGTCCACACCCCGGCTAACTGTACTCTGGGCCGCGGCTCACTTAAGCTGTGCCGCGGCCCCCGTTCGGAATTTAAACGGCCCAGGTATTTTTATAAAATGAACTCGGCCGACTCCCAGGTACTTTCTTCTCTTCCTCTGCACAAGCGATCGGCCAAGAATTTTTTTTCTCATATTCTTGCATTCTCTTCTTGCATTCTTCAAGATCTAAGCAAGGTAACTGTGAATTCCTACTCTTAATTGCCCTATGAATTGAAAGGTGAAGTTGTGTTATTAATTTGATGATTAATTAGATTGTTAGTTTTTCCTTTTTCAAAATTTTATCCAGAATGGAATTGGGAATATGAAGTTGTTGATTGATCATGGATGTTATCTGTCGACTATAACTGAATTGTTATTGTTTTTTTATGTTGTTTGTCATGAGGATCGATTGAGGATGTTGTTCTTGGGGATTAAATCAAGCTATTACAATATTTGTTCTTCAATTAAAAGTATGCACTCAAGGTGTTTGATGAAATGCCTGAATGAAATTTTTTCTTTGTTAAGTCAATGTTTTGAACTATGTGCAACGAATTCGTCTGGATTTACAGCGACCCCAACCCTTACGTCAATTTTAAACGTGAAATGCTCAATTTTAATTTTCCTTCACAACGGTGCAAGCTCGTTCAACTCTTGATTCATGTTTAGATATCCTTAGCCGAGTAATGTCATTCTCATTTTTGCTTAAGTAAGTAAACTCCGGTGTTTATCTTTTCAGGACTCGTTATGGCTAGAACCAAAAAGATTAGCAAAAGGGCCAGGACGCAATCGTCCCCCACTCGAGGGGAAACGTCTCAGAGCCGAGACGAGCTGGAGGCGCACCAATTCTCCGACCCGGAGATTTATAAAATCTTTAATGAAAAGATCCACCCTCGACCTCTGATCCCGGAGAGAGGATTCACCCCAGCCCCCCAGGACGGGGAGCTTTTGACCATGATCGACGAGATGGGGTGGGCCCATTTCGCTGCACCTCCTGAGCCGGCAGTGATCTCCATCGTACAAGAGTTTTATGCGAGCGCTCTGTTGAAGCACATTCGGGCGGGGCAGATGATACAGCAGTTAGATACTCGGACTCAGGTCGTAGTCCAAGGCATTACGGTGGATTTTTCAGTAGCTGCTATTCGGAGGTTATTCGAGCTGCCTGTGGTTGATGAGACGTCTTATATGCAAGTTATGGGTAGCCTCACGAAGGAGGCTCTGCTCGAGACTCTTACACAGCCCGACTCCGACTGGGAGAGGTGCGCCCCGGCTTCTTCCACCTTCTACTTTAAGAGCTCACATCTCAGTCGGCTCGGGCGAGCCTGGTTGTACTTCATTTGCGCACGTATTGACCCTACCTCGCAGATCCGCACTGTTCTACTCTCTCGTGTCCGTACTTTATACGCTATCACTTCCGGGGTCAGATTCGATGTGGCCCCTCTGCTGGTCCTATCTATCTTCCAGTGTATTCAGGGAGGGGCCAAGATGGGGCTGAAGCACCCCTCTCTTATTTGCGCTCTTTGCCGGCAGTCGGGGATGACTTGGTCGGATGACGAGCCGATGTTAGCCCCCCAGGGCCCGATCGACCATCGCATCATTTCTCACTTCGACCAGTGGGGTGGAGCACCGGCACACGCTCGGGGGCGAGGATTTCTACTTGATGAGGCACACGAGCAGTCCCCCGAGCCTCTTCTTCTGACGCAGGGGCAGATGGAGTCCAGCCCGCCGCCAGACAGAGAGCACTTGCAGGCGATGTTCGACGGGTTGAGAGAGGAGATGAGAAGAGAGATAGATGATACGAGGAGAGAGAGAGAGAGAGCCTTTTGGCTGCACTGAGAGAAGAGAGGCGGACGGAGAGGGAGAGCATCATTTCTGCCGTCCGAGATGAGATGAGAGAGCAGGCCCGCCGGGCCAACCGGCGTGAGACGAGGCGCTTAGCAGTGAGGGATGCCTACCACCAGGAGCACCTTGCTGCATGGACGTCCCACATTATGCACCCGGACGGGCCATTCATTCCACCTGTTCGGCCAGCCACACCACCCTCCTCGCCGGACGACGCCGGCACCAATTCGTGAGCAGACTGTAGGGGAGTACTTGACCCTTTTCCTTTTATTGCATATTACATTTTATGTACATCGAGGTCAATGTACGTCCTAAGTTTGGGGGGTTTACTTTTTGTCGCTATACTTATTGCTGTACTTATTCGTTTGCACTTTTGTTATTTTTAGTTATATTTTTGTTGCTATCTTGCTTGCCATGTTTTTAATTGCATTCGTGAATTTTTCGTGCTTCTTTTGTGTAAAACTGATGTTACGATACTGATTTCTCTCTGAAGAAATGGTTGAGTTTCAGTTGAGTTGCAGTCAGCGATATCTGTTTCTGTTAAGTCTTCAATTACGTCCGAAATTTTTTCGTTTTTGTAGAAATCTTAGCGGATAAGAGAGGAGACATATGTGTTTTCAAATCGCCGCCTATACGTTTGGTTACACTTTTCGCGTCGCTAGACGTCCTGTAACATAAGTCGTGTGGGCACCTAATTTGAATTTAGAGTCGGACAGTTTTTCCCAAAAGTCGAGATATTATTTGTTCTATGATGGGAAGTCTAGTAACCGGGGGTATTCACGTGACCCGTTGTTTACTCTCGCGTAAAACGACGACCCTGATTAGACTAGTGGTTTAGAGATTTCGCATGTGCCGATGATGGGGAGCCTAGTAACTGGGGGTATTCGCGTGACCCGTTGTTTACTCTCGCGTAAAACAGCAACCTTGAATCGGACATGCGGGAATAGCTATTCGAGTTGTTTCTCCACTGTGGAGGGGAACTTAGTAACTAGAAGCATCCATGTGCCACATGAGTGTCTTTTACGTCAAACGGTTCCCCAATACATGAGAATGGAATATCACCCTAGGATTGTCCCGATGAAACATCCCGGGATCCGAACCTAGTGGTCAACTCGAATCATCTTATCGAACATATATAAGGGTATATTGTCCGAGGGTTATATTTGATGATGAAACTCTTGAAATTTTGGCCACTAGACTGTGGGACTGGGCGAGTTAGCTTGTTTATTTTTAACCCTTCATATTGACGGTCGGTTAAACTCATGCTTGTTAATCTTTGAGCTTGATTTTCTTCATGAACGATTAATTAGGACTGAAATTAGTTACTTTGTGGAATCAATGTCCTGAACGTGACTCACTATTACGATACTTGTACTATTCTTTGAGATTTTCAGGGTAGTATTGATTAGGTTGAGCATTATGTGTTGCACGATCATTCACGATATTCTTTTGTTTGAAATTGATTATTTTTGCTTGAGGACAAGCAAAGGCTCAAGTTTGGGGGTATTTGTTAGGCGTATTTTTATACGCTTATTTATCATTATTCTGTATTCTTTTCATGAGTAAATCTTCATAAATGAGCCTTTAATGCCCTATTATTTTATGTTTTGCAGGAAATTGGAGTCTGAAAGCCGAAATGATGAAAAACGGACGAAAATGGCGAATTTTAGCCTAGGGCCACGGCACAAGGCAAGCGGACCGCGGCACATGCAGGTGACCAACGACCGCCCGAGTAAACTGTACTCTGAGCCGCGGCACAAGTATAGTGAGCCGCGGCCCAGAAGAAATAAACAGCGCCCAGGCATCCCGCTGTGCCCCGTGAGCCGCGGCACAGATTAAGTGAGTCGCGGCCCACGGGGCGGTTTTTATATAAAGTGCCGCGTTTCTGGGCCGTTTTGGAGCCTGTTCTCGACCTAATTACCCGGACGCGTTTTTGAGGCAAAAGAGGATTATAAATAAGGGTTTAAGGTCATAAGGAGATCATCTTGGAATCAGAGAGATCGCGGGAGAGAGGAATCGATCAGAAGAAGCAGAAAACACTAAGAGCAGAGGGCGGAAGCCAGAAGAACGGAGGAATCCGAGCTCTTCATCTGCGTTTGATTTCAATGCTTTCATTCATTATTTCTGTATTTTTATCTTTTAGCATGTCAGGCTAAAACCCTGTTCTAAGATTTTGATGAAACCAAAGTTTTGACGGATTTGCTTTTGATTATCTATATAATTCCCTTTTTCTGTTGAGTTTTCCCAATCGATTTTAATGCATTCAATTGTATGGCCAATAACTGGATTTTTTTAATTACGCAACTCGAATCGGGAGAGGAGAGTTGGTGAGGAACTATTGGTGAGAACCGTTTTATCTTGTGAGATAGGAATATACTTATAGGAACTACGTGGCCTTTTGAGGATTTTGTGCTTTTTGCCTATTGTCGAATTAATTCACCTAGGGATAGAGTGCGTTATTCGCCTTTAGAAAAATCTATTGACCTCGGGAGAGGCGGTAGAGTATTTTAGCAATCTTCGCCTTCAATAAATTGGGAAAATCATTAACTTCGGATAATCGATAGTAAATTCGGATAAACCGAGGTGGATTCACAATCCTAGACTTTTTCATCATTTGATTTTCTTTCTTCGAGCGATTGTTTTTCTGTTTATTATTGATTTTATTTAGTCATTAATTGCATCCCAAATTTCGACTGTTCAAATAAAATTAGAATACATATAAATCGGTACTTAGTGATTCAGTCCTCGTGGGAACGACACTACAAAAAAAACAGTTTTTACCGACGCCAAATGCCGTTGGTAAAACAGAAAATGGCGTTGGTAAAAAAATTACCGACGCCATTACCGACGGCAACCCGCCGTTGGAAAAATGCTCGACGGTAATTTTTTACCGACGCCATTACCGACGCCGCCATTTACCGACGCCATTTTTGGCGTCGTTAAATTAAAAAAAAAAATCAAAAAAAGTCAGGTCAGGACTCAGGCGGGTCACGTCCGGGCTCAGGCGGGGCTCAGGCGGGTTAGGTCCGGGCTCATGCGGGTCAGGTTCGGTCAGGTCCAGGTCCGGGCGGGTCGGGTCCGGGCGGGTCAGGTTCGGGCTCCATTCAATTTCAAATGGTTGAGAAGGATTTTGGTTTATAAACCACCTAAAACACTACTGTTTTTTCGATGTGGGATAGTGCAAAAAATTTACCGACGCCGAAATGGCGTCGGTAATGGCGTAAATGGCGTCGCTAAATTTTAAAAAAAAAAAAAAATTACCAACGCCAAAATGGCGTCGGTAAATGGCGTCGGTAAACGGCGTCGGTAAATGGCGTCGGTAAACTGCGACGGTAAATGTGAAAAAAAAGAAAAAAAATAAGTCTGCGAACCGGTCGTCGGTAATGGCGTCGGTAAATCAATTAAATAATGGGCGTCGGTAATGGCGTCGGTAAATTATAAGTTTAACAACGGCGGTACGGGCGTCGGTAAATGGCGTCGGTAAAAACTGTTTTTTTTGTAGTGCGATACTCACTCATCATTTTATTACTTGTCTACAATAACGTGCGCTTGCGTTTAACGAAATATCGCAACAGCACGCTAGCTCGGCAGGAGTAGTGCACGTTATTCAGCCGGCCGACGCACGCTATCGGGCTGGGCAGAGAGGTTCCTGGAGTTCTGGACTCGGGGAGGATCGGCAGGTAGCGCACGCTACTATCGGTCGTGGCGCGTGCTAATCGGCATGTGTAGCGCATGCTGTCGGCCGACTAGCGCATGTTACCTGGCCGAGCAGTTTAGTCCAGAGGGTTCTGGACAGGTCGGCTAGCGTGCGCTAGTGTCCGCGCAGCGCACGCTATCGGGGTCGGGCAGGCGAGTCCCGGTCGGCAGGTCAGGTCGATAGTGCCGGGTCATGCGGGCCCCGGTCGAGGGTTCTGGGCGATACTGGCCGATAGCGCACGCTACTGCCGGAAGGCTAGCGCACGCTAGGCCGCGTCAGTATAAATATGGATGAGTAATCATATTTTCATCCGTTTTTCATTTCCATCTTCTCATTTCCACGGCTGGAAACTTGGTGGTCAAGGAGGGATGTTGTCAAGCAATTATTCCACGAAGTTTGGGAGTTCATATCATTGATCAATCATCCTATAACATCCTTTGATCCAGCGAATCAAGGTTAGACTTCCTAGAACCCTATCTTTGGGAAATTTTGGGGTTTTGGGGTTTTTGTCCGATTCGTTCCGTATTGTTGATTAATCTATGATGGGTATGATTAATCTTAGTATTATTCATGTGTTTAACATCATTTAATCAACCGTTCTTCGCCAAATCAAGGTATATTTCTTGATTTTCCTTCGAGTTGACTTTTTGGGGGGTTCGTTCTTGATTTCGTTTTCCATCCGTTTTTGATGAATCGATTGTTGTTAAATGATGTTATTAAGCATATACTATGGATTGAACATCCATATTTTGGTTGGGAATTCCATTTTCATATTTTGTCGGGCCGATTCATATTCTTGGCCGTTTTGGGGGAAACCCTTGAACTTCGTCGTTGTTCCTTGAATTCAGCGGCTTTGGGTTGTACTTTGGAAGTCATTCTCATTGTTATTGTTGTTGTTCGTAGTTTATTATCGCGGGTTGTCGTTCGGTGGAGTCGGCGGGTTCGTAGTCAGTTTGTTCCATCCTACCTCGGCCAATTCTCCGCGTCGTGGTTATCCGAGGCAAGTACCTTGTCCATACAATTCTTGTTTTGTGAATACGATGATTAGTGAATGTCTTAGTATGTTGTTGGATTGTTTGAGACGAACTTTCAAAAGATTTGATTTAACCTCGTTAAAGGCTCACTTTCAAAACGCGTGTGTTTTGTGAATGTTGTGTCTCGTGAACGGTTAAGTGAACCCTATGAATATGCTTGGTGTTGTTGTTGTGCTTTGATAATATATGCGTATATTATCTCATTTTGGTACGTTGTGATTTGACAATGGTGTCGTGCTTGGTGTTTGTTGAATTTGGGTGAATTGCTTGGATATCCTTGGTGTGACATGTTGATTGTGTGATTTGTGAATATATTTCGCTCACCTCGGGAGGGTCCGACGGGGCCACAGAGGGAATTCAATGGTACTCGCCATGGATTCACTAGTGGTGTGTATGTTTTGTGAATGTATCTTGCTCACCTAGGGAGGGTTCGACGGGGCCATGGAGGGAATCCAATGGTACTCGCCCTGGATTCACAAGTAAAACTTCACGAATGGTGTGTATGTTTTGTGAATGTATTTTGCTCACCTCGGGAGGGTTCGACGGGGCCACGGAGGGAATCCAATGGTACTCGCCCTGGATTCACGAGTAAAACTTCACGAGTAGTGTGTATGTTTTGTGAATGTATTTTGCTCACCACGGGAGGGTTCGACGGGGCCATGGAGGAAATCCAATGGTACTCGCCCTGGATTCACGAGTAAAACTTCACGAGTTGGTGTATATGATTTCGAAAATGCATTCTGCTCACCTTGGGAGGGTCTGAAGGGGCCACAAAGGGAATCCAATGGTATAGCCCTGGATTCACGAGTTGGTGTTGTATTTTTGTGGCCAAGATTTGCGTATCTTGGGCGATTATATTGTATTGATTTTATGTCCGTCGAGGACACGTGATGGGGGTTTTAACCTTGTGAATTGTTGTTGGTTTTCTATTTGCGAAAACAAAACCTTTGGGCTGTGACCCTGTTGATTTTGGAAAGAGAAGGATTTGATAATCCTAAGTTGTTTTTTATTAAAACTCTCGATGGCATTTTAAATCATTTTATAAATTGTTTCCCTTGACTTGGGATCTTTCGATTTTAGAAAGCTTTACCTAAACTGTTGCCTCGGGAAGTATTTTCGTCATGTTTAAATCTTTGAGGATTTCTGGTTATTGTTGTTCTTGGAACTTGAATTGTATGACTCGTATTTTTGCACTTTGTACTTGCACTAACAAAATAGTGAAATTTTGCTAACCCCCGAGAAATCGAGGGTGGATGTCTGTATTGCATTCAGGTTTTGGAGCATAGCACAGGGTCGGCATGAAGGATGATGAAAGATGAACGATACTAATCACACGAGGACCCGTTGATGTTGTATTGGTTTAGTTGTATTTTATTTTCTGCTGCAGTATTCTTTCCCCGTTGTACGGGAGTTTATTGTATTTTGACCCCTGCGTGGGCATGTATTGGATTTGAGTTGTATGTAATTATTGAAAGACCAAATCGGTTTACTGAGTCATTGTAGCCTTAAAGGCATTGTTGAGTTGTTCGATGTCGTTACCAGCCTGGTAGATCCCCGGCTTAAGTGTGCCGCGGCCCTTACCCTTGTGCTGCCAGGCCTGGGCGCCTTTTTCCTTACGGGCCACGGCTGAGGATGAGCGTTCCGCGGCCCCCGGTACAGTTTATACCGGTTAGCTTGGAGCTGTGTCTATGTCGCGGCTCTGGATCGATGTGATGCGGTCCTTGACCAAAAATTGTCGTTTTGACCCGTTTTTCTTCGTTTAAGCTCCCGGACTCTAATTTCCTTCAAAACATCAAAACATAAAGCATTAAAAGCTCATTTATGCAGATTTAAACAAAAAATGGAGAAAAAATAATGATAATTAAGCGCACAAAAATACATCTAACAGTAGCCTACCAAATTGAATCCTCCTTCCTTAGAATACCCCAACCCTACATCGATTGTTCCTTTCATGTACTTTAGGACTCGTTTGGTTGTGGTGAGTGTGACTCCTTAGTTGCTACTTGATACTGAGCCACACTCATACAGCAAACTGAATATCAGGCCTGCTCGCTGTTAGGTACATGAGTGAGCCTATTAGCTTCCTGTAGAGTGATTGATCAACCGGATTTCCAGCTTCGTCAGAACTAATTTGCGTGAAAGTGCTCATGGGGGTGGACGAGGATTTGGAATTGTTCATCCCGAATTTGTTGAGCAGCTCTTTATTGTACTTTTCCTGGTTGATGAATATGCCTATAGAAAATTGTTTGAGCTACATGTCTCTATAAAAATCTTATGAAATCATTCATCTGAGATGTTATGACCAAGGCATCATTATTGGGAGACATGTATTCCCGTTTTGGCTTGAGGACCAAATTATACGGCGGGAGCCCTATCGACCGAGGCCACCTCCTGATACTATTGGCTCCTCACAGTCTTGACAATGGTTTCCTAGCTCGATTAGAGCTACCATTCGTTGGTCCTCCTGAGATATATATATAACTTATTTCATACAGAGGGTATGAACTCCTATCCTTGTTGTACCTCCTCAGGTTTAACCTCCTGTCTCCACCATCATTCCAGGGATCAGGGTGTTTTATTTTGTGACCTTCTCGTGCCTTATAGACAAATTCTGTCAAATGCCCTGCTCTAATAATTATTTCTATTTATTTTAAGGTGCATGTAATAGTAGTATCATACTCATAGTCTGAAGACGACAAATTAACTCTGATCTTAGTCTTGTTGGCCCATTGAAATGAGATAAGGGCCATTCTGGTAGCTTTTCCTTCTTTGTTTCTATCGCCTGCAACACCCAGGCCCTCCCTATTCCCAAAGGGAAAAACTTATCATACTGAAGTCCCACTCGCGCAGCTTTTCCCTAGATCCACCCCTGGTCAATCATTCTTTCACTTTCCAGATTCTCACCTCCTCCTCTTTCCCTCCAATGAATTATGTAAGGTTCCACTATTTCTGTCTCTACCTCCTTAACATTCATGTAATTGGTACACAAAGGCAAACACATTGTCATAAGTTGGTATGATTTTTAGTGAAGGATGTATGGAAATCCTATCTGAAGTTGTAAAACCCTAAAATTCGAATTCCAAATTTACGTCTAATTTCGAAATTTTCTCTAAACTTTGTAATGATTTATTTTAAACCCTAACTATATGTTATGTATTAAAATTAAAATTAAAATGTACTAACCCAAGTTTATACCTATAATAAATAATTTGCAACATCCGAATGATGATTGGAATCCCACTAATCTCGGCTAATTATCACATACCACAACCAAACCCAATTATGGGCTTTCAATACCTTCTATTTTAACCTCCTCCGCCCTAAAACTCTAGTATATATAACGCGACTTCTTTCTTGCCTCTCCCCTATTCATTCATACGAAGCATAACAAACACAAGCTGCTGTTGTTTTTCTATCAAGTCCAACTGTTCAAGGGCTTTATTGCTATGTTCGTGATCCTTAAAAAGGTGTTGATGTGGTGATCTTAATTCGTGGGGTTTCTTCACGTTCTTTTCTTGTTTCGGTTCATCAAGGTATCACCAATCGCCCTCCTTTTTTGTCTCAATTCGACTCACCTATAATGTTAATCTTAATCTATAAAACACTAAAACCCTAATCTGTTGTATATAATATGCTTACTGAATCTGAATATAAAACCCTAAGTAATTAATGAGGGACGTTTATGGTGAATTGTGTTGTTTCTGTCTCACTGTTTGCTGTCCAGAATATGGGTCGTTTTGAAAGGGGTCCATTTTAATGATACCAATGTGTTTTTGGGTGATTCTTGAATCTAAAATCATGTTCTGGAAAAGTACTTTCTGAATATGTAAGCCTTGTAATTTTTAGAGTCGGGAGAATGTCTTTTCTGATTTTAAAAGTTCAAGTGTCAAATTTGTCAATTAGTAATCCGAATTTCAATCTTGGTTTATGATTTTTGTTTTGAAATCAGTAAGGAATCATTAACTCAAATTGGACAGAACTTAAATATAAGATGTGTTTGGCCTCTGTGATTTTTGGTGGAGTTTTTAGAGTAGCACAACATGGTCTCTTAATTGCTTACTTTTTGAGTCTCGGATCTGTCACCGAATCTGGACTAGTTTTGATAAGAAATTTTTGTTCTATATTTATACTACTTGAAAATTCTACAAAAATTACATAAAGTAGAAAACATATGTACCTACATGAGGTAATTTTTCTAAGGCTCCAGGAGGTGCACAAGTATACTTTAAAAATCCGGAAACGTTATACATGTTTTGATACTAAAAGCTGAGTAATCGATTCTGAAATTCGGTTGATGTTTTTGATTTTTCATTTTCAAATCATCAAGAGTTAAGAGCTCTCCTTTTTCAGGAGTAATATTTAAGTGATGTGGGACTTTTTGAAATTTTTGTATATTTTTCTGAAGTGCATAAAAAGGCTAACCAAATGCAAACTTCTGCATGTATGTGTAGTTAATTTTCTGGGTATGTTTGGATAAACGATTTTTAAAAGGATGGTTGCACTTAATAATAAAATCTGGGAAAATTCGTGTAAGTTCATAAGATATATAAATGCCTGGGTAAATTATTATAGCTTCTTAATCAGAGTCTGTGTATTACTTTAAAATTCGTAAATTAGAGTTTGAATCATACTAAAATGAGTAACCTAATTTCAATTTGACTTAAACTAATACTTGGTATTTAATTCGTATAGGTTCTGTGAAGCGGGAGTGATCCATCTCGTGTGACCTTTCTTTTCCTGTTTGTTTGCTTTGCCTAAGGTAGAGATATTCTGACCTTATCCCTTAAGGTTTCTCATGATTCGTTCACAATGGTTTGATATTAGTTTTGATTATGATGCATTTGATCTGAGCCTTCTTATTATGGTTTTCTTAGTTGATCTATGCCTTCGCTATGCTCCCTTAGATTTGTAAACCTTTGATTATGAACAATTGATGTGAACCTTTGATATGAACTCTGATATGATATGACATTTGAACCCTTTAGTTTGATACCCGAGCCAAGTTCGTTTACTAGCCATGAAGGTAACATGGCCGTGTCATTGATGCACCAATGGCACGACTCTAGTGTGGTTGAGTGATGTTCCACACCGTCCCATTTTGTTATGATATGTGCACTTTATATTTGTTATGGCCAATACGATTGTTCGGGGGCATATGGATGCATCCTAGGTTCGATTTGTATTTGATTGGATATGACATGATTTTGATATGATATGATATGTTCGATGATTGATGCTTATGTGCAATACACGTCTTTCACATGTTCGGGAGTTAGCTACTCCATGGTTACTATGATATTTGATTTGACTTATGTTCGGGCTCGTGGTAGATTACTGACCTCTCCTTATTTTTGATATCCTTTTGTTTATACCTTATGCTTTGCCCAATGCACCATATTATTCCTTGTTCCTTATCTTTTGTTTCGTTTTTATATATCTGTTCACTGATCTTTTTAAGCTCATCCACATTTCTTTTCCTGTGGCAGGTTTTAGGTTGGAAGCTGGGTTTGAGTGGAGAGTGCATAGGAGCTTAGTGGACTACCCTGACGATTAGAAGCCCATTTGCATCTTGATTAGACTTGGATTGGATTTAGTTTGGATTGTATTACATATTGTATAAAGTTAGCATTTCATTTGTTTCCTTAGAATACCTTTGTAATTATTATGTTTATAAGTCTTCCGCTTGCGTTGTATGTTCAGATTTGGCACCATAATGTGATACTTCTACCCGTGTCGGGTTGGGGTGTTACAATTATGGTATCGGAGCCAAGGCTGCGACTTGTAGTACATAAGTTATGACCTGTGGAAACTTGGACCCTTAGGTTTGCACTTTAGGAGCTTATGGAATAACCTTGGAAGGATTTGATTTAGGTTCTCCCCTTAAGAACTTTAGTATGACCGGTGAGGATTGGGTAGATTATATGATAAGAAGTTGGTTAGTCATCTTGCTTCCGCATCACTCTGATTTATGCCTCTGCTTTAGTTAATCCGCTATAAGATCATTCATTCTGGAAATTAGAAGATTTATCAGGATACGCAACGTTGAGATTCTGTAGTATGCCTTATAAGTTTCATTTCCTGAGAATTTTCACTTTCTTTTGAAATTCAGTTCTTGATTCATTTGTCACTCGTTTAAATGCCCTTCGTCTGTTCATAGAATTCGCATATGTTTGAATTCGATGTGTTCGACACACTCTATAGTTTTTCTTGATTTTGATAAGCACATTAAGATTCCTTCTTCATTATTGATCTTGCCCTATCTTTTCTATCTCTATGAGAAATCTTATGATTATCTATCCCGAATATCCATATTGTTCGATGCGATTCGAAGATGTTTGAGGAGAAGTTCGTTCTGCTAATCTATTTCTTTAGAAATGCTCGACTCGATATTATTCTGGATACGAATTTGTTGACTAAGCATTGTGATGCTATCAACTGTCATATTATTTTGTCATCTTTGGAGATTTGAGAGAACTCGAAATTTCATAACGTATTCCCCACCTGATAATCGATTATGATCACCTTTGTTTTGAAAACTCGTGCATTAATCCCTCGCGGTTGTGAAGATACTTCGTTTGATGAAACTCGCCTCGAGAGTTCTTCGGTTGTCTGAAACTGTTCGCAGCGTATTCCTTAACGAACTGCCAAGATTTCCATCTAAATGTGAAATTGCTTTGATCTAATTATGAGGATCTGTTCAGTCACGACTCGGGATAGAATGTGATTACAATAAAGGCATGTGTATATGAGGCAAGTATTATGACGCCTGGCCAACGTGATAATAGTTACATCATATAACTTGAACTTATTGTGGTCATAGGATATTTTGAGAAGTGCTGGAGGTCAGTAAGTTGGTTGATCTGGAAACCTTATCCGTATAAGAATGACGCTTTGCCCAATTCTGAAAACTCCATTGTGAATGACATCAGTGGAAGGGAAAGGATTGAAGAGCCATCTTCTAGGAAGTGGTTTCACCGGTACAAGTTTCTGGTACAAGTGTGTATCTTTGATGTGATTTCATTTTGTTTGTAGAGAAGAATGATAGTAGCATGAAGTTGAGGAAGCTGAATCGTATCATGTTTTGTGTGAAGGAGCGAGATGTTCCTAGAATTTCTTTTCGTATTCGTTATGACCTCTATGAGTATAAGAGATGCCAATTGTATTGGCTACTGCTCCGACTATTCCTATGGAGTTGACAAATCGTGTCTTTATGAATATTTGGACAAATTGTCATTGTATGACATTTTGGGTGTATTCAGAGCCGAAAGAGAAACACGAGGATCATCTTCGTATTCTGTGTTAACATTTCTACGTCAGAAGAAGCTCTATGTGATGTTTTCGAAGAGTAACTTTTGTGGGAAGAAGAACGAGAAGAGAATTTGGAAGAGCTGGAAAGAGATTTGTTTCTACTTCAGAAGGAGACCTAGCTATGTTCTTATGCAACATGGAATGATTCTAGTTAAGCATCTATACATCTAAGAACCGTGGGAGGTGAACGATCCGACGCATAAATTGTGGCAGACATGGAGAAGCTCAGGAGCAAGACGGTGGAAGATTAGCTATGTTAAAAGACGAAAGGAAGCAGTTTTAATTGAAGCACATAGTTCTATAAACTCTATCTATCTCAGTTGTACTAATATGTATAAAGTCTTGAAGCGGGAGCTGGACGGGATGATATGAAGACGGTGGTGACTACATCGGTGATTTTCACGCACAGGAGGAAGAACAACGTGAATTGAGTTGCAGTGGAGCATTGACTGGGATGGCTTGCTTGGAAGGTCGGCAGAGATTTCTTTCGGCAGAAAATCATTCAAGCTGCATAGCGCACCTGCAGTAAACGTGAAGGAAATCGCATTTTGCAGCACATTTTCAGAAGAGGTACAAAAGCCTATGGAGATTTGATTCGGGATGTTAGTACGACTTCTCATTTTCAGATGAATGGACAGACAGAATAACTATTTGAACTTGGAAGAGGTGTTGAGCGGGAAATTTGACAAGTGTTTAGTTAGCTGTGGTTGCTCACTAAGGAAGATGGCATGCAAGTGACAAGATGTTTTTCTAGGAGTTTGTATGAATGGAGATGTGGGATACCTTTTAGTTGGAATAAGGACAGAGAGTTACTTACTGAAGGTTTAGAATCGACTTAAGCAACTAATGGATTAGTTATTATTGTGAAAGAAGAATTTGGAATTTAGACCAGGAGTTTTTGTCCGTATGATTTCCCCGTACAGCAGTGCAGGACGTTTTAGGTTCGTTATTATTCGTACAATTATCCTACCAATTCCATTATGCCTTCCGATGTGTTTCGATACTCCGATATGTGCCTAGTGATCGTTAGTACGAATGGGTTACCCATCTCTTCTAAGAAAACTCTTGATACGTTTGATGAGTCGATTTGTGCTCCTTCGAATTTGGCAAATTCTTTTGTTCATTCAGAATTCGGTAGGAATTGATGAAGTTTCATCGGTTAGTACTATCTCTGTGTTTGTCTCGTGGGATTATGTGTTTCATGTATCTCCTTGTGAGGTTTCAACCATCATCTGTCATCTGTCATCTGCTACGCATTTGTTTCGCATTCGTTGGATCAGATTTGTTACAATTTGTGTTCTGTGGAGAGCCTGGGGCTATCCAAGTTATCGGGATCGAGACATGAGAAACTATTCCGTTTGTGAAGATTCTACTGGAAGAACCTCTCCGAGCGTGAGGCTAATTATCGTCATTCCTTTTTAATTGCTACTTCTCCATCTAACTTTTGCGACTTCAATTTTCGGGGACGAAAATTTTCTTTTAGAGGGGAAGAGTTGTAAATCCCTAAAATTCGAATTCCAAATTTACTTCTAATTTCGAATTTTTCTCTGAACTTTGTAATGATTTATATTAAACCCTAACTATATGTTATGTATTAAAATTAAAATTAAAATGTACTAACCCAAGTTTATACCTATAGTAAATAATTTGCAACATCCAAATGATGATTGGAATCCCACTAATCTCGGCTAATTATCACATACCACAACCAAACCCAATTATGGGCTTTCAATACCTTCCATTTTAACCCCCTCCGCCCTAAAACTCTAGTATATATAACGCGACTTCTTTCTTATCTCTCCCCTATTCATTCATACGAAGCATAACACACACAAGCTGCTGTTATTTTTCTCTATCAAGTCCAAGCGTTCAAGGGCTTTATTGCTATGTTCGTGATCCTAAAAAAGGTGTTGATGTGGTGATCTTAATTCGTGGGGTTTCTTCACGTTCTTTTCTTGTTTCGATTCATCAAGATATCACCAATCGCCCTCCTTTTCTGTCTCAATTCGACTCACCTATAATGTTAATCTTAATCTATAAAACACTAAAACCCTAATCTGTTGTATATAATATGCTTACTGAATCTGAATATAAAACCCTAAGTAATTAATGAGCGACGTTTAGGGTTTTAATTGGTGAATTGTGTTGTTTCTGTCTCACTGTTTGCTGTCCAGAATATGGGTCGTTTTTAAAGGGGTACATTTTAATGATACCAATGTGTTTTTGGGTGATTCTTGAATCTAAAATCATGTTCTGGAAAAGTACATTCTGAATATGTAAGCCTTGTAATTTTTCGAGGTCGGGAGAATGTCTTTTCTGATTTTAGAAGTTCAAGTATCAAATCTGTCAATTAGTAATCCGAATTTCAATCTTGGTTTATGATTTTTGTTTTGAAATCAGTAAGGAATAATTAACTCAAATTGGACAAGGCTTAAATATAAGATGTGTTTGGCCTCTGTAATTTTTGGTGGAATTTTTAGAGTCGCACAACATAGTCTCTTAATTGCTTACTTTTTGAGTCTCAGATCTGTCACCGAATCTGGACTAGTTTTGATAAGAAATTTTTGTTCTATAGTTATACTACCTGGAAATTCTACAAAAATTACACAAAGTAGAAAACATATGTACCTACATGTGCTCGGCAGTGTGCCGCGACCCGGCCGAGTGTGCTGCGGCACAGGCTAGAAAATGTTTTGCTAAGGCTCCAGGAGGTGCACAAGTATACTTTAAAAATCCGGAAACGTTATACATGTTTTGATACTAAAAGCTGAGTAATCGAGTCTGAAATTCAGTTGATGTTTTTGATTTTTCACTTTCAAATCATAAAGAGTTAAGAGCTCTCCTTTTTCAGGAGTAATAATTAAGTTATGTGGGACTTCCTGAAATTTTTGTATATTTTTCTGAAGTGCATAAAAAGGCTAACCAAATGCAAACTTTTTGCATGTATGTGCAGTAAATTTTCTGGGTATGTTTGGATAAAAGATTTTTAAAAGGATGGTTGCACATAATAATAAAATCTGGGAAAATTCGTGTAAGTTCATAAGACAAATAAATGCCTGGGTAAATTATTATAGCTTCTTAATCAGAGTCTGTGTATTACTTTAAAATTCGTAAATTGGAGTTTGAATCATACTAAAATGAGTAACCTAATTTCAATTTGACTTAAAGTAATACTTGGTATTTAATTCATATAGGTTCCGTGAAGCGGGAGTGATCCATCTCGTGTGACCTTTCTTTTCCTGTTTGTTTGCTTTGCCTAAGGTACAAATATTCTGACCTTATCCCTTAAGGTTTCTCATGATTCGTTCACAACGGTTTGATATTAGTTTTGATTATGATGCCTTTGATCTGAGCCTTCTTATTATGGCTTTCTTAGTTGATCTATGCCTTTGCTATGCTCCCTTAGATTTGTAAGCCTTTGATTATGAACAATTGATGTGAACCTTTGATATGAACTCTGATATGATATGACATTTGAACCCTTCAGTTTGATACTCGAGCCAAGTTCGTTTCCTAGCCATGAAGGTAACATGGCCGTGTCATTGATGCACCAATGGCACGACTCTAGTGTGGTTGAGTGATGTTCCACACCGTCCCATTTTGTTATGATATGTGCACTTTATATTTGTTATGGCCAATACGATTGTTCGGGGGTGTATGGATGCATCCTAGGTTCGACTTGTATTTGATTGGATATGACATGATTTTGATATGATATGATATGTTCGGTGATTGATGCTTGTGTGCAATATACGTCTTTCACATGTTCGGGAGTTAGCTACTTCATGGTTACTATGATATTTGATTTGACTTATGTTCGGGCTCATGGTAGATTACTGACCTCTCCTTATTTTTGATATCCTTTTGTTTATACCTTATGCTTTGCCCAATGCACCATATTATTCCTTGTTCCTTATCTTTTGTTTCATTTTTATATATCTGTTCACTGAGCTTTTTAAGCTCAGCCGCATTTCTTTTCCTGCGGCAGGTTTTAGGTTGGAAGCTGGGTTTGAGTGGAGAGTACATAGGAGCTTAGTGGACTAGCCTGACGATTAGAAGCCCATTTGCATCTTGATTAGACTTGGATTGGATTTAGTTTGGATTGTATTACATATTGTATAAAGTTAGCATTTCATTTGTTTCCTTAGAATACCTTTGTAATTATTATGTTTATAAGTCTTCCGCTTGCGTTGTATGTTCTGATTTGGCACCATAATGTGATACTTCTACCCTTGTCGGGTTGAGGTGTTACAGAAGTCCCTGGGATAGGGCACTCGCCTTCACTTATTTCAAAGCAGAAAGCATATCTAGGCATGACTTCATGCACCAAGTTACATAAGATATCACTATTTCTCTGGCCAAAAGTTTTATTGTTGAATAAAGACATAATATCTTCTAGTGAGCTTTTGCGCTTACAAAATGGGTAAGAATTCCGAACTCAGGGCCTTGAAAGTTGTAATAGATCCTTCTGGTATTTGGTAAAACCAATCTTGGGCCGGATCTGTCAAGGTATCTAGAAAGCTCAGCAACTCTCTACATTTAAGTACATGTGTAGCATTACCATCTTCTTGAACCGCTGCAAATACCTGGTATGATAGATAGCCCACATTATGTTAAAATATGTTCTCTGAAACCATATGGGAGATCTGCATGTAAATTTTCTTTTTAGAAAGGTTGTCCCGTCTTACTCGCTAAACTCCTCATGAAACCTTCTGTAGTAACTCCTCCAACTCGTCCTATATACTTGATGTTATGGGTTGAGATATTTTCACATTTGTTCCATTTTTTCTCTCGTGTGTTTGTGTTTCCCAGTCCATAAAATGAGACTGGTTTAGGGGTAATCGCATTTTCGTCGATGGGGTGATATGAATGATTTACAGCTTAACTCCTTCTCCATTGGCCATAACAATTCCTTCTTTAGGTTTTGGGGGTCATCTCCTCAACAATCTTATTGGTTGCACTTTAATCTGCCATAATCGATCTCATGTCCTAACTCAAATAATGACCCGATGTCACAGTCTCACAAACGGCACCACTTGATGTGCAAGAATGAATAAATCACCAAGAATCGAATTGATATGGACATGACAATGCTGCAAATCACCAATATACCTACAGAAGTGCTGCGAGGGATCCCAACACAGACACTACGACCCCAAAGTCAAAAGAAATTCACGAGATTCCGGCATACTAACATTATTTATTTTTATGATGTAATAGATATGTGTAAATGATGAACTTGAACTCCTTTTGTAGTGTTTGTTTATCATGGTCACCAAGACACATAAATCACAAAAGATGGGTCCCAAATCCTGTATCGCTATTTAAAATAAATTACCTTTATCTGCCCGAGTTTCTCCGCATTTAGGACTCCTTATCCATTATAGCTCCCGCCTATGACCTTATATTGCCTAGAGAGCTCCATCCATCCCTTCTTGTGAGCTACGTCCATCTGGAATCACCTGGCTAACGTACCCTTACTGAGGTCCTCTAGTTGTCACGTCTCCGAGCTATCTTAATCAACCCGGTCTAACTTTGGGTCGATTGAGTAAGACCGATTTAGCACTCATTTACCTGAGCTAATCTTCTCGAGTTATTATCAATGTCATATAAAATTAGGTGGCTATTTATAGATCACTATAAATTAGAAAGGTCGACGATCATATTCGCCGATTTTATTTCATGTCAACTAGTTCGGCCAGGCAATTTTAATAATTGGATTGAGGTACAGTCTATTATGGTCCACAAATTATATATAAGAGATGAAAAATAAATATGAAGATAATATTCCTCATTTGTCATTTGCATATTTATCACCAATGATGAAAATCCAAGTGACGAGTGATTATTGCACCAGAATCATATGATGATTACGCAAGTAATAGGAGAAAAATATAAAAGAAAATCGTTACTCATCTATTATACATAGAGCTGTCAAAATGAATCGAGCCCGCCGACCCGCCCCTCCCCGCACCACTTAATAGGAGTGTTGGACTAGGATTTTTCAGCCCGCTCGGTGGTTGGCCACAGCGGGTGTTACATGTATTTTTGTGCGCTTAATTATCATTATTTTATCTCCATTTTAGGTTTAAATCTGCATAAATGAGCTCTTAATGCATTTTGTTTATATGTTTTGAAGGAAATTAGAGTCCGGAAGCTTAAACAAAGAAAAACCAGGCCAAAACGGCTTTTTTGGTCAAGGGCCGCGCCGCTTCGAGCCAGAGCCGCGGCACAGGCACACCCAGAAGTAACTGGTACAAACTGTCCCAGGGTCCGCGGCACGCTCATTCTGAGCCACAACCCGTAAGGAAAAAATTGCCCAGGCCTGGGCAGCGCATGGGCAAGGGCCGCGGCACACTTAAGCCAGGCCGCGGCCCGCGGCTCGGGATTTCTAATGTCAGCCCGCGATTTTGACTATTTTGGAATCTGTTTTCGACCTAATCCTCGGACGCATTTTTGGAGGTGGAAAGAATGTTATAAAAAGACGATGAAGGTCAGAAAAGGAGGTATCGAAGAAGGAGAGAAAAATACCTAGCCGCAGAAAGCAAGGCGAGAGAACGGAAGAAGTCAGTCTTCAATTGTATTTGATTGTCTTTCTTATGTCTAATTTGAATATTTGTGTATTGAATTCTAGCATGTAGGGCTAGACCCTTTATTTCTAGGATTGTGATGAAACCGAGGTTTTGATGAATTAATTCTTGATTTTATGTTATTAATATATTTCCTTTTTCTATTGAGTTTTCTCCAATTGTTCTTAATGCTTTCAATTGTGTGGCCTATAATTGAATTGTTATAATTACGTAACTTGAATCGGGAGAGGAGAATTAGTAGTGAAAATTGGGTGAAAACCGTTTTGTCCTGTGAGATAGGAATATACTCATAGGAATTGTGAAGCTCGTTTGAAGATTTTAGAACTATTTGGTTATTGTTGAATTAACTCACCTAGGAATAGAGTGAATTACTCACCTTGGAAAATTCTTCTGACCTCGGGAGAGGCATTAGATTATTTTAGAACCTTCACTTTCAATAAGTTGGGAAATTACATAAATTATATTAATCAAGATTAATTCGGATTAATCGAGGCGAATTCTCAATTCTAGATTCTTCTCTTATTTGATCTCCTTTCTTCGGATTATTGATTTTGTTATTTGTTTCTAGTTTATCGCTTTATTTAATTTTTAATAATTCTTCAACCCCAAAATTCGGTTGTTCAAATAAAATTAGGAATATGAATAAATTGGTAATTAGTGCATCAGTCCTCGAGGGAACGATATCTTTCTCATCACCTTATTACTTGATTACGACAACGTGCACTTGCGTTCACAAAAAAATACGTAACAAGTTTTTGGCGCCATTGCCGGTGACTGATTGTTTTTACTAATATCAATTTCGGTATTTTTAATCTTAATTTGAACATTATTTTATTTTTGTGTAAATTTGTTTTTATTTGTTTTCCTTTAAGGAGTTCGTTTAGTGCATGAGAAAATATGGTAACTCTATTCCCTTTGGATACCGAACTGAACGCACTTTGCGGAAAAACAAGAATGAGAGACGTGAACATTTGACTACGGATACCATGGGCGAAAACACCGGAAATCAAGGGATCGACAACCCTATTCAGCAAGCTCAACCGGCATTGGCACTCCGTGATTATGCACTTCCACAAATCAATGCAAATTTTTCGGGGATTCGGCGTCCAACCATTCAAGCGAACAATTTCGAGATCAAGCCGGCTATCATCCAAATGGTGCAAGCGAGCCAATTTTGCGGACTGGCGAATGATGACCCCAATGCTCACATTGCTTCGTGTGTCGAGATTTGTGGTACATTCAAAAATAATGGAGTTTCTGACGACGCCATTCGTCTATGGCTTTTCCCATTCTCTCTAAGGGACAAAGCCAGGTTTTGGTTAAATTCACTCCCGCCGGGCTCTATCACGACTTGGGCGGAGTTAGCACAAGATTTTCTGGCTAAGTTCTTTCCACCGGCGAAGACAGCGAGACTTAGGAATGAAATAACTACTTTCGGACAATTTGAGATGGAATCGCTGCATGAGGCATGGGAGCGATACAAGGATTTGCTAAGAAGATGCCCACATCATGGTCTACTGGATTGGCTTCAGATTCAAACATTTTATAACGGGCTAAGTGCTTCTACATGCACTCTTGTTGATGTAGCCGTTGGAGGTGTTTTAATGGGCAAGATGATGGCTGAAGCCCATTCTTTACTGGAAGATATGGCGGCAAATGCGTATCAGTGGCCTTCTGAGCGTCTAAATCCGAAACGAGTTATGGGAATTTCCGATAATGATCCAATATCTATGCTATCGGCCCAAGTTGCGGCCTTGACTCAACAACTTCAAGTTTTATCGCACGCTCCTTCTACCGTTACCACGAAATCATGTAATTGGTGCAACGGGTCTCATCCTAGTGTTGAATGCCAAGTCGGGTATCCTTTTGAGCAATCTCAGATGGAACAAGCTAAATTTGTGAGGAATGGAAATCGACAGAATAATCCGTATTCTAATACTTACAACCAAGGGTGGCGAAATCATCCAAACTTTTCATGGAGGAATGGGCAAGCATTGAACAATCCTCCACAAGCTCAAGTCACTCAGCCACCAAAGCAGCCCCCTCAACCACTGAAGGTTTCTTTAGAAGATGTGATTGCTCAATTGGCGGCTAACACGAGTCAATTCATGACCCGCACAGAAACTACTCTACAGAATCATTCCGCTTCTATTCGCAATTTGGAAGTCCAAATGGGTCAAATAGCAAATTTGTTAACAGCCCGACCTCAGGGCACTTTGCCAAGTACAACTGAGATGAACCCTAGAGAGAGTATTAATGCCATTAGTTTAAGAAGTGGGAGGGAAGTGTGTGAGCAAGCCGGGAAAAACAAAGTGAGAGGTGAAGATGAGGAGAAGAAAAATTCGGCATTAGGAGAATCACAACTTTCTAAAAACTTGAAATTGTTTCCAGGCAATCCGATAGCCTATGTGCCACCCACCCCGTATCCGCAGCGACTGCAAAAGCAAAAGTTAGACAAGCAATTCTCCAAGTTTCTTGATGTTTTCAAGAAATTACATATCAATATTCCATTTGCCGGCGCCTTGTAACAAATGCCGAGATATGTGAAGTTTATGAAGGAGATTTTATCTAATAAAAAGAAGCTCGAAGAATATGAAATGGTGGCACTGACTGAAGAGTGCAGCGCTATCTTGAAGAATAAGCTTCCACCTAAATTGAAGGATCCAGGAAGCTTCACTATACCGTGCACTATTAGAAACCTGTCTTTTGATAGAGCGTTATGTGATCTCGGCGCCAGTATAAATCTTATGCCTCTTTCTATTTTCAACAAATTAGGAATTGGGGAGGCCAAGCCTACTACGGTCTCTTTGCAACTAGACGATAGATCCATCAAGTATCTGAGAGGGGTAATAGAAGATGTCCTGGTCAAGGTTGATAAATTCATTTTCCCCGCTGATTTCATTGTGCTTGATATGGAAGAGGATCATGAGATTCCGATTATTTTGGGTAGACCATTTTTAGCCACTGGTAGGACTCTTATTGATGTTCAGGAGGGTGAGTTGATGCTTCGGGTTCAAGATGAGCAAGTCACATTCAAAGTATTTCGATCTCTCTCGTGTCCACGCAATGTCGAGAAGTATTCTCAAATTGAAAGCTTAGATATTTTTGCGAAAGACACACACCGAGAAAGTTGTCAATCGAAATGTTCAGAATCTGTTGTAGTTGATCCGACATCTAAGGAAATTGTAGAACGGGTCGCATATCTTAGGCATTTGGATATATTGTCTTCATCATCCGTTCACCCACCATTAAAAAATTCTCATGCCGTCAGAAATCCGTCCGTGGAAAAGAAAACTAAGGCGGAAGTGAAACGGGTGCCAAGTCATATGTAATTTGGGTGCTTGGGTGTTTTGGGAAGTTACTATTGTTTAAGTATTTTCGCAAAGAACGCTGGATGTCCAAACTACAAATCGAACTGTTAAAAACTAATGGTCAAAAATTTAAAACATATATTAACGGTTCGATGGACGGGGCGGAGTCCAAATGGTGTTTGCGAAAAGCCAATTGATTTTCAAAAGGTCCGGCTGAAGACTATAAACTTAGCGCTTCTCGGGAGGCAACCCAAGCAATAATTGTAGATTTTAGTTTTTCGTTGTTTTGCTTCATTTTAGGAGTCTTTTCTTTCGGCATTTTTGCTTTGCTTTGCTTCTCTCTCATGTTCTATGTTTTTCATATGAAAAATCTGTGCAGGAACTCTCCAGGGGATATTTTAAGCTTAGGGCTGTGGCACATAAAGAGCGGGCCGCGGCATACACAAGTCTAAAAATTTGGCAAACTTGCTGTACTCTGTGCCGCGGCACGATAATGCTGAGTCGCGGCACACTTGCCCCAAGAGCCGCGACACGATAAGGACGAGCCGCGGCACGCGGAAGACCCAGAAATGCGCCCAGGAACCTGTACTCTATGCCGCAGCACGAAGGTGCTGAGCCGCGGCACACTAACCTTGGAAGCCACGGCACCCATGCAATGAGCCGAGGCACCCGTGCAATGAGCCGGGGCACGCTGCGAAATGCCTTGATCGTCCAAAACAACCTGTTATGTGGGCCGCGGATCATTTTCTACGTGCCGCGGCCCCTGATGTAGAATTTAAGCAGGCAGGGCAACTCCTTCGGCCGAAATAAGGTATTGAACCACACTTCACAAATCCTTTCCTCTTCTGCGCGGCGCAAGGTCACCATCTCCGAATTTCTTCTTCTTCTCATCTTCTTCAATCCAACACAAGGTAATCCTTATTCCTTAAGCTCAATTGCAACATGGATTGAGAAGTTGGGTAATATTCTTCATTCATTGATGAATTTGTTTTTATTTCCTAAAGTTATAACAAGATTTTTATCCGAATATGTTGAGATTATCGATTGATTGATTTTGTTTCGTTGATTTGTCATGAATTATTGCGATTTTGTTTGTTATTGGGGATTGAAGTCACCAATGATTATTCTTGTTCTTCATTTAAGTTTACGCACGCAAAGTGTTTGCTGAAATACCCCAATGAAATTTTTTGATCTAAACATCTCCAATTTGTCTGCAATGAATACGATTATCGGAATAACATGCCCCCCAGCCCTTACGTCAAGTTTGAGTTAAAATTTTCGCATCATATCCCTCATACGTAAGTGCGAGGCTTAGACGCTACATTAGTTTCCCGCACGTTATAAGCTGTGAGTGGTGTATTGTTATTTAAAGTCGTCTGATATCCTGTTTTAATTTTCAGGAACACATAATGGCACGCAAGAGAAAGTTGAGTTCCACTCGTGCTATGACTCGTTCATCTCCCCCGAGAGAAGAAACTTCGCAAAACTGCACGGAAGAGCATTCCCAACAATTCTCCGACCCAGAAATCCATCGCATCTTTAATGAGAAAATATGTCCTCGGCCCATAATTCCTGAGTGGGGATTCACTCCCGCCCCAAAAGACGGCGAGCTACTAACTATGATTACTGAAATGGGATGGACAAGATTCGCCGCACAACCCGAGTCGGCCATAATTTATATCATACAAGAATTCTACGCCAGTTCTTTATTAGTTCATATCCGGGGAGGTCAGATGTTGGGGAGGACGAATATACGAACTGAGGTTGTTGTCCGTGGCCAGACAGTGGACTTCTCGGCAGCCGCAATTCGGAGGTTATACGAGCTACCCGAGGTAGACGAATCGGCGTACACGCGGACTATGAGTGGCCTCACGAGGGAGGCATTGCTAGAGGCGCTTGCTCAGTCGGATCCCGTTTGAGAAACACGCATCCTGGGGTCCAGAGTCTTCTTCTTCAAGATCTCCCGTCTCAGTCGGCTCGGGCGAGCTTGGCTTTATTTTCTCTGCTCGCAAGTCGACCCGACTTCGCAGATCCGCTTTGTCCTGTTTCCTCGTGCCAGACTGCTATACGCCATCACGGCTGGACTTAGATTTGATGTGGCCCCACGTCTGGCCCGGTCTATTCTCCAGTTCATCCAAGGAGGGGCCAAGACGGGGCTAAAACATCCCTCTACCATTTGTGCCTTATGTCGTCAGTCGGGCGTGACTTGGTCGGATGACGAGCCGACTATAGCACCTCAGGGCCCGATCGATCATCGTATCATCTCTCACTTCGACCAGTGGGGTGGCGTGCGGGCACACCCATGGGGACGAGGATTTCTTCTAGACGAGCCACATGAGCACTCCCCCGAGCCACTTCTTCTGACTCATGAGCCGACGACTGATACTGAGGATCAGACCGAGTCCACTCCACCGCCAGCGAGAGATCACCTTCTTCAGGCGATGTTTGACGGCTTGAGGGAGGAGATGCGATCAGAGAGAGATAGCGTGATCACTACTGTTCGAGAGGAGATGTACGAGCAGGCCCGCCGGGCCAATTGGCGTGCGGAGAGGTGCTTAGCTGCGAGATACGCCTACTAGCGGGATTATTTAGCTGTTTGGACGGACCATATCCTTCGCCCGGACAGACCTTTCATTCCTCCGGTTAGGCCACCTACACCACCCACTTCACCGGACGAGGCCGACGCCAGTCCCTGAGCTTACCTTAGGGAAGTACTTGACCTTTCTCTTAATGCGTATTATTATTTGTTGTCCATTGAGGTCAATGTACATCTCAAGTTTGGGGGGGTACTTTTTCGTTGTTATTGATTCTAGCCTGCTTGTCTTATATGATATTCTGGACTTTGTTTGCATTCGTGAATATTTCATGCAGCCTTGTGTAAGACCGATTATATGATACTGTTTTCTTTTTGAAGAAACGGATGAGTATTGGTCGAGTTCACATTATGCGATATTTGTTTCCCTCGAGTATTCATTTTGGTCTGATTTGTTTTGCGTCATTGTGGTAGTCTTGGCAGATAAGAAATGAGACATTCGTGTTTGTAGTGTCCACATTACACGAGCCGTCGTCTATATGTTTGGTGGCGCTATTCACTTAGCTAGTCGTCCAGTAACATTAGTCTTGTTGGCATTTAATTTTAGTACATAAGGTTAGGCATTGAGTCTGACAGTTATAATTCCCAAAATTTGAGAAATTGTGCATGTTTTATGATGGGAAGTCTAGTAACTGGGGGTATTCATGTGACCTGTTATTTACTCTCGCGTAAAACGATAACCCTGAATAGACTAATGGTTTAGAAAAATCGCATCCCCGATAATAGGAAGCCAAGTAACCGGATGTGTTCACATGACCCATCGTTTACATTCGCGTAAAACAGCAACCTTGAATCGGAAGTGCGGGAATAGCTATTCGGGTTTTTTTTCGCTGTAGAGGGAGACTTAGTAACTAGAAGCATTCATGAGCCCCATGAGTGTCTTTTACGTCAAACGGTTCCCCAATACATGAGAATAGAAATCCACCCTAGAGTTATTTCATGAAACATACCGGGAGTCGAAACCTAGTGGTTAACTCGAATCATTAAATATTAAATATAAGGGGGTGTTGTCCGGGGAATATTATGAGATTCTTGTGTTTTCTTTGCCACGGGGCTGTGGGACAGGGCGAGTTGGCTTGTTTACCTCAACATTCATATTGGCGGTCGGCTCAATTCACGTTTGTTAATCTTTGAGCCTTGATCTTCTTCATGAGCTATTGATTAGCACTAAAAATGGTTACCTTGTGGAATCATTGTCCGTACTGTGACTCACTGCTACGATATTCGTATTATTCTTTGAGATTTTCAGGGTAGTATTAATTAGTTGAGCACTATGGATTTGCACGATCATCCACGATACTAGTCATCTAATTTGAAATTGATTTTTTTTTTGCTTGAGGACAAGCAAAGGGTTAAGTTTGGGGGTATTTTGTTACATATTTTTGTGCGATTAATTATTATTATTTTATCTCCATTTTAGGTTTAAATCTACATAAATAAGCTCTTAATGCATTATGTTTATATGTTTTGAAGGAAATTAGAGTCTGGAAGCTTAAACGAAGAAAAAACGGGCCAAAACGATATTTTTTTGTCAAGGGCCGCGTCGCTTCGAGCTAGAGCCGCGGCATAGGCACACCCAGAAGTAACCGCATACAATCTGACGGGCCGCAGACGCTCCTTCGAGCCGCAGTAAGGAAAAAAATTGCCTGTGCACAGGCGCGCATGGGCAAGGGTCGCGGCACACTTAAGCCAGGCCGCGGCCCGCGGCGCGGGATTTCTGATGTCAGCCCGCGATTTTGACTGTTTTGAAGCCGTTTTCGACCTAATCCTCGGACGCATTTTTGGAGGCGGAAAGAAGGTTATAAAAAGACGGTGAAGGTCAAAAAAGGATGTATCAAAGAAGGAGAGAAAAATACCTAGCAGCAGAAAGCAAGGCGAGAGAACGAAAGAAGCCAGTCTTCAATTGTGTTTGATTTTCTTTCTTATGTCTAATTTGAATATTTGTGTATTGAATTCTAGCATGTCGGGATAGACCCTTTATTTCTAGGATTGTGATGAAACCGAGATTTTGATGAATTAATTCTTGATTTTACGTTATTAATATATTTCCCTTTTCTATTGAGTTTTCCCCAATTGTTCTTAATGCTTTCAATTGTGTGGCCTATAATTGAATTGTTATAATTACGTAATTGAATCGGGAGAGGAGAGTTAGTAGTGAAAATTGGGTGAAAACCGTTTTGTCCTGTGAGATAGGAATATACTCATAGGAATTGCGAAGCTCGTTTGAAGATTTTAGAACTATTTGGTTATTGTTGAATTAACTCACCTAGGAATAGAGTGAATTATTCACCTTAGAAAATTCTTCTGACCTCGGGAGAGGTATTAGATTATCTTAGAATCTTCACTTTCAATAAGTTGGAAAATTACATAAATTATATTAATCAAGATTAATTCGGATTAATCGAGGCGAATTCTCAATCCTAAATTCTTCTCTTATTTGATCTCCTTTCTTCGGATTATTGATTTTGTTATTTGTTTCTAGTTTATCGCTTTATTTAATTTTTAATAATTCTTCAACCTCAAAATCCGGTCGTTTAAATAAAATTAGGAATACGAATAAATTGGTAATTAGTGCATCAGTCCTCGAGGGAACGATATCTTTCTCATCACCTTATTACTTGATTACGACAACGTGCACTTGCGTTGACAAAAAAATACGTAACAGCGGGCTAGCCCGTGCGGAGTGGAGGCTACGATGGGGCGGGGCGGGGGTGGGTTGGCCAGCCCACCAATAGATTATATTTTTTAATTTTTATATATTAATTAATATTGGTAATTTAGCAGTACTACATAATAAATATATCAAATGAAATTTTTGTTAGACCCTATTTTATGAATGTTATATTTATATTAAGTTTAATTATTGTTATTTTATTTTATTTTTATATATTAATTTAGTACTTAATAATAAATAAATTAAACAAAGCCTTTGTTAAAACCTATTTTATGAATGTTATATTTATATTTATGTTTGAGGGATTTTATATTTATAAATAATTGGTATTATAATTGGATATTATATTTTTTTTAAAAGAATCCGCCCAACCCACAAACCCACCGGTGGTTGGGCTGGGCTGGGTTTTTTGCAGTCGGTCAGTGTGGTGGGTTGGCCCGCCCTGCCACCCACCTTGACAGTAGTAATTATACGTTCACCATGAGCCCATATTGCATAATACACATCCGGATCTCGGAGTATCATCTCATCAGCAATCTTACAGACTGTACTTTGTTTAGCCATAATTGACCTCACGTCCTAACTCAAATAGTGACTCGATGTCACAAAGTCTCATAGACGACACCATATGTGCAATTATGAATCATCCACCAAGAACTCGAATGATCTCTGCTTGAACCAAGGTGTGTATTATGTACACTAGTGTTTAGAGGGATCCTGACGAAGACATCCGGACATCCAAGTCAGAAAGAATTCACGAGAATATCCCAACAAAGTAATAGTATTTGTTTTTATGATGTAAAAGATGTGTGTAAATGATGCACTTGTTTATCGTTGTTACCAAGATACATACTTTGCAAAAGATGGGTCCCAAATTTAGAAATATTTTGCTATTTGAAAAGGATGACCTTTATCCTCACATGCCTTAACTTTTTCCCTGTTTAGGACTTCTTATCTATTAGAGCGCGTTTCCCGCCTATGACCTTATCATCGACTGTCAAGCTCCATCTGGCCTTTATTTTGAGCTACTTCCATCTGAAATCACCTATTTCCCTAATCGAGGTCCTCAGGTTGGCATATCTCCAAGTTGTCTTAACTAATAGAGTCTAACTCTAAGTCGACGGAGCTATGACTCATTTACCATAGCTATCATACCTAGCTATTATCATTGTCATATCAAATTGGGTGGAAAGTTAGAGATTACTACAAAATAGAATGATAGGTATTCGTATTCACGGGTTTTATTCCATGTCAACTAGTTCGGCTTGTCAATTTTAATAATTTATATTCATGTACATTGCATTATGGTCGAGAGATTAATATAAAAGAGATGAATAATAAATACGAAGATGATATCATTTGTAATTTGCATATTCATCGGCAATGATGGATATGCAATTGATGGGTGATTACTGTGCAAGAATCGTGTGATGATTATGTAAGTAAGGATGAAATATATAGAAAAAAATTACCACTTATCTCTTATGCATTCACCATGGGTCCATATTGCATAATAGATACCCATATCAATGATATACCAATTGGCTCCGACTTGGATTGGGGCCAAACCTATCTTTGTTTGGGTTAGGCTTTCTTTCTTGGATTGATGTCGTCACTCTATTGTAAACTCTTCTGAAACTCCATCAGGTGGTGTGCGTGTGTATGTGTGTGTGTTGGGATTTATTAATGTCGTATGATTAAGAATATTCTATTTCTAATTGTGTATGTCGAATTAAATTTGAAATATAATGATTTATTGTAGTATATTCAGTAATATTAATTTAAATATAATTATAAAAGAAATAGAGTAATGACTCGAACTTGTCAAATTATAGAGTTGGTATATCCTGCAACATGATGTACGGTGCAAGATACACATCAGTTGTGATTACTAGCATAATCGTAACGAGTGTATAGCATAATTACAAATGGTGTATAACATAATTACAGTGAAAATATGCAGCATCAACCCATTTTTAATCTCTCTTTTATTTGTTACTATATTTTTTATTATCCTACAACATAATCATAAATAGTGTATAGCATAACCACAACGGTTGCACGATACATCACGTTGCATGGTATGATTTTTTCAAATCATATTAAATGCGATTGGGTAATGACCGAAAGTATGATCCTAAGAATTGAGAATCTAAAATTTTATGTATTAGAAGGAAAAGCTTAAGTACGATTTGAAATTGTAGAACGATCAGGTCTTTGGCCACTTAGATGCCAAAATTAAGATGAAAAGGAACGAAATTCGGGAGCTGGATCTCATCAGTGACGCTCCAGGGCTTGAGGAGCAGGAAATGATCAATGGGAAAGAGGTGCAAACAGTTCTTCTTGGAGATTTGAAATCGAGAGATATTATGTTGTAAAAATCCAGATGTATGTGGATAAAAGAGGGAGACTCAAACTCGAGATTTTTCCACAACTTCGCTAACAGGAGAAGGAAGAGATACGAGATCGCAAAATCTACATCAACGGGAAGTGGAAGAAGGAGGTTATCAATGTGAAAAGGGGAATTTTTGATCATTCTGGGACTCATTTTCGATTTGAACAGTGGAGAAGACCATTTGTGATCCCGAATTTCTCATATAAGAAAATTTCTGACTAGCATAATTCGATCTTAATTGCACCGTTCTCAAAACTAGAAATCAAAGCAATATGGTCGTGTGAGAGCTCTAAAATTCCTGGTCCCGATGAATTTACTTTCCAATTTCTTAAAGATTTATGGGGTCTCTATAAGGATGATCGTATGAGGATGGTGATGGAATTTCACCAACATGATAAGCTGGTCAAGGGGTTAAATCCATTTTTATTATACTGGTACCAAAAAAGGAAACAACTGCTGGTTTGAATATTATAGGCCCGTATCTTCGATTGGGGTAATATATAAAATCATATGCAGCTACAGGGGACCTCTCCTCTTTCTTTTTCTCATTGCAGCTAAAGGTTTAAGCATTTTGATGTAGAGAGCATAGGACTTGGGGCTCTTTACGGCAACTGAGATTGGATAAAATAAAGTTCGAGTGTCGCATTTACAATTTGCAGCCGACCCTATTTTTGTGGGAGCAGCAAAAGAAGAGAATGCGTAGACAATGGGACGCGTCTTGAGAAATATGGAGCTACTTTGGGGACTTAAAGTAAATTTTAACAAATGTTGCCTCTACAGAATCAACGTGGATGAGAGGAAATTGGGATCCATCTCTAACATCTTAGGATATTCAACATGCAACATCAAGGTTGGAATAAACCATCGGAGATTGGCAGAAGGGGATTAAATTGTGCAAAAAGTCGAAAGCAGACTGAGGAGATGGGAGAACAACAAAATATTTCAGGGGTAGAAGAATCACATTGTTGAACTTGGACCGTTACTGACATTTTACCTCTCCTACCGAATACCTAAGAAACTCTGAGAACTACAACGTAATTTTCTGGGGGTGGGGTGGTTCCAACGAAGTAGCCTGGGTCAAGTAGAGAGCAATTTGTAATCCAAAACCGAAAGGTGGCTCGGGGATGAGGGACTTGGAGCTTTTAAGAGGGCGTTAATGGGAATATGGGTGTGGCGCTTCCTTGAGGAAAAATATAGCCTATAAATAAGGTTAATGGAGTCTAGTATGGGAGGGAGCGGTGCAATGGAGCCGAATTGGCGATGGATGGTGTAAGGAGTAGATGGTCGGGTTGGTGGAGGGATGCAGTGACAACACCTTAGGGCAAGAGGGGGGTTGGTTTCTAAGGGGGTGGCAGTCATGATTCGATGTCTCCCCATGCCTCACCAGTAACCAATAATATCCTGCCACCTCATTCCGTAATTCAACCATGTTTCACCACACTTTTTTAGTGGCAACCATAATTCCATGTCTCACCTAATTTTATTTTTTATTTTTTATATTCATAATTATATTAAACAATTTAATAAAAACATAATATTTCATTAATAATTAAAAGAAAATTACATAATACTTAGAAAAAAAGAGGAAATCACTAGTCATCGAGGTATGGTAAGTCTTGAGCCGCTACGTGCTCCGTAAGATCATATCGGAGACGGTTATGGATATCTTCGTCGAGTAACTCTGGTAGTACATTCGGGTCATAAACTGGCGCGACCGGCTGATCCATTATATGAACCGGTGATATTGTCATCTGGTTGTCTTTTAAAATCATATTGTGAAATATAATACACGTATAAAAGAGTTTTCGAATCTTTTCGACCGACATTGTAACACCCCCGAGATATTCAAGGTATATTACAGTGTCGTGGACCCCTACATGGGACCCACCAGGCTAGACACAACTTACCACAGTAGAAACACACATTATCCAGTTGAAAATCAATTAACAAGCCCGGTACAACCGACGGAATAATCAACAATGGCAAACATAAATAGCTTCCACAATACAAAACATAATCCAACGAGAAAAGCCTAAGTACTCGCGAGTACAATCTATAAGTTTCAAAGGTAGACAACAACCAAATCGAATGGAAACAACGGAAATAAAAGGACTCGATGCACATGTCAACGACTCGCCAAAGATCCTCGTATTGTCCCGCCGCCGTCGTCCGGATGATCAAAACCTGAAATCCATAACAAGAATTTCCCCACGACGGGTCCCCAAAGGGATTAGCAATTACGCTAGTACAAGTAATCAAGGCAAACCATTCGCTTACACGTTTCATAGTACAATGCACCAAATCATTTCAAAAACCAAAACCAGACATGTCTTTTCCGGAAACAAGCGATAATCAATTTGCCTAGATCGGGACGAAGCCACGAATCCCACTCGAGGCCTCTAAGGACCCTCCCGAAATGCATGAAACAAACTCATGAATCCAGGACGAAGCCATAGATTCCCTCGAGGCCCCGTCGGACCCTCCCGAGGTGAGTAAAGCACACACAATATACATTACCATTTCACGTTAAGCATAAAGGTTTCCAAAAATACTTGCCTTGAATAATTGATGACGCAACGAACGGAAAGAAAAATCATCGACGAACGCTAGGAACCAACGGAACCGAACCTAACGACTCGAAGAACAGAATCACAACCAACTCTAAACGAATACGAAAATGGAATACACCCGAAAACCCGCCTACGATTCACGTATATCCGTATAAAAATAACAACGAGAGCGGACCACAACCAAACCCTTCCGATTTCGCAAAACCATGAAAATATACAATGAATCCGTAGGAAAACTAATGATATCAACAAGATTAATCATATTCATCATGGATTAACCAACAAAACGGAACGAATCGGACGAAAATCCCAAAACCCCCAAATTATCCAAAAGTATGGTTCTAAGAGATTTACCTTGGATTAGGATGAAAGATTCGTGTTGGTGTTGTTATTATACACCAAGAACTCAAGGAGGATGATGGTTGGGATGACTGGAGGAAGAAATCGCCAAGAAAATCGCCCAAAATCGCCAAAGCCGCGAAGAGGGAGAAGAAATGAGAAAAATACGTACATCTGGGTCAACTCCCTGGTTTATATAGCCAGGGAGTGTTAGCGCGCGCTAACACTCAGAAGTTAGCATGCGCTAACGGGACAAAACTCCAGTCCAGAAGTTAATGTCCCAGTCCAGTAACCAGATTCTGGGCCGTTAGCGTGAGCTACCCGAAACGTAGCGTGCGCTAATAGCCTCTCGGTAGCGCGCGCTATCGGGCATAGCGTGCGCTACCTGGACATCAGCCGAGTCCATAAGTGAACTGCCCAGTACTCACCTGACCCCGTTAGCGCGCGCTATCATCCAAACGTAGCGTGCGCTAAAAGCGTCTCAGTAGCGCGCGTTATCGGCCATAGCGTGCGCTACCTGGGCACCTGACCTAAGTACTGGACATATTCGCTAGTGCGCGCTACCAAAACAATAGTAGCGTGCGCTACTGAGGGGTGCTTAGCGCGCGCTATACCGTAATATTTGCGCGCGTTAGGCACAGGATGAAAACGGTCCTCAATACCGAAACATGGCCGAAACATCAAATGGAACCACAAAATACGCATAATAACATACGGTGAATTTACGGCAACCCCATACGGCGGTTCCGAGCAACAATTACGAGAAGTAGATCAACAAAACGACGAACGAACCGAGAAACGTAGAGTTGGACGACAAGGAGTCTGGAAACAAATATTCTCAAAAAAAATTAATATGGTTACACAAGTGTCGCTAAAAACGAAAAATACACTGAAAAGTGAAAATACTGGGAAATGAAAAATGCGGGTGTTACATTCTACCCCTCTAAAAATAAGTTTCGTCCCGAAACTTAAGAAATAAACAACTCGGGGTACTTGGCACGCATGCTATCCTCGGTCTCCCAAGTTGCTTCCTCGACACCATGTCTCGACCACTGCACTTTGACCAAAGGAATGGTCTTATGCCTCAGTCGCTTCTCACGGTGCTCCAAAATCCTCAAGGGACGCTCCTCGAAAGTAATGTCCTCGGAAATATCGATCTCACCATAATCGATGATATGACTAGGATCCGGAACATATTTCCTCAGCTGGGAAACATGGAAAACGCTATGAACGTGACTCAAGGCCGGAGGTAGTGCCAAACGGTATGCCAACTCACCAACTCGCTCGAGAATCTCAAAGGGCCCAATAAACCTCGGACTCAACTTCCCCTTCTTCCTGAAACGAAAAACTCCTCTCGTCGGCGACACCTTTAGCAAAACGTGGTCTCCCACCTCGAATTCCACAGGTCGATGACGGACGTCGGCATACGATTTCTGTTGACTTTGGGAGGTCAACATCCGTTCTCAAATCAAATTCACCTTCCATCTCGTCTCTAAAATAATATCCGGTTCGGTCCCGACCAAATCAGACGCTTCGTTCCAACAAATCGGCGATCGACAACGCCACCCGTAAAGCGCCTCATACGGTGCCATCTGAATCGACGCGTGCCAACTATTGTTGTACGTGAATTCGATCAATGGCAAATGCTCCTCCCAGTCACTGCTCCAATCGAGAGCACAAGCACGCAACATATCCTCGAATGTCTGGATAGTGCGTTCCGACTGTCCATCTGACTGAGGATGAAAAGAGGTACTCAAACGCAAACGAGTACCCAATGCCTTATGCACCACCTGCCAAAAATGCGATACAAAACGGCCATCACGATCCGAAACAATAGACTTCGGAGTACCGTGAAGCCTCACAATCTGCGCGATAAACACACGAGCCAACTTCTTCGGGCCCCAAGTGTCCTTGATGCCTAGAAAATATGCCGACTTGGTCAGACGATCGACAATCACCCAGACCATATTCATGCCCGACCTCGAACTCGGCAAACTCGTAATGAAATCCATCGATATATCTTCCCATTTCCATTCCGGAACGGGAAGTGACTGCAATAACCCGGTCGGTCGCTGATGCTCGATTTTGACCTGCTGACAAGTCAAACATCTTGCCACAAACTGTGCGACCCCCTCCTTCATATTATTCCACCAGAAATTCCGTCTCAGATCCTTGTACATCTTACTCGAACCAGGATGAACGGAGTAAGGTGTAGCATGGGTCTCACGCAAAATACTCTGTCTCAATTCTGAGTCGTTCGGTACACAAAGCCGACTCTGAAATATCAAAACACCATCCTCGTGAATCACAAACCCATGAGACTTTCCCTTAAGAACGTTCTCTCGGATTTGAGTAATCATCAGATCCTCCAACTGCTTCAGCTTAATTTCGTCGATCAAAGACGACGAAATCTCAAAAGCACAAAGTTGCCCGACAGCTCCAGGCAACAAAACCTCAACATCTAACTCGATCAAAACTCGTCGAAGCTCATACTGAGAAGGAAGGATCTCAAGCGTTCGCAACGCAACCGGTTTCCGACTCAAGGCGTCAGCCACGACGTTCGCCTTTCCCAGATGATAAAGGATTTCGAGGTCATAATCCTTAATCAGCTCTAACCACCTCCTTTGTCTCATATTCAACTCCCGCTGAGTAAATATGTATTTCAGACTTTTATCATCGATAAAAATCTGACATGCAGAGCCGAAAAGATAGTGGCGCCAAATCTTGAGCGCAAAAACAACTGCCGCTAACTCCAAATCATGAGTAGGGTAGTTAAGCTCATACGTCCTCAATTGTCTCGACGCATATGCGATAGTCTTGCCGTGTTGCATCAATACCCAAGACCCTGACCCGAGGCATCACTATAAACAGCAAAACCCCCGTTGCCACACGGCAACGCTAAAATCGGGGTTGAAGTCAAACGCCTCTTCAGCTCTTCAAAACTCGACTGCCTCTCGTCATTCCAGGCGAACTTCTCGGATTTCTGGAGCAACTGTGTAAGTAGCCGAGCCAGTTTCGAGAAGCCCTCGACGAACCTACGGTAGTAGCCAGCTAAACCCAAGAAATTACGGACTTCCTTCACGTTTTTGAGCGGTGCCCAATCCAACACTGCCTCAATTTTCTGCGGGTCCACACGAACACCTTCGGCTGAAATCACGTGACCTAGAAACATCACTTCCTTCAGCCAGAACTCACATTTCGAGAACTTTGCATAGAGTCGCTCGGTCCTCAAAATGTCCAACACTACTCGCAAATGATACGCGTGATCCTTCTCGTTCCTCGAATAAATAAGGATATCGTCAATGAAGACGACGACACACTTATCCAAGTACTCGATAAAGACCTTGTTCATCAACTGCATGAACACGGCTGGTGCATTAATTAGCCCAAAAGGCATAACTACAAACTCATAATGTCCGTATCTCGTCCGAAAAGCTGTTTTCGGCACATCGGACTCCCTCACCCGGAGCTGATAGTACCCCGATCTCAAGTCGATCTTCGAGAATACTGCAGCTCCCTACAACTGGTCGAACAAATCATGAATCCTTGGCAGAGGATACTTGTTCTTGATGGTCACTTTGTTTAGCTCGCGATAATCGATACACAACCGCAGCGAACCATCCTTCTTCCGCACAAACAGGACCAGTGCGCCCCAAGGCGAGGCGCTCGGTCGAACATACCCAGACTTAAGAAGCTCACTCAACTGCTTCTTCAACTCGACCATCTCTGAAGGTGGCAGGCGAGGCGCGCGCTAACACTCAGAAGTTAACGTCCCAGTCCAGTAACCAGATTCTGGGCCGTTAGCGTGCGCTACCCGAAACGTAGCGTGCGCTAATAGCCTCTCGGTAGCATGCGCTATCGGCCATAGCGTGCGCTACCTGAACATCAGCCGAGTCCAGAAGTGAACTGCCCAGTACTCACCTGACCCCGTTAGCGCGCGCTATCGGCCAAACGTAGTGTGCGCTAAAAGCGTCTTAGTAGCGCGCGCTATCGGCCATAGCGTGCGCTACCTGGGCACCTGACCTAGTCCAGTAGCAAACTGTCCAGTACTGGACATATTCGCTAGCGCGCGCTACCAAAACAATAGTAGCGTGCGCTACTGAGGGGTGCTTAGCGCGCGCTATACCGTAATATTTGCGCGCGTTAGGCACAGGATGAAAACGGTCCTCAATACTGAAACATGGCCGAAACAACAAACGGAACCACAAATACGCATAATAACATACGGTGAATTTGCGGCAACCCCATACGGCGGTTCCGAGCAACAATTACGAGAATTAGATCAACAAAACGACGAACGAACCGAGAAACGTAGAGTTGGACGACAAGGAGTCTCGAAACAAATATTCTCAAAAAAAATAATACGGTTACACGAGTGTCGCTAAAAACGAGAAATACACCGAAAAGTGAAAATACTGGGAAATGAAAAGTGCGGGTGTTACAGACATAGCCCGGAGAGGACGATTGAGAATAAACCATATTCCCTTAAGACTACCAAAAGCTCGTTCGACATCTTTTCTTGCAGACTCTTGTAGCTTCTTGAATCTCTTTTCCTTCGGGTCAGTGGGATACGGATATAGTTTAACAAACGTTGAATACTTAGGATAGATTCCATCGGTAAGATAATATCCACGTTTGTAAAGCCGTCCATTTACAAAAAATGAACTGTTTGGCGTCGTTCCATTTCGCTCCGTAAGATACAATGGAGACTGATTCAAAACATTGATATCGTTGTTTGAACCGGGAGGACCAAAAAAGGAATGCCAAATCCACAAATCATTTGAAGCGACGGCTTCAAGCATAATAGTCGGGTATTGGTGATCACCTCTCTTATATTGGCCTCTCAAATGTCTAGGACAATTTCGCCAAACAAAATGTGTACAATCAATGCTACCAAGCATTCCAGGAATGTGATGTTTTACTTCATGTGCCTCGAATAAGCGTGCAACGTCATGGGTTGTCGGCCTACGTAAGAACTCTCGACTATATAATATAATTATCACATCGCAAAAAATATCAAGGCATTCACCTACAAAATATTAAATAGTAAATAAAAAAATAATAATAATAACGAAAACTTTATAAAAAACCGAATTAAATAAATAAAAATGACAATGTTAACATGACGTTCTTCGTGCCATGTTTAAATAGCAATCAAATCTATCCGGAGGTTCACCCGTTGCGAGTTGCCGATGTGCATTTTTGTAAGGTCGTGAAACTTTTCTTTCCCCTCACGTCTTGACCCTCTTGAAACCATTCGAAATTCGCTTCAATATCACCAACAATTTTTAAAAACAAGCTTTTATTCATACGAAAGCGGTCACGAAAAAATGTTCGGGAAACTTTGATCGTTCGACGAAATAGTCATTCATTAGAGTTTGTAAAGCTTTTTCACGAAAACGGGTGACATACTCCCGGATTTCGGTAGTGCTTGCCGTGTCTTCAATGGAATCGTACGCGGCTAAAAAGGTTTCTAAGGTACTACCGGATAAACATAGTTCGGAAGAGTCGGCGGGAAAAATTAACTCGTCCTCGGATGAAGAAGAGGATGATGAAGACATGGTAAATAAAATGTGAATTGTTTGTGTGAAAATATGGTAAATATTGTGTGAATTGTTTGTATGAAAAAATGGTTATTAAAGTGTTTATTTATAGGATTTTTTTTTTGTTTGTTTAAATGTCAAACGGTCGAATCAATAAATGCCCAACGGCTAGTTTTTTGCTTTCAATATCCCATGATTCTTCGGCAATAGATGTCGAGCTTGTTGATGTCGAGTCCATGCCGAGCTTGTGGCATTGGTGTTGCCGAGCGGCATGGTTGATGTCGAGGGTTGATGCCGCTCCACTGCCACTGCCCTAATAGTTTAGTGGAAGGTTGGGATGGACGAGATACAATGTATCAGGGAGATAAGTGGCATTGGAGAATATATTGAAAATAAAATTTCCTAAGTTGTTTACCTTAAGTCTAGGCACGCGTCGAAATGTAGGATCTATGGGAGAGTGGGAGGAAGATGTATGGGTATGGAGGTGGTAATGGCGAAGGTTAAGTTTGATTACGAAAGCGTAATTTTTGATGATTTGCTGCCTTTGGTTAGCAGGTGCTCGATAAATAAGGATGCCAATGATAAATCGAGATGGACGGGAGATTGAAAAGGCATTTACACGACAAAAGTGGCACATAATTTCCTGCTCAATCAATGAGGAACTAACCACCTTGACGAAGATATGGAAGAAGCCTTCAAACTCGTATGGAACAAATACACCCCTTTGAAGTTTGTCGCTCATGCTTGGATGTTATTGTGGGATAGGCTTCCGATGAAAATTAACTTACACAGGAGGAACATTCTTCCTCAAAGGACGAACAACTTATGCATGCTATGTGGAACTCTGAGACAACTCATCATTGCCTCATTGAATGTGGAATATCTCACAAGGTTTGGATGAAATGTTTCAAATGGCTCGGGTCTCAATTGTTTTTCACTCTCATTCCCAAAGGAAGTTAATCTTGCTGCTACATCTATTTGGCTGTATGTGATTTTGGGGCTGTGGAAAGGGAGGAATGTTGTGATTTTTTATAATTTTGAGTTCTCAGTAGGCAAAATAGTTGATTAGGTGAAATTTAGACTTTGGAGTTGGTTCTCAGCTAGAGCCTTTAGATGCTCTAATTATTCTTTCTCGGATTGGCATAACAGCCCAAGAACTATGCTTCTTTGCTAATATTGTAAATTGCTGCTAAGAATTGTAAAATGCTGCTATAATTCTGTGTTAGTTAGTATTATACCCATTGAATAAATAAATTTTGTTTACCAAAAAAAAAAGAAGGAACTGACAGCAAACTGAAACTGTTCTAATAGCAACAGAAAATCATGTAGACCTCACATTTTTGTTGGACCGAAACAGGTTTTGAGTTTCCAATTGTTTCAAAAATTATCAATACGTCCTTCAAGACTACTGGATGGGACATTCAAAAAAATCCAAAAAATCGAGTAAGATTGGTTGTGTTTGTAATTCTGAAAACAAAACGTTTAATGTGTATTTATAGACCCTATCTTCAGAGAGGTTTCCGTCATTATTCATTAAAAATATGTTCCAACAAACGAGCATTTGAAAAGTGAGCAATTAAAATTCAGCAAAACCTTCCTGATGATTGATGATGAATATTTCAGCAGCTGAAGTTCTCTATCTTTGCATCAACACATACGTGAACATGCGAGGGTAAGATATGATCAGTTTCCCAAGTGATGAGCTGTTTCCACATCTTGTCTGCAAACATTGCCACAACTATAGACACATTATTTTTTTGAAAAAAAAACAACGAGCTCAGGGGATTGTTTAAAGGTATTGGAAAGAGGGAAACAGACGCTGGACTTTGAGAGAGACAAGCTTCAAACCCTAATCATCCCAATCAATATGCTTATACAAACCGACTCACCTAGTAACACACGATGTTGGTGCAGTAACAGCAGTCACTACAAGCGCAATCAGTGAGACCACCAACTGCATTTTCACACCACTCAACAAACTTTTGAGTAACTTCTGCCCTGTTCTGTACAACTTACAACAAGAACAACAACATTATCCCAATGCCTCAACGGGCTCCCGCAAAAAGCAGGGTAAGGGGGATCGGATGTACGCAGCCTTACCCCTGTCTTAACACAGAGAGACTGTTTCCGAATGATCCAGAATGAAAATTGCATCGAGAATTGCATGGAATGACTAGTACTTCATGAGAAAAAGAAGTGCAGCCAATTTAGTGAGTCATTTTATTTTATTCCATTATAGTCCAGAACCAAAGAATAAGGAGTCGTTGAGATCAGTATAAATCAGTTTTTATCAATAAAATTCAATTGCAATCAGTATAATTCAGTTTTAACCGGTAAAAATCAATAAATTCATTTTGAATCAGTAAAAATAAGTTTCAACCAGTAAAAGAGAGTTATAGTCAGTTAAAGAATCAATTTTATTCAGTAAAAATAATTTCAGTTCATAAAAAATAAGGTGAAGAGAACAGGGGCTTAGTGAATTAATAGCGCAATCAGAAAGACGGAGAGAAAACTCCAGTAACCAACTGTTAAACAACATTCCTCACATATATGGAAACTTGATGAAAACAGTAATAGCGAACTCAATGCTATCAGATGCGTTTATGCTCAAGAAAATTACAGATTAAAGGTTGTTCCTTGTCAACTCTGATCCAAAAGTATGTCGATTGGACTGCGATCGAGTAGCATAGTTGTCAAGTTGGTAAGTAGAGTCAATGTTTTAAAAAACGCGAGGCGAGCTTGAGGCATTTTGGTTGGACAAGGCAAAGCGTAAGCCTCGAAGCGCATTGAAGCGTAAGCCTTAATTAAAAAAAATACATAAAAATCTCACTAAAATATCATATCGATATTTTCTAAAATAAGATAATAAATATAAAAAACAAAGATAAACCGAAAAAAATCGACAAACTGGACAGTGAAATACAAATCACTACAAACTTATAGAATCTAGTCCATCAAATAGGACAAACTGGTTTTGAGGCAAAAAAAAAAAACTGAAAAGAGAATGAAAAATCCAAGTAAGACAAACTGGTATTTCAAAAAAGAAAAATAAAGAGAAGCTAAAAAACGTAAAATCCAAGTATAAAGAAAGATGAAATTAGCTTACCGTGAGTCGCCGCTTCAGATTCTGCAGATTCTGTGCGCGGTCACCGAAATTCGCCGCTAGTCCGCTGAGATTCCCTGAGTCGCTGAGGTCGCCGAAGCCCGAGGGTAAGTGAGATTTTTCTTTTCGTCACTGAGGGTTAGGTTTAGTAAACTGGATCATAATATCCTATAAAAAGGGTTACTGGGTAAGTTTTTAAACAACCCCATATTACAACATCTAAGACTTACTCCCAAAATGATTTGGGGTCGGCTAACATGAATCAAATTTTGAAACCGTCAATGATCGTTACATAAATAACATAAAAGGAAAAAAAAGAGGTAAAAAAGTAGAGAAAAAAAAAGGAGAATGAATGTTAACAAAAAAAAAATCCTGGAAAATAAATTAAAAGATAACATGAAATAAAAGAAAATAGGACTAAAAAAAAAAGAATCAGATTTCATCCACCATCTGTATTCTTTCCCGCCACATTTGCCTCTGCATCGCCATACTTTCTCCAATTTCAAGAAACTGCATATCATTTTCAATCATCTTTATCCAAGTTTTCTTGAGTCTTCCTCTACCTTCCACAATATTACTTGTTCCCCAACTTTCTGTCCTCCTCATTGGGGCATCAACATGACCATCGTAAACAATTCTCCAGCATCTTGTCTTCTATAAACGCAACTCTTACCTTCTCTCTAATCATCTCATTTCTGAACCGATCCTTTTTTGTATGACCACACATCCATCGTAGCATACGCATCTCTGCCACATTCATCTTTTGAACGCGACACTATTTTACAGCCCAACACTCGATGCCATATAACAGTGCATGCCTAATTACCGTGTGGTAAAATTTACCCTTTAATCTATGAGGCATGTCAGAATCACATAAAACTCACGTGGCACTCTTCCACTTCAACCACCCTGCCTTTATTCTGTGAGCCACATCGCCATCTAGCTCTCCATCCTTTTGGATAATAGATCCAAGATACCGAAAGAAAGTGGATCCATAAACAACTTTCTCATCAAATGTGATCATCCCCGACTCTCTATCACTGTTTTCACTAAACCTACACTCCATATATTCAGTCTTACTCCTGGTCAGCCTAAAGCCTCGAACTTCCAAAGTATCCCTCCAAAGTTCCAATTTATGTTGCACTCCAACCTTCGTTTCATCAATCAACACAATATCATCTGCGAACATCATACACCACGGAACGTCATTTTGAATTTCTCTTGTCAATTCGTCCATGACTATGGCAAAGAAAAAAAGACTAAGAGCAGATCCTTGATGCACCCCAATCGTAATAGGGAATTCTTCTGTCCTCCCAACATTAGTACGTACACCTGTACTAGCTCCCTCATACCTGTCCTTTATAATGTCAATATATTTCCGCAATCCACCCTTTTTTGCTAAGGCCCACCAAAGTACTTCCCTTGGTACTTTATCATATGTCTTCTCTAAATCAATAAAAACCATATGTAGAGCTTTCTTTTTATCGCGATAATGTTCCATCAACTGCCGGATAAGATAAATTGCTTCCATGGTCGATCTTTCAGGCATAAATCCAAACTGATTTTCTGTTATCTTCACACATTTCCTGATCCTTTGTTCAATCACTCATTCCCACAACTTCATGGTATGACTCATTAGTTTAATTCCGCAATAATATAAACAATCTTGAACATCACCTTTGTTCTTATACAAAGGGACGAGAATACTTTTCCTCCATGCTGATGGCATCTTATTGCTTCTCCAAATCTTATTGAAAAGCATAGTTACCCATTCGATCCCTCTCTCCCCCAAACACCTCCAAACTTTAATAGGTATACCATCTGGTCCTGCTACTTTCTTTGACCCCATCTTCTTCAATGTCATTGTCACTTCACCTTTTGAATTCTCCTCTTAAACTCTCGGTTAACCATACTTGAGGGGGTGTTTAAATTCCCAATATCTTGTTCTTGATGGCCATTGAATAAGAAGTATGACCTCCATCTCTCTTTTATCTCTTTATCTTGAACCAAAACTTTTTGGTCAGAATCTTTCACACATTTAACTTTTCCAATATCTCGCGTCTTCTTCTCTCTCATTCGAGCAAGTTTATAGATATCTTTTTCCCCTTCTTTTGTATCTAATCTTGCATATAATTCTTGATTGACCCTTGATCGGGCATTTCGAACTGCCTTTTTAGCTTATGTTCGAGCTTTCTTGTACTTCTCATAATTCTCATCGCTCGAGCATTTACCCAGTACCTTATAACATTCACATTTGGTCTTTATCGCTTGCTTAACATCGTCATTCCACCAAGATGTGTCCTTACTTGATGGTCTGTTTCCTTTAGATTCTCCTAGGACTTCTTTTGCAACTTCCTTTATGTTATGCTCCAACAAGTTCCACATCGAATCTATATCCATCTCCGTGCAATGAGACCAAATACCACTATCAGCAATCTTAGCCACACAAGTATGTTGACTCTCCCCTTGGAGCTTCCACCACTTAATTCGAGGGTCAATTTGTGGTCTTCTCTTTCTTAATTGCCTCTTACCTCAAAAGTCAAGCACCACAACCCTATGCTGCGTTGCAGCACTCTCACCGGGTATCACCTTGCAATTAGTAAAACTTTTCCTCCAAACATTCCTTACTAAAAAGAAATCAATCTGACTTGCATTACCTCCGTTTTTATATGTCACCAAATGAGAGTCCATATTAAAGAAAAAAAAAGGAACAAATGGAACGGCGCCGTTCTCATCTCAAACGCCTCTTGCGCCTCAAAAGCAATGCTTCGAAGCGTGCGTTTCTTCCGTGCCTCGATCGACTGAGGCGGTCGCCTCATATTTCAGCTGAATTACAATGCCCCGAGGCGTTTATGCCTCGCCTGGCCTTGAAGCGCACCTCGAGGTGCACGCCTCACATTTTTTAAAACATTGAGTAGAGTCGAGTCGACAGAGGTCCGACTGAGCGACTAGTCATGGTTGTCAAGACGCCGACTAGAGAAACCAGAGTTGACATTCAAATCATTTAAACATTAAGTTTGACAACAGGTTGATATACCTAGCATAGAAAACAGGCTTATACGTTATTACTTAAGCATGCAGTCTACACAGACACAAACAGAGATTCTTGCATCAGTCTCTCAACGTTTGTCAGATATAACAAACTTGAAGTGCACAAACCAAGCTTTACCATATTCACTCTTCATAGAATTAAAGAGAACAGAGAATGCATACTTTCAACATAATAATTAACTGGAGCCAACTTAAATTAGTCATCAAAACAAAACCTTTGTAAAGTTTATGTTGAACACTGAAGAGCATCGCTCAACCAGAACAAGTGGTAAAATAAAAATTCGTGACATCTAAAGATCAAAAACTTTGCAAGAGAATCTAGTAAGATAACCTGCATATGTAAAAAGGATACTGATAATAAGCATTATATTCATATGCAACAAGCAGCTATCAATACAATAATTTCAAGTTCAAGCGACCACCTCTTAATTATTGAGATTAGCATATACTTCTGTTGAATTCATACAGAAACACGAAAGAAATTAACCAGCAAGGATATTTTATTTTCTTAGAAGAAATTCTAACAAATATAAAGACGAAGCAGCATCGATAGGCAGCCTGGGAATAAAATGCAGAAACCCTAAAAAGATTTACTTCTTGTACTTGGCAACCTCGCCTTTATTTGGAAAAAAACCCATGAGCCTGCCGGCAGAGTTCTGGTAAGCGTACATAAAACCTCCCAGCACCCCTATCAGACCACCCGTCACCATCGACGGTCCCTTGATTCCTGGCTTAATCCCTAATCATTCATCAAATAAATCACTCGGTATTTATACCAGAAACTGAATAATTAGTCGATAGGTTCCTGATGAGTTACCGGATAGATATCCAACGACGACGGAGACGCCGGTAATAGTGGAGAGGCGGAGGTAGTCGAGAGAGTTGAAATTCGCCACCGTCTTGGTGAACGGAGGATTCCGATCTACCACCGGGTACTCCGGTTTCGCCGACGCCGTTATGTCAGTATTCATTTTTCTTCTTTGCTGCTTAACTTCTCTTCTCAAACAATCAGTCAATCCGATGCCACTGTTTTCAGCTTTTCTTTTTTGTTTCAGTACTATTCGACTTTTTTCTCCGGCGAATTGGAAAAGGCCCAAAGTTTATAATGGCCCTGACCGCTAACGTTTCGGGTGAGTATCGGTCCCGGATATTATCGGACGGTTACCGGCGGTTTTGAGTATCTTGGACCGCCATGCTCAATCACTACTACAAAAACAAAGATTTAACAGCGTAATGATTCTGAGGCCATTTTAATTTTGTTTATTTTCAAAAAAATATTAAAATTGTTGGAATAGAAAAATCAATTAAACTACCCATGCCCAGATCCCCGCCTGACCGCCCGCCCACTCGAGACCCGCACATTTATGCATATAAATGTGCATTTTTGCTCATGGAATTCGAACCTGTGACCTGCATAAGGTGGAGGTAGTATCAAACACTGAGCCAAAGTCATTTCTCATACTTTTGTTGCTTTATTTTATGTAAGTGTACAATAAATCACACACACACACACACACATATATATATGTGTGTGTTTATTAATATTTACAGAATTAAATTATATACATTAAAGTTATAATGTATATTTTGTATTATTGTAGAGTAATAATATAATGTAATAAAGATTATATTATGTATTAAAAATTATAATGTATATATTGTTAAATTTTATAATGTACAATAAAAAACTAATATGTTATATTATATATTAATAATATAATGTAATAAAATTATACTACATTATATAATATATAAAATTATAATGTATTTGTATATATATACTAAAAACTGTCATGTATACATATTATAGAATAAATTTAATCATGCTGAAAATTAATAATTTATAACGTATATTGACTATTAATATATTTTATTATATAACAATACTAAAAATTATATATTACATTATATACTGAAAATTATACATACATATTTTTTACGAATTATAATTTATTAGTAGATTTTTATTATATATGAAAAATTATAGTTTATATATTATCTAAAAACTTAATCATGCTGAAAATTGTAAATTTGTATCATATATTAAATATTAATAAGTTATATTATATGTTGATGATATACTATAATAAAATTTATCACATTATATATCAACAATTATAATATATAGTGATATTTTTACAAAATATAATATATTTGTAGAATTATATTATATATGAAAAATTATAATTTATATATTATCAAAAAACTTAATCATGCTGAAAATTATAAATTTGTATCATATATTAAATATTAATAAGTTATATTATATGCTGATGATATACTGTAATAAAAATTGTCACATTATATATCAACAATTATAATATATAGTGATATTTTTACAAAATATAATATATTTGTAGAATTATATTATATTATATATATAATATAACTCTACAAATACACTATATTTCATAAAATTAAAACTATATATTATAATTTTTTTGATATATAATGTGATAATTTTCATTATAGTATATTATCAACATATAATATAACCTATTAATATTTAATATATTATAAATTTATAATTTTCAGCTTGACTAAGTTTTTTATATAATATATAAATTATAATTTTTTATATATAATATAATTCTGCAAATACAATATAATTCATAAAACAATATGTATGTATTATAATTTTCAATATATAATGTAATATAATTTTTAATATTAATACATACTAAAATGTATTAATATTCAATATCTTGCACATTTAACAGCGGTTCTAAAAAGAGTCGTTGTTAAATGTGCAATTTTAACAGATGTTCTTCTAGAACCGAATGTACAAGTTTAAAAATGGTTCTTCTACAACTGTTGTTAAATGTACAATTTTAACATCAGTTCCAAGGAAAACTGCTGTTAAAATGTCACCGTTTCATTTTAACAGCAGTTTTTTTAGAGCGGCTGTTAAATATTGTTTTTATAGTAGTGAGTATAGTTGCATGTTATCATCCTTGTATCATTCATGTACTTGCTCCTTCACAGTACACAACCTGAACATATAAGAGATGTTGAGACCCGAATGAGTTAGTCATAGAATAGTTAGTGCAGGTAAAAAAAATATATGAGGTTTATTCTGTTACATCACGGGACAATCGTCAAAAGGTAGAATAATTATTACAAATACATCAGGCCATTCACATTCAATCCACATCATCACATAATAGACTTCACAGCACCAATATATCGAGAATATTCTTTCAAAAATCCCTCGAGATTTTCAATTTTACCAAATGGCTCGACGATCCTTGTATTTTGATATACAAGTGAGGTTGGAATCTATAAACTTTTAAAATATCTATGAATTTTTTTTACAAATTAAAGATTCTTAGAGCATGAGGTATGGATAGCTGGTGGTTGGCGCCATGTACCAGTAAGACACAATACGGCGCACCACACTGCCGTTGGCGCGTCAAAGTGGCGCCATGTGGCCACCGCCATCGTGATTTTTTTTTTTTTTTCTTTTTTTTGAATTTGGAACGTTGGGAAAGTGAATCAAACGGCTATAATGCCGTTTTTTTTGTTTTTTACCCCCAAAAAATCAAATTTAATCCCACTTTTTATCCAAAAAAAAACCTTATAAATACCCCATTATTTTTCAAACTTAAAACACACCTCCAATCTTCTATATCTCATCTTCTATATCAATTCTCCCATCCAAAATGATTCCAAATCAACAATTGATCAACAACATGCTAAACGATCCGACAAACCAAATGCCGGGATCGTCTTGAACCCCAGTAACAATCCGGGTTCGTCTTCGACCGTTACTTCCCCACCTTCCAAACACCGTTTATGAATCCGAAGACCTATATCAATTTAGCCAATGGAAGTTACAACAACAACAACAACATCCATATCAATTCACCCAAACACAACCCTTACCCTCACAACCGAATTCGGACCATGCTTCGTTTCATCTAGTAGACGAAGATGAAGATGAAGATGAATCCGAATCAAGTGAAGAACCTATTCCGACACCGACCTCAAAAAAATCGAGGGCAAAGTCGATGGCGAAGAAGCCAAAGTCGAAGGCCAAAAAAAATAAAGACAAGGAGGTCGATGAAGATGTGGTTCCGTCCAAACCACCACGAACTTTTTGGAGCCAAGACGAAGAATATCTTTTGGCGGAGTGTTACATACAAATATCCGAGGATGCAAAGCGGGTGCGGATCAACAAAAGGATACGTTTTGGTACAAAGTACTTGACGCCTACAACAAGGAAGCAAAGACGCAAGGCTTTCCTACTCGTACCAAGAATATGTTGACGGGAAAGTGGACTCCGATGAACAGAGATATCAAGAAGTTCAATTCGGTGGTGGATGAAGCAGCGGTTTTGAGCGGAGAAGGTGACAAAGATTTTATGAATCGTTGTCACATATTGTTTAAAAGATCAACGGGTTATGAATTTCGACACTTGGCGCTTGGGGCTTTTTGAAAGACAAGCACAAGTGGAAAAATCAGTTCGACTTTGGCTAGACGTGTCGTCTCGCCCTTCACCTCGGCGAGGCCGAGCATTTTGGACCCGATGACTTGCCACGACCGATGGCATGTCTGCAGGGTTTCAAAAAGTCAACGTTATCCAACTCAATCGCTAGTTCGGTTCAAACCGGCATTGTTTCAAGAAATGTTGCAACAACAATACGAGTTGGGCCATGAGGCAAAGATGGATGTTCTCGGCGAGTCACAAGCTCGAGTTAGTATGTATGAATCTCGAGAGGATGGCCGAAGAGATGCGGGTCTGCAAATTGATACAAGCACCATGGATCCGATGAACGCAAGGATCGTGAGGGCACAACAAGCTCGAATCAGGGCAAAATATCTAAACGAGGACGAGGCGAGAACAACAACAACTAGGATTTTATATTTATGTTTATGTACTAGTTTTTAATTTTATGCATTTTCCTTTTATTGTAATGTGTGTTTTTAAATTAATGAAGTTTATTTAAGTTTATTTTGTGTTTATTTAATTTAAAAAAAAAAAAAAAAAAATTGGCGGCGGCTGAGAATTCAGTGCCATTATAACTCGAAATGTGGTGCGTAGTGACTTTTTCTGACGTAAAGTGACACTGCTTGACCACGGCCCGACGGCTCAACCATACCTAATGCTCTTAAGATTTTCAATCCAAAACTCGTTAAATCATTTCAAAACTATTGAGGATTATAGACCCAAGAAACTCATTGTCTTTTTCCAAAAGTACTTTAGGGGCTTCGACCCAAAGTCCATTTTCTCAATAAAAGCATTTTAGGTCTTTGACCAAAAAACGGTGTTACCAACCAATTCTGATTAGTCATATAATAAATCCAAATTATTCAAAAAAACACATGACGCAATCTCACATCGCAATTCAAATCAATTATAAAAGGTATATGTAAGACACTTCGAAAATATATTTTTCAAAGAGAAACATGATTAACTCCTCAAACACCTCGTCATACATCTGCAATGGATAATCCCCGAATACACTTTAATTTGATTAACCCTACAGATAACTTTTCGGACCTCTGTGATGGATAATCCTCGATGTTGTATTCGGGTCAAAATATAAATACATCAAAAATTAGATTCACATGATAAATCATTTGCTCATCCGAATTTATAGGTATCGATTAATGATCGTATACTCGAAGAAAATGCAAAGGCCAAAAAGATATACCTTTCTTGGAAAAGGGGATCGGCCAACTTTGTGTTTGATGATGATTATGATGATCTTCCTTCGATCTGAAAGTTTGAGATGATCCAACACCAAAAGCACGATGACTCTACTTCACACATCGTATTGAAATGCTCGAAAAAAATCCTCCTCTTACTTGGACCTCCTTGGTCGTGACTAGCTTGAGTAACACTACGCCACAAATGGCCTCAACAATGATTATTTCGATATTACAAGCAAAAGTGTTAGTATAGATGCCTTAAAATTGATCTACGCTAACACTTTTTTAAGTGTTACAGTTGATAGTAACCGGTGTTAGTATCTATGGTAACACCAAATTCGATGTTATCATTGATAATAGACCCTTGATAATAGACCCTGTTGGTTAAGACAATGGGTCTCTTTAGTATAAGAGATCCAATATTAAAAATAACATGTCTCTAATGTGTTAAAGGGGTCTACTATTTTTTTGAGATAAATTAAAGATCAGTTAGTTAAGGTAATGAGTCTCTAATGTGTAAGAAATAAGAGACCCGTTGTTTGATCCAACGGATCTCTAATGTGTAAGAAATAAAGACCCGTTTTTTATTTTTTTTGTTGGTATTAAAGACCCGTCTCCTCAAACACACACTCAACACTAGAGATGTTAAACGGGCTCGGGCCCGCCGGGCCAGCCCGTTTAACCCGCAAAAAAATAGGGTTAGGGCCTTAAAATCGCAGTCCGTTTAAATCCGGACCTTTTTGGCCCGGACCATTTAGCCCGCAGGCTAAACGGGCGGGCTGCCCGGACTATCGGGCTGACCCATCGGGTCAGCTTTTAAAATTAAAATTAAAAATTATTTTTATTAATATTAAGTTATTAACACTAACCCTAATTGCCCTAGTCAGTAGTCAGTCGGTACCTCAGACTTCTCTTCACTAACTACCCCGTATACTACCCCCGCTGCAAACAAACCCATCTTCTCCGGTCTCAGCCTCACTCCCTCACCATCTTCTTAGTTTTTCCGGTCTTCGTCCGCCGTCTCTCAGGAAGTCGCTGCAAATCCGTAAATCTAACTCTCTCTCCCACGCTCGGTTGTTCCTTCCTGGCTTCCTCTCCGGTCTCAGTCGACTCGCCTCACCATCGCACAAATTCCAGCCACCGGCGCACGAACTCGCCGCCGTCCAGCAACCTTTGTAAGTGAGTATTCCAGTCGATGATTTCAATTTTCAAATATTATCTTATTCTCAAAGTGTATTTGTTTCTCAATTCTCCTGTGTTGTCCTGATTTGATTCTGCGCGGTTTGTTTGTCAATTCTAAATTTTCCTGATTTCCTCTTTGTGTGTATGTGTTGTCCTCAATTTTATATGTCTTGTCCCGGCCTGGAGATTATGATAAAGGGAAATAAACTCTTTTTTTTTTCTTCTCTTGATGGCTAGGAGATTATGATAGAAACCCTTGCAATGAGGCTAAGGAAAGTCAGTACTTATTTTACCTTTCTTAGGGCTAATGTTCCTAATATAGACAAAAAAATTGGCCCCTCTCACCTTTCTGAGGCCACCCCACATGGGCTCCTTCTAGGCCATTGTGAGCTTAGCAACTAAACTCGATTGGTTCGGGTGAAAGTTTCCGCTTAAATTAATTAATCTAATTAATTAATTAATTAAATATTATATGTAATTAATAAATAACTTCTGCAAGAATTTATTTAATTAATTGAATGGCCAATTTAATAAATTAAACTAATTACCTAGTAATCTAATTTAATCACTACAGTATGATATTTTATACAATAAATTAATTATATATCCAATGTCTAATATTCACGTAGAGAGAATTACATCATTTTAATATGGCATCTATCATGTTGGCAACTCCATAGATTCGTATATCAGTTAGCAATTGAGGGTCCAAAGAGTTTGAATAACACCCAGCCAGACCATTGGTTCACAATGTAACCAAACTGAGATCGAATGATTAAGATCATTCTAAACTATTTATATTATGACTATCGTATATGTATAAATCCTTCATTTAGATGTCAAAGGCAAGTTTTAGGATCAAGATAAAGTCAAACCCTACTTCAACTTGACATTATGCAGTGTTAGTATAAATCAAGGTCACCGAGCTATTGTGTATCAAAGACAACTAGGTTATCTGCCTTGGCCAAAGACTTTTGATCTTATTTGCCACTAACTGCATAGGGCACAATAACTGCTCACTTCGAGGTTGACCCATACTAATAGATATAATGGATCGATCTACTCTAATGACTAACTTACTATCAAGCACATCTTATACTGAACCCTCGAGTCAAAGGGTTCAATCATATCTTACATAACCTTATGATTCAGTCATTGACTATCTTAGAGTGAATGTCATATGACTGAATCAAGGTGAGTCATAACCGAGTACACAATCTCATTAGCATACTATAGGGAATGTTCCCACTACTCTTGAGTGAAGACATGCACATATCCAAACATACATTATACAAGTCTTTTATAAACTTAAAGTCAAATTTTATCGACTTGCGTATAAGTTAATAAATTGAGTTCTAAACACGTCCATTGCAGGAATCCTTAAGGAGTAGAATATTTCTACTCAGTTGCATGGATATTATTACTATTTATTTATCAAATCAGGAATGCCGATGGGATATATAGTAAATGGAGCAATTATGAATGCCTTTTTTTATAAATGCCCAAACCTCTCTCATTCTCAGAATGACATTCGAGGGCATACTCTAATAATCTCCCACTTGCATTCGATGCCACAAAGTATAATATCTAATACACATATTGTCTAGATGTCTCTCTAGAATGGTATGCGATAGTGTCTTGGTCAGTGGGTCAGTGAAATTATTAGCCGAGTCCACTCTTGCAGTTCAACATATCGATTCTTAACCATATATCTAATGATATAATATGCTTGGTCTTGATGAGACTTGCCCTCTTTAGCATGTACAATAGCTCCTTCATTATCACAGTAAAGCGGCACCGACTGCTCTTCACTATGGACCACTTGAAGTTCTTCAAGAAACTTCTTAATACAGAATGCTTCCCCTTGATGCCTCGGGGGGCTTGGTATTCGGGCTGGTAGGTGGAATTTACAGTCACAGTTTACTTAGAACTACTCCAAGAAACTGCTCCATCACTCGGAGTAAATATATACCCTAAAGTAGACTTCCCTTAATCAACATCACCTCCAAAATCCGAGTTCGTTAGTCCATCTACTATCAATTCTTCAACATTTTATGTAAGCATCATTTATTTATTCTGTTTAAGGTACTTTAGAATTTTGTTCACGGTTGTCCAATGTTTTTTTCCCAGGTTTGCTTGAAACCGATTGACTACGCCCATAATGTATGCAATATTCGGTCTCGTGCACAACAATACATCCATAAGGCTACCCACTGTTGAGGCGCAGGATACCTGTCTCATCTCCATTTTGTCTTCCTCACTCTGAGGACATATATCAGTGGAGAGTTCGACTCTTCCTGGGTAAGAACATCTTTTAGAATCTTCCGCGTGAAATCTCTTTAAGACCTTTTTTATATAGAGAGGTTGAGAAGGTCCTACCATTCTCTTTGTTCTATCCCTGTAGATGCGAATTCCCAAAGTGCAGGAAGCTTCTTCCATGTCTTTCAAATATATTAGAAAGCTAAACTTTCATAGAACTGAGCAATCTGATGTAACACCCCAATCCACTCAGGGATATTACACGTCGTAGACCCTTTCCTCAAGGATCTACCAGGCTGGTAAACAACGTCAAACATCTCAACAATGCCTTTAAGGCTAAAATGACTCAGTAGACCGATTTGGTCTTTCAATAAAATACATACAACTCAAACACATTACATGCCCACGCAGGTCGAATCTGACACACTCCGCATAACGGAAAGAAAGAAATACTGCAGCGGAAATAAAACACAACTAAACCAATATGACATCAATGGGTCCTCGTGTGATTAGTATCGTTCATCTTTCGTCATCCTTCATGCCGACCCTGTGCTCTGCTCCAAAACCTGAATGCAATACAGACATCCACCCCCCGAATACTCGGGGGTTAGCAAAACTCCACTGTTTTGCTAGTGCAAGTATAAAATACGAAAATGAGCCATACATACCATACTCCACGGAACATGTTAATCATAAACATACTTCCCGAGGTAAATCACTTAATCAAAACGGTTAAATCGAAAGATAGGGGTAAAACCGATATTTATCTTGTGAAAACATTTTACGATCTCGGGAGTTTTGAAAACATTTGGGATTTTAAGAGTTCTCAAGCCTTTCGAAAACATTTAGGGACATAACCCAAAAGTCATTTTCCCAAAACAAAGTTACGATAACAACACACGGGGTCCAAGACCCGATCATACCATAACAACCTGTTTCCACAGATTATTCGCGTCCCGTGCTAGCAAGCCACGGACCTCAGATGCTCCCGTAGAACAAACCCGAGTGAATAACCCACAGGAAACTATATCAAATCACATGTCACCGTAACAACAGTCACGTGACTACAAGCACAGATACACACTTAACCAAACCACGACCATAAGTTATCCCGGCATCGCACTAACAAGCTACGAACCTCGGAAGACATACCCGATGATAACCCCATCAGTTATCCTGGCATCGTGCTAACAAGCCACGAACCTCGGAGTCCCCGCAAGACATACCCGGTGGATAACCCTACGGCCACGCCCGACCCATACTAGCAAGTATGGATCCCGGAGATTCAACAATCCTACCCGGAGGCACATCACTTACATCAAGCACACAACAACAATCACTTATCAAGCCAAACAACATTAAGCATCACAACCTCCTTTCAAAGGAGTAACGACCAATATCACTCGTCCGGTATTCACCAGACAAACACACATAACAACACATAATCTTCGGTAAATTATTACGGTTTAATACATTCAATAAATGTGATCATAACATCTTTCAACATACGAAACTAACACATATAATCCGAGAGCATATCCATTCACGAAGTATACGAATTATCGTTGAAAAACAATATTTATCGAGAACATACCGATCATTTTTAACGTTCATTAAACATTGGATTTCGCATAAAATCATTTATCAATAATTATGCCTACGAAACATGAAATGTATGGGCAAGATACTTGCCTCGAAACCACGAACAACGGAACCACGAATGGACACGGCTCAACCGGAAAGCTTGGAAACGCCCGATGCTATCGAAACGGAAGACGACGACGAACGAAAGGGTTCGAAGTGGTTTCTTCGCAAGAAACTCGACCCTAACATCATATAATCAATAAATCAATGATCATATGAGGAAGAATAATCGTAGAACGCCCGAAAACCCCTCTAAGACATTTTACCGGACACCTTCAAGGTGTCGATCAAGAACTCGACCCAAACAACGAATCGATACGATCCAACCATGGAATAACAAGGGAAATGATATAATACATCTAAATAATCATCAATCCATCACAATCCTAAGTTAAATCGGATTAAACGGACGAAATTAACCAAAATACCCAAATTCCCCAAAACTAGATTTCTAGAAAATCTGACCTGATTTGCTAGATCAAGGGATGTTATAGGATGGATGATTGATGATATGAACTCCAAGACTTCATGGATTGATTGTCCAAAAACATCTCTCCATGATTCCCACACCTCCAGCCGCGGAAGAGAAGGAAAGGAATGAGAAAATGGGTGAAAAACCCGTCTGCTCGAACATATATATACTGCCCAGCATCCTGCCGACCACTTACGGTCGTAAGTGGCATTCGTCAAAATCCGCCCAGTGCCTACCGATCGCTTACGGCCGTAACCGACAGGGCCTTACGGCCGTAACTCGGCACTTACGGCCGTGCAGAGTCCTTACAGTAATGCCGGCATTCGTCCGAACAACGCACGGCACCGTCTGGCCAGTAACTATGACCACTTACGGCCGTAACCGGCCTTCGTCCATCCATGCTTGCCGAGCACGTACGGCCGTAACCGGCACCTTACGGCCGTAACTAGGCCAGGCCAGGCCCTGCTCCGGCCGTGACCGGCCGTGGCCACTCCGACGGCCCGGACGACCCCGAAACCCGAACCTGAATATGAATCGAAGATACGTTTACGAAGTACTCGCAAAGACGAATCCGAGCACTAAGAGAACACACGATTCCGACCACCCGAAGGCTCGAAATTCGACAACGGAAAGTAATTACCCCAAACTTTGGGAAATTACGAAAATGGCCCAAAACGTCCGAAATACACGATACGTGATCGAAACACCAAACCAAAACTCGCAACATGAATAATAACATTAAATGAACGTCGAGAAACTCGAACAATGATTTGAACGAGATTCGCAAGAATCGAACCCACGTGCGGAAAAGCCGCTAAAAAGCACGGAACTCAACAAAACGATACCGAAACGAACTCGGACGTCGAAAAGTGCAGAATTAAATATTCTCAGAATGACGAAACGGTCATGAGCGAGTCGTCAAAACAGACTTTCACCGAAAAAAAGAAATTACCAGAAATCGAAATTACGGTTATTACATTCTACCCTCCTTAAAAGAAGTTTCGTCCCGAAACTTAAAACAAGTAGGGAGAAGCAATATTCCCTCTAGGAAAACTCAACGACATACACAAGAATTGCGTAACTTACGCCCATCGGCGAAACGTTACAAGCAACGCAAAGGAATATACGGCGTGAAAACACGCTCCACGACGACCAACACAATGCCACCGGTAGAGACATAATAAAATCAACAAGTGACAAGTGTCATCAAACAGATAATACAATCAAGTCGATTATCCGAATAATCACAGAACATAACGAACGAAAATCAACACGATTGACCAACCTAACGGTACATCAATCAACACGCGAGCCAATCGCTGAACAAATACGGAATTCCACCGCCCAAGGGTTGGAAGATCGAAAATGATACTAATTTCCCGAACTTAAGGAAATTAGGAAGGAGTCTGAACGCTCAACAATCACGAAACGGGGTCAACAAAAACTGAACAATCAATGATCGAACCATAACGATCGAGACAACAAAAATCGAACAATCATGTTCGAATCACGAAGAACAATAAGGTTCAAACAACAACTCCAAGGTTCACATCTCGACTCGAGACAATATACGATCCGGTGAAAACAACAGGATGTGCATTCACATAAGATCCATAGGAAAAGGAATAGCAATTGAAAAGTCACGACGATAAACGAGTTATTCCGAAACAATACCACACTCGTTCGATCAACAAAAGCAAGGTGCAGGACAAGCTCAGAAAATGTCAACGAATAAAAACGAGTCGTCAGAGTCGAAAACACAGAAGTTCAAAATCCGATCCACTTCGAATAAAAGAACTAGTAGAACCAGAAGATGTTACTTCCGAACAAGGTTCACAAGAACCGAACCGGACTCGAAAAAGTCACAGCGATAACCAGATCGACCCAAAACAAGATCACAGCTCGTTCGAACGACGAAACTGAAATACAGAACAAGTTCAGAAAGTATCAACGAACACGAGCGAGTCGATAGACTTGAGAGAGAAAAAAATGCGGAAGTAAAAAATGATACGGGCATTACATTCGACCTCTTCTAAAAGAAGTGTCGTCCCCGAAACTCACAACAACGAAATCAAGGTGACAACACAACAAGCAACCGATAGAAACATCCTTCAAAGGTCTCTCAAAGCCGATTCTGATAACTGTGCTGAAGCGCGAACTCCAAAAGTCTCAGTAGCCAATCCACAAAACTGAATACGGTGTCCCTCGAGTCCGCACTTGAAACGCGTTACTGACGATAAGGACAAATTACACGTGCATGCCCCGGCACATCGCGGTTGAAACGCCTCGGCTCGGCATACCGAAAATACAAATGCTAGATACAATGGGGCATAACGTTGCAAAACAACATAGCGGAGATGCCAACTCAGCACAACAAAGAATCATAACATATATTATATACAATGATTACCATCGTAAAGTAATACACACACAAACACTACAGCAAAGACGGTATCGTTCGGCGACTTTAACGGCTCGAACAATAACCAACACATAATTACAAACATCATGAAACAATCACACATGTACACAAATGTACAAAGCGTGCACTAACGAGTCACGAACCCAGTCCAGTGGCTTCTGGACAGTTCTGCACCCTCCAGGTAGCGTGCACTAGACTGACGATAGCATGCGCCAAGACAGCCGATAGCGTGCGCTAACTACAAGCGTTAGTGTGCGTTATCGAGACCTCCAGTCCCAGTCCAGTAACTTCTGGACTGCCCCGAACTACCAGTTAGCGTGTGTTACCCCAAGGTAGCGTGCGCTAACTCTGCGCAGTAGCGCGCGCTACATCGCCTAGTAGCATGCGCTACACCTAAATCAAACCAAACTCGTCACAACAACGATACTTCCCACCAGGAAGACAAACACGTTATGATCTGGAAGAAAACGAAAAAATAATGAAGCCCGGCATAAGATTTTCACGACTTACGCAACGACAAGTCGTCCCCCACGAACACCACAGCACGGTACATCATACTATACCCAACATAGGGAAAAAAGTCTCAAATAATCATCAGCGGAACAAAAGAACCGGCATAATTGACAAATAATTCAAAATAACCGGAAACAAAAATCTGAGGTATTACACTATTTTGGATAACCACTCCGGGAACTAGATTTCAGTCATGTGTCTAGCTTGGAGAAGTTTGTCCACTTTTTCTCCAATAATCCCTTCTATATCTGGCCCGAAGGTATTTTCTTCTACTTCACTCACCAACTGGTTGATATTCAATCTATGCTCGACGGCCTTAGAACTTATTCCTACTAGGTCCTCGGATGAAAATGCAAAAATATCGACAAATCTCTTTAATAAGATAATTAGGTCTTCCATCAATATGCTGTCTAAATGGCTTCCCACATGGGTTTTTATTTCAAACTTTCCTAGGATTAGTTCTATCTCGATAACTATTCATTAGGCTCAACACCTTCTTCCTGGTTTCCTCCAACATTTTCAGCTTCTTATCTTTTACTCGCTTTGGATCTGAGCCCCTTAGCTCGGGTTCTCTTTTATTATTTTGTACTCCGTGCTTCGCCGTTGTTTGGTAGTAGGACCAGGAGATGAATTAGTATCCGGCTACTTCACCAATCTTGTTTCCAACTGGGAATTTCACCTTCATGTGGCATGTAGATGCCACTGCCTCGAATTTGTTGAGTCTCAGATGCCCAAGGATGGCATTATACGTTGACTTGGTGCCGACTACTAGAAATCTGATTGTCTTGATCTTTCTATGAGGTGACCAGCATAAGGCCACTGAGAGTATCACCTCACCTACTGGATGGAACCCGGTCATACAAAACCCATAAAGTGCCGTATCCACTTTCCTCAACTCCATCTCTATATTCATTTTTTTAAGCAGTCGCAAAATAAGATGTCAATCGAGCTTCTAGTCAGTGAATACCATTTGTACATCATAATTAGTGATCCTACATCCGCGACCTCCTCAAACCAATGTTGTTTTATTTTCTAAGCATGAGATTTCCTAACTTGATTAGAATTACCATCAGTTGATCCTCCTGATATCGTATGAATTACTCCTTTCTTGGTGGGAGGGGTAGGAGTCCTTCGAGGAGCCTCCCTCTTTATCCCTAGTGGGTAGCTTCTTCCAGACTCTATTTCTTTCTCCGTACATGAATTCGGCTAGATGACCTGCTGGGATGAGCCTTTCTATCTCGTCCTTGAGGTGTTTATAGTCATCTATCTTATGTCCATAATCATTATAGAATCAGCAGTAGAACTCCAATCTCGACTGGGTGTGCCCTTTAAAGTGATATGTGGGCCGGTCAATAGATTTTATCATCTTACATTCTATCGCTTCTCAAACATATGCCCTCCACAATGTCAGTGGGCAATGTTGATCAAACCATGGCCTTTTCAGATCAGGTTTGATTACATTCTTCCTTCCATCAATGTTTTGATCTGCCCTTATCTCTCCCCGAATTACCTCATGTTGCGCCTCCCTACTAGTATCTCATTATCACGGCCCCTTATCCCTGAGGACAGCACAGCCAAGGCAGTAACCGGGGTAATAATTAAGAATCAGGGAAGAAAGGGGGAAACATATGTTTCATAAGGAATAGGGGTGGATTACCTCGAATAACCTACTAGGGCATCATGAAGGGGAATCAATCCCGCAGGAATGACTTAGAATATAAGGTAATAATGCATAGCAATAATATTAGCTTTGAAGTTTAGAAAAGGCTTCATAGTACATTACAAACGATGTGACTTAGAAAGCAAAATCATAAAAAGTGTTTGCAGTGTAAAAACATGGTTGGTTAAATATATGAAGATATGTAACCAGGCTTAACATCATTTCTAGATAAAAGACTTCCAGTCAAAACCCTCCGTCACATTCTCTGCTCAACCTACACATTTTAAAAGATATACAGGGCTGAGTACAATGTACTGTATGAACATATTGCCAAAAGATAAAACATGCTTTCGTATTTGTCATCATGCATATAAGCAGTAACACACGGGGATTTTAAGAAGAGCCTTTATTTACTAAATCATTTAGTTTCATTGCACGTATCATCAGATTCACCATATCAATGATTACACCGGGGAAGGTGGCCACCTCCCGCGAAGTTACTCCCTGAGATCGGCCACTCCGAAGAGAGCTCACAATCCCGAGTCTTGTGTGCACTAACCCTGGCCAGCTACTTGTCTAGCTCAGGATCTGATCATTTCATAGGTTGGCAAGACAACGGTAATAGGTTCATAAGAATCCACATAAAAGTTTTTATGCATCATAATCATTGAAACCATAGTTTGCTTGTAAAATATTTCATCAAAATAGAGCAAAGTTCAAATTATTTTTGTATAGAAAGCCCACCTGCACAAGTAATAAACGCAAGAAAAATAATTCTTGGCTCTTCCTTATGCTTCAATCTGCTGCTCCACCTTTCATCGGAAACAGTTAAATTTAGCGCCCTATCAAGCGTAATAAAGTCCAATGGACAACGAACTCGATCTACATGTTTGGATTTTAGGATTTTGCATTCGACTTAAAATTAATAATAAAAGCTACAATTATCATAGAGAACCCAACTGACCATATAACATATAAAGCTACTAACAGCAGTAATCGACACTCTATTCTGTTACACATTCTTTGGTTCAAAAACCATCATCAAACACTTACCATAATCAAGAACATAAATGTGCACAAAGGCTGGAAAGAATTAGAATTTTATAATTTTACAGTAAGAACTGGACAATGTATATTATACCACTAGAACACTGAATTCTAGTTTCATGTCCATTTTACGGATCTCAAAAATATTAACTGTGGATAAAGTTATGGCCGTTTTCGTAAAGTGTAGCTAACTGTCAATTTTCGGCGAAAATAGAAAAACGTCATATTGACCTAGAGCTCGTTTCCTGCAACGAAAATCCTAAACATGCAAACTATAATATTTTATATCAAACTTATAGCACATGTAGGAGTCGACATAAAAGCATGCTTCTCGACACTACGAGCTATATTTCATAATCTTTTTTTTGAAAAACAACTACTGACACATTTTCATATTCCAACATCAACAAATATCAAACATCAACATCAAGCATCATCAACATCAAACATCATCAAATATCTAACAACATATTTACTCCATACTCATGTTGATAATTAAAGTTTCAGTCCTAACATGAAAATGGCCTACATATGATTTAAAAATCCTCAATACATACATGCTAATTAACTATATCCACCTCAAGAACTAAGTATGATTCGTCCTTTATTTCAAAATACAAGTCATTTTATTAAAATCCCATAAGTTCATCATAGCATCATCACATCAAGTATAAACATATTGTGTAAGAAAATCATAAGAAAAACAACACATGTTTGAGCTATAAACCCTAATATTTTCGGCCCAAATGACAAAATCAAAGCATGACTAAAACTCATTTTAAACACTCCCAAGTACCTTAGAATTAACTTACAAACAACATACAGAAGATTAGAACATCAAACCTAAGTTCCTTCATCAACTTTGAATTTTTAAAGTTAGTAGATTGGTTTTTTTACTTGGATAGAAATGAAGAGGAGAAGCTAACTTACTTGAATATGAGCTTGGTTTCAACTTTGGCACACAAATGGATCTTGTAACTTGAGTTCTTGAGGAAGAATGATGGAGCTCTTTTTCCAATGGGGGAACTAAGGAAAGAAGATGAAGTGAAGAGGAAAAAAAAGGGAGGTGATGTCCCATTATATACTAGGTTAAACATAGGCGTTTACTAAAGTGAGTTCGAAAAATATTTTACGTTTCGCTCTTCCGCAGATAAAATTACTCAAGTGTTGTATGTATGTCGTATACTTAAATTATCGTGTCGAACTTACAACTTAAATTCGGGGAAGAGTTCTGTAATTTACCTGTAACACCCCAAACTAGGCGGACATTACAGTGCCGTGGACCCCCAACTGGGACCCACCAGGCGAGTGAAAATTAATGAATTAAATAATATAATTGTAGTACCGAACCACATTATATTACCAACTACTCCGATGAGGAGTTCCAGTACAACACACCTAGGAATACAGAATACGTGTATATTTCATATGAAGATAAAATATACAACAATGAATAAAATAAAAATCCAAACGGAACTCTAGCAGAAAATACACATCAAAGAAAGCATGAATAAATGGGAAGACTGGGGTCCTCTACTAGTATCACTGGGACTCCTCGCCGTCAATATTCTCTTCCCGTGCCTTTGCCTTGCCATGACCAAAAACAACATCCCCAACGGGGTCAGTTACACAGAACAACAATTCTCAAGAGTTGAACAAATACAATAATCACATGAATTAGTTATGAAATCAAGTTGAATGATGGGCATCATAGTACGACACGAATGGGATGTGCAAGTGCACAAGCCTGCTGAGTGCCCGACGTCCCGCATAAACACCCGCAAAACTTGGCCTAATTAGTCTCACATAAGCACGTTACCGTGTGCACAGTCCAATGTGTCCGGATCCCCACATAAACACAATGACCTTAATGTGCCCGACTAAAAATTCCACACATATACCACCCGGAATGCAATACAATTCTGGAAGGTCACAAGGACAAAAGCAACCATGATGAAGAACAATGAAATAGAAATCCGACAAGGGTCAAGAATGACTCACCGAGGCGAAATAATGATGCAATGTGTGATAGCTTCAAATGAAATGATTGGAACCGTTGTTCCTCGTGAAATGAATGATTAGTTTGAAAATTACAAGTCTCAACATGATTAATGTATGATGAAAGAATTACATGTATGAATGAACAACAACGAAAGGAATGATTATCCTTCTAACCGAGCAAGAATTAACTTGCCTCAATACCGGTGATGAAATGTCCTCCCTCGAACAAACGTCCTTAATGGAATTATCGGTCGCTCGAACAACCTTGAATAACATAATTACCAACAAACGCTTAATATACGTATCAAGTATGATCACAACCAACTCAAAACATTGATACGACAACCCCAAACTCATTGGGGCATTATAACAAACATGTTATAGCCAATCTTCAATTATATCGATACCAAACCTCCAAGAAGTGATTCAACCCAACAAAACATCATCAATACAATCAATAATCCAATATGAATACATAATTCGATATTTCAACAACATCTAATCGAAACCCCAATTCCAAAAATCAACATTCAAAGTGTTCTTGAATAATTCTCCAATAATCCAAAGATAGTTAAAAAAACTCATAATCATATGTATATCTCCTCATATATCATGATTATAACATCCAAAATTTCATACTCCATCTCAAAATCGAAATCTAAGGTTTTGAAGAAATCACCTTTGAAGAACCAACCTCTTCGATCCGTCGAAACTCGTGTTAATCGACTTCCCAAGCTCCACAAATGAATAAAGATGATTAAAACACGAACACACAAGTGTTTGATGATGAAAAATCTCTCCTAAAATATCTCTATCTCGGAACCAAGATGAAGAAAGGAAGAAATTAGGGTAAAACACCCGTCCAGTCCTTTAAATACTACTCAGAGTTACGGCCGTAACTCCTCTCACTTACGGTTGTAACCTTCCAAGGTCAACAGCCCTACGGCCGTAACAAAACCCTCTTACGGGCGTAACTTTACCTCGTCGAAAAAACCCATCACATCCAAACTTCTCGGCTTACGACCGTAACAAGACCTCCTTTACGGTCGTAACTTCCCTTCGTTAACAACAACCAGAACACCAAAAATTATTTCTTACGGCCGTATCCTGAAACTCTTAGGGTTGTAAGTTGGCCTCGTCCAAAACGTCCTCAAACCAACCTATGCATGTTACGGCCGTATCCTGCCTCTTCTTACGGCCGTATCTCGTCTTCGGCCAAAACACAAAAATTCCATGGATACATGTTACGGCCAAAATGCATAATAAGTTACGGCCGTAACTCACTGCTGGAATGACAACAATCTGAACAACTCCGTCTTCTCATTACAAATGATGAATGATCCGACATACAATACTTGTATGAATATAATTAAGTACAATAACATGCAATAGATGATACTTCCAACACAAGGCTACCAATCACAATGATTATGATAATATTCTCGTCTCGATTCTCAAACGGAGTTGAATGAAGACCGATAACTGATACACGGCTCAAAGTATGCCAACGGTCAAAACAAATGAATGAACATGAATGATGAATGATTATTACTGAGTGAAAATTACTGAGTGACAATTACTGAATGAAAATAAATGAGTTCACAATCGGGTATTACATACTCCCCCCTTAAAAAGAGTTTCGTCCTCGAAACTTAGGGTCGAACAATTCGGGATAACTCTCCCGCATACTATCCTCGGTTTACCAAGTAGCCTCTTCGACTCCGTGTCTAGACCACTGAATTTTAACCAAAGGAATCGTCTTGTTTCTCAAACTCTCCTCGTACGCATGATCATCCGCGATCTCGATTTCATCGAACTGAAGTATATGACTTAGGTCGACAACATACTTCCGCAACTGAGAGACAGGAAACACGTTATGAATTCGGCTCAAGGCTGGAGGTTAAGCCAATCGATAAGCCAGATCGCCTACTCGACCCAAAATCTCAAATGGCACTACCAAAAAAAGTACTTTAGCCGACGACCCGAAAAAAAACAGCCGACGACTATAAAGTGTCGTCGGATAAACTGTGCACTTTAGCCGATGACTCGGGTTGCCGTCGGCTAAAGGTTTTTAGCCGACGACTTGACCGAGGTCGTCGGCTAAAGTGCTAAATATTTGTCGGCTATAGTAAAGAGGTTTAGCCGACGACCGAGATAACGTTTAGCCGACCGAAAAAAAAATTTAGCCGACGACTTGATCTCGGTCATCGGCTAAACCCCTTTCGAAAAAATAATAATATTGCAACGGTTTAGCCGACGACCTAGATCAAGTCTTCGGCTAAACACTTTTTCAAAAAAAAATAATATACTTTAGCCGACGACTTGATCTAAGTCGTCGGCTAAACCCCTTCCGAAAAAAAAATAATATACTTTAGCCGACGACTTGATCTAGGTCGTCGGCTAAACCCCTTTCGAAAAAAAAAATAATATTGCAATGGTTTAGCCGACCACCTAGATCAAGTCATCGGCTAAACACTTTTTCAAAAAAAAATAATATACTTTAGCCGACGACTTGATGTAGGTCGTCGGCTAAACCTCCAAGTGAAAATTATATATAGTTCAGGGAACACCAATCCAAAAGAGCACATTTTTATTCCCGATCCTGTCAGTTATTCCCGAAAAAAGCTTGTGAGTTGCTACTTTGAGTTGTGCTAGCTGGAGTGACGAAGGTTTCTACCGGTTGTTATAGTCACCATTTCGATTAAGGTACGTATTTTATTGTATTTTTTATTGTGACTTCGAAACTTTGTATTATTCATGTTACATTCGATAATCATTATTATGTATTAAGGTACGTATTTTATTGTATTTTATTATATTCATGTATTATTATGTAAAACGATTAAGTTTTATGATGATAATCATTATGATTAATTGTTTGTTGTGATTTCATTTATAATTTGAACAATATTAGTTAGTTGGATTAATATTGGAAAATGTATACATTTTCAGGATGGACAAGAGTTGGATTGGGTTACGAAAATGGGATCCAAGTACGTAATGGATGGGATGAAGCAGTTTATGAGATTTGTAAAAGAGCACGACATTGGTAATATGTTGCACTACTGTCCGTGTAATAAATGTAGATGTCGCAGTGATATGTTTCGTTTTCCATTTGATGAGGTCTGGGAACACCTAAAGAAGAATGGTTTTTGGAATAAATATACATGTTGGATATACCACGGTGAAGCACCGTTCATTATTCCGTATGATCACGGACAATTTAGTGGTAACGACGGGTTCACCGATCCGAAGAGGAGGTTGATTGATGATGTGTTTGGTTTTTCCGAGACGTTTGTACCAACTGAGCTAATCCCACGACCCCGTAGACCGTTGACTTGCAATACTGCTGGGCTTGACAGGTACAACAAGCTAATTCAACTCCAACAGACCCCTCTATACCCAGGGTGTAAGATGACTGTTCTTGATTGTGTCATGGAAACGATGAGATTAAAGGTGGAAAACAGATCATCCATCAAGTCTGTAGATGATTACTTGTAGCTTACGAGTAATATGCTTCCATAGGGTCATCATCTTCCTAATACATATACAAAAATGAGACGAATTTTGAAAGATCTTGGTCTTTCCAACATTAAGATCCACGTCTGCATGTATGAATGTGTTCTATTCTGGGGGCATCCTAATGAAGACCTCACGAGATGTCATGTATGTGATACAGAGAGATATAGGATCACTCCTTCTGGAAAAGAGAAACCGGTGAAGGTACTTTGGTATTTTCCACTGAAGGACAGGTTGGAACGGCTTTTTATGTCTCCTCACACGGCAAAAGCAATGAGATGGCATGCCAAGCCGCGCACTAATGACAGGGATACTATGATACACCCTTCCGATGGAGAGGCATGGAAGCATATAGATAGGGAGTATCTGAATTTTTCTTCAGATATCCAAAATGTGAGGCTCGGGATTGCATCTGATGGTTTCAACCCATTTGGTAACATGAGTCTTTGATATACCATATGGCCTGTTGTAGTGATTCCTTACAATCTTCCTCCGTGGATGTGTATGCGGAAGGAGTATAATATGTTGACCTTGTTAGTCCCGGGGCCGGGATATCCGGGAAAGTGTATTGATGTGTATATGAGACCTTTGATAGAGGAGCTGAAATTGTTGTGGGAGTAAGGTCATCCCACGTACGACAGTTATTCGTCCGAGACGTTTTACTTGCACGTCATGTGTATCGGCACTATTAGTGATTTTCCTGCATATGGAATGCTGTCTGGATCTGTTATTAGCGGATATAGAGGCATCGGTGTGTTTGAATGCGATGTGCTAGGTACCATCAGTAGGAAAGTTATCCGAATGCGTCATCGGATATGGCTTGAGAGGAACATGAGTGGCGTATGGATGCTCTGACATTTGATGGCCTTTGTAGAAATGGGCGAGCCACCACGACAGTGGACAGGTGATGAAATACTATCGATTCTTAATGAGTACGATTTTGGTCAGCTTAACAACCATCCTGATGTGATTGCAGCAACCCCTGAAAGGCCCGACAGGTATAAGTATTCACAAAAGTATATTCTGGGAATTGCCTTACTGGTCCAAGTTACTGATAAGGAACTTCTTGGATGTCATGCACATTGAAAAGAATGTTTGCGAAAGTGTGGTTGGGACAACCTTAGGTTGGGATGGAAAGACCAAAGACGGGCCAAAAGCACGCAAAGGTTTGGAAGAAATAAGCATAAGAAAATATTTGTGGTTGAAAACTGTCAAGGGAAAACAAAAAATGCCTAAGGCAGCTTACACAATCAACTGAGCGAGAACCGAGATATTTCTTTGGATAAAGATCGCTAGGTATCCTAGGGTATCTTTGGAAATGTAGGAAGATGTGTTAATTTCAGGGAGAACAAGTTAACTGGTTTGAAGAGTCATGATTGTCATATCCTACTCCAATGCCTATTTCCGGTATTTATTCGACCGTACTTACCAAAATAGGTGGTCGAGCACTGTGTTGCATTATCAAGATTTTTCCAGAAATTATGTACGAGAGAAGTGAAGAGATCTGATTTGCGTAAAATGCAAGATGAGATCATCTATATCTTGTGCAAGTTTGAGCGAATATTTCCTCCAAACTTTTTTGACCTCATGCCTCACCTCATGATCCACCTTCCCTGACAGTTATTGGTCACTGGTCCAGTGCACTACACGTGGATGTACCCGGTTGAAAGGTAACATAATTTTGTATGATATGTATATATATATTGTCAAATTAAGTATGATTTCTAACACAATGACAATATTACAGGCAACTCGGTGATTACAAAGACTCTGTGGCCAATAAGTATGCACCGGAAGGCTGCATTGCAGAATCTTACCTTGCGTCAGAGTGTATTATGCATATCAAGTTGTATTTGGGCACCTTCGAGCCCCCTTTCCGCTCTATTCCAGCAGATAAAATACAATTCAATCTTTCTATCATATCCACTGAGGTTGACGTCTATGGGAGGTTGCCAGGAAGACAATTAGACCCGTACGAGTCATGAATTGCACATTGGTGGATATTGCCCAATTGTCCAGAAGTTCAGTACTGGAAAGACATCCACTTGTCATGCGATATGGTGCGAGGTGACACTAGATTCCACAATGACACTTTTGCCGACTATTTTGGGGAATCGGTACGTATACATTCAGTTGATATTGCATTTTGGACTTAAGATATTTTTTTACATAAAAAGTTTATTTATGACAGATGACACACATACAAGATGACGGACACCCTAACTGGTCGCGTGAACTTATGCTTCTTTCTATGAAGCCGGTTATGTCAAGAATTTATTCGATGGCCAAAGTCAACGGTGTCACATTCGTATGCCTTGAGAGAGACCAAAAAAGAAGATGTCAAAATTCTGGGGTTATGATAGATGGTGGATATTACGGTAGAATTAATTTACGGGGAAGGCATGACAATTTACTTGTTTAAGTGTCGATGGTACGACACCAGTCTTGGAACCGATATGCAAGACGACTACGGGTTGTTATCTGTTGACACTTCCACTTCATGGTATGAAAGTGATCCTTTTGTATTTGCTACATCAGCAAAGTCGGTGTATTATTTGGACGACTTGGTGAAGAAAGGCACATGGAAGATAGTGAACGTTGTGACAACGAGGAATATTTTTAGTGCTGCTACACTGGGAGAAACAACAGGTACTGATGACGATGATGCTTATCAAGAGCCAAATACAGCAAATATTCCACCATCAACGACAATTACAATGAATAATATTCCTGAAGGACGAGTCATCCGCCTCCGTGGAGATGCTCGCGGGTACGTTGACGTTGATACAAACGAATTACTTGAAAATTCTGATGACGATAATGTGGACGACTTGAGGCATATGTTGCCGGATATCAACTCAGATAATGAGACATACTGTAGTGATAACTCAAACTATGAGCCATAAATTTAGTAGATGAATATTTTCATTTGTTAAATATAATTAAAAAAAAATAGTTATAATAATAATCATAATCATAACATTAATATAATAGCAATAATATTATTAAAATGGGGGGTTTAGCCGACGACAAGAGCTCCGTCGTCGGAAAATGTTTTTATAAAAAAAATTATAGTTGAGCCGACCACATTCCAATAGTCGTCGGCTAAACCCCCGACTGTGTCCAACGACACGGCCCGTGTCGCACCTGCCCAGAAATTGAAAACACTTTGTATGCCTGACCCGACCGTGTTAGACAACACGGTCGGGTCATTGTTGGGGTTTAGCCGACGACTATTGTAATGTCGTCGGCTAAAGTATAATTTTTTTTTTAAAAAAAACTTTAGCCGACGACGTAGATCTTGTCGTCGGCTAAACCCCCACCTTTTATACGTTTTCTCGTACCTAACTTTTATTATTTTCTCCTTCACCTAGCCGTCGCCCATCGGCCGCCGATCGTCACCCAGCCCCCAACCGCCCGTCACCTAGCCGCCCGTCACCTAGCCCCCGTCCCACCGATCGTCACCCAACCCCCGTCCCACAGATCATCACCCAGCCCCCAACCCCCATCGCCTGCTCGGCCGTCGTCCCGCCGCCTGTACGAGCCCCAGCCCCACCGTCCGACAAGCCCTGGTCCCGTCGCCCGCCCGCCCGCCCATCGTCCGCCAGCCCGGTCGCGGTAACCCTTTTCCTTATTTTTTTATTTTGTTTGTTGAATTTATTGTATTTGTTTGATGAATTTGTTTAGATTATGTGATGAATTAGATAAATTGTTTAATGAGTTGTGACGCAATATTTGATGAATTTAGTATTTTCAATATTTTGTGTTTAATGAGTTGTGAATTTGATAAATTTGTTTGAGGAGGAAGGGATTGTATAGCCGGCGTTAATCGAAAGATTAACGTGGTATGGCATTGATAATTACTGTTGTGTTGAATTGTGAATTTGATGAATTTGTTTAGATTATTTGATGAATTAGGTAAATTGTGTAATGAGTTTTGATGAAATATTTGATGAATTTATTTGAGGAGGAAGGAATTTTATATCCGGCGTTAATCGAAAGATTAACGTGGTATGGCATTGATAATTACTATTGTGTTGAGTTGTGAATTTGATTTATTTGTTTAGATTATGGATAGAATAAAGAAAGCGTTGGGGAAGAAGTCGACAAAGTCGACCACTCCCGATTCGGGGGGGAGTTCGGCAGCATCTAGTAAGGTGGATCCTGGTACACTATATATATCTCAGAGCAGCGTTCGTGCCCGCCAGATACTAGAAGCTACCGGCATGAACGCTGACGATTTTTTTAGGGCAACAAATGAGCCCGCTGCACTAGCGCGGCGTTTATCCTTTCAGACACCACGACCGACCCCCTCGCAGCCGGAGACTCGTATGCCTCCCATCCACCGACCCACGTCTAGCCCTCACACATCAGGAGATGTATGGAGTTCCTCGTCCGCGGTGCCCCACGGTCCGCCGCCGACTCTATTCATGCCTCCGATGGTTCCGACTATTCCAGAGGTCAATAATACGGGAGTCCGAGTTCCCGTTCGATTGATTAGCCCTAACGAGGCGTACGTCTACGAGTCTTGGCCAGACAACATGTTTTGGCGGAGTTGTCGGGTTTCGAAGACGAAACTATACGAGGAGATAGAGAGGGAGAAGGAGAAGGGGAAAAATATAGTCAAGGAGGAGAAGAAAAAGAAGAAGACTCGTGGCCCACCAAAGGGTCTGGCGCTCGACTCGTACGTAAGTAAGCATGGCCGTTATGAGATTCCTCTAGACAGACACGGTCGGCCGGTGATGTCTTCTGACGCTGCGGCGTCAGATAGCCGTAATGTTGGCTTTGTCATTCGGGACAGAGTCCCCGTTTTGTGGCCCGATTGGGGGGATGTGCCGCAGTGCGTGAAGGATGCTTTGAACAATGCTATGTCGGTAAGTTAATAAATATTTAATAAGTGTTTTTCAATCAACACGTAGTTCTTGAAAATGCAATATGTGATGTTTTTAAATTATTGTGTATTTATGCTGTTCATATGTGTGGTTTGTCATTCTCGACTCTCTACTACGTACTTGGTGTGACGAGGTGCAGTCTACCAAGTAAGTCATTTTAATTTATTTTGTATCTACATTGTTTGCGTAGTTTTTTTTCTTACGAATGATATATGTTGTGCAATGTGTGTTGTAGGTACAAATCTTGGAAAAATGAGATGCACATGTTCTGGACAGCCTGGGGTGATACCCGAGAGGCTACCCCAAAAGAATTCAAGTTCCGGGAGTACGAGTGGAAGTGGCTACGCACCCATTTTCGCGACCCAGAGTTCATGGTATGACTAAAATACCCTCATTTCATTCTTTCTCTTTCAGTTTTTATTTTTTTGAATTCTAAATATAAACTCGATTTTTTTAAATTAATGTTTCAGAATTTAAAAAATACTTGAAGTTCCGATTTTTTTAAATTAAAAAAATCGGAACTTCAGTATTTTTAAATTCTGGAATATTATTAATATTATTTTTGAATTCTAAATATAAACTCGATTCTAAATAATATTTTTTGAAGGCGACTAGCTTGACCAACACGACCAATCGTCTGGTCCGATCGACCATCACATGCAGGTTCCCGGTCGTTAGCTTGAGTTGCGCACGAGGCCATTTCTTCGATTCGTTGGACGCATTTGCCTACGTGACTCAGAAAGCATTTCCGAACCGTCCCGAGGAGCATGTAAGTCTTTTTTTATTTTATTTTGATAATAAAATAAATGCCTTTGTATCATACTTTTATTGATATTGAAATATTTATTTTCATATTAACTTAGGAGTGTGTGCGGGAGGAGTCTCAGAGGATGCTTGGTGAGATTGCTCGGGAGCAGTATCCGGACTTAGCGGAGACCGACCTCGATTCTGCCATTGGACAGATCGATCAGGCCGATCCTTATGTTCGCACTAGGGTGTGGGGTACCGTCTACCCTCCTAGAGGTAGTCGGTACCGCACTAAGATGATGGGAGCCGAGGGTCACCATGTATTGAAAGATATCCCCTGCTTCCAGCGCCCTCGCGGACGGGATGCACGGACTGCCTATCTCGAGGAGTAGTTGAGGGCGGAGAGGGAGCTGCGAGCTGAGAATGAAAGGAGGACTCAGACGCGGTTACATGAGAGCGAGCAGAGGACTGAGTCGCGGTTAAAGAGTTTCCAGAGACAGCAGCAGGCCATGATGGACTATATGATGACGCTGACTCAGACCATTACTCAGCCGACTGCAGCACTGCTCCACCGCCTTCTCTCTTAGGACAGACCCCATCTTCACAGCCTCGTGACGAGGATCTAGGGGATGGTGGTAATCCTTCTACTACTACATTTCGACATTTAGATGATTTTGGCAGTGGATTGTAGTTGTGTTGTTGTAGTACTCTTGTATATTTATATTTGTGTTACAATTGTGTAAGTGATTTTATTGACGCTACTAGTATGTTGATGAAATTAATGTTCTTGAATGTGTTGTGCGTTGTGTTGCATATAATGTTGGGCATATTATTGATGGTATTAGTTGAATGCGTTGCGCGTTGATTGTTGTTGATAATGAGAGCTGGTGTATAAAAATTGCAGGTGCAAAAAATACAGGTTTTGGGATCTCAAAATCTGAATAAAATTTTTTTTTTATATTAGGTTTGAGCCGACGACTTTATAAAGGTCGTCGGCTAAAGTAATTTATTTTTTTTCTAAAAAGGATTTTAGCCGACGACATATAAGATGGTCGTCGGCTAAAGTAATTTATTTTTTTTTTCTAAAAATGGATTTTAGCCGACGACATATAAGACGGTCGTCGGCTAATGTAATATTTTTTTTTTAAAATAGGGTATTAGCCGACGACATATAAGACGGTCGTCGGCTAAAGTCTATTTTTTTTTTAAAAAACAGGTTTGAGCCGACGACATATCTGCAAGTCGTCGGCTAAAGTTTTTTTTTTTTAATAATCAAGTTTTAGCCGACCGACTCGATAAGGTCGTCGGCTAAATTTTTTTTTTCCAACAGGTTTAGCCGACGACCGTGTAGTAGTGGTCGGCTTGTAATATCCGCAATTTTCGATTTTCGGTAATTTCTTTTTTTTTCGGCGGAAGTCTGTTTTGACGACTCGCTCATGACCGTTTCGTCATTCTGAGAATGATTAATTCTACACTATTTGACATCCGAGTTCGTTTCGGTGTCGTTTCGTTGAGTTCTCGTGCTTTTAGCGACTTTTCCGCTTGAGTTCGATTCTTGCGAATCTCGTCCAGCTGTTGTTTGAGTTTCCCGCAAGTCCGTTTAACTTTGTTAGACGTGTTGTGAACCTCGGTTTGGTTATTCGATCACGTATCGTGATTTCCGGCGTTTGGACCATTTTGTAATTTCTTGAAAGTTACGGTATCCGTATCGTAATTGTTGTCTCGACCCGTTTCTTGGTCGCGTATGACTAATTATGGTATTACGCTTTCATTTCGAGTCGTTTATGTTGTCCGCGAACTTTTCGCCGTGTTCGTTCGCGTTTCGGGAATCGGGTCGCCGAGCCACAGCGGTGGCGGGGCCGGCCGGACGGTGGCGGGGATCGGCCGGACGATTGCGGGCACCGGCCGGACGGTGCGCGAGAACCGGCGAGCGCACGCTTCTGGCCGGAAAGGCTGCGCGCTTCGCCGCAGTGTAGCGACGCTGTGGCCTAGCGTCTGTGCTCGGGCACAGCGATGGGGTTTCGAGGTTACGGACTCGGCCAGATCGGCGAGTAGCGCACGCTACGCCGAGCGTAGCGCGCTAGCGTAGCGCCTTGTCGGCCCGGCTAGCGTCGTTACCGGCAGGCGATTCGATCCGGTGGCTCTTTGGGGCCAGCGCAGTATCGGCCGTAGCGCACGCTAGCGGGAGTTCGGTCGGCCAGGGGTGGTCGGTGATGCCGGGTGTTGTGGGCCCCTGGCCGATGGTACTCGGCCGATCTGGCCGATAGCGCACGCTAGTCGGGAGGCTAGCGCACGCTAGTCGGCGAGTATAAATATGGTGGCAGTCACATTTCACTTCGTTTTCATTTCCTTCCTTCTCCTTCCGCGAGTGGCGATTCTGGGCGGCGAAGCCATGTTGTTTAACAACAAAACCATGAAGTTCTGAGTCCATAACATCAATCAATCGTCCGTTATCATCCTTTGATCCAAATAATCAAGGTAATCTTCCTTAGGACCCTAATTTGAATTTGGGGATTTTTGCAATTTCGTCCGATTCGCTCCGTGTTGTTGATTAATTCATGATGGGTATGATTAATATTGGTAGTATTCTTGTGTTTAACATCATTTAATCCATTGTTCTTCGTCGAATCAAGTATATTTCTTGATTTCCTTCGAGTTGACTTTTTGGGGGATTTGTCCCGATCTCGTTTTCATCCGTTTCGATGGATCGATTATGGTTAAATGATGTTGTTAAACATATTCTATGGATTGTATATCCATATTTCAACTTGGAATTCCGTTGGGTTTTGACGGAACGAATCGTGTTCTTGGCCGTTTGGGGAAATCCGTGAACATTCGTCACTCGTTCTTTGAATTCAACGGCTGTGACTCGGGATATGGCAAACCAATCAGTGTTATAAATTGTCCTTCGTAGTTTATGAACGTGAGTTGGCGTTCGGTGGAGTCGGCGGGTACGTAGTCGGTTCGGGCCAACCTACTGCGGTCGATTCTCCGCGTTGTTCTTATTCGAGGCAAGTACCTTGCCCATACTTTTCTCGTTTTATGGATATGATGATCGGTGGTCGTCTTGATGTGTTTGTTTGGTTATTTGAAATGAAGTTTCAAAGGATTTCGGTTTGGCCTCGTTAAAGGCTTTCTTTCAAACGAGTGTGAGTTGTGAACGGTGTTTTGAGAATTGATTATGATTTGGTTATTTTGAACGTTGAAGGATTTTATGATTATACTCCTATTGTTTAAGTTATGGAATCGTGTATTCCGTATTTAATCTTGTTATTGTATTTTTGAAGAGTTTGGTAATGGTGTCGAGTTAATGGCCATCTCTAGTGAGTATTCTTAATGAACTTACATTCTTAGCATGTTAGTATTGCATGAGTAACGTGTGTGTGTGTATGCTCACTACGGGTTAGATCCGACGGGGTCTCGGTAGGGGTCCACGGAGGGGTGGATCCGCGAGCTTGCTTTTAACCACTACGGGTTAGATCCGACGGGGTCTCGGTAGGGGTCCACGGAGGGGTGGATCCATGGTTAATTGTGGTGCATTTTACAAATGTGATTTGATTATGGCATTTCCGGAAATGAGTGCTTTTGAACGGTTTTCATGATTGCATGCATTGACTAAGTGTGTAAGAGGTAAGTTGTTCGTTTGGCCTACTTGGCTAGGATGGCTCTAGAGTATTTTGTTGTTTGTTTTAAATCCTTTATTTGTGGATTTTGATGTGGGAGACGAACCTTGTTGACGTTCTTGTGTACTGTCAGTTGATGAGATTTGGGGCTAAAATCCCAATGGTTTATAAAAGTCGTTTTACGGATTTGGGGCTAAAATCCCAACGATTTGGTTAATGTCATTTTCCAGAAAGTAAACCTTTGGGGCGGTGAACCCTTTTGTCTTTTGATTTTCGAAAAGTAAGATTTGATAATCCTAAATTGTTTTCTATTAAAACTCTCGATGGCATTCTAACCGTTTTATAAATTATTCCCATTGATTTATTATATTTCGTTTTTGAAATGTTTTCTCAAACCCTTGCCTCGGGAAGTACTTTTCGTTTAAATGCGGATCTTTGAGGATCCTCGGTTATTGTTATTCGTGGAATGTGAATTGTATGGCTCGTATTTGCACTTTGTATTTGCACTAGCAAAACAGTGGAGTTTGCTAACCCCAGTATTCGGGGGTGGATGTCTGTTTTGCATTCGTGTTTTGGAGCATAACACGGTGGCACGAAAGATGATGAAAGATGATCGATACTAATCACATGAGGAACCGTACATCGTGTGTTGGTTCGATTGTACTTTATTTTCATTTCTTGTATTGTTCCGTTATGCGGGTGTAGTTGTATTTTGTCCCTGCGTGGGCATGAGTTGTATTTGAGTTGTATGTATTTGTGGAAAGACCAAATCGGTCATCGAGTCATTGTAGCCTTGAAGGCATTGTCGAGATGTTAAATATTGTTACCGGCTGGTAGATCCTCGAGGAGAGGGTCTACGGCGTGTAATATCCCGAGTGGATTGGGGTGTTACATAAATGGTATCGGAGCTTAGGTTGAGGAAACCTAGAGGCCGGGTCAAGTCGTGTTGTTTGAGTCTTGTTTCGTTGGATTTTTATCCTGAGTCGTGTCGCGACGCGTCGCTTGAGTTTGTTGGTCGTGATTAGTATCGTGGGGCGATCATCATCTTCGTGCGACACTGGAAGTAAGTCTCCCTTCTTTGTGTTGTGCCTCGTGTGACACGAGCTATTTTTATGATTATTTGTTAAGTGGTGAAATTTTATGTGAATTTTGATTTCACGATATGTATTTAGTCGACTCTCGTATTTGATTTATACGAGGAGTGTCGTCGTTTGTGATGTCTTTTTATTGTTGTTTTTCTCCGTTGTTGATGATTTTCGAATCGATTTGCACGTTTTACAAGTCCCTTGTGGAAGCTTTGTGCTTATACGCGTTCGACTTGTTCACTAGCCAGTGCGGGAGGGTATTTTATCAGTGGTTTTGTTCTGAATGTGGTATTTTATCGTTTATTTCCGTTTAAGGACATATATTGTCTTGATTTTAAACGTTTTGGTGCGTGTGCTAGGAGTTGTTTTAGTGAACGTCGGTATGTGTGAGTTTTGGGCATTCTGGCCTATTGGATTTTTGAAAACCTTGAGTATCTTAGAAAAATAAACTTCGAGACATACTTTTCAAATGACTTATTTTCTTGTGGTACATCCTAGGTGCCACAATATATTTCAAAAATTTTCTACCTCGAGGACCAAAATATTTTGAGATATTTTCAACACTTTTATTTAGACCCGATGGTCGAATATTTTGAAAGTTTTCACTAAGAGAAAATGTCCTCATTTTTATCAAATGCGAAATGGTTCTCCAATGTCTCGATAACGATGTTTCACGTTTGTACTTTTTTTTCGAAAGATGATACTCAAGATCAATCGGTGTTCTTCTAAATTATTTTCAAAATGAGGTTTTCGTTTTTAAAACCTATCCATTCCCGTTTGAGGGCTGGGTATGTATGTGTGATGTTCGCGTTGTCCTTTTGATACCTTCTCCCGAGTATGACCGAATTGGCGGTGTGAGCGTTGAGTCGCTTTCCACACATCTGTTGTGTCAGCCCCCTGTGAGAGGCGGGATGTTGGTGTTGAATATTATCGCCTCGTAGTGATTCCTGCGTTGTCGCGCATGTGCGAGCTGTTAGAGCTTGGTTTGGTATGACCGTGTGCATCGGTGATGGTTCCGTTATGTGTCCGCTGTTTAATGTCTTGTTACCTTGCTCCCGTATTTGTGAATTTCGTGGACGAGGTCGGAGGTAATGCCCGTACTATTTTGACTTCTGTATTTTCTCTTCCCCCAGTCTATCGAATCGCTCATGTTCGTTGGTACTTTATGAACTTGTTCGGTATTTCAGTTTCATCGTCCGAACGAGCTGTGATCTTGTTGTGGGCCGATCTGGTTATCGGTGTGACTTTTTCGTGTTCGGTTCGATTCTTGTGAACCTTGTTCGGGAGTAACATCATTTGGTTCTACTAGTCCTTTTATTCAAGGGATCGGATTTTGAACTTCGTATTTTCTACTTTGTCGACTCATTTTTGTTCGTTGACATTTCTGAGCTTGTCATTCCCTTGTTTTTGTTTATCGAACGAGTGTGATTTCATTTCGGAATAACTCATTTGTCGTTGTGACTTTTCAATCGCTATTCCCTTTCCTGTGGATCTTATGGGAATGCATGTCTTGTAGTTCTCACGGATCATCCTCGAGTTGTTGTTTGAACTTTATTGTTCTTTGTGATTCGAACATGATTGTTCGATTTTGTTGTCTCGATCGTTTGTTTGTTCGGTTTTTGTTCTCGTTTCGTGATTGTTGAACGTTCAGGCTCCTTCGTAATTCCCTTTAGTTCGGGAAATTAGTTTCGTTTTCAATCTTCCATCCCTTAGGCGATGGGATTCCGTGATTGTTCAGCGGTTGACTCGCGTTTTGATTGATGTACCGTTGGGTTGGTCAATCATATTGGTTTTTTGTTCGTTGTGTTTTGTGATTGTCGGATAATTGACTTGGATATATTATCCATTTGATGACGCTTGTCACTTGTTGGTTTTATTATATCCCTAACGGCGACGTTGTGTTGGTCGCCGTGGAGCGTGTTTTCACGCCGTATATTCCTTTGCGTTGTTTGCGACGTTTCGCCGTTGGGCGTTAGTTACGCATTCTTGCGTATCTCGTTGAGTTTTTCCTGGCGGAATATTTCTTCTCCCTACTTGTTTTAAGTTTCGGGACGAAACTTCTTTTAAGGAGGGTAGAATGTAATATCCGCAATTTTCGATTTTCGGTAATTTCTTTTTTTTTCGGCGGAAGTCTGTTTTGACGACTCGCTCATGACCGTTTCGTCATTCTGAGAATGATTAATTCTACACTTTTTGACATCCGAGTTCGTTTCGGTGTCGTTTCGTTGAGTTCTGTGCTTTTTAGCGACTTTTCCGCGCTTGAGTTCGATTCTTGCGAATCTCGTCCGAAATCGTTGTTTCGAGTTTCCGCAAGTCCGTTTAACTTTGTTAGACGTGTTGTGAACCTCGGTTTGGTTATTCGATCACGATCGTGATTTCAGGCGTTTGGACCATTTTGTAATTTCTTGAAAGTTACGTATCCGTATCTGTAATTGTTGTCTCGACCCGTTTCTTGGTCGCGTATGACTAATTATGGTATTACGCTTTCATTTCGAGTCGCTTATGTTGTCCGCGAACTTTTCGCCGTGTTCGCTCCGCACGCTGGAATCGGGTCGTCGAGCCCGGCGGTGGCGGGACAGGCCGGCCGGTGGCGGGACGGGCCGGACGATTGGGGGGACCGGCGGGAGGGGTGCGGCAGAACCGGCGTAAGCGCACGCCACGGCCGGAAGGCCGCGCGCAACCGGCAGTGTAGCGCCTGTGCCGTGGCTAGCGTCTGACGCTCCGGGCAGTGGGGTTTCGAGGTTCGGACTCGGCCAGATCGGCAGTAGCGCACGCTACGCTGGCGTAGCGCGCTAGTCGGCAAGCGTAGCGCCGCTGTCGGCCGGCTAGCGACGTTACGGCAGGCGATTGATCCGATGGCTATCGGGCAGTCGGCTAGCGCGCAGTATCCGGCCGTAGCGCACGCTAGCGGAGTTGGGTCGGCAGTTCGGTCGGCAGGGTGGTCGGTGATGCCGGTGTTGTGGGCCCCGGCCGATGGTACTCGGCCGTCTGGCCGATAGCGCACGCTAGTCCGGGGAGGCTAGCGCACGCTAGTCTGGCCGAGTATAAATATGGCTGAGCAGTCACATTTCACTTCGTTTTTCATTTCCTTCCTTCTCCTTCCGCGAGTGGCGATTCCTGGGCGACGAAGCCATGTTGTTTAACAACAAAACCATGAAGTTCTGGAGTCCATAACATCAATCAATCGTCCGTTATCATCCTTTGATCCAGCGAATCAAGGTAATCTTCCTTAGGACCCTAATTTCGGGAATTTGGGGATTTTTGCAATTTCGTCCGATTCGTTCCGTGTTGTTGATTAATTCATGATGGGTATGATTAATATTGGTAGTATTCTTGTGTTTAACATCATTTAATCCATTGTTCTTCGTCGAATCGAAGTATATTTCTTGATTTCCTTCGAGTTGACTTTTTGGGGGATTTGTCCCCGATCTCGTTTTTCATCCGTTTTCGATGGATCGATTATGGTTAAATGATGTTGTTAAACATATTCTATGGATTGTATATCCATATTTCAACTTGGAATTCCGTTTTCGGGTTTTGACGGAACGAATCGTGTTCTTGGCCGTTTTGGGGGAAATCCGTGAACTTTCGTCATTCGTTCTTTGAATTCAACGGCTTTGAGTCGTGTTATGGAATTCATTTCATTGTTATTATTTGTCCTTCGTAGTTTATGAACGTGAGTTGGCGTTCGGTGGAGTCGGCGGGTACGTAGTCGGTTCGGGCCAACCTACTGCGGTCGATTCTCCGCGTTGTTCTTATTCGAGGCAAGTACCTTGCCCATACTTTTCTCGTTTTATGGATATGATGATCGGTGGTCGTCTTGATGTGTTTGTTTGGTTATTTGAAATGAAGTTTCAAAGGATTTCGGTTTGGCCTCGTTAAAGGCTTTCTTTCAAACGAGTGTGAGTTGTGAACGGTGTTTTGAGAATTGATTATGATTTGGTTATTTTGAACGTTGAAGGATTTTATGATTATACTCCTATTGTTTAAGTTATGGAATCGTGTATTCCGTATTTAATCTTGTTATTGTATTTTTGAAGAGTTTGGTAATGGTGTCGAGTTAATGGCCATCTCTAGTGAGTATTCTTAATGAACTTACATTCTTAGCATGTTAGTATTGCATGAGTAACGTGTGTGTGTGTGTTTTCTCACTACGGGTTAGATCCGAGGGTGTCTCGGTAGGGGTCCACGGAGGGGTGGATCCGCGAGCTTGCTTTTAACCACTACGGGTTAGATCCGACGGGGTCTCGGTAGGGGTCCACGGAGGGGTGGATCCATGGTTAATTGTGGTGCATTTTTACAAATGTGATTTGATTATGGCATTTCCGGAAATGAGTGCTTTTGAACGGTTTTCATGATTGCATGCATTGACTAAGTGTGTAAGAGGTAAGTTGTTCGTTTGGCCTACTTGGCTAGGATGGCTCTAGAGTATTTTGTTGTTTGTTTTAAATCCTTTATTTGTGGATTTTGATGTGGGAGACGAACCTTGTTGACGTTCTTGTGTACTGTCAGTTGATGAGATTTGGGGCTAAAATCCCAATGGTTTATAAAAGTCGCTTTACTTGATTTGGGGCTAAAATCCCAACGATTTGGTTAATGTCATTTTCCGTAGTAAACCTTTGGGGCGGTGAACCCTTTTGTCTTTTGATTTTCGAAAAGTAAGATTTGATAATCCTAAATTGTTTTCTATTAAAACTCTCGATGGCATTCTAACCGTTTTATAAATTATTCCCATTGATTTATTATATTTCGTTTTTGAAATGTTTTCTCAAACCCTTGCCTCGGGAAGTACTTTTCGTTTCGTCTGGATCTTTGAGGATCCTCGGTTATTGTTATTCGTGGAAAGTGACTTGTATGGATCGTATTTGAACTTTCTATTTTCACTATCAAAACAGTGGAGTTTGCTAACCCCCGAGTATTCGGGGGGTGGATGTCTGTTTTTGCATTCAGGTTTTGGAGCATAACACAGGGTCGGCACGAAAGATGATGAAAGATGATCGATACTAATCACATGAGGAACCGTACATCGTGTGTTGGTTCAGTTGTACTTTATTTTCCGCTGCTGTATTGTTCCCGTTGTACGGGTGTAGTTGTATTTTGTCCCCTGCGTGGGCATGAGTTGTATTTGAGTTGTATGTATTTGTGGAAAGACCAAATCGGTCTACTGAGTCATTGTAGCCTTGAAGGCATTGTCGAGATGTTAAATATTGTTACCAGCCTGGTAGATCCTCGAGGAGAGGGTCTACGGCGTGTAATATCCCTGAGTGGATTGGGGGTGTTACACGGCTAAACATTGAACTTTAGCCGACGACTACCAAAAAAGTCGTCGGCTAAACCTTGGCCGACGAATATCGGCCGACGGTTTTTTAGCCGACGGCTGGCGTGATTAGCCGACGACTTTGGAGTTTAGCCGACCACTTTAAGTCGTCGGCTAAAGTGTGATTTTTGGTAGTATGGTCCAATGAATATCGGACTCAACTTCCCCCGCTTCCCGAAATGGAAGATACCTCGACTCGGGGATACCTTGACCAAAAACATGGTCACCTGCCTCGAACTCTAATGGTCGACGATGATTATCTGCATATGCTTTTTGTCGACTCTGAGCGGTCAACAAACGACTCCGGATCAACGCTACCTTCTCGCGGGCGGCTATTAGCATATCGGGCTCAGTGCCGATTGATTCTTATAAGTCATCCCAACATAAGGAGGATCGACAACGGCGACCATATAAGGTCTCGTAAGGTGCCATCTTAATCAAGCATGCCAACTGTTGTTGTACGTGAACTCGATGAACGGTAGTTGGGCCTCCTAATCGTCTTTCCAATCGAGAACACATGCTCTCAACATGTCCTCCAACGTCTGAATAGTTCGCTCTGATTGTCCGTCGGATTGAGGATGAAAAGCTTTGCTGAAATTCAGCTGAGTTCCCATGGCACGATGAACAGATTTCCAAAAATGTGACACGAATCGCCCGTCACGATCAGAAACGATACTCTTAGGGGTACCGTCCAATCTCACAATCTCTTTAATGAATAACTCGGCAAGTCTCTCAGGACCCCAAGTATCCTTAATCTCAAGAAAATGAGCTGACTTAGTTAAAAGGTCCACAATTACCCAAATTGTATTCATGCCACGACGACTCGTCGACAAACTCGTGATGAAGTCCATTGAAATATCCTCCCACTTCCATTCTAGAATAGGAAGCGGTTTCAGCATACCCACCGGTCGCTGATGTTCTATCTTGACTTGCTGACAGGTTAAACATCTCAAAACAAATTTTGCGACTTCTCGCTTCATATTACTCCACCAGTAATTTTGTTTCAAGTCTTTGTACATCTTGCTAGACCTCGGATGGATAGAATAAGGGGTAGCATGGGCCTCTCTCCAAATCGTGTTTTTCAACTCGTCATCCACCAGAACGCATAACCGGTTCTTAAATCACAAAAGTCCATCCTCGTGGACCACAAATCTAGGGGCTTTCCCCTGTGCCACATCATCTCGAATGCGCAACAAAAATGGGTCTGAACCCTGATTCACTCTGATCGCTTCCTCAAGTGGCGATGAAATCTCTAGCATACAAAGTTGCCCTTGCACTCGCTGTAACCAGACCTCGATCTCAGGCCTTAGGAATTCCTGCTGAAGTTCCTTCTGAGCAGTCAAACGAGCAAGAAATTGCTCCTGAACGGACTTACGGATCAAGGCGTCGGCGACAACATTCGCCTTACCTGGGTGGTATTGTATCTCAATATCATAATCTTTAGTCAGTTCCAACCACCCTCTCTGTCGCATATTCAACTCCTTCTGAGTAAATATATACTTCAAACTCTTATGATCGGTGAAAATCGGACAGGTGACACCATAAAGATAATGACACCAAATCTTTAACGCGAATACCACGGCTGCTAGCTCCAGGTCATGGGTCGGAGAATTAACCTTGTAAGGTATCAGTTGCCGCGAAGCATAGGCAATAACTTTCCTGTTCTGCATTAGTACACATCCGAGACTGTGTCCGGACGCGTCGCTATAAACCACGAATCCTTCCGTCCCTTTCAGTAAAGAAAGGACAGGCGCTGAAATTAAACGGCTCTTGAGTTACTCAAAACTCTGCTGACACGCATCAGACCACATGTATTTCTTATCCTTCCGCAAAAGGTTAGTCATAGGTTGAGTGATCTTAGAAAATCCTTCCACAAAGCGTCGGTAATAGCCTGCTAATCCGAGAAAACTTCGGATTTCCTTCACATTCTTCGGAGGTTGCCAATATTGGATAGCCTCCGTATTCTGAGGGTCGACACGTACTCCGTCTGATGAAGTCACATGTCCGAGAAACGTCACCTTGGACATCCAGAACTCACATTTGGGAAACTTTTCATAGAGTTGCTCTCGTCTCAACACGTCGAGGACCTAATGAAGGTGAAGTTCGTGCTCCTCTCGGTTACGGGAATAAATCAAAATGCCATCTATAAAAACAACCATGAACTGATCCAGATAGTCTATGAAAACTCGATTCATTAACTCCATGAATACCGCAGGTGCATTAGTTAGTCCAAACGGCATCACTACAAACTCGTAGTGCCCATAGCGTGTTCAAAACGCCGTTCTTGTGATATCTGACTCTCGAATCCGCAGCTGATGATACCCATATATTAAATCGATCTTGGAAAATATTGAAGCTCCCTGAAGTTGATGTAAGAGATCATCAATACGAGGTAGGGGATATTTATTCTTGATCATCACCCTGTTCAGCTCTCGATAATCAATGCACAAGCAAAAAGAACCATCATTCTTCTTGACAAATAACATTGGTGCTCCCCACAAGGACGTACTCGGTCAGATGTAACCTTTCTCGATCAATTCCTCCAGTTGATTCTTGAGTTCCTGCATTTCAATCGGGGCCATACGATACGGTTCCTTCGATATTGGGGACATACCAGGCTCCAACTCTATCGTGAATTTAACATCTCTCTGCGGAGGTAAACCAGGTAACTCGTCTGGAAATACATCAGCGTATTCTCTCACTACCGGGATATCCGCCAACGTCACTGATGGTTTCTCGATCTTGGTCATATAGCACCAATAACCGACACACCCTAATTGAGTAATTTCACTGCTTTCATCATATTAATGACTCTTCCGGAACGGATGGGGTTACCCCCCTGAAATACACACTCAACTCCATCGTCTGAAATGATAGTGACCATACGCTTACGGACACTAAGTATGGCATCATGATGATCCATCCAGTCAATACCCAAAATTACATCGTCCTTAGGTAAGTTCACCACAATTAGGTCTGCCAGCTATTCACGGCCCTCAAGCTGAATCGAACAGTTCTTAACTTCATGATTCCCGATATTTCTTCTGCCGTCATGTAGACCAATGACATAAGGTTCACAACTAGTAGCACTACCCAGGTGAAGTCTACTTAGACATGACTCGGAAATGAATAAATGTGATGCGCCAGTATCAAAAAGGGTACACACAGGTTGAGATAAAATTTCGAGTGTACCTGAGATCAGTCGGGCCTCCAGATCGTCGGTCCTCTTCATCTCGTAAATTTGGGACTTGCCAGTCCCAGAAACGGATGCTCCTGCCTGATAACTATGGGCTCCGCTTTTAGTTGCTGTCGTCGTCTTAACAATGCGGACTGAGTGGACTGATTCTGAACAACCAATTGCTTCGGGGTCTGAGGTGCCATCGGAGTAGGTTTGGAGTCTCTTCGGCAGAAAGGGGCCTTATGCCCGGCAATCCCATAGTTGTTGCACGTGATAGTCTGCCTCGGACACTTAGTGCTGAAATGACCCTGCTCTCCACAGTTGAAACAGGTGATGGCCGAACTGACCTCTTGGGACTGAGATTCCATAGGTTTAGGGACCATAGGAGGTCGCTCAGAAAAAGTAGGTCCCGCACGAGGCTTCTTGAAGGTTTCCTGACTGCCTTCGAACTGATTACGATTCTTCGATTCCTTGCTAGAGGATGAAGTTGGATGCTTAGCAATTTCTTTCGCAGTAAGCTCATAAGTAAGAGATTTCTCGATGAATTCGGCCAGAGTGGTGCAATGATGATTAAGCAATTGTAGCCGCATACGAGGTTTCAACCATTACTGAAATACTTGATCTTAGCCGCCTCAGAGTGGATAATAGATGAGGCGAATGGAAGTAGCTCCTAAAACTTCTCGGCAATGGTAAGTACATATTCTTCCGCTGAGGGGTTGGGACTGAGTAACTCCGATATCTTGGCCTCCCTGAGTGGGGCCGGATAATACCTTTCCATCATGAGAGTCTTGAACTGGTCCCAAGTGCATGATCCATCGGTGGGCTTCAAAGATAGCCACCAAGAGTGAGCGCTCTTACCCAGATAGTAAGCCGCAACCGAAACTTTGTGCCCTTCGGGACACTCCACCATAGCAAATAGTTTCTCAAAGTGTTCAAGCCAGTGAACAATATCCGCCGGCACAGAGGATCCCTCAAAAGTGGGTGGCCTCTGGCAAGAGATGTCGCCAATGATACTGCTCACACTCCTCTCTTGCCTATGAGGTGGCGGCGGAGGAGCCTGTTAATTCTCAGCGGTTGAGTTCTGCATCGTCTCTATCAGACGTGCCATCTGAGTTATCTGGGTGAATGGATCAACCCGAACACCTTCTGATTGAGCTTTATTTCAGGTGCGACTTCCTGACGGTGAATGATTATCTCCAGGTGAATGAGTGGCAGCGTCGCTACTTGTTGAATTAACATTATTCCTCGCATTCGCGCGAGTATTCACACGAGCTCCCGGGTTTCGTCCCGCACCGCGGCCTCTTCCCATGCGTCCTCTGATAGCTCTATCCATACTGAAGTAGAGAAACACATGATAATTATAGATTTCGCATGAAAGATCAACCAAATTTTATCTTTTTTGTTTTGAGTAGATGTAAAGAGGGGAAAAGCTTCGTTCGAACTCTTGCCAATATCTTTCATCAACGGATTCAATGTGTGAGCTAAGTAAGCTGACCAAAATATGTGTATACTTACCTTGAATTATAGCCCTCGCAACCTTGCAATTAGATGCATTATCAGTGATAGCTTGTACCACGTTGATGGACCAACAAAGTCAATAGCCTTGAAGATGAACTCGGCAATATTAGGCCCAGCTTTCTCTACTCCACAAGCATCATATTCATTAAGAAGAACAACTTTTCCACCTCACACCGCCATGGTGTTCAATTGTTGGTTCTTTAAATTTGACCAATCATCATAAGCAATTGACAATCCATGAGTGCTCCAATCTTGCATTAAAGGGCTCAAGGCGCGCTGGACCTTGCTTGATTCTTTGTGTAATTAAAAAGTTATCACCTTCTCATAGTTGGGAGATTTATATCCTTTTGGTGCATTGTTGATAGCTCACACCATATCAGCCCAAAAAGGGGACTCACAACATTAAACGGAATGCCATTGGCGTATACACATCTAGCAATTTTCTGATCAACATCCTCCCTATCCGTAAATTGGAAAATATCAGCAATGGTTCTCTTCATACCATGTGAAGACACAACTGTTTGCATTCTTACACTAATTAAAACTGATCTTCAGCCTATTTTTTGAACTATGTGCATGGATTAGAATTAAATTTTAATGGTCTAGTAAATAAATTAAATTTTTGTTCCCAACAAAAAAGTCAGATTCAAATTTGAAGATACCTGTTGCTTTTGTAATTTTTTGTTCCTCGCATTTCCGAAGTTTGTTGTGCATCTTTTTCGTCTTGTTTCAGCAATTCCCTCATTTCTTTGCTCACTTTGGACATAAATTTATGCATTTCTTTTCTTTTCCACCGGGTTTGACGTCTATCAAATGTGCACGAACTCGTGAATACGACCTTGTGAACGGCTTATCCTGTCATTCAAAATTACAGTAAAACTTTGACGATCCACCTCCTACTTTCTTTTCACCACCAACGATAGAAACTTCCATTACGTACTTCCAAAGTGGAGTAGCTGATAATTCTTCTCCAATTTCATCATCAGAACCTATATTTCTTGTGTGATCCACTGTGAAAGGATCTTCTTTTTTTCTGTAGTCAGGCCTCTTGTTTTTTCTCAATGAGAAGATCCAATTGGTGCTTTTGTTATGCATGGGTCTTATATAAATTGAAAGTGATTATGGTTTTTATTTTCAATTGGAAAGTGGACGATTTTTGAAAATTTTATATTAACAATATCTAAGACTTAGTCCCAAAATGATTTGAGATAAAATTAAAAAAAAAGGGCAGCGGTCTACCCTAATCTTATTTGCCATATTAATATTCTACCTTAAACCGTAGATTTACTTCCAATTTGCCTTTGACCGTAGATTTACTTCCAATTTTTTATACCAAAAAGCAGAAATAGGGATATATTTAATTAATACTATGTAGAACTCTTCTTCCCTCACGCGGCTGGATTTCTTTCTCCCTCCTCTCTCTTTGACGAGTCCAGTCTCCAGACTCCAGACTATTCCGCCGTCTAAGGGACTGTTTATTTTTTTTCCATTAATACCTGAATGAATTAAGCTGTCTAGGTGGATTAATCTGTCTGATTTGAAAAAATATCATGTTGTTTCTTTCTTTTCTGAATGAACTATCTAAATGACAGAAATGACCATTTTACTCCTAAATATGAATTAAGTCCTTTTCGATAAAGGACGGATTGAGCATTTTTGTTTATATAATCAATTTAAATTACATGACATAATATTTATTTTAATTTATATTAAAATATATATTCATAAACCATATTATAATTTTCAGGTATATTTAAATAATCAGACAATATTTTATAAATATATTAAGTTATATTTTAATATATATAGTTATATTAATTTTTAAATAGTTAATATAAAAAAAATAAATTTAAATAATATAACATAATATATATTTTAATTTATATTATAATATATATTCATAAATCATATTATAATTTTCAGATATATTTAAATAATCAGACAATATTTTTATAAATACATTAAGTAATATTTTAATATATATAGTTATATTAATTTTTAATAGTCAATATAAAAATCAATTTAAATAATATAACATAATATATATTTTAATTTATATTATAATATATATTCATAAATTATATAATAATTTTTAGATATATTTAAATAATCAGACAATATTTTTATAAATATATTAAGTTATATTTTAATATATAGTTATATTATTTTTTTTAATAGTCAATATAAAAAAATCAATTTATATAATATAACATAATATATATTTTAATTTATATTATAATATATATTCATAAATCATATTATAATTTTTAGGTATACGTAAATAATCAGACAATATTTTTATAAATATATTAAGTTATATTTTATTATATATAGTTATATTAATTTTTTTAATAGTCAATATAAAAAAAAATCAATTTATATAATATAAACTAATATATATTTTAATTTATATATATATATATATATTCATAAATCATATTATAATTTTCAGGTATATTTAAATAATCAGCCAATATTTTGTAAATATATTAAGTTATATTTTAATATATATAGTTATATTAATTCTTTAATAGTCATATAAAAAAATCAATTTAAATAATATAACATAATATATGTTTTAGTTTATATTATAATATATATTCATAAATCATATTATAATTTTCAGATATATTTAAATAATCCGACAATATTTTTATAATACATTAAGTTATATTTTAATATATATAGTTATATTAATTTTTTAATAGTCAATATAAAAAAACAGTTTAAATAATATAACATAATATATATTTTAATTTATATTATAATATATATTCATAAATCATATTATAATTTTCAGATATATTTAAATAATCGAGATAATATTTTTATAAATATATTAAGTTATATTTTAATATATAGTTATATTATTTTTTAATAGTCAATATAAAAAAATCAATTTATATAATATAACATAATATATATTTTAATTTATATTATAATATATATTCATAAATCATATTATAATTTTTAGGTATATGTAAATAATCGGACAATGTTTTTATAAATATATTAAGTTATATTTTATTATATATAGTTATATTTTTTTAATAGTCAATATAAAAAAATCAATTTATATAATATAAACTAATATATATTTTAATTTATATTATAATATATATATATATATATTCATAAATCATATTATAATTTTCGGGTATATTTAAATAATCGGACAATATTTTGTAAATATATTAAGTTATATTTTAATATATATAGTTATATTAATTTTTAATAGTCATATAAAAAAATCAATTTAAATAATATAACATAATATGTGTTTTAATTTATATTATAATATATATTCAAAAATCATATTATAATTTTCAGATATATTTAAATAATCAAACAATATTTTTATAAATACATTAAGTTATATTTTAATATATATAGTTATATTAATTTTTTAATAGTCAATATAAAAATTCAATTTAAATAATATTACGTAATATATATTTTAATTTATATTATAATATATATTCATAAATTATATTATAATTTTCAGATATATTTAAATAATCAGACAATATTTTTATAAATATATTAAGTTATATTTTAATATATAGTTATATTTTTTTTTTTAATAGTCAATATAAAATAAATCAATTTATATAATATAACATAATATATATTTTAATTTATATTATAATATATATATATATATTCATAAATCATATTATAATTTTTAGGTATATTTAAATAATCAGACAATATTTTTATAAATATATTAAGTTATATTTTATTATATATAGTTATATTAATTTTTTTAATAGTCAATATAAAAAAAATCAATTTATATAATATAAACTAATATATATTTTAATTTATATTATAATATATATATATATATATTTATAAATCATATTATAATTTTCAGGTATATTTAAATAATCAGACAATATTTTTATAAATATATTAAGTTATATTTTAATATATATAGTTATATTAATTTTTTTATCAATAAATAGCTTATATTTATGAATTTTAAATGTATAATATTAATATATATTTTAAATTTATACTATATATACTCAATTATAATTAAGATTATATGATAATTTATACTATATATACTCAATTCTTTTATTATTAAAGAGGGTAATTTTGGTATATTGGGGAAGTATTTCTGTCTTAATGGTAAGGACACCCCAAAAGTTGCTTAATGAAAAAGACATTGTTAAGATCACTAAGTAGAAACTAAACAGCAAAATATAGCTGATCGGTTAAGCTGATTAAGCATTAAGCTGATTAAGTAAAAAGTAAACAAGGCCTAAATCAATCCGAATCTCCGACGGTCCGACCAGTAACTCTCCTCGATTTCTCCAGATCCAAGCTCACAAATTGCCGATAAATCGAGACTTCTGTGATCATCAACCTGTCAATTCAAGTCCAGCGGCCAACCCTTGTCAACCGTTGCCAACACTAAGGAACGCGTCTTCAGCCGCTCCTGACCGCTCCAGGCGATGGAAACGCCGAATCGCGTTTCTCAGTCCGGAAGCCCTGCAGTGGTAGAACCTGGTGAACCGGGCGTACGGCCATCAGGTAGGCGTTTTCTCCTTTTAAGGTTTGGTTTGGTTTGGTTTGATTTTGAGGTAGTTGTTGGTAGAGTGGTGGTGGTGGTGGTGGTTGTTGTTGGTGATGGTGGTGGTAATTTTAGAGAGTTAAAGTGGGTAGACGGAGAAGTAAGAAAATCAAAGATTGGTGCAGATCATCTGGGGTGATAGTTGTAGAGATAAATGGTAAGAAGAGAGTAAATAATATTGGTGATGGGTTAATAATCAAAGAGAGAGTTATGCAAACTGAGAGAAAGTGGATAATTAAATATTGGTATAAATTATTTGGAGTGGTATTTCTAAAGAGAGAAAAGTAAGTAGAAAGATGAGAAAGCATAAAATTGGGCGCTTGTGGAGAGGCAATCTTAGAAAGAGAAATTGGACAAAGATGTGGAACAAAAGGTTGATATTGGTGTCGATTACCTGGGTAGATAATTCTAGAGAAAATGGATAGAGAAAGATGTGAAAAAGTAAATGTTTGTGCCTATTAATTGGGATCAAGGTTGTCACGGCGGCCTGTCAAGTCGCGGCGCCACTAGACCGCCTGGACGCCTAGGCGACTAGGCGCCCGCCTAGGCGACGTCCAGGCGACCAATTTCATATAAAATATATATTATTTTATAATATATAATATATGAATTATTCTAAAATCATGATAAGTTAGATAGTAAATAACATTCATCCCACTCAACAAAAGTTACAAAACACACCATAAACAATACAAATATATAATAAATAACAACTAGAGTTTCATATCGAATTCCTCCGATTTGGCCTTTCGTTCAGGATCTTTGGACGATCGTAATTTTCGGTAGAACTACTTTCAGCCATAATAATGTTTGGGCCTGTAAATAAATTAAAAAATAATTAGATAGAAAAAAGTAATGAAACAAAAAATAAGAAAGAAAAGAAACATGTAAAATAAACAGGAAAGAAAAAAGAAAAACGTATAAAAGAAACAGGAAAGGAAAAAAAAGAAAAAGATAGAAAAAGAAAGCAGCGCGAGAAAAGAAAAGAAAAGAGAGGAAGAAAGTACCTGTTCAGCGCCGAGCTGCGATCGAAGGCGGACGGCGATCGGCGACGGGCGGCGATCTGCGGCGACGGCGAGCGACAGGAGGAGACACTTGGAGTTGGCTTAGGGCTCAAGCAGTTTTTTTTTTTAATTCGGGCCGCGGATCCTTGGACCGGGTAGGCGACCCAGGCGTCGACTATTACGCCTGGGCGACGCCTAGGCGACGACTTCCATCACAAGGCGAGGCGAAACTACCAGGCGGTCTACCGAAAACCGCCTGGACGCCTAGGCGGCGACTAGGCGTCGCCTTAACAACACTGATTGGGATGTTATTCTAGAAAGGAAAAATGGATAGAGAGAATGGTGTGATAATTCTAGAGAAAAATGTAGGATTAAATGTTCAAAGATAGTGCTGATCACCTAGGGTGGTAATTTAGAGAGGGAAAGTGAATAGGAAAAGGGGTAGGCGTTAAATCTTTGGTCTTGATTATTTCGAATGGTAATTCTGGAGAGGTCGGGACCGAAAAGTCGAATGTTACTTGTGGTGGTAATTTTATAGAGAGATGGGTAAAGACAGAAGGTGAAGAGCACAAAATTGAATATTAGTGCCGATTACTTGGTGTGATATTGTAGAAATAGAAAGTGGTTGGAGAGAGGGTACAATAAATAAATGTTACTTGAGGTGGTAATTCTAGAGGATGAAGAGCACAAAATCGAATATTAGTGCTGATTACTTGGTGTAATATTCTAGAAATAGAAAGTGATTGGAGAGAGTGGGTGTAATAAATAAATGTTACTTGGGGTGGTAATTCTAAAGAGAGAATGTGGGTAGAGAGAATGGAGAGACAAAAGATGAATATTAGTGCTGATTACCTCGGGTGGTAATTTTAGAAAAAGAAAGTGGGTGGAGCAAGAGAGATGTAAAAAGTTGAATGTTATTTTGAGTAGTAATTTTAAAGAGAGAATGTGGGCAGAGAGAGTGGGGAGCAAAAATTTGAATATTAGTGTCCATTACCTGCAGTAGCTCTAGAGAGTGAAAATGGGTAGAAAGAATGGGAGGAGCAAAAAACAATAGTGACGATTACTTGGTGTGGAAATTCTTGAGAGAGAGAAAGTAGATTGAGAGAGGGAGAAATGTAAAAAGTCGAATGTCACATAATATGGTATTATAGAGGGAGAAAGTAGGTAGAGAGATAGATAAAGTAGGTAGTAAAAAATTAAAAGTTGGTATCAATCACCTGGGGTGATAGTTTTAGAGAGAGAAAATGGTAGAGAGAGGAAGGACTAAAAAAGTAAAAAATTGAATGTTGGTGTCAATCGCTTGAGGTGATAATTCTAGAAAGAGAACGTGCGTAGAGAAATCGGGTTAAAAAAACTAAAATATTAATGTCGATTGTTTGAAGTGGTAATTTTAGAGAGAGGATTGGTAGAGAGATGGATGAATAGAATGTTGAATTTACTTGAAATAGTAATTCTAGAGTGAGAAAGTGTGTAGAGAGATGGGGTACAAAGTTTAATGTGAATACCGATTACTTGGAGTGATAGTTCATGAGAGGGAAAATAGATAGAGAAATTGGGGTAAAAGGTTACATATACTGGTGGTAATAATTACTTGGGGTGACGATTCATGAGACATAAAGTGGATAGAGACATGGGGAGTAAAAAGTTGAACGTCGGTACTAATTACTTGGGGTGGTAATTCTACACAAAGAAATTGGGTAGAGAAATTAGGGAAAAATTGAATGTTGGTACCATTTACCTGGGGTGATGATTCATGAAAGAAAACGGGGATAAAGAGATGGAAAAAAGGTGGAATTGGTAGCAATTACTTGGAGTGATAATTCATGGGAGAAAAAATGGGCACATAGAGGGGGAATGAAAAGATAAATGCTGGTAACGATTACTTAGAGTGATAATTCTAGAGAAATAAAGTGGGTAGAAAGGTAGGGGAATAAAAAGTTGATTACCGGTACCAACTATTTGAGATGGTAATTCTAGAGAGATAAAGTGCGCAGAGAAATAGAGAGCAAAAGTTGAATGTTATACCGCTTACTTGGGATGATAATTCATGAGAGAAAAAATGGGTAGAGAGATGGGAAGTAAAAAGTTGAATGTTTGTATCAATTACTCAGGTTGGTGACATGCTTTTAGTGTAACTATCGCAAGTGCACGATATCGTATCAAGTAGTAAAGTGGACTTTTTGAGTCCGGTTTATCGATCCCACAAGGAAGTTTGGTTATAATTTGAATTATACACTATTAGTCTATTTTTATAGATACTATGATAAGTGAAACACACAATTAAAAAGTTTGGTTTAATATTTGCAAAGAAAATGCAATAATAGTTCTAATATTATAAGGAAATAAAAAGATAGCAATAATAATAGATTGATTAACGATAAAATGAAATAGTTGGGATTACAAACTTAGTTCGTCATTAGTTATAAAATATGTATTGGAGATCATAAGATGAATTTACTTATTATGTTGTGTAGATTCGATTTTCCTTAAAAAGACGGTTTCTCTTTCGAACTATAAAACGTCCCTTATATATTGAATCAATCCACTATATTTCTATGCTGATTGGCTTCAATACATAGCATTAGGATTTATGAAAATAACTCAAAGAATCATCTAAGGACTAGGGGTATATTTCTATCCCCTAGAACAACTTAGAGTGAAGATCATTTGATCTAATCAAACATATTTTCTTTCGAAACATATGAAGACCATAAATATCTTCATTAATTGGCCAAATAAATAAAGATTGTTAAAACAATGAAAATCACACACAATAATAAGTAATTCACAATAGATCTTTTATACAAACATAAATAACATGACTAACCTTGTTTATAATCCCAACTAAAGATTACTTAGCCCATGAAGGGTTTATTACACATATTACAAGCTTGTGTGGTCATTATTAGTTGAATCAAGAGAAAGAATTGATCCTAACTCCCTTAGTAGATAAAGGAGATAGAAACAATAAACTCTCTGAACAACATATGTTATACTACACTTACAAAGATCACTCAAGAACACAAGTGTGTTCTTCACACAAAAAGAAAAGTTTACAAAAAATGGAAAATTATAAGATGAATGATGAATGATGAAGGATCTAAGGGGTCTATTTATACACCTAAAGTTATCTAATAGCTCCAAAACTCCAGCATTATTACATTAGATCGGATCAATGTCAGCCATCCCCTCAATAATACACAAAAAGTATAAAAAATTAGACAAATCATAGTAATCTGTCAAGAGTTACGGCCGTAACATTCAGGAGTTACGGCCGTAACTATGGTGACTTACGGTCGTAACTCCTGAATGTTACGGCCGTAACGTGGCTTCGTAAATTTGCTCATTTGAAGCTTGGATAGTTACGTTTCGGCCCAATTTCTCGGACTTTGCGTTTTTGCCCCGGATCTTCTTCGGATGATAACTTTTGATATATAACTCGATTTTGAATCGGAAGACTGCCGAATTCGTCTCGAAAAGCCCTACAACATGGATATATCAAAATTCAATAAAGAGAATATTTATTAAACATGTTGTTTCTTGAGTAATTCAGTTATTTAATCCGATCATCATCCGATAAAAATAAAATTATTAAAACTAATAAATTAAAAGCAAAAACGAGTAGACTAGCTCAATTATGGGTGAATTTTATCGATACAAACCATGGATAATTGTACAAAGCGACACTTATAACACCCCAAACTTGAATTCTTGCTAGTCGAGCAAGACTCTTTATTATTCACACTCCAAAAATAAAAATAAAAATCACTAAAATAAGAAAATTAATACACACATAAATTAAAATATAAAAAGAGAAAAGGAGATCAAAATGCCATTAATAAACAACAACCGACTTTATACGGTAGATAGAAATGAATCAAGATTCAAAATAAATCTACTAATGTTTTTGAAGTTAAAACACGGTTTTTATTTTGTAATTCCAAAATGTAAGGTTTTCCCCAAAGGTTGATTATTTCTTTCTCACTCGTGATACACACGACTCCTTTAATGGTTGCTCTCGATCACTCGTTTATTTTTCGACTCAATATGAAGAAGAATTTCATTGGCGTCATCAAATATTGTGATTTTCACAAAATTGAGTGTATTGAAATTCAATTTGCTAATTAATTCAAATCGCTCATAAACTACATCCCTTTTAGTGATAGCTTTCACACCGTTATTTGCTAACGTGTAGCTCTTTTCACTAACACAATTTCTATCTCATTATTTTTCTTTTCGTAAAAGGTGATAGCTTTCACCGTTATTTGCTAACGTGTAGCTCTTTTCACCAATTTTTCGAGACGGCGACTACGCACCAACAATGGTTAGTCCTTTATTTTTCGCAAAATTTAAGACTTCCAAAATTAGGCATTTATTCTCGCTCAACACTTCTCCTTTTCGTCATTTATTTTTTTAGGTGATAGCTTTCACACCGTTATTTGCTAACGTGTAGCTCTTTTCACCAATGACTCCTTTTTTTAGGGAATAGAATTTTTGCAGAAAATCATTTTTTAGTTAAGCATGAAAAATCAAAAACTCCACAAATTAAGTAAATTTCAGTTTTATTTTTCATCAACCAATTAATTCTTCTTTTCTCAAGGTAACGAATGACTCGATTTTATATGATAATTACAAGGCTTGGAAAGAGAGATTAAGGCTCAAAATTTTTTTTGGAATATACAATTTTTTTTTACCGGTTAAAACGATTTTAGAAGCTTGTATATAGCTAATTTATTGGTGTTATGGCCAGATCTAGAAATCTCATATATCAAGAAATATATAATATCAAGAAATATATAATCACTAAACCTAATCAATGGCAAATAATAAAAAACACACCACACAATACACTAATCAAAACATACCACAATCAAAATCCAAATAAACATCATAGTTCAAAAACCACAAAATAAACACACAAGTACGAAAACACCCCCAAACTTAAAAGTAAAACTGTCCCGAGTTTTTTTTTAAAAAAAAAGATAGCAAGCGAGAAAACAGAAAACTCCCTGAAATTTTAGCTTTGTGATCCTCCAGGTGTGTCGTCAGGGATGTTTAGAAAACGGAAAAGCTTTTCAAAGCACTTCTCCGTTTCTAATTGTCGCTCGAGTATTTCATTCTGATTTCTCATAATTTCAGTTTGAGATGTTTCTAATCCCTGAACTCTTTCAAGCAAATTTTCTTCAAAAGCGTTAACTCATAACCGGCATCCTCCTCGGCCTCATATTCCTCCTCCTCGCTACTATCCTCTTCCGGTTCCAAACGTGCCCGTTTGCTTCTCAATTGAGTACTTCGAAAAATACTACTCCGGCCGTTCAGTCGATCCCCATGTGTTAAAATATCACCCCCTGCCGAAATTTTGACTCTCTGGCTCCTGCAAATACCGGTGATAAGGCAGGGGTATGGCATCTTCTGCCTAGTCGGGACCATGCCGGCATAGTGACAAATAGTAGTGTAAATGTGAGTACCCAAATCCATTTTTACCCCCCGACGGATAGCAAATAAACCTCGTAGGTGGCCAATGGAAACCGTCGTCAGAGTCGAAGTCGGGTAAATACTCCTACGCCCACATCCATAAATACCAAGCATCATCCATTAGGTCCGCCTGGTTGTATCGGGGTTTGATCATCCCAATACTGTCATGCAACTCGCTCACTAACGCCCAGCGTAAAACTCTATCATCCGACACCTCTTCATTAGGCAAGATAGAAATGTCAACCGCGTTAGTACAATTAACCCCCAAAAACTTGTTAATGACATCCGGTGAAAAATTAATCGATTTCCCATTCACAGTAGTCTGATGATAAGTAGGTGACCCTACCTGCCCAATGGACTTGTTGAAAGAATTGTAAAAGTTCAGGGTCAATGTCGGGTTACCATTTGGGAGATCGGAAACGAACTTTTCCCAGCCGTTGTCTAAGAATTTTTGGATGAAAGGGGTAGTGATTGTGTCTCTATCCACATCGCCGATGAAATCATCAAGATTGAACAATCTTTCCTTAATGCACTTTGTGTTTTGATTTCTTTGTGGCGGTACCGGACCTTGAGATGACGAACCGACCTTTTCTTTGCCTTTTGTTGATTTCTTCGGTGCCATCCCTGAAATTTAACAAAATCAACTTATTTTCATCACACGACTATAATCATCAAGCAAAACCAATAAAAACATAAAAAAAATTCAAAGATTTTCGTTGTGGCATTTCGTCGGACACCTTGAGTTCATAGTTTTTTAACAAGTTTTTCTTATTCAAACTCAAATCCATAAATCCACCACAAATCAATGAATCAAATAACCATACAAATATCAACAATACTCACAAATGAACAAGATTTAATCAAAGAATCATACGGAAATGAGAATCGAAAAACAAATATGAAGAGAAAAACTAAAAACTAAAACTCAAGAATATATAAATTGAAACAAGGATTGAAAGAGAACCTGATGATTATGTGTTAATGTTGATATGTTAATGAATTGTATTGAGGAATTTGAGTTTTTTAGCAAGTAGGGATTGATAGGGGGAAAAAATCGCACTCCCGACCGCTTGTGTCTCGTCTGGTTTGTGAAAGTGTTGTAAGGGCGTTTTTTTTTTAATACAGACTAGTAGTTACGGCCATAAGTTGCTTTCGTTTTTCAAACAGGTTTTAAGATATGGCCGTAACATGCAGCAGTTACGGCCGTATGTAACGTTCGTTTTTTTTTTTTGGAACCTGTTTTAAGATACGACCGTAACATGTAGGAGTTACGACCGTATAAACCATTCGTAAAAAATCCTGATTCTACTTACGGCCGTATTATTTTGGATACGGCCGTATATATATTATATATTTTTTTTTTTTAAAAAAAAACAAAATTATGATTATTATATGTGTGAGAATAATGAAAGAAAGACTCCCTGGATTTTATGAACGATCTGATCCTTGCTCTTGTTGTTGATTCCTTCCATGTTACCCCCAAACTTATTTGCGAAATAATAGAGATTGGGTTGCCTCTCAATAAGCGCTTTGTTTAACGTCCTTAGCTTGACTTCTCGTCAGATTAATTAGGTATTTCCAGCATTATGATTGATTTTGCTGTCGAGAATTCTCCTCCCAGATATGGCTTTAACCGTTGACCGTTTACTTTGAAACTCCCGTCGGTTGTATTATAAATCTCCACAGCTCCATGAGAAAACACCTCTTTGATCGTGTAAGGGCCTGTCCATCGTGATCGTAGCTTACCCGGAAACAGACGCAGTCGTGCATTAAAAAGCAGAACTTGGTCTCCTGTTTTAAAATCTCTTCTTAGAATTCTGTTGTCATGCCATCTTTTCGTTTTTTCTTTGTAGATTTTGGCATTTTCATATGAATCGAGTCGGATTTCATCCAACTCATTTAACTGTAGCAACCTTTTCTTTCCACCAATCGTCAAAGTTTAATTTTTTATAGCCCAAAAGCTCGATGTTCAAGTTCTCTGGCGGTGTGAGCTTTTCCAAAAGCAGACGAAATGGAGGCATGCCTATCGGTGTCTTATAGGGTCATTGTAAGCCCAGAGCGCATCATCCAGCTTTTCGACCAATCTTTCCGAGATGAGTCGATTGTCATCTCAAGTATACGTTTGATTCACGATTGGAAACCTCGACTTGTCCATGGTTTGTGGGTGATAAGAGGTAGCGACACGGTGTTTTACTCGAACGGTCAATAGAGCCTTAACGGTGATTGCGAAATGAGATCCGCCATCACCGATAATAACTCTCGGAGTTCAAGCGAGTGAATATATTTTTATTTAGAAAATTTACTACGACCTTAGCTTCGTTTGTTGGTAATCTGACCTCCACCCATTTAGATACGTAGTCTACTGACTACAAGGATGTATTCATTAGAGAACGATGATGGAAAGGGTCCCATGAAATCAATTCCCCAAATGTCGAAGATTTCAACCTCAAGGATGAAATTCATTGGCATTTCATTTCTTTGACATGTTTCCATGTCTTTGGCACAGTCACACTTTGAGACAAGTGTATGTGCATCTTTGAGCAGTGGGCCAATAGAATCTGCTTCAAGAATTTTTGTCTTGTTTTTGAACCCCCAAAATGTCCTCCATAGTGAGAGGAATGACATCTTTCTAATACCTTCTCCATTTCTTCTTCGGTATGCATCTCTGGATGATTTGATCAGTCCTCGTCGAACAACAGAGGATCTTCCCGGTAATAGTATGTCAACTCGGAGAAGAATTTTTCTTTTGATGATGGGAAAAATTTGGGTGAATTATTCCACTAACAAGGAAATTAACGATGTCGACATACCATGGTGCATTTTGTTTTTCTGGATATTAGAGATTTGGAGCAGTTGTTCATCAGGAAATACTTCATTTATTTCCTTCTCTTGAGCATTGTCTTGGTAGTCTAGAGAGATGATCCGCCACTTGGTTTTCTGTTCCCTTTACGTCTCGATTTCTATGTTGAATTCTTTCATAAGTAGAACCCATCGGATTAGCCTTGACTTTGCATCTTGCTTTGTCATTAAATATTTCAAAGTGAATGATCGGTGTAGACTATGACCTTTGATCCCAATAAGTAGGATCGAAATTTGTCAAAGGCATAAACCACCGCAAGCATCTCTTTTCGGTTGTTGTATAGTTCGGTGAGCATCATTCATAGTCCTGTTAGCATAATGGATCACTTGCATCATTTTGTCCTTCTTCGGCCCAAGACGGCCCCTACGGCATAATCACTTGCATCGCACATTAAAATGAAAGGAATAGTCCAACTGGAGAAATGATGATTGAGTGATGTAAGCTTATCCTTCAAAGTTACAAAGGCCACGTGGCATTCATTTGTGAAAAGGAATGGTGTATCTTTCTCAAGCAAAGAACAGAGAGGTTTTTCTATTTTTGAGAAATCTTTTATAAATCTCCGATAGAATCCTGCATGTCCGAGAAAACTCCTTACTCCTTTCACCGAAATTGGTGGAGGAAGTTTTGCAATCACTTGGATCTTTGCCTTATCGACTTCAATTCCATGTTGTGAGATTCTATGGCCAAGTACGATTCCTTCCTGGACCATGAAGTGACATTTCTCCCAATTGAGAACTAGATTTGTGTCTTCACATCTTTCCAAGACCATGCCTAAGTGAATTAGGCATTTATCAAATGAATCTCCGAAAACCGAGAAATCGTCCATGAAAACTTCAATGAATTTTTCAACCATGTCTGAGAATATTGACATCATGCATCTTTGAAATGTGGCTGGAGCATTGCACAATCCGAATGGGATTCTTCTATAGGCAAATGTTCCATAAGGGCATGTGAATGTTGTTTTCTCTTGGTCTTCTGGGGCTATTACGATTTGGTTGTACCCTGAATAGCCGTCGAGAAAACAGTAGTAAGAATGTCCCGCCAATCTATCTAGCATCTGATCAATAAATGGGAGTGGAAAATGATCTTTTCTTGTCCTCTTGTTTAGTTTCCTGTAATCAATGCACATTCTCCATCCTGTGATCGGTCGTGTTGGTATAAGTTCATTTTGCTCGTTCTCTATGATCGTGATTCCACTCTTTTTTGACATCATATGTACAGGGCTCACCCATGGACTATCTGAGATTGGATAAATGATTCCTGCGTCAAGTAATTTAAGAATCTATGCCTTCACAATTTCCTTCATGTTTGGATTCAAACGTCGTTGATGCTCAATTGAAGGTTTGCATTTATCTTCCATCAAGATTTTGTGAGTGCATATAGAGGGGCTTATTCCTCTAATGTCTGCAATAGTCCATCCAATTGCTCTTTTGTGATTCCTCAATACCCTTAGTAATTTCCCTTCTTCAAGTTTGGTCAATATGTTAGATATGATGACCGGAAGTGTTGAGGAAACGCCCAAGTAAGCGTATCTCAAATGTGTGGGTAGAGGTTTGAGATCAAGTGTTGGAGCTTCTTGTAAAGAAGGTTTTGTGTCACGATTTATTCATCCCGACAGGCGATCGACTGTAAGGCCGAGCGACCAAGTCAACTCCAGTCAAACTTTGGCTAGCTCGCCTAATCGAAGATATCAGACCACCATCAGGTACCCAGCGATCGACTCCCAAGGCGATCGCCATTTGGCAGCTGGCGACCGACTCTAGTATCCGGCCAAGGACGGTCGACCTACGTCCCGCGGTGATGATCGCCCACAAAGTCATCGAGGATTGATCTCGTAACAGCACCCACGTGCAGATCCACAAAAGGCGCTGACAAGATCTTCGCCGATGTAAGATCTTTGCCGACAGACAAGACCTTTGACCACACTGTCACCTACCTCACCTACCGGCAGCGCGCCGAAAGTTGTCGGTGGGACCGCCGTGACAAAGAATCTCAGACACGTGCAGCTCCCCATCGACTGCATAATGATCGCCAAAGAACTCCTGCAGACTTTAAGGGAACAGACCCATGTGCTAAAAGACGATCGCTCGATTATTATAATGCAGAAAAGGCGATCGCCCAGCATACCCAAGTCCTATAAATAGAGAACCTCCTCCTACTGAAAAAAGGTTCCCAATTCATTTGACCTACGGTTCGAAACTCATTTCACCAACAGTTGAGAACACACATATCATCAAGCTCCCGGCTTTCACCTAATCCATCTCAGACTTCTCTCTCCAAATCTCTCGTCGAACACGATCTACTGAGCAGCAAGTCTCCACTGCATGATTCTAAGGGATTCATAAGCCCAGGAGCCCAAGCATCCAGCTAAATACTCGCCGTGAGAGACTGTCGATCTCTCACCGCCGCGACTGTTCATCTCCTTTGTTACAAGAACTCACAGAGCATCAAATATGGTTCTTCCGGCAATCTACACGCTCACTAGCTAAGATAACAAGAATCCTTACACTCATTGTAATTGTATTCTTACATTAGTACTTGTATCCCCGAATATTAGTATTAATAATATCTCGCGAGAGCATTCAAGCCCGGGACTAACAACCCCGACAAATCTTGTGTTATTTATCTTTCTCACGGAAGTGCTCTTGCATTTGTTTGCTATCCCATCCATTCCAGCAATATCTATCTCCGGATAATATTTTGGGTAGCAACAATTGGCGCTAGAGGAAGGGGATCTAACCCTCACATTTTTATTCCTATCGTCCCGAAGAACACTCACTGTTCTCGGGGCATATACTTGAAGTGACACTCACTGCACTTCAAAGAAAATCTTCAGAATCATGACATCCGCCGGTACATCGAAGAAAGCCGCTCTCCGAACCGCCGGACACCATATCCCGGTTCAGTCCGAACCCCAGCCAACGACAGGGGGAAGCCGCAGCAATGCGAGACTCTCGATCCCGCATCCGAGAGATGGCCCCAACCTCTCACTCGATCAGTTCCAAACCGAGGAACAGATCGAGGAGGCTATGGCCATCCTGGAGGAGCGACGGAGAGCATGCGCGTCGCCCGCGATAACTCCCTCGATCATCTGCCGCATGGGAAAACGGAAATTCAGCGGACTACTGAACGAGCGATCGTCAGAAAGCCCCAATTCGCGAGGAAAAGCTCTCGCACGACCGGACGGATCCATATTCAATCGCTTGGGTCGCGACCCATCCTGGCGACCGGGGCATTCTGTTTCCAACCTTGAAAAGGCGGAATCTGAATCCGTCACCAGGAGTTCGGCCTACCCACCTCACAGTCGAACGCAGGTCAGCCATCTGACCCCCGCCCCGATCGCCAGGGGATCAGTACTCAATCGCCTCGGCTCCCGCTCTGAGCGCCGAGCCGCAAGCAGTCAGGCCACGGCGATGGCCGCCATACAACGCCAGCTTGACGAGATGAAAGCACTCTTGGACACTGGGGCAAGCACCAGCAAAAAGATCACCGGGCAGACCGAGCCACTCGCGGTCCACATCGAGCTTGCCCCCATACAGCCAACGATCGCTCCTCCCAGAACACCTCTATATGAGGGGAGATCGGACCCCGAAACTCACCTAAGTAAATTCCGAATCTACATGACTGGGTGTGGGGCATCTGATGCAACCAAGTGCCGGATCTTCCCGTTAACATTGGGCGAGCTGGCCCATAGGTGGTACGTCTCACTACTACCACGATCAATCACCTCCTTTAAGAAACTGACGAATGACTTCACGTCATACTTCGCCAGCAAGGTCGCCAGACCAGAAGGCCCCCACCGCGTGATAAAAATCAAGCAGGGGAAGGACGAGTCAGACGCATATTACATCGACCTGGTAGACGAAATCATCCTCACCGGCGAACCCGTCAGTGACGAGCTCGCTTTCTATTCGGTCATGGGGGGATTCCACGGTCACTCTACCATGTTTAGACATCTCTCCAAGGATATTCCCCCAACTTACGCGATCTTCCGCGCTAAAGCTGCCAACTTTCTGGCCAGGCAAAGGCTACTCACCCTCCACCTAGGCGAGGAAACGCCACCTCCTGTCCAGAATATAGCGATCGCCAAAGCAAAGAAGGCGATCGCCAAGCCACCCGGAGATATAAAGGCCTTCGAGGACATGGAAGCCCATCTCCTCCACACGTTCAACCGAACTCCGGCACATATTTTCTATTCCATCAAGGGGCACGAAGAGCTCAAAAAGCCAAAAGCGATAAGGGACCACGGTCATCTGGACAACAATCAATACTGTGCCTACCATAAGAGTCCCGGCCACAGCACCAACCAATGCCGCGACTTCCTCAAACAGCTCTGGAGATTGTTCGGGGAGGGCAAGTTGGACAGCTTATTGGCCTAGCCAAAGTCCCTACCAATCTTTATACACGATCGTCCGAGTCGAACACAAAACAGGCTGGAAAGCTCATACGAGCCGACCCCTGGATCAACCTCGACAACCGTCTCTACATGCTTCAATCAAGAGAAGGAGATATCGGAAGTCTCCTCGATCTCCCTCCTTATTTAAGAAACTGGAGGACTCGCTCGCCATCTACAGTTCACCGTCTAACATGATGGACTAAGGCACGACATCGCCTCCCCCGCACAACGTACACCGTTGAAGGTCGGCATCTACATGACGATCCAAGGTGGAAGAGTGCAGCCATGGTCCTGGTGGTCGATGGAACCGACTGCTTAGACCATGCAAGGTCCCTTTGGGCCAAGATCGCCCGCCCTTCGTTTAAATACGAGGCCGGCATAGTCTGAGGGCCCTCCAAAGTTAATCAGTGGACACGATCGCTCGCCCTCAAAGGTTCATCATCTAACATGGTGAACCCGGACAATGCGACGTGCTACAACCCCCGTCTCAATGTACACCGTCGAGGTTCGCCATCTTCATGGTGGGCCGAGGTGGAAGCAGAGCTAAACAAGCCGTGGACGTGGAGTTGAATCATCCGACGCTGCCCCGCGCAAGGACTCCTCTAGACCGAGACCGCACGACCTTCGTTTAAATACGAGGTGAGGCGCAGCCTAACAGAGGACCCTCATAATAAAGTGACTCACGAGACACTCAATGTCTTCGCGCATCAAGACATGATCAAGGAGTCGGTCCATCGAACTCCGCGATCGTGCACGGTTCCTCAAGACGGACGACCGCCCCAGAGGATTCGACAAAGTTGAAGACCGCTCACTCAACGAATTATTTTCATCCCCTTACTTCCGCTAAGTGAATAAAAACAAGGGGCAATAAGAGTGCGGACTACCTATACGATGATCGTCGCTATTCAACAACATACGGAGGTCGTCATTTTTAGCAAGTTGTGCAGCGATCGAATTTGTTGTAAAAAGTTATCTTTATGAGTTTATCAATTCATTTGGAACTACCCTCGCAACGATCTCTCCTCACACATTTGTACAAAGTCAAACAAAGACTCAAAAATAACCATTCATTCAAGTGATAAGTCAGAAATCCAAACGTTCATTTCATTACTTGAAAAAAATCGGAGTACATGGTCGCCCGAAGGCCCAAATGCTACAAAAGAAAGGTACAAAACTACAAGGAAATAAGCTAAAACATCAAATATGAAGTGCCTCAGGCCCCTGCCTGGCCTTCGCCATCAGCATCCGGTGCGGTCCCCTCATCTTCCGGAGCGTCGGGATGTGCAAGATTGGCCGGAGATGGATACCAGCTCAAATCCACGCCGATGTCCGCAAGGTCCAAGATCGGCAAGGAGAAAGCTGAATGGAGAGGATGCTTCAACGCGTACACCTTGAAGTTCTCGGCAAGAGGCCCGACCTCCAAACCTCCCTTCTTAGCTGCTCGGATCGAGTCGGCGAACGCCAAATAATAGGCGAACTCGCTGACAAACTCCAAGTTTTGAAAGGGGTCAGCCTTGGTCGCCTCAACCTCTCCTTTCAGCTCCGCCATCGCCTGTTGCGACCCCTGGAGCTCGGCCTCCCTCGCGGCAACCTTCTCCTTCGCCTCCGCCAGCTCGCTGGTCAACCGAGCGATCGTCACCTTCTGGCGATCGGCCTCCTCTTCAGCAACCTTCTGCGCCTGGACGGCATTCTGCATCTAGTCCCGAAATCGGTCAACCGCCACACGATATTGCACAGTTTCCTTCTTCTCCAGCTCAAGCTCATGGCTCGCCCGCTTGGCCGCCTCCAGAGAGTCCTTCTCCATCGCCGCGATCTTATCAGCAAACTCGGCGTTCTCTTTCCGATCCGCCTGCAGGCGAATAGTGGAAGGCCGCCCCTCAAACTCTGGCGGCACTGGATACCATGGTCGCCGTCTGGAGAGAAAGGGCGAGAACAGCCTGCATCGAACTCCCCGATCGCTGACGAGCGATCGCATCCAGATCGGTCGTCCATGCCTTAGGCAGAGCAGAAGCAGCCTTGCTAACGTATGGAGGAATGTCGCAGGAATGGCGAGGAGATCGGCTCGCTAGGAAATCCACGACCATCGGCGGGCAAGACGGATCTGCGCGACGGATCCTGCATCAAAACAACAAAGTTAATACAACTCCTACGCAGATGCAATTTTCAACACAAAAATGCTATCTACCTCTCAGCCTTCTCGGGGTCACGAACGAAATACGGTTTCCCTCGAGGGGTCTCGGCATCCGCGATCGCCATCTCCCGCATAAAATCCGCAGAGGGCGGCTCACTCCCTGGAGCAACGATGGTGATCGGAGGCGCGGCGATCGTCACTTTATCGCCCGGGGCAGGAACCGAAGTTTCTTCCGGCCTCGGCCTCTTGCGATTCGCTCGAAGCCCCTCCTCCGGAACTGCCTCCTCAGCCACAACCGGCTCCACGCGAGGCTCCGCCTCCGGAACTATTGGCAACGCAACAGGTGGGGCCCGAGACGACCTCTTTTGGCGGAGTCGGCCTAGAACTCCAGGATTCGACATAGCGATCTCCGTCGGGGGCTCCAAAAACCGAGGAAAGCTAACCTCTACAGTTAAGACAATCGACCAACAGTCAGACAGTTTCCTCAAGTAAGGCGATCGCCTAGAAATTGAAGGTCGCAGAAACTCATACCTGGCACCGAGAGATGTCTCGGGAAACGGAATAGTCGATCCGACAACCAACGACTCTCCTTATTGATCCGAGTGGCCTCAAGGTCGTCGTCTGACAAGCTCCTTATCCGCTCCCAGACAACGAGAAAGTCAAAAGGCAACTCCTCGACCGCCGGAATGTGAAAACCTGCAAAACCGAAATCAAATTAGATCAGTCCAAAACGCATCCGAACGAAGGGAGCGTCTAAACCCTTACCGGGATTCCTCTCCCGAAACTCAGTGGGGATCTCCAACTCGCCCGAAGGATTGTCGCTCGCGGAAGCCCTCCACTTGCCGGCGACCCAGAACCACTTCGTCTGATCGCCCCGCATCTTATTCGGGACTTCGTGAATCACCCGACCGGATCGGCCCTGAATATGGTAACCGCCGACCAACCCTTTATGAGCCGTCATTTTGAACAAATGGTTCATCTCCAACGGCGATGGGAGGCGGTACAGGCGGTGACCGCCGAAAAGGTGAGAGTGCAGTTAATTTGGAGCCAGGCGTTCGGCGTCAGCTGAAGTGGCGCCACATTCCAAGCGGCCAACAGATGGGAGACAGCAAAGGATAGAGGGAAGCGCAGCCCGGCCTCCATAATCGCCTCATTCACGGAGACCATGCCCATCGGAGGCTGATCGGCTCGCTCATTCTCCACCGGCGCGAACATGTCCACATCTGAAGGAACATGGAATCTTGTCCTCCATACGGCCAGATCTTTCCTGGTCGTCGAACTCCGTATTTGGCCAAGCGACCACAACGATCGCTGCAGCACGGCATCGCGACCGTTTGGGAAGCACATAGGGGTAGGCGACCGAGTATCCCGAAAATCGAATCTCGGAGTAGACCGCCAACTTCTCCATTATCTCAGCAAAAGCCTTATAGGCCCGGCCGAAAGCACTATGCTGCTCCCAGTAGGCCCTAATCGCCAGATCTCTCTCAATCTGCGATCGTCTTTCTTCAGCAGCCGTCTCCTTAGCAACATCGGCCTCATTGAATAAAGCCTCGACTTCAGCAGGGTCGATTCCGGCCCGAATAGCTTCAGCCGCCGTCTCCAGGTGGAAGACGGAAGAAGGTTCTCCCCGGACAGTCGATGTCCCGGCGGTAGAACTGGTACCCGCTCCACGTGATGATGATGTGCCGGCCATTCTCAAAGATAGAAAAGGAGAAAAGGATTTTTTTCTTACCCGAAAGTGAAATCGAACGACGATCGGCACTAAGTGTTGGGATTCCACAGAAAATAAACGCAACGGAAGAATAAACGGAATCCCTAAGAGGATCGATCAAGTAACGTATATACGAAAAGAAAAATACGAAGATCAAGGAATCAAAGTACCATACCTATGATGTCTCTGAAAAACCTTCGTATGATGATGATGATGAAGAGCCCTTCGTTCCAAGCACCTAAAGCAAGATGCCTCTACTTCACACGCCGGAACTTGATGGAAAAATCGACAAGCTTCCTTTCTTCAAGAATGCGGCTAGGGAAGCTTGTAGGAATTTTCTCTCTCAATGTATTCTTCTTATATCTTGTCTATAAGATCAAGATGAAGTTTTCAACCTTACTCTCTCTCTCTCAAATTCGTGATTATGAGTTAAAGCAAGAAGAAGTTGTCCTCACTCCTTTTTAAAGACTTTTATTTATAAAAAAATGAAAGTCTACCTTTAACACATGATTGAGGGTATCAAATACACCTCACATATGTCACCTAGTGACATAAAATAAGTATATAAGAGACGAGATGGAGGGGGGGCGGCCTTAAGGGAAATTTCCAAGAAGACGGGTCGAATTTACTCGGCTCGTGTACTGGATGTTCGTCAAAACGAATCCCTCGTGTACCGGATGTTCGTCAAACGAATCCATTTTATTTCCAATGTGTTTGGACTAATTAATTAATCCAATTAATTAATTATATCAAACACAAATATATATTTCTCTAAGAAATATAATTTATGAATTAAAGTAATCACCCAGTAACCTACTTACAATTCATAAGACCGCTATTTGATTTATCCGATAAATCAAAATTAGATATCTAATATCTAATATTATAAGAGAGATTATTAATTCACATTTATCCATCAATGATCCTATTGTGCGACTCCGTAGGTTCGTCTCAGCCGGCATTGGGAGGAACTAATGAGTGCGGGCAAAGACTTAGCCAAACTAGCGGGCCGCTGTAAACCCCCGATCGAGAACGAATGAACGAATCATTCGGAACCATTATGTCGTGAATACTATATACGTATAGACCCTTCATCGATGTCCCGGTCAAGTCTTCAGTCACGGTAAAGTCAAACCCTACTGTTGACTAAACTCTATACATGTGTTAATGCAAATCAAGACCGACGATTAATAGTGTATCTAATACGACTATATCGTAATGCTTTGGCCAAAGACTTATGATCTTATTTGCCATTAACCGTATAGGACATTCGCCGCTCACTAACAGAGATAGAATCCTTTCTTGGCGTACAAAGATCGCTACTGCCGTATAGTCCGCACTTCGAGGTCGACTCAACAATTAAGCAAATGAGTCTAACTACTCTAATGACAAACTAAACGTCACAGACACATCTTCTACTGAACCCTCAAGTCAAAGGTCCACGTATACTATCACAACCTTTCGATTCGTCATCGACTCTCCGAGAGTGAATACCGTGTGACTGAATCGAGTATGAGTCGTGTTCGAGTATACTGGTCCCACCAATATACTTATAACTATGCTATTAAGACGTGCACACGTCCTAGCATCAGTTATACAAGTCTTATTAAAACTTAATGTCCTGTTAAGTTTTATCGACTTGCGAACTAGTTAAGCATTCGAGCTCTAAACACTTCTAGTGCCTATCTCCTTATCTCTATAAGGAGTAGAATGTTCACTCTCAAATGCAAGGACTACTATTTTATATACCAAATCACAATGCCAGTGATATACAATAATATAGAAATAATAATTGCCTTATTAAATATAATATTCATAATTACAATACAATTGCTCTCACTCTCTCATCCTCTGAGTGGCATTCGAGGGCATATTCCTAACAATCTCTCACTTGCACTCAATGCCACAAACTATGGTATCTAATACACATACTCTCCAGATGTCTCTCTAAGACCTTCTGAGATAGTGGCATGGTAAGCGAATCAGCAACGTTATTTGCTGTGTCTACTCTCTGCAGTGTAACATTCCCATCCCGAACCATTTCTCTAACAAAATGATATTTTCTCGCAATATGTTTGGTGTTGTGGTGAGCCCTAGGCTCCTTAGCCTGTGCAACAGCTCCGTCGTTGTCACAAAACAAAGGTCACGGGCTTCTCTCGTTAGGAACCACTTGAAGTTCCTCGGTGAACTTCTTTATCCAAAAGCTTCTTTAGCGACCTCCGTGTTGCTCGATATTCGGCTTGACATGTAGAGATAGCAATCGAACTTTGCTTGGCACTTCTCCAAGAAATCGCCCCACCATTCGGAGTAAAGATATACCCCGATGTGGACATCGAGCATCCATGTCCCCGAAAAATCTGAGTCTGTATAACCCATCACTCTTAGTTCTCCACCGCCGTATGTAAGAACCAAGTCTTTAGTCCTCCTTAGGTACTTAAGAATGTTCTTTACAACAGTCCAATGTTCCTGCCCTGGATTTGACTGAAACAGACTTACTACGCTCACAGCATAGGCAATGTCCGGTCTAGTGCAAATCATTGCATACATAAGGTTACCTACTGCTGAATCATAAGGTACCTTGCTCATTTCCTTTCTATCTTCCTCACTTTGAGGACACATCTCTAAGGAAAGTTTTGCACCATGTTGCATAGGTAGAAACCCTCTTTTAGAATCTTCCATCCTAAATCGCTTCAGGATCTTTTCTATGTAGAGAGCTTGGGAAAGACCTAACATTCTTTTCGCTCTATCCCGGTAGAGACGAATACCCAGAATATAGGTAGCTTCTCCCAAGTCTTTCATTGAGAACTCTTTAGAAAGCCAAGCTTTTACAGAACTGAGCATTCCTACGTCGTTTCCTATAAGTAGAATGTCATCTACATATAGAATTAAGAACGCAATTTTGCTCCCACTAACCTTCTTGTAAATACAGGGCTCTTCTTCGTTTTGGACAAAATCAAACTCTTTGACTGTCTCGTTAAAATGAAGATTCCAACTCCGTGAAGCTTGCTTCAGTCCATAAATGGCACGCTGAAGTTTGCATACTTTATGAATATTGGTTTGAGATATGAATCCCTTAGGCTGTTCCATATAAATCTCCTCCTCTAGGAATCCATTTAGGAATGCCGTTTTCACATCCATTTGCCATATTTCATAATCTAAATGGGCTGCTATAGCAAGCATCATGCGAATAGACTTAATCATAGCTACAGGCGAGAAGGTCTCGAAGTAATCGACTCCTTCTCTTTGGGAATAACCCTTTGCCACAAGCCTGGCCTTATAGGTATCAACCTTGCCGTCTCCATCAGTCTTTCTCTTATAGATCCATTTGTTTCCAATAGGCACTATGCCTTTAGGACGATCTACTAAAGTCCAGACCTGATTAGCATGCATTGAGTCTATCTCAGCTTCCATAGCTTCTTGCCACTTGGTGGAGTCAACGTCTACCATCGCTTGGTCGTATGTAGAAGGATCATTCTCTTGACTACTTTCTGTCATCTCATGGACACCCAGTTCCTCTTGATGCAGATAGCCATACCTCTCAGGTAATTGAGAAATTCTACTAGACTTGCGAGGTTGTATTTGTATTTCAGAAGGTTCGGTTCTTGTATCTTGCATAGGTGTCTCATTTGGTGTTTCTTTTATTTCTTCCAAAGAAATATTTCTACCTGCCCCTCCTTCCTGAATAACCGATCTTCCAGGAAGTGTGCTTGTATAGCAATGATGATCCTATGATCTTCGTGCATGTAGAATAGATATCCCATGGAATCCCCTGGATATCCTATGAAACGACCTTTCACAGACCTAGTTTCCAATTTCTCTACTTTAGTCTTCTTGACATAAGCAGGGCATCCCCAAATCCTAATGTGATTAAGACTTGGTTTCCTACCTCTCCACATCTCATGGGAGTCTTAGGAACGGATTTGGAAGGACATCTGTTCAAGATATGCACAGCAGAAGGAGCGCGTAACCCCAGAGATAAATCGGTAGATCAAGATAGTTAAGCATGGAGCGAACCATGTCCAACAAGGTTCGGTTCCTTCTTTCGATACACCATTTAATTGTGGAGTAGCCGGAGGAGTGAATTGTGACACTATTCCTAGTTCTTTTAAGAACTCATCAAATTCGGTACTCATGTACTCACCACCCGGTCGATCAAGAGTCTAAACACGGTTACTGTTTGATTTTCAACTAGGGCTTTAAATTCCTTGAATTTATCAAAAGCTTCAGACTTATGTTTCATTAAGTACACGAATCCATACAGTATGGTCATCGGTGAATGTAATGAAATATCAAAGCCGTCTCGTGCCACTTCAAAAGGGCCACGAGGCGTCGGTATGGATCAATCCAAGTTTTTGACTCTTTCAAAAGTCCTGCGAAGGGTAACTTAGTCATTTTGCCTTGAAGGCAAGATTCACAAGTTGGATAGGGATCTCGATCCCAATGGACCCGTAAGCCCATCTTTCTCCATTTTATGAACCTTGGTCCACCGATATGACCAAGTCTAAGATGCCACTTAAGTGCTTGGTTCGTTTCATCCCTACCACGCTTCCTAGTTATAGTGTTCACAGTTGTCTTATTCTTTAAATTTAAATGGTATAAACCATTTAATAATGTAGCAGTACCAACCAATTTATTTCTGAAATAAATACGACAGGACCCATCTCCAATAAAGAAGTGAAATCCCTTTCGGTCCATGACCGGAATTGATACAATATTCTTGTGCCCCTTGGGCAAAACAAGTACATCATCTAAAGTGATAATAAAACCAGATTCTAAATCCAACATAAGGGATCCGATATCAGAAGCCTCGACACTATGCCCACTTCCGACGGTGACCATCACCTCCCCTGAATCCAGCTTCCTACTTCGTTCCAGATCCTGATTCATTGTACAAATGTGAGAACTCGCACCGGAATCAAGTATCCAAGAAGTAGAATATACAGTTACAGAACAATTTGTTTCTAAACCAATAGTTCCGTACCTGAAGGCGCATTACGGTCAAGCTTTGGACAATACCTCTTCCAGTGGCCTAGCTCACCGCAGTTGAGGCATACATCCGTTTTCTTGGCCCCTTTGCTCTTTTGAACCATTGGGGCTTGCCCCTTCCCTTGTCGATCTTGACTATCGGACTTAATCGCTTCTTGTTCTTTTTCTTCTTATTCTTGGACTTCCAAGTCTTAGAAGAAATCACAAGTGCGACTTCCTTTCCCTTTGTCTTCATCTCGAGGCTGGCAATCGTCGGTTGTTCATTAGCCCAGCTAAGTTACATGCAATCTCATTGCGGTTGAAGTTCATGACAAATTGGGAAAAGGAGTCATGAAGTGACTGCAGGATAAGGTCATATTGTAGAGATGCATGAATCTGAAAATCAAGAGCTTCAAATCTCTCAAACATCGAGATCATCATGAGGACATGGTCCCCAACCTTCTCTCCTTCCTTCATCCTGGCGCCGAATAATTGCTTTGATATCTCATATCTAGCAGTTCGGCTATGCTCTCCATAGAGCTCAGCCAGGTGCGCTAAGATGGCTCGTGAAGACGTCATCTTTTCATGGGCACGTTGAAGCTCATTGGTCATTGAGCCTAACATGTACCCTCGCACTCTTATGTCGTCTTTTACCCATTTCTCATGGGCATCGACATCTTCCTGATTGGCTCGGGTTCTTGCAGGAGCCGCTGGGATGTCCGCCTCCAAGACGTATCCCAACATTTCCATAGTTAGGACAATCCTCAAGTTCCAAAGCCAGTCCACATAGTTCGGACCAGTCAGGACGTTCTTTTCAAGTAGTATAGCGAGTGGGTTCATTGTCATATTGAGAGTTTTGTTAACTGCAGAGAATAATTTGAGATTCGTTAGTGATTGTTTAGTTATGATCCGAGTAAAGAATTTAAGGACTTTCTTTATTCATAACTCGGCTCCCACTATTTTATCGGCATTTATACACTCCCATGTTAAATCCGGAAGTCTTGGGTGACTTCATAGTGGTGATCGATTTCTTTACAAAGTTTAATAGAGGGCAACCCATACGGTTTATATTCTATTATTCTTTATAAAGTGGTGTCTAATACCAACCCATCTAATGGATGATTCGATCTTCTTTTACCCCTAGTTCACTTGCCCTCAACCCATTCGGTTTCTATGGCTCATTTGAACTATCTAAGTTTAAACCGTCAACTCCTATTAGTCGACAATTGAATCTTACCCGGCAACCCATACGGTTTATAGGGGTTTGATTTGTCACAACCAAAGGCATCTAATGCACTCTAGGAATTTATCAACTTTCCCCAAAAATATTACCCGACATACTCGGAAGAATAATATTCGGTTTAGATTTCAATTTTCCATGAGTTTGACGGAGGGTAGGAAACCTCGTAACCTTTATAACTTAGTGTTTGTAAGTGGGAGTATTAACGCGATTATATGTTACACTTTGCACATTAATCCGTTTATAAGCGCGGTTTGTGGTTTGTCAATCATTCAAAATGAAAAACAATAAATAGCAACCTAGTTACTACCAACATATAGCTCATGGACTTTTTCCTAAGTATTGGGCCAAGCCAAATAACGAAAAGAAAAATACAGTATTGATTCTTCGTCTTCCAGTCGGTCGTCTTCGGTCTTCGTCATAGCCATATGAATAATTACATCATTGAACAATACGTCCTTTTATACATATTTTCTAGTAAAAATAAATAGGCTCAAAATGGCCTTTACAACCATATCGAATCGAACAAATCAACAACTAAGTCCACGAGCTATATCACCATCACATAAGGCATTCCATACAACATGTAACGGTAAATGAAATTAAATAATCAATTAATATATTAATCCAATTAATATAAAAATTAATTTATTTAATTTCTACAATATTAATCAAATTAATATTTATAATCGTCATTTTAATCCGTTCAAAGTAATCCGCCAAAACAATATTCTCGTCTAATAATTTCCCTTAAAAAATATTCCAAATATTTTATTAAATCTAATTAAATCCAATTTAAATTTGGAAATTATTACAACGAAATATAAACACAAAAATGGAGTCCGGAAAATCCAGTATCGACCCACGGCCCGATTCAAAATCGGGCGAAAACCCAGCCGCCGACCGAGTCACTCTCGGCCATTGTCCGGCAGTGGCCGGCGCAGCTACTGAGCCTACCGAGTCACTCTCGGCCGGCCAGTGTGATCGAAGAATCGCTGCCGTCTTAAATGCGGTATTCGTGTTTAACCCCGTTTTTCTCATTTTTTCGACTCGCTTCCAAAACGAAAAAGTTTCTTAACTTCATGAAGAACTTATAAATCAACAAAAATCAAAATTTTCAGATTTATAATTCACATAAAATAGTCGAAACTTGACTTACTACGAACGATTAAATTTCTTCGATTATATCTATTATGATTCTAAATCATAAACATCATCAAATAACATTCCAAATGCAAAGATGATCGTATATACGATATATTTGACCTTGCTCCGATACCACTGTTGGGATTCCACAGAAAATAAACGCAACGGAAGAATAAACGGAATCCCTAAGAGGATCGATCAAGTAACGTATATACGAAAAGAAAAATACGAAGATCAAGGAATCAAAGTCCCATACCTATGATGTCTCTGAAAAACCTTCGTATGATGATGATGATGAAGATCCCTTCGTTCCAAGCACCTAAAGCAAGATGCCTCTACTTCACACGCCGGAACTTGATGGAAAAATAGACAAGCTTCCTTTCTTCAAGAATGCGGCTAGGGAAGCTTGTAGGAATTTTCTCTCTCAATGTATTCTTCTTATATCTTATCTCTAAGATCAAGATGAAGTTTTCAACCTTACTCTCTCTCTCAAATTCGTGATTATGAGTTAAAGCAAGAAGAAGTTGTCCTCACTCCTTTTTAAAGACTTTTATTTATAAAAAAATGAAAGTCTACCTTTAACACATGATTGAGGGTATCAAATACACCTCACATATGTCACCTAGTGACATAAAATAAGTATATAAGAGACGAGATGTAGGGGGGGCGGCCTTAAGGGAAATTTCCAAGAAGACGGGTCGAATTTACTCGGCTCGTGTACTGGATGTTCGTCAAAACGAATCCCTCGTGTACCGGATGTTCGTCAAACGAATCCGTTTTATTTCCAATGTGTTTGGACTAATTAATTAATCCAATTAATTAATTATATCAAACACAAATATATATTTCTCTAAGAAATATAATTTATGAATTAAAGTAATCACCCAGTAACCTACTTACAATTCATAAGACCGCTATTTGATTTATCCGATAAATCAAAATTAGATATCTAATATCTAATATTATAAGAGAGATTATTAATTCACATTTATCCATCAATGATCCTATTGCGCGACTCCGTAGGTTCGTCTTAGCCGGCATTGGGAGGAACCAATGAGTGCGGGTAGCACTTAGCCAGCCTAGCGGGCAGCACTGTAAACCCCGACTGAGAACGAATGAACGAATCATTCCAGAACCATTATGTCGTGAATACTATATACATATAGACTCTTCATCAGATGTCCCGGTCAAGTCTTCGGGTCACGGTAAAGTCAAACCCTACTGTTGACTAAACTCTATACATGTGTTAATGCAAATCAAGACCGACTGATTAATAGTGTATCTAATACGACTATATCAGAATGCTTTGGCCAAAGACTTATGATCTTATTTGCCATTAACCGTATAGGACATTCGCCTGCTCACTAAAAGGAGATAGAATCCTTTCTTGGCGTACAACAAAGACTGCTACCTGCCTGTATAGTCCGCACTTCGAGGTCGACTCAGCAATTAAGCAAATGAGTCTAACTACTCTAATGACAAACTAAACGTCACAGACATATCTTCTACTGAACCCTCAAGTCAAAGGTCCACGTATACTATCACAACCTTTCGATTCGTCATCGACTCTCCGAGAGTGAATACCGTGTGACTGAATCGAGTATGAGTCGTGTTCGAGTATACTGGTCCCACCAATATACTTATAACTATGCTATCAAGACGTGCACACGTCCTAGCATCAGTTATACAAGTCTTATTAAAACTTAATGTCCTGTTAAGTTTTATCGACTTGCGAACTAGTTAAGCATTCGAGCTCTAAACACTTCTAGTGTCTATCTCCTTATCTCTATAAGGAGTAGAATGTTCACTCTCAAATGCAAGGACTACTATTCTATATACCAAATCACAATTCCAGTGATATACAATAATATAGAAATAATAATTGCCTTATTAAATATAATATTCATAATTACAATACAATTGCTCTCACTCTCTCATCCTCTGAGTGGCATTAGAGGGCACATTCCTAACACTAAGATCTTCAGAAAATTCGACAGCAAGTCATTCTTTCTCCAATAAGTACGCATGAGTATGAAACTCCAGCACCGCGCCCTTTTATAGGAGAAGGCAGGGACTCGTTTGCAATAAGGGAAAACCTCAGGGGTCGGATCTCAAACGACGCATTAATTGACCCCCTCGAGACCCGCGTACGCGTCTTTTCAAGGACGTATCAGCCGAGGAGTCATTAATGACCGTTGGCATCCTCTAATAGAAACCCGGCACGTGCGCGGAGACTTTTCAACGCCCATTGCTTTTTCCCGCGCAGTTTAGCGGCCAACCAGGTCGTCCGAACTCAGGATATATCAGCTCAAAGACGATCGCCAGTTCAATGAAATGCAAAGTCGCTCGTCAAAAGTTCAGCGATCGCCAAGAGAGCCACCTCACCCCACGTTTCCAACGTATGAGCGAGCTGGGGGGCAATTGTTGTGTCACGATTTATTCATCCCGACAGGCGATCGACTGTAAGGCCGAGCGACCAAGTCAACTCCAGTCAAACTTTGGCTAGCTCGCCTAATCGAAGATATCAGACCACCATCAGGTACCCGGCGATCGACTCCCAAGGCGATCGCCATTTGGCAGCTGGCGACCGACTCTAGTATCCGGCCAAGGACGGTCGACCTACGTCCCGATCAGTGATGATCGCCCGTCAAAGTCATCGAGGATTGGATCTCAGAACAGCACCCACGTGCAGATCCACAAAAGGCGCTGACAAGATCTTCGCTGACAGGCAAGATCTTTTGCTGACGGACAAGACCTTTGACCACAGCCTGTCACCTACCTCACCTACCGGCAGGCGCGCCGAAAGTTGTCAGTGGGACCGCCCGTGACAGCAACTCAGGACACGTGCAGGCTCCCCATTGGACCGTATAATTGACTGCCAGCAACTCCTGCAGACTTTAAGGGAACAGGCGCATGTGCTAAAAGACGATCGCCCGATTATTATAATGCAGAAAAGGAGATCGCCCGGCATACCCAAGTCCTATAAATAGAGAACCTCCTCCTACTGGAAAAAGGTTCCCAATTCATTTGACCTACGGTTCGAAACTCATTTCACCAACAGTTGAGAACACACATATCATCAAGCTCCCGGCTTTCTCACCGGAATCCATCTCAGGACTTCTCTCTCCGAATCTCTTGTCCAGAACACGATCGGCTGGAGCAGCAAGTCTCCACCAGACAGATTCCAAGGGATTCATAAGCCCAGGAGCCCAAGCATCCAGCTAAATACTCGTCGTGAGAGACTGTCGATCTCTCACCGCCGCGACTGTTCATCTCCTTTGTTACAAGAACTCACAGAGCATCAAATCTGGTTCTTCCGGCAATCTACACGCTCACTAGCTAAGATAACAAGAATCCTTACACTCATTGTAATTGTATTCTTACATTAGTACTTGTATCCCCGAATATTAGTATTAATAATATCTCGCGAGAGCATTCAAGCCCGGGACTAACAACCCCGGCAAATCTTGTGTTATTTATCTTTCTCACGGAAGTGCTCTTGCATTTGTTTGCTATCCCATCCATTCCAGCAATATCTATCTCCGGATAATATTTTGGGTAGCAACAGAAGGGAGGGGTTTAGCGGATCTTGTCCCCAATTCTTCAAAATGTGAATGCTTTCTTAAGGTTGGTAGTGCTTCTAGATAGTTAACTGTTTCGGCCAAGTGATATTCTTCTTCCATGCTGGTTAGAGAATTTGCTATACATGTCTCAAGAGGATCTTTAGATAGAATTTTCTCTAAAGACTTGTTCACCATGGCTTCAATTGTGTCTATTTTTAGACAATACTCATCTGTGGAGGGTTGATTCAAAGTTTTTAAGACATCGAAGATGACATGTTCGTCTTCCACTCTGAGAATTAGCTTTCCTTCATAGACGTCAATAAGAGCACGTCCGATTGTGAGAAATGGTCGTCCCAAAATAATGGGAATATCCTGATCTTCTTCCATGTCGAGGATGATAAAATCTGCTGGAAATATGAATTTATCAACTTTGAAGAGCACATCTTCAACTATCCCACGTGGATATTTGATTGACCGATCGGCTAATTGTAGTGAAACTGTTGTTGCTTTTGCTTCTCCCAAGTTCAATTTGTTGAAAATTGACAGGGGCATCAAGTTGATACTTGCCCCTAAATCACAAAGAGCTTTGCCAAAATTCACTTCACCAATAGTACACGGGATTGTGAAAGTTCCCGGATCTTTTAGCTTGGGTGGCAGCTTCTTTTGTAGTATTGCGCTGCATTCCTCTGTTAGCATGACAGTTTCGTATTCTTCAAGCCTTCGTTTGTTGGAAAGAATATCTTTCATAAATTTGGCATAGCTTGGCATTTGTGCTAGAGCATCGGCAAAAGGAATGTTGATGTGTAGCTTTTGAAGATTTCAAGAATTTCCCGAATTGAGCATCGAGCTTGTGATTCTTCAACCGTTGAGGAAATGGGATAGGTGGAACATAAGATTTTGTAGCAATTGGACCTTTTTGAGATGAAGGTCCTGTATCGATTCTTTTTCGATTCTTGATTTTGTTTATTTTTTGTTTTTCCAGATGGTTTTCCATAGAAATTTCTGCAACCGCACTCCACTTCTTGTTGTGATAGCTTGTACATTTTCCCTTGGATTTACCTCGGTATTGCTAGGTAACATGCCATGAGATCTTTCTGAAAGTATTTTGGCCATTTGGCCAACTTGTGTCTCAGATTTTTAATTGAAGCATCATTTCGTTGTTGATACTTGATTGTTGTTCACTAGCTTTGTGATTGCTTCTTCCCATCCGGGCTTCTTTTCTTGATGCGTTGGATTCAACACATTGTTGTTGTTTGCATAAGAAAAATTTGGATGATTTTTGTACCCTGGATTGTATGTTGGCCCGTAAGGATTGTATGCTTGCCTTTGGAAATTCTGAGCATACGCCACTTGTTCTGGTGGTGGTGTTGACTGCTCTTGCTGCACTAGGAGACAGATAGTGCTGTTGTGAGTTGCTCCACAAATTTCACATGAAAAAGCTAAAATTTGTGGAGTTTGCACCGTCTTCACATATTGAGGAGTTGAAAAAGACATTTCCTCGACTTTCTTTGATAGAGCTTCAATTTTTGCCAACATAAGTGAATAAGAATCCACTTCAAAAACACCATTTGGTTTCTTTTGGATATTTCTGTCTGGCCATCTTGCACTTTGTTCACTTATAACCTCAAAAAGATTATAAGCCTCTTTCATAGTTTTGTTTCCCAGTGAGCCATTTGATGATGAATCGACATTGGCTCGGCATGAAGGTAAAATTCCAGAATAGAAGTAATTGACTTGTGCTCCCAAATTGAAACCATGGTTAGGACATTTTCGTAGCATATCTTTGTATCTCTCCCATGCTTCGTGGAATAATTCTGAATCTTGTTGACGAAATGTAGAGATTTCGTATTTGAGTTTCGCCACTTTTATTGGTGGAAAGTATTTAGTGGTGAATTTTTGGACAAATTCGGGCCAATTTGTTATGCTTCGTGGTGGCAAAGTATCTAGCCACTCTCTTGCTCTGTCCTTCAAAGTGTGCACGAAAAGTCTCATTTTGATCGCCTCGTCATTTACATTTGGATATTTGAAATTTCCACAAATCTCCACAAAACGGTTAAGATGGAGATATGGATTCTCGTCGGTTCTTCCATAGAATGAGTTGTTGTTGGAGAAGAGATTGATGACATCTGGGCGAATTTGAAAATTGTCCACTCCAAATGGTGGATAGATTACACTTGATTGAACGCTCAAAGATGGGGGGTTCATGAATTCCCCAAAGAGCATGTTGTCTTCATCTATTTCCGGCACAATAGGATATTGTTGATGTTGAATATTTTGAACATTAGGTATTCCCCCCACCGGAGGAATTCTTTCGTTATCATTTCCTTGGGGGAGACGTGGATTTGGTTCGTCCGCCATTGATGGTGAAGAAATAATGTTTTTCTTTTGTTCTTTTCGCCTTCTTCTGAATGTGGCTTCGATCTCGGGATCTAGTGAAACTAAATCGCGATTGTACGTCCTTCGCATAGACAAGAGAATCTACAACAAAGAAAAAATTGTATTTATAACAATAGTTAATAATGTAATTTTTTTTTTCAATTATAACTTATGCTTCCCCGGCAACGGCGCCAAAAACTTGACACGCTTTTAGTGTAACTATCGCAAGTGCACGATATCGTATCAAGTAGTAAAGTGGACTTTTTGAGTCCGGTTTATCGATCCCACAAGGAAGTTTGGTTATAATTTGAATTATACACTATTAGTCTATTTTTATAGATACTATGATAAGTGAAACACACAATTAAAAAGTTTGGTTTAATATTTGCAAAGAAAATGCAATAATAGTTCTAATATTATAAGGAAATAAAAAGATATCAATAATAATAGATTGATTAACGATAAAATGAAATAGTTGGGATTACAAACTTAGTTCGTCATTAGTTATAAAAGATGTATTGGAGATCATAAGATGAATTTACTTATTATGTTGTGTAGATTCGATTTTCCTTAAAAAGACGGTTTCTCTTTCGAACTATAAAACGTCCCTTACATATTGAATCAATCCACTATATTTCTATGTTGATTGGCTTCAATACATAGCATTAGGATTTATGAAAATAACTCAAAGAATCATCTAAGGACTAGGGGTATATTTCTATCCCCTAGAACAAGTTAGAGTGAAGATCATTTGATCTAATCAAACATATTTTCTTTCGAAACATATGAAGACCATAAATATCTTCATTAATTGGCCAAATAAATAAAGATTGTTAAAACAATGAAAATCACACACAATAATTAGTAATTCACAATAGATCTTTTATACAAACATAAATAACATGACTAACCTTGTTTATAATCCCAACTAAAGATTACTTAGCCCATGAAGGGTTTATTACACATATTACAAGCTTGTGTGGTCATTATTAGTTGAATCAAGAGAAAGAATTGATCCTAACTCCCTTAGTAGATAAAGGAGATAGAAACAATAAACTCTCTGATATGTTATACCACACTTACAAAGATCACTCAAGAACACAAGTGTGTTCTTCACACAAAAAGAAAAGTTTACAAAAAATGGAAAATTATAAGATGAATGATGAATGATGAAGGATCTAAGGGGTCTATTTATACACCTAAAGTCATCTAATAGCTCCAAAACTCCAAAGATTATTACATTAGATCGGATCAATGCCACCATCCCCTCAATAATACACAAAAGTATAAAAATTAGACAAATCATAGTAATTGTCAAGAGTTACTAGTAACATTCAGGAGTTACGGCCGTAACTAGAGTGACTTATGGCCGTAACTCCTGAATGTTACGGCCGTAACGTGGCTTCGTAAATTTGCTCATTTGAAGCTTGGATAGTTACGTTTTCGGCCAAGAATTTCTCAGACTTTGCGTTTTTGCCCCAGATCTTCTTCGGATGATAACTTTTGATATATAACTCTGATTTTGAATCCGGAAAGACTGCCGAATTCGTCTCGGAAAGCCCTACAACATGGATATATCAAAATTCAATAAAGAGAATATTTATTAAACATGTTGTTTCTTGAGTAATTCAGTTATTTAATCCGATCATCATCCGATAAAAATAAAATTATTAAAACTAATAAATTAAAAGCAAAAAACGAGTAGACTAGCTCAATTATGGGTGAATTTTATCGATACAAACCATGGATAAGTGTACAAAACTGACACTTATCAGTTGGTAATTCTAGAGAAAGAATGTAGGTAGAGAGATGGGGAGTAAAAGATTGAATGTTGGTAATAATTATTTGGGATTGGATTCTGAAGAGAAAAAGTGTGTAGAGAGATAGAAGAGCAAAAAATCGGAAGTTGGTACCAATTACTTTGTATGATAATTCACGAGAGACAGAGATGGGGAGTAAAAAGTTGAATGTTGGTGTTGATTATTTGGGGTGATAATTCGTGAGAGAAAATATGTGGAGAGATGGGGTAGTAAAAGGTTAAATGTTGATACCAATTACTTAGGGTGGCAATTCTGGAGAGAGAGAAAGTAGGTGGAGAAATGAGGATTAAAAAATCAAGTATTAATGTTGATAAATTGAGGTGGTAATGTAGAAAGAAAATGTGGATACAGAGATGGCGGAATAAAAAAATGAATGTTGGTACCAGTTCCCCTGGGTGCTAATTCTAAGGATAGAAAGTGTGTAGAGAAATAAAGATAAAAAGTTTAATATTGATACCAATTACTTGAGGTGATAATTTATGAGAGAAAATAGGTACACATATGGTAAAAAGTTGAATATTGGTACTCATTACTTGGTGTGGTAGTTCTAGAGACAGAAAGTGTGTAGAGAGATAGGAATAAAAAGTTTAATATTGGTACCGATTACTTGAACTGATAATTCACGAGAGAGAAAGTGGGTAGAGAGACGAGATGTAAAAAGTTAAATGTTGGTATCGATTACTTGAAAAGGTAATTTTATGAAGAGAACATGGGTAGAGAGATGGGGAGTAAAAAGTTCAACATTGATACCGATTACTTGGGATGATAATTTTCGAGAGTGTGTAGAGAGGTGGGAGTAAAAAGTTGAATGTTGGCACCAATTATACCGAATGATAATTCATGAGAAAATGGGTGAAGACAAAACTGAATGTTACTTGGGTTGGTGATTGTTTAAGGATATTTTGATCTTATTAGATAAAAGATGAGTTCTTGGTAAAAAAATGGTTACCTAACTTAATTGTCAATTTTGTTATTGATTATTCTCCCATAGTTTCATTATAATAGTAAACATAGTTTCCTAGCAAGTAGGTAGATATATTGGACGGAAGGGGAGAGCAAAAGAATATGGTACTAATAGATATATTAGAGGGATTTGGAAAAAGAAACCATTGGTAGAAAAGGGGGTCAATCATAGAATATATACAATGCCAAAAAGTGTTTATTAATTGTCAATCCTAAAACTACATATACAGAACTGACTGAAGGTGCTGGATGGTTTTTTATAAATCAACGAGAAAATGATGGAATGATTAGATGTTGACCAATTTTGTCATTTTGGTGATGATTCTCAGAAATTCTTTTTGAATTATTTGGAATTTGGCAAGTAGGAAAAAAGAAAATGAAAAAGTAGGAAAATTAAAGCTTCTCCAATGCAACTATGGCATGGTAAAATACCAGTTTAAAATTATACAAGTTTATCCCAACAATGGCATTTGGGTGATGATTCTCAGAAAATTTTTTTGAATTATTTGGAATTTGGCAAGTAGGAAAACAGAAAACGGAAAAGTAGGAAAATTAAAGCTTCTCCAATGCAACTATGGCATGGTAAAATAGTGTGCCAGGCTAAAATTATACAAGTTTATCCCAACAATGGCATTTTGGTGATGATTCTCAGAAATTCTTTTTGAATTATTTGGAATTTGGCAAGTAGGAAAAAACAAAATGAAAAAGTAGGAAAATTAAAGCTTCTCCAATGCAACTATGGCATGGTAAAATACCAGTCTAAAATTATACAAGTTTATCCCAACAATGGCATTTTGGTGATGATTTTCAGAAATTCTTTTTGAATTATTTGGAATTTGGCAAGTAGAAAAACAGAAAACGAAAAAGTAGGAAAATTAAAGCTTCTCCAATGTAACTATGGCATGGTAAAATAGTGTTCTTCTCTCAAACATCAAGGTCACATTTCCGCTGTTGCTTGTAATTGAGGCTACTCTTGCTTGTTTTCCTCTCTCTCTCTCTCTCTCTCTCCACACTATTTCTTGCAATTTAAAATGAAATTTCCGCAAAAGTGCTTTTTGCTTCGGTAGCTGATGTGAATCAAGATATTATGAAGAACCCGGATGAGGACTTGAGCATGCCGACTGGACCAATAACGAGGTCTCGATCAAAGAAGTTCAAAAATAATTTATCGACATTCGTCATTGATATGTTTAAAAATAACTATGTTATCAAAGACAACAAATTCGTGAGTAGTGTCGAAGTTGTCGAACAATAAGTTTTTCGTTTATTTTATCTTGGTGTGTTTTAATTTGAATTGTATTTCTTGAGTTGTATTTTTATATTTTGAGTTGTATATAATCGAGTCGTGTAATATTAATGTCGAAGACGATCGGAAAAGACGAACAAACAAACAAGGATGCAAATTCCCGCGCGTAAGACTGACACGCAGCAGTCTCGTATTTTGGCCATAACTTACTCGTCCGAAATCTGATTCAGGTAATTCAGGTGTCTATGGAAAGCTAAGAAAGAGAGCTACAAATATTGTTCATACCATAGGACCAAATTCGGAGCTATTGGAGCTCAGAAATGATAAAACAGACAGCATCGGATTTATGGTGACTTGTTGTCCTTGTTTTCACACCTTAAAATCTTGGTCTTTGATATTTTGTCTCCTAAACATATGTTGACTGACTTTGTATCAGATTTTAGGATCTTTGAATATTGATTTTTCTATTTTGTAGGTTTCTAGTTGTTTCCTTGTTCACACTAGAGTTAGGTGTAAGATTTTGGCTATAAATAGCCTTGAAGTTTCATTGTAAGAGGAGACCAAAGATTTTATGAAATTTGAGAGTGTTTGTATTAACAAACCTTTGTGTGTGCTTTCTTGTTTTGTTGAGTGTGTCTCCAAAACATCCCTTGTGTGATTTATATACTTATCAAGTGCAATCTTGTTAGTCCACCCCTTTCGAGTTGCTACGGCGTGTCACGTAGAGGTTTGGAAGTAAAGCCCCATTTTGCTTATTTTGGAAACATCCTGGGAACGAATTCATCTAGAGGTGTCGGTTACCATAGCGTGTCGTGTGGGGGTCGCATCAGTTGGCTTCGGAGCTCGGTTATTCCAAAACTAAGTGGTATCATCTATTTTCCTTCATTACCATAATCTTCCTATCTTATCATCCTATTATTTCCTTTATCTTCTAAATCTTCCATCATCTTCACACACACAAAATATTATATATATATATATATAAATATATATATATATATATATATATAAGTGGTGAAAGTTTTGATTGTTTTGGATAACTCTTCAAGCCGAGGCCAGGAGAAGAACTTGTTCCTTAGCCTTCGGGCGTCTGGTGATTTTAAGCTTGCGGATCGAATATCAAATATCAATCCATTCATTTCATTACTAAAAAAAAAAATTATAAGTCGTGAAGGTTTTGATTGTTTTTTATAACTCTTCAAGCCGAGCCAGGGGAAGAACTTGTTCCTTAGCCTTCGGGCGTCTGGTAATTTTAAGCTTGCGGATTGAATATCAAATATCAATCCATTCATTTCATTACAAAAAAAAAAGAAAAAAATATCAAGGAAGAAGAGAAGAACAAATTTTGATCGATCTTATCAAACAATTATCATACTTTTCGTTCCGTTCCATATTCTAAACTATTCCGAATCTTTTGCTCCCATCTTTCCATTTTTTTTTTTCTTATCGTCATTCGCAATCTTTGGAGGGATCATGGGATTTGAGTTCTTTCAAGAAGAAACTTGATTTGAATCACCTAAAATTACCTTGTAAGTTGTGTGGAAAAAGGCAAAAAAAAATTGTGAGGAATTAAGAAAAAGCCAAACGAGAGATACGCGAGTGTGAGCGATCGAGCGATACACGTGAGGATCTTGTGAGGAAATTTTCTTGTTAAAAAAAAACAAAGAAAAACAAAAAAAAAAAGAAAAAAAAAAGAGATAAAAAAAGAAAAAGAAAAAAAAAAGAAAAAAAAAAAGAGAAAAGAAAAAAATGTCAGGAACCGAAAGAGACGAGCAAAATCTTATCCTTCAAAATATTGTACAACAACTTGCTCAAATAGTCGGAAGACTAGATAAGTAAGAGGAAACAATTGCTACTCTCACGAAGGGTAGAGCAGAGGAGCCCGTACGAAGGGGACCGGAACCCATTCGATTTGGAGGCTATGATGATGAAGATTCGATGAATTCCGAGGAGGAAACTCCGAGGTTTGTACATCGAGGAGGGCGAGAAGGACGAGGAGGAAGGAGAGAGTATGAAGGAAGACGAGGAAGATATGTCCGAAACGAGGAGGATCGGAATATGGGAAACATCAAAATGAAAATCCCATCTTTCGAAGGGAGAAGTGATCCGGACACATATCTCGATTGGAAAAGGAAGTCGGAGACCATTTACGATTGCCACAACTATTCCGATGAGAAGAAATGAGGTTAGCAATAACCGAATTTTCAGAATATGCAAGCATTTGGTGGGACCAACTTGTGACGGAGAGAAGGAGGAGTCGGGAGAGACTGATTAGCGGTTGGAAAGAATTGAAGGTTGTTATGCGGAAAAGATTTGTTCCTAATTACTATCTTAAGGAACTATTTTCTCGCTTACAATATTTAAAACAAGGCTCGAGAAACATTGAAGATTTTCGAAAGGAAATGGAGATGTTGATGATCCGGGCCAATGTTCGGGAATCGAGAGAGGCCACCATGGCGAGGTTTTTACACGGGATGAGAGCCGAGATAGCTAAAGAAGTTGATAAACAACACTTTGTTGAATTCGAGGACATGGTATATGCGGCGGTAAAAATCGAACGGAGCTTACGAAGAGGGAACAACAACAACTATTCCACGGGATACTCTACTCCTTGGAAACAACAATCTCAAGTAAGTTCAGACAAATTTAAAAATTTTGATAAAAGAGAAGGGAGTGTCTTGAAAGGAAAGTTTGAAGTTGGGAGTACTAGCAAACCAAAAATTGATGGGAAACCTAAACCCGTCGAAAGCACCCAAAGGAGAAACCGGGACATCCGATGCTATAAGTGCCAGGGTCGTGGACATATAGCATCCGAATACACCAACAAACGGGTGATGGTACTTCGGGATGGGGAGATTGAAATGGAAAGCGAAAAAGAAGAAGAAGAAGAGACAAGAGAGGTGGAGAGTGATGATGAGACGTATGAGTATGCACCCGCACTTGTTGTTCGGAGGGTGTTAAGTTCTCAAGCAAAAGAGGAGGAAGTTAATGAACAAAGAGAAAATCTATTTCACACACGTTTTATTAAAAATAAAAATTGTAGTGTGATTATAGATAACGGGAGTTGCACTAATGTCATTAGCGCTATGCTAGTGGAAGAACTCGATCTTCCAACAAGAAGACACCCTAAACCGTATCGTTTACATTGGCTAAATGATTGTGGGGAAGTTTGAGTTAATAAACAGGTACTTGTGGCTCTCACCATCGGAAGGTATCAAGGCGAAATCCTATGTGATGTCGTTCCGATGCATGCTTGCCATATCTTGTTGGGAAGACCATGGCATTTTGATCGAGATGCTACTTTGAGCGGAAGGAAAAATCGTTACTCGTTCGAGAAGGACGAAAAGAAAATTACCTTAGCTCCCATGACTAAGGTACAGATATAAGAAGATCAACTTCGTCTTGAAAAGGAAGTTGAAGGAAAATCGAGAAAAGAAAAGGAAAAGAAAAATGAAAAAAGCGAGAAAAATGAAAAAAAATGAAAAAAATGAGAAAAATGAAAAAAAAATGAAAAAAAGAAAGAAAAATAAAATTTGAGAAAATGCATGCTTGTAAGTGCAAAGGAACTTGAAGAAGATATCAAGCATGGGAACCGGATAATTCCGATGAGGACTTGAGCATGCCGACTGGACCAATAACGAGGTCTCGATCAAAGAAGTTCAAAAATAATTTATCGACACTCGTCATTGATATGTTTAAAAATAACTATGTTATCAAAGACAACAAATTCGTGAGTAGTGTCGAAGTTGTCGAACAATAAGTTTTTCGTTTATTTTATCTTGGTGTGTTTTAATTTGAATTGTATTTCTTGAGTTGTATTTTTATATTTTGAGTTGTATATAATCGAGTCGTGTAATATTAATGTCGAAGACGATCGGAAAAGACGAACAAACAAACAAGGATGCAAATTCCCGCGCGTAAGACTAACATGCAGCAGTCTCGTATTTTGGCCATAACTTACTCGTCCGAAATCCGATTCAGGTGATTCAGGTGTCTATGGAAAGCTAAGAAAGAGAGATACAAATATTGTTCAGACCATAGGACCAAATTCGGAGCCATTGGAGCTCAGAAATGATAAAACAGACAGCATCGGATTTATGGTGACTTGTTGTCCTTGTTTTCACACCTTAAAATCTTGGTCTTTGATATTTTGTCTCCTAAACATATATTGACTGACTTTGTATCAGATTTTAGGATCTTTGAATGTTTATTTTTCTATTTTGTAGGTTTCTAGTTGTTTCCCTGTTCACACTAGAGTTAGGTGTAAGATTTTGGCTATAAATAGCCTTGAAGTTTCATTGTAAGAGGAGACCAAAGATTTTATGAAATTTGAGAGTGTTTGTATTAACAAACCTTTGTGAGTGCTTTCTTGTTTTGTTGAGTGTGCCTCCAAAACATCCCTTGTGTGATTTATATACTTATCAAGTGCAATCTTGTTAGTATTTATATTCCACACCTTCCGAGTTGCTACGACGTGTCACGTAGAGGTTTGGAAGTAAAGCCCCATTTTGCTTATTTTGGAAATATCCTGGGAACGAATTCATCTAGCGGTTACCATAGCGTGTCGTGTGGGGGTCGCATTAGTAGCTGGTGAGATTCCGGTTCCGGTCCGGCACCAAACTTGTTCGTTTAAGACTGATTAGTTTTCAAACGAAAAAAAAGGAATCGTGCTTTTCTTCTAATTTAGGTTACCAGTCTCAGAGTATTCCGCAGTAAGGTGCCCAACTTTGTCCTGAGATTCTTTAAGAGGGGACTGTTAAATCTCTTGAGCAAACACAGTGTTATGCTGCCGACGTCAGAATAAATGGTTGTGGGGAATTTGTCGGAGTTTATGGTCATCGTATTGATGTTGTTTATTAATTTGGCTTTCTTGCTGAGTGCTCATCATCATCAACTACACCTTAATCCCAATTATATTGAGTTGATGGAATGAACATGGTAGTGTGAATTAATTATCTAAAATTAATTAAATTTATGCAACAAGCAGAGTGATATTTTGTTTATGCCGGATGCCCTTCTTGTTGCAATCTTCATATGAAGGAGAAATAAAATAAAATTCCAAAACTGCTAATGTCATAGGTTTTTCCAGTTATGTGGAAAATTTCACGAGAAAGTGATGATTGAGATAATTGTGATAGTCATGTCATATTATGTGATTGATATTTTATAAGTCATAGTACATCATGGAACATGAAGCTTTCTCCTTGAGTGCGCACTTGGAGAATATAAAACGGGGATGAATAATGTATGTGTCTCTTGTGTGTGTTTTGGGAACCTTGGTTTTGGTGCAACTAAATGGAACTATTTTACGCGCCGTAGAACTTTTGCATGGTCTTGGCTGTATGAATCTTGTGAGCATATGGAGATTGAAATTGGAGAATTTGGGAATGGAGTGAATAAAACTTCCCAATTTAAGAACTTGAAACTTTTCTATTTCCGATAGAACCCTGACTATTCAATCTTTATTATCCAACGGAAATGTGCAATGAACAAGCAACATGTTGATAAACAGATTTTATTATTATTGAAGGAGTGATTAGGAATTCAGCAATAAATATAAGTCTCACAGTTGTTTCTTCACAAAATGAATCTTCCTTTACTTGTTGGTGATTGGTATTTTGCTTTTGTGTTGTTCACTGGCGAAAAGTTATGGCATTTAAGTACTTGAGCCTTGACATAGCATCTAATGAATTTATGCTGTTACGATTGTCAGAATCAAGTATATGACTTTGTCATTTCGAAGTGCCTATAATTGATTCCTCTTACTATTTAAATTTTAAACATCGGAAATATGACCTTCGAGGCCTCAGTACATAACTACATATTTTATTTTCTTCTCTGTTAGAAAATGTCAATTTCTATTTCTCTTTCAGACAGGGATCAAAGAGATAGGAAGATCTCTTTACAGCTTGAAGTTATTTATGTTAGTAGTTCGTGCCAGTCATAAAAATTGATTTCTACTTTTTGAATTCTGTGTTCTTTTGCAGGCAGAGCCTTCTCCAACTACTGGTTCTTTTTTCACGCATCAGTGGATGCATGGCTCTGGTGAAAATGCTGCACTTTGGTTAGAGAAAAATATTTCCAGTGGAAACACCGTTGGTGAAAGAATGTCCAGCAGGTTTGAGTTTAGGTTTCAAACTGGAGCTAGTTCTACTTCAGGATTATCGTCCTCAGGGTTGTCGGTATTGCCCTGAAACTTTTTTTTTTAAACACTTTACCAGTCTTGTCAACAAGTATATGAAGAACTGTTGTTGTGCCATGGTTGGTCTGGAGATGAAAGGTCTAATAGGTAGACTCTAGGAATATATTTATAAACCTTTTGGATATAATTTTTAGGAAATTAACTCCTACCCGATATAATTGTATTGTTTTATTCAGTAACTAACTGTAAATTTCGTGAACATTTGGACTAGTGCATCTCTGCTGATATCATTTTTCTTTGTGGAAAAGGTTCCTCTGGGGTTGAATCGAAATGGACCAGTCAGTCATCATGATCAATGCTATTCACAGTCTACTGCTCCTTCATCTCTGTCAATGTTTGAAAAAGCGAAAGCGTAAGCCTAGGCGTTGGCCTGCCAAAAAGCGAGGCGTAAGCCTTGAGGCGCTGAGGCGTAAGCACTACGTGCTTTTTTTTTCTAGGTATAGAATAACACCTAAATAATAATCCCTTAATCAAATAAACTTCAAATACGTAATAATACAACTTAAGCAACATATATAAAGTTCAAAAACATAAAAAATTCAACCAAAACAAAATGAAATAACATAAGTTCAACGATACAAGCCACAAGTTCAACATGAAAGAAAATAAGTTCAACAATAATTGGGATTCTTTTTTGTTGGGAGTATTTTTTGCTGGTATTTTTTTTGTTTGCTGAAGTAAAAAAAACTGGCTGGAGTATTTATTGTTGGGAGTATTTTTTTTGTTTGCTGGAAATTTTGTAACTGGTGAAGAAGTAAAAAAAAGATATGCGGGAGAAGTGAAAATCACGGTGGGAGTATTCTATCTTATAAAATAACATTGTGTTCCCTTTTTTTTTTCTTCCTTACCTTACTGCTGGAGGCGCGGGATAAAAAGTAGGGTTACCTTTTTTCTTTTCCTTATCTAACTGCTGAAGGCGGCGGACAGTGCAGGACGCGTTTTCTTTTCTTTTTTTATTTTTTCTTATTTTCCGTCAAAGCCTGAAACGTCGTCGTTTTAGTCGAATTTTTTTTAAAGAAAAAACATGAACTGCGTTCGCCCTGTCCAAAAAGCGCTGAAGGCGCACGCGATGCCTCTGAAGCGTGCGCCCTGTCCAAAAGGCGACCGCCTTTTGTGTTTCTGGTAGATCGCCGGACGCCTAGAAGCGTTTCCGGCGAAAGGCGCTCCGAGGCGCGCTTCAAGGCGCGCGGAGCGCCGCGTTTGCAAACACTGATCTCTGTCTTCACAGGCTGTCAGTAGGTTTACATGATGCATCCATCTGTAGTACTACTGAGGAATTAAATCAAGGAGGACGTTTTCTGACAGGCATTCAAGGTTCATCATCCGATCATTAAGATAGCGTCTCCTCAGTCCCACCTGAGAGAACACCAGATGATGGGTATAACTGGAGAAAATATGGGCAGAAACTGGTTAAAGGAAGTGAATTTCCTCGAAGTTATTACAAATGTACATATCCTAACTGTGAGGTTAAAAAGATTTTTGAACATTCCCCAAGTGGACATATAACAGAAATTGTCTACAAGGGTTCACACGATCATCCAAAGCCTCAAGTTTCACGGCGGCACAATCATGGGGCTCTTTTGCTCATTCAAGAGGATAAAATGGACAAGGATCTATTCATCACTGGTCAAGAGGGTACTTTGCTTGACTTCCTAATTATCTTTCCTTGCACATTAAACTGTTGTTTGAAGGTTAGTCCTATTAATATGGTAATAGCCATTAATATATGCATCGAATAAATCTAGCTTGTGCAATCTCAAGTAAACATAACTTGTGTTATTTCTTGTAGTATATTGTGCGTCAAAAAGATATGGAGTTTTCTCTTACTCCTTTTCTTTTTTTCCTTTTTTATGAGGATGTAAAAAGACTGGTAGTTACATTTTATGTGAAGGTTAACCAAAGTCATTTCATACTTTGCTGAGCCGCTCAGTGCGGGAACAAATACAAGCTCAAACATTTGTGAATAGATTATACAGTGAATATTGTAAAAAGTTTCTTTCATATTATCTGCAAAATTGAAGAATTTCATGAGGAACTTGTTTAAGTCTGCACGTGCAATTTTTGCACCCACAGTACCAAGTATTAAGTATTAAGTCTGCAAGTGTACTCTTTCTCCCCCTGTCTTTCTCGTGAAAATGGATTAAGTTATCTCATCTGATCCCTATCTATTTGTCTAACTAAATATGCTTTCCCAGTTTCAAATTGCCGTCTGTAGTCTCCCATGGCTTTCCTATGAGTTTCTACTGCTTGTTTTTCAGCCTGGAGAACATGCACATTATTTGAAATATTTATTTTTGTTTTATGATGTTTTGCCATAAACAACAGATTCAGCAGGTCTATAGAAAGTGGGGTCTTTTGTAGTTGCAACCAAGGTAGTCAATATCGTACGATACGGGATACGTATCATAAGATACTTACCGTATCCTTATGATTTAGGTACATATCATATTATGCATCTTATGTTGGACCATATCCTCCGATACATAAGTTTGTATTGCAATATCTCCCCAATCGGGAGATATTTTATTTCGCCTCTACCAGCCAAAATGATGCCATTTTGGTCCTTTTCCTTTTTTTCTTAATAAAACTTTACCAGAAATAAAATTGCACACATAAATAAACCAAGGGAAGTATAACTTATGAAAAGAATACCAAGGGAAACCAAGCTATTGATCAAGGCCAAGAGATGGAGATGAAGATGAAATTCAAGAAGTACATGAAGTTGAAAATGAAGATGAAGATGGAGGAAGTGATGATGTGTTACCTGGTGACGATATGAATGTCATTGATTTAGATTTTCTTGATTGAACTAAACTTGAGACACCCTTAACTTTATCTTGTTTTGTTTTGTGTTCGAAATCTCGGATGAATTGTAATGAATTAAGGCAAAATTACCAATTAGGGGTCTGAACTTTCTCATATTTTGCACTTATGGTAACAAACTTCTTTTTGTATCATTTAGGGTATGAACTTGTTTCCGTCCAACCAAGTTGGGGTATCCGTGAAAATCCATCAGTTAAATCTAACGGACTTGTTGACCTGTCTGTTAACTGACACGTGTCACCTTCTGATTGGTCCACGTGTGTTTGATTGGTTTCTCCTTCTCCGGTCATTTTCTCCGGCGACGGTGAGTTTTCCGACCAGTTTTTCCTGCCACTTTTTCCAGCAATTTTTTTCACTAATTTTTTTTCGGCCACGCAATTGCAATATATGTATGTATGTATATATATATCACTGTTTATATATATAAGTATTATATGTATACGTACATATGTATTATATATATTTATATGTAGCATATATATATGTAATATATATATATATATGTATATTTATAGAAGTATGTACATATATATTTGTATATTATAAATAGTGTACATATATATTTGTATCTGTATATATATATATACAGTACACATGTGTATATTATAAACAATATACGTACATATATACACGTTGAAGAAAATGCTTTTTATTGACTGTAATTTATACCAAAAATCAGCTTATTAAATGTAAAAGAACATCGGGACATGTTGTTATACCTTTCTTTTATGATCTGGATTCGTCACAACTTAATATATACATTATATTACTATTATATATTATATTACTATTATATATTATATATATCAATGGAGTACTTGACCGGAAAAAAAGGGGTATCCGGAAAATAAACTTGGCCAGAAAAAAAGGGTGGCCGGAAAAAAAGGGTGAAAAAAATGAGCCGTAAAAAATGGGTGAAAAAAAGTGGCCGGAAAAAGCTCGCCGTCGTCCGAGAAGATGATGGCCAACTGGAGACACATGGACCAATGAGAAGGTGACACATGTCACTTAACGAACGGGTCAGCAAGTCCGTTAACTTTAGCTGACGGAAATTAACGAATATCCTAACTTGGTTGGACGAAAATAAGTTCATACCCCTAAATGATACAAGAAATGTTTGTTACCATAAGTGCAAAATTTGGGAAAGTTCATACCCCTAATTGGTAATTTTGCCATGAATTAATTATATTTTCATGTCTAAGGGATATTATGTAGTCTTGAATGAAATATGTAGTAGCCTACTAAATTTTCTTTTATTGATTTATATGTATATTTGGTGCATGTATGCATGTGCTTGTTTATAGAAAATCTAATACTTGCATAAATATTAAAACAATGTGTATCTTACGATACATTACTATACATGATACACGATACTATTTTTTGGTAAAACGATACACGTCTTGTATCGATATATGACTACCATGGTTGCAACTAAATAAAATACGTTTGAGATTATAGTCATATAGCAGCTCTCTTTGTTTCTATATGGATTAATTTGGTGAAGTTTGTTGTCCGAAAAAAAAAGTATGAAAAAACTGAATAGATGTTTTGACCTTGTACTAGGGATGGCTTCTATGTTTTGTGGATTTGCTTTTCCTTTACTTTTATGCTTGTGCCTTCTTGAAGCTCACAATCTTGAATTTTTGCATCTTAAGTTCAATTTATAGCGATCCTGTTCGAGCTTCACTCATATATTAGATCAGGACTTCGAAATTTTGAAGCTTAGCTCAGCTTTAACTCAGTTCTTTCATAAGATTACCTCATGGAACTATGTGTTTATCGTAATCATTTTTTTCTTTTGAAAATTCTTTTGTTTAAGACAAGTCACACACCAGTAATATGGAGCAAAATGGCTCTCCCATGTTGTCTCCTCTGCAAGCAAATGAGGAGGGAATCGATGGTTCAGGTTCACAATTTCCGAGTATTAATGATGATGTTGAAGACGATGATCCTTTTCTGAAGCGGAGGTAGGTGTTTTCAAACATTATTAATACATGTTTATCATCTTTCTTGTACTCATAAACTATCTGAGCAGGAAAATGGAGGATGATATTGATATTACACCGGTTGTTAAGCCAATCCGCGAATCAAGAGTTGTTCAAACCGTCAGCGAGGTTGATATATTGGATGATGGATATCGATGGCGCAAGTATGGACAGAAAGTGGTCCGAGGCAATCCAAATCCTAGGTATGTATTATGTTGATGCTTCAGCATGCTGTGAAAGATTGAAAATAAAAGTTTTTTAACCGCCAGATAAGAGAAAGAAACAGATATATGGAATAGTTGACTCCAAACTTGATAATAATGTAAAACACTGCAGAGTAGAACAGCAAGAAAATTCATTTGATTGCATGGCAAAATTTGATCTATGATTACTCAATTTTGCTTATGTGGGCTGCGGACATTGAGAATTGGAATATACTGTAATGTCCATTAGGTGGTAAGGTCACTGGAAATGTTCTGATTTTGCTAATTTTTTAATCTTAGGTGGCTGACCGAACATATTGTCCTAATTCTCTTGTTAGAATGCATATCATCCATTCATGTGATATTTAAAAATAGGTTAAATGTGTCGATTTATTTATTAAGATTTGACGCTCAAGTCCTTAGAGCACAGTCTGTACTATTATTTCAAAGCACCATATAGTTGTGTGATATGCTGAATGAAATAGTTTTTTGTATGCCATATCATGACTATCAAATATGGTAAACAAAAGCATTTTACTAGCACCCATTCAATTCTTGTTACCTAATAGGATTACATAGTAGTTAAAAAAACTGTTCACGCAGGAGCCTAGCATGATGATTTGCTTTACGAGTGAATATTCGTCTTTAATTTATTGCATTGTTATTTCATTTGTTCGAATTGGTGGGTCTTGGTTCGATTTGGAACACATTAGTATGTTTTTCATGTTCAATTTTATCTTGAACTACGATGAAATCTGGCTATCCTGAAATATGCTAAAATTTTGCTTTTGCACACTACCTTCCCACCTGGAGTTCTTCATCATATTTCTCTCTCTCTCTCTCTATATATATATATATATATATATATATATATGATCATATGAGAATGGTTTTTATGTTGTCAATTGAGAATAAATCTGATCTGTGTGATGTACGGTCCAGATTGGCTTATCCATGCAATATATGCATTTCGTGCATCAAACTTGCAATGCATAAAAACTATGCATTATATGCATCAAAATATCGATGCACTAGAATATTAAATTCTATGCATACGTTTTTGTGATAATAAATCTAGGTTATCCATTTAATCAAGATCTATGGATCAAATTCATTCTTATTTCTTAACTTAAGTATCATTCTCACCAGAACCCACCCTATATATATATATATATATATATATATATATATATGGGTGTGTGTGGGTGTGTCTATATTTAGGTAGATAAATAGATAGATAGTTAGATAGATACATTTAATATGATATAAATGTACTCGTAATCATCACATTAATATATTAATTATGTAAAATTTGATATGACAATATTAACCAGACAAATTTTTTATATAAACATCATTTACAAAACTTATCCCTCCAAAGGAAACCAAGCACAACTTATCCAGTATCAAATCGCATTAACTCTATTCAAACTATATTCAAACAGCACAATTCCCAGAGTACTGCTGCAAAAATACTCCTAAACAACACCAAGTAAAGTTAGATTTCTGGTATAACATTAAGTTGTAAACTTTGAGGTCAGGTAATGCTTCAAGAGAGGTGGGGTGGGTTTCTGATTCTAGAGAGGCGGACAACTTATGGCGAGCGACATGGAAGAGAAATAGAAGTTTCACTGTTTGAAGCAGTGATTGTTTTGTGCCAACTGCCAACGGCGTTAAAAGGAGGGAGAGCAGGACGAAAATGTGATGTCAATTTGAAGCAGACATGTCGGTAAATGTGTGAACGTGGAGGTCTTAGGAAATGGTTTAACTAACACCTTTTTTCTCAGTAGAACTTTGATGGGGGATTCGCGCTAAAACTAGCGGCTGAGCTAGAGAACCTTCGACCTGGTGTGTGTATGTGTGTCTTGACTCACTTTTATTAACAATGCATTGCGGAGCTGGAGAAGTCCGACTTGGGGTCTGTAGAGAATAAAATAACGCATTGTAATACATAAGAGGAAGTTTTTGTCAAGAAAGAACCTTCACTTCAGGATAAACAGAGTCCACGCCTTATTCTATCTCTTTCCCGGGAGCCAAGCCAGTTTCCTCGTAAGACAAGATCCCCGGGCCGATCCGGAATCTTGTAAAGGGCAGGCAAAGCTCTGGGCAGGTTCGGATCACTTACAATACATGGCTCTACGAACAAAAGAAGCTCTACTACAGATAACCGGCTATTTTGCCAACGTAACGAAAAATTTCTACGCATTTAGGCGACTAAAACACAAGAAATAGAACAATGTTTAAGGTTATTTTAATTTTTAATATTACAAGCAGGCTTTTGCATACAATGGGTGGGGGTTGCTAAATCAACACAGTAGATATTTATGTAGTGGTGGGAGGGGTGGGGGTAAAGCCCCCTCATTGCAGTTATATATGCATCAGGAAGGATGATGCTTGAACAGACATAAATTGGTAAATAGAGTAGTATTAACCTGGGAAACTCTGCTGGAGTATCATTAATATGGGCAAAAGTCAGTTCTGGCTGTTTATGTTCCTTTTGTTTATATCTAATTAATAGTTCTCATAAGATTAGGCAGGACACAAGGAACGCCTGTAACCTACTGATTTTGTTTATTGGTTAGATATGCCTGTTAAATTCTGGTTGTATCAAATTGTTAGCAAAACTTATCAGCATAAACGTACTCTATAACAAAAACTCAACTCTGCTTTGAATGTTGGGATGCTCTTCCCAATATATCAACCTTATATACTAATTTAGAATATTTATAGCCTAAATATGGTAGCCTCCCATGTGTGCTTATGTGTCAGTCAAGAGACTTCGACCGACACATAAGCAACTACTTCTAATAGCATCTCCAATTTGAATATCGGTTTCCTATGTAGCAGGGTTATAAAGACATCAACTTGAGAGTGTATGCCTAGTTAGCAGTAAAATCTAGTATTTCGATCAAGGAGAACGACCCATCTCCAATGCAAACATATTCCATATACTTATTTGCTGATGTGGCACCAACATAAATTAATTTTCAATTTTATTTAATTGATAAAAGTGGGTTTTTTAGATTAATTTCACCAAACTAAATTAATGTCCAATCTTGAAACTTAATTTCCAGTAACATATAACTACGATATTTTTTTTTCTTCTAATTATACAACAAATTGCAGTGAATACTAAGCTTTCGTAAAAGTGTTTCTATATACATATATAGGAGCGCGTTCTATGCAGTACCAATATTAGATGCAGCACTTTACTGTATTAATTTATGCATGAGTTTTGTACTAATTATGCATGAAATATATGCATTTCGTACATCAAAATTTCAATGCATTAATTCTCACAAAAATTTGATGCATATAATCTAATTAAATGCAATTGAAATTTTGATGCACGAAATGTATATATTTCATGCATAATTAGTACAAAACTCATGCATAAATTAGTACTGTAAAGTGCTGCATCTAATATATATATATATATATATATATATAGTGATAAGTTCAAAAACCATGAAATAATAATCAGGCTATTTTATGTGATATACCATACTATTGATGTGTATGGAAGGAAAATGGAAATTGAAAACAAATTGCTAAAAAATCGTTTATGTTCAATATAGAATTATTAAGGGGATGTTTGGTAAAATAAGAAGGAATGGAAAGGGAATGTGAAAGGGAATGGAAAGGAATGATACTCATACCACTCAAATTGTTGGGGTATTGGGGATTCCTCATTTTGGGGAAATTAGAGTCGTAATAGTGTAATTCCAAGCACACACTATGACTTTGATTCCCATACCTTACTCCCCAAACCCCTGAACCAAGCACTCCCTAATTTGTTTTGCTGACTAGAATGGGATGACACCCTCCTGAAAACCTTCTAGAACAGACGGTCTCCAAGAGGGTGTCTTCACATCTCCGTGACACATCATCAAAACTTTAATGGACCATGGTTGCATTGTTGGGATAAACTTGTATAATTTTAGACTGGCACGGGGGACTCAAGGAACGACGTCGGACTTGGTCCAGGAGGGATCGATATACAAGTCGACCTTGAGATCGGGAGCTTGGCCGGCGACATAAGACGGTATCTAGCTCCGTTGGCGGGTACAACGGCGTCGGTCACGTGATATTGAGCTGATGTCACGTGATCAGGAGGGGAGTGATGAGAGTGCGATGAGTGGGAGTCCTCCATTGATGATGAGAGAGAACATGGTCAAAGAAAAGGCGTATGAATCCAATTACTCATTTTGAGCAACTGCAATTTTGGAAGGAAAAATGAGTGGAAAGTATAAAATATTTGTTTAAATAGTTCGATCAAAATAAAAATATAAAACTGTTCTAATTAATGTATTTATTAATGAATGACTTTTATACCCTCAAAATCTTAGGTGTGTATCTATAAATAAAGGTCTTTGGCCCTCATAAGAATACACACATTATTCTTACTCTCTTCTAGCCTCTCTTTTTTTTTTTCTGAATTTTATAACACGTTATCAGCACGATTCTCTAACGGTAGATTTTTTTTTCCTTCTAATTTTCGAAATTCGCAAAACAAAAAAACCCGCGAACAGATTTTTTGCAATGTGAGGCCGCGGAAAAATTGCGTTTCCCGCATCGTTAACCGTCGGATCATCATGAAATTTTAACACCAACTTCCTAACATGAATATCTATATATTCAATTGTGGCAATCGAATTTTGCGCAATGTTTCTTACCGAATCTGTCGCTGAATAGAAGCAGATTTTTATGGAAAAAATTGAAGATCCGACGTCATCCAACACCGAGCTCCTGCACCGCCGCACCCGAATTCTTTTTCGGCCAATTATCGAACCCAGTAGCCCCTTTTCCGGGCGTTTCTCAACTCTATTTTTTTCTAATTAATGATTCATTTGTCCATTGATTTGTACACTTATAAATCTAACCATATTTATATTTTACGTGCATATAGAAAAACATATTACCCATGATAATGTGCGTGCTATGGAGAGAAGGCACATTTAGTATCCCGTTCAAGGATCAAAGGTCTGGAATTATTTATGGAGTAAGTAAGCATACCAAAGTATTTAATTTTATATATATTGAAATTAATTCATAGCATATTTTAATTGTGAATATGCTTTGATTTTGTGAATTATAAAAAAAAAAATTATTGCAAGATGTATTTCATATATCATGTTGTATTGATGTAATAATCGTATTTGTTACGATTTATGATATAATATTTATGATTATATATCGTTGCTCCCGAAGTAGTACGATTGATATATGGTTGCGATTTATGATAATCATAAAGATTACATATCGTTGCTCTCGAAGTAGCACGACTGATATTCTTTAGGAATATAACATGCTCTTAAGAGCATTAAGTCTATGGAAAATATATTGATATTTATCCATGATATTTTGTGCAAAATGGCACAAATGATAGATAAAAGTGAAAATTGAGTTCACTATGTGATAGTTCTCACGAGAACTATATTATTATCATCTTGATATGATAAACGTAGTTTCAAGTTGAAACTCTCAAATAATCTTAAAAATTATTTCACATAGTTGCTCCCGAATAAGCAATTGATATTCTTGATGAATATTAATATTAAAGATTATTCTTTATCGTTGCTCACGAGTAGCACACTTAATGTTTATGGAGCATATATTAAATGTTCTTTATAAATTTGAAAATGTTATTGCTCCTGATGTAGCACAATTTGATATTTTCTTGATGGATATTACATGCTCTGGAAAGAGCGATTCATATTTTGAATAATATATGAAATAATGTCGAAAGTCATCGACTATTCACACAGATGAACTTAAAGTTCAAGAAATATTACTGCTAAACGAGTGATTGTATTTCATATACCTGTTGTATTTGCACCACAAGAGAATTAGAGTTCTTTGTGAACTAAATGAATTAAGTGATGATCCTTTACGCTGAAGCGAGGGAGACTCGTTGGTGATTAAGATCCAAATCCGCAAAATAAAAATAAATGGATCACATCAGGTTATCAGCACCATAATTCTACCTTATCTTCTCTAATTCTTTTTGGATCTATGGTTCTACCTTCTCTATTCTTTTGGGGGATCGACTTCCTAAAGGTACGAAGCAATAGATTTAAATTTGATATTGTATTAACATTATTACCGATCGAAAGTTACGAAAATTGAAAGAATTTTTCAAAAATAACTTTTGATGATATTTTGATTGAATAATTATGGATTAGATGTATTGTACAATTTAAAATATGATATGAATATTTTGGTTCAGTGCTTGAACAATTATCTATGAATGGTTTAAAATATGACAGATTCAATTGATTCGTTTTCTTATGACTCTACTATTAAAGTATGTTGTGTCATAATTTTAGAAAAAAAATCAATGGATATGAAAACTAATGTTAAAATATATATATTTTCATAAACTACAAATCATGATATTAAAATGGAAGTACTTTGTTACTTGTGCAGAAATTGTGATTTGCTCAATTGCATCGACATCTTTTGATTATTATAAATTTTTTGTAATGCATGTATTTCTGTTGCTACATGATTTAATTATGAAATCGATTATATTGCATTAATTTTGTAGTTTCTAGAAGAAACATAAATTGAAATATTCTTAATAATCTTGAAGATTATTAAGAAATAAATAGTTTATGTTCTTAATGAACACATTAATATCTTATCATATTAAAATCAATGTGTTTATGATGAACATATTAAATAAGTTAATTAATATTCTTGAAGAATATTAAATATTGAGGTTGCAATTTTTTTGAACTTAATTTCGAGCATTTGTACTCCTTCTCGTTATTGAATTATTTTTATAGTTATCATTATATTGATTTAAATTGTTACTCCGGAAGTAGTACAATAAATATTCTTGATGAATGTTACAAATTCTTGAAGAATAATTCATATTGTAGGTGATATATGTTTATCCCTCTAACTAGTTTCTTGAAGAAACACAAATTTGCAATCTCAATAATCTTGATGATAATTAAAAATAAATAGTTGAAGTTCCTGAAGAACAATACAATGATATCTCATCATAATTTTATAATATGTTTATGATGATCACGCCAAATAAATTTAGTATTCCTGAAGAATATGAAAATATTGAGATTGTATTTTTCTATGCTTTATTTCGAGCATTGTTATCTTCCATTCTCATTACTTAATTATTTTAATTATTATCCTTATATTATTTCAAATTGTTGCTCCCAAATTAGCACAATTCTTGAAGAATATTACATGCTCTTGAAGAGCAATTAATGTTTTAGGTGATATGTTTATCTCCAACAAAAAAAACATAATATGTCATATTAACATTGATTTGATCAATCCTATTTGTGGAATGATATTGAAATTGATTCGCAATATCTTATTAAAACAATCCCTGAAGGATTGGTAGAATTTCAAATGATAATATTCTTATTATTGTCTCTCGAAGAGCTTCATTGATCCTTCGACGAGTATCAAACTAGTTATATATTGATTCTCCAATGAGTATCAAACTAATTACATGATGTATTTTGCATCCAGTGACTATGTTGCGATGAATTTCTAATTCAAGAATCCAAATTATTATCACGGCTTGCATATTTGGATCAATATGTAATTAGTGCGTAATTAAAGTACCTCCGGAAGAGGATTTCTCATATGATAATTTCATGTACTTATAGGGGCTACATGAAAAATACATGTATACGGTGTCAAAATAAACATTTTGAGCCCAAAATTGGGGTCAATTGATCATTTGGTATGTTGATTTCATAATCCAACTCAAAGTATACCCGACATTAGGGGGATATATGAAATATAAATAAGAGAAACTCGAAAATTTCTCGTTGGGTTGGATATTTAAATTTACGCACTATGAACTCGAAGTTCAACAAGTTATTGATTGCCAAAGGAGTGATGAAATCTCATATACCAGTTGTATATGTACCATAAAGAATTAAAGTCGATTGTGAACGAAATATATTTGTTGATACTCCTTGTTCGCTAAATTTTTAAACAATCCGCAAGTGTACGGAGCAACTGTAGAAAGAGGCGAGCAGGGTCGTATTCCACAGAGACTTGTGTTGTGTACTAGATTATAATGATTTCGGTTTTATCTAGACGATCGAAAGGTGAATGGATGGTTAACGAAATAAAATACAATGAAGACAATAAATTAAAACAATTGAAAATATCCGAAATAAAGCGAATTGCAAGAGTTTAGAAAGGTAGATTCCATGGCTAGGTTTCCGTTGATTACTAAGTTTAGTCGGGATTGGTTCCAAAAAGTTCTACGTGCGTCTGCAAAATGATAATCACAACAATATTCTAAAGTCTCTCTCGAGATGCATTAAAACGTAGATTAAACAACATATAACGTCTCCATCTATTATAAATTATCTAACTCCAAAATATTCATAAGATTAAATACCATCATAGTTCATCACCAATTTCTCAATCTCGTAATTTACTACGTCAAATACTCGAAACCTATTAATGCCCTCTTCTCTCGAATTGATCAAGTGTTCTAACATGAATTAAAACCAAGTATTTGATAAAGAAATCACACTAGATATATATAATCATCAATCCCTCAAAACTATAGCAAATCAACGTACTCCCATGCCCGGAATCAAACGAGTTTAGCCAGACATGATAATAAAAGAAAGATTAATAATCATCATGTTCATCATGTTCATGCTAAATAAAACAACAAAATGAACAAAAGATAGGAAGAAGATAAAACTCGGATGGTGTCTTGAGTGAACTCGAATCAATCCTTCAAATGTTCTTGAGGTGTTCTTCCTTGGTTTCTTCGAATCTCCTTCTTTTTAGATGGAAAGCTCTCAATCTTGTGTTTGTTTTCTCTCGCCAATCTCTCCAAAACTCTCTCAAAATCAGAATATCTCTCAAGTCTAGCAAAAGATCCCTTTTATAAAGCCAAAATATCATTTTTTTTTCTTGTTCAAATCTTGCAAAAATGTCAAAAAGTGATTTTTCCACCGAAAAGTTACACGGCCCGTGTCATACTGCTCTAGAAATCCCATCTGTTTCTGGCGAAGGAACCCGACCGTGTTGTATCACACGGTCGAGCCAGTGACACGGTTGTGTCAAATGACACGGCCCGTGTTATACTCGTCCGGATAATGCAACATCGCCTGGATATGAAAAGTGACACGGTCAAGCCTATGACATGGCCCGTGTCAAATGACACGGCCGAGCTCATGTTGGTCCTTTTTGACTCCGTTTTTCCTCATTTTTAGGCTCGATCTCTCGTTTCCGCATTGCTTGATATGTATTGGGGTTTGAGAATTTGTTCTTGCTTGATTAATGTCCATAAAGTACCTATAAAATCAATAAAACGTACCCAAGCGTGATCGAGTCCAATAAACACAATATAAGCACAAACGACACATTTCTACATATTTTAGGATCTTAAAATCTGGAAAATCTTTGCAAAAATATGTGTAAAAATGAGTGTTATCAAAATCCACCAAACTTGAACATTGATCGTCCCGAGCAATGCACTTCAAAATAGCCACTCTTAAGGGAACTCATCCCTCAACATACCTCAAAGGATCATTTTGAAAATTCATCAATACGCCTCAAGAAATAAATAAGTCGAGTTCTATAAAGTATTCAAATCTCTGGGGTGCTTCCTTAACATCATAGATAATACTTGAATAATACGAACCTCACCGGTCAAGTGTATTCCCTCACTCTCAAAGTGTATAATGGGATAAGTGACGCTCAAAACTTATTCAATTAAATAAGAATTCCCATAGGCTTGCCAATCGTCTACATCTCTACCACTGGTTGTGCATGCAAATTTGGTGAATCAAAAAGGACTTTATTGGTTGTAATGTAGGATTTTTTGGTCTGGGTAGGATAAGTATGGCTTAAAGTGACTTAACTTGAGCAAATTAGAACATCATCTCAGTAATCACTTGTAATACCCGGTTGTAATTCATTCATTATCATTCAGTAATTATCAGTCAGTAATTTTCAGTCATTAATAATCACTCATCATTCAGGATTCATTCATTTGTGTTCATTATTGGCATATTGTAACCGTGTATCAGTTACCAATCGTCATTTCATCTCCGTTTGAGTGTCGAGATGGGAGTATTATCATTTTCATCGTAATTGGTAGTCTTGTGCTGGAAGTATCATCTTTGGCATGTGTTGGACTTATTCACTTCCACATGCGTATGGTATGTCGGATCATTCATCAATCGTAGCGAGAAATCGGAGTTGTCGGATTTTCATCTTGTCCAGCAATGAGTTACGACCGTAACTAGTCATACATTACGGCCGTAACATGCATTCGTTGGTTCAAGGTGATTTTGGATGAAGGCGAGTTACGGACGTAAGGATTGTCGGATACGGACGTAACAGGCGCTCGTTGTTTTCAGGCCAGTTCGGACGAATGGGACTTACGGCCGTAAGGGTTTCGACATACGGCCATAAGATGAGGAGATACGGCCGTAAGATGGGCAGGCTACGACCATAAGGAGTGTTCGTAATTTTCAGGATTTGTCGGACGAGAAGGACTTACGGCCGTAAGGTTTGCGGGATACGGCCGTAAGGCTTGGCCGGATACGGCCGTACGTTACAGGCAGGGTGCCTGGTCATTTTCGACGAAGGGTTCGTACGCCCGTAAGTTTGGCCGGATACGGCCGTATCTGTCGAGTTACGCCCGTAAGGTGTGCGGGTACGGCCGTATGGATGTCGGTAGGTGTTTTAGACGAGGGCGAGTTACGCCCGTGAGTCAGGTGCGGGTACGGTCGTATGGATGTCGGCAGTTTCTGGTCAAAGCCGAGTTACGGCCGTACGAGATGGCTGGTTACGGCCGTAAGGCCGTTGACCTGGGATGTTACGGCCGTAAGTAGGCCGAGTTACGGCCGTAACTTCCAGCAGTTTTTAAGGGCTTGGACGGGACTTTTTACTCATTTTGTGATTTCTTTCACCTTGTTCCGAGAGAGAGAGAGCTTGAGGGAGAGATTTTCCATCATCAATCACTTGGGTGTTAGATTTTCATCATCTTCATTCGTTTGGGAAGCTTGGATACTCGATTTGACTCATGTTCATCGGATCGAAGTGTTTGGATCTTCAAGAGGTAATTTCTTCAACATCTTGGATTTCGATTTTGTGTTGAGATATGATCTTTTGTACGTTATAATCATGTTGTATGAAGAGATATACATATGATTATGAGTTTGTATAAATATTCATTGGATTATTGAAGGATTATTCAAGAACACTTTGAATATTAAGTTGGATTTGGGGGTTTTCGATTAATTGTTGTTGAAATCACGAATTTGGATATTCATATTGGATTATTGATTGTATTGAAGATGTTTTGTTGGTTGGAAACACTTCTTGGGGATTTGATATTGGTATAATTGAGGTTTGGTTGTAAACGATCGGAGATTGGTCTCAACGTGTTTGATATAATGCTCCAATGAACTTGGTTTAGTCGTATCGACATTTTGAGTTCGTTATGTTCGTGTTTGATTTGTATGTTGAACGGATTGTTGGTAATTGTGTTATTCAAGGTTGTTCGAGCGACCGACATCTCATTTAGGACGTTTGTTCGTGGAAGGACATTGTTCACGGGTGTTGTGTAAGTTAATTCTTACTCGGTTAAAAGGATATTAATTCCTTTTGTTGTTGATTCATTCATAATCATAACTCATTCATAATGTATTAACCGTATTGAGACTTGTAATTGTCGAATAATCACTTCATTCATGAGGAACGACGGTTCCAATCATTTCATTGAGCTATCATTCACTTCACTATTATTTTCATCTCGGTAAGTCATTTTTGACCTTGTCGGATTATTATTCATTGATATTCATTTTGGTCATTCTTGTTCATATGACCTTCCGGGTTCATATTGTAACACCCCCAAATCCCATTGGGTTATTACAGTGCCGTGGACCCCACCTCAGGTGATCCACCAGGCGAACACGACTAAAATACAACAAACTGACCAAAATAGGAAATCACAGACCCTACCATGACGTCCGACATACTATCCCGATATGGAATTTCAACGACAAGAATGGGCCTACATGGCCAAAATAAAAATACAACAACATCCACGAGCCTTGCTCGGATAATACAAAACGACAACGACTGAACAAAAATGGAGTACTCCAAACTGTCTGACCAACATGAACACCAAAATATCTCGGACTAGTATCGCTCGAATGCCTCGTCGCCATCGTCATGCCCCTGTGTCTCAACTCTCTCCTCGCAAGTACCTAAAACATGAAAACATGTTCCGCCCCCACTGGTCACCATCCAAGATAATGAATATCAAGTACATGCACAACATGATATGCATCCAAAGGCGAGAATAAACGACAACAATGGTAGTACGAGATGCTCACAAACCAAAGTAAGAATCGAGCATTCGTGGAATATTATGCCCATGGCATACGATCAATACCGCTCAATAGGTTAGAACATAAGTGCCCAACTGAAACATCAATATAGAACACAACAATACATTACCCGAAGGTAAATCAATCCAACACCGAAATAAATAAGGATCACAATGCCCGAAGGCTCAAGCGGAAATACCGTTACATCACAATGGCACGAAAGCCCTCGGTAAGCCGCCAAAATATCACGATGGCACGAAAGCCCTCGGTAAGCCGCCAAAATATCACGATGGCACGAAAGCCGAGCGGCCGAAGGCGTAAATCATCACAATCTGAGATCTCAAAGAAATAAACTCGATCGTCGAACATACCCCTCGGGCGTATGAAACAATCGATCACAAAATATCGAACACATCCAATCATACATGGTGCAGTGAACGATTAATACTATGGCTCAAGATGGACATCACAAGATGCGCCGATCCAGGAAATGTGTCCGTGCACATGTCCACCCCGTATCTAATCCGAGAAATATACGTGGGACAATGTACCTAATTAGCCTCACGAAGTAACGTCGTGTGCGGTCCCAATGTGGTGATATCCACGCATGACCATCGTGTGCCCGGCTAAAAATCCTACACAATAACCAATCGGCACGCAGATATGACTCGGATATGTCACGATACAACATGACAACGAAACTCAAAGGATAAGACATCCAAAACAAATCATACGACTCACCAAGTGAGCGATGACACGAATAATGAAAGATCGACACGGCCGACAATATTCGAAACAACCATCCTGGGATCAAAATCCCTAAGGACCAATGAACAACGATCACAACACAACAGTTCGGGAAAATCCTCAACCTTCAACGATCACAAAATTACTGAGTTTACAAGAATAATAGTGTGCTGCCTGGAATCGGTCAACACGACAATAATAATTCAACGGATGGGAATTATCGTTGATAATCCCAATTCAATACTTCGATTACCGTAGAATGGCCAATCGATAACAATTATACAACGGATGGGAATTATCTTTTTGACAACGGGTGGAAATTATATTTGATAATCCCAATTCAATATATCGATTACCGTTAGAGCGGACAATCGATAATAATTATATAACGGATGGGAATTATCTTTGATAATCCCAATTCAATATATCGATTACCTTCAGAACGGTTAACCGATAACAATTGTATGACGGATGTCTCGGCACCTTTAATCGGTTACCGATAACGAAGATGAAAATCGAATACGTCGATGCCTTCAATCGGCCAAAATGACATCAATAGAAAAACACTGATATCAATAACGACGATTCACAAAAATATCTTGATGGAACATCAATAAATAATAGCGATTGATACGTCGATGCCGCGAACCGGCTATCAACAACAATATCTCAAAGGAACATCAATCAACAATAAAAATCGATATGTCGATACCGCGAACCGGCTATCGACAACAATATTATCAACAAGTACCGCAATGCCTTAAATCGGCCATTTACGAACAACAATAATATTTGGCATAATTTGCGAAGGGTATCATATCAAACAATCGCGATATCAACAAAATCACAAAGAGACCAAGTCTCGAAATGATACACACATTCATACACATACGTGATAACATTAATCTCATCGACCAAGTCAAGTATAAAACTTGCCTCAAACCGAAGGCGAAAGTCCTTCCACGATCAACGTCCCTACCACGAATCGATCAACGCGTCCTCCGTCAATCACAAGCACTCGAACAACCTTGAATGAAATACAATTCATTCGATAACACGATATCGACCGAAAACAACACAATAGATAACTCCGATTCCAACACGAACACATACTATACTCGTATTTATCCGTATACATACGTATATATATAATATATATATATATATATTACATATATATATATATATTAATATATATACACTACAACTCACAATATTTATATATATATATATATCTAAAAAAAAATATATATATATATATACTAACACTACACACACACTGTCACTCATTACATATATATATGTATAATATATATAACACATGAAACACACACACACACACTGTCACGCTACATATATATATAATATATATATAACACATCTAAACACATAACACACACACACATATAATCACTGCACAACACACACATATATATATATATATATACATATATATATATATAAAACTGAAAAACACATAAGACTAACCGGTAGAGTCGATCGGCCAGGTCCGAAAAACTCCCATGCCGGAAATCGGCCGCCGGAAAAATGACCCGCCGGACTTCGTCCAACTCCGGCCCGTTCCGTCTATGGCCGGTTTTCACCATCTCCGTTGTAACTCTTCGCCGGAAATAATGGAGTTCCGCATCCATGGCCGGAAACCATGAAGACGCCGGACCCGAGCTCGCCAAAAAAAATGCCGGAATACTTCATATCGACCGGATTTATAATGCCTCCCGATCCGGAAATTCCGATCGGCCGCCGCCGAGCTCCAGTCGCCATCGGAGCCGTCGGCCCTTCCTCCGGTCGCCGGAAAAAAAAGAGAAGTCGGTGCCTGCCGTCTCGCCGGAAGAAGAAGAAAAAAAAAAATACCGGAACACGTCGACCGGGTTTGCAGCCTTCCGGTTCGGAAATTCCGACCAGGCCGCCGCCGAGCTCCGGTCGTGAGCTGCCTGCCCGCCGAACTCAAGCTCGCCGGAAAAAATGGAGAAACCGGCCCGACCGTCCTCAAGCTTCCATCTCGCCGGAAAAAATGGAGAAGAAGGGAGAGAGGGCGAGAGAGGGAAGGGAGAAGAAGAAAAAGAAAAAAAAAAAAAAAAGTGTGAGAGAGGGAGAGCTGGCGAGAGAGATGAGAGATGTAGGTGAGGGAGAAGATGATTGAGGGATGATGATGATGATTGAGGGTGATAGTTTTATATATATATGTATATATATAATATAGCATGGGGGGAAAGAGGGGGAAAATTCACGTGAAGGGGGGAATCTAAAAAGGGAAATGATATATATATATATATATATATATATATAAATGATACTCTAAAAGATACCCTCGCCCCGAAAGTTGACCACGGGGAAAGTTCCCACCACCTACCACGCATTATGTACGTAACCTCAGGGCGTATCGTACGTAATCGCAACAAATTAGCGTACGTAATGCTACATGGGTAGCGTACGCTATGGCTATAAACTTAGCCAAAATTCCAAACTCGCCAAGCAACAACCAAACGACGAAACCAAACCGTCGACCAGAATAAATATTTCGATCCCGAAATATTCTAATACAATATACATTGTATCGGTCCAAACAACAACACTTGTACAATTCCAAATGAATACGTACAACTCAACAGTAAACACGAAAAAAAAAAAAAAATTACCCCCGGATATTACACATATCGCGTGGCCGGGTGTGGATGTGTGGGATTTTTAGTCGAGCACACGATAGTCATGTGTTGGGTTCACCGATATATTGGACTGTGCACACGGTAACGCTTACCTCCGTGAGACTAATTAGGTACAAGGACGGGTGGGTCTGGTCATTCGTATTGTACACTTGCACAGAACATTACGGGCGTACTATGATGCTCCTCTTCAGCTTAAATTCATAACTAAGGATATTTCATAACTAAAGATATATCATGATTGTGTATATTCAACCCTTGAGGATTGTTGTTCTGTGTAACTGACCCCGTTAGGGGATATTGTTTTCAGGTCACGGTAAGGCAAAGGCACGGGAAGAGCATGTTGACAGCGAGGAGTTCCAGTGATACTAGTAGGGGCCCCCCAGTCCTTTCAGTTAATCTTGTTTCTCTTCATATGTATTTCCGCTGGAAATTCCGTTCGAGATGTTATTTATTCAGGGTGGTGTATTTTATCTTCATATAAAATATACTCGTATTCTGTATTGTCCTGGTGTATTGTACTTAAGCTCCTCATCGGAGTATTTGGTAATATAATGTGGTTCGGTACTATAATTATATTATTTAATTTATCAGTTTTCATTCGCCTGGTGGGTCCCAGTCGGGAGTCCACGGCACTGTAATATCCGCCTAGTTTGGGGTGTTACATCACTTCTCTCAATTTGAACTTCAAAAATTTGTTTCCCGTGGAAGGCCTCAAATTCCGCTCTAAGTGATGACCGAGATGTGGCATGTCTTGATTCGGCCTGTCTCGATGACTCGGGCCGTTCCCTCTCTCTTTCTTCTGCCTCTCCCGTCTCTCTTTCGTCTTCTGGGCCTCTCTCATAGGCAAATTCCTCCTCCATTCTTTCCGCTCTATCTTATTCTCGCATTCTCTCGGCTCTATCCTCATTTTCTGTACGCATTGGATGAACATTCCGAGTAAAGTGTCTATCACCAGGAGAGATCAATCCAGCTGCTTCCCGGGCCAATTTATGTGCCTCCGTGGCCATTTGTATATTTCCTGAATCCCGAATACTATCAATCGTTGTCAGAGTTGTATTCGGGAGTAGGAAATGATCGCCGTCATTCTGGAGGAATATAACACGAGAGTCGTAATCCAGGATATTCATCAATTTCATGACTTGCACAGATAAATAGCATATTTTCTGGAAGGGGAGTTCGGTTTTCTAGTGATACATCAAGATGAAGTGTGATAGGGGTATTTAAACCCCCTATCCAAATCTCCCCTCTTGGTTTAGTAGCAACATCCTCAAAATGATCCATTAAAATAGCTCCGGTTGCTGGATCCGTCCCGTTGAGCATATGAGATAGAACGTACAATTCTCGTTGTGTGATTGGCCTTATTTCTTTCCAGCCAAAGATAGTGCTCGCAATTACCTTATGTAGATAGCGTAGGATAGGATTGAAAATTGAGGATCCTTTTGCCGACTTTGGGATGTAGGGACGTGTATCGCTCCCCGGGTACTCAACCATTACCCGCCAATATGTCTCACACTCGAACCGATTGATTCGGTATTCTCTGTATCTTCGAGTGTCGTATATAGCATCCAATTCTCCGGGAGATAGTTTTTCGTTCTTGTTGTCTAGACGGAATTCCAAAGTGGTCGGCTCTTGGGTGATCGGGTCTCTTTTAACAGTAAGCGTGCTAAGGAATTCTTATGTGAGGCAGCGGTAGGTGGCCCAATGCTGTGTCATTATCGTCGTCCAACTTATTCTTTCTAGCAGCTTCATGACGTCGTCTTTTATTCCCATTGCCGTCATGCATTCTTCGTCCGACCATCGAGTGGGGAACATTTTTTTCTGTCCTAACATCTCCCACCATGCTAGGCGGGTTGGCGTGAGTTCAATTCCATAAGTTTCGGTCATCTCAACAGCCCATTGAGTCGGTATTCTCTCCGGTTGCTCAATTTTCGTTGTGGGTCTTCCTCGTCCCCTTTGAGCCGCACCACGTCCCTGTTGGGAATTTCCTCGTCCTCGACCTCTGGCCATTTCTCTGCAAGAAATTCATCGATTATTATTTGTTTCACAAAAGCTCAAAGTCATTATTTTTCGATAATATACGCTCCCCCAAACTTATTACCAATTGCACATTTCCCCAAAATAATCGTTTCTTCAAGAATACCCCAAATGTAAATTTCAACACCAATCGTCATTGTATATAGCATCCCAATAATTTCAAACATGTCATTCAATCTCTCAATAATATAAGTTCCACATTTAACTCATGAGAATCGCAATAAAAAATCCAACACATCAATACTCAGGAAAAAAATCCAACAAAAATCAACTTAAGAACCCTAAATTGCTCAATAATTTATATTTCACAAAATCTCAATGTAATGAAGAATTAAACCATCCAAAATCGTGAATCATAACTTGAATTCGGGGTAGAAAATGAAGAAAACTTTGAAAAAATCGTGACCCAAATCGGATAGATTCGTCGAATTCCTACCCTTTGAAGCTCTTGGATTATGGAATAATGATGCAAACCTTGTTACTATGTAAGATTCACCACAATTTTTGCTTGATTTTGACGGATTGTAGGGGATTCGGGGATAGGGTTTCAGATTGGGGAAGAAAGGGAAAAAAATACATTTTTGGGGGAAGAAGATATAACTGAAAGTCGGCCGTACTGCATTTTTATACCTCCCGACCGACACGGCCCGTGTCATACCTTTTCAGAAAAGCCAAGTTTCGCCTAGACCTCCGACATGACCGTGTCATTTGACACGGCTCGTGTCGTACTAGCGTGGAACGTGAAAATCGCCTAGACAACTGACTCGACCGTGTCATATGACACGGCTCATACCTGCGCAGAAAATGAAATATGGTCTGCCTACATGACCCGACCGTGTCAAATGACACGGTCCGTGTCATGCAGGCCTGGAAAGTGCAGTTTTGTCCTCGGGTCTTTTTCCTGCGAATTAAACACCAATAGTTGAACCAGTTAGTTCTACAACAAATAAAAATATAAAGAAAGTGCGAAAAAGAACAAAACATAAAAATAAAAACTATTGGGTTGCCACCCAATTAGCGCTAAGTTTAACGTCTTCAGCCGGACGTCTTCAACTGGAAGTTTTTATGGCTCGATCAAAGTTATTACGGACACGACTTCCTTTTGATTTGGATGATAGTAGTGTTTGACTCGTTGTCCGTTAACTTTAAATAGCTCTCTGTCTCTACTCATGATCTCGACTATTCCGGATGGAAGTACTTTATTGATCACGAATAGCCCTGACCATCTTGATTTTAATTTTCCAGCAAACAATTTTAATCTTGAATTGTAGAGAAGGACTTGTTGCCCCGGCATAAATTCACATTTTACGATCATCTTGTCGTGCCATTTTTTAGATCTCTCTTTGTAGATTCGAGAGTTTTCGTAGCATTCATCCCGGAATTCTTCCAACTCGTTTAGCTCTAGCAATCTTTTCTTTCCGGCGGCCTCAAAATCCATATTTATTCTTTTTACCGCCCACATCACCTTATGCTCCAATTCCAAAGGTAGGTGACATGATTTCCCAAATATAGTTGATAAGGAGATGTTCCCAAAGGAGTTTTATAGGCCGTACGATAAGCTCAAAGTGCATCGTCGAGCTTGGATGACCAATCTTTCCGAGATATACTCACCGTCTTTTCCAAGATTAATTTGATCTCTTTGTTAGCCGCTTCGACTTGTCCATTTGCTTATGGATGATAGATCAATGATTTCTTTGATCGGACCCCATATTTCTGAAGGAGTTTATCCATGATTTTGTTGACAAAATGCGATCCCCGATCACTGATTAACGCTCTTGGAGTTCCAAATCGACAAAAAATGTTCTTCTTTAAAAATTTCATTACTACTTGAGCATCATTTGTTGGGGAAGAAATTGCCTCGACCCATCGAGATACGTACTTGACTGCTAGTAGAATGTACTTATTCCCAAATGATGAGGATAATGGACCTATGAAGTCGATGCCCCAAACGTCAAATAGTTCAACCTCAATTACATTGGTCATGGGCATCTCATGACGTCTTGAAATATTCCCCACTCGTTGGCATCTATCGCATTGTTGAATGAAGAGATAGCAATATTTGTATAACGTAGGCCAATAAAATCCGCTTTACAACACTTTTGCAGCAGTCTGTGTTGCTCCTAAATGTCCTCCGGTTGGTGACGAATGGCATTGTTGAAGAATTTCATCCCATTCCTCTTGCGGCACACATCTCCTCACTATCATGTCGGCACATCTCTTAAAAAGTAGTGGATAATCCCACATATAGAACTTGATATCATGTAAGAATTTCTTCTTTTGATAATGAGATAAATCCGGGGGTAGCACACCTGCGACCAAAAAATTAACAATGTCAGCAAACCACGGAAATTTAGCTTCTACCATAAAAAGCCGCTCGTCCGGAAACTTTTCTTTAATCCCTTCGATCTCGGGCTCCTCCTCCTTCTTGCACTCGAGGCGAGATAAGTGGTCAGCTACCACATTCTCACAACCTTTCCTGTCTCAAACTTCTATGTCAAACTCTTGTAAAAGAAGAATCTATCGAATTAGACGAGGTTTAGAATCTTTCTTTTCGAACAAGTACTTGATAGCTGCGTGGTCCGTGTGTACTATCGTCTTTGTCCCTATTAAGTATGATCGGAATTTGTCAAAAGCAAATACCACGGCGAGCATTTCTTTCTCTGTTGTTGTGTAATTTTGTTGGGCTCCGTCTAATGTGTTGCTTGCATAATAAATAGCCCGAAAAAGTTTCTCACGACGTTGTCCCAACACAGCTCCGACCGCATAATCACTTGCATCACACATGATCTCAAAAGGTTGAGACCAATCCGGTACCACGAGGATAGGAGCACTCACTAATGCCTTCTTTAGAGTCTCAAATGCCTGCAAACACTCGTTAGAAAGAATGAAAACGGTATCTTTTTATAACAATTTACTCAAAGGTTTAGTGGTTTTTGAAAAATCTTTTATGAATCTCCTATAAAAACCCGTGTGCCCAAGAAAACTCCTAATTGCTTTTTCATTCTTCGGTGGGGGAAGTTTCTCAATGGTGACAATTTTCGCCCTATTAACCTCCAAACCAGTGGCGGACACTCTATGGCCTAGGACAATTCCTTCTTACACCATAAAGTGGCATTTTTCCTAATTTAGCACGAGATTAGTATCTTCACACTGCTGCAAAACTAAAGTGAGATTATGCAAGCAATGATCAAATGAATTTCCAAACACCGAAAAATCATCCATGAGTACTTCCATTATATTTTCGATCAAACCATGAAAGATAGCCATCATGCAACGTTGAAAAGTGGCTGGGGCATTACATAAGCCAAACGACATTCTACGATAAGCATAAATTCTATAAGGACATGTAAAAGCCGTTTTTTCTTGATCTTACGGTGTTATGTAGATTTGATTATACCCTGAATATCCATCAAGAAAACAGAAAAATTCATGCCCCGCCAATCTATCAAGCATTTGATCAATGAAGGGTAGGGGAAAATGGTCTTTGCGAGTGGCCGCATTTAAAGCCCTATAGTCTATACACACTCGCCATTCCGTAACTACCCTCATAGCAATTAATTCATCTTTCTTGTCTTTGGTTATGATCATCCCTCCTTATTTTGATACAACTTGCGTAGGACTCACCCACTCACTATCGGAAATTGGATATATCATTCCGGCATCTAATAGTTTGAGTACTTCCTTCTTCACCACTTCTTTCATTTTGGGATTAAGTCTTCATTGATTTTGCACTTTAGGTTTAAAGTTTTCTTCAAGCAAAATCCTATGCATGCATATGGAAGGGATAATTCCCTTCAAATATGAGATAGACCATCCTATAGCCGACTTATGTGCTCTCAATACACGAAGCAATTTATCTAGTTGAGTGGATGAAAGTGAAGAGGATACAATTACTGGATTGGTATTGTTATCATCTATAAATGCATACTTGAGGTGTTCCGGGAGGGCTTTAAGGTCCAAGCTTGGTTGAGATACATCCGATTGAGATGAAACAGACTCAAACTTTTGAATCGTGTCATTCGACACGGTCGAGTCGTCCGTCATCTTGATTTCCGCAACTACTTCATGCTCCTCTTTGTCAAAATCATCGGATTTATTGATTTGCGGTTCTTCTTGTAGAGAATTCAATTCACAAACATAATCAAACAAGTCAGAATCGTCAAACTCCAAAGTTGAATCACTAGAAAAACATGAGTTCGTAAGAGCAAACTCTAATGGATTCGAAGACAATGAGTGTAAGATTTTTTTCTTTCCATACGAGCTTATATGGTCAATAACATTGCAATATTCCATATCATCATGAAATTTCATAGCTATAAATATAGAAAATAGAACATGCTCATCATTAACACGTAGTGTTAATTCTCCCCTTTCAACATCAATAAGAGCCTTTCCCGTTGCTAAAAACGGATGTCCAAGGATAAGTGGTAGATCTTCATCTTCTTCCATATCAAGAACGACAAAATACACTGGAAATATAAATTTGTTGAATTTTACAAGCATATCTTCAACAATCCCCTTGGGGTGTGTTATGGATCGATCCGCCATTCGAATCACCTCCTTTTGTTAGAACTCCCAATTGAGTAGTTAACATCATCGTTTGCGCGGTTAGTGCCTTGAAAGGATCCGAATCGTATATCTCAGCCACCCTTCTAATATTTGCTCTTTCCACCGGCCATTGGTAGCTATTCATAGCCATTTCTTCTATCAATCCATAAGCCTCTTCAGCGCTCCTTGTTAACAATGCCCCCCCGCGGGAGCATCAATAAAATTTATTGTTTCTCCCATAAGACCATTGTAAAAGAAACACATTTGTTGGTCTTCGGGGAAACCATGTCGAGGGCATCGCCTTAGTAGATCTTTGAAACGTTCCCAAGCTTCATATAATGGTTCGGAGTCCAGTTGATGAAATTGAGTAATCTCACTTTTTAGCTTCATTGTCTTGTTATGTGGGAAAAATTTGAACAAAACTTTTTCGCTCAATTCTTCCCATGTCTTTATACTTCCGGGAGCTAAAGTTCCAAGCCAATTTCTTGCCTTCTCTCTCAAAGAGAATGGAAATAATCGTAAGCGTATTGCATCATCCGAGACTCCATTCATTTTGATAGTATCACATATTTGCATGAAATGAGTGAGATGGGCATGTGGATCCTCGACAACAAATCCTCCAAATTGATTTTGTTGAACCATTGAAATTAAGGCGGGCTTCAACTCGAAATTTATGGCGTTGATTGGAACATGAGTGATTCCTCCAAAGTTTCGGTCCAGTTTTGGCCGGAATCCATCCCGAATTGATTGCACCCTAGTTGTTGGATTTTCAATCCTTCCGCCCTCGTTGTCTTGGATTATTACATTCTCGTTCGTTTTGTCCCTTCCCACGTTATCTCCCGCTCTCTCCATGTCTTCAAAAAGATCCCTTCTTAGTTTCCTTGAGGTAGCACTTGTTCTTCGGGTAAATGCTTCTACTTCTGGGATGAAAGTTTCTAAAGGCACTCGAGATGAACGAGTGTTCATGCACTCACTGAGTAAGATTTAAAAATGTACAATATAAGTTAAGTAACAAATATAAGAAAATGTCTAAAGTAAGACTAGAAACACTTATCGTAATATCAACACTAATAAAATAAATTAGTCTCCGACAACGGCGCCAAAAACTTGTTCGCTAAATTTTTAAACAATCCGCAAGTGTACGGAGTAACTGTAGAAAGCGGCGAGTAAGGTCGTATTCCATATAGACTATATATTCGTATTGTGTTGAGTACTAGATTATAATGATTATGGTTTTATCTAGACGATCGAAAGGTGAATGGATGGTTAACGAAATAAAATACAATGAAGACAATAAATTAAAACAATTGAAAATATCCGAAATAAAGCAAATTGCAAGAATTTACAAAGGTAGATTCCAAGGATAGGTTTCCGTTGATTACTAAGTTTAGTCGGGATTGGTTCCAAAAAGTTCTATGTGCGTCTCCAAAATGATAATCACAACAATATTCTAAAGTCTCTCTCGAGATGCATTAAAACCTAGATTAAACAACCTATAACAACGTCTCCGTCTATTATAAATTATCTAACTCCAAAATATTCATAAGATTAAATACCATCATAGCTCATCACCAGTTTCTCAATCTCGTATTTTACTACGTCAAATACTCGAAACCTATTAATGTCCTCTTCTCTCGAATTATGAGCAATTAAGTTAAACATGTAAAAACATTGATCAAGTGTTCTAACATGAATTAAAACCAAGTATTTGATAAAGAAATCACACTAGATATATATAATCATCAATCCCTCAAAACCATAGCAAATCAACGTACTCCCATGCCCGGAATCCAACGAGTTTAGCCGGACATGGTAATAAAAGAAAGATTAATAATCATCATGTTCATGGTAAATAAAACAACAAAATGAATAAAAGATAGGAAGAAGATAAAACTCAGATGGTGTCTTGAGTGAACTCGAATCAAGCCTTCAAATGTTCTTGAGCTGTTCTTCCTTGGTTTCTTCGAATCTCCTTCTTTTTGGATGAAAACCTCTCAATCTTGTGTTTGTTTTCTCTCTCCAATCTCTCCAAAACTATCTCAAAATCAGAATATCTCTCAAGTCCAGCAAAAGATCCCTTTTATAAAGCCAAAATATCATTTTTTTCTTGTTCAAATCTTGCAAAAATGTCAAAAAGTGATTTTCCCACCGAAAAGTGACACGGCCCGTGTCATACTGCTCTAGAAATCCCATCTGTTTCTGGCGAAGGAACCCGACCGTGTTATATCACACGGTCGAGCCAGTGACACGGTCGTGTCAAATGACACGGCCCATGTCATACTCGTCCGGATAATGCAACACGGCCTGGATATGAAACCCGACCATGTCACTTTGGCACGATCAAGCCTGTGACACGGCCCGTGTCAAATGACATGGCCGAGCTCGTGTTGGTCTTTTTTGACTCCGTTCTTCCTCCTTTTTAGGCTCGATCTCTCGTTTTCGCATTGCTTGATATGTATTGGGGTTTGAGACTTCGTTCTTGCTTGATTAATGTCCATAAAGTACCTATAAAATCAATAAAATGTACCCAAGCGTGATCGAGTCCAATAAACACAATATAAGCACAAACGACACATTTCTACACATTTTAGGATCTTTGCAAAAATATGTGTAAAAATGAGTGTTATCAAAATCCCCCAAACTTGAACGTTGATCGTCCCGAGCAATGCACTTCAAAATAGCCACTCTTAAGGGAACTCATCCCTCAACATACCTCAAAGGATCATTTTGAAAATTCATCAATACGCCTCAAGAAATAAATAAGCCGAGTTCTATAAAGTATTCAAATCTCTGGGGTGCTTTCTTAACATCATAGATAATACTTGAATAATACGAACCTCACCGGTCAAGTGTATTCCCTCACTCTCAAAGTGCATAATGGGATAAGTGACGTTCAAAACTCACTCAATGAAATAAGAATCCCCATAAGCTTGCCAATCGTCTACATCTCTACCACTGGTTGTGCATGCAAATTTGGTGAATCAAAAATGACTTTATTGGTTGTAATGTAGGCTTTTTTGGTCGGGGTAGGATAAGTATGGCTTAAAGTGACTTAACTTGAGCAAATTAGAACATCATCTCAGTAATCACTTCTCTCAATTTGAACTTCAAAAATTTGTTTCCCCTGGAATTTGCTTCCTTCAACCCTTGAATCGCAATAAACGCCTTTTTTGAAAGTAAAAATCGCAACCTCATTCCCCCTTATCGCTCCATTTATTTTATTTTCTCCTTATCGCTTCATTTAATTTGTTTTTATTTTCGCCTCTTCATCTTTATTTCCCTTTATTCATGCAAAATCCGTGTGATTTTTCATAGAGCGGACAACATCATCATCACAACATTTCTACCTCACCCTTTATTTTGATAAATCATTTAGAACCAACTCCATCTTTGAATCATGATAATCTTTTCCCATTCGTCTCCACACATATTATTCCATTCTTTTACCAATTAGTTCTAACAAGCTCAAGTATAGGGAAAAAGAATTTATCGAACGGAAAGCTCATAATGTGGCTAACAAGAAATAGGCTTTAATCTCAATTGGGCTAACTAGGGAGTTAAAAATTTTCGGGTAGTCCAAAAGGTTTGAAGGGCTAATAAAAAAAATCGCCTAAAATCACTTTCACTAATTTGCACACGCTTGTAGTTTCGAATAAGATACCAAGGCAAGTTCTAGAGTCTTAAAACATGAATGATACACTCGACAATGAAACTTGCATATTTAATGATGCACGAAGGCTCAAAAGCTCACAAGCTAGAATTGTTCATATTTCCAAGGTATTAAACTATTTATTCAATTTCACAACCTTTTGATTATTCTACAATTTTTCCTCTTCAAATTATCCTCGATTTGTATATCAAAATAACAAAATAAATCCCGAGGAATCCAAGACAAGAGTTCATTCTTTCGAGTTTCATTTAAGTTCATGATACTCCAAACACACCGAGTTCAAAACAAAAATAAAACACACCAGAATTCCAAAAATTCACACCAAAAACGCAAATCAAAATCACACCAAGATCCAAACCAAAATCCAAAAGTCAAAAATAAAAACAAACAAACAATATAAGTATTTCTTGACCCAATATCTCCCCCCAAACTTGAATTAAAGAGTATACACACGAAGGGGGTATAGTACTTAAATAATAAAAACTTTGGGTCAAGAAATACTTACAACCGGTTTTACTGATTTGGTGGAGGGTAGTGGCCTTGTTGGACATGCCATTCGTGCATTTTTCGCATTAAGTTCAGCATCTCGTCTTGTTTCTTTCCCATCTCATCTTGTTTCTGTCCAAGCTCATCTTGTTTTTATCGGATTTCGTCGTGTTTTTGTTGGGTCTCCTCTCGGAAGGCCTCAAATTCCGCTCTAAGTGATGATCGAGCTGTGGCATGTTGTGATTCGGCCTGTCTCGATGACTCGGGCCGTTCCCTCTCTCTTTCTTCTTCCTCTTTCTTCTCCCTTTCGTCTTCTGGGTCTCTCTCATAGGCAAATTCCCCCTCAATTCTTTCCGCTCTATCTTCTTCTCGCATTCTCTCGGCTCTATCCTCATTTTCTACCTAGGACGGACATTCCGAGCAAAGTGTCTATCACCAGGAGAGATCAATCCAGCTGCTTCCTGGGCCAATTTATGTGCCTCCGTGGCCATTTGTATATTTCC